>CM038050.1:155917786-157213975 GCA_021397845.1 Areca catechu | reverse complement strand
ATCCATTGCCAAGCTAGAGACTCAGATAGGTCAGCTAGCTACAGCTTTCAATCGGAGAGAAGAGGGTAAGTTGCCTAGCTAGCCCATTATCAATCCCAAGGGTCAATACATGGCTGAGAGTTCCACTGGACCTGAAAATTTTCCTGAACATGCTAAATCTGTTATAACCTTAAGAAGTGGAAAAACATTAGATAAACCTGACCTGACCCAAGAAGTAGAAGTGGCTAAGCCAGAGAAAAAGAATGAAGAGGAGAAGGAATCCATTGGTAAAGCACCTGTACCTAAGGCTCCATTCCCTAGTGCTTTGGAGTCACCTTTACCATTGGATAAGAAAAATTTAAAAATGAATGAGATGCTTGAATTATTCAAGCAAGTCCAAATCAATTTACCTCTCCTCGATGCCATCAAGCAAGTACCAGCTTATGCCAAATTTCTTAAGGATTTGTGCACTCAAAAACGGAAATCTAAAGCACATATCCCTAAAAAAATCCTCTTAACTGAGCAAGCCAGCTCAGTTTTTCAGTAAATAGCTCCACCCAAACTCAAAGACCCAGGTACCCCAATTATCTCTTGTGTCATAGGGGACCTTACAATCAAGAAAGCCTTGTTAGATTTAGGTGCGAGTGTAAACCTTCTCCCAGGCTCAGTGTATGATCTGTTTAAATTTGGAGAATTAAAACCCACGACGGTGACCTTACAGTTAGCTGATCGATCCATCAAGGCACCCCGTGGAATGCTCGAGGATGTGTTGGTAAAAGTAGATGAGTTCTACTTCCCGGTTGATTTTCTTGTTTTGGACATGGAATCTAGCGGTAACCCTAGTCAGATACCCATCATTCTTGGAAGACCTTTCCTAGCTACCGCTAATGCTTGCATAAATTGCAGAACATGGGTTATGGACGTCTCTTTTGGGAATAAGAAAATGCGGTTGAATATTTTTAATGCATGCCAAGGACCACCCTCTTATGATCATAACGAAGTAAATATGATAGAATTAGTAGTAAATAGGAATCTTCCTGTGTTGCTTGATTCGGATCCCTTGCAAGCATGTTTGACACATTTTGGAACTGACGATTTTGATGTTGATGAATATGCAAATGAAGTGAATGCTTTGTTAGAGCCACCCAAGTTTAGCACCATTCCTCCTTGGATTGTGAAATATGAATCATTACCGACTCAATCAAGCCCTTTAGTGCCATCCTTAGAAGCACCACCCAATCTGGAATTGAAGCCTCTTCCTGACAAGTTAAAGTATTCTTTTCTTGGATCCAATGATACCCTTCCGGTAATCATTGCATCTACTTTGACCTCTGATCAGGAACAAAAATTGATGGATGTACTCAGGGAACATAAAGAGGCAATAGGATGGACAATAGCTGATCTTAAGAGAATTGATCCTTCTGTTTGCATGCACCACATTCACTGTGAAGCAGAAGCTAAACCACATAGGGACATGCAACGGAGGCTAAATCCTAACATGCGGGAAATTGTTAAAAAAGAAGTGGTTAAATGGTTGGATGCCGGCATTATTTATCCAATTTCGGATAGCCAATGGGTCAGTCCAACTCAGGTAGTACCTAAAAAGTCAGGAATTACTGTCATTCAAAATAAAAAGGGTGAATCAATTTCTACCCGAGCAACCACTGGTTGGAGAGTGTGTATAGATTACCGGAAACTGAATGCCGTTACTAGGAAAGATCATTTCCCTCTGCCTTTTATTGATCAAATTCTAGAACGACTAGCAGGGCAGAGTTTCTTTTGTTTCCTGGATGGATATTCAGGATACAACCAGGTTCCAGTATTTCCTGCAGACCAAGAAAAGACCATCTTTACTTGCCCTTTTAGAACGTTTGCATTCAGGCGTATGCCTTTTGGTCTCTGTAATGCACCAGCCACCTTTCAACGATGTATGTTGGCCTTATTCTCTGATATGGTTGGTCATTTCCTTGAAGTGTTTATGGATGATTTTTCTGTCTTTGGATATTCATTCAAGGACTGTCTCCATAATTTGGCTAAGGTATTGAAACGTTGTATTGAAACCAACTTAGTCTTAAGTTGGGAGAAGAGCCATTTTATGGTTCGTGAGGGAATTGTACTCGGACACATTGTTTCTAAACGAGGGATTAAGGTTGACAAGGCTAAGGTTGAATTAATCTCGAAATTGCCTCCCCCGACCTCGGTTAGACAAGTACGGTCCTTCCTTGGCCATGCTGGTTTTTATAGATGATTCATCAAGGATTTCAGCAAAATCTCTCGACCATTGTATGATTTACTTGCCAAAGACAAGTCCTTTGATTTTAGTAAAGAATGTTTGGCCGCTTTTGACATTCTTCGAACTGCTTTGACCACTGCACCTATTATCAAGCCTCCAGATTGGACTCTGCCATTTAAAATCATGTGTGATACTTCTGATTATGCTGTAGGAGCTGTTTTAGGACAGAAGCTCAATAGGGAACCCCATGTAATTTACTATGCTAGTAAAACTCTTTCAGATGCACAAATGAACTATACCACTACTGAAAAAGAATTACTAGCAGTTGTATTCGCCCTAGAAAAATTTCGATCATATTTATTAGGGTCTAAGGTCCTAGTTTACTCTGATCATGCTGCATTAAGACATCTGCTATCCAAAAAGGATACAAAGCCTAGACTAATTTGATGGATCCTTTTGTTACAGGAATTTGACTTAGAAATTTTGGATAAGAAAGGTTCCGAAAATATGGTAGCAGATCACATTTCTAGGATCTTAGTAGAATACAACAAGAAAATTATTGGAGATAGGTTTCTTGATGAGCAACTATTCTCAATTTCTTCTACCAGCAATCTCCCTTGGTTTGCCCATATTGTGAATTATCTGGTAACAGGGCAAGTTCCTCCATACTGGTCACAACAAGAAAAAGATAGGTTCTTTTCGTAAATCAAATATTACTTTTGGGAGGAACCTGAATTGTTTAAACACTGTTCAGATCAAGTGATCAGGCGATGTGTCCCTGAGAGTGAATTCAAGAGTATACTCAATTTTTGTCATTCTCTTGCATGTGGGGGACACTTTAGTGGGAGAAAAACTGCAGCAAAGGTGCTGCAAAGTGGATTTTATTGGCCAACTCTCTTTAAAGATGCACATGAATTTGGCCGTAATTGTCTCAAGTGTCAACAAAGGGGAAACATTTCATGAAAAGATATGATGCCCCTAAACCCCATTTTAGTTGTTGAAATTTTTGATGTTTGGGGTATTGATTTTATGGGACCATTTCCTATTTCCTTTGGATTTGAGTACATTTTGGTAGCAATGGATTATGTTTCGAAATGGATTGAAGCTGTGGCAACTCGAACTAATGATCACAAAGTTGTGATCAAGTTCATTCAACATAACATCTTTAGTCGGTTTGGGTGCCTAAGGGCCATTATTAGTGATGGGGGTGCGCATTTCACAAATAGACACTTTGACAGACTAATGAAAAAGTATGGAATTACCTATAAAGTAGCCATGTCATATCATCCCCAGACTAGTGGTCAGGTTGAAGTTTCGAATAGAGAGATCAAGCACATTCTTGAGAAAACGGTAAGACCCGACAGGAAAGATTGGTCCGAACGTTTGGATGATGCTTTATGGCCTTATCGAACTGCTTTCAAGACCCCTCTAGGAATGTCTCTGTACCGGTTAGTGTTTGGAAAGGCTTGTCACCCACCTGTTGAATTGGAACACCGTGCATTTTGGGCTATCAAGCAATTTAATTTTGACATGAAGAATGCAAGTTCCCATAGAAAACTTCAGTTAAGTGAGTTGGAAGAGTTACGAAATGAAGCGTATGAGAGTTCGAAAATTTATAAGGCTCGAACAAAGGCTTATCATGACAAATTCATTAATAGAAAATTATTTGAGCCTAATCAAAAAGTGTGGCTCTACAACTCTAGGTTACGTCTTTTTCCCAGAAAACTCCGCTCACGATGGGATGGACCTTTTGTAGTAACTCAAGTATTTTCCCATGGAGCTGTTGAACTTAAGGATCCTAAGCAAGGGAATGTTTTTAAGGTGAATGGCCAGCGTTTGAAACCGTATATCGAAGGAATCAGTGATGGAGAAGTTGTTGAAACTCTTGATCTTGAACACCCAGTGTTGCTGTGATGATCAACTTAGTCTGGCTGAAGACGTTAAACTTAGCGCTCCTGGGAGGCAGCCCAGCTCTTTCCTTAGTTCATATTTTAACTTCTAGTTCTTTATTTTTAGAATAAATGGAGTAATAAAAGAAGATTGCGGGAACATGGTGATAGAAGATGTCCAATTCCATACCCTACCAGGTTGTATCCTTCCATGCCATTTCGTTTTTAATATTCTCTTCCATTAGGGACAATGGAAATTAAGTTGGGGGGTGAGGTAATTAATTAAATAAAATTCTCGAGTAAAACTTTAATCAGTTTTTGTGTATAAAAATTTGTCTCGAATTGAATATAATCAAGCTCACTAAATGAGGAGTGATTAATGGTTTAGAAAATTTTAGAGATACTGAGGGATGATTTATCAAGAAAACCCTATAAGTGGTAGAGTGTAGTCCAGAAAATTTTAGAAGAGTAATTCCAGACCCTTCGGCCTATTGATCTTAATAATGAATCTTACTTATTTTGGTATAGGCATTATAAAAAATCCCCAGTTAAAAAAAATTCCTGAGATTAATAAAGATTTTTAGCATCTCTCACTGAGTAACCGGACCCCTTCGCCTAAGTAAGCGTTGTTGTTCACGTCAAAAGGTGGGGATGTAACGAAATCTTTTGTAGAGTTGGTCTTGACTTAGCCTTTTTGACTCGAGTCAGTAAGCCCGAGGGGTGTTTTACACCTAATGCCCTAAAGCCAACTGGTTTGGGAGTCATTGGCTTTAAAGCTCGCTACAAGGGTTAATTAGAAAGCAAAGTGTCAGGACATTGCACTGACTTTACATTAAAAAAAAAAAAAATGGAGACTAAATAAATATTGCACCAAAACCAAATTAAGTTGGAAGATTTAGATAGTGAGATAGAAAGTTGGGAAAGAAAAAAAAACTCTTGAAACTTATATGGACTTTATTCTACTACTAAATGGGTGGAATTGGTAATCCAATGAAGTACCTTTTTAATAGTCTAACCATGTATCCTTTGATTTTAGGGTTAGTACGATAATTTTCATTGACCATCTTAGTACACAAGATTCATCCATTTCCTTTACTCGAGGACGAGCAAAGTTTAAGTTGGGGGGTGTGTTAGACATTAGAATAATGAAAATTAGCCCAACTTTATTTGATTAAAATTGATACTTTTTGAGATACTTTGCAGGAATTGACTCCATAAACGTGTCGATCTTGATTTTAGGAGTCCAACGACGCAAACGAAATGTAATTCGGACTTCAAACGGGCCCGAAATGAATTTTAGAAGATTTAAGCACGAATTTAAGAGCTGCACGATTTTTGGAGCATTGCCTTAAAATTTTTAATGGCTCACGGTGGACCGGCTCAATGGTCCACCGCATGAGCTGCCGGTCCACGGCCGGAGCCGTGGACCACCGTGCTCCGATCGCGCCGAAACTCGCCGGAGAGCTTCCCCTGGCACCGTCGAAGCCACCGGCAACCTTCCCACCGACCGAAGAGCTCTCGTTTGGCCGAAAAATTGGCCGGAACCTGCTGCCGCCGCCCTCCGCCCATGCCCTTCCGCCATCCGCCTCCGCTGTCACATGTCTGCACGAGCCACGCCGCCCAGCCACGCTCTCCGCCGTGCACACCGCCCGCAATGCCTCCGCCGCCGCGAGCCATGCCTGCAGCCATGTTCGCCGCCCAGCACGCCGCCGTCCACCCCCGAAGCCGCCCGTCTCCGCCTTCCGCCACGTCCGTCCATGGCACCGCCCAAGCCGGCGTACGCCACGTCTCCGCTCCCTCCGCTGCCTCTGCCGGCGCCGCCCAAGTCCGCCGTCCGCCCAGCCACAGCGCCTTCGCCGCCGTCCGCCCAGCACGCTGCCATCCGCGTGCCCGTCTGCAAGTCCAAGCCCATGGCCATGCAGCCGTGAGCAGCCGCCCGTCTGCCCGTGCAAAGCCACACTGTCTGCTGCTGCCTCCTCTCCGTCGCCGTTCGCGAGCAACCCCCAGCCGCATGTCCGCATCCGCCAGTGAGCAGCGTCTGCCCAGCTGCTTGTCACCATCATTCAGACCGGGATGTCCGAAAACAAGGAAGCATCGGAACGAGAAGAGATGTCGGACGATGCTGGATGGACGCGGGATTATGCGATAGAATTTTTGAGTTTGATTTTTGAGATGGGGATGATCGTAAAAAAATCAGATAAGGAGATCGGATTGAGATGAGGAAATTACCGCGCTTTCCACACGGACCCGACACGGTATTTGTCATCTATAAATACCTCAGTGATTCTCTTCTGGGAGGAGAAGAATTTTTGGGAAGGTTCCACCTGCTGTCCGTAGTTCTACCTGTTGCTGTGACAGAGAGTCAGAGTCGGATAAAAAGGGAGAAAGGGACCCTTGTTCCCTTGCTTTTATTTTATTTTCTCTGTACCCCAATCTTTTATGGAATAAATATTTATTTACTTTATATTAATCCATGTTTATTTATTTTTATTTTAGTTATGCTGGAGTCATGTTGGATTAGCGTTTAAGGTAAGTCGTAGTGAATTAATTTTGACTGACCTATACCTAAGGGACGGGCCGTGATCCACAGGTATGGGCCGTACTCTTGAGATAGGTCATATCTGAATTATTTTCACAAATTTATTATTTGCATCTATTTTTTATTAGTTTTAGTTTATTTTAAATCAAAAGAAAATTCTTTTTCAAGATAACCCCAAAGTCTCTGTGGGATCGACCCTTACTCCAGCTATTCTATCCTTTAGAGTAGTGGAATTAAGGTTCCAAATCGGTGCATTACGACACGCATCAAGTACCAAGTTTAGATACCAACAATTTTGGATTCCGAGCTCTGATACCAATTGTTACCCAATGATGAAGCAATCCAAGAGAGGGATGAATTGGATTTTATAAAACTTTTTGAACTATTTCAACAAGTATGTGTTAATTGCAATTAAGTGCTTGTATTTTGCCAAAGTGTTTGTGTGCTTAATGAAAATATGTAGCGGAACTAACAAATTAAATGCAAGAGTAAATAAGCAATAAATAAGAACAATTATAAACACAAGAATATATAGTGCTTCGGTGCACTCCAAGGCACCTACATCCACTCTCCAAGTTTTCTTTGAAAATTTCACTATAATCACCAAGATATAGTGGATTAGTTTTTTGGGCTCGCTAATCAAAATTTAATTTATTTTTCCAGGCTCACAAGTCAAAACCCCTTGTTGGTTTTATAACTTAGGCTAACCAACAACCTCCGATGATTTTACGGGCTCACCAACAACCTATATTGGTTTTACGGGATCACCAACAACCTATGTTGGTTTTACAGGATCACCAACAACCTATGTTGGTTTTATACAAAGTTTAACCAACAACCTCTGATGGTTTTACGGGTTTACCAAAAACCTCTTTGGTTTTCCAAGACTCACCAAAAACCTTAATAAACAAAGTAAGCACAATATGAAAAGAACACAATAAAAACTTTTTTAAATAAAGCAAATATTTTTTTAAAGCCCTTGATTGTTGATGAAAAACTTGTCTTCAAGATGTTGAAGCCTTTGAATGAAGCTTGATAATGTGAACTTGGACGCACTCTCTTATCTTTGAAAGCTTGAAGGCTTGAACCACTTAACTCTTGAATCCTTGAAGGATATTCAATAATCTCACCAAAAGATTTTGTTTTCCATTTGATTTTTGGTGTTTATATAGCTCTCCAAATCATAGATGACCATTTATGATCGTTGGGGATAAAAAACTAGCTGTTTGAAGCAAGTGTGGAGTCAATTCTGCATTCTAAAAAACTAGCCGTTACACCAAGTGTCGACACTTGAATTTCTTGAATTTTTTTCATGAGTTGACCTCTTGAGTCGATACTTCACCATGAGTCAACCTCTTGAATCGACACTTAGGTCAGCTCAAGACAAAAATTCTAGTTTGACACTGTTTTATATTTTTCTTGTTCTCAGGCATTGAATCAATACTTGAACTTTTTCATGAGTCGACACTTACTTGTGCCAGTGCCGAAACTTACTAAACTTCTCCAAAATTAATTTTTAGCCTCTTCAAGTTCTTCCATATCAATTTCAAAGTCTATATACTTGATTTTCCATTAATTTAAGGACTTTCTTCAACTGAAAACATGGATTTCCTCATTCAATATGGATGAGTACTAAGATCTGATAAACATACTTAAAAATATAATTAGTACTAATATATACTTAAGTATTTTGTCAATCATCAAAATCAAGACTAGAGTCAACCCTAGTGAAATGCACATTCAATATCGCGGTAGAGAAATTCCTAGGCTTCATGGTCACCCAGCATGGGACAAGGCAAATCCAAAGAAAATATAGGCAATCATAGATATGAAGCATCCAACTTTAAAAAAGGAGGTCTAGTGCTTGATTGGTTGCATCACTGCCCTTAGCTAATTCATCTTATGCTCCATCAAGCATTGTCTATGTTCTTCAAGGTGCTGCACAAAGTGCTTGACTTCACTTGCTTAAAGGAGTGCAGGAAAGCTTTCGAGGGGCTGAAGGAATTCCTTGCCTCGCCTCCCTTGCTCTCTAAGCCGGAAGTAGAGGAGGAGCTCCTTCTCTATCTGGCTATATCCCAGGGGTGGTCAGCTCAGTACTGGTCCGCACTAACAAGGTCGATACCTAGAAGCTTGTTTACTACACTAGCAAGGTGCTATGTGATGCAAAAACCAGGTACACCTGATCCAAAAAAATATTTTTGCATTTATTATGTCTACTTAGTATCTCAAGTCCTACTTTCAAGCTCATCCGATTGCGGTCCTTACCGACCAACCTTGGAGAGCTATTTTCGAGCCAGTACAATGGCCACATAACAAGAGGACGATGTGGATCCTCCACATCAATGGTGCATTAAACTCAGGGGGGAGTGGGGCTGGCCTCACCCTCACCAACTCAAATAGAGTGGTAGCTGAGTATGCAATATACTTCTTCTTTAAAGTGAAGAATAACCAAGCCAAATATGAGGCACTCTTGGTAGGACTAAGGGTATCTTTTGAGTTAGGAATAACGAGCCTAAGGGTCTTCATCGATTCATAACTCATGATGGGACAAGTCACAGGCGAGTTCGAGGCTCAGGATCCCCTTATTGCAAAATATCTAGATGAAGTGTGCTCCTACAAAACAAGCTTTCAACACTTTGACATCTTCCATATTCTCTAGGGAGAGAATGCTCGTGCTGATGCCCTCTTTAGGCTTGTGACCTCGTCCGACATTTCACTAGGATGGACACTCATTGAGTACTTAGAGGCCCCTAGCTTTGGGATGGCAGACAAGGTTCAGCAGGTCACCCACGAGCTAAGTTGGATGGACCCTTATATCAAATACATAGTAGAAGGTATCTTGGTTGAAGATCACATAGAGGCTGGTCTCTTGAAGTGGAAAGTTGCCTGATTTATGCTGATGGATGGCCAGCTGTATCGGAGGTCCTATTCTTACCTCTTGCTAAAATACTTGAGACATTTGGAGGTCGCCTATGTCTTCCAGGAGATCCACGAAGGCATTTGCAGGGATCATGTGGGGGGTAGAACGTTGACTTATAAATCCCTGAGGCAGGGTTAATATTGGGACACCATACAAGAAGATGCAGTCGAGTTTGTGCAAAAGTGTGATCACTACCAGTAGCATATCCACATCTAATGCAGCCAGCTTCTCTGTTATCTTAGCTCTCCTCCTTCTAGCCATTCACTTAATGAGGGATGGACATACTGGGGCCATTTCCACTAGCATTCGGCCAGTAAAAGTATCTGATCATCGCCATCGACTACTTCATCAAGTAGGTAGAAGCGAAATCCCTGACACAGATCACCGAGAGCAAGACAAGATCTTTCCTCTGGAAGTTAATCATCTACCATTTTGGTCTCCTTCATACCATTACCATTGACAACGGGCGGCAATTTGACAATTAGGCATTTAGGGAGTTCTGTGCTGACCTGAATATCTACCACCGCTTCACATCGATGAGCCACCCACAGGCTAATGGGGAGGCCAAGGTGATGAACTGGACCATTCTCCAAGGGCTTCACACCAGACTAGATGAAGTAAAGGGATGGTGGGTGGAAGAGATTCCCAATGTGCTATGGTCCTACCACACCATGCCTCGAACTGTAGACCAGAGGCCATTCAACTTGGTCTTGACACCAAAGCGGTAATACTAGTAGAGATTGGCCTGTCGATGCTGTGAGTGGAGCAGTTTGATGAGTCAAGCAACTTGGCTCTCCTCCTCCATAATCTTGACTTGCTAGACAAGATGAGGGATAAAGCCCAACTCTGCATGGCCGCGTACTAGTAGCGAGTGGCTTGCTATTACAACTTGCACGTAAAGCTTAAGGCCTTCTGCCTAGGAGACCTCGTCCTAAGATGGGTAGAGGTGTCCCAGCCCGGTGAGTGTGGTAAGCTATCGTAGAATTGGGAGGGCCCCTATAGGGTGGTCGAAGCATTACACCAAGGAGCCTATCAAATTACTGAGCTTGACGACACCCAGATCCCATGAATGTGGAATGCCAAGAATTTAAGGATGTACTATTAGTGATGTATGTCCCTCATTCAGAAATGGAATGAAGATGCTCTTTGATGGAACTGCTTGACCTTACCTTTTTGGAGAATGCCCATCCGTATGACCCTAGGTCGGACAAAGTTTGACGGGATGATCTACAGCACTGTCCTCCTAGATGGCTTGCTCCATAGCACTCGAGCCCATCCATTCGACCTTAGGTTGGATAAAGTTCGATTGGATGCTCTATATAGCACCATCCTCCCAGATGGCATGCTCCACAACACCCATGCACATCCGTCCGACCTTAGGTTAGACAAAGTTTGATGGGATGCTCCACAGCACCATTTTCTTGGACAGCCTACTCCACAGCACCCATGCCCATCCATCTGATCCTAGGTCAGACAAAGTTTGACGGGATGTTCTACAGCATCGTCCTCTTGAACGAACTACTCCATAGCACCCATGCCAATCCATCTGACCCTAGGTCGGATAAAGTTCAACGGGATGTTCCATAACACCATCCTCCCAGATGGCTTGCTTCATAGCACCTGTGCCCATCCATCCGACCCTAGGTCAAACAAAGTTCGATGAGGAGCTCTATAGCACCATCCTCCCGGATGGCATGCTCCACAGCACCCATGCCCATCCATCCGACCCTAGGTCGGAAGAAGTTTGATGGGATGCACCACATCACCATCCTCCTGAATGGCCTACTCCATAACACCCATGCCCATTCATCTAACCCCAGGTCAGATGAAGTTTGACGGGGATCTTTACAGCACCTCCTCCCAGATGGCCTGCTCCAAAATACTTGATAGGATCATGATATTGTTGTTAAGACATTGTCCTATCAGTTTAATTAATTGACTTTTAAATAAAATTAAAAATACATACAAATGATGAGTCGGGTCAAATCCATAGAGAAGACAGTGCTTAGGATAGTTTGAAATCTTTAATTTTTATAAAATAAAGAAAAATAGTTTGAAGTCAGTAAAATGGAGAATTAAAGTATAACAGAGAATGAAAACTTGATACATTTGATCTGCTTGTTAGATCTTAGCATCTACTTATAATAAAAATAAATAACAAAAAATTAAGTGGCATAAAAATAAACTTTGCATTAAGTGAAATCTAATTACAAAAAATTGAAAATAATAATTAAATAAACTACAAAACGTAATAATAAAGAATCTGAAGTTGATTGGCGTAGCCTCATCAGGAAGTTGATTAATGTCACATTCCCTTCTTCCATCATAATCCATGGAGCAAACTTGGCTTCCTCTTCATCTTCCTCTTTGGATCTTGATCTTGGAGATGGAATAGACTTGAAGATGGTATAGGGGCATAACTCTCCTCTAAGAAACCTCACTCTTAGAGACCAACCTACAACCCAGAGCTAAGCCCTCTACCCTGTACCATACCCTCTCTTCAGGATACCTTTCTCTTGTAGCAAATGGTCTTTTAAATAGAGCTCATCTAGGACTTTCTCCTGGTCAAATTTGGACTCAATCAGGCTCTAGATCAGTTAAATATTATAAAGAGAAATCTCGATCATTGATCTATCATGTGATGGATCTATTGTAGCATTTCTTCCTTCTCAGGCACACAGAGTTTGAACCGAACTCTCGTAGAATCCCTAAATCCCCCTCCTTCTTTGATCCAGACTTGGACCCATCGGGTGGCCAACGACGTGAGATGGCGAGTAGTGGTAGGAGGTAGTAGTGAGCGGCAAGAGGTGGTGGATTGGGGTGGTGAAAATAGGTGGTGGACAATGGCAGAGAAGATCAATGGTGGATGGGAAGAAGGCCGATCAAAGAGGATAGATGCCGATACCTTGGGAGCTTCTCTGGTAGAATGGCAACATCATCGGTGGTAGCATGATAGAATGGCTTAGGTGATGGTGAATGACAACATCATCGGTGGTGGCAGGCAGAGACCAAACAAAGGGAAAAAGGGACATAACTAGGAGGTGGTTGGTGGCTTTTTTGGCTATTATGTAGCTCCCGGTGGTGAGGGGGACGGCTTCGGTGGCGTGGGCGGCGGCGGAAGGCGGTGCTCGGGCAAAAAATGATGGATTTTCTGCCTATATATGGCCCACGGAATGGGCTCGTGGACCACAGTTCATGGTGGCCATGGACTGAGCCTGGCTTCTATGGACAGAGCGGCCAATCTACCATGGACTGGCTACTTTAAAATCTGTGCTATTCTTTTAATAACTTTCAAACCTTGATTTTAGGCCTGTTTGAATTTCAATTTGAATATCGTTTACATCGTTAGACTCCAGAAATCAAGATCTTTCTATTCATAGACTTCTTTTCTATAAATCTAATAAAAAGTATTAATTCTTAATAAATATAAAATAATTAATGTTTATTTTAATGGTTAAATTGGGATAATTGATAGGCTTATCACACCCCCCAACTTAATCATTGCTAGTCCCTTAGCAATGCAATTAAAATATAAGTATTAATTTGATAACTATGTGTCATTAAGATTCTCCTTTTGATTTAGGCTCAAGGTCAAGAGAAGTTAGTTAGCATCGCTAACTAGGTATTGAGTTTCCAAAGTAAATCTTACAGTCAGAGCTATTAGAAACTTTCTTAGACTTCATCCAAAGGTCTACCACACTTGTGTTTGTGATGGCTAACTTAGTATTTCAGTGCTATATTGTAAAAGATAATTATATCTTTGCTTATCACCTATTTTTGATCAATTTTCTATATACCTCAAACTTAAGCACATAAGTTGAGATAACTTTTACACCACCTGATTTTTTTTCCTACTTTTTTTTTGTTTAGTAGGCGATGTCTTTATACTTTCTACTTTTTGATACGAACAACAATGCTTACTTAGACGAAGGTGCCCAGTTACTCGGTGGGAAACCAATGTTTAGACCTTGCCTCAAATTCAAGTTAAATGGGAGGGATGTATATCAATTACCAATTTTTTATTTATAATTGAATCTTTAATTGACCTTACAACTAATACCTACTTTACCTCATCAGTGTGCATGTGCGATGGAAGTGCTAATAGTTTTTGGGTGATCTAAGTAGGCTGCTAAAAGTCTGATCAGCTGGTCTACTTCTTGACTCGCTATACTAATTAGTAAATACTTTCTAACTCTATTATTTTTTTATTCTATTTAACTCAAGAATTTCTTTCAAGGCACATGATTTATCAATTTTTTTGATAATTTTTTCAAAATTTCTCCCACATTTTTCAAAAGATTTTCAAAATAATTTTTAATAATTTTTATTTTTTTTTTAAAAAATTTATAGTTTAGAAGTTTGTCCCTATCCCCAACTTAAATACCCTTGTCCCTAATGGTATAAACAAGTTTATGAAATAAATTCAAACCATAAGGATAAAAAAGAAATATATAGGGGTATAGCTTATTTGAGAAGAGGAGCTTATCAACAAGATAAAGGCTATAATAGTCAACTTGGATTGAATTTTTTTTATATTTTTATATTTTATTATTATTATTTTATTTGTAAGAATATAAAAAATAAATATTGGATTACCTCTCAACAAGCGCTAAGTTTAACGTCTTTAGCCGGACATTATGAGGGAGTCCAGTGGATGATTAACTTTAATACATCCCTCATAACATCAAAAGGACAGAGCCAATCAAGAGGCCTTGTCATCATGATAGAAAATCATTCATAAAGTACTCTATGATGATTAACCCGAATCAATAAAGTAAACTAGGTAAGCATGTTATTCCAGGATTTAAAATATTATTATAGTTTATATGATACTTAGGAAGGGATTGTATTTGTTGGGCTGAGATTGGAGGTGGTATTTTGAAAATTTCTTCAATTATGGGTTGATCTACCCTACTCTCCTTTTCAGGCATGATGTGTTTAGTCAATATCCCTTTCCATTTTAAAGCTATGCATCTTTTTCAGATTAATATTAAACCTATCTCCATACATAATTTTAGTATCATAGAAAGATTTTGAAGGTAGTTCTCAAAATTGGTGCCAAATTAAAGAAATTAATTATAAAATTTCTAAGATCATGATATCTCATTTCAGTAATATCTCACTTAATAGCTTCTTTATGTGCTTTTAGAATACCATTGAGTCAGGCTTCCTGGGTAAGGTTCATTGGAAAGTTTCAATGGGTGCATCAGGAAGTGGTTTCAATTCTAAATTAGGTGGTGATTCATTCTAATAAGGGGACTATTGGTGGGCTAGGTGATGACTCTTATTGTTCATCAATCAAAAGTGGGGTGATTTCAAAGTAGGATATTTATATTGGATTATTTACTTATGAGGTATATCAATCTATATTAAAATTGTTGACCTCGAACTGAGCTTGATAGGGATCTACTAAATCCTGAAAGAGAACCTTGTGGGTAGCTTCCTTTATTAAGCTATGCATTTGTGGTTCTTGGGAAGTCTCTACTAATTCCATCTTTGTATCAATTTGTTCTCCCATCCTATCAAAAGGCATGGATAATTCTAGGGCACCAGAGACTAGGGCCATAGATGAGTGAGGTAATGATAGAATTGGTTTGTCCCACAAGTTTAATTTTGTCATATATTTTTTTGCCTTAGCCTAATTGTTTATATTGGTCTTTATGGTTGTACAAAGTTATTCTAAGACCAGTTCATTTCTAGGAGATAGGGTTGATTGTTCAAAAAAAATAGAGGGTCATTAAAATCTTGAGCTAGGTATGGTCCCTTTAGATTACTCTTAGGTTGACTAGGCAATTCACCTCCCTCTTCTATATTAAGTTCAATTAATCACTGGTCGGTTTGATCTATTAGCTTATCAATAGATTGCTATTGGGCTATAATTATTTATTAAAATTGATCAAACCTATTGACATCTAGGTTGATCTGTAGGGCAGGTGGGTATGATGCTTGCAGAACCTTCTCTTCCAATGATGGGCTATAATTAATTGGAGAAGGTTGATAATGGGAATAGGGCTAATCATAATAGGATGTATCTATAAACATGGATCCTTAGGTTATCGGGATAACCACTGGGTATGGTTGCCATGAGAA
Organism: Areca catechu; assembly: GCA_021397845.1. Taxonomy (NCBI): domain Eukaryota; kingdom Viridiplantae; phylum Streptophyta; class Magnoliopsida; order Arecales; family Arecaceae; genus Areca; species Areca catechu. The sequence goes on along the minus strand of CM038050.1, from coordinate 157,198,325 downwards.
ATTTAGTTGAACCTCCTAACCTGAATTATAAGCATTAAAGTATAGATCATTTCTTGTGTTATAGGTGGTTTGGGTTTGATCTTGATAAACTTGGTCATATATAGACTCAAGAGATTAGTACACAGTTAGGCATTCACTCTCAAAGTGAGTGGGGCTCGAATAAACTTGGTGTGCCAGGAGAATGGGTACTTTACTATAAGGATTCATGCTTCTAGCATTGATCAATTTTATTAGATTATTCTAATTATTCGGATATACAGTCAAAGTCTTAGATCAGAGTAATTCTTATTTATTTATATATTTATTATTATTATTATTATTTTAAGAGGAGTGGTGATATGAAGAAGGAAAAGAGTTCTAAAGAAAAGGGCCTAAGAAGTCCTAGAGCTAAGAGAGAGAAGAAGAATTACTTAGGATTTGATATTATTTATAAACAAGTTAGCATAATATGGACTCTCTATCATAGAGTTATCCTAAATCTAGACAGCTCCTAATTGCCAAGACAACCTTGGAGCCCTCCAAGTTAGAAACTAACTAATCAACTGACTAGGTAAGGGTAAGATTAGTGGGGATCCTCCCATTGCTTTTCTTAGATACCAATTAGATAGCCAGGTCAGTAAACAGAACCAATTAAAAACCATCTTTCTTCAGGGCTACATCATCCTTGAACCACTTTTCTAGATACTAGTCAATCAGCTAATCTTGACCTGGTCTAACTCTTTCAGGTGCCTTGTCCTATTGAGTTCGAGTTTCTTAGGAGCTGATATCTAATTGATTTTAATTAACAGGCTTGGGTCAATACAACATGCAGACTGGTGGTTTGTGGGCCAAGGAAGGATTATCAACTCCCCACCTTATGTTGTTTATGGATTATTGCTCTTAAGATATTTTATGGATACGTGAAATGTAAAAGAGAAAGATGTCCCAAACAAGTAATAATCTTTTAGATTTTAATTAGTTATGCTATTTTAGTTAAGTGTTATGCAGTGTTTTTATTTTTTTAATATTATATTATTTTAAGCAAGAGAGATAAGAGATTGGTTTTAATCTTGGTTAATTAAGTATGAGAAAAAAAGACTAAAATTAAGTTAAGCAAATAAAGAAATTATGGATCTTATAATTAAGGTAAGAAATCAAATTAGTATTTAAGGTAGTTAATTAAAAAATTAAGTAATAGTTTTTTTGGATTAATTTTGAAAAAGAAAGAAACTAAAAAAGAATTTTTTTCTTTTGTAAAGAAAGAAACTAATTAAAAGGAAGAAGCTAAAAAGATTTTTTTTTCTTTTTATGTCAGTTTGAAAAGGAGGAAAGCAATATAAGAAAGGAAATAAATCTAAAAAAAAGGAAAAAAAAAGGAAATTTTTTTCCTTTTTGGAAAAGGTAGAAATTAATTAGAAGCAACAAAAAAAAGAAATTAATTTAGGATTAGGATTGATCTCACCAAAATTATAGAAATTTCCTTCTCCTCTTTTTTGATCTGCAAAAAAAATAGTAAACTAAATTTACAAAAAAATAGAGAGATAAAAAATGTTAGTGTCGTGCCTTCCCTGGCAATGGTGCCAAAAACTTGCTAGGATCGTGATGTTATCATTAAGACACCATGGTGATGGGGGACGAAAATGAAATGATAAATGGAGAGTTTTAGCAAGCTAACCAGCAAGTAAACTTGAGCAATTAATTATCAAATAAATGAGCTAAATTAATCCAAGAAAAAAATTTTCATAAGGAGACTAGTTGATCTAATTTTTAAGATCCGCAATGTTGATCTAGTTCAAAATAAGGATTAGGATCTTCATGACAAGGAAACTATCACTACTAGGGCAAGTTAACCTTAAAATGATAAGATCTAATGAAGCTTAGGAAGAGTTTTCCTACCAACAATGATGGCTAATTATTTAGTGGAAGAAGGAGCTCTCATCACTTAAGGATTGAGGCCTAGAAGTCAAGATTGGCACTGTCTACTTTGAGACTCACCTTGGCCTTGATCCATGGCATGGAGACCTTCATCCTTGACCTAGAAACCTGAGAGAACTGCAAAGAAATTTGGGATTGACATAGAAGAAGAATTGGAGTTGGAATGGAAACAAAGAAAAAAAGAAGAAGAAAAAAGTGGTCGGTGGCTTGGGACTGGAGCTTGATCATAGATCCATCAATGGGTATCCCATCCTTTACTCCTTGCAAAAACACTCTTCACTCTTAAATTCAAACTTAGAAAACTCTCATTCTCTCCTTGGATAAGGATCTACACACTCAAACTAGCTAGAAAACTTTCACTCCAAATAAGAACTCAAGAAAACTAGAACATAAGAAAACAATCATTTCATTAATTCAAATCATAGCATAGAATGAATACAATGATAGCCTAGGGGCCCTATTTATAGGCTCCAATGCTAGGAATTTTGTCCAAGGGTGGAGAGGAGGGGATAAGGATGGCTTAGTTGGCTCCAACAATTTTTAGGTAAGTGGTTTTAACTAAAAATAAATTATTGATAGAATGTTACAACCACTTGACATGTGGCATTCTAGAAGGTCTTCATGTGGTTGTCAAATGCTGATGTGGAGGCCTAGGTGTCATTAGAGGTGGCGCCCCACATGTCACTTGTTGGAAGGTATCTTTATGTTCCCCATAAAAGTCTTGATGTAGTATAATTTCTTTTCTCCCAAGGTTTCTTGATGAGGTGTCCTCCCATGTAAAAATTTTGGCTTCAAGTCTTGGCTTGAATTGGACTTGAATGGCTTGAATTGGGCTTTGAAGAGGTGGCTTTCCATCATGCTTTGAGCTTGAGTCAACTCATGAAAAATTATCTTCTTCCATTTGTTGACTCATGAGTATGCTTCAAGAAAATTTAGGACTTATTTCATGGCTCAAGATTTTATTAACTATAGCTGCAAAAACAAAGTTAGTTAATCAAAGTATATATTCTTATTATTGATATCCCCATCACATGGCCATCAATTTAATTAATTAATTTTTTTAAAAAATTAAAAATATATAGAAAGGATGAGTCGGGTCAAATCCATGGAGAAAGCAGTGCTTAGGATAGTTTAAAATCTTTGATTATAAAATTAAAAAAAATAGTTCAAAGTTGGTAAAATGGAGAATTAAAGTGCAATAGAGAATAAAAACTTGGTATATTTGATCTTCTAGTCATATCTTAGTATGACTTACAATGAAAATAAATAACAAAAATTTAAATGGCATACAAATAAACTTTGTATTAATTGAAATATAATTACAAGAAATAAAAAATAATAATTAAATAAACTATGAAAAGTAATAACAAAGAATCTAAAGTTGATTGGTACAGTCTCGTCGGGAAGTCGTTGATGTCCCGTCCCCTTCTTCCTCCATAGAGCAAATTGGGCTTCCTCTTCTTTTTTGTCTTTGGGTCTTGATCTTGGGGATGGAATAGGCTTGAAGATGGTAAAGGAGTAGAACTCTCATCTAAGAAACCTCACTCTTAGAGACCAACATGCAACCTAGAGCTAAGCCCTCTACCATATACCATGTCCTCTATCCAGGATGCCTTTCTCTTAAGCTTAGGTCCTTTAAATAGAGCTTGTCTAGGACTTCCTCTTGGTCAAATTTGGACTCAATCAGGCTCCAAATCGATTATATATCATAAAAAGAAATCTTGGCTATTGATATGTCGTGTGATGGATCCATCGTAATGTTCCTTCTTAGGCACACAGAATCTGAAATGGACTCTCGTAGAATCCTCGAATCCCCCTCCTTTTTCGATCCAAACTTGGACCCATTTGGTGATTGGCGGCACAAGGCAGCGGGCAGTGGTAGGAGGTGACGATGGGTGGCCAGAGGCAGTGGATTTGGGTGGTGAAAATAGGTGGTGGATGGTAGTAGAGAAGATCAATGGTGGATGGGAAGAAGGCTGATCAAAGAGGATAGATGCTGATACCTTTGGAGCTTCTCCAACAAACTGTCCTTGCATCACGGGATGGCTCAAGTAGTGATGAATGGTGACATTGTCGGTGGCGGCAAGCGAGGACCAAATAGAGGGGAAAAGGGACATGACTGGAAGGTGGTTGGTGGCGTTTTTGGCCATATGCAGCTCCTGGTGGTAAGGGGGATGACTCCGGTGGCGTGGATGGTGGCGGAAGGCGATGCTCAGGTGAAAAACGATGGATTTCTACCTACGGATAGCAGAACGGGCTCGTGGACCATAGTTCATGTTGACCCCATAAGTGATTTTGATGATAACCAAATATTGGAGCATGTACATCTATTTCTGACAACTCTTCAAGTATTTGACAAGTTTTCGTAGGGTGACTTTCATGTTCAAACTTCAACTCCTACTCTCATATTTTCTTGCTTGAGTTGTGTTGTAAGTATTATTGTAAAGAAGAACCCAATCAAAAATGCTAAGAAAATTCAACTAAAAGGGTTACTTCTATAAGCGTGTGTGCCTTAGATTTTGTTTTTGAGTTGGTTTGTGTGAAATTGTAAAAGAGTTGGTGAGCATTTTTTTAAAGTTTAAATTGTAAAAATCCTGAAGAAGACACTCAAGCTGACCCCAAGAGAAGAAGAAACGACTCTGCTTACTGGCATGCAGCAAGGATTCTGGAACGCAGCAATCCGAGCAGACTCGATGGAAAGCGAGCTGACTCCAGGGAACCCGAGTCGACTGGAATCTGTCCGGGCCGACTCCTCTAGAGTCCATTTTCTGAAGCTTTCTAAGAACAACCAGGCTAGCCAACCCGAATCAGAAAGAGCTGACTCTGCCAGACCTAATTCTAACCACCTGAGAAAGCAAGCCAACCCGAATTGCTTCGAGCTGACTCTTCCAGAGTAAGATTTTCCAAACCTGAGAAGAAGAGCCGACTCGTCTAGAGTGTTGTTTTGCGCCTTGAGACACAGAGCCGACTACATTGAGGATTTGGCGACTCGACCCATCGACTCGAAGGAATCCGAGCCGACTCGAATGAATCCGAGCCGACTCGAATGTCGCTTCCAGGTATCTAACGACTAGTTCTAGAATTTGTTTTTGAATGCTTAAAGGTGCTCCAATGGTCAAAAATTATTTCCCAATGATCTACAATGGCTAGAACTGTCTTGGGATGATGGAAGACTTTAAATTTGAAGGATTTGAACTTCCTTAAAGCAATTAATAAGAGAGTTCTTCAAAGAAAAGAGGCATCCATTGAATATTCTACCAACCAACAGAAAAGAGCATAAGAGCATTAATGTTAGTCTTCAAGTCTTTACCAACTATGATCTAAAGCTTGAAGCAACTTTGAGAAGAAGCCACTGAAGCCATTAAAGCTTATTCAAGTACATTCAAGTGGACTTCCAACGAGCTGCACCGGCAACTATCCAACAACTTGAGTTTGTCATTTCTTATTGCATTTATTTTCAATTCAATCTTTGAATTGTTGGGTTATTGGTGAGCCCGATTGAAAAACCAAATAGGTTCTTGGTGATCCTGTGAAAACCAAGTTGGGTTTCTTTGGTGAGCCTGTTTAAAACCAAAGGGTGTTGGGTTTTCTTTGGTGATCCCGTAAAACCAAAGTATAGAGGTTTTGGATTGTGATCCTGTAAAATAATCCTACCATATTCGGGTGTGAATATAGTGAAAATTCTAAGTAGTATCTTGGGTAGTGGACGTAGGAGCTGGGTTGCTCCGAACAACTATAAATTTGGTGTGTTTGTGTTGTGCTATCTTGATTTTGTTTAGCTTATGCATTCTATAACTTTATCACAGCACCTACCACTTGCAAAGGATTTTGAAATTGCACATTACTTGCTTAAATTTTTTAAAGTCCCGATTCACCCCCCTCTTGGGTAGCCACCTGGGCAACAACTGGTATCAGAGCAGAGTCTCTGAATACACTAGAGTAAAGATCGATGGCTCATCCCTTGAGTACATCTTTGGCCGAAGGCCAATCAACCAATAGACCTCCACTCTTCATAGGCATAAATTATTCTTATTGGAAAGAATGTATGAAAATCTATATTCAAGCTGTTGATTTTCAATTATGGAAGGTCATTCTTAAAGGGCCACATATTCCTATGACTAAAATTGATGGCGTGGACGTCTCTAAGCCTGAAGAGGAATGGGATGAAAACGACATAAAATTAGGGGAATTGAATGCCAAATCCATGAACTTGCTTTACTGTGCTTTGGACTCAAACGAGTTTAACAGAATTTCCATCTGCTCTTCAGCAAAGGAAATCTGGGATAAACTTGAGGTGACCTATGAAGGAACTTCACAAGTGAAAAACTCAAAGATAAATCTTTTAATGCACCATTATGAATTGTTTAAGATGGAGCCTAATGAAAGTATTTCTGCCATGTACACTAGATTTACAGATATTATTAATGGTTTGAAAAGTCTTGGCAGGGTATATTCAAATGCTGACTTAGTTCAGAAAATCTTGAGATCACTTCCTGACAAATGGGATCCTAAAGTCACAGCCATCCAGGAAGCTAAAGACTTGAATGTTCTATCAATGGATGAATTAATGGGATCTCTCATCACTCACAAATTAGCCATGCAGCATAGAATGGATGATGATCAGAAAAGAAGAAAATGATTGCATTCAAGGCTGCATTAGAATCTAAAGATGATGAAAAAACTGAAGGTGACTGCTCCTCCTCTGAAGATGATCTTGAAGATGAAGACATCGCAATGGTCGTGAGGAGATTCAGAAAGTTTATGGGAAAGAAGAAAGGAAGGTATAACAGAAAATTCCATAAACAAGGAGAACGTTCAAAAGAAAAGGACAAGGACAAAGAAAAAGATAAAGAACAAGTCCCCACCTGCTATGAATGTAAGAAACCGGGGCATATTCGTCTGGACTATTCTCAACTAAAAAAATCTTTCAGAAAGAAGAAAAAGAAAGTGATGGTTGCCACGCGGAGCGATAGTGAAGACTCCACTTCAATTGAAGAAGAAGAGACCACGAAAACAACAAATCTATGTCAATGGGTCTCGAGGATGAGGTAAATTCTCACGATACTCAGATTGAATTTACTTTTGAAGAATTAAATTCTACATTCCATGATTTACTATTTGATTTAAAAAGGCTGGAGTAATGATTAGATCATTAAAGCATATCAATGATCTTTACTCAAAGAGAAAAATGAAGTTTCGAGAAAGAACAATTTACTGAAAAAGGAACTTCACATCTTTTTTGAAAAATGCAATGATTTGAAAAATGAGAATAATGAATTGAATGACAAAAACAAAGTTTTGCTAAAAGAAAATAATGAGCTGAAGAAGGAGGTAGAAAAACTCAAGCCACTCATTGAAAAATTAACTTTATCTTCTAATAAGCTTGAGTTAATTCTTAAAGAACAAAGAATTTCTGGAAATAAAGCTGGAATAGATTTTAATGCTTCAAATTCAAATTATGTTTCAGCTACTATTTTTGTGAAACAAAAAGACTTTGTTCCTAAGTTTACTTCTTATAAAACTTTTGTTACAAAAAACTCTGTTTCCATTTCAAAACCTGCTTCATATGTTCCTAAGAACTTAAATGCAAGACCTGCTATTTCTGCACTTCATGCATCTAGAATTTCAAAAATAAAATCATTTCAAAATTCTAGAATCAAATGTTTTGCTTGCAAAAGATTAGGACATAAAGTTTTTAATTGCAATACAATTAAAAATGTCCATAATATAAGAAAGATTTGGGTTCCCAAAGGAACCAACTCAGCTAACCCGAAAGGATCCAAGTTAGCTTGGGTACCTAAAAACACTCATTAATTTTGTTGCAGGAATGTTTTGCAGCCCAGAAATTAAAGAAAAAATGGTATCTCAACAGTGGCTGCTCAGGGCATATGACGGGTGACAAGGATCAATTCAGCATCCTGGAAATGAAAGAAGGAGGTATGGTTACATTTGGAGATAATGGCAAGTGAAAAATAATTGGAATTGGTAAGATCAAAATAACCCCTTGTACTTTCATTGAAAATATATTGCTAGTAGATAAGTTGAAGCACAATCTATTGAATATTAGTCAATTGTGTAATAAAGGCTTCAAAGTTATCTTCAAATCATCTATGTGTATAGTAACAAACTTTCTTGATCCTAGCAGCAAATTCATTGGACACAGACTAGAAAATATTTATGTGGTAGATCTAAATGATCTTGCCATGTCAAGTAGCTCCAGTCTAGTTGCAATGAATGCTAAGACCAAGGAGTCTTACTTATTATGGCATAGAAGATTGGGTCATGCTAGCATGCATACTATTGCCAAGTTAATTTCCAAAAATCTTGTTAGAGGCATGCCTAAGTTTAAAGTAGATTTTGATCATGTTTGTGATGCATGCCAAATGGGTAAACAAACCAGGGGGAGATTTAAATCCAAAAATATGATTTCAACATCTAGACCTTTAGAACTACTTCACATGGACTTATTTGGACCAACTAGGACCACAAGCCTAGGAGGTATAAAATATGCCCTTATGATTGTAAATGATTTTTCTCGATTTATATGGGTTTTGTTTATTGCACATAAAGACGAAACTTTCAAAGTATTTAGAAAATTTTACAAAAAGGTTTCAAATCAAAAAAATCTTTCTATAATTTCAATTAGGAGTGATCACGGTACAGAATTTGAAAATCAATTTTTTGATGATTACTATTCTGAAAATGGCATTGATCATAACTTCTCCACTCCTAGAACACCACAACAAAATGGTGTTGTAGAGAGGAAAAATAGGACGTTGGAAGAAATGGCCCGAACAATGTTGTGTGAAGGTAATCTTCCAAGGTATTTTTGGACAGAAGCGGTGAACACTGCTTGTTATATTTTAAACCATGTTTTGATCCATCCTATCTTGAAGAAAACCCCCTATGAGCTTTGGAATGAAAAGAAATTCAATATAAATTATTTTCATGTATTTGAATGCAAATGCTTTGTGCTTAATAATGGTAAGGATAATCTAGGAAAATTTGATGCTAAATCTGATGAAGCCATTTTCCTTGGTTATTTACTACATAACAAGGCATATAGGGTTTTTAATAAAATGACTCTCACTATTGAAGAGTCAATGTATGTTATATTTGATGAAACTAGCCCATCACCATCTAGAAAAGATGAGTGTATTGACAATGATGTAGGTACCATTCAAAAGGAGATGGAAGAACTAAGTATTCAAGAAAAACCAATTGAAGAAGGAGAAGAAATGGTAAGTAAGGATCATACTGATCTATCGACTGAATGGAGGTACGCTACTTCCCATCCTAAAGAATTAATTATTGGTGATCCTTCTCAAGGTATAAGGACTAGGTCTGTACATGATTACCTAGCCTTTGTATCTCAAATAGAGCCTCATACCTTAGAAGAAGCAGAAAATGATCCAAATTGGATGTTGGCCATGCATGAAAAATTGAACCAGTTTGAAAGAAATAATGTTTGGACATTAGTTGATAGACCTAAAGACCACCTAATTATAGGAACCAAATGGGTTTATAAGAACAAATTAGATGAACAAGGAAATGTTATTAGAAAAAAAGCTAGATTAGTGGCTAAGGGATATAGTCAAGAAGAAGGTATAGATTTTGATGAAACTTGTTTTCTTGTAGCAAGATTAGAAGCCATTAGATTACTTCTTGCATTTGCTTGCTACATGAATTTCAAACTTTTTCAAATGGATGTGAAAAGTGCATTTTTAAATGGTTTTATTGTCGAACAAGTTTTTGTAGAACAACCACCGGGTTTTGAAAATCATGCTTTTCCAAACCATGTGTTTAAACTCAATAAAGCGTTATATGGTTTGAAACAAGCCCCTAGAGCCTGGTATGATAGATTTAGCACTTTCTTAATTGAAAATAATTTTTCAAGAGGAAATGTTGATAAAACTCTCTTTATTAAAAAGAAAAATAATGATATATTAGTTGTACAAATCTATGTTGATGATATGATCTTTGATGCAACTAATAAAAGTCTTTGTGAAAAATTTGCTAAGTTAATGCAGGGAGAATTTGAAATGAGCCTAATGGGTGAACTAAACTACTTTCTCGGACTTCAAGTAAAATAAACAAAGGAAGGGATCTTTATCAACCAATCCAAATACACCAAAGAAATCATCAAAAAGTTTGGTATGGAGACAAGAAAACAAATGAACACATCCATGAGCCCATCTTGCAGATTGGATAAGGATGAAAGTGGATCCAACGTTAACTAAAAGCTATATCGAGGTATGATCAGATCCTTATTATATTTAACTGCAAGTAGACCAGATATCTTGTATAGTGTATGTGTATGTGCTAGATTTCAATGTAATCCCAAAGAAACACATATGCTTGCTATTAAAAGGATACTAAAATACTTGAAAGGTACAAGTAATCTTGGTCTTTGGTTTTCAAAAGAATCATCTTTAAATTTAATTGGATTCTCTGATGCTGATTACGCTGGTTGTAAAATAGATAGAAAAAGTACTAGCGATACTTGTCAATTTATAGGGTTGAATTTAATCTCATGGTACTGCAAGAAACAAAACTCGGTAGCACTATCTACTGTTGAGGCTGAGTATGTTGCTGCAGGGAGTTGTTGTGCACAAGTGTTATAGATTAAACAACAACTAGAGAATTTTTGTGTTTCACAATGCAAAATTTCTATCAAATGTGATAACACAAGTGCTATAAATTTATCTAAAATTCCTATTCAGCATTCTAGGATTAAGCACATAGAGATTAGATACCATTTTATTAGAGACCATGTTTTGAATGGTGATATAGAACTAGAGTTTATACATACAAAAAAACAACTAGCTGATATCTTTACCAAGCCACTAAATCAGGATAGATTTGAGTTGCTTAGAGGAGAATTAGGGCTATGTTATCCTTTCTAAATTTAGTAAACCTAAGGAAGAATTATCCAGAAAGCCTCCTATATTTATTCATGATTTTTGAACAACTTTCCTTGAATTTCTCAGTGTGGTTAAATTAAACTTCTGGACCATTTGATTTCTTTTGGAAAGTTTCTGTTCGAGTTGACTCGAGCAATCTTGCTCTGGTCGAGCCGGCTCGAATATCTGAATATCTTGCTCTTGCTTTGGTCGAGCTGACTAAGTCTGTGCTTAGCCGACTCGGTGTTCTGTTTGTTCTGAGTTTGCTCTGGTTGAGTCGACTCGGATATTTTTAGGGCAGAGCGAGCCGACTTGAAAGTCGGGAAATCTCTATTTAGGAAAGTTTGGTCTATCTTTCCTCAGTACTTAACTCCCTCACTTTACTTTGAACACACTCTACTTCTCTCGGAAGCTCTACCATTCTCGCAGAAATTATTCCCTAACGCTTAAAATCCTTTGATTCCTCTGCAATGGCTCCTCGAAAATCTGTGAAGAAAGTTCTTCAACTCGGCGAATCAAGTAATCACAGTACAGATGCAGGAGAAAGAAGGGAAAAGAGAAAAAGGTCTTCTCCAGTCCAACAAAATGAAAAAACTCCTCCTCTTGGGCAGCATGTCTTAATGATCAATCGACCTGTCACCTACGGAAGAAGGATCAACTTTACATTCCTAGAGAAAATGGGAATGAAAATCGGACATTGGATAGAAAGCCAAGGGTGGAAGCATTTCTGTTCTTTAGACATACTGACTTACCCTTCACTGGTACGGACATTTTATGAGAATATTATTATTAAAGAATTTCATTTGGAATCAGTTGTCAAGGGAAAAACAGTTATAATTAATGAAGAAAGATTGAGCAAGCTGCTACAATTGCCAATGATTGGTGCTACTGAACTTCTTCTATCGAACAAGGAGCACATTCTAAAACTCATTTTGGAAAAAGAGGAAGTGAGCATGGTCCGACATGTTCAAGCCAATCTACTGTCAAGGAAAATGAGGCTGCTGCACAGTATGATAAGTTGAATTTTCCTTCCTAGAATTGGCTGTTTCGACTGGGTCAGTGAGAAGGACATGATCATCATGGGGTATCTGATCAAAGAAGAGCCTCTCAACCTTCCCTACATAATGATGATCCAAATGGCTGAAGCAGCAAGAAAGGTCAAAGCCTGTCTACCTTATAGTATGGTCTTCACTCTGTTATTTGAAGAGGCAGGAATTGATTTGTCAAATGAAATAGGCAAGCCACTACATCACTTTGAAATCTACTCCTTCAACTCACTTAAAAGAATAGGTTACAAGTTACAAGAAGGAAAATGGATTAAGAAGATGCCTAGTCAGGTTGCTGCTACCATTTTTAAAGAAGATGAAGCTACTGTTGAAGAAAGGACTGAAGACACTATGATTACTCCATCTGAACTCAAAAATCTAATATTTCAAAATATGGAAACTATCTCCAACTCTTTGACAGATCATATGAATTCTATAATTGAAGAAATTAGAAAGTCAGTTGACATTAAATTGCAAGAATTGAAATCTGAACAAGAGCTTCACCAGCAAAAAGTGGAAAAAGAAATGAAGGATTTCAAGGAAGAAATCAGAAGCATTCTACTACAATCCCAGAAGGAAACTGCTCCCACTAAAGATATTTCTGAACAGATCATCAAAGAGTCACTTGACATTCCTATTCCTTCATTTGATCTACCTAAACCTACCAAGACCAAGAAAGAACCAAAAGCCAAGAAGACCAAAGTTTTTAGAGCCCCTGTTAAAACTAGATCAGGGATTTAAGGTTTAAATCCCTTAAAACTAAGACCTCTGATAGAGTTATAGAGGTAGGCTACTCTTCTTCATCTGAGGAAGAAGAAGAATAAGTTGTGTAGTTAGTCTTCTGGTTCTATTTCTGAAATGAATGTTTGTTCCATTTGTTATCTTTTATAATTGCAATGTACTTTCTGTCTGGCAAAGTTTTTAATGAAATGAATGTTTTCTATTTAAAAATTGTGCTTATTATGATATAATTGTAATAAAATCTTAATTAGAATTTCAAGTTTGAGAAAGTGAAATTATCTCAAACAAATATTAAAGACTTTCTCAATCTATTAAAAAATCTGAGTTTTATTTGAAATCACCTTTTTGATTGATTGACAAAAAGGGGGAGAATTATGAAAAATATGAAAAGAATGGGAAATTGGCTTCTTATCAACTATTTTTAAAGTGCAATGAAAAAGGGGGAGTACAAAAATAATAGCATTGCTTAAATTACTTTAAAATCTAGAGAAAGGGGGAGTTTCTCTTGAATGATTTTGCTCTGACTTATATTAAAATTAATCCCATTGCTCTGATCATAATTTCATATTTTAACTCTCTGATACTCCATGTTTTGTGCTAATTATAATATTATGAAGCATGACAAGTTTAACACTTTGATGATATATAGTAATATCATCATTTGAGCTCTGATTTTCTTTTAAATCCAATTAGCTCTGGTACATGTGAATATTTATGTTTCAAATACTGTTTTATACATGTAAAGTGTCTTACTGCTTTTTCATGCCCAGTGTTTTGTCATCATTAAAAAGGGGAAGATTGTTGACCCCATAAGTATTTTGATGATAGCCAAACATTGGAGCATGTACATTTATTTCTGACAACTCTTCAAGTGTTTGACAAGTTTTTGTAGGGTGAATTTCATGTTCAAACTTCAACTCCTACTCTCATATTTTCTTGCTTGAGTTGTATTGTAAGTATTATTGTAAAGAAGAACCCAATCAAAAATGCTAAGAAAATTCAACTAAAAGGGTTACTTCTATAAGCGTGTGTGCCTTAGATTTGTTTTTGAGTTGGTTTGTGTGAAATTGTAAAATAGTTGGTGAGAGTTTTCTTTAAGTTCAAATTATAAAAATCCTGAAGAAGACACTTGAGCCGACCCCAAGAGAAGAAGAGCCGACTCTACTTACTAGCACGCAGCAAGGATTCTGGAACGTAGCAATCTAAGCCGACTCGATGGAAAGCGAGCCGACTCCAGGGAATTCGAGTGACTGGAATCTGTCTGAGCCGATTCCTCCAGAGTCCATTTTTTGAAGCTTTCTGAGAACAGCCAGGTGAGCCGACCCAAATCAGAAAGAGCCGACTTTGCCAGACCTAATTTTGACAGCCTGAGAAAGCGAGCTGACCCGAACTGCTTCGAGCCGACTTTCAGAGTAAGATTTTCCAAACCTGAGAAGAAGAGCCGACCCGAGCTGAAGAGAGCCGACTCTTCGAGTTCAAGATTCAAGTTTGAGCTGACCCAAGCTGAAAAGAGTTGACTCGTCCAGAGGTTGTTTTGCATCCTGAGACACAGAGCCGACTACATTGAGGATTTGGTGACTCGACCCATCGACTCGAAGGAGCCGAGCCAACTCGAAGGAATCCGAGCTGACCCGAATGTCGCTTCCAGGTATCTAACGACTAGTTCCAGAATTTGTTTTGAATGCTCAAAGGTGCTCAAACGGTCAAAAATCATTCTCCAATGGTCTACGATGGCTAGAACTGGCTTGGGATGATGGAAGACTTTAAATTTGAAGGATTTGAACTTCCTTAAAGTAATCAATAAGAGAGTTCTTCAAAGAAAAGAGGCATCCATTGAATATTCTACCAACCAACAAAAAAAGAGCACAGGAGCATTAAAGTCTGTCTTCAAGTCTTCACCAACTATGATCTAAAGCTTGAAGCAACTTTCAAAAGAAGCCACTGAAGCCATTAAAGCTTATTCAAGTGCGTTCAAGTGGACTTCCAATGAGCTGCACCGGCAATTATCTGACAACTTGAGTTTGTCATTTCTTGTTGCATTTATTTTCAATACAATCTTTGAATTGTTGGGTTATTGGTGAGCCCGATTGAAAAACCAAATAGGTTCTTGGTGATCCTGTGAAAACTAAGTTGGGTTTCTTTGGTGAGCCTGTTTAAAACCAAAGGGTGTTGGGTTTTTTTTGGTGATCCCGTAAAACCAAAGTATAGAGGTTTTGGATTGTGATCCTGTAAAATAATCCTACTGTATTCGGGTGTGAATATAGTGGAAATCCCAAGTGGTATCTTGGATAGTGGATGTAGGAGCTTGGTTGCTCCGAACCACTATAAATTTGGTATGTTTGTGTTGTGCTATCTTGATTTTGTTTAGCTTCTGCATTCTATAACTTTATCACAGCACCTACCACTTGCAAAGGATTTTGAAATTGCACATTACTTGCTTAAATTTTGTAAAGTCCCAATTCACCCCCCTCTTGGGTAGCCACCTGGGCAACAGTTCATGGTGGCCATGGATTGAGCCTGGCTTCTGTGGACCGAGCAGCCGGTCCACCATGGATTGACTACTTTAAAATCTATACTATTCCTTTAATAACTTTCAAATCTCGATTCTAGGCCCGTTTGAACTCTGATTTGAGTGTCGTTTGTACCGTTAGACTCAAAAAATTAAGCTCTTTCAATTCATGAACTCTCTTTCTACAAAATTATAATAAAAAAATAATTTTAATAAATATAAATTAATTAATACTTTTTTAATGATTAAATTGGGATAATTGATAAGTTTATCAACACTCGCGCACATTAATCCAACCCTCGGGCTGACCAAAGTTTGGCGGGATGCCTCATGATGCCGGTCTTCTCCACAGTGCCCAGGCCTGTCGCATTGACTTAATGGCAAACAAAGCCTAGCAGGATGCCCTATGGTGTCGTCCCCTTGGAGCGAACCATTCTGCTGCCCCGTCGCCCAAACATCAGGCCAGACCACGAGTATCAGAAAAAGAAGAGAAGAGAAAAATGAAGGAGAGTTGAGTTAGCAAAATGCTTTAATTCATTATCGAAAGGAATTTTACAAGGGAAAGAGCCCCTTTATAGATCGGGGAGCTCAACAAAATATTCTGGATACAAAAAAAAGGGGAAAAAAATCCTATTACTATTCATGGTCCTGAGTTCGGAGCTAGGACCTCACCAGACTTGAAGGCCTCCATGATGGCATTGATCATCTCCCCTGTCTCGGCCATCACTCATGCAATGGTCTCCTGCATTGAGCTTGGTTCTGCATTGAGCTTGGTTGGACCAGCCTTGCACTAGCCTTGATGATCGGGGATGCTTGGGGTGGAGCTGGGTCAGCCTCGAGCTCGATGGTTTTGGCTGGGTCGACCCAGATGAAGGGATCTGTCCCACCTCTCACCCCCTTAGGTTCGTTGGCAACTATGTAATGTAGGTCCGAAATGTTGAAGACCCGCACCACCTTCTTCTTGCACTCCTCAAAGCCCTTGTAGAAGGCATCACCGACATCTTCACTTACCTTATCCTTGAACTCCATCGAGGGCTTGTACCATATGACTACTGGTGCTGCTTTTTTTTTCACGACCCCGACCATCGCCTTGATGACAGTGGCCTTCACCTTGATCGCCATGATTCGATCCTCCACCAGACCTAGCTACATTCGGAGGGTCCATAGCTGCCCCTCATGATGGAGCGTTATGGCCGTGGACTCAAAGAGGTGCTCCTCCAGGAGGGCAATGTCCTTCACCTTATTCATTATCTTGACTTTGCATCACCCACCCACTCCTTAAGATCAATGACGGAGTCTTAGGAACTCTCGAGCTTGGCCTCCAGCTTTTTCACTTGGGCCTCTAGGCACGGACCTGGTTCGCCAAGACCCTGGCATTCACTTCAGTGGTGTTGGCCCTACTACAAGACTTTATGTCTTGTTAGACCAGCACCCGTCATGCATTCTTGATAAGGAAGGCATCTTAGATGACCTGGGGATAAGAATCAAGGAAAATTGGTTAGTTAATCCTTATGTTCCCCAAATCCATAGCATGGTGGGAGTATAAAAAGCTTACTGTAAGCAACCAAGGGAAGATCCTGGAGATGGTCTCACCCATCGTGCATCCACTCCTCTCCCTATAATCCTGGGGCTACAGGATAAAGCCTAGCAGCCTCTCGGCTAGGCTGATGTCGAGGGTGACCACTGCATGGGATGGCACCATTATAAAGACCCTGGCCACTCTAGGGGCTAGGGCCGTGGATTAGGAGGGGCCAATCGATGTTGGGCTTGATGGCTAGACCCTTACTGCTATAAAGATGGTGGGTGGAGTTGGCACCCTCTCTAGCTCAGTGGTGGCACCCACCTTAGGGGATGGCAGGATCAGGATGATTTCAGCAATAGTTAGAGGGGGTTGAGGGGGTCTCTCCCTCGGCTTAGCAGCCCCACTAGGTCCCGAGACCTACACCCCTGGCCACCTCTGTAGTCGATGCCGGAGCCACTTGAGCCCCTCTCCATCGAGGCCCCTCTGATGATTCCCCACGGGACCTCTCCTCTAGCTCCCCTCGGGCCTTCTTCGCTAGCTCCTCCTGTGGCTTCATCGATGATGTCCACTTATGGGACATCTACAGGATCCTATCGACTGAGAACTTCATATCTGTATTGGCAGGAAAAACTTGGTTAATTGCTGAAGGCCATAAAAGAAGGTAGGTCTTGGACTTACTTAGAGATTGGATCGGGTTGATCCTAGTATCGAAAAGATTCTACATAGAGAGGGGGTCTAGTCCAGGGAAATTCTCAAGGCAACAGCTGGTCATACATTTCCTGATTGATAGGCTCCACCAAGGCATTATGATTGAGGGACTGATTGGGGTCGCTCCAAACCTAATTGACTCTCTCGACCGAAATGAAGAGGTACCCATTCTTCCATCCTTTGATGAAAGTAGTTAAGTCAAATCAAAGGATCCCAGGATCGGGAGCAACAAACCACCACCCCTTATTTATGGGGTGGCGCTTCAGGATAAAGAGGGCCCTGAAGAGAGAAAACTATGCAACCATGCCATGAAAATGGCATAGGATAATAAAAAAGCAGATAACCATGAAGGAGTTTGGGGTGAGTTGGGACGGAACTAACCTATAGTTATCTAAGAAGGACAGGATGAAAGGATGGAGAGGGAGTCGAAAACCAGCAAGGAAGAAGTCCTCGTACAGGGCGATTTGGTCTAGTTTGCTTGAGGTAACCCATTCATTCAGGCCCAGAGCCATGATTTAGATGGACTCGAAGATCCCGTATATCCCCTAAAGGTGAAGGACATCCATCTTGGTCATCATCAAGGTGGCGCCCAATGAACCCACCAGGTCTTGACTTGAGGAGGATGGAGGGGGAGGCAAGGCAAAGACATTGCGGTCCACCATCTGGCGAGGAACCCTGGGGACCTGGAAGGGGACATTTTCCTTCTCCTCGCTATTTGAGGGTGGAGGCCTAGACTGAGATGGCTCTACAATAATTGGGTGACTTGGGGTACACTCCAGGGAGTGGAGTCCACCTTCAAAGGAACTCATGGGCACTCTATTGAATTCTTATTGATTTTGATGATTAACAAAATACTTAAGTATATTTGAGTACTAACCATTTGTTAAAGTATTTTATTAAAAAAAGGTACTCATTAAGTTAGTTGGTTGAATTGCTTGTCCAATAGTTGAAGAAGTCTCCGTATGGATGAAATATTAAAGTTAAATGGACTTAAGTACATAAGAATTACTAGAAAGGACTTAAGTTTTAAGTTTGAAGAAGATTCAGCAGAGTTTCAATTGAATTTCAGAAAGTTTCAGCCAAGTGTTGACTCATGGAAGTGAAGTGTCGACTCATAGTGTTGACTCACAAAAGCTTGAGCTGATACATAGAAGAAGTTTCAGATGGCACGCTTCAAGTGTCGACTCATGAAGACCAAGTATCAACTCATGTGTTGACTCAAGGGTCGACTCAAGGCCTGAGATAAAAATTATATAGAACATGCCGAATTTCAAGACTTCCCTCAAGTATTGACTCATGGAAGCCAAGTGTCGACTCACCAGAAGAAGTGTCGACTCACCTGAGATTTTCAGAGAGTTTCAAGGAACATTTTTGAACTGGTGTCGACCCAAGTGTCGACTCAAGTATGGACACTTGGAGTTCTGATGAACAGTAACGGTTAGTTTTTTGAAGCACAAAAATGATCAATTTCATCCCAACGACTAGTTTCACCTCTCCAACGATCAAAATTGGTCATTTAAGGCTTGGAAAGGTATTTAAAGTGGACCAAACTCAAAAGGAAAGAAACTAATGAAGAGAGATGAAAAGTTAAGTGTATTCACTCAAATATTCATTGAAGAACAACTACTCTTAAGTCAAGTTGAGCCTTTAAGCATTCAAAGCATTCAAGTCCAACCATTCAAGTATTGATTAAGACTTCAACAACTTAAAGACAAGCATCTTCAATAGCAATTAAAGAGCTTCAAAGAGATACTTGCTTTAGTTGAAAGCTTTTTGTATTTTATACATTATTCTTGATTCTTTGTTTCTAGTTTCAAGGAATTGGAGCTAGAGTGGAGATTTGTTGGTGCGCCTTTGTGTAAAAGCCAACGAAGGTTCTTGGTTAGCCTAAGTGACAAAACCAAGGAGATTTTTGGTTAGCCTTGTGAAAACCATGTAAGCTCATGTGTGGCGCACCCATAGTCTAGGGAAGCTACACAGGTTTGGGAGCTTGAGGTTTATAAGTTTCCAAGGCCCCTAAGTCATGTTGGGTCAGGGGGCTTGACCCAGGGTTGAGAGAACATGTGAGACATGGGTGTACAGGGGCTCGGATTTGAGTGTTTTCTCATTGATTTCTTGGGAGGAGTTTTTTGAGAGATTGTAACATAACCAAGTTGGTTTATGGGGTTGGATCTAGGTGTAGCCAGTTGCCCTCTTAGGTGTGAAAGGGAAGTAGTTGGTTGGATGGTTGGCCTAAGAAGCCCAACCACGATCCTAATTGGTTGGACCGTCCAAGATCCCTAACCGCCCAAGACCTAAATCGTCTGCCTCATATATCAAGAAAGGGGGGCCGACAGCTTGGTGTCTTCATGCATGGAGCTTCTTGGTTTTGAGAAGGGGTGGTGTCTTGTAGCAACAAGCTAGATTTCTTCTCAAAGGAATAAAGATCTCTCTTTTCTCCTAATTATTCTTGATCTATCTCTCTTTCATCTTCTCCTACATCTCTTTGAAAATTGGAATTCAAGAAAAGGTTATAGCCATCTTGATTTCTTGGAATCAAGAAACTGATTCCATCCGTATGCTCTCCCTCTTCCCTACAAGATCTCCACAAACGAAGGAGGTTATTGGTGAGCCTAAGTTATAAAACAACTAGGTTTTTGGTTAGCCCATAAAACCAAAGAGGTTTTGATTTTTATTCCCGGTGAAAACAAGTTGAGTTTTGATTAGTGAGCCCGAAAAACTAATCGACTATAATCAAGAGTGATTATAGTGAATTTCCAAGGAAAGCTTGGGGAGTGGATGTCGGTGCTTTGGTGTGCACCGAACCACTATATATTGTTGTGTTTGTGATTGCTTGCTCTCCCTTTATTTGCACTTACTTACCTTGCATTTACTTATTTATTTTTGCTGCATACTCTTGAAAACACACAAGCACTTGCAAATCACTAGCACTTAAATTATTTTTGAATTGACACATACTTGCAAAAGTTTTTGAAACCCAATTCACTCCCCTCTTGGGTTGCTTGTTGGGCAACAAGTGGTATTAGAGTTACACTCTCAGTTTATAGGTCTAACCACCTTGAGTAAAGATTTATGACAGCCCCACTTAGTTCTAGTGTTGTTGAGGGACAAGCCTCAAATAGACCTTCTTACTTTAATGGCACAACTACATGTATTGAAAAACATGCATGATAATTTATATGCATTCTATTGATTACAATTTATGGAAAGTAGTTGATAAAGGTCCATATATTCCTTCAATTATTATTAATGGCATTTTCATTCCAAAACTCGAAGAAGATTGGGATGAAAATGATATTAAACAATCCGAGATAAATGCTAAAGCCATGAATCTACTCTACCGTGCATTGGATCCTAGTGAATTTAATAGGACTTCCATATGCACCTTTACAAAGGAAATATGGGATATACTTGAGGTTACTCATGAGGATACCAATCAAGTGAAAAATACTAAAGTTAATATGCTTGTTCATACATATGAAATATTTAGAATGGAGCCTAATGAATCCATTACTGATATGTATACTAGATTTACTAATATTGCAAATGGCACGAGAAGTCTTGGTAAGATTATGTCTAATGCTGATCTTGTAAATAAAATTCTTAGGACATTGCCGACATCTTGGGATCCAAAAGTAATAGCAATTCAAGAACAAAGATATTGAGACACTTCCTTTGGAACAACTTGTAGGTTCTCTCATGACTTATGAGTTGAACTTGAAACAAAAGGCAATGGATGTTGACAAAAAGAAGAAGACCATAGCTTTCAAATCTACCACGCAAGATGAGTCTTCAAGTGAAGAATCAGAAGAAGAAAAAAATGAAGATGAAGAGGCACTCATCGCAAGAAAATTCAGAAAGTTTATGAGAAGAAAGAAATTTTCTTACAAGAAGAAGCCTCAACCTACTAAAGAAAAGGAAAAAGGAAAAGAAAAAGAAAAAGAGAAGGAGAAGGATCAACCAATCTGCTTTGAATGCAAGAAACCTGGGTATTATAAATTTGATTATCCTCTCCTGAAGAAGTCTAAGAGAAGGTTTAGAAAGAGACAATGATGGCAACATGGAATGATAGTGAGGACTCCAGTTCAAAGAAAGAACAAATCGAAGTTGCCAATCTTTTATCATGGCTCAAGAAGATGAGGTACAATCTAAATTTGAAATAGAATTTATATTGATGAACTTAGAGATGCATTTGATGAGCTCATGAATGATTATTAATTGCTAAAGATTGAAAATAAAAAGTTGATGAAGCATGCAAATTCATTTTCTCATGAGAACACCAATCTTACAAATGAAAATAGTGATTTGAAAACTAAGATTGATGGTTTAGAAAAATATAAGAATGCTTTATCAATGGAAATCGAGGTTTTGAAAAGATCCAAGGTTATTGTTTCAAATGATCAACTTTTAAAGAAAAATAAAGACCTTGAGGTAGAAAATAAGAAATTAAAAGATGAGTTTGACAAAGTTAAACCATTTGTTGAAAAATTATTATAGTTCTGAAAAGCTAAATCTTTTATTGAATAATCAAAGAGCAGTTTTCAACAAAGTAGGTTTGGGTTTTAAACCTAAAAAATAATAGAAATATTTTAAGAATTTCTTTGTATCTGCATCCTCAAGCATTATACGTTATTTTTGTAGAAAGTTAGGTCATAAAGAATATCAATGTGATCTTAGGAAGATAAATAATTCTAGAAAGATTTAGGTTCCAAAAGGAAGCACTTATAGTACTAACTCTAAAGGATCCAAGATGGCTTGGATACCTAAAATGAAAACTTAATTTGTTTTACAGGTGTATCTTGCAACCAAAGAAAAGAAAAGATTATGGTATCTTATAGTGGTTGCTCAAGACACATGACAGGAGATGTGAAGCAATTCACTTCTCTTAAGAACTGAATGGAGGGAGTGTAACTTTTGGAGATAATAGTAAAGGAAAAATCATTGGTATCGATAAGGTTTGCATCTTCCCTTCTATAATATAGATAATATTTTATTAGTTAAAGGATTGAAACATAATTTGCTTAGTATTAGTCAGTTTTGTGATAAAAGTTTTAAAGTTGTTTTTGAATCATCTCTTGCATAGTTGCTAGTCTTGATGATAATGAAGTAAAATTCATTGAAAATAGGTAGGAAGCATCTATTTTGTTGATCTTGACAATTTACCTTTGCATGATGGTGAATGCCTAGTTGCAATAAATTTCATAATTAATGAGACTAGCTGGCTCTGGCATCATAGACTAGGTCATGCAAGTATTCATTTACTTTCAAAATTATGCAAAATGGATTTAGTAAGAGATTTACCAAAATTAATTTTGAAAAAGATAAAATTTGTGAAGCATGTCAATTTGGAAAATAAGCAAAAACATCTTTCAAACCAAAAAGATTTGTTTCAACTAGTAGGCCATCAGAGCTACCCATATGGATCTTTTTGGAGTAACTAGGATAACAAGCCTAGGAGGCAAGAGATATGGATTAGTTATAGTGGATGATTTCTCTCGATTTACATGGATTTTATTTCTAGCACATAAAGATGAATTATTTTCAGCTTTCTTGAAGTTTTATCGAAAGGTTTCAAATGAAAAAGGTACTTCAATTGCTTATATTCGAAGTGACTATGGTACTAAATTTGAAAACCAAGATTTTGAAAATTTCTATAATGATAAAGAAATGTTCACAAATTTTCTGCATCTAGGACATCTCAACAAAATGGGATGGTAGAAAGAAAGAATAGGACCTTAGAAGAAATAGCAAGCACAATGCTTTGTAAAAATGATCTTCTGAGATATTTTTGGACTGAAGCAGTTAATATAGCTTGTTATATTTTAAATCATATTTTAATTCGACCTATTTTAAAGAAAACCTCATATAGTTTGGAAAGAAAGAAAATCTACTTTGAAATATTTCAAGTTTTGGTTGTCGACGCTTTATTTTGAATAATGGAAAAGATAATTTAGGCAAATTTGATGCCAAGTCTGATGAAGGTATCTTCTTAGGATACTCTACATCTAGCAATGCATATAGAATTTTTAATAAAAGAACATTAGTAGTAGAAGAATCAGTGCATATAGTATTTGAAGAGTCTATTAACAAATCCTCTAGAAAAGAGGATATTTCTGATGATGTGCAGGTGTTGAAGGACTAAAGAAGCTAACTTTGGATGATCCCCCTTTCAAAGAAAATGAAAAAGATCATAAGAAGAAGGATGGAGAAGAAGCCATAAAATCCATACCAAAACACAAAGATCTACTAAAGAATGGAGGTATGCTCATGGACATCCTAAGGAATTAATCTTAGGAGATCCATAGAAAGGGGTAAGAACTAGATCATCCATTAGATATGAATGTGATTATATTGCTTTTATTCTTAAATTGAACCTAAATGTATTGAAGAAGCTGAAAAAGATCCTAACTGGATAATTGCCATGCAAGAATAATTAAATTAATTTGAAAGAAACAAGAGTTGGATACTAATAGAAAGACCATCTAATATTTCAATAATTGGTATTAAATGAGTGTATAGAAATAAATTAGATGAAAATGGTATAGTAACAAGAAATAAGGCTAGATTGGTAGCTAAGGTTATAATCAAGAAGAAGGAATTTAATTTGATGAAACCTTTGCTCCCAATAGCAAGAGAGGCTATTAGGTTACTTTTAGCATTTGCATGTTTTATGAATTTCAAACTATTTCAAATGGATATTAAAAGTTATTTTTAAATGGTTATATAGCTGAGAGAAGTTTTGTTGAATAACCGTTTGGATTTGAAAATCATGCACATCATGATTATGTTTTCAAACTTCATAAAGTACTTTATGATTTAAAACAAGCACCCCGAGCATGGTATGAAAGACTAAGCAAATTTTTGATTGAAAATGATTCTCTAGAGGCCATGTTGATACTACCTTTATTTTGAAAAAGAAGAATGATGATCTCTTAGTAGTACAAATTTTATTAATGATATCATTTTTGGTGCTACTAATGAAATACTTGTCAAGAGTTTGCCAAGCTTATGCAGGGAGAGTTCGAGATGAGTATGATGGGTGAACTAAACTTCTTCTTGGACTCCAAATCAAGCAAATTAGAGAAGGGATTCTCATTAACCAAGCTAAGTATACAAGAGAAATCTTAAAGAAGTTTGGGATGGAGACAACCAAGTCAATAGGTACACCTATGAGCCATTCTTGTAAACTTGATAAAGATGAATCTTGTAAAAATATTGATAAAAAATTATTTAGATGTATCATTGGCTCATTATTGTACTTGACTACTAGTAGACAAGATATAATGTTTAGTATTTGTATATGTGCTAGATATCAGTCTGCTCCTAAAGAATGTCATTTAATGGCTGCTAAGTGCATACTTAGATATTTATCTGATACTATTGATATTGGTCCGTGGTATTCTAGAGATTCATCAATTGAATTAATGGCTATTCTAATGCTAACCTTGCTGGGTGTAAATTAGATAGAAAAATACTTGTAGAACTTGCCAATTCTTGAAGTTAACTTAATTTCATTGTTTAGTAAGAAACAAACTTTAGTTGCACTATCTACAGTTGAGGCTGAATATATTGTAGATGGAAGTTGTTGTGCTCAAATCTTATGGATTAAGCAATAACTTGAAGATTTTGGATCAAAATTAAATAAGACACCTATAAGATGTGATGACACAAGTGCTATAAATTTAACTAAAAATCCTGTTCAACACTCTAGAAGTAAACACATTAAAATTAGACATCATTTATTAGAAATCATGTTAAAAATAATGATATTATGCTTGAATTTGTATATACTGAAATGCCATTACTGATATATTGACCAAACCTCTTCAAGAAGACAGGTTTTGTATGATTAGAAGAGAATTAGGGATCTTAATCCTTTTGATTGATTTTGATCTTTCATGATCTTTCCAATTCTCCTTGAAATTTTTTGATTAAATATTCTTCAAAATCATGATAATCATTCATAATCCTTTGAAATAATTTCCTATATTTCTTTATGTTTTTTCCAATTTTTTTGGATTTTTGTCAAAGTGTCGACACTTTGAAGTGTCGACACTGCAAGTGTTGACACTTGACTTGCAATTGAGTCGACACTTGAACGGTGGGTACCGAGAATAAATAAGAAAAATCCAAGCATTTTCTTCCAAGATTTCTTCCAAAAACCCTAAGCTGACTCATCCATAAGCAATATCCCAAACTCCATTCAACTCCAATCACTGTTCATCTTGCTTAATTTCTTGTTTGAAGCAATTTCTTCCCACTTTTCACTGTTTTTCACACTTTCTCACAGTTTTCACCATGAAAAAACCTAGTGCGTTCTCCCCACATTTGCTGCTTTCTCTGTTTCCTTGGAGATGGGTCCTCGGAAAGCAAGTTGTCAAGAGACCTCAACACCATCAGTTTAGGAGGCCGAGCAGTGCACGAAGGCACGGCATGAGGATTAGCGGCAGCAGAGCACCAAGTTCAGTTAGACATTCCAGTTAGACGCCAATCTCCGAGCTGATAGGATGGCCTCTAAGGCCATAGTCGAAGGATGGCGAGTTGATTTTGGCTTCTTAGGACCAGCAGCATTTTCGTATTGGAGATTGGATGAGGATGCGGGTTGATATAGTTCTGCTCTTTGTCAGGAGATATTACCCTGGCTGGATACGTGAGTTTTATGGTATGCTAGCCAGAGGAGTGATGGTTGGTTGCAGAGGTATGAGGTACTGAGGTTTTGCTTACTACAAAGATACTGAGTTGGATATGGTAGATACCCATGAGCAGATCAATAGCGGACTCTTTAGTGGATCGCATAAGTGGACTCTAGTGTATCTTTGAGTCAAATGATCTTTCAGAGGGAGCCACTGCAGTTGCATCTAGACTCTCATCTGAGATGAGACTACATCATATCGTTGCTCGAATTCTTCTGTCGAAGACCAGATATTTTGATTTCATCACAAAGTGAGAGTTGCTGGTGATGGTGTCATTAATCAAATGCACTCCGGTTTGCCTTCCAGTGCTTATGGTTCATTAGATGATAGAGGCAACGACGAGTCGGAGACCATGCTTACCATACGGCATGGGCTTGACTATCCTGTTTCGAGCATATGGTGTCATTTTAGATGGAGAGCCATACCAATAGCTGCTACATACAGACATCTATGATGAGAGATCCTTACACAAGATGGGTTACCATCTGCACAAGGGTCAGTGGAGACAATGAGTATCCGGTCAGACCACTGATGCAGATGAGGATGCCATAGAGGAGGAGCATATTTTCACTGATGAGGCCGGGCCATCTGAGCCATAGAGAGACATTCCAGAGACTCAACCGAAACCTGTAGCTCAGCCCAAGCCAGCTACTCCAGCATAGACCGAGATGGCAGGTACTGGAGATAGTATAGATGAGAGGGCCACTCACATAGAGACAAAGGTTATGATTATCCGATAGCGAGTTGACCAGATCCATGTGGAGATGAGAGAGAGCCACCAAGGATTGAGTGATGGTATGTTGGCTATATTGGCTATACTAAACAGATTATCTTCGAGTAGAGTACCATCCTCTACACATTCAAACTCCCCTCTAGCACCACCTGCTCCAGCAACACCTTCAGCCCTGGTACCAGACTCAGTAGATGGTCAGGATGACTCTTCTGCCGAGTTAGACATTGGAGACTATATGATGGAGCCCGAGCCAGATGCCACTATCGACATATCGAGGACTCCAGTTCCAGATCATTCCAGATCATCTTTCCAGACCCCAGTCCTTTTTAGCATATCCATCTTTTTTGACCCATATGTCACTTTTGCTCCCATACCGGTACTGCACACAGACCCCCTTAATATTGATTTATCTACTCATATTTTTAGTATTCCTACTAGGATTCCACCTATTCCTTCCAAATCATCCTTGATTCGGGAGCTAGGGTTTTTTACTCCTGGTTTCCATATTCTTTCTTCTGGACCAGTTTTTGATGATACTCCTTTGACCACTGATACAGCTACTGACCCTGTTGCTACTGCTCTTGCTTCTGATATTGCTTCCTCCTCTTCAGCACTAGCTAGAGGAAGAACTTATACTAGATGCAGAAGCCAAGGCCATAGTGTTGCACCCAGACCTACCCAGACCAGACTGTCAGATCTTCGACCGATGTGGTCGCGATCTCGACCTTCTCGGGTTACAGGTCCTATCATTCTTGAGATCGGGTCTTCCTTTAATGAGGAGAGTACTCCTTAGGAATGGTCTATATGTCAGCTACTTTGTATTTTAGCACTTCTTTTTGTATGTATCAGTGTCTACTGTATCAAATTTTGTTATGTATCAAATTTCTGAAGCTGATGTATCAAATCTTTGAAGTTATATATATATGTATATATTGACTTTTTCAAATTTTCTCTATGCACTCTTACTGTAATTAATTATTTCATATTTGCTTTCTTACCTTTTTAATGATGACAAAAAGGGGGAGAGTTAATAGAGAATTAGTAATGGAGAGTTAATAGAGAATTAATAGAGAGTTAATAAAAAAATAATTGAGAATAATTTGTAATGGAGAATTATTGGAATTTAATAAGAGTAATAATAAAGACTTAATGGAAATTTGATGAAATTCAATTAAGAAGAGAGCAATGAGTAAGAGGGAGTGAGAAAGAAATTTACTAAAGTAGAAATTTCTTGAGAATTCTTTAAAAAAAATTCTTTTTGAAAATCAGTTTTTCGGATCATATTTTGAGGGGGACTTTCTATTCTATTATCCTTGATCAATACCCTTCAATTCTATGCTCTGATACTTATTTGTTTATATTTTTTTTAACACTTTTATACCTATTACTTTCAATATGCTCCGATACTCTTCGAATTCATACCTTGATACTCTTTATGATCTGTTAATTTTGATCTGATACTATCTTTGATACATGTTTCATGCTTTGATACTCTTCATGCTGAAATGCCTATCTTTCAAAGATGTTTCAGTACACCTCTTGAGCATCATTATATATATAAATATATCTCAGCTCTGATACTTTTAATCATAGCTTTGATACTTTATAATCTTTAGCTCTGATACATTAAAATTATAGCTATGACATTAAAGATATATAAATTTAAATTTCTTCATGTATATATATAGCTCTGATTCATTATAAATGAGCCTCAGTTCTCGACAATCTATACAATCTAAGATTGATATTTTTCATTATTTGCTCTGATACTTACTGCAAAATGTTCTATACTTGTTAAAAATCTTTTGAACTCTTTATTTTTATATACTTAAAGGTTTTGTCATCATCAAAAAGGAAAAGATTGTTGACTCCTATATTGATTTTGATGATTAACAAAATACATAAGTATATTTGAATACTAACCATTTGTTAAAGTATGTTTTATCAAAAAAAGGTACTCATCAAGTTAGTTGGTTGAATTGCTTGTCCAATAGTTGAAGAAGTCTTCGTATGGATGGAATTTTAAAGTTAAATGGACTTAAGTACATAAGAATGACTTGAAAGGACTTATGTTTTAAGTTTGAAGAAGATTCAGCAGAGTTTCAATTGAATTTCAGAAAGTTTCAACCAAGTGTCGACTTGTGGATGTGAAGTGTCGACTCATGGATGTAAAGTGTCGACTCATAGTGTTGACTTACAAAAGCCCGAGTTGATATGCAGAAGAAGTTTCAGATGGCATGCTTCAAGTCCAACCATTCAAGTATTGATTAAGGCTTCAACAACTTAAAGATAAGCATCGTCAATAGTAATCAAAGAGCTTCAAAGAGATACTTGCTTTTAGTTAAAAGTTTTTTGTATTCTATACATTATTTTTGATTCTTTATTTCTAGTTTCAAGGAAATTGAAACTAGAGTGGAGGTTTGTTGGTGCACCTTTATATGAAAACCAACGGAGGTTCTTGGTTAGCCTAAGTGACAAAATCAAGAAGATTTTTGGTTAGCCTTATGAAAACCAAGGGGTTGTTGGTGAGTCTAAGTTACAAAATCAACTAGGTTTTTGGTTAGCTCGTAAAACCAAAAAGGTTTTAACTTGTGTTCGTGGTGAAAAGAAGTTGAGTTTTAATTAGTGAGCCCAAAAAACTAATCGGCTATATTCAAGAGTGATTATAGTGAATTTTCAAGAAAAGCTTGGGGAGTGGATGTTGGTGCTTTGGTATGCACCGAACCACTATATATTGTTGTGTTTGTGATTGCTTGCTCTCTCTTTATTTGCACTTACTTATCTTGCATTTACTTATTTATTTCCATTGCATACTCTTGAATAACACACAAGTACTTGCAAATCACTAGCATCTAAATTATTTTTTAATTGGTACATACTTGCAAAAGTTTTTGAAACCCAATTCACCCTCCTCTTGGGTTGCTTGCTGGGCAACACACTTAAAGAATAGGTAGAAGAAAAGAAGGCCTAAGGCTATGGACCAGGAATGCTGCCTCGGTATGGACCAAAAGGAATGGGGAGAATAGAGAGAAGGGACTAACCTATGCAAGGCTTCGGGTCAAGGTTTCAAATATGGGTGAGGAACTCTCCTTTTCTCTTCTTTTTCTAGTTCTCCCCTTGACAACTCTGAAAGGATGCAGTGGAGTGAGATGTCTTTCCAAAAGGGACATCAAAACCCCTCTTAAAGCCATGTCTAATGGTCAGATGCGATCCTTCCCTCCACCAACCGACAAGATCCGGACATGTGTCAGCATCCACCACTTGAGGTGTTTCGATTTACGAACCATCACACCAAGGGGCATGAAGGCATCATTTAGATCACTTTTCCCTACTGACATGGTGGTTCCTGGTTAGCAAATGGATGATTTATGAATTATCAAAGGTCATAGCAATTAATGATGGGCCCAGGGGCCCTCTATGTTAGCAATGTTGAATTACCCCCTTTGCCCCAAACCCAAAAAGTCATACTGCATTCTGAGCTCGAGAGTGGGGGGCATCTGATGTGGCCAACCACTGATGTGGCACCCATGTCCGACATGGTTGACTGCTGATGTGGCACCCACATTTGACATGACTAACTACTGATATGGGGCTCGCAGGCCGTGTCTCGGTCAAGTAGAGCTTTTGGCCGAGTAGAGCTCCCGGTCGAGTAGAACTGCTGGCCGAGTAGAGCTCCTGGCTGAGTAGAGCTCATGGCCGAGTAGAACTCCTGGTTGAGTAGAGCCTTTGGTCGAGTAGAACTCCTAGTCAAGTAGAACTCCTGGTCGAGTAGAGCCCTCGACCGAGTAGAGCTCCTAGTCGAGTAGAACTCCTAGTCGAGTAGAGCTCCCAACTGAGTAGAGCTCTTGGCTGAGTATAACTCCTAGCCGAGTAGAGCCCTCAACCGAGTAGAGCTCCTCATCGAGTAGGGCCCCCGATCAAGCTGGGCTCTGGTCACGAGGGGATCATTTTCCCCATAGATCGAGGTAGGAAAACATGATGATCGAGGATATGACAAAAGGCCACAATCCTAGGCGGGCATATGAAGCTTGCCTGGCTCCAATGCCATGATAGAACACCTAGATGGTGATGGGGAGTGCGGTGTTACCATCGCCATCGAACCTATCATGATGTTTGGGAAAGAACATCCCACAAGGGGGAGAAGGCATTCCATCAAACCTGCGCCCCCTTGCAGAGGAGTGCTCTGCTAGAACCATCGGCCCTATAGCACTTTACCAAACCTATCATGATGTTTGGGAAGGAATACCTCTAGAGGGAAAGGAGGCATCCGCCAAACCTGCATCCCTTGCAGAGGCATGCTCTGCCAGGACCACAGGTCCTATAGGACATCGCTTGCATCCCTTGCAGGGGTGTTCTACCAGGACTCTAGTTTCTATCCCACGGAGCTTGGAGAAGTATGTACCTTTCTCAAGAGAGTGTGCTACCAGGACACCAGACCTTGTATGATGGTGTCACCTTCTATATTTCAGTAAGAGGGGCCTCCAGCCAAGGTAAGTGGCAAGCAACCGCCATTGCTTAGAAAAAAGAGAGAAAGCAAATCTCTTACTCTCTCCCTCTATGTGGTGGTCATCTAGGCTTTCATGATAGAGGAACTGTTGTCCTTGATCGCCAAACTAACTTGATCTTGAAGTGTTCCCCTCGGTACCCCCAGCCCGGGCTCTCTTCCTTGCAGGATCCTTCAAGGGCTAGGAGCATCCAGAGATGAGGGACCTGACCTCTCTCAGAGTGATTGACATGCACTACAACAAAAATGAGTTTTCCCAACCAATTTTCCCCGATGCTACGGGGAGCATCGAGAAGTTCCATTGCCCTGCGACACTTTTGAAAAGCATCGACAAAAATAGAGTTTACTGATGCTTTTAAGCATTGGCAAGTTCATCCTTTTCTTCCCCAAAATCAAACCCTAATCTCATTTGATCCACCACCACGTGTGCCATCCTTCATTTCCTCCTCCCTCCCTCCTCCTTCATCTCTTGCATTTCCTTGCCATCCCTTTGAAGGATTTGGAGCCAGAGGATTACCTGGACTACTTATGGACAGAGCTCAATTACCAGCAGGCTCTGGCCCAAGAGCCAGACAATTCCCTTCTCCTCTCCAACTTTGCCTAGTTCCTCTATCTCGTCTTCCACGACCATGATAGGTAATCCATCTTGTACTCTCAACAAATGGATTGTAGTTAGTTTTGTATACCGAAGTTCGAGTATTTGATATGGAGCTTTCCGATGTTTTTCTAAACCATAGCATAAATAATTTCTAATTGATTGTAGTTAGTTTGGTAATCCCTCCCTTTTCATAAAAAAAAGAAGAGCTATTTCTCTTTTTTTTGTTTTTTTGATGGAGGAGATCGAGTCTCCTAGATTTATTAAAGCCTAAAGAGGGTTACAGGATATGTAAGAAGATAAATTTCTTACATCCATGTATTTTTTGCCACTCATTCTGCTCACTATTTTACTGCTTATGTTGCCGCTCTATTCTCTAAGTTATAGTTGCTTGTTGTTGCTATGTTGAGTATTGGCGGTAAGGTACTTATATTGAAACTTAACAATTAACACTATTAATTTAGAGGTTAGTTGAATGTGATATCAGTACATACTACCGTAGTAGGTTTAGTGTAGGTTTGGTAAAAGTAAGGTGCAAGATATTAGAAGTATCATATCTTTAAGCTTCAAGGAGAAAATATCAGTGAAAATGTTACATAGGCATAGTTCTTTTTGAGGTAAAAGTGGCAATTCTCAACCCAACATGATAAAATGTTGGCATATGGATTAATGACCGGGTTGGGTGGGTCAGTTGTGGCTTAATATTTTTTGCGTCTCCTATTGGCCAAGCAACAATGATTGTAGGCCATTCCAATATTTTGAAATTTGGTCGGCAAACATACACTCATCACCTCCCCTCATTTTGACCAAATTCAGTATTAAAATGTCTTTATCCTGAATCTAGTTAGAGCAGCTATGACCATTGGTAAAACATGATCAAAATTGGGCAAAATTTTTTCAACGCACTCATCTACATACTACCTTCACCCACTAAAATTTCTTTTGAGTTTTAAAAGGATTCATTAGATTGAAATTGTGTTTTCTCTAGCAAGGTCCTAGCCATCCATGATCGATAATTCTTGGTAACCAAAAATAGATAATCCCTACATGAAACTTGGCATAACTTAAAGAATATATTAATAATAAATAGGTTTTGACCAAGTAATGAGTTTATAGCTTTGAATATTTAATTTAGATACTCTATACCCATACCTCCTTGCATCATAAATGAAAAGAAATTTTGGACACATTTATTATTGTATAATTTTGTATGCACAGGCTTGGCTTGGTTGCTTATTCCCAAGAACTACCTTTAAGCATGGCAAGCATGTTTGTCAACTCGTGGCTACTCAAAATGGCTTAGTCTCAGCTAAGGGTATAATCGAGTTGAGTTGAGTAAAAGCTCAAGCTTGATTCGATTCAAAATACTCAGTCTCAAAACTTGACTCGAGATCGATCAAGCCTTAGTATTCCAAGCTTGAGCTTAGCTTAATTAAAAAAAAAAGGCAATACTCTAACTCAACTCGACTCAGCTCAAATATCAGCCAAGCCATATTCGAGCTTAAAATCATACCTTAGCTTACTTATAATATATATTAATATATTTATATTATAAATAAAAATAAAATTTTTAAAAATATATATAAATTTAAGTAGGATTGTGAACTTTGGAGTTGACTATTTTGCTACTCAACCTCGATTATAATTGAGTCGAGTCGAGCTTGAACTTGAGCCGAGCTTAAATGGCTTGTGAGCAAATGACTTAACTCAATTCATTTGCATCCCTAGTCTCCACTAACTTGTTGTACATGCCATAACATATGTGTTGCAGATATTAATGCACATAATCAATGCTAAAGACTTTATGGACCTTTCGAGCAACTACCTAGACTAGGCTTATAAAAAGGCTCCAAGCCTACGATGTTAGCACTTTACATCTAAACCTATTCAAATTTTGTGCTAGTACCCTTGAAAAATATAAATCATCTGATTTATAAAAAAAGAATTACTAACTTTAAGAGCCCAATCACTATATGACCTTGAGAAGATCTGGTTGCCTAGCGATGTAGCCCAAGAGGGGGGGATGAATTGGATATTTTTTAAACAATTAAATAATTTTGTGCTAAACTTGGAGTGTTTGTGAAACAATGTAATTGTGCTCAATATGTTATGTAGCAAAAGTAGCAAATTAAATGTAGAGTAATAAAGAGAAAGTAGAGGAAGGAGCAAGCAATCACAAACATTAAGATGTACAGTGGTTCAGTGTGCTCCAAGCACCTACATCTACTCCTCAAGCTTTTTCTTGGAAATTTGCACTATAATCTATCCAAGATTATAGACAACTTGTTTTCTATGGCTTACAAGTCAAAGCTTTGTTGGTTTTGTCACCTAGGCTGACCAATAACCTTTACAACTTATTTTAATCCCAGCTCACAAGTCAAACCCTAGTTGGTTTTGTCTTTTAGGCTCACTAACAACCTTTAACATTAGTTTCAATATCTTTGAAACTATAAACAACAAATAAAAGCAAGTATATAGAAATAAGCACAAGAAATAACTTCTAAAATGAGTGAAAATAAATTTCGAGGAAGCTCTTCTTGAATGCTTGAGTTGTCTCCTTCTTAGAATCTTTGAATTCATACTTTTTTGGCTAATGATTTGAAGGCTCAAAGCTGAATTGAAGGCTTTTTCAGGTGGAATCAACTTTAAGGCTCACTCTTGTCTTTTCACAAAAGATAAACTTTGTCTCTTCTTATTGTTCTTGTCTTCAATGAATTTGGTGAGTGATAAATAGCTCAAAATCACTAAAAAAATCATTGGAGACCGTTAGAGTGAAGAAACTAGCCATTTGGAGCTGTTTGGAATCAATTCTGAATTTCTGAAAAGCTAGTCATTATATTAAGTGTTGACACTTGGATTTCTTCATGAGTCAAACTGTGAGTCAACACTAGGTATAAATTTGAATTTTTAGGGTTTTGCTTCACTTTTGCTCTTAGGCTTTGAGTCGGTCTCTAAGTTGACACTTGGATTTGTGAGTCGATACTTGAGTCTGAGTCGATCCCTGAGTCGATACTTGATAAAAATTTTAGGAAATACATAGTTTTGTTCATTTTTTATCTCAGGTCATGAGTCGATCTTTGAGTCGACTTGTAAGTCGACACTTGAAATTGTAAGTCGACACTTGAGTCGACACCGGTGTGCCATCTGAAACTTTGCATGCCAATTTTCTGAAGTGTCAGCACTTTCTTCATGAGTTGACACCTTGAGTCGACACTTGCTTCATGAGTCGACACCTTGAGTTGATACTTAGGTCGATACTTGTTCTGTGCCATTTCAAAACTATGTGCCAAACTCTAAAAGTTTCAAATCTTATCCAATAAACTTTTAGATTCAATATCAGAAAGACCAAAGTGATTATTTTATCAATATTCCAAGGTGAGAAGACCACTTAACATTGAAATTCATCATGCTTTGATGTTGGTAAATTTGACACTTTTAAATGGAGAAATTGATGTACCTGTGACCTGATATTCATACTCCAATTGAAATATTAGTCCAAAAACATACTTAATATTTTGTTATTCATCAAAATCAAGGAGCCGAAGCTAACATGGTTGATCGACTACATTAGTCTGTCCAACCAAAGTTGGAAGAGGTCTACCCATTCATTTTCTTTTAGAGTCCTCCCCTTTGTTCTTCCTACCCTCCTCCGAGACAAAACCTAGTTCAAAACCATTATATTTTTGACTAGATTTTGGAAAGTGAGTATCAAGTCAGAGACCAACATGTACTGTATCGATTTAGCCAACTGATCTAGATTGAGTCATGTGACAGACAAACACATGGGACTTTTAATATATATATACATGGTCTATAAGTTTTCTTAGCTCTGGTTGCAGGCAGGTTGGTATTAAATGAGGCTTGACTAAATCCAAGCTAGGCCAGTGAAGGCTATGCCATAAAATATTAAGGTAGAATTGTAATTATATAAAATAAGATAAAATTTAAAGCTAGAGCTAAACTTCTACCCTTTCTAAATACTACTTTGGATTTAACCCGAAGAATAGAAACAAGATTTTAAGGTTTTTTTGAGTTTGTTTGACCATCTAATTTTAGTTGCATTGATAGTCGTAATGAACCAATCAAACTACTGTTAGAGAAGGCTATGGAAAATTGTTAGAGGCTACGCACTCAAAGAGTTTTGAATGGATAAGTACTTACATAGTTTTCTTAAATCAAAACTTTCTAGGGTTACATAAAAGCTTGGTACACAAGAAATAGATTTTTGTTTATACAACTTGGTCACTAAACACATGTAGACCACTTCCAATTATGGTTACACACACAGCCCTCTTCCTAACATTGTTAATAAATTGCTTAACTAACAAGGACACATTCTAAATAACTCCTAAAGACTCTCAACTACTTGACTCCTCATGATCTCATAATTATAGAGCAACTAAATAATAGTGAGCTAGACAAGTGGAGCAAACAAAAAGACAAATGAGCAAGGCAATAGTTCTATAGCTAGCTAGTTGAAGTATCAAGAATTTATCAGAGAGAACATATCTGCAATAATAGTTCAGTGGCTAGTAAGATAATGTTATGTAATTTGGAGAGATTATACTTAATGAATTCACTCACCTATCTTCCACCAATCATGTTGATTGGTATGTATTTATATGGATTAATAAACTTGTATAGCATCATATACATGTTTCAAGAATATTAAGGCTCATTGGTCTATACTTGTATCTTACTCAACATGTTATGATTTAAGATTTGCTCATTATTGTAAATCTTTTATTTCAATACCATGTATAGCTTTGCTATGATCATTTATGACTTTTTAAATATTTTTTATAAAACTTGCATTGCATTGAAACATAGACCCGTCAATTGATTAATGTATATATTATATAGCATCCGTATATTTATTTTATTTTTGTATAGGTGGGAGAATTATGTATAGTGGTCAATTGATTATCCAATTTGGATAGTTTGAGAATTGCAAATAATTTTATAGGATTTCAGTAATCAAGTGGTATGGATAGAGTTCGAGATATATTTCAGATAGTATTTTCTTTTAGTTCTCCTCATACATCTTTAGTCATGTGGGGAGAACTAAAGAAAAATGCTGTCAAAATTTTTTCAGAGCTCTTATTATGTATCATTTGATTACTGTAAATGACTTATATAATTAATATAATTTTTGAATGGGATAAACCTATCTTTACCTATTACTTTGTGATAGGATGTATTTATTAGTTAACTTATTTTATTTTTCACATAATTTTAAAAAAACTTTACTTGGTGCATTGCTATTGACTGAAAAACTTTTCTTGTATTTAGATAACTTGAAAGTTGAATCATTTTATCCTAAAATGGATAAAAGCTGGATAAATAAACCAAGAAATACCAAAGAATATTTTGATGAAGTTTGTGATATCATTAAATTTGGTATGGACAAAAGTAGTTTGAATGGAGAGATTTTATATCTATGCCTATGATGTGTTAATAGTTCATATCTAGATCTACAAACCATGGAAGAACATTTGATACGGAATGGTTTTGCAAGAGGTTATACTGAGTGGATTTTTCATGGAGAACTTATTTGCCAGTATCAAGTAATCAAGCTTTGTCTGATCTTGGATCCAGTAAAATGTAAGAGAATCCTATAGCAAATGATGATATAACGGGTTTGATTACAGATGCTTTTCGATATGGTATTCAAAACTTTAAAGATTCAACTGATACACATGAAACAACTAGAATATGTGAAGGTTCTACATTCATTGAACGAACATATATCGAGGAGCAAATGCAGCCATCAACTTCTGAGTTAGCTCGATATCATAATTTAATGAAAGAAGTAGATGAACAATTATATCCAGGCTATTTAAAATTTTCTAAGATCTCTTTTCTTATACATTTATTCCATATAAAATATATAAATGGATGGTCTAGAAAGAGTTTAACCATGCTTCTCAGGATATTAAAGGATGCATTTCTAGAAGGTACTGGTTTACCATCCTCTTATTATGAAGCAAAGAAAGTTGTTAACAAGCCGGATCTTGGATATCAAAAGATTCATAGTTGTCCAAAAGACTGTATGTTATATCTTGATGAAAATGCTGATCGAGAGTCATGCAATGTATGTGGATCTTCATGATGGATAACTCACGTAGAAGATGAGAATGATGTAATGAATGGAACAGATATACTACGGTATATAAAGAAACTAGCGAAGGTATTGCATTACTTTTCTCTTATTCCTCGATCGAGGAGGCTATATTCATCATTGAAAATAGCTTCATTAATGAGATGGCTTGATAAAGGGCGTACGAAGGATGGAATGTTGAGACATCCAGTAGATAGTTTAGTATGAAAAATATTTAATGCTAGGCATTCTAATTTTACCTCTGATATTCGTAATGTTCGATTAGATTTAGCTTCAGATGGCTTTAATCCTTTTCGGACTCTAAATTTTACATATAGTACTTGGCCAGTTGTTCTAATACCATATAATTTACCACCATGGTTATGCATGAAACAATCTTCACTTATCTTGTCAATGGTTATTTCAGGTGATAAGGGTCTACGAAATGATATTGATATTTTTCTACAACCTTTAATAAAGGAATTGAAATAGTTGTGGAAAGGTGTTGATGCAATTGATGCTTCCAATGGTGAAACATTTAAATTACGGGCAACTTTATTATAGACTATTAATGATTTTCCAATATATGCCAATTTATCTAGCTGGAGTACAAAGGGACGGGTTGCATGTCCTTGTTGTGTAGATTTGACTCATTCAATTTGGTTAAAACATGTAGAAAAATTTTATTATAAGGGACATCGTCGATGGTTAGAACCAAATCATCCATTTTATTTTTAGAAAGATTTATTTGATGGTACCATAAAAATGAGATGTGTACCTATTCCACCTTCTGGAACTAATATTCGTAGATAAATGGATTCCATCAGTTACATATGTGGTAAATTCTCGAAGTCTTCTAAAAAAAGAAAAAAGGATGATCAGAAGGATTGGTAGAAGAAGTGACTACTGGTACTATGGATGCACAGGTATTTGAAGATCCTGATAATTTTTTGAAAATAAAAATGAGGATGACATACAGGTAGCATCTACAAATTAGCCCAGCAAATATTTATGAAAGAAAAAAAGTATCTTCTTTGACTTACCTTATTGGGAACATAATCTTATTCGGCATAATCTTGATGTCATGCATATAAAGAAGAATGTTTGTGATAATTTGCTTGGAACATTGTTAAATCTTGATGGAAAAATCAAAGATAACATGAAGGCATGACTGGATTTACAAGAATTGGGTGTCCGACAGGAGCTTCATCCCAAAATACTTGTTAATGATAGAATTTATTTGCATGTTGCATCTTATATAATGTCTGCTCAAGAAAATTTTTTTTTTTTGACAGTATTGAAAAATATTAAAGTACTTGATGGATATGCATCAAACATTGCAAGGTGTGTGCATCTAAAGACCGAAAAATTTCTAATCTCAAAAGTCATGATGGTCACATATTGATGCAAAATATCTTTCTAATAGCTT
Source organism: Areca catechu (assembly GCA_021397845.1). Lineage (NCBI taxonomy): Eukaryota > Viridiplantae > Streptophyta > Magnoliopsida > Arecales > Arecaceae > Areca > Areca catechu. The sequence goes on along the minus strand of CM038050.1, from coordinate 157,158,928 downwards.
CAAGTCATCAGTGACTAAACAAGTACCTGTAGTTATAATTCAGTTATCATCATTTTTTAAGGCAATATGTTTAAAAGTTATTGATCCTGAAGAGCTTGATCAGTTGGAATTTGATGTTATGATTACATTTTTTCAGATGGAAAAGATTTTTTCACTTGGGTTTTTTACTATTATGGTACATCTACTCATTCACTTAGCTTCGAAAGTCAAGCTTGGTAGATCAGTATACTATAGATGGATGTATCCTATTGAGAGATATTATTGTCAATTTTTAATCTTTATATAATTTTTAATAAAAATAGCATCATAATGATGTGTAAATAAATTTTTAAATGTTATAGGTATCTTGTGCATTTGAAAGAATATGTACAAAACAGAGCCTATCCAGAGGGTTCGATTATGGAAGGATATATTGCTGAAGAGTGTTTGACATTTTATTCATGATATCTTCAAGGTTAGAGACTGTATTTAATAGACATCAACGGCATAGTAATTTCATAGACAATGCAGCATTGTATAAGTTTTCTACTATTGGTAGAGTAATGAAAAAAGTGAAAGTATTGTATTGGATCAAAAATCAATTATACAAGCACATCATTATATGTTATTTTATAGTGAAATAATATATGACTATCGAAGGTTAGTATATTTAATGAATTTAAAGTTTAAATATCATATCTTATTTTTTATTCTATATTAATAAATATAAATTTTATGCAGTGAATTTTTAATATCTCAGTGACAAGCTAATTATAGTACTCGACCTAATCCAAGAATTGAGCAACGATGGTTAGTCGAGTTTTTTTCTACATGGCTTTCAAAATAGGTTTGACATATATTTAAAAAATATATAGATAGATTTATCATCGAATAACTTATTAATATTTCTTATTATTTTTTAGGTATCAATAATGATGGAGAGATTATTCAGATGAATTAATAGCCCTGGCTCGAGGACCTAACAAAGTTGTCATCAGTTATAATGGTTTATAATCAATGGTTTTAAATTCCATACTAAAGATTGTGAGAAATTTAGAAAAATACAGAATAACGGTGTTGTTGCCGCCAAGATCGTCATGACCTGTAGCTGCTATCGGGGTTGGAGTGCACTCCTTCCATTGGCTTGCGATCCTGTAGTTCCGAACCTACAAAACAGGGGTTAGTGACCCAGGCCAGGGATTCCGGTGGGGGCACTCCGACGGTAAAGTTAGTGACGATCCAGGAGAACGGATCCTCCTGGTCGAGCCCCTCTTGATGGACTCCATACTAGGAGGAGTGAGTAGTGTAAGAGTGGGATGCAAGTGCATCGGGAGAATGGTGACCGAGCTAGAGGGATTCTCTAGGTGGCCTTTTCTCCTTCCCTTGCCTGGATTTTCTGGTGGTGCTTTGCCCTCCGGTTGAGCTTGCACTTGTGTTTGTGTTTGCCTTTAATTTGCATACCTCCTCGCTTCGGGGGTGTCGAACGTTGTTTGTAGCCAAGGTGACCATTGGGCGCCTGCCTTGAGACTTTTGCTGAGATGGCAGGTGCGTGCGGCGGTGTCCCGTGCCATGGACGGGACGTCTTTCCGGATTCGTGCTAAGGAAAGCTGTCATGTGTTCTGACATTCCTCCTTGTTGCCCCGTTCTGGGAAGCCTGGTAGCACCTCGATCGGGGGGCCGCCAACCCTGGAATTCGAATCTCCTGGTTGACTCTCTCTTCTGGGTGGTTCAGGTGGTTGTGAAGGGCGTGGCACCTCGATCGGAGGGCTCCTCCCCTTTTTGGTGCAAGTGGGAACTGCGGGCAGTTATTGCAGCTTGGTGGGCATCTTGCTGCGATCCTCGGATGGCTCACCGGTGTCCTAGGGTGGCGATGCCATTTCTCTATTCGCTGGTGTCTTTGCTCGAGCTGGGGGCTGAGCATCAAAGGTAGGGCTTGATCTGGTGGAGGGAAAAGCACGGCTCCGGCTCAGAGGGCTCGACCTCAAAGAGACTCCACATGGCGGAGGAGGGCTGAGCTCGACTCTGGACCATAGGGCTCGATGTCGAGGGGCTTGATCTGGCGGAGGACAGAGCGTGGCTCCAGCTCAGAGGGCTTGACCTCGGAGAGACTCCACGTGGCGGAGGAGGACTGAGCTCGACTCTGGACCACAGGGCTCGATCTCGAGGGGCTTGATCTGACAAAGGGCATAGCACGGCTCCGGCTCGGAGGGCTCGACCTCGGAGAGACTCCACATGGTGGAGGAGGGCTGAGCTCGACTCCGGACCATAGGGCTTAATCTCGAGGGGCTTGATCTAGCGGAGGGTAGAGCGCTGCTCTGGCTGGGAGGGCTCGACCTCGGTGAGACTCCATGTGGCGGAGGGCTGAGCTCGACTCCGGACCACAGGGCTCGATCTGGCGGATGCCGCTCGGCTCTGGCCTAAGCATCTCGGGCTCGCGGGCCCGACCTGGCGGAGGATGGAGCTCGGCTTTGGTGAGCTGCCCACTTACACTATGGGAGCTCAGCTCGACGAAGGAGCCCGAGTAGTGCATTTGACGTGGCATCTGACAGCTACTCCACGTCAGCGATCATGCCACATCATTTTCCCCCCCACTCTCAAGGCCCGTTAGTGCGGGCGCTCGGGTCGAAGGGAGTAATTGCATCGCTGACGTGGAAAGGTGAAGATCCGGCATAATTATGGACATGATCGCCGGTGCTTCACAAGACAGTTTTCCAGGCCATTGCACGGGCGCCACGTGGCCATGTCCGAGGAGTAGTTATTGCTAGCACAGAACCCAGAGCGGCTAAGATGCCTTTCTCATTGATTGCTGGCACGTGGCAAGAATTTGTTGGTGGAGAGGTTGTAATAGTATGGATACGTCGGGTCGCTTCGAAATGAAAAGAGGTTTTTATCCAAAACATCTATTCTTTCGAATCCTTCGTGCCTGCTGCAGTACCCAAGCTTCCCCTTCTTCCTGATTGCCTCAGTCCCCCTAAGAAACCAAGTTAGTCCTCCTTCTCTTCTTCTTCTTCCCATCATAGTAGGGTTCTTCTTCTGAGTCTAGGGCTTTCCCCTAGCCGAGTCTGTCCTTTCTGCTCCTTGGATTCCCTGCTTCTTCTTCTTCTAAGATGGCTCATTTTCATCCTTCCACCAATCCGAACGAAGCCGGTCCTTCTAGGCCAAGGATGCCATCTTCTTCCTCCGATGAGGAGGGGGATGGGGCATGCTTCGAGTTCAGTAGGAGGCATCCTCCAGGCCCCGTATCTATTAGGGAACCAGGGGCTGGTCCTTCCCATCCTTCTCATCTTCCTCCCCCACCCAAACTTGTCTCCGAGTCTGTCCGGTCAACAGGTCCCAGTGGGGTCACTTCGACGATTTCTGCTATGGAGCTGAGGACCATCTGGGATGTCTACGACATCCCTCACTCTGTTTGGCTTCTGATTCCCCAACCAGGGGACAGGGTCACTTCGAGTAGCCCAAGCCGAATCGGCTTTTATGAGGAGACCATTTTGGGAGGGCTCCGATTCCCCTTCCATCCCTTCTTCATGTCTGTGCTGAGCAATTATCGTATGGTTCCCGCTCAGCTAGTCCCGAACGCCATTAGGATAATCTTCTCCTTCATTGTACTTTGCCACTTCCATGGGTTCGTTGCCCGCTTTTCCTTGTTCAGGGCGTTCTTCATCCTGAAGCACCACCCCACCGAGGATGGGTGGTGGTCCTTGTCTTCTCGCCCGAAGGGCATCAAATTTGAACTCTCCTCTTCCATCAAGGGATGGAAGAGCAAATTATTCTTTGCCACTGTCGAGGGGGTTGACTGGGTCTGGAGTGATCTGGATCAATCCCCCAACTGAATCTCTACGATCGATGCAGCTGACCAAGATGACTACGAGCAACTTTGCACCACCCAGGTTCTTTCCCTTGAGGTCTTGTTGTCAGAGCAGAACCTTTTCGATGCCAGGGTCGACCCAATGAGAGGGTTGGGTGAGTCCGGCTCAGGTCTTTCTTTCCTCTGTGCTTTCATACTGACCCATCTGAGCTCTAACCATTTTGTGATCTGTGTGCAGGAATGATCTTCACGAGACGGGCCCGGGGTGAGAGCATGTCGGTGGCCGCTTCCGCAGCACCGGTCACCCCGAGTAGGAGAGAGGCCGAAGTTGCCCCTGCACCAGTAAAGAGGGCGACGTCCGTGGTGCTAGGGCCAAATCAGCGGGCAGTTCGGAAGGCTCCTGAGAGGCCCAGGCAACAGGAAACGGCCCCTGCCCCAAAGCTTGAAGTGGTTGTCCGGGCTAGGGCCGCAGCTACCACCGTCGCCGTGTCCCCCAGCTCCCCGAGCCCGGCTGCAACTGAGGTCAAGGGGGAGGTTCGAGCTAGGACTGGGCTTGTGACTGAGGCACCGCCTGAGAAGGTGCTAGGCCCACAGCCTACTCCTGGGGGCTCCGCTACTGGTGGAGTGAGCGACCCTACTCTCGGGGAGAGCAGGAGGGAGGAGGCATGGCGTCGGCTTCCGTTCAAGCTGGGATTGGAGAGCTCTCTGCTCTGGAACAACATACTGGCCAAGAGCATGATGGATTTCTCAATCCAGGCATGCGACTGGCAGAGGATGGCAGGTTAGTGACTGGGGGATGTGATTGGCAACATCTTTCCTAAGCTCTTCTCGGTGAGCGATCCCATCCCTTTTACTTTTTTCTTTTTCTTTTCTCTCTCTTTTTTTTTACTAACCTTTTGCACGATGCAGCTTGGTGCTGAGGCCCTCTTCATAAAGGACTGCTTCCGAAACTGGCAGAAGGATGACCAGCAACGGGCGACTGAGGTCAAGTACTGAAGGCTGACCTGAAGGAGAGGACCGACGCGAACGGGGTGCTTGGTCAGAAGGTCAAGGACCTCGAGGAGAAGCTCGCCGAATCTGAGGGGCAAGTAAAGGAGCTCCAGGAGGGCCTCAACCAGGAGCGGGCCATTCAAAGAAGAAGGCTGAGGAGCTCGCTGATGCTAAGTGAAGGCTAGGGCTGTTCAACGTCGAGGCAGTCTGGTAGAGGGAGATTGCTCGATCTCTTCAGACCGAACTGGCGATGGCGAAGGAGAAGTTGGCTACAGTTGAGGGGGTGGCAGAGGAGTCGGCCAAGTTAACGGAGGAGGCCAGGGGGGAAGCTATCGAGGCAAGGAAGGATGCTGAAGAGGCAGTGGCTAGGTATAGAGTCTTGGAGGAGTTCATCGTTGAGATTCATCAAACGACATCGAACTCCTTTTTCAAAGGCTTTATGTACCTATGCGGCCAAATTGAGGGGTTCATTCCTGACGAGGATCGCAGCCGCCTCAGTTACCCTCAAGCCTCGGACATGGAGTTGAGCCCGAAAGTGGTCATCGAGGAAGCGGCTACTCCCGAAGCTTCTCCGTCAGCCGAAGCCGGAGTCGGGTCACCTGAGGCCAGGGTTGCCCCATCGAAGGTCCCCGAGAATGAGACCTCACAGCCTCATGGCCCTGCTGGGGGGCCGGCCAGAGCAGAGTAGTCTTTCATCTATTTTTGTATTTGATCTGGGTTGCCCGGTATGTCGGGGGCCCAAAGATGCTTGTAAACACCTTCTGTTAATGAAGTAGAAATTTTCTTGCCATCTGTCCCCGAGCATCACTTGACTCTTCTCTCTTTTCTCTTTTCCTTTTTCTTTTTTTTTTTTGGAGTTTGCAGCGGATCAAGTTAGCAGCTTAGGACTTTGGCGGTTTGGGAAAGAGCTACAACTCTTATTGTTGACATGTCGATGACTCTACAACATCTACGTAGAGTAGTCACATCGAGGCTGAGATATTTACGGAGCTGATGGGGCCGGAGCGCTATGGTCGAGTGAGGGGTTATGGAGTTGGAGTCACCCCCACTCAGTTATCTACGGTAAGTAGATATACATGTGATGCTGCAGATGGTGCTCAGGATGCACATGTTTGCAGACTTGAGCAGGAGATAGAGAAGATGCGACAGAGCTATGCCACCGATAGAGCAGCGATAGATTCCATGAGAGAGCATATTGAATGGCTTACATCTATCATCCAGATGTTTGTTCCACATCAAGTAAATACATATGGTATTAAATATATATTCTTATGTTAAATCAATAATTTATATAATATATTGTCATTAATAGTTTCATGAATTAAATATTTTAAATATTTTTATAAGCTTTTGGAGCATCAGATTCTCATAGACAGGATGACGACCTTCCAACCGCAGATCATTGACCTCGATTTTTTGTTATTTTATATCTTGTATTTATGTATTTTTTAATTTTGTTAAACTTTAGATTGTAACACACTTTGTTATATTAGATTGTAATTCATTTTATATTTGAAGTTTTAATTTGGATGCGAAGAATGTATGCAGTGAGATTTGATATTTGCTATGATTGCATTATATATAAGTTAAAAAAATTGTTCAGATCTTGAATTTAAAAATAATTATTTTATTTTTTTAAAAAAAATAGATTTTCTGATATTTTAAAGCATCGGGAATAGAGTTTTTTCCGATGCTTTAAAGCATCTGGAAATTCAAGATTTTCCCGATGCTTTATAGCAATGAGAAATTCAGGGCTTTTCCTGATACTTTAAAGTGTCGAGAATTCAGGGCTTTTTCTTTCCTGACGCTTTTAAAAGACATCAGGAAAAAGTGTCTCCACTCCTACATTGCCGACACTTTTTATACCATCGGGAAGATAAAAGTATCGGAAAAAAGTATCTCCACTCCTATATTGCCGATACTTTTTATAGCATCGCTAAAGCATCGGAAAAAGTTTTTTTTAATGTTGGAAAAACCTGTTTCTCTTGTATGATAGCACCGGGGCCCATCAAGTCTATAAGCAAGAGCGATCTTGGCTGCAACAGTACCAATCCCAAAAATATTTTTTTACCTAGAAAAAAGCACTCAAAGGTCCTGTTAATTCCATTATTATCGCATACAAAACATCCTCAACCACTCCTCATTCAACCTACTGTCAAAAGAGAAGCGCCCGTCTCAAGTCTAAGAAAGCTCAAGAGCTTGGCATCGACATTACCAAACTCACAGACCAGGACATCATGTTTATTAATTCTCTGACGACGGGGAGCATTGCTAAACAGGGGGCCTTGTGCAAGGTTCAATTCTCAGCCACCACAATAGAAGCAGCAGCAACTAAGCTAAAAATAATGGAGCGAACTCACTGCAAACCTCTGTCAGCAGGGGCGTTATATATAGAGGCCACTTAACTCCTGCAAACTAGAACTGTCTTGCTTCTTCTAGTACAACTTTTGTTATAGTACGTATCTCAGTGTTTCTACATCATCATCAAATCATGGATCCGATACGGATCTACACTTTTGGCTCCCTCAACAATGGGAGGTTCTGTAAGATCTTCTTTTGTGTAATCAATGCTGCAAGATGGACGAAAAATGTCAGGCTCATCATGCTATATTCTGTGTCTTTCTTTATACTAAAGTTTGTTATGTTTTTATCATTGGACAAATGAGTATTCACTGTTGGAATGTACGTGGACTAGGCAAAGCTTCCAAAAGGAATCTAGTCAATTGCTTAATTCAGGACTCTTCTTGCGATATCGTTTGTTTACACGAAACAAAACTACAGGAATTCAACGATAGGTTACTTAAGTCTCTCCGCGGTAAGAAATTCGACTGTTGGGATGTAAAAGATTCAGAAGGTTCAAGCGATGGGCTTCTCACTTGTTGGAATAGCTCACTCTTCACATGTGTTCCATTCTACAATTACAATTTCAGTATCTCAACTTACTTCCAAAGCTTAGATCACAACGTTGACCACAAATGGTTGGTGACTAATGTATACGGCCCACCAAACAGGCAAGATCAAAAACATTTTTTCGATGAACTAATTGACCTCAGGAAGACCATGCAGACTCCATGGATTATTAGTGGGCGATTTCAACTTGATGCAAAGCCCCGAGAATAGGCAGGGTCAATCTAGCTTCTTGTCATATGGCCTAGCATTCAATAAACTTTAGAATGATCTACAAGATATAGAAGTGGCCAGTTCCTTCAAACGGAAGATTTTCATGGACAAACTTTAGAGTCAAACCAAGTTTGGCAAGACTGGATAGATGTTTTGTAAACACTTCATGGCACACTACATACCCGCCTACAACTTGTACATTTCTTTCACGGATAACTTCTGATTACACCCCTCTCAAAATTAAAGTGATGAAAATAAGAAATAGATCAAAATGGCAAAAGGGATTAGAAAACATTTCAAGTTTGAAAATTTATGGTACTCATACCCTGATTTCGAATCAATTGTTAAGGAGTCATGGAACAGGTGCACACCTTCTTTCGACACAGCAGAAACATTGGTTCTAAAACTACGAAGGCTCAGGGAAGATCTAAGGATTTGGAAGAAGGAGACAGTGGGAGATATCTTTCAAAGAAAAATGAGGTTGACCAACAAAATATGATCTCTTGACAAACAGGAGGAAAATGCTAGGCAATCAGCCGAGGAAAGCGAGGAGCATTCTAACGTAAAATCACAACTAGCAGATATCATCTCCCATGAAGAAACCTTCTAGTGACAAAGATCAAGAATTCAATGGATAAAGGATGGAGATCGCAATACAAAGTTTTTTCACATTTTTGCAAGTAATCGGAAAAGGAAGAATGACATTTCAGAGATTCTGATAAACGGTCAACTTGTCTTAGATCAGGAGAAAATTCAGGAGGCATTCTTATCATATTTCCAATAGCTTTTGGGAACCAGTGATCCAAATCTATGCGAACCCACATGGGATATGCTTTACCCAGAGGGCATGGTTGATTTAAAGTTGATTAATTTACCATTTTTAGAAGAAGAGATTCAAAATGCAGTATTCTCGCTACCCAAGGACAAGGCTCCCGGCCTCGACGGTTTCCTCATCTCATTCTATCAACATTTCAGGGACACAATTAGAGGGGACTTGTTGAATCAGTTTAAAGGACTGCACATAGCTACTACCAACATTTTCAGACTAAACTACAGTCACAATGTCTATTGGGTTTGTTCTTGATTTTGATGATTAATAAAATATTAAGTACATATTTTGTACTAATGTTTCAAATGTAGTTATGTATTTCAGGATACAGGCACCTTAAATTCTTAAAAGAAAAATATCTTGAAAGATAGGCAAAATTCATGTCTTAAGAAGTCTTCTCATCATGCAAAAGGGCTCAAAAATATTTAATTATTGTTTACAAAAGTGCATCTAACGTTTGATTATATATCCTTATATTTTTGAGAGACTTGACACTCATTTTGGCAATTTCAGACTCAAGTGCCAACTCAAGTATTGCCAAGTATCGACACTTCAGTGAATGGCATGCAAAAATTCTTATCTGGCATGCCAAGTATCGACACCTGAGTTCCAAGTATCGATACCTAGAATCTAAGTGTCAACTCAAGGCCTGAGACTTTTTGAAAATCCAGAACATGCTATTTGGAGAATTTTTGTATCAAGTGTCGACACCTGAGTTCCAGTGTCGACATCTGAGTTCCAGGTGTCGACACCTGGAATCTAAGTGTCAACTCAAGGCCTGAGACTTTTTGAAAATCCAGAACATGCAATTTGGAGGATTTTTGTATCAAGTGTCGATACCTGAGTTCCAAGTGTCGACACCTGAAATTCAAGTGTTGACATCTGCAAGACTAAGTGTCGACACCTGAGAACCAAGTATCGACACCTGAGAGCTAAGTGTCGACTCACGGGTTCTGACAGCTCTAACAGATCTATTTTTCTGAGTTACAGATTTGTCTTTTCAAGCTCCCAACGGCTAGTTTTGATTCTCCAACGGTCTCAAACCATTTTTTGGAAGTTTTTAAAGTATTTAAGCTTTACCAAACTCATTCATGAAGTATTGAACTCTATTGAATTCCATTGAACACTCAAAAGTCAATATTCCCTCAAGAACTTCACTTCAAAAGCCATAAAAGGAGATATTCCCTGAAAAAGCTTACAAGCCTATCCTTTCATCCTTCCAAAAAGAGAGCTTGAAGAAGATTCCAAAGAGAAGACAAGACAAGCATCTACTAGAGCCTCAAAGCTTTACTTTCTACTCTTTGAAGAGAGTTTGTTGTATTTTATTTATTGTATCTCTGAATTTATTCATTATTTGACCTAGCTTTTAAGGGTTTCTTGAAAGTAGGTTGTTGTGGTTGTTGGTGAGCCAAAGGGACAAAACAAACTAGGGTTTGACTTGTGAGCCCGAAGATAAAACAAGTTATAAAGGTTGTTGGTGAGCCTAGATGACAAAACCAACTTAGGTTTTGACTTGTGAGCCTTGTAAAACAAGTCGCCTGTAATCTTAGAGAGATTATAGTGGAATTCCCAAGGGTGGCTTGAAAAGTGGACGTAGGTGCTTGGTTTGTATCGAACCACTATAAAACTTGTATTTGTGTGTGATTGCTATTCTTATTTTTTGATCTTGCATTTAATTTTCTTATATCTGCTGCACATCTTTGAGTTATTCACATTGCTCACAAACACTTCAAAGACCAGCACATAATTGCTTTAATTTTTTAAAGACCCAATTCACCCCCTCTTGGGCTCCATTTCTGGGCAACAAGTGGTATCAGAGCACCGGTACTCTACTTGTAGGTCCAACGATCTTGAGTGAAAGATCATGACAGCCCCAACAGGTATAGGTGTTATAGAAGGTCAAGCCTCTAACCATTCCTCCCTTGTTTAATGGTATAAATTACACGTATTGGAAGACATGCATGCGCATTTTCATTTAAGCCATTGATTATAATCTTTAGAGGATTATTGTTAAAGGTCCTCATCAGTCTACTATCTTGATTAATGGCATTTCCACTCTCAAAATGAAAGATGATTGCGATGAGAATGACATTAACCAAATAGAGCTTAATGTGAAGGCTATGAATCTATTGTTTTGCTATTTAAATCTGAGTGAATTCAATAGAATCTCAAATTATCTCTTCCCTAAGAAAATATGGGACACACTTGACCCATGAGGGGACACATCAAGTAAAAACTACTAAAGATAACATGCTCATTCACATATATGAAATGTTCAAAATGGAACTTACTAAATCTATTAGTGAGATACATACTAGGTTCACTAATATTGTGAATGGCATGAGAAGTTTAGGAAAGATTGTTTCTAATGGTGAACTTGTAAATAAACTTCTCAGGTCTCTTCCGGCTTCTTGGGATGCAAAGGTCACTGCTATAGAAGAAGCCAAGGATGTCAATACTCTTCCTCTTGAGCAATTGTTGGGCTCATTGATAATTTATGAGCTCTCATTAAAGCAAAAGAATGTGGACGTTGATAAGAAGAAGAAAGTTATTGCTTTCAAGTCCACCACAAGAGAAGAGTCAAGTGATGAGTCCGAAGAAGAAGATGAAGAAGATGAGACTGCTCTCATGGCTAGAAAGTTTAGGAGGTTAATGAGAAAGAAGAAGTATAACTTCAAGAAGAAATCTCAAAAGGGAGAGCCTAGCAAAGAGAAGGATAAAGAGAAAGAAAAAGAGTAGCCCACATGTTTTAAATGCAAGAAACCAGGCCACTTCAAGATAGACTGCCCTCTACTCAAGAAAAGTAGAAGAAGATTGAGAAAGAAAGCCATGATGGCGACCTGAAGCGACAGCGAGGATTCAAGCTCCGAAGAAGAACAACAAGAGGTTGCAAATTTTTGTCTAATGGCCAACAATGATGAGGTAACATCTGAACCTGAAGAAGAGTTTACATTTGATGAGTTGCATGAAGTTTTGGATGAACTTGTTACCGAATTTCAAAAACTTAAATAAAGCATAAAGAACTAAGGAAGCAAAATTTGGATTTAGTTAAAACAAATGATAAGTTTTCAATTGAAAATGATTGCTTGCTTCTTCAAAACAAAAAGCTAAAGGATAAAAATTTGGATTTAGTTAATACATAGCTTACTCTCCCAAGGTTTCTTGATGAGGTGTCCTCCCATGTAAAAATTTTGGCTTCAAGTCTTGGCTTGAATTGGACTTGAATGGCTTGAATTGGGCTTTGAAGAGGTGGCTTTCCATCATGCTTTGAGCTTGAGTCAACTCATGAAAAATTATCTTCTTCCATTTGTTGACTCATGAGTATGCTTCAAGAAAATTTAGGACTTATTTCATGGCTCAAGATTTTATTAACTATAGCTGCAAAAACAAAGTTAGTTAATCAAAGTATATATTCTTATTATTGATATCCCCATCACATGGCCATCAATTTAATTAATTAATTTTTTTAAAAAATTAAAAATATATAGAAAGGATGAGTCGGGTCAAATCCATGGAGAAAGCAGTGCTTAGGATAGTTTAAAATCTTTGATTATAAAATTAAAAAAAAATAGTTCAAAGTTGGTAAAATGGAGAATTAAAGTGCAATAGAGAATAAAAACTTGGTATATTTGATCTTCTAGTCATATCTTAGTATGACTTACAATGAAAATAAATAACAAAAATTTAAATGGCATACAAATAAACTTTGTATTAATTGAAATATAATTACAAGAAATAAAAAATAATAATTAAATAAACTATGAAAAGTAATAACAAAGAATCTAAAGTTGATTGGTACAGTCTCGTCGGGAAGTCGTTGATGTCCCGTCCCCTTCTTCCTCCATAGAGCAAATTGGGCTTCCTCTTCTTTTTTGTCTTTGGGTCTTGATCTTGGGGATGGAATAGGCTTGAAGATGGTAAAGGAGTAGAACTCTCATCTAAGAAACCTCACTCTTAGAGACCAACATGCAACCTAGAGCTAAGCCCTCTACCATATACCATGTCCTCTATCCAGGATGCCTTTCTCTTAAGCTTAGGTCCTTTAAATAGAGCTTGTCTAGGACTTCCTCTTGGTCAAATTTGGACTCAATCAGGCTCCAAATCGATTATATATCATAAAAAGAAATCTTGGCTATTGATATGTCGTGTGATGGATCCATCGTAATGTTCCTTCTTAGGCACACAGAATCTGAAATGGACTCTCGTAGAATCCTCGAATCCCCCTCCTTTTTCGATCCAAACTTGGACCCATTTGGTGATTGGCGGCACAAGGCAGCGGGCAGTGGTAGGAGGTGACGATGGGTGGCCAGAGGCAGTGGATTTGGGTGGTGAAAATAGGTGGTGGATGGTAGTAGAGAAGATCAATGGTGGATGGGAAGAAGGCTGATCAAAGAGGATAGATGCTGATACCTTTGGAGCTTCTCCAACAAACTGTCCTTGCATCACGGGATGGCTCAAGTAGTGATGAATGGTGACATTGTCGGTGGCGGCAAGCGAGGACCAAATAGAGGGGAAAAGGGACATGACTGGAAGGTGGTTGGTGGCGTTTTTGGCCATATGCAGCTCCTGGTGGTAAGGGGGATGACTCCGGTGGCGTGGATGGTGGCGGAAGGCGATGCTCAGGTGAAAAACGATGGATTTCTACCTACGGATAGCAGAACGGGCTCGTGGACCATAGTTCATGTTGACCCCATAAGTGATTTTGATGATAACCAAATATTGGAGCATGTACATCTATTTCTGACAACTCTTCAAGTATTTGACAAGTTTTCGTAGGGTGACTTTCATGTTCAAACTTCAACTCCTACTCTCATATTTTCTTGCTTGAGTTGTGTTGTAAGTATTATTGTAAAGAAGAACCCAATCAAAAATGCTAAGAAAATTCAACTAAAAGGGTTACTTCTATAAGCGTGTGTGCCTTAGATTTTGTTTTTGAGTTGGTTTGTGTGAAATTGTAAAAGAGTTGGTGAGCATTTTTTTAAAGTTTAAATTGTAAAAATCCTGAAGAAGACACTCAAGCTGACCCCAAGAGAAGAAGAAACGACTCTGCTTACTGGCATGCAGCAAGGATTCTGGAACGCAGCAATCCGAGCAGACTCGATGGAAAGCGAGCTGACTCCAGGGAACCCGAGTCGACTGGAATCTGTCCGGGCCGACTCCTCTAGAGTCCATTTTCTGAAGCTTTCTAAGAACAACCAGGCTAGCCAACCCGAATCAGAAAGAGCTGACTCTGCCAGACCTAATTCTAACCACCTGAGAAAGCAAGCCAACCCGAATTGCTTCGAGCTGACTCTTCCAGAGTAAGATTTTCCAAACCTGAGAAGAAGAGCCGACTCGTCTAGAGTGTTGTTTTGCGCCTTGAGACACAGAGCCGACTACATTGAGGATTTGGCGACTCGACCCATCGACTCGAAGGAATCCGAGCCGACTCGAATGAATCCGAGCCGACTCGAATGTCGCTTCCAGGTATCTAACGACTAGTTCTAGAATTTGTTTTTGAATGCTTAAAGGTGCTCCAATGGTCAAAAATTATTTCCCAATGATCTACAATGGCTAGAACTGTCTTGGGATGATGGAAGACTTTAAATTTGAAGGATTTGAACTTCCTTAAAGCAATTAATAAGAGAGTTCTTCAAAGAAAAGAGGCATCCATTGAATATTCTACCAACCAACAGAAAAGAGCATAAGAGCATTAATGTTAGTCTTCAAGTCTTTACCAACTATGATCTAAAGCTTGAAGCAACTTTGAGAAGAAGCCACTGAAGCCATTAAAGCTTATTCAAGTACATTCAAGTGGACTTCCAACGAGCTGCACCGGCAACTATCCAACAACTTGAGTTTGTCATTTCTTATTGCATTTATTTTCAATTCAATCTTTGAATTGTTGGGTTATTGGTGAGCCCGATTGAAAAACCAAATAGGTTCTTGGTGATCCTGTGAAAACCAAGTTGGGTTTCTTTGGTGAGCCTGTTTAAAACCAAAGGGTGTTGGGTTTTCTTTGGTGATCCCGTAAAACCAAAGTATAGAGGTTTTGGATTGTGATCCTGTAAAATAATCCTACCATATTCGGGTGTGAATATAGTGAAAATTCTAAGTAGTATCTTGGGTAGTGGACGTAGGAGCTGGGTTGCTCCGAACAACTATAAATTTGGTGTGTTTGTGTTGTGCTATCTTGATTTTGTTTAGCTTATGCATTCTATAACTTTATCACAGCACCTACCACTTGCAAAGGATTTTGAAATTGCACATTACTTGCTTAAATTTTTTAAAGTCCCGATTCACCCCCCTCTTGGGTAGCCACCTGGGCAACAACTGGTATCAGAGCAGAGTCTCTGAATACACTAGAGTAAAGATCGATGGCTCATCCCTTGAGTACATCTTTGGCCGAAGGCCAATCAACCAATAGACCTCCACTCTTCATAGGCATAAATTATTCTTATTGGAAAGAATGTATGAAAATCTATATTCAAGCTGTTGATTTTCAATTATGGAAGGTCATTCTTAAAGGGCCACATATTCCTATGACTAAAATTGATGGCGTGGACGTCTCTAAGCCTGAAGAGGAATGGGATGAAAACGACATAAAATTAGGGGAATTGAATGCCAAATCCATGAACTTGCTTTACTGTGCTTTGGACTCAAACGAGTTTAACAGAATTTCCATCTGCTCTTCAGCAAAGGAAATCTGGGATAAACTTGAGGTGACCTATGAAGGAACTTCACAAGTGAAAAACTCAAAGATAAATCTTTTAATGCACCATTATGAATTGTTTAAGATGGAGCCTAATGAAAGTATTTCTGCCATGTACACTAGATTTACAGATATTATTAATGGTTTGAAAAGTCTTGGCAGGGTATATTCAAATGCTGACTTAGTTCAGAAAATCTTGAGATCACTTCCTGACAAATGGGATCCTAAAGTCACAGCCATCCAGGAAGCTAAAGACTTGAATGTTCTATCAATGGATGAATTAATGGGATCTCTCATCACTCACAAATTAGCCATGCAGCATAGAATGGATGATGATCAGAAAAAGAAGAAAATGATTGCATTCAAGGCTGCATTAGAATCTAAAGATGATGAAAAAACTGAAGGTGACTGCTCCTCCTCTGAAGATGATCTTGAAGATGAAGACATCGCAATGGTCGTGAGGAGATTCAGAAAGTTTATGGGAAAGAAGAAAGGAAGGTATAACAGAAAATTCCATAAACAAGGAGAACGTTCAAAAGAAAAGGACAAGGACAAAGAAAAAGATAAAGAACAAGTCCCCACCTGCTATGAATGTAAGAAACCGGGGCATATTCGTCTGGACTATTCTCAACTAAAAAAATCTTTCAGAAAGAAGAAAAAGAAAGTGATGGTTGCCACGCGGAGCGATAGTGAAGACTCCACTTCAATTGAAGAAGAAGAGACCACGAAAACAACAAATCTATGTCAATGGGTCTCGAGGATGAGGTAAATTCTCACGATACTCAGATTGAATTTACTTTTGAAGAATTAAATTCTACATTCCATGATTTACTATTTGATTTAAAAAGGCTGGAGTAATGATTAGATCATTAAAGCATATCAATGATCTTTACTCAAAGAGAAAAATGAAGTTTCGAGAAAGAACAATTTACTGAAAAAGGAACTTCACATCTTTTTTGAAAAATGCAATGATTTGAAAAATGAGAATAATGAATTGAATGACAAAAACAAAGTTTTGCTAAAAGAAAATAATGAGCTGAAGAAGGAGGTAGAAAAACTCAAGCCACTCATTGAAAAATTAACTTTATCTTCTAATAAGCTTGAGTTAATTCTTAAAGAACAAAGAATTTCTGGAAATAAAGCTGGAATAGATTTTAATGCTTCAAATTCAAATTATGTTTCAGCTACTATTTTTGTGAAACAAAAAGACTTTGTTCCTAAGTTTACTTCTTATAAAACTTTTGTTACAAAAAACTCTGTTTCCATTTCAAAACCTGCTTCATATGTTCCTAAGAACTTAAATGCAAGACCTGCTATTTCTGCACTTCATGCATCTAGAATTTCAAAAATAAAATCATTTCAAAATTCTAGAATCAAATGTTTTGCTTGCAAAAGATTAGGACATAAAGTTTTTAATTGCAATACAATTAAAAATGTCCATAATATAAGAAAGATTTGGGTTCCCAAAGGAACCAACTCAGCTAACCCGAAAGGATCCAAGTTAGCTTGGGTACCTAAAAACACTCATTAATTTTGTTGCAG
Organism: Areca catechu; assembly: GCA_021397845.1. Classification (NCBI taxonomy): domain Eukaryota; kingdom Viridiplantae; phylum Streptophyta; class Magnoliopsida; order Arecales; family Arecaceae; genus Areca; species Areca catechu. Next base: position 157,141,972 of record CM038050.1, on the reverse strand, counting down.
GAATGTTTTGCAGCCCAGAAATTAAAGAAAAAATGGTATCTCAACAGTGGCTGCTCAGGGCATATGACGGGTGACAAGGATCAATTCAGCATCCTGGAAATGAAAGAAGGAGGTATGGTTACATTTGGAGATAATGGCAAGTGAAAAATAATTGGAATTGGTAAGATCAAAATAACCCCTTGTACTTTCATTGAAAATATATTGCTAGTAGATAAGTTGAAGCACAATCTATTGAATATTAGTCAATTGTGTAATAAAGGCTTCAAAGTTATCTTCAAATCATCTATGTGTATAGTAACAAACTTTCTTGATCCTAGCAGCAAATTCATTGGACACAGACTAGAAAATATTTATGTGGTAGATCTAAATGATCTTGCCATGTCAAGTAGCTCCAGTCTAGTTGCAATGAATGCTAAGACCAAGGAGTCTTACTTATTATGGCATAGAAGATTGGGTCATGCTAGCATGCATACTATTGCCAAGTTAATTTCCAAAAATCTTGTTAGAGGCATGCCTAAGTTTAAAGTAGATTTTGATCATGTTTGTGATGCATGCCAAATGGGTAAACAAACCAGGGGGAGATTTAAATCCAAAAATATGATTTCAACATCTAGACCTTTAGAACTACTTCACATGGACTTATTTGGACCAACTAGGACCACAAGCCTAGGAGGTATAAAATATGCCCTTATGATTGTAAATGATTTTTCTCGATTTATATGGGTTTTGTTTATTGCACATAAAGACGAAACTTTCAAAGTATTTAGAAAATTTTACAAAAAGGTTTCAAATCAAAAAAATCTTTCTATAATTTCAATTAGGAGTGATCACGGTACAGAATTTGAAAATCAATTTTTTGATGATTACTATTCTGAAAATGGCATTGATCATAACTTCTCCACTCCTAGAACACCACAACAAAATGGTGTTGTAGAGAGGAAAAATAGGACGTTGGAAGAAATGGCCCGAACAATGTTGTGTGAAGGTAATCTTCCAAGGTATTTTTGGACAGAAGCGGTGAACACTGCTTGTTATATTTTAAACCATGTTTTGATCCATCCTATCTTGAAGAAAACCCCCTATGAGCTTTGGAATGAAAAGAAATTCAATATAAATTATTTTCATGTATTTGAATGCAAATGCTTTGTGCTTAATAATGGTAAGGATAATCTAGGAAAATTTGATGCTAAATCTGATGAAGCCATTTTCCTTGGTTATTTACTACATAACAAGGCATATAGGGTTTTTAATAAAATGACTCTCACTATTGAAGAGTCAATGTATGTTATATTTGATGAAACTAGCCCATCACCATCTAGAAAAGATGAGTGTATTGACAATGATGTAGGTACCATTCAAAAGGAGATGGAAGAACTAAGTATTCAAGAAAAACCAATTGAAGAAGGAGAAGAAATGGTAAGTAAGGATCATACTGATCTATCGACTGAATGGAGGTACGCTACTTCCCATCCTAAAGAATTAATTATTGGTGATCCTTCTCAAGGTATAAGGACTAGGTCTGTACATGATTACCTAGCCTTTGTATCTCAAATAGAGCCTCATACCTTAGAAGAAGCAGAAAATGATCCAAATTGGATGTTGGCCATGCATGAAAAATTGAACCAGTTTGAAAGAAATAATGTTTGGACATTAGTTGATAGACCTAAAGACCACCTAATTATAGGAACCAAATGGGTTTATAAGAACAAATTAGATGAACAAGGAAATGTTATTAGAAAAAAAGCTAGATTAGTGGCTAAGGGATATAGTCAAGAAGAAGGTATAGATTTTGATGAAACTTGTTTTCTTGTAGCAAGATTAGAAGCCATTAGATTACTTCTTGCATTTGCTTGCTACATGAATTTCAAACTTTTTCAAATGGATGTGAAAAGTGCATTTTTAAATGGTTTTATTGTCGAACAAGTTTTTGTAGAACAACCACCGGGTTTTGAAAATCATGCTTTTCCAAACCATGTGTTTAAACTCAATAAAGCGTTATATGGTTTGAAACAAGCCCCTAGAGCCTGGTATGATAGATTTAGCACTTTCTTAATTGAAAATAATTTTTCAAGAGGAAATGTTGATAAAACTCTCTTTATTAAAAAGAAAAATAATGATATATTAGTTGTACAAATCTATGTTGATGATATGATCTTTGATGCAACTAATAAAAGTCTTTGTGAAAAATTTGCTAAGTTAATGCAGGGAGAATTTGAAATGAGCCTAATGGGTGAACTAAACTACTTTCTCGGACTTCAAGTAAAATAAACAAAGGAAGGGATCTTTATCAACCAATCCAAATACACCAAAGAAATCATCAAAAAGTTTGGTATGGAGACAAGAAAACAAATGAACACATCCATGAGCCCATCTTGCAGATTGGATAAGGATGAAAGTGGATCCAACGTTAACTAAAAGCTATATCGAGGTATGATCAGATCCTTATTATATTTAACTGCAAGTAGACCAGATATCTTGTATAGTGTATGTGTATGTGCTAGATTTCAATGTAATCCCAAAGAAACACATATGCTTGCTATTAAAAGGATACTAAAATACTTGAAAGGTACAAGTAATCTTGGTCTTTGGTTTTCAAAAGAATCATCTTTAAATTTAATTGGATTCTCTGATGCTGATTACGCTGGTTGTAAAATAGATAGAAAAAGTACTAGCGATACTTGTCAATTTATAGGGTTGAATTTAATCTCATGGTACTGCAAGAAACAAAACTCGGTAGCACTATCTACTGTTGAGGCTGAGTATGTTGCTGCAGGGAGTTGTTGTGCACAAGTGTTATAGATTAAACAACAACTAGAGAATTTTTGTGTTTCACAATGCAAAATTTCTATCAAATGTGATAACACAAGTGCTATAAATTTATCTAAAATTCCTATTCAGCATTCTAGGATTAAGCACATAGAGATTAGATACCATTTTATTAGAGACCATGTTTTGAATGGTGATATAGAACTAGAGTTTATACATACAAAAAAACAACTAGCTGATATCTTTACCAAGCCACTAAATCAGGATAGATTTGAGTTGCTTAGAGGAGAATTAGGGCTATGTTATCCTTTCTAAATTTAGTAAACCTAAGGAAGAATTATCCAGAAAGCCTCCTATATTTATTCATGATTTTTGAACAACTTTCCTTGAATTTCTCAGTGTGGTTAAATTAAACTTCTGGACCATTTGATTTCTTTTGGAAAGTTTCTGTTCGAGTTGACTCGAGCAATCTTGCTCTGGTCGAGCCGGCTCGAATATCTGAATATCTTGCTCTTGCTTTGGTCGAGCTGACTAAGTCTGTGCTTAGCCGACTCGGTGTTCTGTTTGTTCTGAGTTTGCTCTGGTTGAGTCGACTCGGATATTTTTAGGGCAGAGCGAGCCGACTTGAAAGTCGGGAAATCTCTATTTAGGAAAGTTTGGTCTATCTTTCCTCAGTACTTAACTCCCTCACTTTACTTTGAACACACTCTACTTCTCTCGGAAGCTCTACCATTCTCGCAGAAATTATTCCCTAACGCTTAAAATCCTTTGATTCCTCTGCAATGGCTCCTCGAAAATCTGTGAAGAAAGTTCTTCAACTCGGCGAATCAAGTAATCACAGTACAGATGCAGGAGAAAGAAGGGAAAAGAGAAAAAGGTCTTCTCCAGTCCAACAAAATGAAAAAACTCCTCCTCTTGGGCAGCATGTCTTAATGATCAATCGACCTGTCACCTACGGAAGAAGGATCAACTTTACATTCCTAGAGAAAATGGGAATGAAAATCGGACATTGGATAGAAAGCCAAGGGTGGAAGCATTTCTGTTCTTTAGACATACTGACTTACCCTTCACTGGTACGGACATTTTATGAGAATATTATTATTAAAGAATTTCATTTGGAATCAGTTGTCAAGGGAAAAACAGTTATAATTAATGAAGAAAGATTGAGCAAGCTGCTACAATTGCCAATGATTGGTGCTACTGAACTTCTTCTATCGAACAAGGAGCACATTCTAAAACTCATTTTGGAAAAAGAGGAAGTGAGCATGGTCCGACATGTTCAAGCCAATCTACTGTCAAGGAAAATGAGGCTGCTGCACAGTATGATAAGTTGAATTTTCCTTCCTAGAATTGGCTGTTTCGACTGGGTCAGTGAGAAGGACATGATCATCATGGGGTATCTGATCAAAGAAGAGCCTCTCAACCTTCCCTACATAATGATGATCCAAATGGCTGAAGCAGCAAGAAAGGTCAAAGCCTGTCTACCTTATAGTATGGTCTTCACTCTGTTATTTGAAGAGGCAGGAATTGATTTGTCAAATGAAATAGGCAAGCCACTACATCACTTTGAAATCTACTCCTTCAACTCACTTAAAAGAATAGGTTACAAGTTACAAGAAGGAAAATGGATTAAGAAGATGCCTAGTCAGGTTGCTGCTACCATTTTTAAAGAAGATGAAGCTACTGTTGAAGAAAGGACTGAAGACACTATGATTACTCCATCTGAACTCAAAAATCTAATATTTCAAAATATGGAAACTATCTCCAACTCTTTGACAGATCATATGAATTCTATAATTGAAGAAATTAGAAAGTCAGTTGACATTAAATTGCAAGAATTGAAATCTGAACAAGAGCTTCACCAGCAAAAAGTGGAAAAAGAAATGAAGGATTTCAAGGAAGAAATCAGAAGCATTCTACTACAATCCCAGAAGGAAACTGCTCCCACTAAAGATATTTCTGAACAGATCATCAAAGAGTCACTTGACATTCCTATTCCTTCATTTGATCTACCTAAACCTACCAAGACCAAGAAAGAACCAAAAGCCAAGAAGACCAAAGTTTTTAGAGCCCCTGTTAAAACTAGATCAGGGATTTAAGGTTTAAATCCCTTAAAACTAAGACCTCTGATAGAGTTATAGAGGTAGGCTACTCTTCTTCATCTGAGGAAGAAGAAGAATAAGTTGTGTAGTTAGTCTTCTGGTTCTATTTCTGAAATGAATGTTTGTTCCATTTGTTATCTTTTATAATTGCAATGTACTTTCTGTCTGGCAAAGTTTTTAATGAAATGAATGTTTTCTATTTAAAAATTGTGCTTATTATGATATAATTGTAATAAAATCTTAATTAGAATTTCAAGTTTGAGAAAGTGAAATTATCTCAAACAAATATTAAAGACTTTCTCAATCTATTAAAAAATCTGAGTTTTATTTGAAATCACCTTTTTGATTGATTGACAAAAAGGGGGAGAATTATGAAAAATATGAAAAGAATGGGAAATTGGCTTCTTATCAACTATTTTTAAAGTGCAATGAAAAAGGGGGAGTACAAAAATAATAGCATTGCTTAAATTACTTTAAAATCTAGAGAAAGGGGGAGTTTCTCTTGAATGATTTTGCTCTGACTTATATTAAAATTAATCCCATTGCTCTGATCATAATTTCATATTTTAACTCTCTGATACTCCATGTTTTGTGCTAATTATAATATTATGAAGCATGACAAGTTTAACACTTTGATGATATATAGTAATATCATCATTTGAGCTCTGATTTTCTTTTAAATCCAATTAGCTCTGGTACATGTGAATATTTATGTTTCAAATACTGTTTTATACATGTAAAGTGTCTTACTGCTTTTTCATGCCCAGTGTTTTGTCATCATTAAAAAGGGGAAGATTGTTGACCCCATAAGTATTTTGATGATAGCCAAACATTGGAGCATGTACATTTATTTCTGACAACTCTTCAAGTGTTTGACAAGTTTTTGTAGGGTGAATTTCATGTTCAAACTTCAACTCCTACTCTCATATTTTCTTGCTTGAGTTGTATTGTAAGTATTATTGTAAAGAAGAACCCAATCAAAAATGCTAAGAAAATTCAACTAAAAGGGTTACTTCTATAAGCGTGTGTGCCTTAGATTTTGTTTTTGAGTTGGTTTGTGTGAAATTGTAAAATAGTTGGTGAGAGTTTTCTTTAAGTTCAAATTATAAAAATCCTGAAGAAGACACTTGAGCCGACCCCAAGAGAAGAAGAGCCGACTCTACTTACTAGCACGCAGCAAGGATTCTGGAACGTAGCAATCTAAGCCGACTCGATGGAAAGCGAGCCGACTCCAGGGAATTCGAGTGACTGGAATCTGTCTGAGCCGATTCCTCCAGAGTCCATTTTTTGAAGCTTTCTGAGAACAGCCAGGTGAGCCGACCCAAATCAGAAAGAGCCGACTTTGCCAGACCTAATTTTGACAGCCTGAGAAAGCGAGCTGACCCGAACTGCTTCGAGCCGACTCTTTCAGAGTAAGATTTTCCAAACCTGAGAAGAAGAGCCGACCCGAGCTGAAGAGAGCCGACTCTTCGAGTTCAAGATTCAAGTTTGAGCTGACCCAAGCTGAAAAGAGTTGACTCGTCCAGAGGTTGTTTTGCATCCTGAGACACAGAGCCGACTACATTGAGGATTTGGTGACTCGACCCATCGACTCGAAGGAGCCGAGCCAACTCGAAGGAATCCGAGCTGACCCGAATGTCGCTTCCAGGTATCTAACGACTAGTTCCAGAATTTGTTTTTGAATGCTCAAAGGTGCTCAAACGGTCAAAAATCATTCTCCAATGGTCTACGATGGCTAGAACTGGCTTGGGATGATGGAAGACTTTAAATTTGAAGGATTTGAACTTCCTTAAAGTAATCAATAAGAGAGTTCTTCAAAGAAAAGAGGCATCCATTGAATATTCTACCAACCAACAAAAAAAGAGCACAGGAGCATTAAAGTCTGTCTTCAAGTCTTCACCAACTATGATCTAAAGCTTGAAGCAACTTTCAAAAGAAGCCACTGAAGCCATTAAAGCTTATTCAAGTGCGTTCAAGTGGACTTCCAATGAGCTGCACCGGCAATTATCTGACAACTTGAGTTTGTCATTTCTTGTTGCATTTATTTTCAATACAATCTTTGAATTGTTGGGTTATTGGTGAGCCCGATTGAAAAACCAAATAGGTTCTTGGTGATCCTGTGAAAACTAAGTTGGGTTTCTTTGGTGAGCCTGTTTAAAACCAAAGGGTGTTGGGTTTTTTTTGGTGATCCCGTAAAACCAAAGTATAGAGGTTTTGGATTGTGATCCTGTAAAATAATCCTACTGTATTCGGGTGTGAATATAGTGGAAATCCCAAGTGGTATCTTGGATAGTGGATGTAGGAGCTTGGTTGCTCCGAACCACTATAAATTTGGTATGTTTGTGTTGTGCTATCTTGATTTTGTTTAGCTTCTGCATTCTATAACTTTATCACAGCACCTACCACTTGCAAAGGATTTTGAAATTGCACATTACTTGCTTAAATTTTGTAAAGTCCCAATTCACCCCCCTCTTGGGTAGCCACCTGGGCAACAGTTCATGGTGGCCATGGATTGAGCCTGGCTTCTGTGGACCGAGCAGCCGGTCCACCATGGATTGACTACTTTAAAATCTATACTATTCCTTTAATAACTTTCAAATCTCGATTCTAGGCCCGTTTGAACTCTGATTTGAGTGTCGTTTGTACCGTTAGACTCAAAAAATTAAGCTCTTTCAATTCATGAACTCTCTTTCTACAAAATTATAATAAAAAAATAATTTTTAATAAATATAAATTAATTAATACTTTTTTTAATGATTAAATTGGGATAATTGATAAGTTTATCAACACTCGCGCACATTAATCCAACCCTCGGGCTGACCAAAGTTTGGCGGGATGCCTCATGATGCCGGTCTTCTCCACAGTGCCCAGGCCTGTCGCATTGACTTAATGGCAAACAAAGCCTAGCAGGATGCCCTATGGTGTCGTCCCCTTGGAGCGAACCATTCTGCTGCCCCGTCGCCCAAACATCAGGCCAGACCACGAGTATCAGAAAAAGAAGAGAAGAGAAAAATGAAGGAGAGTTGAGTTAGCAAAATGCTTTAATTCATTATCGAAAGGAATTTTACAAGGGAAAGAGCCCCTTTATAGATCGGGGAGCTCAACAAAATATTCTGGATACAAAAAAAAGGGGAAAAAAATCCTATTACTATTCATGGTCCTGAGTTCGGAGCTAGGACCTCACCAGACTTGAAGGCCTCCATGATGGCATTGATCATCTCCCCTGTCTCGGCCATCACTCATGCAATGGTCTCCTGCATTGAGCTTGGTTCTGCATTGAGCTTGGTTGGACCAGCCTTGCACTAGCCTTGATGATCGGGGATGCTTGGGGTGGAGCTGGGTCAGCCTCGAGCTCGATGGTTTTGGCTGGGTCGACCCAGATGAAGGGATCTGTCCCACCTCTCACCCCCTTAGGTTCGTTGGCAACTATGTAATGTAGGTCCGAAATGTTGAAGACCCGCACCACCTTCTTCTTGCACTCCTCAAAGCCCTTGTAGAAGGCATCACCGACATCTTCACTTACCTTATCCTTGAACTCCATCGAGGGCTTGTACCATATGACTACTGGTGCTGCTTTTTTTTTCACGACCCCGACCATCGCCTTGATGACAGTGGCCTTCACCTTGATCGCCATGATTCGATCCTCCACCAGACCTAGCTACATTCGGAGGGTCCATAGCTGCCCCTCATGATGGAGCGTTATGGCCGTGGACTCAAAGAGGTGCTCCTCCAGGAGGGCAATGTCCTTCACCTTATTCATTATCTTGACTTTGCATCACCCACCCACTCCTTAAGATCAATGACGGAGTCTTAGGAACTCTCGAGCTTGGCCTCCAGCTTTTTCACTTGGGCCTCTAGGCACGGACCTGGTTCGCCAAGACCCTGGCATTCACTTCAGTGGTGTTGGCCCTACTACAAGACTTTATGTCTTGTTAGACCAGCACCCGTCATGCATTCTTGATAAGGAAGGCATCTTAGATGACCTGGGGATAAGAATCAAGGAAAATTGGTTAGTTAATCCTTATGTTCCCCAAATCCATAGCATGGTGGGAGTATAAAAAGCTTACTGTAAGCAACCAAGGGAAGATCCTGGAGATGGTCTCACCCATCGTGCATCCACTCCTCTCCCTATAATCCTGGGGCTACAGGATAAAGCCTAGCAGCCTCTCGGCTAGGCTGATGTCGAGGGTGACCACTGCATGGGATGGCACCATTATAAAGACCCTGGCCACTCTAGGGGCTAGGGCCGTGGATTAGGAGGGGCCAATCGATGTTGGGCTTGATGGCTAGACCCTTACTGCTATAAAGATGGTGGGTGGAGTTGGCACCCTCTCTAGCTCAGTGGTGGCACCCACCTTAGGGGATGGCAGGATCAGGATGATTTCAGCAATAGTTAGAGGGGGTTGAGGGGGTCTCTCCCTCGGCTTAGCAGCCCCACTAGGTCCCGAGACCTACACCCCTGGCCACCTCTGTAGTCGATGCCGGAGCCACTTGAGCCCCTCTCCATCGAGGCCCCTCTGATGATTCCCCACGGGACCTCTCCTCTAGCTCCCCTCGGGCCTTCTTCGCTAGCTCCTCCTGTGGCTTCATCGATGATGTCCACTTATGGGACATCTACAGGATCCTATCGACTGAGAACTTCATATCTGTATTGGCAGGAAAAACTTGGTTAATTGCTGAAGGCCATAAAAGAAGGTAGGTCTTGGACTTACTTAGAGATTGGATCGGGTTGATCCTAGTATCGAAAAGATTCTACATAGAGAGGGGGTCTAGTCCAGGGGAAATTCTCAAGGCAACAGCTGGTCATACATTTCCTGATTGATAGGCTCCACCAAGGCATTATGATTGAGGGACTGATTGGGGTCGCTCCAAACCTAATTGACTCTCTCGACCGAAATGAAGAGGTACCCATTCTTCCATCCTTTGATGAAAGTAGTTAAGTCAAATCAAAGGATCCCAGGATCGGGAGCAACAAACCACCACCCCTTATTTATGGGGTGGCGCTTCAGGATAAAGAGGGCCCTGAAGAGAGAAAACTATGCAACCATGCCATGAAAATGGCATAGGATAATAAAAAAGCAGATAACCATGAAGGAGTTTGGGGTGAGTTGGGACGGAACTAACCTATAGTTATCTAAGAAGGACAGGATGAAAGGATGGAGAGGGAGTCGAAAACCAGCAAGGAAGAAGTCCTCGTACAGGGCGATTTGGTCTAGTTTGCTTGAGGTAACCCATTCATTCAGGCCCAGAGCCATGATTTAGATGGACTCGAAGATCCCGTATATCCCCTAAAGGTGAAGGACATCCATCTTGGTCATCATCAAGGTGGCGCCCAATGAACCCACCAGGTCTTGACTTGAGGAGGATGGAGGGGGAGGCAAGGCAAAGACATTGCGGTCCACCATCTGGCGAGGAACCCTGGGGACCTGGAAGGGGACATTTTCCTTCTCCTCGCTATTTGAGGGTGGAGGCCTAGACTGAGATGGCTCTACAATAATTGGGTGACTTGGGGTACACTCCAGGGAGTGGAGTCCACCTTCAAAGGAACTCATGGGCACTCTATTGAATTCTTATTGATTTTGATGATTAACAAAATACTTAAGTATATTTGAGTACTAACCATTTGTTAAAGTATATTTTATTAAAAAAAGGTACTCATTAAGTTAGTTGGTTGAATTGCTTGTCCAATAGTTGAAGAAGTCTCCGTATGGATGAAATATTAAAGTTAAATGGACTTAAGTACATAAGAATTACTAGAAAGGACTTAAGTTTTAAGTTTGAAGAAGATTCAGCAGAGTTTCAATTGAATTTCAGAAAGTTTCAGCCAAGTGTTGACTCATGGAAGTGAAGTGTCGACTCATAGTGTTGACTCACAAAAGCTTGAGCTGATACATAGAAGAAGTTTCAGATGGCACGCTTCAAGTGTCGACTCATGAAGACCAAGTATCAACTCATGTGTTGACTCAAGGGTCGACTCAAGGCCTGAGATAAAAATTATATAGAACATGCCGAATTTCAAGACTTCCCTCAAGTATTGACTCATGGAAGCCAAGTGTCGACTCACCAGAAGAAGTGTCGACTCACCTGAGATTTTCAGAGAGTTTCAAGGAACATTTTTGAACTGGTGTCGACCCAAGTGTCGACTCAAGTATGGACACTTGGAGTTCTGATGAACAGTAACGGTTAGTTTTTTGAAGCACAAAAATGATCAATTTCATCCCCAACGACTAGTTTCACCTCTCCAACGATCAAAATTGGTCATTTAAGGCTTGGAAAGGTATTTAAAGTGGACCAAACTCAAAAGGAAAGAAACTAATGAAGAGAGATGAAAAGTTAAGTGTATTCACTCAAATATTCATTGAAGAACAACTACTCTTAAGTCAAGTTGAGCCTTTAAGCATTCAAAGCATTCAAGTCCAACCATTCAAGTATTGATTAAGACTTCAACAACTTAAAGACAAGCATCTTCAATAGCAATTAAAGAGCTTCAAAGAGATACTTGCTTTAGTTGAAAGCTTTTTGTATTTTATACATTATTCTTGATTCTTTGTTTCTAGTTTCAAGGAAATTGGAGCTAGAGTGGAGATTTGTTGGTGCGCCTTTGTGTAAAAGCCAACGAAGGTTCTTGGTTAGCCTAAGTGACAAAACCAAGGAGATTTTTGGTTAGCCTTGTGAAAACCATGTAAGCTCATGTGTGGCGCACCCATAGTCTAGGGAAGCTACACAGGTTTGGGAGCTTGAGGTTTATAAGTTTCCAAGGCCCCTAAGTCATGTTGGGTCAGGGGGCTTGACCCAGGGTTGAGAGAACATGTGAGACATGGGTGTACAGGGGCTCGGATTTGAGTGTTTTCTCATTGATTTCTTGGGAGGAGTTTTTTGAGAGATTGTAACATAACCAAGTTGGTTTATGGGGTTGGATCTAGGTGTAGCCAGTTGCCCTCTTAGGTGTGAAAGGGAAGTAGTTGGTTGGATGGTTGGCCTAAGAAGCCCAACCACGATCCTAATTGGTTGGACCGTCCAAGATCCCTAACCGCCCAAGACCTAAATCGTCTGCCTCATATATCAAGAAAGGGGGGCCGACAGCTTTGGTGTCTTCATGCATGGAGCTTCTTGGTTTTGAGAAGGGGTGGTGTCTTGTAGCAACAAGCTAGATTTCTTCTCAAAGGAATAAAGATCTCTCTTTTCTCCTAATTATTCTTGATCTATCTCTCTTTCATCTCTTCTCCTACATCTCTTTGAAAATTGGAATTCAAGAAAAGGTTATAGCCATCTTGATTTCTTGGAATCAAGAAAACTGATTCCATCCGTATGCTCTCCCTCTTCCCTACAAGATCTCCACAAACGAAGGAGGTTATTGGTGAGCCTAAGTTATAAAACCAACTAGGTTTTTGGTTAGCCCATAAAACCAAAGAGGTTTTGATTTGTATTCCCGGTGAAAACAAGTTGAGTTTTGATTAGTGAGCCCGAAAAACTAATCGACTATAATCAAGAGTGATTATAGTGAATTTCCAAGGAAAGCTTGGGGAGTGGATGTCGGTGCTTTGGTGTGCACCGAACCACTATATATTGTTGTGTTTGTGATTGCTTGCTCTCCCTTTATTTGCACTTACTTACCTTGCATTTACTTATTTATTTTTGCTGCATACTCTTGAAAACACACAAGCACTTGCAAATCACTAGCACTTAAATTATTTTTGAATTGACACATACTTGCAAAAGTTTTTGAAACCCAATTCACTCCCCTCTTGGGTTGCTTGTTGGGCAACAAGTGGTATTAGAGTTACACTCTCAGTTTATAGGTCTAACCACCTTGAGTAAAGATTTATGACAGCCCCACTTAGTTCTAGTGTTGTTGAGGGACAAGCCTCAAATAGACCTTCTTACTTTAATGGCACAACTACATGTATTGAAAAACATGCATGATAATTTATATGCATTCTATTGATTACAATTTATGGAAAGTAGTTGATAAAGGTCCATATATTCCTTCAATTATTATTAATGGCATTTTCATTCCAAAACTCGAAGAAGATTGGGATGAAAATGATATTAAACAATCCGAGATAAATGCTAAAGCCATGAATCTACTCTACCGTGCATTGGATCCTAGTGAATTTAATAGGACTTCCATATGCACCTTTACAAAGGAAATATGGGATATACTTGAGGTTACTCATGAGGATACCAATCAAGTGAAAAATACTAAAGTTAATATGCTTGTTCATACATATGAAATATTTAGAATGGAGCCTAATGAATCCATTACTGATATGTATACTAGATTTACTAATATTGCAAATGGCACGAGAAGTCTTGGTAAGATTATGTCTAATGCTGATCTTGTAAATAAAATTCTTAGGACATTGCCGACATCTTGGGATCCAAAAGTAATAGCAATTCAAGAAGCCAAAGATATTGAGACACTTCCTTTGGAACAACTTGTAGGTTCTCTCATGACTTATGAGTTGAACTTGAAACAAAAGGCAATGGATGTTGACAAAAAGAAGAAGACCATAGCTTTCAAATCTACCACGCAAGATGAGTCTTCAAGTGAAGAATCAGAAGAAGAAAAAAATGAAGATGAAGAGGCACTCATCGCAAGAAAATTCAGAAAGTTTATGAGAAGAAAGAAATTTTCTTACAAGAAGAAGCCTCAACCTACTAAAGAAAAGGAAAAAGGAAAAGAAAAAGAAAAAGAGAAGGAGAAGGATCAACCAATCTGCTTTGAATGCAAGAAACCTGGGTATTATAAATTTGATTATCCTCTCCTGAAGAAGTCTAAGAGAAGGTTTAGAAAGAGACAATGATGGCAACATGGAATGATAGTGAGGACTCCAGTTCAAAGAAAGAACAAATCGAAGTTGCCAATCTTTATCTCATGGCTCAAGAAGATGAGGTACAATCTAAATTTGAAATAGAATTTATATTTGATGAACTTAGAGATGCATTTGATGAGCTCATGAATGATTATTAATTGCTAAAGATTGAAAATAAAAAGTTGATGAAGCATGCAAATTCATTTTCTCATGAGAACACCAATCTTACAAATGAAAATAGTGATTTGAAAACTAAGATTGATGGTTTAGAAAAATATAAGAATGCTTTATCAATGGAAATCGAGGTTTTGAAAAGATCCAAGGTTATTGTTTCAAATGATCAACTTTTAAAGAAAAATAAAGACCTTGAGGTAGAAAATAAGAAATTAAAAGATGAGTTTGACAAAGTTAAACCATTTGTTGAAAAATTTATTTATAGTTCTGAAAAGCTAAATCTTTTATTGAATAATCAAAGAGCAGTTTTCAACAAAGTAGGTTTGGGTTTTAAACCTAAAAAATAATAGAAATATTTTAAGAATTTCTTTGTATCTGCATCCTCAAGCATTATACGTTATTTTTGTAGAAAGTTAGGTCATAAAGAATATCAATGTGATCTTAGGAAGATAAATAATTCTAGAAAGATTTAGGTTCCAAAAGGAAGCACTTATAGTACTAACTCTAAAGGATCCAAGATGGCTTGGATACCTAAAATGAAAACTTAATTTGTTTTACAGGTGTATCTTGCAACCAAAGAAAAGAAAAGATTATGGTATCTTATAGTGGTTGCTCAAGACACATGACAGGAGATGTGAAGCAATTCACTTCTCTTAAGGAACTGAATGGAGGGAGTGTAACTTTTGGAGATAATAGTAAAGGAAAAATCATTGGTATCGATAAGGTTTGCATCTTCCCTTCTATAATTATAGATAATATTTTATTAGTTAAAGGATTGAAACATAATTTGCTTAGTATTAGTCAGTTTTGTGATAAAAGTTTTAAAGTTGTTTTTGAATCATCTCTTTGCATAGTTGCTAGTCTTGATGATAATGAAGTAAAATTCATTGAAAATAGGTAGGAAGCATCTATTTTGTTGATCTTGACAATTTACCTTTGCATGATGGTGAATGCCTAGTTGCAATAAATTTCATAATTAATGAGACTAGCTGGCTCTGGCATCATAGACTAGGTCATGCAAGTATTCATTTACTTTCAAAATTATGCAAAATGGATTTAGTAAGAGATTTACCAAAACTTAATTTTGAAAAAGATAAAATTTGTGAAGCATGTCAATTTGGAAAATAAGCAAAAACATCTTTCAAACCAAAAAGATTTGTTTCAACTAGTAGGCCATCAGAGCTACCCATATGGATCTTTTTGGAGTAACTAGGATAACAAGCCTAGGAGGCAAGAGATATGGATTAGTTATAGTGGATGATTTCTCTCGATTTACATGGATTTTATTTCTAGCACATAAAGATGAATTATTTTCAGCTTTCTTGAAGTTTTATCGAAAGGTTTCAAATGAAAAAGGTACTTCAATTGCTTATATTCGAAGTGACTATGGTACTAAATTTGAAAACCAAGATTTTGAAAATTTCTATAATGATAAAGAAATTGTTCACAAATTTTCTGCATCTAGGACATCTCAACAAAATGGGATGGTAGAAAGAAAGAATAGGACCTTAGAAGAAATAGCAAGCACAATGCTTTGTAAAAATGATCTTCTGAGATATTTTTGGACTGAAGCAGTTAATATAGCTTGTTATATTTTAAATCATATTTTAATTCGACCTATTTTAAAGAAAACCTCATATTAGTTTTGGAAAGAAAGAAAATCTACTTTGAAATATTTCAAGTTTTTGGTTGTCGACGCTTTATTTTGAATAATGGAAAAGATAATTTAGGCAAATTTGATGCCAAGTCTGATGAAGGTATCTTCTTAGGATACTCTACATCTAGCAATGCATATAGAATTTTTAATAAAAGAACATTAGTAGTAGAAGAATCAGTGCATATAGTATTTGAAGAGTCTATTAACAAATCCTCTAGAAAAGAGGATATTTCTGATGAATGTGCAGGTGTTGAAGGACTAAAGAAGCTAACTTTGGATGATCCCCCTTTCAAAGAAAATGAAAAAGATCATAAGAAGAAGGATGGAGAAGAAGCCATAAAATCCATACCAAAACACAAAGATCTACTAAAAGAATGGAGGTATGCTCATGGACATCCTAAGGAATTAATCTTAGGAGATCCATAGAAAGGGGTAAGAACTAGATCATCCATTAGATATGAATGTGATTATATTGCTTTTATTTCTTAAATTGAACCTAAATGTATTGAAGAAGCTGAAAAAGATCCTAACTGGATAATTGCCATGCAAGAATAATTAAATTAATTTGAAAGAAACAAAGTTTGGATACTAATAGAAAGACCATCTAATATTTCAATAATTGGTATTAAATGAGTGTATAGAAATAAATTAGATGAAAATGGTATAGTAACAAGAAATAAGGCTAGATTGGTAGCTAAGGGTTATAATCAAGAAGAAGGAATTTAATTTGATGAAACCTTTGCTCCAATAGCAAGACTCGAGGCTATTAGGTTACTTTTAGCATTTGCATGTTTTATGAATTTCAAACTATTTCAAATGGATATTAAAAGTATATTTTTAAATGGTTATATAGCTGAAGAAGTTTTTGTTGAATAACCGTTTGGATTTGAAAATCATGCACATCATGATTATGTTTTCAAACTTCATAAAGTACTTTATGATTTAAAACAAGCACCCCGAGCATGGTATGAAAGACTAAGCAAATTTTTGATTGAAAATGAATTCTCTAGAGGCCATGTTGATACTACCTTATTTTTGAAAAAGAAGAATGATGATCTCTTAGTAGTACAAATTTATATTAATGATATCATTTTTGGTGCTACTAATGAAATACTTTGTCAAGAGTTTGCCAAGCTTATGCAGGGAGAGTTCGAGATGAGTATGATGGGTGAACTAAACTTCTTTCTTGGACTCCAAATCAAGCAAATTAGAGAAGGGATCTTCATTAACCAAGCTAAGTATACAAGAGAAATCTTAAAGAAGTTTGGGATGGAGACAACCAAGTCAATAGGTACACCTATGAGCCATTCTTGTAAACTTGATAAAGATGAATCTTGTAAAAATATTGATAAAAAATTATTTAGATGTATCATTGGCTCATTATTGTACTTGACTACTAGTAGACAAGATATAATGTTTAGTATTTGTATATGTGCTAGATATCAGTCTGCTCCTAAAGAATGTCATTTAATGGCTGCTAAGTGCATACTTAGATATTTATCTGATACTATTGATATTGGTCCGTGGTATTCTAGAGATTCATCAATTGAATTAATTGGCTATTCTAATGCTAACCTTGCTGGGTGTAAATTAGATAGAAAAATACTTGTAGAACTTGCCAATTTCTTGAAGTTAACTTAATTTCATTGTTTAGTAAGAAACAAACTTTAGTTGCACTATCTACAGTTGAGGCTGAATATATTGTAGATGGAAGTTGTTGTGCTCAAATCTTATGGATTAAGCAATAACTTGAAGATTTTGGAATCAAATTAAATAAGACACCTATAAGATGTGATGACACAAGTGCTATAAATTTAACTAAAAATCCTGTTCAACACTCTAGAAGTAAACACATTAAAATTAGACATCATTTTATTAGAAATCATGTTAAAAATAATGATATTATGCTTGAATTTGTATATACTGAAATGCCATTACTGATATATTGACCAAACCTCTTCAAGAAGACAGGTTTTGTATGATTAGAAGAGAATTAGGGATCATTAATCCTTTTGATTGATTTTGATCTCTTCATGATCTTTCAAATTCTCCTTGAAATTTTTTGATTAAATATTCTTCAAAATCATGATTAATCATTCATAATCCTTTGAAATAATTTCCTATATTTCTTTATGTTTTTTCCAATTTTTTTGGATTTTTGTCAAAGTGTCGACACTTTGAAGTGTCGACACCTGCAAGTGTTGACACTTGACTTGCAATTATGAGTCGACACTTGAACGGTGGGTACCCGAGAATAAATAAGAAAATCCAAGCATTTTCTTCCAAGATTTCTTCCAAAAACCCTAAGCTGACTCATCCATAAGCAATATCCCAAACTCCATTCAACTCCAATCACTGTTCCTCTTGCTTAATTTCTTGTTTGAAGCAATTTCTTCCCACTTTTCACTGTTTCTCACCATTTTCTCACAGTTTTCACCATGAAAACCTAGTGCGTTCTCCCCACATTTGCTGCTTTCTCTTGTTTCCTTGGAGATGGGTCCTCGAAAGCAAGTTGTCAAGAGACCTCAACCATCAGTTTAGGAGGCCGAGCAGTGCACGAAGGCACGGCATGAGGATCTAGCGGCAGCAGAGCCCCAAGTTCAGTTAGACATTCCAGTTAGACCGCCAATCTCCGAGCTGATAGGATGGCCTCTAAGGCCATAGTCGAAGGATGGCGAGTTGATTTTGGCTTCTTAGACCAGCAGCATTTTCGTATTGGAGATTGGATGAGGACTGCTGGGTTGATATAGTTCTGCTCTTTGTCAGAGAGATATTACCCTGGCTTGATACGTGAGTTTTATGGTATGCTAGCCAGAGGAGCTGATGGTTGGGTTGCAGAGGTATGAGGTACTGAGGTTTTGCTTACTACAAAGATACTGAGTTGGATATGGTAGATACCCATGAGCAGATCAATAGCGGACTCTTTAGTGGATCGCATAAGTGGACTCTAGTGTATCTTTGAGTCAAATGATCTTTCAGAGGGAGCCACTGCAGTTGCATCTAGACTCTCATCTGAGATGAGACTACATCATATCGTTGCTCGAATTCTTCTGTCGAAGACCAGATATTTTGATTTCATCACAAAGTGAGAGTTGCTGGTGATGGTGTCATTAATCAAATGCACTCCGGTTTGCCTTCCAGTGCTTATGGTTCATTAGATGATAGAGGCAACGACGAGTCGGAGACCATGCTTACCATACGGCATGGGCTTGACTATCCTGTTTCGAGCATATGGTGTCATTTTAGATGGAGAGCCATACCAATAGCTGCTACATACAGACATCTATGATGAGAGATCCTTACACAAGATGGGTTACCATCTGCACAAGGGTCAGTGGAGACAATGAGTATCCGGTCAGACCACTGATGCAGATGAGGATGCCATAGAGGAGGAGCATATTTTCACTGATGAGGCCGGGCCATCTGAGCCATAGAGAGACATTCCAGAGACTCAACCGAAACCTGTAGCTCAGCCCAAGCCAGCTACTCCAGCATAGACCGAGATGGCAGGTACTGGAGATAGTATAGATGAGAGGGCCACTCACATAGAGACAAAGGTTATGATTATCCGATAGCGAGTTGACCAGATCCATGTGGAGATGAGAGAGAGCCACCAAGGATTGAGTGATGGTATGTTGGCTATATTGGCTATACTAAACAGATTATCTTCGAGTAGAGTACCATCCTCTACACATTCAAACTCCCCTCTAGCACCACCTGCTCCAGCAACACCTTCAGCCCTGGTACCAGACTCAGTAGATGGTCAGGATGACTCTTCTGCCGAGTTAGACATTGGAGACTATATGATGGAGCCCGAGCCAGATGCCACTATCGACATATCGAGGACTCCAGTTCCAGATCATTCCAGATCATCTTTCCAGACCCCAGTCCTTTTTAGCATATCCATCTTTTTTGACCCATATGTCACTTTTGCTCCCATACCGGTACTGCACACAGACCCCCTTAATATTGATTTATCTACTCATATTTTTAGTATTCCTACTAGGATTCCACCTATTCCTTCCAAATCATCCTTGATTCGGGAGCTAGGGTTTTTTACTCCTGGTTTCCATATTCTTTCTTCTGGACCAGTTTTTGATGATACTCCTTTGACCACTGATACAGCTACTGACCCTGTTGCTACTGCTCTTGCTTCTGATATTGCTTCCTCCTCTTCAGCACTAGCTAGAGGAAGAACTTATACTAGATGCAGAAGCCAAGGCCATAGTGTTGCACCCAGACCTACCCAGACCAGACTGTCAGATCTTCGACCGATGTGGTCGCGATCTCGACCTTCTCGGGTTACAGGTCCTATCATTCTTGAGATCGGGTCTTCCTTTAATGAGGAGAGTACTCCTTAGGAATGGTCTATATGTCAGCTACTTTGTATTTTAGCACTTCTTTTTGTATGTATCAGTGTCTACTGTATCAAATTTTGTTATGTATCAAATTTCTGAAGCTGATGTATCAAATCTTTGAAGTTATATATATATGTATATATTGACTTTTTCAAATTTTCTCTATGCACTCTTACTGTAATTAATTATTTCATATTTGCTTTCTTACCTTTTTAATGATGACAAAAAGGGGGAGAGTTAATAGAGAATTAGTAATGGAGAGTTAATAGAGAATTAATAGAGAGTTAATAAAAAAATAATTGAGAATAATTTGTAATGGAGAATTATTGGAATTTAATAAGAGTAATAATAAAGACTTAATGGAAATTTGATGAAATTCAATTAAGAAGAGAGCAATGAGTAAGAGGGAGTGAGAAAGAAATTTACTAAAGTAGAAATTTCTTGAGAATTCTTTAAAAAAAATTCTTTTTGAAAATCAGTTTTTCGGATCATATTTTGAGGGGGACTTTCTATTCTATTATCCTTGATCAATACCCTTCAATTCTATGCTCTGATACTTATTTGTTTATATTTTTTTTAACACTTTTATACCTATTACTTTCAATATGCTCCGATACTCTTCGAATTCATACCTTGATACTCTTTATGATCTGTTAATTTTGATCTGATACTATCTTTGATACATGTTTCATGCTTTGATACTCTTCATGCTGAAATGCCTATCTTTCAAAGATGTTTCAGTACACCTCTTGAGCATCATTATATATATAAATATATCTCAGCTCTGATACTTTTAATCATAGCTTTGATACTTTATAATCTTTAGCTCTGATACATTAAAATTATAGCTATGACATTAAAGATATATAAATTTAAATTTCTTCATGTATATATATAGCTCTGATTCATTATAAATGAGCCTCAGTTCTCGACAATCTATACAATCTAAGATTGATATTTTTCATTATTTGCTCTGATACTTACTGCAAAATGTTCTATACTTGTTAAAAATCTTTTGAACTCTTTATTTTTATATACTTAAAGGTTTTGTCATCATCAAAAAGGAAAAGATTGTTGACTCCTATATTGATTTTGATGATTAACAAAATACATAAGTATATTTGAATACTAACCATTTGTTAAAGTATGTTTTATCAAAAAAAGGTACTCATCAAGTTAGTTGGTTGAATTGCTTGTCCAATAGTTGAAGAAGTCTTCGTATGGATGGAATTTTAAAGTTAAATGGACTTAAGTACATAAGAATGACTTGAAAGGACTTATGTTTTAAGTTTGAAGAAGATTCAGCAGAGTTTCAATTGAATTTCAGAAAGTTTCAACCAAGTGTCGACTTGTGGATGTGAAGTGTCGACTCATGGATGTAAAGTGTCGACTCATAGTGTTGACTTACAAAAGCCCGAGTTGATATGCAGAAGAAGTTTCAGATGGCATGCTTCAAGTCCAACCATTCAAGTATTGATTAAGGCTTCAACAACTTAAAGATAAGCATCGTCAATAGTAATCAAAGAGCTTCAAAGAGATACTTGCTTTTAGTTAAAAGTTTTTTGTATTCTATACATTATTTTTGATTCTTTATTTCTAGTTTCAAGGAAATTGAAACTAGAGTGGAGGTTTGTTGGTGCACCTTTATATGAAAACCAACGGAGGTTCTTGGTTAGCCTAAGTGACAAAATCAAGAAGATTTTTGGTTAGCCTTATGAAAACCAAGGGGTTGTTGGTGAGTCTAAGTTACAAAATCAACTAGGTTTTTGGTTAGCTCGTAAAACCAAAAAGGTTTTAACTTGTGTTCGTGGTGAAAAGAAGTTGAGTTTTAATTAGTGAGCCCAAAAAACTAATCGGCTATATTCAAGAGTGATTATAGTGAATTTTCAAGAAAAGCTTGGGGAGTGGATGTTGGTGCTTTGGTATGCACCGAACCACTATATATTGTTGTGTTTGTGATTGCTTGCTCTCTCTTTATTTGCACTTACTTATCTTGCATTTACTTATTTATTTCCATTGCATACTCTTGAATAACACACAAGTACTTGCAAATCACTAGCATCTAAATTATTTTTTAATTGGTACATACTTGCAAAAGTTTTTGAAACCCAATTCACCCTCCTCTTGGGTTGCTTGCTGGGCAACACACTTAAAGAATAGGTAGAAGAAAAGAAGGCCTAAGGCTATGGACCAGGAATGCTGCCTCGGTATGGACCAAAAGGAATGGGGAGAATAGAGAGAAGGGACTAACCTATGCAAGGCTTCGGGTCAAGGTTTCAAATATGGGTGAGGAACTCTCCTTTTCTCTTCTTTTTCTAGTTCTCCCCTTGACAACTCTGAAAGGATGCAGTGGAGTGAGATGTCTTTCCAAAAGGGACATCAAAACCCCTCTTAAAGCCATGTCTAATGGTCAGATGCGATCCTTCCCTCCACCAACCGACAAGATCCGGACATGTGTCAGCATCCACCACTTGAGGTGTTTCGATTTACGAACCATCACACCAAGGGGCATGAAGGCATCATTTAGATCACTTTTCCCTACTGACATGGTGGTTCCTGGTTAGCAAATGGATGATTTATGAATTATCAAAGGTCATAGCAATTAATGATGGGCCCAGGGGCCCTCTATGTTAGCAATGTTGAATTACCCCCTTTGCCCCAAACCCAAAAAGTCATACTGCATTCTGAGCTCGAGAGTGGGGGGCATCTGATGTGGCCAACCACTGATGTGGCACCCATGTCCGACATGGTTGACTGCTGATGTGGCACCCACATTTGACATGACTAACTACTGATATGGGGCTCGCAGGCCGTGTCTCGGTCAAGTAGAGCTTTTGGCCGAGTAGAGCTCCCGGTCGAGTAGAACTGCTGGCCGAGTAGAGCTCCTGGCTGAGTAGAGCTCATGGCCGAGTAGAACTCCTGGTTGAGTAGAGCCTTTGGTCGAGTAGAACTCCTAGTCAAGTAGAACTCCTGGTCGAGTAGAGCCCTCGACCGAGTAGAGCTCCTAGTCGAGTAGAACTCCTAGTCGAGTAGAGCTCCCAACTGAGTAGAGCTCTTGGCTGAGTATAACTCCTAGCCGAGTAGAGCCCTCAACCGAGTAGAGCTCCTCATCGAGTAGGGCCCCCGATCAAGCTGGGCTCTGGTCACGAGGGGATCATTTTCCCCATAGATCGAGGTAGGAAAACATGATGATCGAGGATATGACAAAAGGCCACAATCCTAGGCGGGCATATGAAGCTTGCCTGGCTCCAATGCCATGATAGAACACCTAGATGGTGATGGGGAGTGCGGTGTTACCATCGCCATCGAACCTATCATGATGTTTGGGAAAGAACATCCCACAAGGGGGAGAAGGCATTCCATCAAACCTGCGCCCCCTTGCAGAGGAGTGCTCTGCTAGAACCATCGGCCCTATAGCACTTTACCAAACCTATCATGATGTTTGGGAAGGAATACCTCTAGAGGGAAAGGAGGCATCCGCCAAACCTGCATCCCTTGCAGAGGCATGCTCTGCCAGGACCACAGGTCCTATAGGACATCGCTTGCATCCCTTGCAGGGGTGTTCTACCAGGACTCTAGTTTCTATCCCACGGAGCTTGGAGAAGTATGTACCTTTCTCAAGAGAGTGTGCTACCAGGACACCAGACCTTGTATGATGGTGTCACCTTCTATATTTCAGTAAGAGGGGCCTCCAGCCAAGGTAAGTGGCAAGCAACCGCCATTGCTTAGAAAAAAGAGAGAAAGCAAATCTCTTACTCTCTCCCTCTATGTGGTGGTCATCTAGGCTTTCATGATAGAGGAACTGTTGTCCTTGATCGCCAAACTAACTTGATCTTGAAGTGTTCCCCTCGGTACCCCCAGCCCGGGCTCTCTTCCTTGCAGGATCCTTCAAGGGCTAGGAGCATCCAGAGATGAGGGACCTGACCTCTCTCAGAGTGATTGACATGCACTACAACAAAAATGAGTTTTCCCAACCAATTTTCCCCGATGCTACGGGGAGCATCGAGAAGTTCCATTGCCCTGCGACACTTTTGAAAAGCATCGACAAAAATAGAGTTTACTGATGCTTTTAAGCATTGGCAAGTTCATCCTTTTCTTCCCCAAAATCAAACCCTAATCTCATTTGATCCACCACCACGTGTGCCATCCTTCATTTCCTCCTCCCTCCCTCCTCCTTCATCTCTTGCATTTCCTTGCCATCCCTTTGAAGGATTTGGAGCCAGAGGATTACCTGGACTACTTATGGACAGAGCTCAATTACCAGCAGGCTCTGGCCCAAGAGCCAGACAATTCCCTTCTCCTCTCCAACTTTGCCTAGTTCCTCTATCTCGTCTTCCACGACCATGATAGGTAATCCATCTTGTACTCTCAACAAATGGATTGTAGTTAGTTTTGTATACCGAAGTTCGAGTATTTGATATGGAGCTTTCCGATGTTTTTCTAAACCATAGCATAAATAATTTCTAATTGATTGTAGTTAGTTTGGTAATCCCTCCCTTTTCATAAAAAAAAGAAGAGCTATTTCTCTTTTTTTTTGTTTTTTTGATGGAGGAGATCGAGTCTCCTAGATTTATTAAAGCCTAAAGAGGGTTACAGGATATGTAAGAAGATAAATTTCTTACATCCATGTATTTTTTGCCACTCATTCTGCTCACTATTTTACTGCTTATGTTGCCGCTCTATTCTCTAAGTTATAGTTGCTTGTTGTTGCTATGTTGAGTATTGGCGGTAAGGTACTTATATTGAAACTTAACAATTAACACTATTAATTTAGAGGTTAGTTGAATGTGATATCAGTACATACTACCGTAGTAGGTTTAGTGTAGGTTTGGTAAAAGTAAGGTGCAAGATATTAGAAGTATCATATCTTTAAGCTTCAAGGAGAAAATATCAGTGAAAATGTTACATAGGCATAGTTCTTTTTGAGGTAAAAGTGGCAATTCTCAACCCAACATGATAAAATGTTGGCATATGGATTAATGACCGGGTTGGGTGGGTCAGTTGTGGCTTAATATTTTTTGCGTCTCCTATTGGCCAAGCAACAATGATTGTAGGCCATTCCAATATTTTGAAATTTGGTCGGCAAACATACACTCATCACCTCCCCTCATTTTGACCAAATTCAGTATTAAAATGTCTTTATCCTGAATCTAGTTAGAGCAGCTATGACCATTGGTAAAACATGATCAAAATTGGGCAAAATTTTTTCAACGCACTCATCTACATACTACCTTCACCCACTAAAATTTCTTTTGAGTTTTAAAAGGATTCATTAGATTGAAATTGTGTTTTCTCTAGCAAGGTCCTAGCCATCCATGATCGATAATTCTTGGTAACCAAAAATAGATAATCCCTACATGAAACTTGGCATAACTTAAAGAATATATTAATAATAAATAGGTTTTGACCAAGTAATGAGTTTATAGCTTTGAATATTTAATTTAGATACTCTATACCCATACCTCCTTGCATCATAAATGAAAAGAAATTTTGGACACATTTATTATTGTATAATTTTGTATGCACAGGCTTGGCTTGGTTGCTTATTCCCAAGAACTACCTTTAAGCATGGCAAGCATGTTTGTCAACTCGTGGCTACTCAAAATGGCTTAGTCTCAGCTAAGGGTATAATCGAGTTGAGTTGAGTAAAAGCTCAAGCTTGATTCGATTCAAAATACTCAGTCTCAAAACTTGACTCGAGATCGATCAAGCCTTAGTATTCCAAGCTTGAGCTTAGCTTAATTAAAAAAAAAAGGCAATACTCTAACTCAACTCGACTCAGCTCAAATATCAGCCAAGCCATATTCGAGCTTAAAATCATACCTTAGCTTACTTATAATATATATTAATATATTTATATTATAAATAAAAATAAAATTTTTAAAAATATATATAAATTTAAGTAGGATTGTGAACTTTGGAGTTGACTATTTTGCTACTCAACCTCGATTATAATTGAGTCGAGTCGAGCTTGAACTTGAGCCGAGCTTAAATGGCTTGTGAGCAAATGACTTAACTCAATTCATTTGCATCCCTAGTCTCCACTAACTTGTTGTACATGCCATAACATATGTGTTGCAGATATTAATGCACATAATCAATGCTAAAGACTTTATGGACCTTTCGAGCAACTACCTAGACTAGGCTTATAAAAAGGCTCCAAGCCTACGATGTTAGCACTTTACATCTAAACCTATTCAAATTTTGTGCTAGTACCCTTGAAAAATATAAATCATCTGATTTATAAAAAAAGAATTACTAACTTTAAGAGCCCAATCACTATATGACCTTGAGAAGATCTGGTTGCCTAGCGATGTAGCCCAAGAGGGGGGGATGAATTGGATATTTTTTAAACAATTAAATAATTTTGTGCTAAACTTGGAGTGTTTGTGAAACAATGTAATTGTGCTCAATATGTTATGTAGCAAAAGTAGCAAATTAAATGTAGAGTAATAAAGAGAAAGTAGAGGAAGGAGCAAGCAATCACAAACATTAAGATGTACAGTGGTTCAGTGTGCTCCAAGCACCTACATCTACTCCTCAAGCTTTTTCTTGGAAATTTGCACTATAATCTATCCAAGATTATAGACAACTTGTTTTCTATGGCTTACAAGTCAAAGCTTTGTTGGTTTTGTCACCTAGGCTGACCAATAACCTTTACA
Organism: Areca catechu; assembly: GCA_021397845.1. Lineage (NCBI taxonomy): Eukaryota > Viridiplantae > Streptophyta > Magnoliopsida > Arecales > Arecaceae > Areca > Areca catechu. The sequence continues at coordinate 157,115,437 of CM038050.1, read as the reverse complement.
ACTTATTTTAATCCCAGCTCACAAGTCAAACCCTAGTTGGTTTTGTCTTTTAGGCTCACTAACAACCTTTAACATTAGTTTCAATATCTTTGAAACTATAAACAACAAATAAAAGCAAGTATATAGAAATAAGCACAAGAAATAACTTCTAAAATGAGTGAAAATAAATTTCGAGGAAGCTCTTCTTGAATGCTTGAGTTGTCTCCTTCTTAGAATCTTTGAATTCATACTTTTTTGGCTAATGATTTGAAGGCTCAAAGCTGAATTGAAGGCTTTTTCAGGTGGAATCAACTTTAAGGCTCACTCTTGTCTTTTCACAAAAGATAAACTTTGTCTCTTCTTATTGTTCTTGTCTTCAATGAATTTGGTGAGTGATAAATAGCTCAAAATCACTAAAAAAATCATTGGAGACCGTTAGAGTGAAGAAACTAGCCATTTGGAGCTGTTTGGAATCAATTCTGAATTTCTGAAAAGCTAGTCATTATATTAAGTGTTGACACTTGGATTTCTTCATGAGTCAAACTGTGAGTCAACACTAGGTATAAATTTGAATTTTTAGGGTTTTGCTTCACTTTTGCTCTTAGGCTTTGAGTCGGTCTCTAAGTTGACACTTGGATTTGTGAGTCGATACTTGAGTCTGAGTCGATCCCTGAGTCGATACTTGATAAAAATTTTAGGAAATACATAGTTTTGTTCATTTTTTATCTCAGGTCATGAGTCGATCTTTGAGTCGACTTGTAAGTCGACACTTGAAATTGTAAGTCGACACTTGAGTCGACACCGGTGTGCCATCTGAAACTTTGCATGCCAATTTTCTGAAGTGTCAGCACTTTCTTCATGAGTTGACACCTTGAGTCGACACTTGCTTCATGAGTCGACACCTTGAGTTGATACTTAGGTCGATACTTGTTCTGTGCCATTTCAAAACTATGTGCCAAACTCTAAAAGTTTCAAATCTTATCCAATAAACTTTTAGATTCAATATCAGAAAGACCAAAGTGATTATTTTATCAATATTCCAAGGTGAGAAGACCACTTAACATTGAAATTCATCATGCTTTGATGTTGGTAAATTTGACACTTTTAAATGGAGAAATTGATGTACCTGTGACCTGATATTCATACTCCAATTGAAATATTAGTCCAAAAACATACTTAATATTTTGTTATTCATCAAAATCAAGGAGCCGAAGCTAACATGGTTGATCGACTACATTAGTCTGTCCAACCAAAGTTGGAAGAGGTCTACCCATTCATTTTCTTTTAGAGTCCTCCCCTTTGTTCTTCCTACCCTCCTCCGAGACAAAACCTAGTTCAAAACCATTATATTTTTGACTAGATTTTGGAAAGTGAGTATCAAGTCAGAGACCAACATGTACTGTATCGATTTAGCCAACTGATCTAGATTGAGTCATGTGACAGACAAACACATGGGACTTTTAATATATATATACATGGTCTATAAGTTTTCTTAGCTCTGGTTGCAGGCAGGTTGGTATTAAATGAGGCTTGACTAAATCCAAGCTAGGCCAGTGAAGGCTATGCCATAAAATATTAAGGTAGAATTGTAATTATATAAAATAAGATAAAATTTAAAGCTAGAGCTAAACTTCTACCCTTTCTAAATACTACTTTGGATTTAACCCGAAGAATAGAAACAAGATTTTAAGGTTTTTTTGAGTTTGTTTGACCATCTAATTTTAGTTGCATTGATAGTCGTAATGAACCAATCAAACTACTGTTAGAGAAGGCTATGGAAAATTGTTAGAGGCTACGCACTCAAAGAGTTTTGAATGGATAAGTACTTACATAGTTTTCTTAAATCAAAACTTTCTAGGGTTACATAAAAGCTTGGTACACAAGAAATAGATTTTTGTTTATACAACTTGGTCACTAAACACATGTAGACCACTTCCAATTATGGTTACACACACAGCCCTCTTCCTAACATTGTTAATAAATTGCTTAACTAACAAGGACACATTCTAAATAACTCCTAAAGACTCTCAACTACTTGACTCCTCATGATCTCATAATTATAGAGCAACTAAATAATAGTGAGCTAGACAAGTGGAGCAAACAAAAAGACAAATGAGCAAGGCAATAGTTCTATAGCTAGCTAGTTGAAGTATCAAGAATTTATCAGAGAGAACATATCTGCAATAATAGTTCAGTGGCTAGTAAGATAATGTTATGTAATTTGGAGAGATTATACTTAATGAATTCACTCACCTATCTTCCACCAATCATGTTGATTGGTATGTATTTATATGGATTAATAAACTTGTATAGCATCATATACATGTTTCAAGAATATTAAGGCTCATTGGTCTATACTTGTATCTTACTCAACATGTTATGATTTAAGATTTGCTCATTATTGTAAATCTTTTATTTCAATACCATGTATAGCTTTGCTATGATCATTTATGACTTTTTAAATATTTTTTATAAAACTTGCATTGCATTGAAACATAGACCCGTCAATTGATTAATGTATATATTATATAGCATCCGTATATTTATTTTATTTTTGTATAGGTGGGAGAATTATGTATAGTGGTCAATTGATTATCCAATTTGGATAGTTTGAGAATTGCAAATAATTTTATAGGATTTCAGTAATCAAGTGGTATGGATAGAGTTCGAGATATATTTCAGATAGTATTTTCTTTTAGTTCTCCTCATACATCTTTAGTCATGTGGGGAGAACTAAAGAAAAATGCTGTCAAAATTTTTTCAGAGCTCTTATTATGTATCATTTGATTACTGTAAATGACTTATATAATTAATATAATTTTTGAATGGGATAAACCTATCTTTACCTATTACTTTGTGATAGGATGTATTTATTAGTTAACTTATTTTATTTTTCACATAATTTTAAAAAAACTTTACTTGGTGCATTGCTATTGACTGAAAAACTTTTCTTGTATTTAGATAACTTGAAAGTTGAATCATTTTATCCTAAAATGGATAAAAGCTGGATAAATAAACCAAGAAATACCAAAGAATATTTTGATGAAGTTTGTGATATCATTAAATTTGGTATGGACAAAAGTAGTTTGAATGGAGAGATTTTATATCTATGCCTATGATGTGTTAATAGTTCATATCTAGATCTACAAACCATGGAAGAACATTTGATACGGAATGGTTTTGCAAGAGGTTATACTGAGTGGATTTTTCATGGAGAACTTATTTGCCAGTATCAAGTAATCAAGCTTTGTCTGATCTTGGATCCAGTAAAATGTAAGAGAATCCTATAGCAAATGATGATATAACGGGTTTGATTACAGATGCTTTTCGATATGGTATTCAAAACTTTAAAGATTCAACTGATACACATGAAACAACTAGAATATGTGAAGGTTCTACATTCATTGAACGAACATATATCGAGGAGCAAATGCAGCCATCAACTTCTGAGTTAGCTCGATATCATAATTTAATGAAAGAAGTAGATGAACAATTATATCCAGGCTATTTAAAATTTTCTAAGATCTCTTTTCTTATACATTTATTCCATATAAAATATATAAATGGATGGTCTAGAAAGAGTTTAACCATGCTTCTCAGGATATTAAAGGATGCATTTCTAGAAGGTACTGGTTTACCATCCTCTTATTATGAAGCAAAGAAAGTTGTTAACAAGCCGGATCTTGGATATCAAAAGATTCATAGTTGTCCAAAAGACTGTATGTTATATCTTGATGAAAATGCTGATCGAGAGTCATGCAATGTATGTGGATCTTCATGATGGATAACTCACGTAGAAGATGAGAATGATGTAATGAATGGAACAGATATACTACGGTATATAAAGAAACTAGCGAAGGTATTGCATTACTTTTCTCTTATTCCTCGATCGAGGAGGCTATATTCATCATTGAAAATAGCTTCATTAATGAGATGGCTTGATAAAGGGCGTACGAAGGATGGAATGTTGAGACATCCAGTAGATAGTTTAGTATGAAAAATATTTAATGCTAGGCATTCTAATTTTACCTCTGATATTCGTAATGTTCGATTAGATTTAGCTTCAGATGGCTTTAATCCTTTTCGGACTCTAAATTTTACATATAGTACTTGGCCAGTTGTTCTAATACCATATAATTTACCACCATGGTTATGCATGAAACAATCTTCACTTATCTTGTCAATGGTTATTTCAGGTGATAAGGGTCTACGAAATGATATTGATATTTTTCTACAACCTTTAATAAAGGAATTGAAATAGTTGTGGAAAGGTGTTGATGCAATTGATGCTTCCAATGGTGAAACATTTAAATTACGGGCAACTTTATTATAGACTATTAATGATTTTCCAATATATGCCAATTTATCTAGCTGGAGTACAAAGGGACGGGTTGCATGTCCTTGTTGTGTAGATTTGACTCATTCAATTTGGTTAAAACATGTAGAAAAATTTTATTATAAGGGACATCGTCGATGGTTAGAACCAAATCATCCATTTTATTTTTAGAAAGATTTATTTGATGGTACCATAAAAATGAGATGTGTACCTATTCCACCTTCTGGAACTAATATTCGTAGATAAATGGATTCCATCAGTTACATATGTGGTAAATTCTCGAAGTCTTCTAAAAAAAGAAAAAAGGATGATCAGAAGGATTGGTAGAAGAAGTGACTACTGGTACTATGGATGCACAGGTATTTGAAGATCCTGATAATTTTTTGAAAATAAAAATGAGGATGACATACAGGTAGCATCTACAAATTAGCCCAGCAAATATTTATGAAAGAAAAAAAGTATCTTCTTTGACTTACCTTATTGGGAACATAATCTTATTCGGCATAATCTTGATGTCATGCATATAAAGAAGAATGTTTGTGATAATTTGCTTGGAACATTGTTAAATCTTGATGGAAAAATCAAAGATAACATGAAGGCATGACTGGATTTACAAGAATTGGGTGTCCGACAGGAGCTTCATCCCAAAATACTTGTTAATGATAGAATTTATTTGCATGTTGCATCTTATATAATGTCTGCTCAAGAAAATTTTTTTTTTTTGACAGTATTGAAAAATATTAAAGTACTTGATGGATATGCATCAAACATTGCAAGGTGTGTGCATCTAAAGACCGAAAAATTTCTAATCTCAAAAGTCATGATGGTCACATATTGATGCAAAATATCTTTCTAATAGCTTCAAGTCATCAGTGACTAAACAAGTACCTGTAGTTATAATTCAGTTATCATCATTTTTTAAGGCAATATGTTTAAAAGTTATTGATCCTGAAGAGCTTGATCAGTTGGAATTTGATGTTATGATTACATTTTTTCAGATGGAAAAGATTTTTTCACTTGGGTTTTTTACTATTATGGTACATCTACTCATTCACTTAGCTTCGAAAGTCAAGCTTGGTAGATCAGTATACTATAGATGGATGTATCCTATTGAGAGATATTATTGTCAATTTTTAATCTTTATATAATTTTTAATAAAAATAGCATCATAATGATGTGTAAATAAATTTTTAAATGTTATAGGTATCTTGTGCATTTGAAAGAATATGTACAAAACAGAGCCTATCCAGAGGGTTCGATTATGGAAGGATATATTGCTGAAGAGTGTTTGACATTTTATTCATGATATCTTCAAGGTTAGAGACTGTATTTAATAGACATCAACGGCATAGTAATTTCATAGACAATGCAGCATTGTATAAGTTTTCTACTATTGGTAGAGTAATGAAAAAAGTGAAAGTATTGTATTGGATCAAAAATCAATTATACAAGCACATCATTATATGTTATTTTATAGTGAAATAATATATGACTATCGAAGGTTAGTATATTTAATGAATTTAAAGTTTAAATATCATATCTTATTTTTTATTCTATATTAATAAATATAAATTTTATGCAGTGAATTTTTAATATCTCAGTGACAAGCTAATTATAGTACTCGACCTAATCCAAGAATTGAGCAACGATGGTTAGTCGAGTTTTTTTCTACATGGCTTTCAAAATAGGTTTGACATATATTTAAAAAATATATAGATAGATTTATCATCGAATAACTTATTAATATTTCTTATTATTTTTTAGGTATCAATAATGATGGAGAGATTATTCAGATGAATTAATAGCCCTGGCTCGAGGACCTAACAAAGTTGTCATCAGTTATAATGGTTTATAATCAATGGTTTTAAATTCCATACTAAAGATTGTGAGAAATTTAGAAAAATACAGAATAACGGTGTTGTTGCCGCCAAGATCGTCATGACCTGTAGCTGCTATCGGGGTTGGAGTGCACTCCTTCCATTGGCTTGCGATCCTGTAGTTCCGAACCTACAAAACAGGGGTTAGTGACCCAGGCCAGGGATTCCGGTGGGGGCACTCCGACGGTAAAGTTAGTGACGATCCAGGAGAACGGATCCTCCTGGTCGAGCCCCTCTTGATGGACTCCATACTAGGAGGAGTGAGTAGTGTAAGAGTGGGATGCAAGTGCATCGGGAGAATGGTGACCGAGCTAGAGGGATTCTCTAGGTGGCCTTTTCTCCTTCCCTTGCCTGGATTTTCTGGTGGTGCTTTGCCCTCCGGTTGAGCTTGCACTTGTGTTTGTGTTTGCCTTTAATTTGCATACCTCCTCGCTTCGGGGGTGTCGAACGTTGTTTGTAGCCAAGGTGACCATTGGGCGCCTGCCTTGAGACTTTTGCTGAGATGGCAGGTGCGTGCGGCGGTGTCCCGTGCCATGGACGGGACGTCTTTCCGGATTCGTGCTAAGGAAAGCTGTCATGTGTTCTGACATTCCTCCTTGTTGCCCCGTTCTGGGAAGCCTGGTAGCACCTCGATCGGGGGGCCGCCAACCCTGGAATTCGAATCTCCTGGTTGACTCTCTCTTCTGGGTGGTTCAGGTGGTTGTGAAGGGCGTGGCACCTCGATCGGAGGGCTCCTCCCCTTTTTGGTGCAAGTGGGAACTGCGGGCAGTTATTGCAGCTTGGTGGGCATCTTGCTGCGATCCTCGGATGGCTCACCGGTGTCCTAGGGTGGCGATGCCATTTCTCTATTCGCTGGTGTCTTTGCTCGAGCTGGGGGCTGAGCATCAAAGGTAGGGCTTGATCTGGTGGAGGGAAAAGCACGGCTCCGGCTCAGAGGGCTCGACCTCAAAGAGACTCCACATGGCGGAGGAGGGCTGAGCTCGACTCTGGACCATAGGGCTCGATGTCGAGGGGCTTGATCTGGCGGAGGACAGAGCGTGGCTCCAGCTCAGAGGGCTTGACCTCGGAGAGACTCCACGTGGCGGAGGAGGACTGAGCTCGACTCTGGACCACAGGGCTCGATCTCGAGGGGCTTGATCTGACAAAGGGCATAGCACGGCTCCGGCTCGGAGGGCTCGACCTCGGAGAGACTCCACATGGTGGAGGAGGGCTGAGCTCGACTCCGGACCATAGGGCTTAATCTCGAGGGGCTTGATCTAGCGGAGGGTAGAGCGCTGCTCTGGCTGGGAGGGCTCGACCTCGGTGAGACTCCATGTGGCGGAGGGCTGAGCTCGACTCCGGACCACAGGGCTCGATCTGGCGGATGCCGCTCGGCTCTGGCCTAAGCATCTCGGGCTCGCGGGCCCGACCTGGCGGAGGATGGAGCTCGGCTTTGGTGAGCTGCCCACTTACACTATGGGAGCTCAGCTCGACGAAGGAGCCCGAGTAGTGCATTTGACGTGGCATCTGACAGCTACTCCACGTCAGCGATCATGCCACATCATTTTCCCCCCCACTCTCAAGGCCCGTTAGTGCGGGCGCTCGGGTCGAAGGGAGTAATTGCATCGCTGACGTGGAAAGGTGAAGATCCGGCATAATTATGGACATGATCGCCGGTGCTTCACAAGACAGTTTTCCAGGCCATTGCACGGGCGCCACGTGGCCATGTCCGAGGAGTAGTTATTGCTAGCACAGAACCCAGAGCGGCTAAGATGCCTTTCTCATTGATTGCTGGCACGTGGCAAGAATTTGTTGGTGGAGAGGTTGTAATAGTATGGATACGTCGGGTCGCTTCGAAATGAAAAGAGGTTTTTATCCAAAACATCTATTCTTTCGAATCCTTCGTGCCTGCTGCAGTACCCAAGCTTCCCCTTCTTCCTGATTGCCTCAGTCCCCCTAAGAAACCAAGTTAGTCCTCCTTCTCTTCTTCTTCTTCCCATCATAGTAGGGTTCTTCTTCTGAGTCTAGGGCTTTCCCCTAGCCGAGTCTGTCCTTTCTGCTCCTTGGATTCCCTGCTTCTTCTTCTTCTAAGATGGCTCATTTTCATCCTTCCACCAATCCGAACGAAGCCGGTCCTTCTAGGCCAAGGATGCCATCTTCTTCCTCCGATGAGGAGGGGGATGGGGCATGCTTCGAGTTCAGTAGGAGGCATCCTCCAGGCCCCGTATCTATTAGGGAACCAGGGGCTGGTCCTTCCCATCCTTCTCATCTTCCTCCCCCACCCAAACTTGTCTCCGAGTCTGTCCGGTCAACAGGTCCCAGTGGGGTCACTTCGACGATTTCTGCTATGGAGCTGAGGACCATCTGGGATGTCTACGACATCCCTCACTCTGTTTGGCTTCTGATTCCCCAACCAGGGGACAGGGTCACTTCGAGTAGCCCAAGCCGAATCGGCTTTTATGAGGAGACCATTTTGGGAGGGCTCCGATTCCCCTTCCATCCCTTCTTCATGTCTGTGCTGAGCAATTATCGTATGGTTCCCGCTCAGCTAGTCCCGAACGCCATTAGGATAATCTTCTCCTTCATTGTACTTTGCCACTTCCATGGGTTCGTTGCCCGCTTTTCCTTGTTCAGGGCGTTCTTCATCCTGAAGCACCACCCCACCGAGGATGGGTGGTGGTCCTTGTCTTCTCGCCCGAAGGGCATCAAATTTGAACTCTCCTCTTCCATCAAGGGATGGAAGAGCAAATTATTCTTTGCCACTGTCGAGGGGGTTGACTGGGTCTGGAGTGATCTGGATCAATCCCCCAACTGAATCTCTACGATCGATGCAGCTGACCAAGATGACTACGAGCAACTTTGCACCACCCAGGTTCTTTCCCTTGAGGTCTTGTTGTCAGAGCAGAACCTTTTCGATGCCAGGGTCGACCCAATGAGAGGGTTGGGTGAGTCCGGCTCAGGTCTTTCTTTCCTCTGTGCTTTCATACTGACCCATCTGAGCTCTAACCATTTTGTGATCTGTGTGCAGGAATGATCTTCACGAGACGGGCCCGGGGTGAGAGCATGTCGGTGGCCGCTTCCGCAGCACCGGTCACCCCGAGTAGGAGAGAGGCCGAAGTTGCCCCTGCACCAGTAAAGAGGGCGACGTCCGTGGTGCTAGGGCCAAATCAGCGGGCAGTTCGGAAGGCTCCTGAGAGGCCCAGGCAACAGGAAACGGCCCCTGCCCCAAAGCTTGAAGTGGTTGTCCGGGCTAGGGCCGCAGCTACCACCGTCGCCGTGTCCCCCAGCTCCCCGAGCCCGGCTGCAACTGAGGTCAAGGGGGAGGTTCGAGCTAGGACTGGGCTTGTGACTGAGGCACCGCCTGAGAAGGTGCTAGGCCCACAGCCTACTCCTGGGGGCTCCGCTACTGGTGGAGTGAGCGACCCTACTCTCGGGGAGAGCAGGAGGGAGGAGGCATGGCGTCGGCTTCCGTTCAAGCTGGGATTGGAGAGCTCTCTGCTCTGGAACAACATACTGGCCAAGAGCATGATGGATTTCTCAATCCAGGCATGCGACTGGCAGAGGATGGCAGGTTAGTGACTGGGGGATGTGATTGGCAACATCTTTCCTAAGCTCTTCTCGGTGAGCGATCCCATCCCTTTTACTTTTTTCTTTTTCTTTTCTCTCTCTTTTTTTTTACTAACCTTTTGCACGATGCAGCTTGGTGCTGAGGCCCTCTTCATAAAGGACTGCTTCCGAAACTGGCAGAAGGATGACCAGCAACGGGCGACTGAGGTCAAGTACTGAAGGCTGACCTGAAGGAGAGGACCGACGCGAACGGGGTGCTTGGTCAGAAGGTCAAGGACCTCGAGGAGAAGCTCGCCGAATCTGAGGGGCAAGTAAAGGAGCTCCAGGAGGGCCTCAACCAGGAGCGGGCCATTCAAAGAAGAAGGCTGAGGAGCTCGCTGATGCTAAGTGAAGGCTAGGGCTGTTCAACGTCGAGGCAGTCTGGTAGAGGGAGATTGCTCGATCTCTTCAGACCGAACTGGCGATGGCGAAGGAGAAGTTGGCTACAGTTGAGGGGGTGGCAGAGGAGTCGGCCAAGTTAACGGAGGAGGCCAGGGGGGAAGCTATCGAGGCAAGGAAGGATGCTGAAGAGGCAGTGGCTAGGTATAGAGTCTTGGAGGAGTTCATCGTTGAGATTCATCAAACGACATCGAACTCCTTTTTCAAAGGCTTTATGTACCTATGCGGCCAAATTGAGGGGTTCATTCCTGACGAGGATCGCAGCCGCCTCAGTTACCCTCAAGCCTCGGACATGGAGTTGAGCCCGAAAGTGGTCATCGAGGAAGCGGCTACTCCCGAAGCTTCTCCGTCAGCCGAAGCCGGAGTCGGGTCACCTGAGGCCAGGGTTGCCCCATCGAAGGTCCCCGAGAATGAGACCTCACAGCCTCATGGCCCTGCTGGGGGGCCGGCCAGAGCAGAGTAGTCTTTCATCTATTTTTGTATTTGATCTGGGTTGCCCGGTATGTCGGGGGCCCAAAGATGCTTGTAAACACCTTCTGTTAATGAAGTAGAAATTTTCTTGCCATCTGTCCCCGAGCATCACTTGACTCTTCTCTCTTTTCTCTTTTCCTTTTTCTTTTTTTTTTTGGAGTTTGCAGCGGATCAAGTTAGCAGCTTAGGACTTTGGCGGTTTGGGAAAGAGCTACAACTCTTATTGTTGACATGTCGATGACTCTACAACATCTACGTAGAGTAGTCACATCGAGGCTGAGATATTTACGGAGCTGATGGGGCCGGAGCGCTATGGTCGAGTGAGGGGTTATGGAGTTGGAGTCACCCCCACTCAGTTATCTACGGTAAGTAGATATACATGTGATGCTGCAGATGGTGCTCAGGATGCACATGTTTGCAGACTTGAGCAGGAGATAGAGAAGATGCGACAGAGCTATGCCACCGATAGAGCAGCGATAGATTCCATGAGAGAGCATATTGAATGGCTTACATCTATCATCCAGATGTTTGTTCCACATCAAGTAAATACATATGGTATTAAATATATATTCTTATGTTAAATCAATAATTTATATAATATATTGTCATTAATAGTTTCATGAATTAAATATTTTAAATATTTTTTATAAGCTTTTGGAGCATCAGATTCTCATAGACAGGATGACGACCTTCCAACCGCAGATCATTGACCTCGATTTTTTGTTATTTTATATCTTGTATTTATGTATTTTTTAATTTTGTTAAACTTTAGATTGTAACACACTTTGTTATATTAGATTGTAATTCATTTTATATTTGAAGTTTTAATTTGGATGCGAAGAATGTATGCAGTGAGATTTGATATTTGCTATGATTGCATTATATATAAGTTAAAAAAATTGTTCAGATCTTGAATTTAAAAATAATTATTTTATTTTTTTAAAAAAAATAGATTTTCTGATATTTTAAAGCATCGGGAATAGAGTTTTTTCCGATGCTTTAAAGCATCTGGAAATTCAAGATTTTCCCGATGCTTTATAGCAATGAGAAATTCAGGGCTTTTCCTGATACTTTAAAGTGTCGAGAATTCAGGGCTTTTTCTTTCCTGACGCTTTTAAAAGACATCAGGAAAAAGTGTCTCCACTCCTACATTGCCGACACTTTTTATACCATCGGGAAGATAAAAGTATCGGAAAAAAGTATCTCCACTCCTATATTGCCGATACTTTTTATAGCATCGCTAAAGCATCGGAAAAAGTTTTTTTTAATGTTGGAAAAACCTGTTTCTCTTGTATGATAGCACCGGGGCCCATCAAGTCTATAAGCAAGAGCGATCTTGGCTGCAACAGTACCAATCCCAAAAATATTTTTTTACCTAGAAAAAAGCACTCAAAGGTCCTGTTAATTCCATTATTATCGCATACAAAACATCCTCAACCACTCCTCATTCAACCTACTGTCAAAAGAGAAGCGCCCGTCTCAAGTCTAAGAAAGCTCAAGAGCTTGGCATCGACATTACCAAACTCACAGACCAGGACATCATGTTTATTAATTCTCTGACGACGGGGAGCATTGCTAAACAGGGGGCCTTGTGCAAGGTTCAATTCTCAGCCACCACAATAGAAGCAGCAGCAACTAAGCTAAAAATAATGGAGCGAACTCACTGCAAACCTCTGTCAGCAGGGGCGTTATATATAGAGGCCACTTAACTCCTGCAAACTAGAACTGTCTTGCTTCTTCTAGTACAACTTTTGTTATAGTACGTATCTCAGTGTTTCTACATCATCATCAAATCATGGATCCGATACGGATCTACACTTTTGGCTCCCTCAACAATGGGAGGTTCTGTAAGATCTTCTTTTGTGTAATCAATGCTGCAAGATGGACGAAAAATGTCAGGCTCATCATGCTATATTCTGTGTCTTTCTTTATACTAAAGTTTGTTATGTTTTTATCATTGGACAAATGAGTATTCACTGTTGGAATGTACGTGGACTAGGCAAAGCTTCCAAAAGGAATCTAGTCAATTGCTTAATTCAGGACTCTTCTTGCGATATCGTTTGTTTACACGAAACAAAACTACAGGAATTCAACGATAGGTTACTTAAGTCTCTCCGCGGTAAGAAATTCGACTGTTGGGATGTAAAAGATTCAGAAGGTTCAAGCGATGGGCTTCTCACTTGTTGGAATAGCTCACTCTTCACATGTGTTCCATTCTACAATTACAATTTCAGTATCTCAACTTACTTCCAAAGCTTAGATCACAACGTTGACCACAAATGGTTGGTGACTAATGTATACGGCCCACCAAACAGGCAAGATCAAAAACATTTTTTCGATGAACTAATTGACCTCAGGAAGACCATGCAGACTCCATGGATTATTAGTGGGCGATTTCAACTTGATGCAAAGCCCCGAGAATAGGCAGGGTCAATCTAGCTTCTTGTCATATGGCCTAGCATTCAATAAACTTTAGAATGATCTACAAGATATAGAAGTGGCCAGTTCCTTCAAACGGAAGATTTTCATGGACAAACTTTAGAGTCAAACCAAGTTTGGCAAGACTGGATAGATGTTTTGTAAACACTTCATGGCACACTACATACCCGCCTACAACTTGTACATTTCTTTCACGGATAACTTCTGATTACACCCCTCTCAAAATTAAAGTGATGAAAATAAGAAATAGATCAAAATGGCAAAAGGGATTAGAAAACATTTCAAGTTTGAAAATTTATGGTACTCATACCCTGATTTCGAATCAATTGTTAAGGAGTCATGGAACAGGTGCACACCTTCTTTCGACACAGCAGAAACATTGGTTCTAAAACTACGAAGGCTCAGGGAAGATCTAAGGATTTGGAAGAAGGAGACAGTGGGAGATATCTTTCAAAGAAAAATGAGGTTGACCAACAAAATATGATCTCTTGACAAACAGGAGGAAAATGCTAGGCAATCAGCCGAGGAAAGCGAGGAGCATTCTAACGTAAAATCACAACTAGCAGATATCATCTCCCATGAAGAAACCTTCTAGTGACAAAGATCAAGAATTCAATGGATAAAGGATGGAGATCGCAATACAAAGTTTTTTCACATTTTTGCAAGTAATCGGAAAAGGAAGAATGACATTTCAGAGATTCTGATAAACGGTCAACTTGTCTTAGATCAGGAGAAAATTCAGGAGGCATTCTTATCATATTTCCAATAGCTTTTGGGAACCAGTGATCCAAATCTATGCGAACCCACATGGGATATGCTTTACCCAGAGGGCATGGTTGATTTAAAGTTGATTAATTTACCATTTTTAGAAGAAGAGATTCAAAATGCAGTATTCTCGCTACCCAAGGACAAGGCTCCCGGCCTCGACGGTTTCCTCATCTCATTCTATCAACATTTCAGGGACACAATTAGAGGGGACTTGTTGAATCAGTTTAAAGGACTGCACATAGCTACTACCAACATTTTCAGACTAAACTACAGTCACAATGTCTATTGGGTTTGTTCTTGATTTTGATGATTAATAAAATATTAAGTACATATTTTGTACTAATGTTTCAAATGTAGTTATGTATTTCAGGATACAGGCACCTTAAATTCTTAAAAGAAAAATATCTTGAAAGATAGGCAAAATTCATGTCTTAAGAAGTCTTCTCATCATGCAAAAGGGCTCAAAAATATTTAATTATTGTTTACAAAAGTGCATCTAACGTTTGATTATATATCCTTATATTTTTGAGAGACTTGACACTCATTTTGGCAATTTCAGACTCAAGTGCCAACTCAAGTATTGCCAAGTATCGACACTTCAGTGAATGGCATGCAAAAATTCTTATCTGGCATGCCAAGTATCGACACCTGAGTTCCAAGTATCGATACCTAGAATCTAAGTGTCAACTCAAGGCCTGAGACTTTTTGAAAATCCAGAACATGCTATTTGGAGAATTTTTGTATCAAGTGTCGACACCTGAGTTCCAGTGTCGACATCTGAGTTCCAGGTGTCGACACCTGGAATCTAAGTGTCAACTCAAGGCCTGAGACTTTTTGAAAATCCAGAACATGCAATTTGGAGGATTTTTGTATCAAGTGTCGATACCTGAGTTCCAAGTGTCGACACCTGAAATTCAAGTGTTGACATCTGCAAGACTAAGTGTCGACACCTGAGAACCAAGTATCGACACCTGAGAGCTAAGTGTCGACTCACGGGTTCTGACAGCTCTAACAGATCTATTTTTCTGAGTTACAGATTTGTCTTTTCAAGCTCCCAACGGCTAGTTTTGATTCTCCAACGGTCTCAAACCATTTTTTGGAAGTTTTTAAAGTATTTAAGCTTTACCAAACTCATTCATGAAGTATTGAACTCTATTGAATTCCATTGAACACTCAAAAGTCAATATTCCCTCAAGAACTTCACTTCAAAAGCCATAAAAGGAGATATTCCCTGAAAAAGCTTACAAGCCTATCCTTTCATCCTTCCAAAAAGAGAGCTTGAAGAAGATTCCAAAGAGAAGACAAGACAAGCATCTACTAGAGCCTCAAAGCTTTACTTTCTACTCTTTGAAGAGAGTTTGTTGTATTTTATTTATTGTATCTCTGAATTTATTCATTATTTGACCTAGCTTTTAAGGGTTTCTTGAAAGTAGGTTGTTGTGGTTGTTGGTGAGCCAAAGGGACAAAACAAACTAGGGTTTGACTTGTGAGCCCGAAGATAAAACAAGTTATAAAGGTTGTTGGTGAGCCTAGATGACAAAACCAACTTAGGTTTTGACTTGTGAGCCTTGTAAAACAAGTCGCCTGTAATCTTAGAGAGATTATAGTGGAATTCCCAAGGGTGGCTTGAAAAGTGGACGTAGGTGCTTGGTTTGTATCGAACCACTATAAAACTTGTATTTGTGTGTGATTGCTATTCTTATTTTTTGATCTTGCATTTAATTTTCTTATATCTGCTGCACATCTTTGAGTTATTCACATTGCTCACAAACACTTCAAAGACCAGCACATAATTGCTTTAATTTTTTAAAGACCCAATTCACCCCCTCTTGGGCTCCATTTCTGGGCAACAAGTGGTATCAGAGCACCGGTACTCTACTTGTAGGTCCAACGATCTTGAGTGAAAGATCATGACAGCCCCAACAGGTATAGGTGTTATAGAAGGTCAAGCCTCTAACCATTCCTCCCTTGTTTAATGGTATAAATTACACGTATTGGAAGACATGCATGCGCATTTTCATTTAAGCCATTGATTATAATCTTTAGAGGATTATTGTTAAAGGTCCTCATCAGTCTACTATCTTGATTAATGGCATTTCCACTCTCAAAATGAAAGATGATTGCGATGAGAATGACATTAACCAAATAGAGCTTAATGTGAAGGCTATGAATCTATTGTTTTGCTATTTAAATCTGAGTGAATTCAATAGAATCTCAAATTATCTCTTCCCTAAGAAAATATGGGACACACTTGACCCATGAGGGGACACATCAAGTAAAAACTACTAAAGATAACATGCTCATTCACATATATGAAATGTTCAAAATGGAACTTACTAAATCTATTAGTGAGATACATACTAGGTTCACTAATATTGTGAATGGCATGAGAAGTTTAGGAAAGATTGTTTCTAATGGTGAACTTGTAAATAAACTTCTCAGGTCTCTTCCGGCTTCTTGGGATGCAAAGGTCACTGCTATAGAAGAAGCCAAGGATGTCAATACTCTTCCTCTTGAGCAATTGTTGGGCTCATTGATAATTTATGAGCTCTCATTAAAGCAAAAGAATGTGGACGTTGATAAGAAGAAGAAAGTTATTGCTTTCAAGTCCACCACAAGAGAAGAGTCAAGTGATGAGTCCGAAGAAGAAGATGAAGAAGATGAGACTGCTCTCATGGCTAGAAAGTTTAGGAGGTTAATGAGAAAGAAGAAGTATAACTTCAAGAAGAAATCTCAAAAGGGAGAGCCTAGCAAAGAGAAGGATAAAGAGAAAGAAAAAGAGTAGCCCACATGTTTTAAATGCAAGAAACCAGGCCACTTCAAGATAGACTGCCCTCTACTCAAGAAAAGTAGAAGAAGATTGAGAAAGAAAGCCATGATGGCGACCTGAAGCGACAGCGAGGATTCAAGCTCCGAAGAAGAACAACAAGAGGTTGCAAATTTTTGTCTAATGGCCAACAATGATGAGGTAACATCTGAACCTGAAGAAGAGTTTACATTTGATGAGTTGCATGAAGTTTTGGATGAACTTGTTACCGAATTTCAAAAACTTAAATAAAGCATAAAGAACTAAGGAAGCAAAATTTGGATTTAGTTAAAACAAATGATAAGTTTTCAATTGAAAATGATTGCTTGCTTCTTCAAAACAAAAAGCTAAAGGATAAAATTATTCTTATTGAAAAGGAAAAGGAAGATTTGAAAAAGAAAATCTTCCTTGCTTCAAATGAAAATTTTACAAAACAAAATAAGGAGATTTTGGAAGGAAACATGAAATATAAAAATGAACTTGAAAAATTAAAACCTTTTGTTAAAAAATTTACTTACAGTTCTGAAAAACTAAATATGCTTTTAAACAACCAAAGAGCTACTTTCAACAAGGCCGGTTTGGGTTTCAAAACACAAAAGAAACAAAAATTTTTCAAGAATTTTCTTGTACCTGCTTCCTCTTCAATTACTTGTTATTCATGTGGTAAAGTAGGACATAAATCATATCTATGTAATAAAAAAAAATTAGCAAAGTTAAAAAAGTTTGGATTCCAAAAGGAGCCATCACCACTAACCTTAAAGGATCCAAGATGACTTGGGTACCTAAAGTCTCCACATGATTTTATTGTAGGTGTGTCTTGCAACCAACAAAAGAAGATTGTGGTATCTCGACAATGGTTGCTCAAGGCACATGACTGGAGATGTGGAGCAGTTTTTCTCACTTGAGTATCAAAGTGATGGTAATATTACTTTTGGTGATAATGGAAAGGGCATGATTGTTGGAATTGGTAAAGTTCATATTACTCCTACTTTCATAGATAATATTTTATATGTTGATGGTTTAAAGCATAATCTACTTAGCATTAGTCAGTTTTGTGATAAGGATTTTAAAATTATTTTCGAATCTTCCATGTGCATTGTTTCTAATCTAGATGACAATGGCATCAAGTTTATTGGTCATAGGCATGACAACATTTATATGGTAGATCTAGATGATCTACATGTTCAAAATGGTCAATGCCTACTGGCAATGGATACCAAGATCAATGAAACTAGTTGGCTTTGGCATCGTAGACTAGGACATGCTAGCATGCATTTGATTTTAAAACTTTGTAAAAAGGATTTGATAGAAGATTTGCCAAAACTTAGTTTTGAAAAAGGTAAGATTTGCACTACTTGTCAACTTGGAAAACAAACAAAATCATCTTTCAAATCTAAAGCAGTAGTCTCTATATCTAGACCCTTAGAATTACTTCATATGGATCTCTTTGGACCAACTAGAACATCTAGTTTGGGAGGTAAAAAGTATGGTCTAGTTATTGTAGACGATTTCTCTCATTTTACTTGGATGATGTTTTTAGCTCATAAAGATGAAACCTTTTCAGCATTCATTAGATTTCATAAAAGAGTTTCAAATGAAAAAGGTATTTCAATTGTTTCTTTAAGAAGTAATCATAGTATAGAATTTGAAAATCATGAATTTGAAAAGTTTTGTAGTGAAAATGACATTCATCACAACTTTTCTACACTTAGGACATCTCAACAAAATGGGAAGGTAGAAAGAAAAAATAGAACATTTGAAGAAATGGCATGCACCATGCTTTGCAAAAATGATTTACCTAGATATTTTTTGACAGAAGCCATAAATACAACATGTTATATTTTAAATCGTGTTTTGATCCGACATATTTTAAAGAAAATATCTTATGAGCTTTGGAAGGGTAGAAAACCTTTAATCAAATATTTTTGGATTTTTGGATGCTGTTGTTTCATCTTAAACAATGGTAAGGATAATCTAAGCAAATTTGATGCCAAGTCAGATGAGGATGTCTTTTTAGGCTACTCTACATCTAGTAAGGCATACAGGGTCTTCAACAGAAGGATACTTGTTGTTGAAGAATCCATCCATATGGTGTTTGATAAAATTAACCAAAAATCTTCTAAAAAAGAAGATATTCTTGATGATGATACATGTATTAATAGAAATGAAGAAGTGAACAATAATGAAAAACCCATCAAGGAGCAAGATGACAATGAAAGAGATCAAGTACAAGGAAATGAAAACACATCTACAGTTAATTCTCTACCTAAAGAATGGAGGTATGCTCATGGACATCCTAAATAACTTATCATTGGTGATCCATCAAAAGGTGTAAGTACTCGTTCATCTCTTAGAAATATATGTGATTACTTAGCTTTTGTATCTCAAGTAGAATCTAAATCTATTGAAAAAGCTGAAAATGATTGCAATTGGATCAATGCTATGCAAGATGAACTAAATCAATTCAAAAGAAACAATGTTTAGACTTTGGTTGATAGACCTACTAATATTTCAATAATTGGCACAAAGTAGGTTTTTAGAAATAAGCTTGATGAAAATGGTATTGTTACTAGAAATAAAGCTAGACTAGTTGTCAAAGGATACAATCAGGAGGAATGGATTGATTTTGATGAAACCTTTGCTCCTGTGGCTAGACTTGAGACAATTAGGTTGTTATTAGTATTTGCATGTTTTATGGATTTTAAATTATTTCAAATGGATGTCAAAAGTACCTTTTTAAATGGTTTTATCGAAGAAGAGGTTTATGTTGAACAATCCCTAGGTTTTGAAATCATGAATTTCCAAACCATGTATTTAAACTTCATAAAGCTTTGTATGGTTTGAAACAAGCTCCAAGAGCTTGGTATGATCAATTGAGTTCATTTTTGCTTAAAAATGATTTTACTAGAGGTAATGTAGATACTACTTTATTTTTAAAAAGGAAGAATGATGATCTTCTAGTCGTACAAGTTTATGTGGATGATATCATATTTGGTGCTACTAATGAGTGTCTTTGTCAAGAGTTTGCTAAGTTGATGCAGGGTGAGTTTAAGATGAGCATGATGGGATAACTTAATTTCTTTCTCGGACTCCAGATAAAGCAAACAAAAGAGAGGATCTTCATCAACCAAGCTAAGTACACAAAAGAAATACTAAAGAAGTTTGGGATGGAGAGCACTAAGCCATTAGGTACACCTATGAGCTCCTCTTGTAGACTTGACAAAGATGAACCAGGTATATCTATAGACCAAAAACTATATCATGGAATGATTGGTTCATTGTTATATCTAACTGCTAGTAGGCCAGATATTATATTTAGTGTTTGTATGTGTGCTAGATATCAGTCTGATCCTAAAGAATCTCATCTTTTGGCTGTTAAATGCATACTTAGATATCTGTCTGGCTCTATTGATATTGGCCTTTAGTACTCAGAGATTCATCATTTGAATTGATTGCTTATTCTGATGCTGATTTTGTTGGGTGTAAACTTGATTGAAAAAATACTAGTAGAACTTGTCAGTTTCTTGGAGTCAATTTGATTTCATGGAGTAGCAAGAAACATAATTCAGTTACTCTATCTACAGCGGAAGCCAAATATATAGCAGCTGAAAGCTGTTGTGCTCAAATTCTATGGATCAAACAACAACTCAAAGATTTTGGCATCAAACTAACTAAGACACCCATAAGATGTGACAATACTAATGCAATCAATTTAACTAAGAATCCTGTGCAACATTCAAGAAGTAAACATATTGAAATAAGACATTACTTCATAAGAGATCATGTGCAATACTCTAATGTGATACTTCAATTTGTTGGTACTGATGTTCAATTAGCTGATATTTTTACCAAACCTTTGAGTGAAGAAAGATTTAGCATGTTTAGAAGAGAGTTAGGAATCATAGATCCCTTTTTTTAGAACTCTCTCAAACCTTATCCCTGCTAAATTCTTAGTGCTCAAATTCATATTCTTTAAGTCCTAAACTCCTCATTAGAGTTTCCTGATTTTCAATGATTTTATTGGATTTTTCTGGGATTTTCTTGGCCAAGTGTTGATACTTGAAAAATCCCAAGTGTCGACACCTGACAAGTGTCGACACTTGAAAAATCCCAAGTGTCGACACTCGGGCAGAAAGTTCAGTTTTTCTAGGGCTTCATTAAATCTTTTGTTTTTATATTTCCCTCTTTCCACTCGTGCCTTAGTGGTCTCCCAACCGTCCTTAGGCGCGGAATAGTGTTTTTCCCCTTGTGGCCTCCATTTTTTGGTAAATCCCTTCACCTTCTTCCATTTTCTTTGGTAAATCCACGGTTTTTCAACCGATTCTTCATTGTTTTCCATGATTTTCTCTCTTTCCCTTCGAAAATTAGTGTTTTGTCTTTGGTTCTTGGGATTGTGCTCGGGTTCTTGGTCTTTCCCTCTTTTGGACTGATTTTTCACTTTATTTTTTTCGATTCATGCCTTGTTTTTGCACGATTCCTCATGGTTTAACTGTTGCATTGAGATTTTTGGGCTGATTTCAATCCCATTTGATTTCTTCCCTTTTGAACCAAACCCTAATTATTTTTCTTTGAATCCTTGTTGATTTAAACCAAAACCAAGCACTGTTTTCTCTCTTTTTTGCTCACTTTTTTGGCCGATCACTTGTTTTTGGCTCTTTTTCTCCCTATTTCTCCTCAACTCCTATTTGACTGTTCCCTATTCCATATCTTTACCCTTTCTACTTCCTTCTCTCAGCTGGTTATCATGGCTCCTAAGAAGCAGTTGGCTTATAAAAGGAAACCAAGGCATGCTTCAGCTGAAAGGAGAATGAAAGCTAGAAATGACAGCGGACATCAGACTGGCAGTTCAGCAGCTCCAGCTTCACCTTTAGTAGAGAGGATGTCTGGGAAGGTGATCGTAGCTGGCAAGCGAGTGGATCTTGGACTTTTTGACAGACATGGCTTTTAGATTGGGCAGGTTCTTCAGGATGCTGGGTTGATCCCCTTTTGCACCATGCAGGAGAAGTATTATCCACACCTGGTCCGAGAGTTCTACGAGAGTCTCGACTACCGACGGATGCTTTGGAGTGCGACAGTAAGGGGCATCTGGATTCCACTTTCAACAGAGGTACTGAGTCACTTCTGGGAGATCCCGCACCGTGGGATTGTTACTACTACTGTTGAGGATCATGAGGAGGCATTCGGATGCATCTTAGAGCGAGAGGATGTTCGTGGCGTGGCTACGGTCACCGTGAACTAGTTGTTTGTAGAGATGCTTCTACTTCACCATATCATTGCCCGGATCCTTCTGTCGAAGATTGTGAGGTTTGACTTCATCACAGAGCGTGAGTTGATGGTGATGACTTGTTTGATTCAGAGGATAGAGATCGACCTTCCAGCATTGATACTTGTTCAGATGAGAGACGCCGCCACTCAGAGGAGACATTGCTTACCCTACGGTATGGCATTGACATGCTTGTTCCGAGCTCACTCAGTTCCTTCGGAGGGGGAGACCTCCAAGGATATCCTTCATACGGATGTATATGATGAGCGATCCTCTACCGTATAGGGTACAGATTGATCTCTGGTTGCTGGGTATGTAGAGAGTCTGGCCAGAAGCCAGATGAGGAGGACGAGATTCGTGATGCTGAGGCAGGGCCATCGGTTACACCTTCTCGACTAGCAGCAGCACCCAGTGAGACTGAGCCAGTCACTCCAGCTCCAGCCACTTCACTAGCCGATGCTCCTCCTTCCACTACTGTTGGTTCATCATTCGAGGAGCTAGTTTGACAGGAGTTTATAGACATCAGGAGCAAGATGATGGGCTTAGGTGTCCATACCACTTAGTTGCGTATTGAGATAGAGGGCCTTAGAGCCCATACTACTGAGGAGCACGTTGAGATGTGTCGGACCATGGAGGCAGGATTTGCACGTATTGAAGAGTTATTGAGATCCCTCCTACCTATAGCAGCAGCACCTGCAGACCCACTTCCTGATGATGATGGTGACCACCCAGATGGACACAATGACATAGTTGATGGTGGTGACTTAGATGATGGTGGTGATGATAGAGGCACAGATGTTATTGACAGTGAAGTGATGACAAGGCAGAGGACTTTGAGCTGGTCAGCCGAGAGACTCATACACCTACTATTCCACCTGCTGATCCTTCTGACACACCGATCTCCACTGCTCCTATTTTCATGACACTAGCTGAGGCTCTTCCACCACCTTCCACACGTTCATCCAGGGTTGTACCCTGTATAGGACCTTCTACTAGGACTAGGAGTCATAGTATCATGAAGAACCCTAGAGCCCTAGTTCATAGGTTTAGGATTACCGGACCTATATCATTTGAGATCCCATCTGATGAGGATTAGCTTCACAGATGACTACTCTGTTGTTTGATGTATTAGTACTTATCTTATGTTTCATGTTTATGTGCTTCACTATGTTGTATGTTTCAGTGTATGCTGATTGTTTCAGCAAATTTTGTGCTGAAAACACTCTTTTATATATCTATATTCCACTTTCTTACTTGATTATCAATCTTGTTCATTTACTCTAATGATGATTGAATTTATAATGTTTAAATTTTGCTCTAACTATATCAGCTCTGATACCTTACTCCTTGGCTCTGATACTTGTTAATTGTTGCAAAACTAATCTTGTATCATGGCCCTTCTTTGTGTTAATGCATTTATTGAGGGGGAGTTTACTCCCTTTATTGCTTAATATTGACAAAAAGGGGGAGTAAGATATAAAGTTTCAAATTCTATATTTCTTTAATTAAAAAATGCTATGATACGAAATGACTCTGATACAAAATAGTTCTTCAATTAAGAAATGCTCTGATACAAAATGTTTTATATATGCTATAATACAAAATGTTTATTATATTAACTCACCAAGGGGGAGAATAAATTTATTTTTCATACTTAACCTATACCTCTTCTCTATGAAGATTGTGTTGTATGAGCTTTAAGTTCATGTTTATGAGTTATCATATCTAAAAATTGAATTTGAATGCTTATATACTCAAGGTTTTGTCATCAACAAAAAGGAAGAGATTGTTGGGTTTGCCCTTGATTTTGATGATTAACAAAATGCTAAGTACATATTTTGTACTAATATTTCAAATGTAGTTATGTGTTTCAGGATACAGGCACCCATCTCAAATTCTCAAAAGGAAAGTATCTCGAAAGATATGCAAAATTCATGTCTTAAGAAGTCTTCTCATCATGCAAAAGGGCTAAAAAATGTTTAATTATTATTTATAAAAGTGCATCTAACATTTGATTATATATCCTTATATTTTTGAGAGATTTGACACTCATTTAGGCAATTTCAGACTCAAGTGTCGACTCAAGTATTGCCAAGTGTCGACACTTCAGTGAATGACATGCAAAAATCCTTGTCTGGCACGTCAAGTATCGACACCTCAGTTCCAAGTATCAACACCTAGAATCCAAGTGTCGACTTAAGGCATGAGATTTTTTGAAAATCCAGAACATGCTATTTGGAGGATTTTTGTATCAAGTGTCGATACCTGAGCTTCAAGTGTCGACACTTGAAATTCAAGTATCGACACCTGCAGGACCAAGTGTCGATACCTGAGAACCAAGTATCGACACCCGAGAGCCAAGTGTTGACTCACGGGTTCTGACAGCTCTAACAAATCTATTTTTCTGAGTTGCAGATTTGTCTTTTCAAGCTCCCAACGGCTAGTTTTGATTCTCCAACGATCTCAAACCATTTTTTGAAAGTTTTTGAAGTATTTAAGCTTCACCAAACTCATTCATGAAGTATTGAACTCTATTGAATTCCATTGAACACTCAAAAGTCAATATTCCCTCAAGAACTTCACTTTAAAAGCCATAAAAGGAGATATTCTCTGAAAAAGCTTACAAGCCTATCCTTCATCCTTCCAAAAAGAGAGCTTGAAGAAGATTTCAAAGAGAAGACAATATAAGCATCTATTAGAGCCTCAAAGCTTCACTTTCTACTCTTTGAAGAGAGTTTCTTGTGTTTTATTTATTGTATCTCTGAATTTATTTATTGTTTGACCTAGCTTTCAAGGATTTCTTGAAAGTAGGTTGTTGTGGTTGTTGGTGAGCCAAAGGGACAAAACGAACTAGGGTTTGACTTGTGAGCCCGAAGATAAAACAAGTTGTAAAGGTTGTTGATGAGCCTAGGTGACAAAACCAACTTAGGTTTTGACTTGTGAGCCTTGTAAAACAAGTCGACTGTAATCTTGGAGAGATTATAGTGGAATTTCCAAGGGTGGCTTGGGGAGTGGACGTAGGTGCTTGGTTTGCATCGAACCATTATAAAACTTATGTTTGTGTGTGATTGCTATTCTTATTTCTTCCTCTTACATTTAATTTTTTTATATCCGCTGCACATCTTTGAGTTATTCACATTGTTCACAAACATTTCAAAGACCGTCACATAATTGCTTTAAGTTTTTAAAGATATAATTCACCTCCCCTCTTGGGCTCCATTTCTGGGCAACAATGTCCTTATCCCTAAGAAATTCGAGAGACCCTTAATGAAAGACTACAGACCAATTTGCCTGGAGCATGGCATTATTAAGAATATTTCGAAGGCCTTATCGATTAGGCTGAGCAAGATGATGGAATCTCTAATTTCTCTATCCCGGCGTGCTTTTATCAAAGGTCGCCTCATTTTTGAAAGCTTTGCTTGAGTATTATAAATCATAAACATGGTTATCAAGTCGAAGATACCTGGCATACTCCTTAAAATTTACTTCAAGAAAGCTTTTGACAGTGTTTCTTGGAATTTCCTATTGGCACTGCTCAAAAATCATGGCTTTGGTCCTAAATTCACTGCCTGGGTGACGCTTATTATTCAGAAACCGACTTCAGCGATCACTATAAATGGGTTGACAGGTAAGTGGTTCTCTACTAAAAAAGGCCTAAAGCAAGGTAACCCTCTCTTCCCACTGTTATTTATTTTGGTAGCAGATACATTATATCACATATTGGAACTATCAATATCTGAAAAACTTGTGGAACCTGTGGAACCTGATAAGCTATCCAACATGTTGCACTCATCTCAATATGCTAATGATACCATCATTTTCTGCAAAGCAACAAGCCAACAACTCAATAATGTAAAGATGATCCGATACCTTTATGAGCTTCTCACTGGACTCAAAATCAACTTCGCAAAGTCATACCTCGTCGGCCTAGGGTTAAATCAACAAGAAGTTCAAGCCTGTGCTGCAATCCCAGGATGCAACACCTCCTTCCCTATCAATTACTTGGGCATACCACCGCATTACAACTCCCTTCCAGCAACCTATTGGAATTTTGTGGTAAATAAGGTTGAGAGTAGGTTGTCCGGATGGAAAAGAAGCACCTTAACCAATGCTGGGAGACTCACTCTAATCAACTCTGTTCTGGGAGCCATTCCTGGTTATTGGCTATCTGTACATCTGCTACCTACTTCAACAATCAAGCAATTTGACAAAATTTGCAGAAAATTCCTGTGGAATGGTGAAAAACAACACAGCAACCTACGAAACTTAGCTAGCTAGTCATCCATCTGTCACCCAAAGCATTTGGGTGGACTAGGAATAGTTAATCTCCAAGTCTTCAATAAGGCCTTAGTCACAAAATGGTGGGATAAACAACTTTCCGACCCTCATCGACCATGGAAATCTCTGGTCATACATAACTACTATTACATCAGAAATGTTTCGCCCATCACGACGTCAGTCAGCAAAGCTAAAGTGTCCCCATTTTGGAGGAATGTTATAAAGTTGGGGCAGTTATCGTCTTCCTTCACATCGGTCTCTTTAGGTAATGGAGAAAATGTTTCATTTTGGGATGATACTTGGACAAACAATATACAGTTTAAATCCAAGTTTCCGATTTTGTACTGTCTGGCTCTTGAGAAAGGCTGCAGCGTAGCAAAATTCATGAACAAAACTAACATATCAGAAAACATTTGACAACCATTACCACAACAGGCCATCTGCGAGATATCTGTACTTAGGTGACATCTGGAGGACGTTTCTTTATCTAAAGAACAAGACAAATTAATATCACTGGAAATGGTTTCCCAATCGCACTTTTACAGTTGCAGCTTGCTACAAATTCCTAATGCACGGTGGGATAACCACCCATTTCGGTAGCATAATCTGGAAACTCCAAATACCTGAGAAATAAAAGCTGTTTAACTGGTTGTGTTTTTTTATAATAAGCTTTGTTGGGATATCCTGGTTCAGCTACGAACCAGGCTCCGGTTCAACTTATCGAAGCCCCGGTTCTCCGGATTACAGGCTTTGGACTAAGCGAAGGCCAACTGTAAGCAACTTAAGGCTTCACACCGAACTACAACATCCGAAGGCCAGTCCTTCGGGTAGCACCTTCGATCCTGACCGAAGTCTGAACTACTCATCGACTTCCGAAGACACGAACTTCGGTCCCCGCCGTAGACATGATCTCCGGCCTCGGGAAAATATCAAGCCTTCGGCCCATGCAAGGGGAAACCCGAAGTTTGAACCACAATCTGTTCCAAAAAGGAAACTGTAACCAACGGTTACAATCGACACTCATCATGCCATGATCATGGCATGCAATTCCTGCAGCCACGCCTCCGATCTGGCCGGAACCGCTCATTGACAACCCACGATCGCCAATCATGGGAGTGAATGGCTCCCCATGATCTCCGGGAAAAGAGCGGGCCACAGACCGGAGGCCATCTTTTAAATATGGGTAAGAAAGATGGCTGGAGAGGTACGCGTGAATAATCTCGCACATACACATTTTCAATCTCCAAGAACTCTTTTTCTCTTCCACTCTCGACATCTTCTCCATTCTGTGGCTGGAATCCGCCACTGACTTAGGCATCGGAGTGTCCTCCGCCGGAACAACTCCGGCAAGGGACCTGTTTTGCAGGTGAACCAGAGAGCGGTCCTGCGATGCAGCAGCTCTGATCGGCCGATCCAGGGACTCCACGCCAACAGATTGGCACGCCAGGAAGGGGAAGCGTATTACTAACATTTGTTAAGCTCCCTCCCAGACAAGGAGAAGAAACAAAGAATTTTTTGATGGCAAGAGGAAAAGCTCAAAATGCTTCTACAAGCCGGAGTCGTGCTTCGTCTCAGGGGGGTGCACCCCCGGAGGAGAACGATGTTCCTCCTCCCACAGTTACTGTGGGAGCACATCAGTTCGAAGCTCTTATGAACTAGGTCGCCAACTTGACGGCCTTGGTTAAAGAGTTTCAAGACAGAGCCTTTCTGGTGACAAACCCACCGGCTATTTCTAGATATAGCTCTCGATCCCGAAGAAGGAGAGCACCACGGGAGGATTCAGCGCATCCCTCCCCCCATTCTTGGTCCTCTCCCGAAGGCTGAACTTCGAGACTGCCTAGGTCTGTCGATTCCCCGCAAAAAGGGAAAAGGCCTAGGCAAACTTCCTCCTCCTCTGAAGACTCCACTCCGATGGAGAGAGCATCCAAGCAGACTCCCGATTATGATGGAAGGTTCAGAGCCATCGAATCAGAGATGGTAAGGGCGCGAGAACAGAGAATGCGGGATCAGAGAGATCTCGAGGACCTGATTGTGGGTGATCTACGCCCACCCTACACCGACCGCATCATGGCTGAGGACATTCCTTGGCACTTCAGGATTTTCCAGATGGAACCCTACGACGGCACCTCCGACCCCTTCAACCATTTGGACAGCTTCAAAGCCCATATGATGATTCAAGGAGCTTCGGACGCGATGTACTGTTTGGCATTCCCGGCTACCTTGAAGAAGTCCGCTCGGATATGATACTCGAGCCTGCGCCTAGGTACCATCAATTTCTTTTCCGAGTTAGAAAAATTGTTTGTCTTACATTTCAGGACCTGCCGCAAGACTCCTCGAAATACAGACACACTCTTCTTCTTTCACCAGAATGAAGGAGAGAGCCTGAGAGATTACATCTCCAGGTTCAATACGGCCATGCTTGAGATCCTCGATCTCAACGAGCACGTGGCCATGTCAGCATTAAAGAAGGGGCTTCGAACCTCCAGGCTTACTTTTTTCCTGGACAAGAAGTTCCCTAAAAGCTACGCTGAGCTCCTATCAAGGGCTCAGAAATATGCCGATGCTGAAGAGCAAGCGGCGAATTGACATTTGATTGAAGGGAAACCCCCTTCAAAGAAGAAGAATAACAGGGGGCAAGGCTCCCAAACTTCCAATAACAATGGCGGCAGATATGTAGACTGCCAAAAAGTCCTTCCAAGTTCAGAGCATTGGGAGGAAGATTCGACTCATACACCCCCCTCAACCTCCCTCGAGAAAAGATCCTCATGGAGATAGAAAAAGAAAACTATCTCCAACGGCCCCATCCCATGAAGGCCTCCTCTTCCGTTAGGAACAGGAACAAATTCTGCCGATTCCTCCAGGACCACGGCCACAATATAGAAGAATGCATCCAATTGAGGGATGCGATCGAGGATCTCATCAAGAGAGGAAACTTGGGGTAGTACATCGGTCGCCAAGGGCCTCGGTCAGAAGCAACTGTTCCCCAGCCACCTCCCGAAGAGGCCGAATTGCCAAATCAAAGGCCCGCCAACGGAGGTGTAGGGATGATACACCGACCCGCCAACTGGAGAAGGGATGAAGATGAAGCTTCAAAGCGACTGAAAGATAACAACTCCATCATCTTCTCCGATGATGACCTTGCGGGAGTCCGGCTCCCGCATGACGACCCTCTTGTAATTTTGGCTGTAGTGGCAAATTATGATGTACAGAGAATTCTTATTGATAATGGAAGTTCGACTGATGTCTTGATGTACGATGCATTCTCCAAAATATGTTTGCCTAGACATCAACTACAAAGATCCCCCATACCACTCTCCGGTTTCGGGGGCAACCAAGTTTATGCCGAAGGGGAGATAGTGTTGCCTGTAACCCTTGGTTCTGAGCCTCGACAAAAGACATTGCCGATCAACTTCACGGTGGTCTAGATCCCCTCTACATACAATATTATTCTGGGGAGGCTCGCCTTGAACAGGTTCCGGACCGTGATCTCCTCTCACTACCTCTTAGTACGCTTCCCCACCAGGAATGGTGTTGGAGAAGTCAGAGGGAACCAGAGGACGGCACGACAATGTCTAATGATTGAAGACAGGCATTTTAAAGATTCGACTACTTCGGATCAGCTAGATCCGAGGGATTCTACCACAAACCTTGGTGAACCCATGGAGAGGACCATCCCGATACCTTTGAAAGAGGAAGATCCCTCCAGGGTTGTGCAAATCGGGAGTGCCCTTGACGAGGAAACCAGAATGAAGCTGATCCATTTCCTTAGGGACAACGTCGATGTCTTCGCTTGGTCATCTTCGGACATGCCCAGGATTCCTGCTGAAGTGATTACTCATCGGCTGGAAGTAACCCCTGGGTACAAGTCGGTGCGACAGAAGAAGAGGAGCTTCGCCCCCGAAAGACAGCAAGCTGTTGATGAAGAGGTTGGCAAGCTCCTCAAGGTAGGGTTCATCAGAGAGGCCCGCTACCCCGAGTGGTTGGCCAATGTGGTAATGGTGAAGAAAGCTAGCGGCAAGTGGAGGATCTGCATCGACTATTCAGACCTCAACAAGGCTTGTCCAAAAGATAGCTTCCCTCTCCCAAAGATTGATCAACTGGTCGATGCTACCGCCGGCCACCAGTTGCTGAGCTTTATGGACGCCTTCTTTGGCTACAACCAAATCAGAATGGATCCTCAAGATGAGGAGAAAACGGCATTCATCACTGACAAAGGTCTCTACTGCTACAAGATGATGCCATTCGGCCTCAAGAACGCCGGAGCAACGTTTCCAAGACTCATCAATAAGGTATTTGAAAAGCAACTGGGAAGAATTATGGAGGCCTATGTTGACGACATGATCGTCAAGAGTCTCTACCAGAGGGACCACATCCGCGACTTGGAGGAGTCATTCAGCGCTCTCCAGTGCTACCAAATGAAGTTAAACCCAGCAAAGTGTGCCTTCGGGGTCACGTCGGGTAAATTCCTGGGCTTCCTTGTCACCAAACGAGGGATTGAGGCCAACCCCGAGAAGATCCGGGCCTTGAAGGATATGCGACATCCCTCCTGTAAAAAGGAAGTCCAACAGTTGACAGGGAGGATTGCCTCCCTAAGCAGATTTATCTCTCGGTCCACCGAGAAATATCTTCTGTTCTTCAAGGTACTTCGATAATCAAAGGGCTTCGAATGGTCTAAAGACTGTCGCGTTGCCTTTGAGGAATTGAAGAAGTATTTGGAGACCCCGCCATTACTCTCCAAGCCAAAAGAAGGCGAGGTCCTCTACCTGTACCTCTCTACTTCAGACGAAGCAGTAAGCTTGGTTCTTGTCCGGAAAGAGGAAGACGGGTCCCACAAGCTGATCTACTACATCAGCAAGATCCTGCATGATGCAGAAATGCGGTATGCAAGGATGCAGAAGCTGATCTACTCTTTAGTGATTGCGGCAAAGCGACTACGATCATATTTCCTGGTCCACGCTATCATGGTGCTGACTGATCAACCTCTCAAGGCCGTTCTCCAATCTTCGGACACTTCTAGAAGGATAGTCAAGTGGGATATGAAGCTAAGTGAATTTGACATTAGCTTCTAGCCCCGAGCGACTATGAAGGCCCAGGTGCTCTCCGATTTTCTGGTCGAGTGTACCTGGAAGTCCGAAGATGAAGCCTCTTCGGATAAAGAAGAAACCCCGAAGGAGATGAAGTCCATTTGGGTGCTTCATGTGGACGGAGCTTCCAATGCTATCGGGTGCGGGCTGGACTCATGTTGGCCGAACCTGACGGCCAGATTATAGAGTATGCACTCCATTTCTTTTTCCATGCCTCCAATAATCAGGCCGAATATGAGGTCCTACTCGCCGGACTTCGGATCGCCAAAGATCTAGGAGTCCAGCAACTCCGAACCTTCTCCGACTCTCAACTGGTTGTGAATCAAGTCAATGGAGAGTACGCAGCCAAAGATCCAACCATGGTGCAATACCTAGAGAAGGTTCAGGCTTTATCCTCCCAACTGGAATATTTTGAAATTATTCATGTTCCCCGATTGGAGAACTCCCGGGTGGATGCACTGTCTCGACTAGCAATTACAGCACCGGAGTCTCTCGGGCGCACCTTTGTTGAACATCTTGAAGCTTCAAGCATTGCCAAAGAGGCTGTAGAGGTGCGCTAGATTGATGCTGAGCCAAGCTGGATGGATCCCATCTTCAGATTCCTGAATGAAGGAGAACTGGCCGAAGATAAGGCAGAGGCCAAGAAGATCCGCTGGATGGCATCTCAGTATGTCATCTTAGACGAAACCCTCTACAAGAGATCGTTCTCCCAACCACTGCTGAAATGCCTCGGACCTATCGATGTAGATTATGTATTGAGAGAGGTCCACGAGGGCATATGCAGGGATCACTTGGGAGGCAGATCTCTAGCATACAAGATTATTCGACAAGAGTATTACTGGCCCTCCATCCAGAAGGACTTAGCTGATTTCGTACAGAAGTGTGACCAATGCCAGAGATATGCCAATGTGCAGAGACAACCTGCGAGTCACCTGACTCAGTTGGCAGCCCCATGGCCCTTTGCCCAGTGGGGGATGGACATTCTTGGCCCGTTCCCACTAGCATCAGGGCAAAGGAAGTTTCTCCTAGTGGCCATCGACTATTTCACGAAATGGGTGGAAGCCGAACCATTGGCCCAAATCACAGAGGGTAAGGTGAAAAGTTTTGTGAAAAACTTCATCATCTTCAGGTTCGGTATCCCACACATCATCATCACGGACAACGGGAGATAATTCGATAATCCGAAGTTCAAGGACTTCTGTGCTCGGTACCATATCCAGCATCGACTAACATCCATTGCACATCCATAGTCCAACAGAGAAGTCAAAGTCACCAATCGAACCATCCTCCATGGTCTAAAGACAAGGTTGAACGCCGCCAAAGTTCTTTGGGCCGAAGAACTGACCTCTTTTCTTTGGGCGTACCGAACTATCCCAAGAGCAGCCACTGGCGAATCTCCGTTCAACTTAGCCTACGGTACCGAAGCCATGCTACCTATCGATGTCTCTCTACAGTCCCTGAGAATTGACAACTATGAAGAGCCTGAGAATTCCAATCACAGAAGGATCGATCTGGATCTGCTATCAAGCACCAGGCTACAAGCCTAGATAAGGATGGCGGCATACCAACAAAAGGTCGCCAAGTACTATAACGCAAGGGTGAAGGAGCAAACTTTTCGCACGAGGGACATGGTATTGCGAAGAGCAGAAGTGTCTAGGCCAATGGAATAGGGTAAACTCTCTCCTAACTAGGAAGGCCCATATCAAGTCGAAGAAGTCATTTGACTAGGGACATATCGACTCAAGACCCTGGAGGGGAAGACCCTATCCCGACCATGGAATGTACAGAACCTTCGCAAATACTATCAATGAAAAAGTTTCAAAAAACTCCTGTGCAAAGCTCCTCAACCCTACTCAACTCAGAATGGCTAGTTGCATCGACTGAACAACAACAACCTAAATGACCCGATCTGAAAAATCGGTCAACTGCACAAAGGAGAGTCTGATCCACTCACCTTATCGGTATGCCCGACGAGCGCAATGGATGGCCTAACCAGGCCACCAAAAAGATCAAAGGCGCAGGGATGATTTTCGTAACCTACCCTATGGTGAATCCGAACACGCATCGAGGCGGGCCTGACAGCCTACCTTATCACGACAGAAAGTGCACAGGGATGGTGTAAATACCATACCCTATGGAAAATCCGAACACGTGCCTAAAAGGACCACTGTTGTCCTCTCTGTCAACAACAAACACTCTTAGAGTGGTCCAACGGACCCTACTTCTTCCCTACAAATCGCAAGTGGTTCATGGAGTCTACATTATGGATAAATCATGAAGCAACACATCGCAGAAAATACACGGAAAGAGGTAAAAGAAAATATCTTTCATTTCTTTCAATTTCTCTTACAAAAAGAAAAGAAAAGAAAGAGAAAAGAAAGAAAGAAACTCTCCTAAAAAGAGAGTAAGAAAAATAAAAGAAAAAAACTCTCCAAAAGAGAGATACCAAAAAAAAAAAAAAAGAGCAGCAGCAGCAACGGTAAGGTTGGGAAATTTGCATTAACTCCCCGATGGGTTTTTCCCGTACCATCGGGGAGAGACCAGATGGGACGACGAAGGGCCCCCGGGGTTCCCATCCGAACTCGAGTCCGACCCCTCATCGGAGTCAGAATCGAATTCATGGCCGGGGAAGGGAACGGAGGGTTTGATATTATCCAAGCCCTCCAGGTCATAAAACCTGGAGGCTTTCCTTCGGCACTCCCAAAACCCCTGGTGGAAGGAGTTCAGGGCCACCCCGGCGAGCTCATCCTTGAATGAGGTAGAAGTTCTTAAGTTTGTGATGGCCTCCGTCGCCTCCTTCTTCGCCTCCTCCATCGCCGTGACTTGAGCCCGGGCCTCCCTCAACTAAGCCTCTAGAAGGCGGACCTTCTTCTCGAGACGGTCCACCAAAGGCTCCTTTTCTTCGCCTACAGGCCCAGATGGCTCCGGACTTCGCTTCCTCTTGGGGTCAATAGCCCTTCTCTTCGCTGCACGACGGAGCTCGAAAGTGCTGAACCTCATGGCTAATAGAAGACACCAACAGAAATGATGGCCTTCGACAGCAGGGGGCAGGGTCCTATTTATAGAAACCCTACACCCACGATCGACTGTGGGGAGGCACGTCCCCCATCCTTCCCCGCCATATGAGAGGGCGCCACGTGTCCGGGTGACACTTCGAGAACCAGAAAGTCTCTCGGAAGCCATCCCCAGGACCGCAACAGCCATCGCTTCGAATTCGGAGAAATCTGCATCATGCGACGGCATCATTAATGATCGCTTTTTGGGAAAAAGAGGCCCGGTGGCTCATAAGGCACAAGAGATCACGACTGCACAAATTTTGACATGCCACGTGGACAACGGTGATCCTAATCAAATATCCCTAATTATTGATTGGCGGGGAGATGACTCCTGTCTGCCCCAACAGACAAGCTAATCATCCGAAGGAAGGCAACGCAATGGAGTTCTGGTCCGTTCAAGGGTTTGTCCTTACCGACTGAACGGCCTTCGGCCATGACTATTCAACTAAGCAGAAAAGAGAACGGTAAAATCGGCTCTTATCAACTGGACGGCCTTCGAAGGCTATCGTTCGACTAGACCAAAGGAGAAACGATAGAACTGTTTCAGGCTACACATGAGGCACAACAATGCATATGCAAAGAAAGGAGAATTCATTCCAAAATCTGAAAAAATTGCAATACAAAGTTCATTGGCAATACAAGTAAGAAAAGAAGAAAATACATTTGAAATGATCCAGGTCACTCAACATCAACAGGAGAGGGCTCCACACCACAAGACTGGAGCAACCTATCAACTTGATCGGAGAGGGTTTCATCAATCTAGGCCGGGACGGGAGAACCTTCAGCCTAGACTCCTCCAGCCTGAGTCGCCTCCTAGGTTGAGATCAAAGCTGGGATCACCTTTGAGTTTTCGACTGGGGTAGCAGCCTCCTCCATCGGACATGGTGACTCCTCGACCTCCCCTGCGGCTTCGACCTCCTTCGCTTCTTCTCCTTCCTCTCCAATTATGTTATAGGAGGGGATCTTCGAAAGGTCGAGGTATGGGAGGGTCTCCTTTACCTTGGAAAGCCCATCATTGAAGCCATGCTGGTAGGCATACAATGATGCTTCATCAATCTCTGTCTGAAATTGCGAAGACATCTTGAAGTCAGCCATGGCATTGTCTATTTGCTTCCTCAAAGCCTCGGACTCCCTCTTGGCGGCTTTGGCCTCCCTCTTGGTAGCTTCGAATTCTAGGATCGCCTCTTCGGCCCTCCTAGAAGCCTCCTTTGCCACCTTGGACAGGCTCTCCATCCTCTCCTGATTCTTCCTGGCAGTCCACTCCAGGGATTCAACTTGCCTCCTGCTCCTGTTCCACCCTGCCTCTTGTCCCGCTATCCTTGAGTGGGCACTCTTCAGTTCACCCTTCAGGTCACGAACTTCATCAGTCACCCGGATAAGACGGTCCTCCATGGATTGCTTCAGTTCCTCGGCTACTTCCCTAGCAGCCCTAGCAGTCTGAAGCTGCTCCTTGAGGTCGTAGATGAGGCTGTCCACGTTCCCCAAGCCTTCCTCCATGAAGGTGAAGTCATAGACCAACTATATCAAAAAAGAAGAATTGAGGGTCAAATAACTCTCAAGACAAAGGAGGCAGTGATAGTCATACCTGTTGCAGGACGGCGAAGCCAGAATCAGATACCTTGAGAAAGCTCCGATTCTGAAGAATTGCCAGGTTGCGGGGCTGTATCGTACCCTTCAATGCCTGTTTGGCTTCCTCCGAAACCAGCAGCTCTCCCATAGGCGGGAGCTCTGAAGGGTTCGTCGAGCGACCTCCGGCTGAAGAAGCTCCTTAGACAGACTCTCCTTCGACTTGCCGCACCTTGCCCTTATCGACAGCAGAGGGGCAAACCGGCGGCACATCCACTCCTTGAGGCGGGCCCCCCGTTGTGTCGACTGGGAAAGCGACCGCTGCTGGAGTCTCGACTGGGCAGGGCCTTTCTGGAACCCCTTCCGCGGCCACTATATTTTCCCCTGAGGTGCCTCGGGAAGATAAAGTGCTTTGGTCCCCTTCGGGACCATCTCTCCGAGCTTTTTTCCGAGCTGCAGACCTGGTGGAAGGGGCCTGTGCCACCCTCCTCTCCGAAGTCTGGCAAAGCCAGCTCAAATTGTGCTTCATCCCACCACCTGCAGGCAAAGGGGATCATCTCAGTTAAATGAACTACAATGAAACCTAAAGAGGAAGAGCAGAAATTTTCACTACTATACCTAGTGAGGGGAATTTACTGATTCCTGCTCGATGGAGGTTCCTCTCCTCCAACAACTCTCGGATAGGAGCAACTTTCGAGTTTGTCAGAAGATCATAATCCAACTGATCGGCCGCCAAGACTTTCTTTCCGTCATTGGCGGTCAGGCAAGGCTTCTTCCACTCAGTGTCGAAGTCCCATGGGTCGAAGGACAACACAAATACAAAGATAGGTTTCCACCCGTGGATGGCGTTGGGCATATCCTTAATCACCCTGCGGCCCGATCTGGGACCGATCACCCACCATCCGTTGCTGTGGAAG
The DNA here is from genome assembly GCA_021397845.1 of Areca catechu. Classification (NCBI taxonomy): domain Eukaryota; kingdom Viridiplantae; phylum Streptophyta; class Magnoliopsida; order Arecales; family Arecaceae; genus Areca; species Areca catechu. Next base: position 157,078,613 of record CM038050.1, on the reverse strand, counting down.
TCCCTCTTGAGGACGAAAAGGGCCGAGACCAAGTTGGTCCTAGGCTTTACATTGGTAATGCTGCATATGACTTGGAACCCGCAGATGTTCCTGATGCTGTTTGGGGTTAACTGCGCTGGCACCACTTGGTACAAGCGAAAAATCTTAACAAAGAAGGGGTGTAGGAGAAATCGAAGACCAGCCTTCAGGTGATCTTCGTATACAGCTAGGCACCCAGGGGGAGCTTTGTTCGCCCGCTCCTCGGGTGCAAGGAGGACAAAGGAAAATTCCTCAGGAGTGCGGTAGCATTCCCAAAGAAGGGCTGCCTTGCTCTGAGAAACCGAGCTGGAGACCGACTCCGGACCTACTATATCTCTGGCCCCCAAGGGCCCAACCTGCTTCTCCTGACTCACTACGGTCTCTTCCATGACATAGGAATGAAGCAAAGGGGCAGAAAGATGATTCTACCTGAAGAATAGACTGGTACTCCAGAACGGTTTGGGCGGAGAATGAGATGAGGTTGAAGAAGCTTCCTTGCCCAGACCTCTACCCTTCCCCAAAAGAAAAGTAAGGGTCTCTAGACCCCCACAGAGGGATAATTTGACTCAAGGTCACCCTAGGAGGTAACCCACTTACGACTAACTACCAGGATAAGATCTATCCTTCATCCAACGGGCGGAGAACAGTCACCACAACTATCCAAATCCCAACCAAAAGATTGTCTCAACCAATGTGCAACGGGACGAGGAGAGATAGCCTCAGGGCCACCTACTTTTTCTCAATCAGGGAATGGCACCTGTCCACCATCTGATGCTCAGATCGTGATGGGCAGCCCAATAGAGGTCCTGTAATCATTTACTGCGCCGTCTCTCAGGAAGAAAGCGACAAGGCTATAATACTCTCACTTCTTAAGGTAGATCTTCGCTTCGACAACTGAGAGTAGGGGATAACTGTTGGGATATCCTGGTTCAGCTACGAACCAGGCTCTGGTTCGATTTATCGAAGCCCCGGTTCTCCAGACTACGGGCTTCGGACTAAGCGAAGGCCAACTGTAAGCAACTCAAGGCTTCACACCGAACTACAACATCCGAAGGCCAATCCTTCGGGTAGCACCTTCGGCCCCGGCCGAAGTCTGAACTACTCATCAACTTCTGAAGATACGAACTTCGGTCCCCGCCGTAGACATGATCTCCGGCCTCGGGGAAATATCAAGCCTTCAGCCCACGCAAGGGAAAACCCAAAGCTTGAACCACAATCTGTTCCAAAAAGGAAACTGTAACCAACGGTTATAATGGACACTCATCATGCCATGATCATGGAGTGCAATTCCTGCAGCCATGCCTCCGATCTGGCCGGAACCGCTCATTGACAACCCACGATCGCCAATCATGAGAGTGAATGGCTCCCCATGATCTCTGGGAAAAGAGCAGGCCACAGACCGGAGGCCATCTTTTAAATATGGGTAAGAAGGATGGCTCGAGAGGTACGCGTGAATAATCTTGCACATACACATTTTCAATCTCCAAGAACTCTTTTTCTCTTCCACTCTCGATATATTCCTCATTCTGTGGCTGGAATCCGTCACTGACTTAGGCATCAGAGTGTCCTCCGCCGGAACAACTCTGGCAAGGGACCTGTTTTGCAGGTGAACCAGGGAGCGGTCCTGCGACGCAGCGGTTCCAACCGGCCGATCCAGGGACTCCATGCTAGCAAGCTTCTAACATTGGAAATACTAGCAAAGAAAGGAGTGGCCGGCTCGAGTAAATGCACACTTTGCTGTGATCACAAGGAAAGTGCTGAACACCTCTTCCTTAATTGCAAGTTCTCTGGAGCAATCTGGAACCTTTCTTTCAGGGGTGTAATGTCAAGAAATCACCTAGCAGCATAAACGACTTATGGACCAACTGGAGATGCAATTATAGTTTGTCAAAACATTGCAGTTCTTTAGATATTATTGCTGGTATCACCTGCTGGGTAATTTGGAAATTAAGAGCATAACAGTCGAATCTTCCTCTCTGAAGCTCGCTCCATCCAGCATGGAACTAATTAGGATCATCTTAACCTTGAAAGACTATTGTACAGACTTGAAAAAGGCCAAACACCAGCAGACAGCACCTGAACGAAGTCAGGAATAGCTCTCTTCAACAGGCTGTGGAGGATTAATTTTTTCAGAATTAGATGCAAACCGCAGGATGTTTTCTCTGAAACGAAGCTACTAATCACATCGCAGGCTGTCATTTTGAGTATCAATTAGGAAACAGGCGGAGTTCTCTCTTATACGTGATGGGCCAGAAATAGCAAGCAAAACAAAAACAACACGGATTCGGAATCAGAACGATGCGGGGCGGCACGGGAATTACCAGCAGCTTTGGTTACAGATCTGGTGGAGACGGTGAGTTTTTTTTTTTAAAAAAAAAATAGTAGAGCAAGAAACGCTAACGGTGTGATTCTCCTGAAAATTATCAGAGTTTGTAAACAGCCATGGCAGCCTCCAATCCGAAGGATCGGAACCTGAAAAAAAAACCAGAAAATTTGGCAGAATGCTGAGTCTGCCATTTATTCCTCCCGGAAACTTTAGCCAGCATTCTGACATTTATTCCTCCTGAAAACTTTAGCAGAGCCTATTAACATTGGACGTCCCGACTACATTTGATGTCCCATAAAAATATTATTTGCGACCGCTAAGGTGGTAGCCCGATTGTTAGAGACCTTGTCTCACTATTAGTTACAGGTTTGAGGCATGATCCCTTGGATGACTTCATTAAATTCCGGAATTTTTCTGGGATCCATGAACGAGTGAGAGATCAGGATTTCTCCATCTTTGTCTCGTTCTACTAGTCGCCCTTAGTGGTGTCCGGTGAGGAAAGATGCGAAAATTTGAACATCTTGAATTGAATATTACCTGATGAGATAGGGACCTATGGGGTAGCCACTGAGATTTATCTCCCATCCCTATTTCTTATTAAAAAAAAATATTTGTGCAGGAATATATCTGACCGCCTTCCACAAACTTTGGGATTGCTTGTAAACATCTGTCCTCCTAAATACCACCCACATATCCCGTTGATGCCCTGTTCTTCTCCAATTTTAAAATAATAGTGGGCCCTACTCTTGTAAATATTCATATCATACCGGGACCTACTCAAGTCGATCTTTCTCTTCTTGCACATATTAATATTATATTATATTTATAAATATGGGGAAGAATCTTTCTTCCTCCAAAAAAAAAAAAAAAAAAAAAAAAAAAAAAAAAAAAAAAAAAAAAAAAAAAAAAAAAACCAGTTACAAAGGATTATTGAGGCTCAAAAAAAGTGTTGAATTTAAGTTTGCCTAAAATCTTACTTATGATCTCTATAGATAAACATGTACGCCGATGTGGCGGGATCGCTGACATGGAGCCCCTCTCGGACCCAGCTGGCTACCACGTTGGCGGACAGTACCAACTGGACCAAGACTCTAGCGGGACCTCTCTCAGTCCGAGCCCCTCGTGCCGGAGTGGCACCCCCGAGGTCGAGCCCCAATCGAGGTCAAGCCCTCGTTCTACGTGCCCCTATGCCAGAGCAGCTCCCCTGAGGTCGAGCCTCGATCGAGGTCAGGTCCTCGTTCTTCGTGCCCCTCATGTCAGAGCGGCTCCCCTGAGGTCGAGCCCCGGCTAATGTCAGGCCCTCATTCTTTGCGGCCCTCGTGCCGGAGCGGCTTCCCCGAGGTCGAGCCCCGGCTGAGGTCAAGCCCTCGTTCTTCGTGCCCCTCGTGTCGGAGCGGCTCCTCTAAGATCGAGTCCCGATCAAGGTCAAGCCCTTGTTCGTTGTGCCCCTAGTGCCAGAGTGGCTCCCCCGAGGTCGAGCCCTGGCCGAGGTCAGGCCCTCGTTCTTCATGCCCTTCGTGCTGGAGTGGATCCTCTGAGGTCGAGCCCCGGCCGAGGTCAGGCCCTTGTTCTTTGCGCCTGCAGGGAAAGTCCCCTTCCCTGCTTGAGGTCGACCCCATGGTCAAAGTCAACCTCTCTCCATGGCAGACAAGTAGCGGTGCTGGCAAGTGGCGCCATCGCCCTTACCCTAGCATGCCTGGGGAGACTGGGATGCCTAACAGGCGATGGCACATCGCCTGAAATGTCCGAAGGAATGGCTTCCCCTCCAAAGCATGCCGACTGTGCCCCTGCAAAGTGATGTTCTGCTAGGGCATGCCAGTCTCTTGGGGAAGCATTCCGCCGGAGCAACTAAACTCCCAGTCCACTATCGGTGCCACCTGGGAAAGGAGATCCGCTGCCCACTATCTGCACCACCCAGAAGAGGAAGGGCCCGTCAGAGAATTTAGACCCTGTAGCATCTATCCTCGGATCGGTGCCCTGCCAGATGGTGGGATGGCACGAATGGGGAGCATCGCCCTGTCGGGGCATCAGGGTTCGTAGCACATCTCCCTGCCACGAAGGAGGCATGCCCCCTCCACATTCTCCGGGGGCTCAGTTAGTGGCAAATCCCCGACTACCCGGGTGGAAAAAAGCAAGCCTACATCCCACTCGTGTAGGGGAAGACATGGGAGGGTCCGGAGAAATAGAGTTCCATACCCTATAGAAGGCACCTCTCGCCTATAACAAAATCCAAAGGGGTCTCCGGCAAAGGTAAGTGAGAAGGGGCTAGCACCACAACGAGGCACTAGGCATACCAAGAGCATCCAAGAACTCCCGGGAGAGTTCCGACGGCCACCACTGCTCGTGCCCTCCTTCTCGACCTAGCATTTCACTTTATCTCTTTCTTAGAGACCTCCGAGGGTGGAAATCGCTTCGGGATCCATCCAGGAGGATCTGTTCCCTTAGGCCGTCCACTGACTTGATCGTCGAAGTGAGCCCGCCGAAATTCCCGGCTTGGGTCTCCTTTCTTCTGCAGGTTCGGGTACGCCCATTGGACGCCGGACGGGGGCACCATCAATCGACACCAAACGAGCACTACAGGCCATGGCAACCTAGGCGGCAACAGATTGGCATGCCAGGTAGGGGTGAATGGTCCCTAGTTTGAGCCAGTCTCCTGTCACTGAAGTAGCTCTGCCCGCAAAATGGTGGTCACGTGCGCACGGGAAGTCTCCACCAGTCGTGTGGGGGATGCTCCCCCTTGTGGAAGCTCACACAGTCCGGAAAGGGAGCTCCAAGATCCACTACAGCTGCCTCTGGTGGACCTCCAGCTCGCTGCACTCACTCAATAGGTATAGACCCTGACCGTGGCAGTGCGACAGCTTCACCATTAGCACCGGTCCTTGGCCACCCAGCAGTAGCTAGGGACCCATACGGCTCAAGCCGCCTGTCCCCGCAATAGCATGCGTTCCCTCCAGGGAAGGCCATCGCACCCACGGGCCACATCTGATCACCGGGGAAGCCTCCAGACCCCGGGGAAGAGATAATGGAGTGGGTCGGTCGATCAGGAGAGCTGCTCCCCAGTCTCTGACTGCATCGTCGCTAGGCGATGCAGGCACCGTCAGGGTAAGGCCCCCTAGCATGACTCCCTACGACCGTCGCCTATATCTCCTTTGACAGTCTTGGTGGAAGGTTCCATCGACGATGCCATTAGGTGCCTAGCTAAGAAGCACCTGGAAGAGCAAGAGCGCAAGCTTGCTATCCCGTTAGTTTGCCAACATGCAGGGCTCCTCACGCGAGCCCACGGGCTACGACGCCCACCCCCTTTTCTCTCAAGAAATCTAAGAGGAGCCGATCCCCACTCGGTTTTGCATGCCCCAGGTGGATCCCTATGACGGGACCACCGATTCTTTGGACCACTTGGAGAGCTACAAGGCTCTCTGAGGGTCCAAGGGGTGACTGGCGCCCTCCTTTGCATCACCTTCTCGGCCACCCTTCGGAAGGTTGCTCGAGTCTGGTGCACCCTCTCAAGCCTGAAAGCATCCACTCCTTTGCACAGCTGGGAGGAGGTTCATGGCACACTTTGATGCCTACCGAAAAATGCCGCAAGAGGTCGATAGCATTTTTTTTATTCGACAACAGGACCATGAGTCCTTGCAGGATTATGTATCCTGCTTCAAGGTTGCCACCCTAGAGATTTACAATTTGGACGAGCCCGTCGCTATGCTGGCACTAAAAAAGGGCTCAGGACCTCCCGTCTAACCTACTTCCTGGACAATAAGCCATCGAAGACCTACTCCAAGCTCCTCCTCCATGTCCACAAGTACATCCATACGGAGGAGGCCGACTAGACCAGAAGGGAGCTGGACGGGAGGCCCCTGAAGAAGCAATCCCAAGGAGAAGCCTCCGGGAAGTAGAGACTCGGATTAGCCCAAAACCTCCAGACTGGCCCAAAGCTAAAGAATGCTCCCATTCTTGAAGAAAGATTCACTCCACTCCTTGCCCCGAGGTCTAGGATCCTTATGGAGATAGAAGGCGAGCATTATTTGCACCGCCCTCCCCTACTGAGACCATCAAGTGGCCACGATAAGTCAAAGTATTGCCAGTTCCACCACGATCATGGCCACGACATCGAGGAATGCCGCCATCTCAAGAGAGAAATTGAAGACCTGATAAGAAGGAGCTACCTCAAAAAGTTTTTGGGGGGCAAGGCCCTGACGGAACCTCAGGCGCTTGCTGCTCTCCCCCTATCGACAATCGGCCCACCAAGAAGCCTGTGGGCATGATATCTTGGGGAATAGAGCATGCCTCTAAGAGAACTAGGATGGGGGAGGGATCAGAAAATGTACTCCCCTTTGCGAGAAAAAGGGAGACCGGGGTGGAAAATGTAAACAATGATGCTATTGTCATCAAGATGATGATAGTGAAGTATCCTATAAAATGGATTATGGTCGATAGTAAAAGCTCGACTGATGTCCTTTTCTACGATGCCTTCTCCAAGATGAATTTGTCTTCCACTCAACTGAAGCCAGTGCACACCCCCCTTGTCAGTTTTATCAAAGACATGGTGGGGGTTGAAGGAGAGATTACTCTCCTAGTCACTGCTGGCTCACCACCTCGATAGAGTATGGTTATGATAACTTTCATGATTGTTAGGCTTCCCTCGGCCTACAATGTGATTCTCGACCGCCCTGAGCTCAATCTGCTTGATGCAGTCATTTCAACGAAGCAATTTTCAACGAGCGAACATAGATGTATTCGCTTGGATCATGGTGGATATGCCAGCGATCCCCATCGACATCATCACCCAAAGGCTGAACATCGATCCGAAGTGCCGTTTGATCTGACAGAAGAAAAGAAGCTGCATCCCAGAAAGGTAAAGGGCAGTGAATGAAGAGGTGGAGAAGCTCCTCGTGGCTAGCTTCATTCACGAAGTCCAATGCCCCAGCTAGCTGGCGAATGTGGTCATGGTCAAGAAAGCCAACGGAAAGTGGAGGATCTGTGTAGACTACACAGACCTCAATCGAGCCTACCCAAAAGTTAGCTTCCCTCTTCCAAAGACCAAGTAGCTGGTGGATGCCACCTCTAGGCACCGTCTACTCATCTTTATGGATGCATTTTCTGGGTACAACCAGATCCGGATGCACCTCGAAGATGAGGAGCACACTGCCTTCATCATGGACCATAGGACATACTGCTATCAGATGATGCCATTCAGCCTGAAGAACGTTGGAGCCACTTATTAGTGTCTGGTCAATAGGTCTTCAAAGACCAAATTGGTCGTAACATGCAAGTGTACATGGATGACATGCTCGTCATGAGTCAACCGGAGTCAGACCATGTTGCGGACCTAGCAAAGGCTTTCCACAACCTCTGCCTTTACAAGATGAAGTTGAATTCAGCCAAGTGTGCCTTTGGCATGGCGGCCGGGAAATTCCTGAGTTTCATGGTAACTTAGAGGGGAATCGAAGCCAACCTAGAGAAGGTCCAAGCAATTGTCAACATGGAGCACCCCACCTCGAAGAAGCAAGTACAGCACCTGACCGGCTGGATTGCAGCTTTGAGTCAGTTCATCTCGTGCTCCACCGATTGCTACCTGCCTGTCTTCAAGGTATTGCATAACTTTGCCTAGATGGAGGAATGCCAGGAGGCCTTTGAGGAGCTGAAGAAATTCCTGGCATTGCCCTTGCTGCTCTCAAGGCTGGAGGATGGGGATGAGCTCCTCCTATATCTAGCAATCACCCTAGGAGCTATCAGTTCAGTGCTCATCCGTGTGGATGGTGATGGAGTTCAAAAGTTGGTATATTACATTAGCAAGCTCCTTTAGGATGCGAAGATTAGGTATACCCACTTTGAGAAATAGATTTTTGCACTTATTATGTCTGCTCAGTATCTCAGGCTATACTTCCAAGCCCACCCGATCATGGTCTTAATTGACTAGCCGCTGAGGGCCATACTCAGCCGTCCGGACATGTCGGGGCATCTAGTGAAGTGGGGCACTGAAGCTTAGTGAGTTTGACATCACCTATCACTTGAGGCCATCCCAAAAGGCACAAGTATTGATAGACTTCCCAGTCGAGTAAGCCGGCATGGGCGAAGAGTTAGAGGAAGCTTTCTCGGAGCACCAGACGGAGCCACCGACTGACGAGGAGGTCTGGGTCCTCCATGTGGATGGTGCATCAAATGCAAGGGGGAATAAAGCCGGCCTCATTCTCTCCAATCATGGTGGGGTCATGGTCGAGTGCTCGTTATGCTTTGTGTTCGAGGCCACCCATAACCAAGCAGAATACAAGGCACTCCTCGCGGGGTTAAGGGTATCCCGCGAACTAGGAGTGTCCAGCCTGAGAGTCTTCACCGACTCATGCTGGTGGCTGGTCAAGTCTCGGGAGAGTTCGAAGCCCGAGCCCCTCAAATGTTAAAGTACCTAGAGTGGGTACGCACGAGCGCAGCAGGTTTTAGGTGTTTCAGCATCTTCCTCATGGCGCTTACTATCTTGCCGGACTAGATGGTGCCCAATGCACACATACCTGGAATGCCAGTAACCTAAGGGTGTATTATCAATAATGTAAGATTTCCTTCCATTAATTATAAATTCCTCTTTGGTGTAATGCCGTTTCTACGTGTGCAGGGAAATCTTCGCTTGACTCCAAGTCTAGCACTCAAAGCAGGAAACGCCTGAAGCCTCGTACTTCAAAGCTAGAAAACTCCTGAAGCCCCATACTTTAAAGCCGGGAAATTCTTGAAGCCCCGTACTTCAAAGTCGGGAAACTCTTGAAGCCCCACACTTCAAAGCTAGGAAACTCTTGAAGCCCCGCACCACAAAGCTAAGAAACTCCCGAAGCCTCGCACCTCAAAGCTGGAAAACTCCTGAAGCCCCGCACCTCAAAGCTGGGAAACTCCTGAATCCCCTCACTTCAAAGTTGGGAAACTCTTGAAGCCCTGCACTTCAAAGCTGGGGTAGTCCAAAAGCCCTGCATCAAATCCATCGGACCCTCAATCTAGTGAAGGCAAGCCAGGGAGTCCAAAAGCCCCACATCTAATCCATCGGACCCTCAGTCCGATGATGGCAAGCCAGGGCAGTCTAGAAGCCCCGCATTTAATCTGTTGGATCCTTAGTCCGGCAACAGCAAGCTGGGGTAGTCTAGAAGCCCCGCATTCAATCCATTAGAACCTCAGTCTGGTGATGGCAAGCCAGGGTAGTCTAGAAGCCCCCCAATCCATCTGACCCTCAGTCCTGTGATGGCAAGTCGGGGTAGTCCAGAAGCCCCACATTCAATTCGTCGAACCCTCAGTCCAGCGATGGCAAGTTGGGGCAGTCCAGAAGTCCCGCATTCAACCCATCAGACCCTCAGTCCGACGATGGCAAGTCAGGATAGCTAAGTCCCCTTTGGTCACCCGCTATCTTTACGGGGCCATTGGGAAGGACTGAAGTCCAGAGAGGCTTGGTTCAGCAATTATAATGGAGATTCATACTCATACCCTAGAAAGAAAAAGGAAGAGGACAATCTGATAGAAAAGGACGAATTCCATTAAGATGTCCCCGAGCAAAAACTCCTAAGTATGAGGAGCCAAAAAAAAAAAGAGAGAGAAGTATTCAATGAAAAGAAGATGGACTTCATTAATCAAGATTTCTTTACAATAGAAGAGACCCCGATAGATTGGGTAGCCCCCCAAAGAAGTCAAAAGGAAAATAAAAATCCTAAGTATAACTATTGCTCTGCAGGCTCCTTCCTGGGATGGCGGGGGGGGGGGGGGGGGGGGTCGCCGACATCCTCCTAGCTCTCCACCGGTGGGGGTACCACCTCAGAAGCTGGTGATGGGTCCGCTGCCTCGCCCGCTTTGGCCGAAGGCTCCACTTCCTCATTACCAATGCCAGGGATTGCTGGAATGATGATGGCCTCTAGGTCTAGCTCCGGGAAGGCCTGTGCCACTTTTGACCGGCATACCGTGAACCCCTGAATGAAGGAGTCCATGACTACCTCCCGAACCTCATCGGTGAACTCCATCGAGGCCTTGAACCTCGGCACTGCTTCTGTTGCTTCCTTCTTAGAGGCTTCCATCAAGGCCATCGCCACGGCCGCCTTCTCTTCCGCTGACGCCGCTCGCACCAGCACCACCTCTAGGTGGGTCTGGAGGACCTAAAACTCCCCCTCCAGATGCGCCACCTCTGTGGCAGACTTCTTCGCTTGGCAGGGGGCCTTCCCCCTCTCAGCAACCAAGGACACCTCCATGTCCCTGGCTCGCTTGTCAGCTCCGACCGTCGCCGCCTTTGCATTGGCCAGCTTGGTGAGGAGGGTCCGTTTATGGTCCTCGAGAGCCCAGACCCTCTCTATCTAGGCCTTGGCCTCCTCCCCGAGTGCTTCCATCTGTGCCTTCTACTGAGCTCCCGCTTTTTCCACTGGGCATAGAAGTCCCGGATGAGAAGGATATCGATGCCAATCTACATTAGCAGAAGCGTCAGCAAACGCAACTCTGCCAATAGTGAAAGAAAGAGGCGGTGAAGAAGAAACTTACTATGAAGAGTTGGAGAAGGATGCCAGTGATGGCCGCCATGAACATCTTACCGCCCCTCTCCTGGCGATCGTATGACTGGATGGCAAAGTCCATCATCTATTCGGCCAGTGTGACGTCCTGGGTGACCGACGAGTTTGACTGCACGGTGATGGTGGCCTGGCGCACCCTTGGGGTCGGCTGCACTGCCGCCACTACTAAACCCGAGGAAGTCGGTGATGGAGGAAGCTGGGCCACCGGGGGTGCACTCGCCGCTCCGATCATCGATGGTGGCAGTGGGTGCGGCACCCTCTCCCTCGCTTCTAGTTCGGCCTCCACCTCGACGATATCCAAGGCTTCGATTGTAATACGGGCCATGGGCCCAGCCCACGCCTTTGCATCGTGCCCCTGGGCTAGGACTTGGGCCTGCAGCCTAGGCGACGAGGAGGCCAGCCCAACTGCCCAGCTCTCCAGCCGGATGGAGTAGTCGATCTGGACCCCCATTGGGTTCCTCGTGGGCCCTTTTCACTGGGCTTTCCCTGGACCCAGGAGATGCACCCCTCTTCCAGGTCATCTCCAGAACTTGATCCAAGAAGAACTTCATGCCTGCAAAGGAGAAGGAAGGTAGGTTAGTACCGAGGCCGAGAAGGATTCAAGGAAGGAAAATGAACGTGATCGGAGAAGGCTCACCTAGGGCCCGGATTGGGCTGATCTTGGCATCAAACAGGTTTTGCTCAGATAGCAAAACCTAGAGAGAAGGAATTTGGGTGGTGAGGAGCTGGTTATACACCCCCCGATTAGCATTTTCCACTTGGGAGTTTCGGTTTGAAGATCAGTTCGGATTGCTCCAGACCCAGTCAACCCCTTCCATGGAGGTGAAGAAGTACCTACTCTTCCATCCCTTGATGGAAGAGGGGAGTTCAAACTTAATGCCCTTCGAGCAAGGAGTGACAAACCACCAACCCTCATTGATTGAGTGGCGCTTTAGGGTGAAAAATATCCTGAAAAGAGAAAAACGAGCAACAATCCTATGAAAATGATAGAGGACTATGAAGTAGGAGATGACTCTAACGACATTGGGAGCAAGTTGGGCCGGAACTAGACAAAAACTGCTAAGGAAGGAGAGAAAAAAAGGATGCAGAGGAAGACAAAGACCCTCGAGAAAGAAGTCCTCTTACAGAGCAACCCGACTTGGGCCACCGGAGGTGACTCGCTCCCTCGATCCTGGAATAGAGAGTAGGATAGAGTCCGGGACCCCGTATGTCCCCCAGAGCTGTGAGAGGTCCTCTTCGGTCATCACCGAGGTGATGCCGGAGGGACCAGTTGAACTAGAAGGGGGCAGAGCAGGAGGAGGGGCCCTGGGACCACTGATGACTATCCCTATTGGTCGAATGCCCCTAAGGACATTGAGGTTTAAGGGAACCTCATCCTCCTCATCGGAGGATGGAGTCCTCGACTGGGAAGGTCCAGCTTCGTTAGGATTGCTGGAGTGATGTGGGACTAATATGCATGCAATTCTTTTTGTATGTTTTATATGTGGGGTTAGGTAATTAATTCCCAAATTTCAGATCAAAATTAGTTGTAGGAAATTTTGTATGAATTTTTTGAAGCCAAGCATGTAGATTAGAACCTAGAAAAGTACTAAAGAAGGATCGCCGGGGCTGAGAAGCCTCGGTTAGGGCAAGTTCTCCTACAATATAAAGATTAGAGGTAGAGGGGGTGTATCTGACAATGTCTGAAGTGCCCGGTGAAGATCGCAGCAAAGGGATCTCTCGTTCCTTGATGGATGCGGCCTGGAAAACCAAGCCAAAGACCCGTGGATACCTGACTTTCTGCTCGGTGGTCCGATTGAGGCTTGGCTGGAGTCGTTGGATTCGTAGGAACTCGGGGACCTGCAAACGACCTATCAGGGGTTAGAAAACTCAAAGGAGATTAAGAAAATAAAGAAAAATAGCAAAAGGGAAAGGAATTTTGGAGTGGGCGGCTAAGGCTCTAGAGGATTGGCTGGCGGAAGGATGATGATTGCAGCACCGGGAAGAAGAAAACTCTCACATCCCTTTATGCACACAGCAGGGTAACACTCAAAGCAATAGAAGAACTCAAGGTTTATTTCATATATCAAAATCTATCCTCATACAAGAGGCTAGGGTCCCTTAAATAGACCCTTAACCTTGGACTCCAAGTAAGGATACATTAGTCTTTACATAAGAATCCTACTCGTACTCAAACCCTAGCTAGAAAATAAGGAAACATTAGGTAGAAAAAATCCCTAAAAATTCTCTTGACTTGGTCAATACTCCAAGGATACCTAGGGGGACGTGTTGGGCTTCTAGGAGCAGCAAGAGGCCGGCCCAAAGGGGCTCGGGCGCATGGGTTTGGGCCTTTGGAAGCTGGGGTAGCCTGGTAGCCAGGTAGCAGGAATATTCCCCGGTATCTTGCTTCTTAGGGGCTTGGGCTTGGTGCTTGGGCTTGATTTCTTTAGGCTAGGATGCAGATGGACCTCTAAAATCATGGATGCCTTAGTCTATGAATATATTTTGGCATCTGGAAGGGAATCTGGGCATCTGGAGTGCATCTGCAAGGAATCAGGGTTTCTGATTTTCCTCTTGGGATCTTTAAATCTTCAAGCTGGGTTGGACTTGGGCTAAACTTCCATGTCTTCAATCTGGTTGGACTTGGTCTTCACTTGTATGATGTGGTCTTGAGTCTTCAATTTGCTTGGACAGGACTCAAAAAAAATAAAATTAGCTCGACATGAGCTGACTAACATTAGACTGAATTAGCTCAACATGAGCTGACTAGTACAAAACTAAAATAACAACTCAAAAGACTCAAATAATAACTAAAATGGACTCATATGGGCTAAGCCCTTATTATAGATGGACTCATAAACTATTGATCAATCCACAGAGGATTGAAAAGCCTCTGTCTTATTCTAGTGCCTCCGGTGTCCCCACCAATTCTCCCAGGGTGGGAGGAACTCGACCCTATCGAGTGAAGATCAGACTAGCTCACATATCTCTCAAGAAGGTCTGGGTTGAGGCATTGCAAGTCCTCTCAAGAAATCCATGAATCGTCCGACTCTAGCCGGCCTTGCCATCGGACCAGGAAGCATTGATAGTCATGGCCCCGGGTCATGATGGCTTGATCGTCCAGGATACGCTCGATCTGTTCTCCTCTCTCAGGCCAATTTGTTAGTGGACACTCTGGGTTAGGGTCACTCACAATGAAAAGGAATAGGTCCAAAGGCCTCACTAGGTATCTTTGCCGGTTCCTTGTACTCAACCAGGTCTGTAATATTGAAGGTAGAACTAATGCCCAAATCCGAAAGCAAGTCTAACACCTAGCCTTTGATCCAACCTTTTCTATCACTTAAAAAGGTCCGGCTCTGCGAGCATGAAGCTTCTTTTAAGCCTAAGCCTAACCAAGATAGAATCCACTACATCAAAATCTTTGGTCCATCTTCGGGAATTAGCCAGTTGTTTTAAGATTAGTGCAGGTGGTGAACATGCTAGGCACATGCAGACTCCTAACAAGATGATGCAAAGGACTCAAACTAACACCTAATAGACTTGACTTTGCATTCCTATCGAAGGAAATTTATTAGACTTTTATGAGCCTAAACCTAAGAGACTATAGACTCTCTAGGTCTGACCCTAGTGTGGTGTGCACAAGAGTATTTACAATGGACTCCAAGCAAATGCCAAAGGGTATGCCAAAAGTATAATGCAAACCTAACATGCGTAATGAATGCATGCAGTACGCTAATCTCAACTAAATGCAATATAATGATCCTAGAAATGTTGGAGATGTCTGGAAAGGGCAGAAAATAGGAAGTGGGTTCAGAATTAGTTTGGTAGGGTAGAGAAAAAGATTCCGGGTTAGTTGGATATAGTAGGATAAGAGAAGGCATGCCAGGGACTAATCCTAGACTAATGAGGCTAACCTTATGGGGTTGCGGTATATCTATGGGCAAGAAAAAGTCCATGCTATGGAAGGATGGGTCAACAATTTCTGGGAAGAGATCTTCAATAGGAATGGCAGGAAGGGATTCATCCTGAGGGCAATGGGTTAAGTAAGCCAAATCCTCAATAAAGTCTTCTTGTTCATGGAATTTAGGAATAGGCTCTACAATTAGATCCTTTTCTAGTGTTTCCTTAGGTAAAATCCTAGTATCAGAGTTCTCTTCCTCTAATTGTTCTTTCACTATAGCTTTAGGTTAGATGTGGTCAAGGTCAACTAGCTCTGAGTTGATTTCTACCTGGATATCTACTGGGTCAGCTAATTCTAGGTCTACTAAAGGTGTCTCCTCTTCTCCTTCATACTCATCCACTAGGCTCGCATCAGCTTCATACACTTCCATGTTAATGTAAGCCATGTCAATCCCAGGAATGGTTGGAGAATGTCGGCTAGGAGAAAATTGGCTAGGTCCTGGTTTCTGATTATGGACACTAATCCTAGTAGGTTCAGGTTGCCTAAGAGGTAGTGGCTCACTACTGGGCTCATATTTAGGGGTACTAATCCTATGGGGTTCAAGTTGACTAGGGGAAACTTGACTAGTACTAGGCTGATACTTAGGGGTTATGGGTTCTCTGGGCTCATAGGACAAGGGTGCAGATCTATGGGTCATGGGATTATAGGATCTGGGGTCATAGGATTTTGAGTCAGCTCTATGGTCAGGTTCTAAGGATGGATCATGGTATGGGGTCCTCCTAAGGTTGGGCTCCCTATATGAGTCAGGATATTGGGTTCTCCTAGGGTTAGACTCCCTATATGGGTCAGAATATTGGGTGTTGGGTCTACTAGGCTCATGGGATATGGGCTCATAGGTTCTAGAGTCATAGGATTTGGAGTCATAAGATCTATAGGCTGTGGGTATACTAGGTTTATAGGGAGTGGATGGATAGGATCTATGTTCATAGGTTTTGGGTACATAGGGTAAAGGTGGCTCAGGTTTGGATCTAGTCTGGGTCCTACGGGTTTTCTCTAGGATTTCTAGTCAGTTGTCTAGAAGATCAAACCTATGGTTCATTTGGACAATGGATTGGGTTAGCTGCTCAGTAAAGGCTTTTATTTGGGCCTGAACCCCGGACTCCATGACTAGACTGGGCTGGATATGAACTAACGGGCTCCTAATCTAGACTGGACATAGGCTGATGGCCTAATGGGCTCCTAATCTAGTGCTCATGTAAGACTTGATCAAACTGACTACAGCTGACTAGACCTAGAGTCCAAAACTAAGGGCTCAATCAGAGTAGCAAGCTAGCCTATAGTAACCCTGTACTCAGCCAGGCAGGTGTAAAGGGAGTGTTAGGTCCCTGATTGCCAATCCTAGATATCAATCAGAGATTGGCCAGGTAGGCGGACCAGCACACAAGCCCTTCAGGATTGAATCCCTAAACCATCGTTCTAGACACCGAGCACAAAGCACACACAGGTTAGCTTGACACAATGATCTGACACTTAGCCCGAACCCGACCAGTTGGTGTCCCTAGGCCACTAGGGCAAATTAAGTCTAATCAATTTTAGTTTAGGCTTGGGACCGAATGCAAGGGAGGTGTAGTTTTGGGCTAAGGAGAGGTGATCAAATCCTCCCCTGATCTGACATAGCAAGAGTGCCCTTAAAAGTAGATTATGCAATGATGGCAGGCAAATGATGCAAATTAAGGTTAGATGTTTTGGTAGCTTTTATATATATGATTTTTTTTTTTTTTTTATTTTTCTTTGTAGAGATATGATTTGCAGAAAATGACCTAATATGCTAGAAACATACTAAAAATAAAAGATATGCAAAAAAAATGCTAAACAAAATCCTAAAACTTCCAAACTTGTCTTGCTGAAAAAATAGAGTCAAAAATTTGCAAGCTGTATTTTGGCTTGCAGAAACTGCACAGATCGAAATAAAATCTGCAAAAATTTTAGAAATTACATTGAATTATGATGAATCTATAAAAGTATATTTTATAATTTTTGAAGTTCAGAGTAGGGAGAAATAATTAAAATGATAGAGTATTTATGGACTGAAAAATTGCAGAAAATAAGCCCTAATCTAAGCTCTGATACCAGATGATGCGGGACTAATATGCATGCAATTCTTTTTGTATATTTTATATGTGGGGTTAGGTGATTAATTCCTGAATTTTAGATCAAAATTAGTTGTAGGGAATTTTGTATGAATTTTTTGAAGTCAAGCATGCAGATTAGAACCTAGAAAAGTACTAAAGAAGGATCGCCGGGCTGAGAAGTCTCGGTTAGGGCAAGTTCTCCTACAATATAAAGACTGGAGGTAGAGGGGGTGTACCTGACAATGTCTGAAGCACCTGGTGAAGATTCCAGTGAAGGGATCTCTCGTTCCTCGATGGATGCAGCCTGGAAAATCGAGCCAAAGATCCACGGATACTCGGCTTTTTGCTTGGTGGTCCGATTGAGGCTTAGCTGGAGTTGTTGGATTCGTAGGAACTCGGGGACCTGCAATCGACCTGTCAGGGGTTAGAAAACTCAAAGGAGATCAAGAAAATAAAGAAAAATAGCAAAGGGAAAAGGAATTTTGGAGTGGGCGGCTAAGGCTCTGGAGGATTTGCTGGCAGCAGGATGATGATTGCAGCACCAAGAAGAAAACTCTCACACCCCTTTATGCACATAGCAGGATAACACTCAAAGCAATAGAAGAACTCAAGGTTTATTTCATATATCAAAATCTATCCTCATACAAGGGGCTAGGGTCCCTTAAATAGATCCTTAACCTTGGACTCCAAGTAAGGATACATTAGTCTTTACATAAGAACCCTACTCCTACTCAAACCCTCGCTAGAAAATAAGAAAATATTAGGTAAAAAATATCCCTAAAAATTCTCTTGACTTGGTCAATACTCCAAGGATGCCTAGGGGGGCGTGTTGGGCATCTAGGAGCAGCAAGAGGCCGGCCCAAAGGGGCTCGGGCGCATGGGTTTGGGCTTCTGGAAGCTGGGGTGGCCTGGTAGCCAGGTAGCAGGAATATTTTCTGGTATCTTGCTTCTTAGGGGCTTGTGCTTGGCACTTGGGCTTGATTTCTTTGGGCTAGGATGTAGATGGACCTCTAAAATCATGGATGCCTTGGTCTATGAATATATTTTGGCATCTGGAAGGAAATCTGGGCATCTGGAGGGCATCTGCAAGGAATCAGGGTTTCTGATTTTCTTCTTGGGGTCTTTAAATCTTCAAGCTGGGTTGGACTTGGGCTAAACTTCCATGTCTTCAATCTGGTTGGACTTGGTCTTCACTTGAATGATGTGGACTTGAGTCTTCAATTTGCTTGGACAGGACTCAAAAATAATAAAATTAGCTCGACATGAGCTGACTAACATTGGACTGAACTAGCTCAACATGAGCTGACTAGTACAGAACTAAAATAACAACTCAAAAGATTCAAATAACAACTAAAATAGACTTAAATGGGCTAAGCCCTTATTACAGATGGACTCATAAATTATTGATCAATCCATAGAGGGTTGAAAAGCCTCTGTCTTATTCTGGTGCCTCCGGCATCCCCACCATGGAGGGAGGATGACCCCAACCTGAGGGACTCATCTCTAAGTAAAGAGATGAAGGAACAAGGAATAGAAGGCCTACGGGTCATAAGGTGGGACTCTCTCAACCTAATCAAAGGCAAGGAAGGCAAAGAAGAAGACAAGGAAGGGAAAGACTGACCTGGATGCCTCGAGAAAAAAGAGGGTAGACTTGGAAAGAAGGGCTGTGTCTCGTTTGCAAGGTTCGAAGGTTGAAAAGAGATGGTTTGGGAAAAGATTTCCTCCCTTTCAAAATGGATGGGCTATGCCTGTGCATCCTTTCGATCCTCTCATCACTGGATGCGTGCCATGTGTCGATGTTAGCTAAGAATGGCACCTCGATACTCTGAAAACCCCTCGAGCACGACGTCAACCATTATGATACCTTGGACCCGCCGACATGGCATCCCCATATTGCCCTCGGGGCACGATCCATGAATCACCAATGATCATGGTATTTAATGGTGCTGGATGTTTGCCCTTTCCATGTCAGCATCACCATAACTTCCTTCATCCCGAGCACCATGTTGCATCGAGACTCGTGAGTGGGGGGCAATTGATGTGGTGGGACTGCTGACGTGGAGCCCCTCTCGAACCCAGCTGGCGGCCATGTTGGCTGGCAGTACCAACTGGACAAAGGCTCTAGCGGGACCTCTCTCGATCCGAGCCCCTCGTGCTGAAGTGGCTCCCCCGAGGTTGAGCCCCGGCCAAGGTCAGGCCCTCGTTCTTCATGCCCCTCATGTCGGAGCGGCTCCTCCGAGGTCGAGCCTCGATCGAGGTCAGGCCCTCATTCTTCGTGCCCCTCATGCTGGAGCGGCTCCTCCGAGATCGAGCCCTAGTCGAGGTCAGATCCTTGTTCTTCATGCCCCTTGTGCCAGAGCAGCTCCCCCAAGATCGAGCCCTGGCCGAAGTCAGGCCCTTGTTCTTTATGCCCCTCGTGTTGGAGTGGCTCCCTCGAGGTCGAGCCCTGGCCGAGATTAGGTCCTTATTCTTCGTGCCCCTCATGCCGGAGCAGCTCTCCCGAGGTCGAGCCCTTGTCGAGGTCAGGCTCTCATTCTTCGTGCCTCTCATGCAAAAGTGGCTCCCTCGAGGTTGAGCCCTGGCCGAGGTCAGGCCCTTGTTCTTTGTGCCTACAGGGGAAGTCCCCCTCCCCACTCTAGGCCGACCCCATGGTCAAAGTCAGCCTCTCTCCTGGGCGAACAAGCAGCGGTGCCGGCAAGTGGCACCATCACCCTCACCTTGGCTTGCTTGGGGAGACTGGCATGCCTGACGGGTGACGGCACGCCACTTGAAATGTCCAAAGGAATGGCTTCCTTTCCAGAGCACACCGACCGTGCCCCTGCAAAGTGGTGTTCTGCCAGGGCACACTGGTCTATGGACGAAGCATCATGCCGGAGCAACTACACTTCCAGTCCACTATCGGTGCCACCTGAGAAAGGAGCTCTGCTACCCACTATTTGCACCACCCAGAAGAGGAAGGGCCCGTTAGAGAATTCAGACCCTATAGTATCTACCCTCAGACCAATTCCCTACCAGATGGTGGGATGGCACGAATGGAGAGCAGCACCCTGTCGGGGTGTCAGGGTCCATAGCACATCTCTCTGCCATGAAGGAGGTGCACCCCCTCTACGTTCTTCAACGGCTCAGTTAGTGGCAAATCCTCGACCACCCAAGGGGAAAAAAGCAAGCTTACATCTCACTCGCGCGAGAGGGAGACACATGAGGGTCCGGAGAAATAGAGTTTTGTAATCCCATAGAAGGCATCGCTCGCCCATAAAAAAATTCGAAGGGGTCTCCGGCAAAGGTAAGCGAGAAGGAGCTGGCACCACAGCGAAGCACCAAGTATACCAAAAGTATCCAAGAACACCCAGGAGAGTTCCAACGGCTATTACTGCTCGTGCCCTCCTTCTCGACCTAGCTTCTCACTTCATCACTTTCTTAGAGACCTCCATGGGTGAAAATCGCTCTGGGATCTTTCCAAGAGGATCTGTTCCCCTAGGTCATCCACTGACTTGATTGTCGGAGTGCCCCCGTCAGAATTCCCGGCCCATGTCTGCTTTCTTTTGCAGGTTCGGGCACGCCCATCGGACGCCGGATGGGAGTGCCATCAACCGACGCCGAACGAGCGCTACAGGCCACGATGACCTAGGCGGCAATATATGCAATTATAATTTGGTGAAATTCTCTCAATAAATAATTTGGTGAACTTTAGAGAATTAATTGGTGATTTTTTTTCCCACTTTGTTCTTTTCCTCGTGATTGCTAGTCAAGGCTTGAACTATTTTATAGATTAGCCTGTTTAGGATTTTAATATGTCCAAGAGTCCAATAAACTACCAAAAAGGTTATAAACATACAGAAACATCTTTATCTGTATAAAATGAGAAATACTTTGAGATGGGTCAAGAAACATCCCCTTATCACGATGCACAAAATAATATAACATGAAATAACTTGGTATAATCCCGTTACTACACTCCACTTGTAGCTACAAACGTGTCTAGATGGATTGAAGCATGCTTGCCATGATTCTAACTTGATTTCATATTCAAGTGATGATTTTGAGACTGGACCAACCAGTTAGCTGATTGGGTTAGATCAAGCTAGATCCATAGAAAAGACTTTTGAACTAGTAGGTTACTTGGATTTGGTTGGGATCAATTATGGCCCAAACTCAACCCAAAATTTAGGATTCAGGTTAGGATTGAGTTGGATTGAGTTCAAAACTCAAGTTAAATATCTAGCTATTTTTTGTAGCTAAAAAATAATAAATGATAATTAAAAATAAAATCACCAAAAAATTAGATCAAATTAAAAGTGACAACTTAAACTTGAATTTTCACTTAAAATCTTCTAATTTCATCAAAATACTTGATTATTTATAAGTTTAGAAACTATAATTTTTAAAATATATATCGATATACTTAAGGGCATTTTAATAAGACATTTACCAAAACAAATAATGGAATATAAATTTTTAAATATAATTAACTGAATAACTAAGATTATTGAGATGTAAAAAGAGGAATTAGTTTAAATGAGAGTTCATACAATGATTGGGAAAGATATTAGAGTAAGGGAGAAGAAAGTTAATGTGATTTAGGTGTTTGAATCAAGCAAGATTGGTTTTGGGATGGTTTAGACTTTTTATTATTGTTTTAAATTAGACCTGAATGATATGCAACTTGGATCGGGTTATGTTGTGGCTGAAATCAGGCTCGCTGCCAGAGTATATTAGAGGAGAGGTGCTCATAGGCTATACTTACAAATTTTTTTTATCAAAGATAGCTCCGATGAAGGCATTTCGATGTTCAAGTCAGTATCAGACAACAATGAAAAAGAAATAGAATGGAAGAGAGTAGTAGTTCATGGGAATGTACCTCAGGATCTCTCAAGAAGCCCCCTTTTATAGGCTAGATGATAGGGATACTTTAAAAATATTAAAACTCATAGTGGGTTGGTGGGATTTGATTAGTTGCCAAATCATATCAAGTGATGTCAAAGAATTAGGCAAAAAGTCATACCATTGTTTGTCCCCTTATTAATGAGACCTTTATCGTATTTATGTAGCCAGCCACTTTCTTTAATGACAACTTAGATTGTAGCCTGGCATAGACCATGTTCCTTTTAATTAGGAAGATTTGCCAGAGATTATAGGACATGATCTTCTGATCATGCCTTTGTGCTTATGGGGATAAGCATTGGATACCCTTTCTTTTGTATTGTCTGGTAGTGCTTTACTAGGAGATTTTTTCCTTTCCTAAGGTAAATTGGGTTAAGCATGAACTAGGCTATGGGTATTTCAAGCCGAGGCTTTGTTAGGCTAAGGCTTAACCAATGATGTGGATCGACTGGCTGAGGATCTGCTAGGCGATTGATCTAGTATGAGATTTTGCTAGGCTAAGGACCAAGGCATAGTCAAGCCAAGGGTTGAGGCTCCCACCTTAACCTATTTAGAGGGGGGCTCTATTGAAGAGGTGAAGGTCACTTATCAGGATTAAGAGGGGTTCGATGGCATGATTTTGGGCCGAGGGTAGGCCTTGGGTACCTTTGTTTGAAAAGTCTTCACATAGATAGCTTGTAACTAGTGTTGCTTCATTGATCATCTGAGGGATACCTTGGTTGACTCCTTTCTCTCTTTGACAGGCCAAGGGCCACCATTCTTCTTCTTTATAGATATTTGGTTAATGTTCTATTTAAGACAGTGCCTTCTATATAAACAATTTGAGAGTGGGTGGCACAGTTTTGTAAATTGAAGGAGTTAAAAAGGAAGGGGGTCAGAGTAATCTCTGACTCATCTCAGTGATGGATCATCATGTTATTCAATGCTCGTCATTGCTTACCTCAATGTTTGGCATAAGGGCCCTCGGGATACCGAGGATGGGGGTTTTACTCTACATCAATTGCCCCTACTCTTTAGGCCAGATGCACAGCATCCCAAGCTGAAGAGTATGTATGACTTTAATATGAGGAATCCTGAGCTAAAGTGGAAGTTGCATCCTGTATTAGGCATGAATGAAATACTGGTGAGCCATTTGGCATATGTTAACTTCAGCTTTAATTTTGATGAATAACAAAACATTTAAGTATATATGAGATCTTAATATTTTGGTGGAGTATTAAGATTAATGTTTCAAGCACCTTACAAATCTAAAAAAAAATGAATCAAATTGATCAATCTATAAGTAAGAAAATTTCACTTATTTGGATGTCATCACAAAGTG
Organism: Areca catechu; assembly: GCA_021397845.1. NCBI lineage: Eukaryota > Viridiplantae > Streptophyta > Magnoliopsida > Arecales > Arecaceae > Areca > Areca catechu. The sequence continues at coordinate 157,055,536 of CM038050.1, read as the reverse complement.
AAAAAGTCAGAGACATCATGATTTAATGGATATTTTAGAGTTGGTGTGGAAGAATTCAAGTCAACACTTCAAAATTTAAGTTTTGGCACACATTTTTCAATTGGCACAGTCATGAGTCGACTCAAAGAAATGATGAGTCGATCTCCATAAAAGATTCAAAGAAGAAAATTCACAAGCATGCTAAAACTTCAGCCATAAGTTGACTCAATGAACTGGTGAGTTAACTCAATGGTCGACTTAAGAAATGACTTATGGGCTATGAGTCATAGTTGTAGAAAAATCCAAAGAGGCTAAATTTCTAGCAAAACTGTGAGTCGACTCCAAGAATGACTCAAGCTCATGAGTCATAGCTATAAGAAATATAGAAAGCAAGATTTTTTAGATTGAAGCTATGAATTGACTCAAGCTTCTGGTGGTCGACTCAAGGGTTGACTCATCAGGCTTTGATAGCAGAATAATAGCTAGTTCTTTAGGTATACAGAAGCTTGTAAAATATGCCAAATAGCTAGTTCTCATCTTCAAATGGTCAAAATAGATTTTTGAAGGTTTTAAGTATATTTGTTCTCAACCAAACTCATTGAAGATACAAGAGAATCAAAAACAAAGCAAATACTTCCGAGAGAGAATCTTTCAAACTAAAGTTTTTAAGAGAAAAGCTAAATTCTTAAAGAGTGTGCTATAAATTCCAACCACTAGCCTTCAAAGCAATTATTATTGACTTTCTATTGAGAAGATAACTCAGAGATTCTATCAAAAGCTTCACCAACTTTTCTTCTATTTTTTTAGAGAGCTTTTGCTTTCAATTTTCTCTGTACTTTATTTTTGAGTTGTAACTAGTTTCAAGGGAATTGAAACTAGAGGATAGGCTTATTCAAGCCTTGGAATTAGATTGCAAGCCTAGGGTTGGCTTGTTGTGAGGTTATGGTTGGTGAGCCCAAGGAAAAACTAATTGGATTTAGGTTTGTGAGCCTAAAAAATAAATCGATTGTAATCTTTGAAGGATTATAGTAAAATTTTTAAAAGATTCTTGGAAAATGGATGTAGGTGCTTGGGTGCACCGAACTACTATAAAACTTTGTATGTTTATTGTGCATTGCTCTTCTCTTCCTTATCTCTTCATAAGCTTTGCATTTAACTCTATTTGCATATATATATTACTGCACATTTACTTTACTGGTTTTTCAAATTCATCACATACTTGTTTAAAATTTTAAAAAATCCAATTCACCTCCTCTCTTGAATTGCTTCACTAGGCAACAAGTGGTATCAGAGCTTGATACTTAGTGAATTTTATCTAACGATCAAGAGTAAAAGATCAAATGGTAGCCTAATTTGAGGCTTGTGTTGCCGAGGGGCAATCATCAAGTTGTCCACCTTTGTTCAATGAAATAAATTATACATTTTGAAAAACTCGCATGCACATATACATGTAAGCCATTGATTATAATATTTGGAAGACTATCATAAAAGGATCTCTCACAAATCCATAGTCATGGTAGATAGTGTTGCTACTCCCAAGATTGAGGATGATTGGGATGAGCAAGACATAAAACAAGCTGAATTGAATACTAAAGCTATAAATTTATTATATTATGTTAATGAATTTAATAGAGTTTCTATTTGCTTTTTAGCCAAAGAAATATAGAATATATTTGAAGTTATCCATGAGGGAACAAATTAAGTGAAACAATCTAAGATTAATATGATTGTTCATACTTATAAACTATTTAGAATGGAGCCTAGTGAAACTATCACTAAAATGTATACCATATTTACCAATATCATTAATAGCTTAAAAAGTTTGGATAAATCTTATTTTAATGCTGAGTTTGTTAACAAAATTCTTAAATCACTTCCAACTTCATGGGATGCAAAGGTCACCGTGATCCAAGAGGCAATAGATCTTGATAATTTTTCTCTTGAGCAACTCCTAGGTTCACTTATGACCTATGAGTTATCCTTGAAACAAAAGAATATAGAAAATGAGAAGAAAAAGAAGACCATCACCGTCAAGTCTATAACTACAGAGGAAGAAGCTAGTGTAACTCAGATGAGGAAGATGAAGATGATGAGATTGCTCTTGTTTCAAAGAAGTAAGAAGGTTCATGAGAAAGAAGAAGTATGGCTATAAAAAGAAACCTTATAAAGGAGAACCAAGCAAGAAAAAGGAGAAGGAGAAAGAAAAGGAGTAGCCAATTTGTTTTGAATGTAAAAAGCCAAGACATTACAAGATGGACTGCCACCTCCTCAAGAAAGCCTTAAGAAAATATAAAAAGAAAACAATGATGGTAGAGTGAAGACTCAAGCTTTGAAGAGAAAATATAAGAGATTGAAAATCTATATTTCACGGCCCTTGAAGAAGAGGTAAGGTCTAAAACTGAAGTTGATTATACTTTTGAATAACTTCAAGATGCATTTTCTAAACTTATGAATAATTTTAAAAAGCTAAAGCTAAAAAATAAGGAAATAAAGAAACAAATTGATGCGGGACAAATAAATAAGAATGAAAAAAATAATTAATATTTTTTTATATTTTCATATTTTAAAGGAAGACCCAAAGGATACAGTAAAGAAAACTTATCAAGTCAATTACCCGCACAAATAAACTTATAAAGTAATTAAAAAAGCAGGACTTGGTGGTTGAGAAACCACCGAAACTAGGACTTATTTTCAACAAATTAAAAAATAAAGAAAAGGGAATAAGCTTAGTTGTACCAACGAAGATCGCTCTCTCGATGTAGTTCTGGCAAGACTCTCAAGATCATAGTGACAGGGTTTTAAGATTTCATTTCTGGGCTTTGATCTTTCGCACGATGCCGGTTCCAAGACAATAACACCATATCTAGATTCTTGGTCACTTGTAAAACACTCAGCAAATGAATCTTGGATTAGAAAGCATTAAGAAAGGAAAAGGAAAGAAGGGAAGGGTTAGAGGCAGTGGATGGATCTTCTTGTCGACTGGATAAGTAGGGCCTCACACCCTGCGATGCTCCAAAGGAACAAAGGAAGGACCTCACACCTCACGATGCTCATAGCAAAGGAAGATTTTGACAGAATGTCTTTGTATTTCAATAATAATTACATGAATTACAAGGGAGGTTGATGGGGTATTTATAGATCCCCAACCAGTGGTGTAAGGGACTGAAATACAAGACTCTTATTCCCTTTGAATTACAACTCTAGAATTTATGTTTAGATAGCCTGGACTCTTGCTTGTTAGGTGATCTGGTCCTCTCTCAAAGAGGGCGATAATATGGACTTGGCATCTTATTTGTGTGACAATATGAACGTTTAATTCACTTTGGCGCCAAGATATGGATTGATGTACTTTGATGGAGGGCCAAGATTGCTTCCTTGGTTGGTCATGATGGGTGGACTCAGGAGTCTGGATGATGTGGGTCCTTGCAGTTAAGTGGACTCTCCAGTCTGGATAGACTAAGACTCAAGAGTTTTGATGAGACTCTTGAGTTCTTGAAGCTTGAGTAGCTAGCAACTTGTTTGATCCAATAGCTTGAAGCAAGAGTACCTTCCAACTTTCTCCTCTTTAGATGATTAGATAAAATAAAATTCTTTGAAGTTTTGGCATTGAAACTTTGCTTGGCCATACCTTGGAATTGGTGTGAGATAACTTGAAGTGGGAGGGCGCCAAGGATAAGAGGCTTTCTCATTTACTTCTTTTAAAAAGGAGGCGCCTATTATTTCTCACATGTGGCGATAACTTGCTTTCACATGGGTCGACCAAAGTGATAAACATGGAGTGCATTGTCATGTGATGATGTCCCAATTTGTTATATGTCCAAACACAAGTGACATGCCATGTGTTGATGTCCCCTGGTGATGTAGCAGGTGTTGTCCAGAAGTCTTGCAAAGGTGGTGCCAAATAGGATGACATGTGGTAAGAAACTTGTGCTAGCACATGGAGTCACATGGGCTTGTCTTGAGCTAGCACATGGGTCTTGATTTGAGTCACATGGGTTTTCAATTGGGTCTTCCTTGTAATACAGGACTCAATAACTAATTTTTACAGGACTCAAAACAAATAACTGAAGCCCAATTGATCAAAAGGCTTAACCTTATGTAACAAAAAGAATAGATTGGTAACAGGGTTTGGCTCAACAGGGTTTGGCCCAACAGAATTTGACACAACTTATAAATTGGGTTTTGAATAATGTGGTAAAAATGATTTAGCCCAAAAGGCTAAATAACAAAACCCCAATTACAGTTGGTAAAAAGGGCTAACCCTAACTATCCCAAAATAATAGAAATTAAAATAAAATATTTACATGGTAAAAAGGGTTGGGTCCAGGGTTTTATTCACAGGTGAGCCACAGAGATGTGGGTTCAACCTGTTGATATTTTTTGGCCCAAGTGTCCACACCAATTCTCCCCAAGTGGGAGAAACTCGACCTTGTCGAGTATGGATTAACGTCGCTATGATAGTGCTCTAGCAAGTTCGGGTCAACTATTAGCAAGTCCTCTATGGTGATCTAAGAATCATCAGACTCAGGTCATCCTTGCCAACGAACCAGAAACCGCTGGTAATCTTTGCCCTAGTAATCATTCAAGATCCGCTCAATCTTGTCCTCCGGGTTGGTGGTATGGCAGGTGGACACACTTGGATTGGTTCACTATCAAGGATAGGATTAGGTCCAAATGGCTCACTAGGAATCAACGTTGGCTTCCCATACTCGATAAGGTCTGAAACGTTGAAAATATTGCTAATGCCTAGTTCAGGTGGCAACTCAAGCACATAGGCATTAGATCCTATTTTTCTAATCACTTTGTAAGGTCCACTACTATGGGCATGTAACTTTTTCATGATTCCAGGTGCGAACCGTTCAGGTCATAGTCTAACAATTACAAAGTCTCCTTCAGTGTATTCTTTTAGTTTCCTTTTTGTGTGTTAGCCATATATTTATAAGTTTTGTTGCTTTCATTAATTTTTTGACTTATTTATTTATGCAACTCTTTAACATGTTCAGCATATGACTCAGCAGATTCCGAGATGCGATCATGCATGGATAAAGAAATGAGATCTAAAGGTTTTCTAGGTTTGTACCCATGTACAATCTTAAAAGAACTTTTTCCTGCAGACCTATTCACTAAGCTATTGTATGCGAATTCAGCTCTAGATAGTAATAGGTCCCAATTGGCAGTATGTTCTCCCACTAAACTTCTTAACAAGTTTCCTAGACTACGATTCATAACTTCAGTCGGGCCATAAGTTTGAGGGTGATAAGCTATAGAAAATTTAAGTTTCATCCCTAATAAATGCCAGAGTATCTTCCAAAAATAACTGGTGAACCGTACGTCCCTGTCTGATACTATGGTCCTAAGTAAACCATACAGTCTGACTACTTCATTCAGAAATAGCTTGGCTACCTTAGAAGCATCATAGGTTTGGGAACAAGGTAGGAAATGTGCAATCTTAGAAAACCTATCGACCACTACAAATATAGAATCCATTTTTCCTTAAGGTCTTAGGTAATCCAAGAACAAAGTCCATGCCAAGATCCTGCCATGGATAATCTGGTACAGGAAGAGGGGTGTATAAGCCAGTGTTCTGCTTTTGCTATTTAGCAATAGCACAAGTTCTACATCTAGCTACAACTTCAGCAACATTCCTCTTAAGACTCGGCCAATAGAATTGGTCTTCTAGTGCTAAGATTATCTTATTTCTACCAAAATGTTCAGCTAAACCTCCAGCATGTGTTTCCCAAATCAAGAAGTCTCTAAGTGAAGTGTTTGGAATACATAGCTTACTCTCCCTAAAAAGGCACCCATCTTGAATTATGTACTCACTATATGAACTAGTCAGTCCTTGCTTAACTACCTTATAGATTTCACCAAAATCATCATGGTTCTCATATTCATCTTTTAATTTCTCAAATCCGACTACTCTAGTACTAACACAATTCAAGAGCATAAATCTTCTACTCAATGCATCAGCAACTTTGTTATCTACACCCGATTGATGTCTTAAAACAAAAGTATAGGCATGTATGTATTCAACCTATTTTCCATGCCTAGCATTCAACTTCTTTTGCGAGTTAAGGAACCTAAGAGTTTCATGATCAGAATATAATATGTACTCTTGCAGAAGCAAATAGTGTCACCAATACTTAAGTGCTTGAACCACCTCATACAATTCCTTATCATAGGTAGAATATTTTAATTTGGCATCATTCAACTTCTCGCTAAAGAATGTAATCGGGTGATTTTCTTGACTCAAGACTCCTCCAATTCCTACCACTGAGATGTCATAAGCAACCTTGAAAACTTTCAAAAAATTAGGTAGCCTCAGAATCGGGGCTTGAGTCATCTTGTTCTTAATGTCATTAAAAGCTTTATCAGCATCTTTTGACCATTCAAAAGCTCCTTTCTTCATACAGTCTGTAATTGGTGCAACAATCATACTAAACCCTCGAATAAATCTCCTATATAAAGTAGCTAATCCATGAAAGCTTCGAACATCATGAACATTCTTAGAAATAGGCCACTCAACTATGGATTTAATTTTCTTAGGGTCTGCCGATACTCCTTCAGCAGTTACTACAAAACCTAGAAAAATAATCCTTGGAGTCATAAAACTACATTTCTTCAAATTTGCATAAATATTATCTCCTCTAAGAACCTGACAAATCTGCTGAAGATGGTCTAAGTGATCCTTCTTATTCTTACTATATATGAAGATGTCATCAAAATATACTACTACAAATTTTCTAATAAATGATTTCAAGACTTGAGTCATTATCCTCATAAAAGTACTAGGTGCATTCGATAAGCTAAAAGGCATCACCAACCATTCGAATAAGCCATCCTTGGTCTTAAATGCAGTCTTCTATTCATCCCCGAGTCTAATTCTAACCTGATGATAGCCACTTTTACGGTCTATCTTTGAAAATATAGTAGCACCGGCCATCATGTTTAGCATGTCAATGAGTTGGGATATGGGAAACCTATACTTTACTGTAATCTTATTAATGGCTCTACTGTCAATACACATTCTCCAAGTGCCATCCTTTTAGGGAGTCAAAAGAGCAGGAATGGCACATGGGCTCAAACTTTTCTTTATAAACCCTTTCCTAAGAAGATCCTCAACTTGCCTCTGTAATTCCTTATGTTCAGTAGGATTATCCTATAATGAGGTAAATTCGACAAGGTAGCTCCTGGGACTAAGTCTATAGCGCTTTGTATGTCCCTTAATGGAGGTAAATAGTCAGGGAGGTCTTCTAAAAACACGTCCTTAAATTCTTGTAGGAAATCTAAAATTTTCTTAGGATGTTCTTTCTGGGGTTCATCATGAACTTCTTTGGCAGTCAGCATCCAGACTGTTGAACCTTTAATGATTTCATGTTCTAACTCCTTAGCAGTAATTAGGTTCAATCAGGTTCTTTCTCTTTCAAATGACTAGACCCTCTTTTAGTATTATCTTTGGGTTGGGTCGAGTTGATCATAATTCTCTTTTCATGGTGTTTGAATGCACACGAGTTAGATCGGCCAAAGAGGGTTGCATCATGGTCATATAACCACGGTCTACCAATATTATACTACTAACCCCCATTGGAATCACATCACACCATACTTTCTCTTAGTAAGATTGAATTTGGACTGGGACCTGGCATTGTAACCTAATAGGAATGGATGTCGCATTAATCCAGGATACCTTATATGGGCTAGGAAATGGCACTGTGGATAAGCCTAAGCTCTTAACAGCATTAGTAGATATTGCATTCACTCAACTCCCACTATCTATAATAATTTTGCACACTTTATCTCCTAGCTTAATAAAGGTTTGTAAGATATTCGTCCTATGCCAGTCCTCATTCTTCTTGGTTTAAGTCAGAATACACCTAACTATACCTAGTAGGTCAGATAACTCTATGGACTCTTTATCACCTTCGTACTCTTCAACCAAGTCTTCCTCAGCTTCATAAGTTTTTTCCTCAAATTCTTCTACATTCTCGACATTTTCTTCCTCACATTCACCTATATGCAATGTTCACACAGGATAGTCAGCAGCAAAATGACCCATTTTACGGTATCTAAAATATATTACATTTTGATTTCGATCTCTAGGGACCATGGGTGCTTTTCCTTCATCCTCCCTACGAACTGGTTGAGAATTAGGATTTGGTCGGCTAGGTGGAAACCAATTAGGGCTAGGTCTAGTTCTAGGGGTATTAAACCTATTTGACTCAGGTCTATAGGTGACAGGTCTCCTCTAGAATCGCTCACGATCCTTAGCAATTTGATAAGCTTGTTCCAAATCATTAACTTCCCTTAAAAATATCTCCCTCTGGATATCTTCATGCAAACCAGCTCTAAACCTTGACAGGATGATAGCTCCGGACTCGACTACACTACACCTCATAATGAACTCATCAAATTTTGCAATATAATCAGCTACTAATTTATTTCCTTGAGTCAATTTTTGCCATTGATCTAATAATTTTTGTTCATATGAAACTGGTAGGTATTTCTCCCTAAGCTTCACCTTCATTGCTCACCATGTGTCTATAGGTAAGTCACCTCTCTGTCGGTTCAGTTACTCCACATTTCTCCAGTACAACCTAGCTTGTCGGACTAGCCTAAGCTTAGCAAATTTGAACTTTCTCTCCTTCGACATTTCGTACCATTCAAAGTACTGGTCCATATCACTCTCCTAATCGGTATAGACTTTAGGATCTAAACTTCCCTCAAATGTGGGTGTGTCTAAGCGAATGCTCCTAAGAATACTTTCTTCTTGGTCATTCACATCAGGGGTATGGTGCCTAGGAATTGAGTCAGGAGTAATATCCCTATGTTAGACTCTAGCAGAGATATTGACCTCTTAGATCTGGGGGAGTGAGTTGGGCTTGTGGAATTGGGTGAATGGGTCTAGGCATCTGTTGACCCATAAAGTGATTTTGATGATAACAAAATATTGGAGCATACATTTGGTTATCTAACAACTCTTCAAATGATTGACAAGTTTTTGTAGGACAACTACATTGACACACTTTCTAAACCCTACAATCTTTATTGCTTTGTGTTGAGCTGTAAAGTGTTTATAATCTTGTAAAGAAGAACCCTACAAAAATTTCCTACTTAAATAAAGATAAAGGGTTACTTCTAGTAGTTTTCAAGCTTCAATTTTTCTTGATTTTATTATAAGAAGACCTTGAAGAGGTCTTCAAAGCTTGGCACAAGAGTTCTGGAGAATTGAATTTGATCTGGCTGAAGAACCACTCTCGAGCCGACTGGATGGAGGAACCAGCCGACTCTGGCACTGGCATAAGAAAGAAGTTCTCTGGCACACAGATCCCGCTGACTGGCACCAAGGCCCAGCCGACTCGTCCAGAACTTGGTTGAGAATGCTCTGAGAGCCTCTGAGATCCGAGCTGACTGGAATTCAACCTAGCCGACTTGTCCAGAGTGAACCTTTTTCTCAACTATGGAACCCAGCCGACTGGCGTTTAGCCCAGCTGACCCGAACTTGATTCGAGTCAACTCGAAGATTGTCCGAGCCGACTGGAATGACGGGGTCACCTCTAATGGCTAGTTCCATTTTTCAGTTTTTGAATTCCAAAAGTGCTCCAACGGTAACCTGTCACCTCCCAACGGTCTGCAACATTCAAAATCAAGGGAAGGTAGTTGAAGTCTCTATAAATAAGGTATGAGAACATCTTTGGAGAGACTAATAAGTTAATGAAGAGTTATTGAATATTTATTGAAGAAAAAAGTGAGAGCACTTGAGCTTTGAAGTCAGCCTTCAAGCCTTCACCAACTCTTACCAGAAGCTTGAAGCATTTTTTAAGGAAAGCAAGGAAGCCATTGAAGTGCATTGAAGAGCATTCAATTGAGCTTCACTCGAGCTATATTGGCAACCACCAGACAACAGAGTTTGTCATTTTTGTTGCTTCTTTATTCTATTCTTAGAATATTTGGGTTATTGGTGAGCCCGGTTGTAAAAACCAAATAGGTTTCTTTGGTGAGCCTTTTTCAAAACCAAAGTGTAGAGGTTCTAGGTGAGCATGTAAAAACCTAGTGTGGATTTCTTTGGTGAGCCCGGTTCAAAAATCAAAGTGTAGATGTTGAGATTGTGAGCCTGTAAAACAATCCGATTGTTTTCTGGTTTGGGGGATATAGTGAAAATCCCGAGTGGTGAACTTGGATAGTGGACGTAGTAGCTGGGTTGCTCCGAACCACTATAAACCTGCCTTGTTTGTGTTGTGCTTGATTTACTTTTTAGCTTCTGCATTTATTCTCTGATTAACACAGCACCTATCCACTAAAAGGAATTACTTGTGCACATACTTGCAAAAATTTTGTAATTCCCAATTCACCCCCCTCTTGGAAAAAGCCACCTGGGCAACAGCTAGTATCATAGCACTATCTCTGATTACTTGCATAAAGATTGATGGCTCATCCCATGAGTACATCTTTGGTCGAAGGCCAGTCAACAAATAGACCTCCACTATTCACAGGCACTAATTATTCCTATTGGAAAACATGAATGAAAATTTACATTCAAGCTGTAGATTTTCAATTATGGAAGGTCATCTTAAAAGGGCCACACATTCCCACAATCAAAGTTGATGGCATGGACATCCCTAAGCCTGAAGAGGACTAGGATGATCATGACATGAAGATGGGGGAATTGAATGCCAAAGCAATGAATTTATTATATTATGCTTTGGATGCTAACGAGTTCAACCGAATTTCCACTTGCTCTTTAGCAAAGGAAATCTGGGACAAACTCGAAGTGACCCATGAGGGTACTTCCCAAGTGAAAATCTCAAAGATAAATCTTTTAGTTCATAATTATGAATTATTTAAAATGAAACATTCTGAAATAATTTCTGCCATGTTATCTAGATTTACAGATATTATTAATGATTTGAAGAGTCTTGGTAGGGTATACTCCAATGCAGATCTAGTTCAAAAGATATTTCGTTCTCTACCTGACAAGTGGGATCCCAAAGTGACTGTAATCCAGGAAGCCAAAGATCTCAACACACTTCTACTGGATGAATTGTTGGGATCACTCATCACCCATGAGTTGACAATGCAGCACAGAACTGAAGACGAACAGAAGAAAAAGAAAACAATAGCCTTCAGAGCTGCTTCCGAATCAAAGAGAGATGATGAAGAATCTGAAGAAGAAAGCACCTCCTCCAATGATGACCTAGAAGATGATGACATTGCTATGGTTGTGAGGAGATTCAAAAAATTTATGGAAAGAAAGAAAGGAAGATACAACCGAAAATTTCATAAGAAGGATTATGGAAAAGAAAAATAGAAGGACAGAGAGAAAGATAAAGAGGTAGTCCCCACATGCTACGAAAGCAAAAAGCCGGGGCACATACGTCCAGACTGTCCACTATTAAAGAAATCCTTCAGACAGAAGAAGAAAAAGAAAGCCATGGTTGCCACATGGTCCGATAGTGAAGAATCATCTTCATCTGAAGAAGAAGAGACCACCAAGACTGCAAATCTATGTTTAATGGATCTCGAAGATAATGTAACATCCCCTAACAATTGTACTGAATTTACATTCGACGAATTAAATTCTGCTTTTCATGATTTATTATCTGAATTTAAGAAAGCTGGAGTAAAGATAAAATCATTAAAAAATATGAATGATTCTTTACTCAAACAAAAAGATGAAATTTCAGAAAAGAACCTTTTACTGCAAAAAGAACTGCATGACTTTTCTGAAAAATTTGAAAAGTTGAAAAATGAAAATCTTTCATGTGAGAAAAAATACAGTGATTTACTTGTTGAAAATAATGAATTGAAAAAGGAGGTTACAAAACTCAAGCCTTTAGTTAAAAAACTCACTTTGTCTTCAAATAAGTTTGAGTTAATTTTAAAAGAACAACGAATTTCAGGAAACAAAGCTGGAATTGGTTTTAAAACTTCTTTTATGAATGGAATTTCAGCAACTACTTTTGTGAAATCTAAAATACCTGTTCAAAACGTTTTATCACAAAAAGTTTTAGCCACACCAAAAACTGTTTCAACTTCAAAGTCATTATTATATGTTCCTAAGAATTTGAGCCAAAATGCATACATTTCAAAAAGCTCAAAATCTGCATTAAGTGCATCAACTTTTAAAACTTCAAATTCTATTTCTATCAAAAACTCTAAAGTTGTATGCTATGTTTGTAAAATAATAGGACATAAATCTTTTGAATGCAATGATACTAGAAATGTCCTTAAGACAGTAAGAAAGATTTGGATTTCCAAAGGAACCACCTCTGCTGACCTGTAAGGACCCAAGGTAGCTTGGGTACCTAAAAGAATTCATTGACTGTTTTGCAGGAATGTCTTGCAGCCCAAAAATTGAAGAAAAGGTAGTACTTAGACAATGGCTGCTTAAGATATATGACGGGTGACAAGGACTAGTTTATCATCCTTGAAATGAAAGAAAGAGGAATGGTCACCTTTGGAGACAATGGCAAAGGAAGAATAATCGGTATTGGTAAGATCAAAATAACTCCCTTCACTTTTATTGAAAATGTTTTGCTAGTAGACAAGTTGAAGCATAATCTCTTAAGTATAAGTCAATTGTGTGATAAAGGTTTCAAGGTTGTCTTTGAATCTTCTATATGTGTAGTAACTAACTCTTTAGATTCTTGCAATAAGTTTATAGGACATAGACTTAGAAATATCTATGTGGTAGATCTTAATGATCTTGCCATGTCAAGTAGCCCTAGTCTAGTTGCAATGAATGCTAAGACCAAAGAGTCAGGCTTACTATGGCATAGATGATTAGGTCATGCTAGCATGCATACTATTGCCAAACTAATTTCTAAAGATCTTGTTGGAGGCATGCCTAAGTTTAAAGTTGATTTAAATCATGTTTGTGATGCATGCCAAATGGGTAAACAAACTAGGGAGAGTTTTAAATCAAAGAATATAGTTTCTACAATAAGACCATTTGAACTACTTCACATGGATCTTTTCGGACCTACTAGGACCACAAGCCTAGGAGGTATGAAATATGCTCTTATGATAGCAGATGATTTTTTGAGATTTACTTGGATTTTGTTTATTGCTTCGAAAGATGAAACTTTTCATGTTTTCAGAAAATTTCATAAAAAGGTTTCAAATCAAAAGAACTTGTCTTTGATTTCAATTAGAAGTGATCATGGAACTGAATTTGAAAATCAATTTTTTGAAGATTATTATACTAAATTTGGCATTGATCGCAACTTCTCCGCTCCTAGAACACCTTAACAAAATGGTGTTGTAGAGAGGAAAAATCAGACATTGGAAGAAATGGCTTGCATAATGTTATGTGAAGGCAATCTTCCAAAGTACTTTTGGGCAGAAGCGATGAACACTGCATGTTATATTTTAAACCGCATTTTGATCCGTCCTATCTTAAAGAAAACCCCCTATGAGCTTTGGAATGATAGAAAATCCAATATTAGTTATTTTCATGTATTTGGATGCAAATGCTTTGTGCATAACAATAGAAAAGATAATTTAGAAAAATTTGATTCTAAAGATGATGATGCAATTTTCCTATGTTATTCATTACATAACAAAGCATATCGAGCTTTTAATAAAAAGACTCTTACTATTGAAGAGTCAATCCATGTTGTATTTATTGAAACAACCCTATACCTTCTAGACAAGAAGAGTGCATAGATAATGATGCAGGTACATTACAAAAAGGAATGGATGACTTGAGCATTCAAGACAAAGACACTTAAGATGGAGAAGAAACGGTAAGTAAGGATCACACTGATCTACCGAGGGACTGGAGGTATGTTACATCTCATCCTAAAGAATTAATTATAGGAGATCCTTCACATGGTGTTAGGACTAGGTCCGCACATAAGGATGCACATGATTACCTAGCCTTTGTATCACAAATAGAACCCCATAGCTTAGAAGAAGCTGAGATTGACCCAAACTGGATGATGGCAATGCATGAAGAATTAAACCAGTTTGAAAGGAATAAGGTATGGACACTTGTAGATAGACCTACTGACCATCCAATAATAGGAACCAAATGGGTCTATAGGAATAAATTAGATGAGCAAGGAAACATTATAAGAAACAAAGCTAGATTAGTGGATAAGGGATATAACCAAGAAGAAGGTATTGATTTTGATGAAACTTATGCACCTGTAGCAAGACTAGAAGCTATTAGATTACTACTTGCATTTGCTTGCTACATGAATTTCAAACTTTTTCAAATAGATGTAAAAAGTGCATTTTTTAATGGTTTTATCTCTGAATAAGTTTTTGTGGAACAACCACCAGGTTTTGAAGATCACACTTTTTCAAACCATGTATTTAAATTAAATAAAGCATTGTATGGTTTGAAACAAGCACCTAGAGCCTGGTATGATAGACTTAGCACTTTCTTAATTGAAAATGATTTTTCAAGAGGCAATGTAGACAAAACCTTATTTATCAAAAAGAAGAATAATGACATCTTAGTTGTATAAATATATGTTGATGATATCATTTTTGGTGCAACTAACGAATCTCTATGTAAAGAATTTGCTAAGCGTATGCAGGAAGAAATTGAAATGAGCTTAATGGACGAGATGAACTACTTCCTTGGACTTCAAGTAAAATAAATAAAGGAAAGCATCTTCATCAACCAAGCCAAATACATCAAGGAAATCATCAAAAAATTTGGTATGGAGAGTAGCAAATCAATGAGCACACCCATGAGCCCAGCTTGCAGATTGGACAAAGATGAAAATAGATTCAATGTTGACCAAAAGCTATATAGAGGTATGATCGGATCCTTATTATATTTGACTGCAAGTAGACCAGACATATTATACAGTGTATGTGTATGTGCTAGATTTCAATCATTACCAAAAGAAATACATATGCTTGCTGTTAAAAGAATAATTAAATACTTGAAAGGAACAAGTAATTTAGGAATTTGGTATTCTAAACATTCTACCCTGAATTTGATTGGATTCTCTAATGCTGATTATGCTGGTTGTAAAATAAATAGAAAAAGCACTAGCAGTACATGCCAATTTCTAGGATTGAATTTAATTTTATGGCACTGTAAGAAGCAAAACTCCGTAGCCTTGTCTACAGCTGAGGCTGAGTACGTGGCTGCTGGTAGTTGTTGTGCTCAAGTGTTATGATTAAACAACAACTAGAAGACTTTGGTATATCACAATCTAAAATTCTAATTAAATGTGATAACACAAGTGCTATCAATTTGATAAAAAATCTAATTCAATACTCTAGAACCAAGCACATTAAAATTAGACATTATTTTATTAGAGATTATGTTTCAAATTGTAATATCGTGCTTGATTTTGTTCCTACTGAAGATCAATTAGCTGACATATTTACTAAGCCACTTAATCAAGATAGATTTGAGCTAATTAGGAGTGAATTAGGACTTTGCAATCCATTCTAAATTCTTTAACCTAATTCCTTCAAATTTAAGGATACATTATCTAGAGAACCTCCTGATTTCATTCTATATCATTGAGCCTAAATTTCCTTTGAAATTCTCTTCAAAATCTTTCTAATTTATGATCGAATTTTCCAAAACTCCAATTTCTCTGTTCGAGTCGACTGGTTCTTAAAACGAGTCGATTGGATTTTTTTAGAGTTTTGAGTGAGTTCTAGCCTAGCTGGCTCGAGCATTTTCGAGTCGACTAGATTCTCTAATTGTTTTAGGAGAGCTCTGGCCGAGCCGACTCGAGCCTTTTTAGGGCTATTCGAGTCAACTGGAATTTTGCACCTAAGTATTTTGCCTTGGGTTATAAACCCTTCTCCGAGCCGTTTAACCTCTATTTTGTCTTCTCTAATGGTTCATTCCTCTCCTAATCATGCTCCAAAGACTTCTATCTCCCTTCTAAGAACTCCAATCTCTCAATTTTTCATCTTTCCTAGCAAATGGCACCCATGCGTGCAACTGGTAAATGCTCCATAAGGGCTACTCCATCTGTTGAAAAGAAAAGAAGGTCAAAAAGGCATCAAGAAGAGCCAAGTAGTACCGTTCACAGTGAGGAACTTGTAGAAGAAGCCGCAAGGGATGCTCCAACCGTTCCTAGTCAAGTGCCTTCGATGTCTACGAGACCGGTAACCTCTGGCCGATGCATTAACTTTGAATTTATCAAGGAGATTGGGTTGAAAATAGGAGATTTGATTGAAGATCAAGGATGGAGGAAGTTTTGTTCTTTGAATGAAAAAACTTATCCCTCTCTTGTTAGAAGTTTTTATGAAAATATGAGATTGGGAACAAATCATGTTGAGTCCACTATTAAAGGAAAGAGAATTATTGTCAATGAAGAATTTCTACATGGTTTACTAGACTTACCTTCAGAGGGAGTGAAATTTCTAGTGATTGACAATAGAGAAAAGACTCTAAGAACAATCTTGAACAAAGAAGATATTGGTGGAATTGGAACAGTGTTTGCTAACACCCTGTCTTTAGAAATGAGATTGCTACACAATTTTATCTGTAGAATATTCTTGCAAAGAACAGGAAGATTTGATTGGATGAGTGAAAGAGACTTATGCCTTATGGAACACATTATAGAGAAAACTCTTGTAAATCTATCCTACATTATAATTATGCAAATGAAGGAGACAGTTAGAAAGAACAAGTCATGTCTACCCTATGGAATTATGCTTACCCTACTGTTTAAATCTCAAAGAGTGAGTTTAGAGGGTGAAGATGGAGTAGAACTGTACCATACAGATGTCTACACTTCCAAATCTCTAGAGAGGATGGGGTACTTCCAAGTTGAAGGAGTATGGAGCAAGAAAGGTACAAATGTTAGGGCTATAGGCAACTCAAGTAGTGAAGAGGAAGAAGAAGAAGAGAATGTAGAAACAGCTAGAACCTCTTCTGTACCTCTACCTGAGCCTAAGTCTCAAATTTCTGAGCCTGCTGCTACCGTTGTGGAGACTAGAGTACCTTCTCTTATTTTTGATTTGCCTGCAGCTAAGTTTGATTTGCTTGCACCCGAGTTTGATTTGCCTGTAGCTGATATTCCTCTGCTTGACTACCCTCCTGCAGCATCACAACCTCAAATCATTCAAAGTCAGATTGAAGAACAGATAAAAAGCTTGACTGATATACTGACAAGTACAATTACTTCTCTATTTAGTGATCTGAAAAAGTCAGTGGACAGCAAATTGGATAGACTGGAAGAACTTGTTTCAAATCTACAAGGGAAGGTTGAAGCAATAGAAGCTTCAAGATCTGCTCCTCAGATAGAACTTCAACCAATCCTAAATTGTATCTCTTCTAGTTCTGAAGCAATATTGAGGTTTGTGGATGCAACATTGAATGAATACAGAACTGAGTTAAGTGAGGTCAGATGCAAAATAGGGACTGTTGCAAAAACAAGAAGTATGGCAGATGACTACACTCATGGCATTGGGATCATCAGGTTAGCTTGGAAGACTTAGAGGATCAACCGAAGCATTTGCCAATGTCCAAGCCTCTGAGCTTATATCAATGCAAAAAGAAATCGGTGAGATGAAGGAGGCAGTGAACAAAGTACCAACAAGCCTCAAGGATATGGAGCAATAGCTTGGAGCAATCTGGATGGAGATGGTGTCTATTTGTGGCACTATTTGATCCTTGGAGGTCACTGCTAGGACCAGACCCTTGTATGATCCACCTCCTATTTCCACTAGGGCTCCTAGTACTTCTCATCATCCTAGGGCACCTCCTCCTCACGCATCCTCTAGCAGACATCCTAGACCTGCTTCTTGGCATGGTGCCAATGTACGTAAGGATGACTCTGAATAGATCTTTAGTAGTTTCAGTACTTTTTGGAAGCTTTTTGAAACTTATGTAATGGTTGATGTACTGAATTTTTTGATAGAAATGAAATGAACATCTTTTTGGTCACTATGTATTGTGTGTACTCATGTTATCCTGTTTACACTCTATTTTCTTAAATAGAATTCTCTCTCTAAGTTGAGAAAGTGAAATTATCTCAAACAAATCTTGATACTTTCTCAATCTATTTAAAAATCTGAGCTTAACTGTTTAATCTTTTTGATTTGATGACAAAAGGGGGGAGAACCATAGAGTGCATGAAAAAAAAAAGAAACTTAATGAATTGATGAATTGAGATAGAACTGCGAAACTAAATTAGACAGGGGGAGCTTAATTATTTTTGAATGATTTTTGCATACTTTTCTGTTGAAATATTCAAATGAATGATAAAGGGGGAGAAATTTAGAGAAATTTCATATTGTGTAGAAATTTTATAAAAAGGGGGAGATATACATGTTTAATTTACATGTTTAATCTGATTCAATGGTTACTATGATGCTCTCTACTTATTACATCTATCTATCATTACTTAATGCTGCTTGATACATACAAGCAATCATTCTCTGATACTTATAGTTTATAAATTTGACCTTGTGTATAACTGTATAGCATATATTGATACACATTTGAGAATACAGTTAATGTTATGATTTGTCAAACAAGTGTGGATGCTTACTATGATATACATCCATACTTATGAATAGAATAGATTATTTTCATGCCCAGTTTTTGTCATCATCAAAAAGGGGGAGATTGTTGACCCCTAAAGTGATTTTGATGATAACAAAACATTGGAGCATACATTTGGTTATCTAACAACTCTTCAAATGATTCACAAGTTTTTATGGGACAACTACATTGACACACTTTCTAAACCCTACAATCTTTATTGCTTTGTGTTGAGTTGTACAGTGTTTAGAATCTTGTAAAGAAGAACCCTGCAAAAATTTTCTACTTAAATCAAGATAAAGGATTACTTCTAATAGTTTTCAAGCTTCAATTTTTCTTGATTTTATTATAAGAAGACCTTGAAGAAGTCTTCAAAGCTTGGCACAAGAGTTCTGGAGAATTGAATTTGATCTGGCTGAAGAACCACTCTCGAGCCGACTAGATGGAGGAACCAGCCGACTCTGGCACTGGCACAAGAAAGAAGTTCTCTGGCACACAGATCCAGCCAACTGGCACCAAGGCCCAGCCGACTCGTCCAGAAATTGGTTGAGAATGCTCTGAGAACCTCTGAGATCCGAGCCGACTGGAATACAGCCTAGCCGACTCGTTTAGAGTAAACCTTTTTCTCAATTATGGAACCCAACCGACTAGCGTTCAGCCCAGCCGACCCGAACTTGATTCGAGCCGACTCGAAGATTGTCCGAGTCGACTGGAATGACGGGGTCACCTCCAATGGCTAGTTCCAGTTTTCAGTTTTTGAATTCCAAAAGTGCTCCAACGGTAACTTGTCACCTCCCAATGGTCTGCAACATTCAAAATCAAGGGAAGGCATTTGAAGTCTCTATAAATGAGGTTTGAGAACATCTTTGGAGAGACTAATGAGTTAATGAATAGTTATTGAATATTTATTAAAGAAAAAAGTGAGAGCACTTGAGCTTTGAAGTCAGCCTTCAAGCCTTCACCAACTCTTACCAGAAGCTTGAAGCATTTTTTAAGGAAAGCAAGGAAGCCATTGAAGTGTATTGAAGAGCATTCAATTGAGCTTCACTCGAGCTATATTGGCAACCACCAGACAACAGAGTTTGTCATTTTTGTTGCTTCTTTATTCTATTCTTAGAATATTTGGGTTATTGGTGAGCCCGGTTGTAAAAACCAAATAGGTTTCTTTAGTGAGCCTTTTTCAAAACCAAAGTGTAGAGGTTCTAGGTGAGCATGTAAAAACCTAGTGTGGGTTTCTTTGGTGAGCCCGGTTCAAAAACCAAAGTGTAGAGGTTGGGATTGTGAGCTTGTAAAATAATCCGACTGTATTCCAGTTTGGGGGATATAGTGGAAATCCCGAGTGGTGAACTTAGGTAGTGGATGTAGGAGCTGGGTTGCTCCGAACCACTATAAACCTGCCTTGTTTGTGTTGTGCTTGATTTACTCTTTAGCTTTTGCATTTATTCTCTGATTAACACAGCACCTATCCACTAAAAGGAATTACTTGTGCACATACTTGCAAAAATTTTGTAATTCCCAATTCACCCCCTCTTGGAAAAAGCCACCTGGGCGACAGCGTCTTAGAACTTTGACCTAGGGGAGTGGGTCCTGGTGTTTTAGGATCTGATCTAGTTGCATGGGATTCTTCAAGGTTACCTAGTCTCTCTTCCACATGATCAAACCTGGTAGTGAGTTATCTAAGTTGATCAGTTATAGTCCTCATAAAATTTTCCATATTAGGGTCCATGGATGGATTGGGTTGATTATGGGTAGGTTGATATGGTGTACCTAACCTAGTTGCCATGCAATGCAATCACACAGAACTCAACTCAGACTAGGGTTTCCTAGACCTACAGCTCAATTAGAATGGGTCAGCTCAAATTACATCCAATTCAATAATTACCCTGTCCACTGGCCAGGTAAGAGGTGGGGTCGTGGGAGGCTCCCCCTGCTCTCGCAGGGTCCTAATTAAAAACCACAAAATCGCTTAGGGTGTTTGCCTCTGGATCTCTAACCTTAGACACCAGATTCAAGTGATAATCATAGGATTGTGTGCACTAGCTTACACATAATACTTGGAATCCGACCTATTGGTGCCCCTAGCTCGCTAGAGCAATTAAGTCTAATTGAATTTTAATTAGGATTAGGCTCGGATGCAAAGAAGGTTGTTGTGGGCCCAGGACAGGTGATGAGCTCCTGCCCTGATCTGAGATGCTCAAATGCCCTTAAGATTAGGTTACTTGATGATGCACACACAGGATGAAACCCTAGATGCAATCAAACTAAAATAATTAAAATAATAGAAAAATAAAATTAATTATTCTTTGAATTTTGTTCTTTTATTTTTCAGCAAAGATATAGTTTGCAGAAAAAAACCTAAGATGCAGGAAATTAAAATATGCAAGATTTATGCAAAAAGAATCCTAAACTAGAATTGCTGAAATTTAGAACAAAATTATTCTTAGGCAGTATTCCAGCAAGCAGAAAATCTATAGACTGCAATAATTCTTGAGAAAAATTTAAAAACTACTTATAATTATGATGGATCCAACAAAATAAGAATCAGGTAATTCTAAGTTACCTACATGTAGAAACAAATAAAATAATAAATTATATATTGTGATAGATATGATGCAGAAAATAATCCCTAAAAATGCCTATCTCTTTGTTTTCTTCTTCAAGGGTCAATTCATAGAGGTACCCCTACATGCCATAAAAAACTCCATTTGAATGGGAGGTGAGGGTCTTGCAGCCCTACTATGATCGGACGGCCATGGTGAAGCACCCGATCCGAGTACTTAAAGAGAACTAAGTCTTTACAAGAGAGATTAATCCCTAGTTTAACTTGGCTCTGATTCCAAAAATTGATGCGGGACAAATAAATAAGAATGAAAAAAAATAATTAATATTTTTTATATTTTCAGATTTTAAAGGAAGACTCAAAGGAGATAGTAAAGGAAACTAATCAAGTCAATTACCCGCACAAGTAAACTTATAAAGCAATTAAAAAAGTAGGACCTGGTGGTTGAGAAACCACCGAAACTAGGACTTATTTTCAACAAATTAGAAAATAAAGAGAAGGGAATAAGCTCAGTTGTACCAACAAAGATCACTCTCTCGATGTAGTTCTAGCAGGACTCTCAAGATCGTAGCGACAGGGTTCCAAGATTTTGTTTTCGGGCTCCGATCTTCTGCACGATGCCAGTTCCGAGACAAGAATACCAGATTTAGATTCTTGGTCACCTGCAAAACACTCAGCAAAGGAATCTTGGGTTAGAAAGTAGTAAGAAAGAGAAAGGAAAGAAGGGAAGGGTTAGAGGCAATGGATGGATCTTCTTGTCGGCTGGATAAGTAGGGCCTCACATCCCGCGATGCTCCAAAGGAACAAAGGAAGGGCCTCACACCCCGCGATGCTCATAGAAAAGGAAGATTTTGACAGAATGTCTTTGTATTTCAATAATAATTGCATGAATTACAAGAGGGGTTGATGGGATATTTATAGACCCCCAACCAGTGGTGTAAGGGACTCAGATACAAGACTCTTGTTCCTTTTGAATTACAACTCTGGAATTTAGATCTAGACAGCCTGGACTCTTGCTTGTTAGGTGATCTGGTCCTCTCTTAAAGTGGGCGATAATATGGACTTGGCATTTTATTTGTGCGACAATATGAAGGTTTCATTCACTTTGGCGCCAAGATATGGTTTGATGTAGTTTGATGAAGGGCCAAGATTGCT
This sequence comes from Areca catechu, assembly GCA_021397845.1. NCBI lineage: Eukaryota > Viridiplantae > Streptophyta > Magnoliopsida > Arecales > Arecaceae > Areca > Areca catechu. The sequence continues at coordinate 157,033,364 of CM038050.1, read as the reverse complement.
TCCTTGGTTGGTCATGATGGGTGGACTCAGGAGTCTGGATGATGTGGGTCCTTGCAGTTAAGTGGACTCTCCAGTCTAGATAGAAGAAGACTGAAGAGTTTTGATGAGACTCTTGAGTTCTTGAAGCTTGAGCAGCTAGCAACTTGTTTGATCCAATACCTTGAAGCAAGAGTACCTTCCAACTTTCTCCTCTTTAGATGATTAGATAACATAGAATTCTTTGAAGTTTGGACGTTGAAACTTTGCTTGGCCGAACCTTGGAATCGGCATGAGATACCTTGAAGTGGGAGGGTGTCAAGGATAAGAGGCTTTCTCATTTACTTCTCTTAAAAAGGAGGCGCATATTATTTCTCACATGTGGCGATAACTTGCTTTCACATAGGTCGACAAAAGTGATAAACATGGAGTGTGTTGTCATGTGATGATGTCCCAATCTATTATATGTTCAAACACAAGTGACATGCCATGTGTTGATGTCCCCTGGTGATGTGGCAGGTGTTGTTCAGAAGTCTTGCAAAGGTGGCACCAAATAGGATGACATGTGTCAAGAAACTTGTGCTAGCACATAGAGTCACATGGGCTTGTCTTGAGCTAGCACATGGGTCTTGATTTGAGTCACATGGGTCTTCAATTGGGTCTCTCTTGTAATACAGGACTCAATAACTAATTTTTACAGGACTCAAAACAAATAACTAAAGCCCAATTGATCAATTGATCAAAAGGCTTAACCTTATGTAACAAAAAGAATAGATTGGTAACCAGGGTTTGGCCCAACAGGGTTTGACACAACTTATAAATTGGGTTTTGAACAATATGATAAAAAGGGTTTAGCCCAAAAGGCTAAATGACAAAATCCTAATTACAGTTGGTAAAAAGGGCTAACCCTAACTATCCCAAAATAATAGAAATTAAAATAAATATTTATATGGTAAAAGGGTTGGGTCCAGGATTTTATTCACATGTGATCCATAGAGATATGGGTTCAACCTGTCGATATTTTCTGGCCCTGGTGTCCACACCACAAATTCTTGAGTTACCAATGAAAAGGAAAAATTATCAAAAAAAATGAAACCTTAACTCAAGAAAATAAATATTTGACAAAACAAAAGTCTACATTAGCAAATGAAAAGCTTTCAAAAGAAAATAAAACTCTAACCCAAGAAAATAAAAGTTTGAAAGAAGAAATAAACAATATTAAACCTTTTGTTAAAAAGTTTATTTATTATTTTGAAAAATAGGAAATGTTTTTAAATTGTCGAAGAGCTATTTTTAATAAAGTCAGATTGGATTTCAAACAATAAAAATAGCAGAGATATTTCAAAAACTTTTTTGTTCCTACATCTTCAAGTATTACATGTCATTATTATGGTAGATTATGTTACAAATCTTATTTATATGATCGTAGAAAATTGGATAATGTTAAAAAGGTTTGAGTGCCAAAAGGAGCCACCACAACTAATTCAAAATGATTCAAGATGGCTTGGATACCTAAAGTTTCTACTTGACTCTTTTTGTAGGTGTGTCCTGTAATCAAGGAGAAAAAAAACTTTTGTATCTAGATAGTGGTTGTTTAAGATATATGATCGAAGATATGAAGTAATTCATATCTCTTGAAGCTCTAAATAGGAGAAATGTAATATTTTGTGATAATAGAAAAGGCAAGATAATGGAAATCGATAAAGTTTTATCACCCCCTCTACTTTTATAGAAAATATTTTATTGGTAGAAGGCTTAAAGCATAATTTACTTAGCATTAGTCAATTCTATGATAGAGGTTACAAAGTTATTTTTGAATTATTATTATGCATTATTTTTAGACTCAATGATAATGAAAATATGTTCATTAGACATAGACATGGAAACATCTACATAGTAGATCTTGATGATCTTTCTATGCAAGATATCTAATATCTAGTTGTAATGGAAGCTAATGTCATTTAGGCTAGTTAGTTATGGCATCGTTAATTAAGATATGATAGCATAGATTTGCTCTCTAAATTGATTAAGAAGGATCTTGTAAAAGACTTGCTAAAACTTAATTTTCAAAACAATAAAATTTATGATTCATGCCAATTTGATAAATAAACTAAAAGTTCTTTTAAATCAAAAGGCATAGTTTCTATATCTAGATTCTTGGAATTAATTCATGTAGATTTATTTGGATCCACAAGAATGATTAGTTTAGAAGGAAAGAAATATGGTCATGTTATTATATATGATTTTTTTCATTTTACATGGATTATATTTTTGGCATACAAGGATACCTTTTTTAGCCTTCACTAAGTTTTATCGAAAGGTTTTAAATAAAAAAATTATTCAATTGTTTGCATCCATAGTGATCATGAAATTAAATTTGAAATATAAGATTTCAAAAATTTTTGCAATAAAAAAGATATTAAGCACAAAATTTCTACACCTAGGACACCTCAACAAAATGATATTATAGAAAGAAAAAATAGGATTTTGGAAGAAATGATATGCATCATGCTATGTGAAAGTAACCTCCCAAAATATCTTTGGATGGAAGCCATCAACATAGCATGTTATATTTTAAACCATGTTTTGATCCATCCGATTTTAAAGAAAATACCTTATGAACTTTAGAAAGATAGGAAACTAACTATAAAATATTTTCGTATTTTTGGATGTCGGTGCTTTATACTAAATAATGAAAAAGATAATTTAGAAAAACTTGATGCCAGGTTAAATAAGGTATCTTTCTAGAATCCTCAATATTTAGCAAGGTATACAGAGTCTTTAATAAGAAAACCCTTGTTGTTGAAGAATCCATGCTTGTAGTATTTGATGAATCTAATGACCAATCTTCTAGAAAAGAAGATATTTTGGATGATGAGTCTTTGAAGGATAGAAAATTTGACACTTAAGGATGCACCCTCCAAAGACTTTAAAGGAGAGCAAAGGAAGGAGGAGGAAGAGAGAACCTCATCAAGACAAAATGATTTACCTAAAAAATGGAGGTATGCCCATGGATATCCAAAGAAATTGTTTATAAGTGATCCATCAAAATGGATAAGAATTCGATCTTCTCTTAGGAATGTTTATGACTACCTAGGTTTTGTATCTGAAATAGAATCTAAAAGTATAGAAGAAGCTAAAAAAGATCCTAATTAGATTAATGAAATACAAGAAGAATTAAATCAATTTAAAAGAAACAATGTTTGGAGTTTAGTAGAAAGACTACCTAATTTTTCAATAATTGGTATAAAATAGATTTTTAGAAATAAATTAGATGAAAATGGTATTGTCACTAGAAATAAAGCTAGATTAGTTTCTAAAGGATACAATCAAGAAGAGGGCATTGATTTTGATAAAATTTTTGTACCTGCTGCTAGATTAGAAGTAATTAGGTCATTACTTGCATTGCATATTTCATGAATTTTAAACTATATCAGATAGATGTTAAAAATATATTTTTAAATAGGTACATAGCAGAAGAGGTTTATGTAGAACAATCTTCTAGTTTTGAAAATCATTCTTATCTAAATCATGTTTATAAACTATATAAAGCTTTATATGGTTTAAAACAAGCTCCATGTGCATGATATGATATATTGAATAAATTTTTAATTAAAAATAATTTTACAAGAGGAAATGTAGGCACCACTTTATTTTTGAAAAAAAGAATGATGATTTATTAGTGATGCAAATATATATTGGTGATATTATTTTTGATATCACTAATGAAATTTTTCATCAAGAGTTTATCAAGTTAATTCTTGAAGAGTTTGAGATGAGTATGATAGGAGAGTTAAACTTCTTCCTTGGACTCCAAATTAATCAAATTAAAAAGGAAATCTTCATCAACCAAGCAAAGTATAGTACATAAATATCCAAAAAATTTAGGATGGAGACTACAAAGTCTTTTGGTACACCCATAAGTCTCTCTTGTAAGCTTGACAAAGATGAGAATGATAAGAGTATTAATTAAAAATTATATAGAGGTATCATTGGTTCTCTACTTTATCTTATTATAAGTAGACTAAATATGATGTTTAGTATTTGTATATATGCTAGATATCAATCAAATCCTAAGGAATCACATTTATTATCTATTAAAAGAATACTTAGATATTTATCTGGCATCATTGATATTATATTATGATACTCTAGATAATCATTAATTGAACTAATTATATATTCAGATGGTGATTTTGCTAGATGTAAGTTAGATAGAAAAAGCACAAGTAGAACTTGTCAATTTTTTGGAGTTAATTTAATCTACTGGTTTAGCAAGAAATAAAATTTAATTGCACTATCCATGGCCAAGGTAGAATATGCAGTAGCTTGAAGTTGTTGTGCTCAAATCTTATAGATTAAACAATAACTTGAAGATTTTGGTATAAAATTAAATAAAATTTTCATAAGATATGACAATATAAGCACAATTAACCTATTAAGAATCTTGTTCAATATTCAAGAAATAAACATATTATGATAAGACATCACTTCATAAGAGATCATGTATAAAATGGTGATGTATTGCTTGATTTTGTTTGTATGGATAGATAATTATCTGACATCTTCACCAAACCTCTTAATGAAGATAGATTTTATATGATTAGAAGAGATCCAAGAGTCATAAATCCCTTTGACTAGATTTTTCATCTTCTTTCAACCCTTGCTCATATCAATATCAAATTGAGTGAAATCTTATCTATTTTGATCATTCTAAACCTCCTAATCTTATTAGACAAACCCTCCTTATCTTTGTTTTAAAAAAATTAAAGTTTTGTTCTTACTCATTATTTGAGTCAACTCACAAAATTTTTTCTTGAGTCAACTCACGAGTTAATTCCTTGAGTTGACTCACCGGTGGAAGCCTAAATATCTAGGGCTAGCTCGCGATCCCATTTCTCATTCTATCCTTCAATTTTTCCTTCCAAAACCCTCCAAAAATTGTCCAAAACTTTCCTAAACAATAAATCAATTGATCTTAACCATCCATTTATCGGAATCATGCTTATTCCTTTTTGATCTGAGCATAAACGGACCATGAAGTAGCTAGCCTACCGATCCAAGCATCCTCATTCCATTTCTAGTGGCTTTAATGGTGGGGTACGATGCTCCAAGGCTTGTCATGACCCTCAGCCTATGAAGCAAACCCGAGAACCCCCTCCTCCCTCTCTTGTGGATGAGCAGGTTGCCAATCAGGTTATTGCTTGCGGGAAGTAGATGGATTTTGGATATTTCAACCATGAGGGCTTCTCTATTGGCCAGTGGATCTTGTCTGTAGGCCGTAAGAAGTTCTGTTCTATGAGAGAGAGGTACTACTCATATCTTATCAAAGAGTTTTATGGTTCATTAGCTAGATGAGGTGATGGATGGATAGCCATTGTCAAAGGCATTTTGATACCTATTAGTGATGAGTTGTTAAGCTGAGTCTGGAAGATTCCTCATCATATCACGGGATACTATTGATTGTTTGGGTGACAAGGAGGTTGGGTTTAGGTGTATTCTTGAGAGGGAGGATGTCAGGGAGATATCTATAATGATGGTGAACTAGTTATCTATTGAGATGGGACTACTTCAGCATGTGATTTCTCAAATATCGGTGCCCAAGATTTGGTGATTCGACTTATTACAAAGAGGGAGATTATGTTGATGGTTGCACTTATTTAGGGGATAGCCGTGAACCTACCAGGGATTATGATTTGATAGAGACGGTGAGCAGAAGAAGGCTCTATTTGCCTTATGGAATGGGTCTGACCCATATTTTTAGGGAGTATGGTGTATCTTTGGAGGGCAAATCCTTCAAGAAGTTACTACACACCGACACATATGATGACTGGTCTTTATACCTTATGGGGTATCGAAAGATTAGTAGTTAGTTGGTACGATGTGCATCAAGATGGAAGGTCAATTTAGACTTAGATAGGGAGATTGCAGCAACCAAGATGAGGCCTTTAGAGCCATCCACTGATACAGCACCTCAGCCTCTAGAGCCAACCACTCTTGCACCTCTTGCAGTAGACATTGACATGCACCTCAGTCTTCACCTTGGACTCCAACTACTCCTTAGCCCAATGTTCATCATGATAACTATATAGGGTAGAGGATAGCCTCACCGGTGGCTAGTTCTATCAGGACCGAGTTTCAGATTCTATCTGGCAGAGTAGTTGGATTACAGACAGAGCTCCAGAGTTTGAGGAATGAGACTCACGAGATGCTGGCATAGCTCAGGGGGAGGATAGAGATAGGATTTTTAGAGATCTTGGTAGCCATCTAGAGACTCCCACATGCTTCTGCTTTGCTAGCTCTTCAAGTCCTCTACCATATTCTCCATCTCAACCACCCTAGCACTTTATCCACCTACAGCACCACAGCCACCACCAGTAGCTGACCTAGGATTTCTTTCAAATCATCAACCAGATCAATCACCCACTCCATTATCAGATCAACCCACACAACCTTTTATTAGAGCTCTAGGATTCCATACTCTAGGGTTTCATCATCTGGTCCTTCTAGCAAGACCATTTAAGCCTGACCTATCAGAAGCCTAGGTCCTCAACTTCTAGGATTATGGCTCCCATAGTTATAGATTTCCTATCCGATGAGGACTAGCATCCTAGACTATATCTATAGGATTTTTTTTTTACTTATGTTTGATTGACTTCATGTACCTTGGTGTATTGCAAAACATTCATTTAGTTTTATGGTGTCTGCAGTACATTCATTTTGTATTGATACTCATATATATAATGAACTTATCTATATAAAATAAAATTTCCATTCTCTTCTTGTACAATGCTTGCTCTGATATAGTCTTATGAATAAATTGTTATCTTCACATGTATTTCAATGCTTGCATTAAAATGATTGTCTTTGACCTGCACAGATTGTTTGATATCAATCATGCATTGTTACAAAAATGGAGAGAAGAGATGACACTTGCATTGTTTATTATTTGAATGATGACAAAAATGGGGAGTAGAAATAAAATTGATTATATAAGCATAAAGAAATGAAAGTTGAGTAATTGAAAATTATTTATATAAGTAAAAGTAAATAAGTATAATATATAAGGGGAGTAAAAAGCAAAAATATAATTGATTAAAAATTTAAGCCTAAATATTATATTTTGATATGCTCTGATACATCAGTATAATATAATAATACGCTCTAATACATGAATTTCATCTTCTCGATGCACCTCAATACATTCTGAAACTTCTATAACATATGCTCTGATACATTAATATATGCTTTGATACATTGTCAATACATAAGTAAATGCTTTGAAACATTGAATTCAAGTTATTGTTCATGAATCTAATATACTAATGCTCTGATACACTCATTAATAACATGCAAACTATGCTCTGACATGACTATGCTTTGTCATTTAGAAAAAATTATTAATCTATGCTTTGAAACTTTGAGATAACTGAAAAATTAATCTCACTCTAATACCAAGAGTCTTCAACAAATTTACTTTTGCAATTACTCCAAATTTTCATATACTTATATACTCAAAGTTTTGTCCTAATCATAAATGGAGAGATTGTAGACTCCGACCTTAATTTTGATAAATAACAAAATGTTTGATTATATTTAAGGTACTAATATTTTGTTGGAGTATTGAGATTAATGTTTCAGGCACCTTACAAACCTAATAGAAGATGGATCAAATTGACCAATCCTTAAGTAAGAAAATTTTACATTTTTGGATGTCTTCACAAAGTGGAGAAGCCAAAAAAATCATGATTTAACAGATATTTAAGAGTTAGTGTAGAATAATTCAAGTCAACACTTCAAAATTCAAATTTTGGCATATATTTTTCAATTAGCACAAGTCATGAGTTGACTCAAGGAAATGTTGAGTTACTCTCCAAAAAAGACTCAGAGAAGAAAAATGTACCGGCATGCTAAAGTTTTAGCCAGCATAGCCATGAGTTGACCTAAGGAACTGGTGAGTTGACTCAAGGGTTGACTTAGGATCCTTGAGTCGCAATTGTTGGAAAATCCTGAGAGGCTAAATTTCTGCCAAAACTATGAGTCGACTGGTAATTTGACTCAAGCATCGATTCCAGGACTGACTCAAGTTTCATGAGTTGTAGTTGCAAGAAGTACAGAAAGTAAGATTTTTCAAATTAAAGCCAAATCAACTCAAGCTTCTGGAGAGTCAACTTAAGGATCGATTCAAGGTTTAGTGAGTTGACTGATCAGACTCTGACAGTACATAACAACTAGTTTTTTAGGTATGCAAAAGCTTGTACAATATGTCAAATGGCTAGTTTCTCATCTTCAAATAGTTATAAATGAATTTTTGAATGTTCTAAGAATATTTATTCTCCATGAAACTTATTGAAGATACAAGATAATCAAAGACAAAGCAAAAACTTTCAAGAAAAAATCTTTTAAAGCAAAACTTTTAAGAGAATCACCAGCCTTTAAAGCAATCATTAGTGGCTTTCTATTAAGAAGACAACTCAGAGATTCTGTCAAGAGATCAATCAACTTTTCTTTTACTCTTATAGAGAGCTTTTGCTTTTAATATTCTCTGTACTTTGTTTTTGAGTTATAACTAGTTTCAAGGGAATTGAAACTAGGAGATAGGCTCATCCAAGCCTTGGAATTGGATTACAAGCCTAGGGTTGGCTTGTTGTGAGGTTGTGGTTGGTGAGCCTAAGGAAAAACCAACTGGGTTTAGGTTTGTGATCCCGGAAAATAAACTAGCTATAATCTTTGAAGGATTATAGTGAAAATCTCAAGAGATTCTTAGAAAGTGGACGTAGTTGCTTGGGGTGCATCGAATCATTACTTTATGTGTCTGCTATGAATTGCTCTCTTCCTCATCTCTTAATAAGGTTTGCATTTAACTCTAATTTGTATATATATATATATTGTTGCACATTCACTTTAATGGTTTTTCAAATTCATCACATACTTGTTTAAAGTTTTGAAAAATCCAATTCATCTCCCTCTTGGGTTTCTTTACTAGGCAACAACATGCATTTATGCAACTTTTTGGAAAATGTGGCTTATTAATGGCCATATTTCTTTATAAGCAGGGAATCTAAGTCATTCCTTTGATACTTTGTTGTTGAGCGAGGAGAGATTTCACACCATGGGAGGGCGATTTTTGGTACCTGGGTGATTTCTAGCATTATTTTTGGCAAGCTACTAGTAATCCAATTTTTGCATAGATGGATATGGTGGAATTTAGGAAGATTCAAAAAATTACTAAGAAACTTCGGGAGTTGGGCATTTTGCATAAAGTATCTCAACAAGAATGCCAGACAACCTTCAAGAGCGAAAAGATGAGGGTGTCTACTTTGGGCACATCTTTTATATATCCGACTGAGGGTTTCAAGGAGGCTACAAGTCTGGTGTGGTCATTGCCATCTCCCATTGACATCCAGATGAAGCAGGCTTGATAATTTGGTATAAAAACATACTTTACTTTTATGTATTTTGTTTCAATGTTCATGATGTTTCATTGTAGTTGGGATGACACCGATATTTTGCTATGGAGTCTATCTAGGCTTTAGTGAAAAGAAATATAGCATCAAAAGAGAAGGCTATGGAGATCGAGAAGGAATTGTGCAAGGCCTTGGCTCGTACATCTGAAGTAAAGCAAGAATTTTGGGATCAGAGAGAGCGAGCAAATGCTCTTTCATACAATTCCATCCATTTGGCTATAAAGCTTGGAGAGATATGCCTGAAAATGATCGAGGCTTGTAATAGAGAGGCTCAAGCCATTGAAAATACTAAGGTCAAAGTGGAGAACGTTAAGAGGGACTTCAAGGCTGAGTTGAAAGAATTAAGGGAATAGGTTGATACCTAAATAAATTAGTTTTGAAGAATGCTTGGATTGGCCAGGGATCAGAATGAGTGGTTATGGGACGAACTCTGTCAGGCTCGCAATTGCCTTCAAGGCAAGGGAGCTTCTGGCTAGGCCTTAGAGATGATTTGGCAAGCTGAGTAGGCTAGGGACGAGGCTTTGGCCAAGGCTTGATTCTTCCGGGAAGCATTAGAGGAAAAGAAGAGGAATGCTATAGCATTCTAATGGATCCAAGGTTGTCATGCCACTGGGATGGAAGAGACTTGGGCCATGAAGAGCCAGCTGGTGGTTGCTGAGTCTACCTTCGAGGGATTGAGGAAAGATAACCAAGTCCTTGGCAAGGAGATCGCTAAGTTGGAGAGCAAATTATCCTTAGCCAATATCCGTATGAGGGTTGCCAACACTTGACTTTGTCATGCTAAAAGGAGGGCATACGAAGCTGGGTTCAAAGAGTGTAGGACCTTGGTGATTTAGGTTTTCTTAGTAGATAAGGCACATCTACTTTAGGTTCCCATCGAAGCACGACCTTTAGTAACTGATTTTTCGGGTCAGGGTTGCGGGCTAGAGTGATAAGTGAATATGTACTAATTAGATGCTTCTAACTTTTGTATGTTTGCAAGATCAGTGGAATGAAATTATTGCTTTCTCTTTAGATGGGTGCATGCCTTGGATTTTTGTTTGTCTTTTCTATTAAAGGATGATGTTCAAAATTAAATATGTGTTTCTCGCCTTGGCTCATGAGGATCCTCTAGTTTTTCCTTAGATGCCAAGGGTTGTTTTTTCTATTGAAGGATAATGAAATAGGTGCTTGTCCTTAGCAAAAATCGAAGAGACAAATGATTACTTTTGGACTTTGGCTGTCCCAATTTGTGGGACCTCAGTCTCGTCCAATCTCGGCCTACAACACACCAAGCATTCGATGGAAATGATCCCTCTCTTAGAAGATCTAAACCATCAAGTAGTTTTATAAATAGCCGATTCTCTCCAATCTCTTAGAGATTTTGTTTTGGGCTTTCTTCTTCCTTTCATTTTTTCATTTCCCACCAAGAGTCTGCTAGGAGCCTATTCTCCTACTGGTGGTGACCTTCTTTGGTAGTCCTTTTCTTCCTTAGCCAGATGCTCGAAAGTCTTCCCTCTTTCTTTTTTCTTCTTTATCGGCTAGTTTCCTTTATCTTTCTTAATTCTTCATTCTGTTCATGTTTGGTTTCATAGGGAGTTTGTCTATAAAAGTTCTTTTTCATTGATTTTTCATTATTTTTATTACTAGTTTTGATCTTGGAGATGGAAGAATCTCCTAATTTTGCTGGTTCGTGGCCTTCAGATGAAGGTCAGGCTGAACCTTTTGCCTTGGTTGAGGCTTGTATTTCAGCCAAGGTGGTGCCTCCGACTAGGACTCCAGTTGTTCCTTCAGAGATCGAGGGCCCAAAACAAGGGGAGGTCTAGTCTGAACTTTTTGAGACTGTCTTGGATGACCTTCGGTATATGCACCATATTTTGTTAAGAGTTCACAATGGAGGTTTCATTACCTACGGATTGAGTTTACAACCCTCTATTAGGTCAGATCGTACTCTACAAAGAGTGTCTAAAAATTGAGGTCCAACTTCCTTTGTTTTATTTTTATATAGAACTTTTGAAGTTTTTCAGGATTTCACCTTGCATGGTAATCTCGAACTCCTAGTGCCATATTTGTGGATTTATAGCAAAGTGCCTTTTCGCAGGTGTTGTGGCATATCTGTTGACGTGGAGCCTCTGCTGACGGCCTCGTTGGCGGCCCCACTGGCAAAGAATCCGCCACCCGAGCACGGTGACCAAACAAAAAACCAAGACGAGCCCTCCTGCCAAGGTCAGTTCCCAGCCATGGTCGTGCTCATCGAGTGAGACCCCCATCTAATGCCAGCTCTCGGCCGGGGTTGCGCTCATGCTACTAGGACAAGGATCTCGAAGTGGGCCCCTTCCCTGCCTCACAAAGAACAGAATTCCCACCAATAACAAAAAAGGGAAAGATCAACAGCTCGAATTCAAACCATAGCAAAAGGGGGGTTCCCCGTCCACCTGCAACCTCTGAAAGGTGGCGCATCCCCTGCCATTAATTCAAGTTCTGCAACACGCCACCCGTGTGCTCTGTGCAAAGTGTGCTCCTTCAGGGGCCTTCAGGTCCTGGATCCTGTAGCGTACCGCCACGTCGATGATCATACGATCGGAGGCCTCAACCCTCATGGCACAAAACTTGAACCTCCTTCAAGAGGGGTACTCCATTAAGGCCACAAGCCTTGCGACGCTCCAATGGTCTCTCCAAGAATAGAAACATCACATCATGGCTTAAGGCTTAGCGGCACAGCACCTGCCCCTCCCATGAGGAGCCATGCTACTCAGGGGACACAGAAGAAGAGGACATCTTAAGGAAGACCCAGACCAAGTCGGGGCCATCATTTTCATATGAAAGAAAAAGAGAAAAAAAAGGAGAAGAGGAGAAAAAAGAGAAGAAGAAGGGCAAGTAGGCAAAGAACCCCCAGTGGATCCTTCCAAGCTCTTCGATCACACTTTTACTCAACTTTGACATCTCATTTTTCCATCTCATTTCTTTTACTGCATGACCTCTACGCGGGGAGCTCCCCGCCATAGAGGTCATATTCCCCAGATCGTCCCACTGACTTGACTGTCAAAGTATTCCCGCCGGAATTCTCGGGCCGGGTCTCCTCAATTTTGCAAGGTAGCCGATCGAGGAACATGCCGAAGTGGTGGACCGAGTGCCTGGTGGGAGTCGAGGAGCTCCCACGGTGGTGCCCGTCTTGGACTGGGTGCCTGTGGAAGATGCAAGTCGGGAGAGTCCGTCGGATGGTGCCTTGCAAGAGCTGCATTCCACGGAGGTCCATCAATGGGAGGGCCATCACTCGACACCATGCAGGAGTTATAGGCCATGATGATTCGGGCGACAATAGATTGGCATGCTAGGTAGGGGGTAGAAGTCTCAAGAGCTAAGAGGATCGTGGCGAAGGCCGGAGGTCAGAGCTCTCCAACTGATGGAATAATAGTAGCCATCTTTGTCCCTTAGGGGATAGACCGGGGGCATGAGAGCTCCCCCTCAAGGCTCTAAGGAATGGTCTCGAGAAGAGCTTCGTGGCAAGCCATAGTTGGGATCACCTCTGAGAGATGCCACCTTCCAATACGCCACCCCTGACCTTTGGCAAGATCAAGCAAAGAATTTGTAGAGGCTGGGGAGAAGGTAGAATGTTAACAGATCCTCTATCGAACAGCAGGGAAGATCCAAACCAGCACCAATGCCATGGATGTCTAGCCGCGTGGGCCAAAAAAAACAACAAAGGACAAAAGAAAAGGAGGAGAAGAAGAAGAAAGGGAAAAAGGGACCCAATGGTAGTTGAAAGAGAGTTCATGCTCGTGGACCCGCCACTTTTTGTGATACTCTCCAACCAGACCTAGCTCCATGCATCTCCTTGTGAATGGAGCACTCGCCACTTCATGCGAGCCTAACAGGTAACTCTCTCTCCCCATTACCCTGACAATACATAAAAAACTGTGTTACAGTTCCATAGGAAAAGCTCCTGTATCACCATCGAGGGCAAGCACCATGGCCTGTTGGGGCCTGCTAGGTCTTGCTACAGTCTGCCAGAACTTGAGGAGGCTCGTTGCTCACCACTCCCACGGTTTCTCAATAAAAGCCAAAGTCAGGATACCCCAGAAGTTTCGCAGTCCACCCGTTGGACCATCAGTCCGGTGAAGTCAAGCCAGAACACCCCAGAAGTCCTGTAGTCAACCCGTCGGACCCTCAGTCCGGCAAAGTCAAGCCAGGACATCCTAGAAGTCTTGCAGTCAACCCATCAAACCCTCAATCTGGCGAAGTCAAGCCAGGATACCCCAGAAGTCCTGCAGTCAACCTGTTGGACCCTCAGTCCCGTGAAGTCAAGTCGAGACACCCCAGAAGTCCCGCAGTCAACTCGTTGGACCCTTAGTCTAGCGAAGTCAAGCCAGGACACCCCAAAAGTCTCACAGTCAACCTGTCGGACCCTTAGTCCGAAGATGTCAACTGGGAGACCAAGGATCCTGCCATCTACTGCTTGACACATGGTTTGGCACCTCAAGCCAGGAAACTCCATAAGTCCCACATCCACTACCTTGCTCACAGTTTGGAGATGTCAACCAGAAGATCAAGGAATCCTGCCATCTATCTCTTGACTCACAGTTTGGCACCTCAAGCTGGGAAACTCCAGAATCCCCGCATCCACTGCCTTGCTCACAGTCCAAAGATGTCAGTTGGGAGACCAAGGAATCTTGCCATCTACCGCTTGACTCACAAATTGGTACCTCAAGCTGGAAAACTCCAGAAGCCCCGCATCCACTACCTTGCTCACAGTCTGGAGATGTCAGCCGGGAGACTAAGGAATCCTGCCATCTATCGCTTGACTCATAGTTTGGCACCTCAAGCCAGGAAACTCCAGAAGCCCCGCATCCACTATCTTGCTCATAGTCTAGAGATGTCAGCCGAGAGACCAAGGAATCCCGCCATCTACCACTTGACTCATAGTTTGGCACCTCAAGTCAGGAAACTCCAGAAGCCCAGCATCCACTGCCTTACTCACAGTTCGAAGATGTTAGCCGGAAGACCAAGGAATCTTGCCATCTACCGCTTGACTTATAATTTGGCACCTCAAGCTAGGAAACTCCAGAAGCCCCACATCCACTACCTTGCTCACAGTCCAAAGATATCAGCCGGGAGACTAAAGAATCCCACCATCTACCGCTTACTCATAGTTTAGCACCTTAAGCCGGGAAACTCCAAAAGCTCCGCATCCACTACCTTGCTCATAGTCCGAAGATGTCAGTCGGGAGACAAAGGAATCTCACCACCTATTGCTTGACTCATAGTTTGGCACCTCAAGCTGGGAAACTCTAGAAGCCCCACATCCATTGCCTTGCTTACAGTCTAGAGATGTCAGCCGGGTGACCAAGGAATCTCGCCATCTATCGGTTGACTCATAATTTGGCACCTCAAGCTAGGAAACTCCAGAAGCCTTGCATCCACTACCTTGCTCACAGTCCGGAGATGTCAGCCGGGAGACCAAGGAATCCCGCCATCTACTGCTTGACTTATAGTTTGGCACTTTAAGTCGGAAAACTCCAGAAGCCCCGCATCCACTTTCTTGCTCACAGTTCGAAGATGTCAGCCAGGAGACCAAGGAATCCCGCCATTAATTGCTTGACTCATAATTCAACACCTCAAGCTGGGAAACTCCAAAAGCCCCGTATCCACTACCTTGGTCACAGTCCGGAGATGTCAGCGAGGAGACTAAGGAATCCCTCCATCTACTGCTTGACTCACAGTTTGGCACCTCAAGTCGGGAAACTCCAGAAGCCCTGCATCCACTACCTTGCTCATAATTCGGAGATGTCATCCAGGAGACCAAGGAATCTTGCTGTATATCGCTTGACTCAAAGTTCGACATCTCAAGCCGGGAAATTCCAGAAGCCCCGCATCCACTGCCTTTCTCACAGTCTGAAGATGTCAGCCAGAAGACCAATGAATCCCGCCATCTACTGCTTGACTTATAGTTCGGCACCTTATGTCGGGAAACTCCAGAAGCCCCACATCCACTGCCTTGCTCACAGTCCAGAGATGTCAGTCGGGGGACCAAGGAATCCCCCCATCTATCGCTTAACTCAAAGTTCGGCACCTTAAGCTAGGAAACTCCAGAAGCCCCACATCCACTGCATTGCTCACAGTCCGGAGATGTCAACCAAGGGACTAAGGAATCCTGCCATCTATCGCTTAACTCATAGTTTGGCACCTTAAGCCAGAAAACTCCAAAAGCCCCATGTCCACTGCCTTGCTCATAGTCCGAAGATGTCAGCTGAGAATCCAAGGAATCCCGCCATCTACTGCTTAACTCATAGTTCGATATGCTAAGCCAAAAAATTTATGAAACCCCGCACTCAAAGCTATAATGCTCCAGCCATCCCATCTCTGAGGCCAAGAGATGCAGGAGTCCTACTTTCGAGGTTAGGAGACATCAGCAGTCCCGCTTTTGAGGCCGGGAGATGTAGCAATCCCACCTCCAAGGTCAGGAGACATCAGTAGTCCATCCTCGAAGGTCAAGAGACATCAGTGATCCCACCTCCGAGGTCAGAAGACCCTAGAATCCTCAGGCTCCAGAGCTGGAGATCCCTCGGTCGCCCCGCTCACAGTCCGGAGATGTCAGCCGGAAACTTCAGAGCCCACCACCTCCCGCTTGACTCATAGCTTGGTAAGTTGAAATACTCTTGGAGTCCTACATTCAGGCCTGCACGATTTCAAGGTCAAAAGAATGGGGACGAGGTGCCCCCAGAAACCCTGGTGCCCACCTTATGGTCCCAATGCTCACCTAGAGCGACTAAGGCCTGGGAGAGGGACACACATTTTCAATAGCCTCGAAGTTCATCCACTTTCCATGCAAAAGGGAGGATCAGCTAAGCGAAGAACGAAGTCCAGGTTGGATGTCTCGGTCAAGTTGGACTCCACCCTCATTGCAAAGTTAAGTTCCTCGAATACCTTAAATGTTTCCTTCGAAGTCCTTCAAAAAAAGGGGGGGGGGAGGAGGAGAAGAACAACATCCATAAAGATAAAGATGTTTTCATTGCTAAGTCTTCTCTTACATCCTATGAAGGCTCCCAACAGGCTACGAAACCCTCCAAAAATCTAAGTTACAAGGAAGAGAAGGATGCACGAAGGATAAGGGAAGGAAAATTTTTCATCGATCAAAAGTCTCTTATACTGTGAAGATCCCCAACAGGCGACAGGCTGAGGAGTCTTTCAAAGGTTCATTTACAAAATGAAAAGAAAAATGCTTGGAATGTCCTCACTGCTCTTCGCTCGACCAATGGGCAGGTCCTCTCCAGCTTTGGACTCTACCCCCGGGCCCGGCGAACCCTCAACACCGGGGTTATCCTATCCCAGAGCGCATCTCTCCTAGGCATCGAAGGTATAAGCAGGACTGGTCGGAGACAATCCAGTCCCTTCTGCCTGAGAAGGAGGGCACCCTTCTTCTCCTGGATCCCCTATGATGAGGGTCCAGTGCTGCATTAGTCGCCCCATCCTTAGAGGTCACTGATCTTATGATTCCAGGGGCAGCTTCAGAGGCTTCTTGTTAGGCCACCTCCATCAGCACCATGGTAGTCATGGCCTTTTCCATAGCGACCACTACCGCGTCCACCTCCTTCGCCCCCCGAGGGCTCTTCCCCTTCTCATCCTTCGGGGTACCTTCAAGCTTGGTAGATTTCTTCTCTAGGCCGAACGCCCTCACCCTGGCACTGATCGATTGCTCCTGAAAGGGATGAAAAGCCTTTGCTTGGCCCTCCTGCTCTCAGGTCGAGAACCTGAAGTCTACTAGAAGCCCTCCCTCAGCATAAGCCAAAGGAGAAGGGTTGAAAGAGAAAAACATGCGAGGAGGGAACTAGCCCGCTATAAACTCCCAACACTAAAGCAGAAAGAGGGGAACTAGAGGAGAAAGAAGGAGGCTCTACAGAAGCTTGGCCCCTTGCACCTAAAGGTCCTTTAAAAAGACAAGGGGACAGGTCCCTCGCAATGAAGCCCACCGCCCACCATCGCCTCGTGCCCATCAAAAGGCACGCATCTCTTTAACTCCCTGACCAACTAGGAGCCACCACGTACTAGTGTCAGACGACTCCGATGCTTCGGATCAATGGCAATCACCTCGGTCCAAATGGAGCATTTATGATCCTTCTATCGGAAGACTGAGCACAGCATCACTTCGTTAATGCAAAAGCACAGATTCTGAGACACCGGCACCCGAGGCATTAATGGTGCAGGGGGCGTGCCCCTCCATGTTAGCAAGGTCATTACTCCCTTTGCCCCGAGTGTCGCTTTATCCTTCGAGCCTGGGAGTGGAGGGTATATGATGTGGCACATCCGCTGACATGAAGCCTCTGTTGGTGGCCTTGCTGGCAAAGAATCTACCACCCAGGCACGGTGGCCAAACAAAGAACCAAGATGAGCCTTCCTGCCGAGGTCAGCTCTCAGTTGGGGTCGTGCTTATCGGACGAGCCCCCCATCTGAGGTCAGCTCCTGGCCGGGGTCGTGCTCATACTGTCAAGATGAGCCCTCCTATGATGGGGAACCAAATATGCATGCAATTTTTTTTGTATGTTTTACATGTTGAGTTAGGTGATTAATTCCCAAATTTTAGATCAAAATTATTTGTAAGGAATTTTGTATGAATTTTTGAAGATCAGCATGCAGATTAGGACCTAGAAAAGTAGCAAAGAAGGACCGCCGGGGCTGAGAAGCCTCGGTTAGGGCAAGTTCTCCTACAATAAAACTACTGGAGGTAGAGGGGTGTACCTGATAACATCTATGAAGATCTCAGCGAAGGGGTCTCTCGTTCCTCGATGGATGCGGCCTGGAAAATCGAGCCAAAGACCCGCGGATACCCGGCTTTCTGCTCGGTGATCCGATTGAGGCTTGGCTGGAGTCGTTGGATTCGTAGGAACTCAGGGACCTGCAAATGACCTGTCAGGGGTTAAAAAGCTCACAAAGGAACAAGAAAACAAAGTAAAAACAGCAAGGGAAGGCTTCTTTTGGAGTGGGCGTCTAGGGATCTGGAGGGTTTGTTGGCAGCAGGAAGATGATTGCAAACACCGGGAAGAAGAACTCTCACAAACCCCTTTATGCACACAGCAGGGTATCACACCACTCAATAGAAGAACTCAAGGTTTTCATTCATCAAAAATTCCCCTCATACAAGAGGCTAGGGTCCCTTAAATAGACCCTTAACCTTGGGCTCCAAGTAAGGGTACATAAGTCTTTACATAAGAATCCTTTTCCCTCTCAAACCCTAGCTAGAAAATAAGGAAATATTAGGTAGAAAAATCCCTAAAAATTTTCTTGACTTGGTCAAGACTCCAAGGATGCCTAGGGGGGCGTGTTGGGCTTCTAGGAGCAGCAAAAGGCCGGCCCAAAGGGGCTCGGGTGCATGGATTTGGGCCTCTGGAAGCTGGGGTGGCCTGGTAGCCAGGTAGCAGGAATATTCCCTGGTATCTTGCTTCTTAGGGGCTTAGGCTTAGCACCTGGGCTTGATTTCTTTGGGCTAGGATGCAGATGGACCTTTGGAATCATGGTTGCCCTTATTTATGAATATACTTTGGCATCTGGAAGGGAATCTGGGCATCTGGAGGGCATCTGCAAGAAATCAGGGTTTTCTGAATTTTCCTCCTGGGGTCTTCAATTCTTCAAGCTGGGTTGGACTTGGGCTATACTTCCATGTCTTCAATCTAGTTGGACTTGGTCTTCACTTGTATGATATAGTCTTTAGTCTTCAGTATGCTTGGACATGACTCAAAAAAATAAAATTAGCTCAACATGAGCTGACTAGCATTGGACTGAACTAGCTCAACATGAGCTGACAAGTACAGAACTGAAATAACAACTCAAAATACTCAAATAACAACTAAAATGGACTCAGATGAGCTAAGCCCTTATTACAGATGGACTCATAAATTATTGATCAATTCACAAAGGATTGAAAAGCCTCTATCTTATTCTGGTGCCTCCGGTGTCCCCACCATCCTACCGAGGTCAGCTCCTAACCGAGGTCATGCTCATCGGGCAAGCTCCCTGTTTAAGGCTAGCTCTCAGTTGGGATTGCACTCATGCTGCTAAGATAAGGCTCTCGAAGCAGGCCCCTTTCGTACCTCGCAGAGAATAGAATTCTCACCAATAGCAAAGGAGGGAAAGATCAACGGCTCGAATTCAAACCATAGCAAAAGGGGGGGTCCCTGTCCGCCTGCAACCTCTGGAAGGTGGTGCACCCCCCACCATTAATTCAAGTTCTGCAACATGCCACCCGCATGCTCTGCACAAAGTGTGCTCCTTCAGGGGCCTTTAGGACCTAGATCCTGTAGCATACTGCCATGTCGACGATCGTGCAACCGGGGGCTTTAACCCTCGTGGCACGAAACCTGAACCTCCTTCAAAAGGGGTACTCCATTAAGGCCACAGACCCTGTAATGCTCTGGCGGTCCCTCCGAGAATAGAAATGTCACATCGTGGCTCAGGGCTCAGCGGCACAGCACTTGCCCCTCCCACGAGGAGCCACGCTACTTAGGGGACACGGAAGAAGAGGACATCCCAAGGAAGCCCCAGACTAGGTCGAGGCCATCATTCTCATATGAAAGAAAAAGAGAAGAAAAAAGGAGAAGAAGAGAAAAAAGGGAAGAAGAAGGGCAAGTAGGCAAAGGACCCCTAGTGGATCCTTCCAAGCTCTCCGATCACACTTCTACTCAACTTTGACATCTCATTTCTTTTACTGCACGACCTCTACGTAGGGAGCTCCCCACCACAGAGGTCCTGTTCTCCCAGATCATCCCACTAACTTGATCGTTGGAGTGTCCCAGCTAGAATCCCCGATCTGGGTCTCCTCTATTTTGTAGGGCAGCCGATCGAGGAGCATGCCAGAGCGGCAGACCGAGCTCCTAGTGGGAACTAAGGAGCTCCCATGGTGGTGCCCATCTTGGATCAGGTGCCCGTGGAAGATGCAAGCCAGGAGAGTCCGCCGGACGGCACCACGCGAGAGCTGCAGGCCATAGAGGACTATCGACAGGAGGGTCATCACCCGATGCCATGCAGGAGCTGCTATGACGATCTGAGTGGCAATAGCAGGCATTGAGCTGACTCTTAATCTATTTAGGTTTATTTTTAATTTTTTCAAACATTCCCAATTTTGAGGGTGGCACTATGTATTCCCTTGAAAGAATCAAGGGAATAACCCTTTCCTTCGAGGCATTCCTTCCATGGTTCATCATTGGAAGGAACACTTCTTCTTTGTCAAACATCCTACAAGTGAATAGGGTCTAAAACTATGGGGGAGCCCCTTAACATCCGGCGAATCTATCCCTAGTACTAAGCGAGGAGGAGAAGGTGCAGTATGAGGCTCTTCTCTATTATGAAGTCTCTAGCATGGATATTTTTATATCCGATGAGACTCTCGCCTAGCTGAGTCTGTGCCAGATGTAGTCGAGAGGTGCAAGGAGAGCATCATTACTTTGTCTCTTCCTTCCATGTCGAGTCATTTTTTTCTCCATTTTTTATTTTGAATAATTGATTTTTTCTTTTGTAGGAATGGATCCTTCGGAGATGAAAACATTGAAGCAGATGGCTATGTCCAAGCCTAGGGCTCCTCTCTCTATGAAGCCCAAAAAGATTTGCTTCACCTCCTACCAGGGTTTGGCAGGTGGTACTACTTTCGAGGTAGGGGCCTCGCAAATCGAGGGTGGTGTTTCCTTGGTACCTCTAGAGGTTGTGGCTATTGTTGGAAACATCAGGGCCTCGTCTTCGATTGCAGGTGCCTCCGAGTGTGCTCTTTGGTTTGAGGTTCAGGTCAAGGGCTCTAGGGAGCAGGGGCTTTCTGCTGCTTCGCTTGCTAGCATCAGTGACTAGGCCACTATGCCAAGGGCTTGTAGGAGCATCCTCTTCCCGGCTAATGCCAAAAGATTTGTTAGGGCTCAGGCCACCCGACATCCTTAGGACATAATTCAGATCTTCCTCTAGGTAAGCACTATTTGCTTTGAATGGTTATCTCATCCTTTTAAATTGTTTCATTGATGCTTTTCTCTTTTGTAAATGGGTCACTATGTCAATGATTATTTTGAGCTATGAAATTATATTGGGGGATTAGAAAAGGAGAAGCTGGTGCTTAGTGCCACCAAGTCTTCTCTCAAGATCGAGGTCACCCATTTAAATGAGGTAATTTCTAAGGAAAGGATGAAATGGGAGGATTGGGAAAGAGCTGGATGGTGCACTTACAAAGTCACATTATGAGTTGTCTAAGGCTAGGTGATAAGTTTTATAACATATTGATAATAGTTTCAATATACTAATTGATATTTATTATTTAAGAATTGAAACTTTTATGTTATTTTATAGGAAAAATGATCACTAGTACAAAGTGCTCAATCTGCACATCCAATGGGATCAAATAGGACTCAAATCAGAGCTTAAACAGAGTTAGATACTCATGTCAAAGGCACGCCCAAGTTCAAAGCCCAAATCAAGCCCAAAATGGATTAAAAATATCCTAGATCTGGTTTACAAATCATTAAGCTCACTATGGACCGATCGCTTAGTCTACACATCCATTGATGTGGTCCATGGAAGGGGATCATGGACCATAGAGGCGTAGAAAGCTCCAGTGCTAGCATAGTTGCATCCCATGCCATCGTTTCCACTCCTTGCATCGCCATTAGCTGGAGAAGGACATGAATGGGATGAAACCATCGACTATCTTCCTTTTTACATTCACCCGTCTGACAATCTTCCTTAGCTTGTGCCACCGTTGCCAATCTGCATGCCGCCATTGCCGCTCCAGCCCATCACCATGGCCATCTTCTCCATCGTCGTTGGAGCCACCATGCTGCTTCATTACTGCCAATGCCTCTAGTATGAGCCACATTTGCTGCCGCCTCCTCTCCATCGCTATCCTGAGATGCATGTCATCGACCAGTCACCAAACTCTACATTCATGCATTGGAAGGTGTAGCTTGACGATGGGAAGCCGCATGGTCTTGGCACAGTCCAGTGATGAGCAGAAGCTCCTACGTGAAATCAATGATGATGATCAACTCCTAAATGTGATCTAGTTGCTAGTGAAGAAACAAACTATGATTAGGACACTAATAAGAGGATTTCAGGCTATTGGATGGCAATCCAATGACCCAAATAATTCAACACAGGTCTTGGGCCTATTCTACATGGACTCCTCCTCAACTCCTACCGAGACTGCCTATTCTAAGATCTATTTAAAGGGTTCATAGGGGATGGTTAAGGGCACCAATCGAGTAAGTAGCGAAGAGCTATAGAACTCTTGTAATTTTCTTTTCTTTAATTTTGTAAGAGATTTTGAGAGAGAAAAAGAGGGTGATAGTAGCCTAGATCTTCTTCCTTGTCTTCTTTCCATGATGATGATGCTTGAAGACACCATGCATGACTAGACTCTAAGTCTTCAGGAGAGTAGAGAAGAATCTTTTAGTATGTATATTTTAATTTCTTTTTCATATAATTGTCTTGAATGTAATAATCTTATTCTTCTTGAATAAAATTATCTTTCTTCATTACTTTAATTATTATGTTTTTTATTGAAATTATAATTGAGATCTTTGAATAGCCTATAGCTACATAGAGATGAATCGTGATCCAAGGATACGATTCATGCTCAGTGAGATAGGCTATGATAAGGATCTGATTATAAGATATTTGATTCATTTTTATGATTTGATTCTTAGAATAATCTATGACTACATAGGGGTAGATCAAGGTACTATTATCCATATCCAGCAAGATAGGTTATGATCGGGGATCAATCATAATCCTAATATTTACATGATTAAGAATTAATTTATATTTATTAAAATAACCAAATTGAAATCCCAGGATGTCTTTCCTACTTGCTTGCTTATCAATTTTATTTTTCATTTAATTCAAACATTTAATTTTCTTTTAATCATATTCTTACTTTCTCTTATTTTTAATATTTGTAATTTACTAAAAATGATTACAAACCCTAAAGTGAACCTAACCCTAATTGATCCCTATGAAATCAACACCCAACTCAACCCTTAATACTTAATTATTGAATCAATTTATTTATTTATTTATTTTTAGTGTTATTAATGACTACACATCAAATTTTAGCATCGTTATTAGGGATCATTGGCATGATTAGTTCAAAAAAATAAAAAATATTTTTAATTAAATAAAAAATTAATTAATTAATTAAATAAATTTTATAATTTATTAAATTTTTTAAGACTTAAAATATTAAACTAACCTTTTTGGATATTTATTTTTATTGCATTTCATCTATATAAGCTATTTTAAAGGCACAACCCTAAATAATGTAAGGTAAGAATTTCATCACCCTTTCTTGGCCCACAAACCACCACCCTACATATTGCATCAATCTAGATCTTTAAATTAAAATTAATTAGATGTGATCCCTAAGGATTTTTTAGCTCACTAGGATAAGACACCCGAAAGAATCAGACCGGGTTAGGATTAGTTGGTTGACGGTGTCTAGGAAAGGGGTTCAAAGATGATGTAGTCTTGAAAGAAGGTGGTTCTTTTATTGGTTCCATTGATTGACCTGGTCAATTTATTTGGTGTTTAAGAAAAATAATAAGGGGACCCCCACTAACCTTATCCTTATCTGGCTAGTTGGCTAGTTAATTTCTGACTTGGAGAGCTCCATGGTATTCTTGGTTGTTAGGAGCTATCTAGATCTAGGTTAATCCTAAGATAAAGAGTCCATTGTATGCTAATTTGTTTGTAATTAATATTAAACTTTAATTTAATTCTTCTTTATCTCTCTTAGCTAAAGGACTCCTTAGGCCCTTCTCTATAGAACTCTTTTCTCTCTTTCTTCTTTCATTCTTCTCTCCTTCTTCTTATAAAAAAATTATTAGAAGAGGATTGTTCTGATCTAGACCTTTGATTGCATACCAAAATAATCAGAACAATTCAACAAAATTGAGTAGTGCTAGAAACATGGATCTCAATTATAAATTGGATAGTTATCTCATGAATTGAAATGCCTAGATTGCCTACTAGCTATCAGATACTTTCCACTTCTTTTCTTTTCGTACAACAAATTTGTTCAAGCCCCACTCACTTTGTGAATGAGTGCCTAGCTGCATACCAAGTTCCTGAGTTTATGTATGAGTTAGCCTATCAAGATCAAACCTAAATGACCTAGAAATAACCCATACATTAATGCTTATAATCCAAACTGGGGTACTCAACTAAATTTTTCATGGCAACCATACCTAGTGGTTATCTTAGTACCACAAAGATCCATGTTAGTAGACTCGTTTGATCATGATTTGTCCTATCCATAATATTAACCTTCTCCTACTACCCCATCATTTGAAGAGAAGGTTCTACAAGCATTAGACTGGATAGAAAGCAACTATCAGACCCTTCAATCCTCTACATAAATCTTAACTAGATTAGAGATTAAAAATAATCAACTAATAAACTCACTCATTAGGGAGGAGGAAGAAGAGCTGCCTAGTCAGCCCAAGAGTAACCCAGAGGGACCATACCCTCTAATTTTTCCTGAACAACCAACTATAACTCTCGAAAATGAATTGGTCATAGAGCAGCCCTACACAACCAACCATATCAATATAGATAATTTAACTAAGGCAAAAATATATAGAGATAAATCAGATTGGTAGGATGAACCAATTCCATCATCATCGTACTTACCTATGGCCTCATTTCCAAGTGCCCTAGAATCATCCATACCTTTTAATAAAGAGGGAAACCAAATAGGTGACATGATGGAAATAATTGAGACCTCCTAAAAACCATAACTGAATAATATAATAGGAGAAGCTATGCCTATAATTCACCCCTAGAATTCATTAGATTCATATTTGACTCAATTCAAGATGGATGGTATATCACAGAAGTGAATGACCAACTAGATTTATCCTACTTTGAAACCATCCCACTTTGGATTGAAAGATAAGAGCCATCACCTAACCCCCTAATAGCTCCATTACTAGAATCATCACTAGCATTAAAATTGAAATGACTTCCTAATGCACCCACTGACACTCTACCAGTGATCCTTAACCAGGAAGTTCAACTTAGTGATATGCTAAAAATATATAAAAAAACTATTAGATGGGATATTTTTAAAATGAGGAATAATAATATTAAGATTTTTATGATTGATTTCTCGATATTTGGGACTACTTTCGATGACTATAAAATCTTTTTATGGTGCTAAAATGATGTATGGAGTTAGATCAAATATTAATTTGAAAAAAGTACCATGCTAAAGATTGGAAAGGGGTGATGTCAAGCCACATCATATCTGAAAAGGGGATTAGGACAGATCAAGCTTTACTTGAAAAAATTTCTAAACTAGCACCCCCAATCTTGGCCCACCACACACAATCCCTTCCTGCCCATCATAAAAACTATACTAATATTTTTAGATCTTATTATAGCATACTTGCTTAATAACACTCTATTGATAAGGGCTAATTATCATAGAACACTCTATGTATGATTTTTTGTTAAGATGACAAGACCTCCTGATTGGCCTTGTCGTTTTGAAACCTTGAAGGATGCAACAATGTTGATTATAAGTGAAACACCCTCATAACATCTAGCTGAAGATATTAAACTTAGTATTTGTTGAGAGGCAACCCAACATCCTATTTTCTTACTTTCTTTTCTTTTTATATTTTAGATTTTATAAATAAAGCTACTCTACCTGAAGACTTAGAATAATATTTGCAAGCTACCTCAATCCCAGATCATCTTCAACTCTAGAGATTAACCCAAGGTGACATCTTTCTTTTCTACCCTCTTTGGTTTATTTTTCTTTCTTCATTGAGAACAATATCAAATAAGTTAGGAGAGAGAATGAATAAAATTAAAAAAACTAAAGTCCTCAAATAAAGTTACTATTTAGCTTTAGGCATCTAATTACACTTAAAAATCAAGATGAACTAAGCAATTTTTTAAAATAAAGTAATACTTGGATTAGAGAGTTTGTGAGATACTAAGGGATCAAGTATTAAAAAACTTGATAGAGAGTTAAGTCTAGAACATAAACATTTTTCTTTGAACACTTCTAAATCCTTCTAGCAGCATATAAGAAGAGCTTACCTCTAGTGTAGGGTAACTATACATTTCTTCATTAAAAAAAAAAAAAATTAAAAAAAAAATAGTTTCTATGTACTTCTTACTAAGTAATCGGGCTTCTTTGCCTAAGCATACATTGAAGTTCTATCAAAAGGTAAGGAAGGCAAAGAAGATTATTATAAAGCTAGTCATAACTCATAGCCGTTTGATTCAAGTAAGTAAGCCTGAGGGGTATTTTGATACCTAGTACCCTAAAGTCATCCGATTTGGGAGTCATTGGCTAAAAACTCACTACATAGATCAAATAGAAAGCTTAGGGGATTAAGATGCTTAATAGTAGTATAATATTAGAAAAAAAGAGAGAAAGATCTAGACACTGATCTCCTACCAAGTAATCGGGCACCTTTTTCTAAGAAGATTGTGGTTCAGGTCAAAAGTGGGCAACGTGAAGATACTTCTAAAATAAATGAAGGATGGAAGTAACAATACCTTAGCCTATGGGAAGGTTAATGATTTAGAGATAAATGAAGGGATAATTTAAAACAAATTTAAAAAAGATTTAATATTCTTTACTTAATTTTTATATTTGGTAAGTATTACTTCTCCAATGACATACCTCACTCTCACTCTACTGAATATCTTGGCCCTTTGAAGAAAATTGCTCAGTAAAACTTGAAACTCTAAGCTAAAAGGTATCTAACTCTAAATTCTTTCTTTACTCGAGGATGAGCAAAGTTCAAGTTGGGGAGTGTGATAAGTCCCATAAATATAATTATAAAAGCATAAATTTATAAATTAATTCATGTTTATTTATTAGAAATTGATGCTTTTATCTCTCTTTTGTAGGAAATATATTTACCAATATTAAGAGTCCAAACTGTAAGTCAAAAAAGAGCAAATTGGAGGTAAAATGAAAGCCTAAATCCCTCTTAAAGCTAGACTAAATGAATGCCTAAATCCAAGCTTAAATCCAATCCAATTTCAGTCCGAAACCAATAAAAATCAATCCAAAACAAGGCTTACCATGAATTTTAAAGTAGTCGATCCACCATGGATCGGTTACTTAGTTTATAGAGATGTTGAATGGTCCATAGAAGCCATTATCCTCGATCTATGGTTAGGCATCATGGACCATGGATGGATTTGCATTGATCAACAACCAGGCGTGCATCCTGTAAGCAATCCAATGGGCTACAAGACTCTGGAGGCATCGTTGATGGTCGATGATGAGGCTGGTTTTGGCGATGAGGGTCACAGCCACATGGGAGCTGGGCGTTGTGTGCTAACGAGCACTGATGAAGATGGTGCCGGCAACAAAGGAGGTGCTTAGCGGTGATGATGTTGAAGGGCATGGCAATGGAGATGAAGGAGATGGCACAGCCATAGGGACATCCGAGCAAGAGGCTTCGGTAATGAAAATGGTGGCATCAATGAGGGCTTCAACAATGGTGGCACCAATGAGGGCTTCAGCAACGATGTAAGGGCTTTGGTGGTGCTAGTGGTGGCGATGGCAATAAAGGGGGTAGCATGTCAATGATGAAGATGGCAAGAAGTAGAAAAGACAAGCCACTTCTTTTTAGGAAGTTTTTGGCCATAGCTCATTATAAAGCACTGCCCAATCACCCATAGAAACCTTCATGCGGTCTATAGGTGGTCTACAAAATTCAAACAGTGGATATGGCTTTTGGGTTCAGATCTGATGGCACAAGTGATTTTTGACATGTATAAGGACTTGGACATGATGATGTGGGAACAATCTATGGCTAGAAAACCCATTGAGACTAAGTTCTAATGGCCCCTATTCATTCCAATTTCAATTGGGATAGGAAGTGGCAAATCTGGGCATGATTTCAATGGTCTGATGGTCATCCAATGCCAGAATAATTCCATGGAGTCAACACCTAGTTCTAAAATGATTTAAGGTTGACTTGGATAGGGATTTGGCCTGTTCTAAGGCCTATTTAAGGGGATCCACAGGTGATCAGAAGTAGTAGCCAGGTAGCCACTATACTTTTCTTTTCTTTTTCTTTTAAATCATGTAAAAGTGCTTCAAGGGGACAGAGACTAGAGGGTTAATTTCTTCTTCATCTTTCTATTGTAGAAGATGAAGCTTGCAGATACCATGCACAGCTGATCTCCAAGTCTTTAAGGGAGTAGAGGAGGTTTTTTTTAGTATTTTACATTTTAGTTTCTTTTTATGTAATTAATTCTTCAATGTAACAATCTTGTTCTTCCTGAATAATTTTTTTATTAATTCAAGTTTTGTGAATATTGTTTATTCTATAATTTAGGTTTTAGAATAATCTATGACTATGTAGGGATAGATCAAGATATTATGATTTGTACCCAGTGAGATAGATTATGCTTGAAACTTAGATTATAAGATACTTTAATTATTTATATGATTTGACTCTTTGAATAGCCTATGGCTATATAGGGATAGATTTGTACATAGCAAGATAGGCTATACTTGAGTTTAAGACTTTGAATAGCTTATGACTATATAGAGACAGGTATATATCCAGTGAGATAGGTTGTGCATAGGATATCAATCATACTTTTATTAATTACATAATAAAGAACTAATTTATATTTTATTAAAAAAATAAATCAAAATCCTAAAACACATATCTTATATTATTTCTTGCTTAAAAAATTAATTAGAATTCTTTTTTTTTGATTTTTAGTTTTAATCACAATCCAACTTTTTTTTAATTTTAACTTTTATAATTTAATTAGAACTCTAACAAAATTCTAATTAAAAGTGAACATAACCTCAACTGATCTCTGAAAATACAATCCTAACTTATCCTAACTATAGTTTAAATTAGTAAATTATTTTTGATCGTCTATGATAGTGATCAAATTTTGTCAAAATTTGATGTGGTCATTAATAACACCAAAAATAAATAATAATCTGATTGAACAATTAAGTAGTAAGGGTTGAGTTGGGTATCATTCCATAGGGATCAATTAGAGTTGGTTTACTTTAGGGTTTTTATAATTTTAAGTAAATTGCAAATATTAAAAATAAGAGAAAGAAAGAATATGATTAAAAGAAAATAAAAGTTTGAATTAAATGGAAACTAAAATTAATTAGCAAGCAAGTAGGAAAGATGTCCTAAGGTTTCAACTCGGTACTTTTAATAAATATAAATTAATTCTTAATCATGTAATTATTAGATTATGATTGATTTCTAACCATAACCTATCTCACTGGATATAGATCATAGTACCTTGATCTATCCCTACATAGTCATAGATTATTCTAAGAATCAAATTATAAAAAATAAATCAAATATCTTATAATCAGATCCCGATTATAGCCTATCTCGTCAAGCATGAATCATATTCTTGGATTATGACTTGTCTCTACATAGCCATAGGCTATTCGAAGATCTCAATTATAACTCAATTAAAAAGCATAGCAATTGAAGTAATGAAGAAGATAATTTAATTAAGAAGGATAAGATCATTATATTTAAGACTAATTACATGAAAAAGAAATTAAAATATACATACTAAAAGATCCTCCTTTACTTCCCTAAAGATTCAGAGTAGTCATGCCTGGTGTCTTCAAGCATCTTCATCAAAGAAAGAAGACAAGGAAGAAGACTCAGGCTGCTATCACCCTCTTTTTCTCTTCAGAATTTCTTATAGAGAGAAAAAATACAAGAGTTTTGTAGCTCTTTGCTGCTTGCTCGATTGGTGCCCTTAGTCATCCCCTGTGAACCCCTTAAATAGATCTCAGAATAGGTAGAGAAAAAATATAGAGAGAGTATTAGTCAGACTTGACAAATTTGAGGATAGATTTTGGTCGTATGCATGGAGCTACTGATCAATTTATGAGGGAGTAGGCAAAGACCACCTTATCCATTCAATAGGGGATTCGATGTATTGAGTCTGAGTTAGCCAGTGTTTTGCTTGGTTTTACTTATTCTAGGTCTGCATTTGTTTGGTTCATCATCTAGTCAGGCACCCATACTAGCTCCATAGCCATCTCCTAGGCTTGCACCTATACCTAGGCCACCTTTTAGTGCCATAGTCAAATCGGGCATAGGCTTTCCTCCATCACCTAGAGTAGGACCGGCTTCTTGGACCTGCAGTGCAGCCAGTCCATCACCTGTTCACACTTCTAAGACTTATGCACCGTACAATGTCAACATCCTAGAGGATAGTGATAATGAATAGATATTAGGATATATGTTTTTGTATTTTCATATCTTTGTTTTATGATAGTGAACATTTTGTATTTTTATGTTGTATGTTGTTCTTGATATTTATGATGTATCAAATTTTGTGTCAATAAAACAATCAGAATGCTACATTATATGAAAATTTATGTCTTACTTTATGTTATACTTTGTATCAATGTTGTTTCTTTTTTGCTCATAGCTTCTCCCTTTACCTTCTTTACTAATAATAAAAAGGGGGAGAAGAGTGATGTGCATGAGAGATTAGGAGAAGAAGTATGTACATGAGATTAATGAATATTCATAATATATATATATGAGATTAAGGGGGAGAGTAAGACTTAAGTCAAAGAGTTTAAGTAAAGAAATATGTGCATGCATACTTGAGGTCAAAATCCAAAAGAAAATCATAATCATACATATATGATTGAAATTTAAAGGAGGAGCATTATTTTGAGTTTTACAAACTCTAATAAAACCCTCATTCCTTTTCTTAGTACATGTTTCAACAATTCTGATACATTCTATCTAAGCTCTGATATTGTTTCTTAAGCTTTGATACAATCTTAGTATGTTGCGATATATTATGATACATCAAATATAAACTCTGATTTGTATAAATTTCAAAGCTCTGATACTATTTTGGATTCATTTCATGATGATGCATCACAAATATGCTCTCATACTTGAAAAATTTTAAAAAAATTGATACATTCTATAGAAAACTTTATCTTTACTTTAACACTCTGATATATTTACAACTCTAATATATTATATTATAAAGTTTCTATATATATAGACATTGCTTTGATACATTTCCTTGCATTATAAAGCTTTTTATCTCCATGCCTAATATTTTATCTTCATCAAAAAGGGAGAGATTGTTGACCTTGAAAATAATTTTGATGATTACAAAATATTAGAGCATAAATACTATACTAATACTTTTTAAATGATTAAGAATATTTTTGTAGAAAGCTTTCCTATAGACAACCTTTAATTAAAAACCTTATGGATCATTGGAATCAGTTGTGAGCTATAAGAATCATTGTAAACCTTTATATATCATGGTAAATCCTTTAAGAGAGTTTTTGTATCATGGAAGTAGAGAACTCAAATTTTATAATTAAATATATTTGAGTTGGTTATAGAGTCCTTGTATAACTCTAAAAGCCTTTGGAAGATTTTTAGAAGCATTAAAGAGCCAAAATATATCAAAATTCTTGAAGAATTGAAATTCTGGCTAAAGGAGCTAACTTCCATCAAAAGAGCCGACTTTGGCATCGCACGGTGGCATGGCATGGAGATTGGCACTATTCAACAGAGCAGACTTCTGAAATTAGAGCCATCTCTCATAAGTTGACAGAAAGCTATTTTTAGAATACTATGCATAAGAGTTGACTCTTGATATTAGAGTCTTCTCTTACAGGATGATAGAAACTTGATTTTCTGGATACTATATAGAAAAGTTGACTCCTGAAATTAGAGCTAGCTCTCTCAAGATAATAGAGACTTGGATTCTGGTTATTGTTCATTAGAGCCAACTCCTTTCAAATGGACCAACTCTCATCCCACGAATTGTTATAGTAATAGCTAGTTCTAGAACTTACAGAATTCATTTGTTAAGATTTCTAATGGCTATTTTTGCTTTTCAATATCTCTAAATGGCTAGAAATGATTGAGAACTAATAAAAAAATTCTTAGAGAAGTATAAAAGAGAGATTAAAGTCAAAAAAGAATATTATTGAACATTCTTGGAACATTTCTTGCAAATTCATTCCAATCGTTATGAACAAGTGAAAAGTCACATGAAAACTCAAGACAAGCATAGCTCCATCCCACCTACTCTCTTAAAGCATTAAGTGAAGATCTCAGAGAGTATTGAAGATCAATTCTTGAAGACTTAAAGAGTCTTAAAGAAGAGCTTCATTGGCAACCTTCTACTTTTTTGAGAGTTTGTTTGGTTACTCTATTTTTATATTTTTAATTTGTTATTTGTTTCAACAATAAGCTAAAACTTAGAATTGGATTTGGGTTTTGATTGGTTAGCCTTGAAAAATTAATTAGATTATTTATGAGCCCAAAAAATAAATATTATATTATAATTTTGGTTTGTAAGCTAGGATAAAATAAATAGGTTGTATTCTTACGGGAATATAGTAAAAATTTTAAGAAATCTTTAGGTGGTGGATGTAGATACTGGGATTGCTCTGAACTACTATAAATCCTATTATATTTATATGCTTACTTGTCTCTTTATCTCTCTCTTATATTTTAGTACTTGCATATATCACTTGACATAATATTTGACTCATAAATTGTAATTGAGTTTCAATGGCACATACTTTTTTTTAGTTTTCAAAAACTTAATTCACCCCTCTCTTGGGTTGTCGGTTTGGGAAACACTGGAGAATGCCTCTTTCAGGGCTAATGAGGATTAACCCAACCCTTGAGCCATTAGCATTATAGGATCCATCTACGTATATTACCCATTAGCTCTCTGGTTTTTCTTCATTGGGTTGTTAGTCCTTGCAAGCTCTTCATTTGGGATTGTACTCTCATTCATGAAGTCCGCTTGCAGTTGTGCCTTAATGGAAGAAGGGGATCGAAACACATGATCAAACTTTGTAAGCTCGAGGGCCCATTTGGCTATCCAATCTGTAGTGTTTGGCTTATGCAAGGTGGCCCTCAGTGGTTGGTCTGTTAAGACCACCATAGCGTGAGCTTAGAAATAAAGCCAAAGCTTCCTGGCCAAGACTATAAGGGTGAAGATCAACTTCTCGAGTTGAGAGTACCGAGTCTCTATATTTTGCAACACTTTGCTGATATAATAGATTGGATTCTGGATTTAGTTCTCCTCTTAAACTAGCATAGATCCAATGGATGAGAGAGATATCACTAAATACAAATGTAGCTCCTCACATTCCTCAAGCTTGTTGAAGAGCGGAGGAGCATTGAGTTTTTTGAATGCCTTCTAGCACTTGTCAGTCAATTGGAAGTCCTTTGGCTTTTTTAAAGTTTGGAAGAAGGGTAGACACCACTCGGTTGACCTAGAGATGAATTGAAGGAGGGTAGCTATCCTCCCAATGAGTCTCTACACCTCTTTCACCATCTTCGAAGCTCCCATTTGCCTCACTACTTGGATCTTCTTTGGATTGGCTTCAATCCCTCAATGCGATTCTATAAACCCGAGGAACTTGCTAGAGGTCATCTCAAATGCACACATAGTAGGATTCAAATTCATCTAGTACTTGCATGAGGTGGCAAAGGTCTCCTCCAAGTTGTCGACATGGTTTTTGGATGCATAGCTTTTAACAAGTATATCATTGATGTAGACCTTCATATTGCGGTCAAGTAATTCCTTGAATACTTTATTTACCGGTCATTAGTAAGTTGCTCCTGTATTTTTCAAGCAAAAGGGCATTATCCTATAGTAAAACAAAATGTGGTTAGTAATAAAAGTAATTTCTTCCTTATCCTCTAGTGCCATTCAGATTTGGTTATATCCAAAGAAGGCATTAATAAATGATAGGAGCTCACGGCCTACGATAGCATCTACCAGTTGGTCAACCTAGGAAAGTGATAACTATCTTTTGGACAGGCTTTGTTCAAATCAGTAAAATCAATACACATCCATCACTTTCCATTACTTTCTTTACTTGGATGACGTTGGCTAGCTATTCAGGATAGTTGACTTTCTTGATAAAGCCGGCACTAGTTAATTTATATACTTCTTTGGTAATGGCCTTTTATCATTTAGGAGTGAAGTTTCTCTTTCTTTGCTTTACTGGTTGATGGAGCAGGTCCACCTCTGAGCAATGCACCATCACTTTAGAGCTGATACCTAGTATATTAGTAGGAGACCAAGCAAAAATGTTAGCATTTTATCATAAAAAATTAACAAATTGCTACCTTAAAGTTTCGTCTAGCTTTGAGCCAACATGGATGACATGTTCAGGGTTGCCGTCATGCAGAGAGATAGTCAGAAGATCTTCAAGAGGTTTTCCTTGCTCTTTAATTAATTCATCATGAGTGTCCAAGCCCTCGATAGGGATGGTACTAGTTATCTGAGCTTGGAGAGAGACCATGTAGCATTGCTTGGCCAAGGCCTGATTTCCTCAGACTTCCCAAATCCCTTGTGTTGTTGAAAATCTTATGAGCAGATAATAAGTCGAGACAATTGCATGAAAGGCATTTTGTTTTGGCTGACCAAGTATGGCATTGTATACTGATAGAGCTTTGATGACCATGAAGGTTAAATGCACTAAGGATCACCGAGGGGCTTGGCCTGTTATCACAAGTAATATGACAGTCCCTTCAATTGATATTGGTTCTTATGAAAACTCTGATAGTGGTCCACACATGTCCTTTAGCTGTGCTTGTGAGATATTCATTTTCATGAGGGCATCATAAAACAAAATATCCATAGAACTTTCATTATCGACGAGCACATGGTTTACATCATAGTTTTCAATATTAAGGATTACAACCACTATGTCATCATGTGGATATTATATTCCCTCGACATTGGCCTAGGTGAAAGTGATGGCTTCATTAGTTTCCTCACTCTTCTACCTCTTTTTGGGGCTACCCCCAGCTATCTTGCCAACAATAGTGCTGACATTTGCTAGAAGCGGGATGATTGACAAGTTCTTCTAGCCTCGAGGGTGTTCTGGTAAGCGCGGAAGAGCTTCCATGGCATCACATCTTTCCTGTTAGTTCCGAAGGAACCTATCCAAATGATTCCTCAATTTTATCTTGAAGTTATGCACATTCTTCTATGTCATGGCTATAGTTAAGATGATAGAGATAATATTTATGCTGGTTCTATCATTCTAGCACTATCCGTATCCTTTTAGCCTCGAGTAGTTGTCCCTTGACTTGTATTAGAAATTGGGCTCGAGGAGCATTCAAAAGAGTATAATGGTCAAATCTCCTGAGTGGTGGGACACCTGGTCGGTCTTGGGGGTTTGGATAATATTAAACCCAAGGGGGAGACCTTGGACATCGCAGGGAGTGACTCCGATGTTGCTTTTTCCCTCGGTCACCCTTCTTTGGTTGAAATTCTTGGTTCGAGGGCTGCCTCTTAGGCATCAAGATGGATGAGGAGGTGGAAAGTGGAGCGGGCACTGAAGCAATTGGGACAGTCGATGGAATATAAACACTATGTCATATGGATAGGAGGAACGATTGATGAAACATGAGTGCCATATCCTTCCTCAGCATGTGCATATTTCTCTGCCCTTACAAGCATTTCGGAGAAATCTACTAGTGGTCTCTTTTCTAAAGAGAATAGAAAATGACACTACTAAAGACCATTCTCGAGGGTAGTCATAGCAACGGAATGGTCTAGGCTATGTACTTCCAAAGCTACCTCATTAAATCGACTCACATAGGATTGGAGGGGCTCTCCCTCCTATCTAATATGGATCAAGGAGTCAGAGCTCCAATGTAGTTTTCTACAACTAGCAAAATGAGAAATAAAAAACTGACTCAAATGATCAAAGAAATGAATAGAATCTGGTATCAAGCTAGAATACCAGTATCGAACAGACTTTCCGAGAGTAGATGGAAAGGCTTGATATAATACTCCATCAATAGCTCTGTAAAGAAAGCATTAAGGCTTTAAAACTTTTCAAGTAGTCCACTGGATTGGTGGATCCATCATAGATATTCAGCTGCAGTATTTTGAAATGCCTTGGCAGTGGTTCCATAATGATATGGGCTCCGAACGGTGGGTTGGTGATGAAACCAAGACCTTTATCTCTAATTATGGCTAGATCTTGTAGCGTCTTAATGCATTGATCCAATTCTCTAAGCTTTATATCGACTTCAACCTTCTAGGCTGTCTATGCCTCGGATGGTCAAGGGGGTGATCATGCTGGCATTGACCCTTTATCAGACTAAGGTGAGCGAGGATGCCCCCTAGCATGCCTGGACTTGGTGGTACACTAGGATAAGCAGGCTCCTTGTGCTCATACTTCGTGGGAGAGAGTCGCCTCCCCTCTCTTCAAATTGCCCCTAGCATTGCTATGGTCTAGGGTGGACCTGCTTGGTCTGCCTTTAATGGTGGTGCTATTGGTGGTTCCACCAACATCACTGGGTGCTGGATCACCCGAATGGCATCAGCTAATGCTTAGACTTGTTGGGATAGTTATTCCAAGCGATCAGGTTGGCTTCTCTACTAGGTAATACCAACATGGGGCTTTTAAGTAGGACTTCACGCAGGTCGACTAGCTTGCTAGGAGGAAGCGGTGTTGGAGCACCGGGTTGACACACCTTTAAGTGGCATGATAATCCCTCTTGATGTTTCTTCCTAGAAATGGGCAATACAAAGATAAACCTTTGGTAGGCCCTTCCTTTATTTATTATGGTCGAAATCTGGCTCGTCACCAAAGTATGCTAGAGGATAGGTGCTCATGGGTTATTCTTGCCAAAAAACCTATCAGAGATGGCTTCGGTGAAAGCATTCCCATGCTCAAGTTAGTATCAAATATTAATGGAAAGAAATAGAATGGGAGAAAGTAGTAGTTCACGGGATGTACCTTGGGAGCTCTCAAGGAGCCCCCTTTTATAGGCAAGATGATAGAGTACTTTGGAAATATTGAAGTCCCTAGTCTAACTAGGTGTCAAATCACATTAGGTGATGTCAGAGAATCAAGCAAGAAGTTATACTGCTGGTTTGTCCCTTTATTAATGAGACCTTTATCATATTTGCATAGCCAACCACTTTTTTTAATGGCAACTCGGACTGTAGCCTGAAACATGTCATATCCTTTTAATTAGGGGGATTTGTTGAAGATTACAAGATATGATAAACTGATCACACCTCTGCACTTATGGGGATTAATTAGCATCGGATAGCATTTCCTTTGTGTTGTCTGGTAGTGCTTTACTAGGAGATTTTTCTCTTCATGAAGGTAAACTAGGTTAAGCATGAACCAGGTTAAGGTGTTTTAAGCCGAGGCTTGACTAGCAATGTGGATTGATCGCTATCGTGGGCGGTCAAAAATAATTTACTAATTGAAACTTTATAGCTAAAGTGAATCAAGATCATATCCTTAGGGACCTTAGAACTAAGTTATGATTTTTTTTAAAAAAGAGAGTAATTATTGTTGCGTAAGATAAAAATAAATAAGAAGTAAACTACTCTTAAGATCGAAGCAAGTAAAAGAGGTTATTTCAAAAGTTATAAGTTGATCTTGCACTGACAAAATTGTATTTCTTTTATAATTGAAATGCAATTAGTTTTAGAGAATTACTTATCTTCCCTCAATATGCTCCGTATCTATAGCTCACGATGTATCTCAGGGAGGCACTAGGTATTTAACTCTTTTTCTCTCGACATGCCCCGTATCCATAATAGATCATGGCACATCTCCAAAAAGCAAGAGTTATCCCTAAACTTAATTTAATATTCAAGCATAATAAAGAGAAAATAAAAGAGAATAAATAAAGAACTCATAATTAAAAGTATAATCTTTTATTGCATACCAAATTAAAAGAAATATAAGAAGAGTGAAGAACAAAAGAACAGCACTTTGCCTTATTACAAGATCTTCTTTTCCCTTCCAAACTTCTCACTTAATTACTCTTAAGTTGAACCTTTTCTATCTTCCTATGCAAAGGCTCTAGAAGGATTCCAGGAAGTGATGCCTCCAGGTAGAGGTACAAGAGCTTTTTTATAGGTATTAACTGGGGAGAGGTTTTCATGATTTTTTGGTATGGGACTAAACAAGAGGGATCATAGAGGGCTAAGATTTAATTTTGCAAATAATCAATGGTTCGATGGAAAGAGGGTCTTTTGAATTGTATCCAAATCTTAACCAAAATAGGCTTAAATTCCCCGTCCTACTTGGTGTTTGATCGGCTAATGGGATATCCATTGTTGGATCGCTTGATCGAAGCCCATCACTATTGGATTCAGCCCAATCAAGTGCTCAACACCCATCTCCTTCGAACAGTAGCCACTAGTCCCCTCACGTGCTATTGCCACTACTAGAGTCCCCTCGTGCACTATTGCCACCACTGGAGTCCCCTCATGCCACTGTTGCAACTGTCGACTCCTTGCCATTGTCGTCGCTATGGACTTCATCAAAATTTTCAACTCGAGAGCTCCCCTGCGACTGTGGATTGAGCCATCATTGCCAAACCCATCGCTGTCAGTCGTCTTTGCTCGCTGGTGCTATTGTCACTGCCATCCCCCTCCGTCGCTGTCCTTTTCATTATCGAGGTGGTCATGGACCTTTTCCTTCATTTCATTATTGGATTCAGCCTTGCCATAGACCTCCATGCATTGCCTTGCCTCTCGGTGTCACCATGGGATGGAAGAAGATAGCCGAAGGTGAGCTCTTGGGAAGGATGGCACCGGTGACGAGAAGATTTGATGGATAAGGAGCACCAAGTGGCTAAAATTCCTTCATAGTCCATGGCTCTAAGCCGTGGACCGATAATAATGGCTACTGGTAGACCATTCAATGTTTCATAGACCATGTGGCCGGTCCATCATAGATCGACTGCTTTAAGATTTGTATAATTCTTTAACAATTTTTAAACTTCGATTCCGGGCTCATTTTAGGTCTGATTCACTTCAAATTTATTTCATTTGAACCCATAAATTGAGCTATTCACACTAGCAATCCTTTTTCCTACAAAAAGGTATACATAAGTATCAATTTTAAATAAATAAAGATACCTTAATTCATAAATTAATATTTTTATATATATAATGTAATTATCATGGATTGATTGGCCGAGGATCTATTAGGCAGTTGATCAAGTATGAGGGTTTGCCTAGCTGAGGACCGAGGCATGGTCAAGTCGAAGGCCCAGTTTCCTACCTTAACTTGTTCAAAAAGGTTGCTCTAGATATTGAAGAGGTGTAGATCACTTATCAGGACCAAGAGGGGTTCGATGTTATGATTCCACCTTTGAAGGCTGAGGATGGGCCTTGGGTACCATTGTTTGAAGAGCCTTCATGTAGATAGCCCGTAACTAGTGTTGTTCCGTCGATCATCCAAGGGATATCTTGGTTGATCCCTTTCTCTTTTTGACAGGTCGAGGGCTGAGGGCCACCCTTCTTCCTTTTCATAGATGTTTAGTTGATGCTTTATTTGAAACGATGCTTTCTACATAAATAATATGAGAGTGGGTGGCACAATTCTGTGGATTGCAGGAGTTATAAAGGAAAGGGATCGGAGTAATGTCCGACTCGTCTCAGAGATGGATCACTGTATTATTTGGTACTCATCACTGTTTGCTTCAACGTTCGGCATAAGAATTCTCGGGATGCGAGAATGGGGGTTTCACCCTATATCAGGTTAAAAAATACAAGACCCAAACCGGATCAAATTTTGATCAGGTCCAATTTTTGAACTCAATTCAATTCACCATCTCTAAATATATATCAATTGGGTCTAACTGGGTTGAGATTAGATCTAGTCATTGGTCAAGCTAACCTATTTGCAGCCCTACCTCCACAATAGTGATTCTTTTTTGTCTTAACTTGTTATTTAATTAAGCATGATATGTTTTATTGATCCATCCTTGATCCATTTAAGCTATATCGAATCTTCAGTTTGCTAGAGGCCATTAGTTCAATACTTCTTTGAAATAGTTGTTTTTTAGGCCATCCCTGCACACCAACACATTCATGCCCT
The DNA here is from genome assembly GCA_021397845.1 of Areca catechu. Lineage (NCBI taxonomy): Eukaryota > Viridiplantae > Streptophyta > Magnoliopsida > Arecales > Arecaceae > Areca > Areca catechu. The sequence continues at coordinate 156,993,044 of CM038050.1, read as the reverse complement.
ATGTGGCTTGATATATTAATGGATGCTCACTTGCATGCCCATACTATCAACCAACACTCTCTATTCAAAGTCCACGAAATCACTAAATAAATCATAATGTGTTATCAGCATTAGTTAGCAAAGCTTCCACTAAAGTTTAATAGATAGGATGGTAGTTAGCAATGTTAGAATTTATTCTAACAAATGTGTGCTGCCATTAATTGGATTTTTCCATTGAAAAAAATAGGTTGGATGTTAGACCGATAATGCCCAATAAATTTACTGTAATCCATAAAGCTCTTTGGGTCTAGATCTATCTTGGTAATTACTTTTGGTATGGTATATTGAAAACTGTTGTGACTATGTTAAAGATATGGCTGCTTGATGGGAAGCGTCAAAATTAAAATATATTAACCCTAGTGCTAGGTCCTTCTCTTCATTCAGAATATGATAGCTAGCCTATATAAACAACTATATATTGGCGGCGATGAATACTAAGTCCTAATACATGTTTGTTTGATTTTTTTTGGTGTTCTTTTTTTTGATTTTGCCATTATTTTTTTCTCCTACAAGCAACGGTCGAAGACATGGATTGAAAGGCATCCTTCTGACTCTTCTGTTGTCATTACTTTCTCTTTTTTTTTTTTTGGTCAGAAAGTTGTCATTACTCTTCAACAAGCTAGTGACTCCACAAAACTGTCCTAACAAGAGCATGGCATCCAATAAAAAAGACACTCCAAGTAGAACATAATGCTACACCATCATTTCTATGTTCTTAAGATAGTTGGTTGGCCTACTTTTGCTTTTCTCTCCCCACTTAATTCATTCGTGGCCCGCAACATATATAACAAAATAGAAGGACTTCTAGGACTTCAACGTTTCTATTTCCAGCGCACTTATAAAAGGACTTTCTAAGGCGTGCTGTCCCCCCAAGATAAAAGATATGGACAGCCTATGCTTTGCTTGGTCCAAAATAAATCCCCTCCTTTGGCTCATTCGTCAGCCGCCCTTAGTCTAGATATGCTTAGTTTTGGCATGTAAAATGCTCCTTATAAAAAGTCTTGACATGTAAGACTGAGGTTGATGAGGGCATGGCTAGATATATATATATATATATATGTATGTATGTATTTTTTTTGTCTGAACTGCTCCACACCACACCTCATGATATTATTTTTGAGGACCTTTTATATGGTTCAACTAGTTAAGAAAATTGCACCCTAAGAATCTCATCATGCAAGGTGGTTTATTTCGATGGTTTGTGAAAACAGCTAAGTTATCAAGAAATCGGACAAACACATTGAAAAGTCTTAGCTAATATGTACTTTTGGTACCGTATCAATCTATGCCTCATGACAAAACAATTTGTACTGATTCTAATTTTTTAGCACGTGTCTTGAGATTAATTCAAAGACCTAGCTATCAGAGTCTTGAAAAAAAAAAAAAAATGTGGTAGCGATATAAATTCATGAACAATATTTGATCAACTTCTAGAAATTAGTTCAGAAGCTATAGTTGTGATACATGCTATATACTAATGAATACTTTACCCTAATCCAAATCCAAATCCTAACATTATATAAAAATGATTGTAATTTTTTAATTACTTTCTATAATAAGGATAATAAAGTTTGTCTCTTTTGAGAGAATTAGAGAGATAAAATGAAAACATAGGACATAATAGTTGGAATCATTTATTTGATTAGGAGAGAGTATATATAGTTGAATTTCTCTCATTTGGTTAGAAATTTAAAAGTAATATTTAACAGGGAGAGAGTACAAGAAAGGGCTAAAACATCTAATTTATATAGCAGTCAAGAAAAACAAGAAGAGAAATGAAAAGAAGTGACTTCTCCAAATCCCTCATTCATAGGAATTCAGAAACTAAAAGACTAGTCTATTCTCTTCTTTCTTATCCAGAGCTCATTTCCTTTCCTCCACCTGGTTTAAAGTTTTCTTGTTTCCCTTTCCTTTCCATAGCGTGTTTAATTTTTTCCTTTCCTTTTCCTTTTTCTCTTCTTCAGTTGTGTATCAAAACCGATATAAATCATGCTAAACTTCCATGTTTCTATATTGCTATACACTCTCCAAAATCCTCCAAACAAATCGATTTATTAACCTTATCTAAATTTTTAAAAAATGTAATACAGTAAATAAATCTTAAACAATTTTACGACAAAAAAATGCATAATTTTTTATACACCTCACATTTAAAACTTTCAGCAGCCACTTGCATCCATCCAGATATTATATATTTTTTCTGAAAACTCTCAGCACATATTATATATCGATCATCATCCACAAAAGATAATATATATCTCAGTACAGATTAAAACCATGCTCATGAAATGGAAGGAAATTACACAGAAAGAAACGAAGGGACCAAATGAGGGTGGTTCTACACCAGTACTCCAAATACCTTTTACATGCTCACCGAGTGATGATGAAAGAAAAAGATAATGCTTAGCCGGGCCTGCCACCCATGGCAGCGCGGCCGCACAACGTACGAAAGCCCCGCGCGTGCGAACCCCGGAAAGCACACACAGCCGCGAGAATCAATCGTCCCACAGTACGACCCCAACTCGCGCTCTCTCCCTATTTAATATATACTACCAGTAGGTAACCATTAACGGCTCTGAAGGCGACGACCCTCGATCCCCACTAGCGCGCACGCAGCGCCAACCCTAGGGGCCCGCTACCCACTCCCACCCCCTATATATCGTCTACACTACACGTGCCGCGGGCCCCACGTCTTCATCTCTCACACGGTAGCCCCCACTACCATGGTGGCAGCCCCGGCGTCGGCAGCGGCGCTCACCACCACCACCACTGTTCCATTGGCCAAAACGCTCTTCCCCTCTTTGCCGCAGCTGCTCGCAACGAAGAAAACCTCCTCCTCCTTCCCCTCCTCCTTCTCCTCTACCTTCTCCTCTTGGTTCAAGAATTTCTGGACCGTCTCGATGCTGGGTCCGCTCACAAGCTCTTCCCAGGCCCTGTCCTTCTCCTCTCCTTGCTTCCGAAACACGTCGGTGGCGTCGACGCGGCGGATGTCCCACCCCGGAAGCTCCCGCAGCCGGTTAATCTTCTGCAGCTGGCAGCAGGTGAGCTTGCAGGTGTTGGCCTTGATCTCGTCGACCGCCGCCTCCAGCAGCCTCGCCTTCGTCCCCTCGTCGGCCCCCTCCGTCTCGGCCCGCAGGTACCCGTCCATCTCCGGCACGCCGATCGCCTTCCGAATTCCCCTACCGTAGTCCGCCTCGAGGTCGAATAGCCCCCGCACCTCCTCCACCAGCCCGCGCTCCAGCATGAGATCCACACGCTCGGCGACGAACTGGTGCAGCTCCGTCGACTGCACGTCCACCCACAGGAAGCAGCACTCGTACCTCGACCGGAACTCCCTCCCGGCCCCGTCGATCAACTCTTCGATGTACGAATTCGAGCCCCCAGCGACGACCGGCAGCAACCCCCGCCGCGCGATCGCGTCCACCGCCCCCCCGGCCGCACGGCGGAAGTCGGAAGCGGTGAAGTCGACGTCCGGGGGGACACAGCCCAGGAGGTGGTGCGGGATGCCGCGAGTCTCCTCGTCGGTGACCTTGTTGGTGACGACGTCGAGTCCGTCGTACACCTGCATTTTGTCGGAGTTGACGACCTCGCCGCCGAAGTGAACCGCCAGGTCGATCGCCAGCCTCGACTTCCCGGTGCCGGTCGCTCCCATCACCACCACCACCTTGCCCTTCCGAACGCGTGTTTGGAAGGAGCCCATCGGAAATGTCGGTCTGCCGGCACCCAGCTGAAGGAATTCTCGGAAAGTACACCTGGTTCATAGTTGCGAGCAACGTCATGAGACAATAACCAGAGTAAATAGAAGAGCACCGGAGCTATCTATCTAACTATCTAAAGTTGGCATTCTTGAGCAACCAGGCTATCTCATTCTGAGTCTCGTAAGGCAAGGAAACCACGTCTTCGATCTAAATCTTTGTGACCAGATACTGTACGACCTACAGAACTACGTACAGGATTTTGTACACATGGACGAAGATGGTTGTATCTATCAGAAAGTAGCGTAACTTCCCTTTTTCTTGCCAAAAAGCTGGAAAAAAAACAAGTCATGGAAGACGCGGCGCATAGGAATAAAAGTCTGATTAACTACACACTTACTGCAATAATTAGCCTCTATGTTTGTTGCTGATTACGTTTGACTTCTTATACATTAGACAAGAGTCTTTGGTGGTGGAGTTAGGTATAGTGAGTTCAAGAGGAAGAAGGAGAAGCAACGATGGTTGCTTTGGAGAGGGAAAGGGATGGAGGAACTGTCTTTCTTTTGGCACTTAGAAGAGGGAGTGTGGTAGTGCTTTATATAGCCTCGCGCGGGTGCAGTCCACTGCGACCAGTGCAATGAAGGACAGGCGCCATAGGCTTTTGCCATTTGTCAGCTAAGAATATATAGTAGTGAGTAGGGACAGGTTCAAGAGGTGGCAGAGCTTCACCATGACCTCTTGTTAAATATCGAGCACATATCTTTTTTAATTACTTTTGGGTATGGACTTTGGATGCCCACCGTTTCATATTTACTACACGCTGCCTATCATCATGATCATATAAAGAGAATAGAAGGAATATGGTGCAACTGGAGTGAAAATTATATGGATTCTGTGGGCTGCAACCGCTGACTAGCGTTGTTAAGGTCCATTCCAAAGTGCAACTAAGTTTTCATTTCACTTCCTCTATCTTTGAGGTGTGAATGGATTATTAGCACGGGTTTTAAAGTATATCAAGTATGACCAATAGAGTTGAAGTGCGAATCTAGTTTCCATTTCATACAGGACCTGAACAACATCCACCACGCAGTCCACTGAATCAGCACCCAATGCTTACTAATCTGGGCATCTCAAAGATAGACATATATTTAATGTTAGATATCAATGTCGCAAAGCACGATAAGACATAGAATACTAATGGCAGGACGATGTGTTTGGAGAGAGGCTTAAGTTGACGGTTTAAATATTTATAGCTTAAGAACTCCACTTTCGCATTTATTATTTAGTTAAGTCTTTAGGTAGGAGTTCTTTAGTTCTAATATTTTTTCTTTTTTTGTTTTTAAATTAGGTTATATTATCTTCTAAAGGTTATGATTCCATTGCAAAAATCTACCTTGATTTGTTAATGGTGTGAGGGTCCTTGGAGGAAAAAAAAAAAAAAAAAGAGGCAATAATTAAGGTGGGCAGGGGCCGGGTTGTTTTCAGTGGGCCAAAAAGGCTCTTTAACTGGTGGTTTATCACTTTTATAATCTAATCCCATGTAGTGACTAAGCGGACTGGTTAAAAGTACATAGATATCAATGAAGAATTACTAGTGCCGATATGGACTATTTTAACCATCTAAATAGAGCCGGATAGATTTGCTCCTGATCTAAAATCAAAAGCCAAGATCACGACAACCACTTTATATATATAAATTTTTTTTTCTATAAACATGCAAGGCATCTATGTAAGGTATCTAATCACCGTATCAAAAACAAATATGAAATAAATAATCAACAAATTAAGTTTAAAACTCAACTAATTAAAATCTAAGGTTAATATAGCATAATTTTTTTTAAAAAAATAAATAATTTTACATCAATCTTTAATATAATCCTGATCTAAAATAATGAACCAAAACAATCTTCTTCTAATCACTCTTTCCAAAAGTATATCCCCATGCTATTTTAGTTTTCAAGATCTATAAAAACAACAATATATAAAATAAAGAGCTAAACATTTCGGTAAGCAATGAATGCTTCAACTGAATTAATGAAGCAAAAATACAAAATAACTATTTACAAAAACTAAGTATACAAAATTCATTAGTTAGATATCACATTCCAATATATAGTAATATAAAAGCATTAAACATTGCCAAATTTAATCTTTCTTAAAATTCAAATTTTGTTCATGAATCTAATTCTTTTAAAATGTCAAATTTATCTCATCATCTATAAACTATGACCATTTTTTTATCTTATAGTTGGGCCAGATAGTGAGCTCAGAAATAATTATATAATCATTGTACAATCTCTAATGGCAAGATATCAAAGTACCCAATACAACCTCAACTAGTAATGTATTGAGGTGCCAATAAATAATATGCTTGACAAGGTATCAAAATACTAATATACAATTTTCATTAATAAGGTATCAAAGTACCAACAACAATCCCTATCACATTACCAATATACAACTCCCATTGATAGGGAATCAAAGTGCCAACATATAACCCTTGTTGGCAGGGTATTGAAACATAATCTGTCTATGAGTTAAAATTTGTCTCAAATTAAATCACTTTTTCTTAAGAATATATTTCATATTCCAAATTTTAAAAAAAAACATAAAACATGTGACATCGAAATCAATTAGAGTAGTCAACAACAAAATCAATATGTTCAATCATGAATCATTTAATATTTTAGAAATAGCATGTTTATAATATTTAAAAATATTATACATCAAATTCATAAATCATGAATAATTTAATATAAAAAATATTTTAAAATTTGTTGATACATTTAGAAAAGATAAAGTATTACTTACCTTGCAAGCAAGACTGATCGACAAATCCAATTAATTCTGGAAATCCCTCTTAGAGCCTAATATTCAAGAATTATATATTTATTAGGTTTTTATCATGATTATTTTAAAACTAAAAACTCTAGGTTCCAACACCCATATAGGGCAGACCAAGTAGAAGTGCTCGACATCTCGATCGATTCGATTTAGGTCATTTAATTGATTAACTACAAATTAAGAATTATGCTAGGATGCAAATAACACTATAGAAATAAGTAATGGTGAAATCTAGCTGTGCTTGATCTAGCAAAGGTCCCTTTCATCAAGGTCGATCATTAAGAAAATGATCATTTTTAGGATCTAATAAATCTTAATAGATATAGACTACGTAGAGAGAGAAACAATCTAGAAAAAAATAGAGAGAAAGTGGGGAAGAGAGATAAAAGAGAGAGAAACATAGAAACTTTATTTTCTTTCCTTTTTCTTCCTTTTAATCTTCCTTTTCCTTTTTTTCTTCTCTCTCCTTTTCTTTTGGTTTTTTGATGAAACATGGATTAACCAATCATCCCTTTTCCCCCGAAATAGAGGAGCTTCTCATTGGCGGTGGCTATGGTCGATGATGCATGCCATAAAGGTGTAGCTGATACCCCAACTGGTAGTCAATAGAGATGATTGGTGCTAGAAAAATCAAAGAAAATTTTTGAAAAGGGGTAAATTAGAGGTTCAAGTTTTCAATGAAAATTTGGTGATAGCTAGCCAGAGTTTGAGTTCTATGGACTATAATGGATGAGGAGGATTAACTAAAGGAATGGGAGATTTTTACCTTTTTTTTGGTCGTGTTTGGCCATGATTTCCGGCAAGCATATTGAAGAATGTCCAAAAGAAGAAGAAGATATTCTCCAAACTGATGGCCAACAATGGTAAGCTTCAAAGGGAGTGAGGGGGTCTTTAAATAAGGTGGGAGGAGGCATCGAGAATTCTTCTCAGCATTGGATTCTTTTTAGTAAGATTGAGAGGATCGAGAGTCTTCTTTCCATTATATTTTTTCTTTTTGATATATGTTTTGGCCATTTTCTTAAATCTAGGTTGGTCAAATAGACCAGCACTTCTTTAGCCCAACTGGTCCTAGCTATCACATTCTTTCTCCTAAAATAAAATTTCATCATCAAAATTTTCTTACCAAAGTCTTCAAAAATTTAAGGTTATTACTTCAAGTCATCCTCCAATTTTAAGAACAAGACTTTCATCAAATTATTGCTCTTATTAGCTTAAAAATAATTCAAACCACTATACTTTTGTGCACTCTAATTCAAACCGATGAATACACTTGTAGCAAATACAAGTTTCTAGGTTACATTATACTTAACATAAATAATCGTCCTAATATCCCTTGTGTCTACCAACCTACACTCATTCTATGTATGATTCTATGACATAATTTATCTACTTATGCTCTGATGTTATGCTAATTGTCACACCCCAATTTGAGATCATGAGCTTGGTTCATAGGAATAGTGGCATACTTATAAGGAACACTTTTTACAAGCATGCAAGACATCTTATCATAAAATAAAAAAATAAAAAGTTGAATAGATAATCAATAAATTTAGTTTAAAATTTAACTAACTAAAATCGAAACTTAATATAACAAAAACTTCAAAAATAAAATTAATATTTGTACATCAATGTTTAACATAATCATAACCTAAAATAAATAATCAAAACTCTTTTTTTTAATCATTCTCTCCCGAAGTATATCCCCCCATTGTAGTTCTCAAGATCATTTGTAAAAATAGCAAAATATATAATAATGAACTAGATAATCTAGTAAGCAATGAACATTTTAACTAGATTAGTCAAGCAATAAATCGAATAATTATTTATAAAAGATAAGCATAGAGAGTTCATTAGATCATAATCAAATTTCAATGTGTAATATTATCAAAACATTATGCATGCAAATTTAATTTTTCTTAAAGTTCAAATTTCTTTCACAAATCCAATTTCTTTCAAAATATCAAATTCTTCTCATCAGACATAAACTATGACCACATTTATACTTTATGGTTGGGCCACCCCTAATAGTAAGATATCAAAGTGACAACATATAACTCCCCTGACACGATATCAAAGAGCTATTGTACAACCTCCATGATAGGGTATCGAAGCATAAATGTATAACTTCCATTGGTAGAATATCAAAATATCAATGTATAACCTCTAATGGCAAGGTATTGGTGTGCCAATATACGACCTTTGCTAGAAGAGTATTGAAGTACTAATTTACAACACCCACTAGCAGGGTATTAAAATACCAACGTACAACCCTTATTGACAAGGTATTGAAGTGCCAATGTATAACCTCCACTAATAGGATATTGAAACATAGTCTCCTTATGACTCAAGATGGGTCTCAAATCAGAATACTTTTTCTCAAAGACATATTTCAAATTCTAAATCCAAAAACTCATAAAATCATATAACATTGAAATCAATCCGGCATAGTCCAATCAAAATCAATAATTTTTTTTATCATGAATCATTTAATATTTATAAAAAAAGTATTTTCAATAATTAAAAACACATGAATCAAATTCATAAATCTTGAATAATTAAATATAAAATATTTTATAATTTATCGATAAATATAGAAAAAAGTGAAGCATTACTTACCTTGTGAGCAAAACTAATCAAAAAATCTAATTAATTTTGAAAACCTCTCGAAGCCTCATATGCAAGAATTATATTTTTATTAGATTTTGATGTTGTTATTTTAAGTATAAAAATTCTATATTCCAACATCCATAGAGGGCTAGCTAAGTGAAAGTTCCTAACATCTTGATTGATCAAATTTAGGTGATTTAATTAATCAACTACAAATTAAAAGTCATGATGCAAATAACACTATAAAAGTTATTGATGGCACAATCTAGTGATGTCCAGTTTGCCCAAGGTGGGGACTGCATGTTATCTCATAGCCATGGGTCAAAACCCTTTCATTATTATTGATCATTGAGAAAAATATCATTCCTAGAATCTAGCAAACCCTAGTAGAGAGCGAAACCAGAGAGTAAAGAAAAACTAGAAAGAGAAACAGAGAGAGAAACTAGAGAGTGAAAATAAAAAGTGGGGGAAGAGATATGAAAGAAAGAGAGAAGAGAGAGAAACCATCTTTTCTTTTTTTTTCTCTCTTTTCTCTTGGTTTCTTGGCAAAACATGAGATCACTATTCACCCTTTTCGCCCGAAACAAAGGAGCCCCTCATTGGTGGTGGCTATGGCTGGCAATGCGAGCCACGGTGTACTTGGATGTACCCCAACTGGTGATTAGCGGTGATTATTGATCGATGCTAAAAAATAAAAAAGATAGAAATATAGGAAAAATCAAACTTTTGAGTTTCCGAAAAAAATTGGTGATAGTTGGTTGAAGATCGAGTTCTATGGACTACAAACGATCAGGATGAGGATTAACTAAAGGATTGAGGGATTTTTGCTTTATCTCTGGTGGTGTTTGGTCATGATTTCTGTTGACCCCTAAAGTGATTTTGATGATAACAAAATATTGGAGCATACATTTGGTTATCTAACAACTCTTCAAATGATTGACAAGTTTTTGTAGGACAACTATATTGATACACATTTTAAACCCTACAATCTTTTTTGCTTTGTGTTGAGTTGTAAAGTGTTTAGAACCTTGTAAAGAAGAACCCTACAAAAATTTTCTACTTAAATCAAAATAAAGGGTTACTTCTAGTAGTTTTCAAACTTCAATTTTTCTTGATTTTATTGTAAGAAGACCTTGAAGAAGTCTTCAAAGCTTGGCACAAGAGTTTTGGAGAATTGAATTTGATCTGGCTGAAGAACCACTCTCGAGCCGACTGGATGGAGGAACCAGCCGACTCTGGCACTAGCACAAGAAAGAAGTTCTCTGGTACACAGATCCAGCCGACTGGCACCAAGGCCCAGCCGACTCGTCCAGAACTTGGTTGAGAATGCTCTGAGAGCCTCTGAGATCCGAGCCGACTAGAATTCAGCCTAGCCGACTCATCCAGAGTGAACCTTTTTCTCAATTGTGGAACCCAGCAGACTGGCATTCAGTCCAGCCAATCCGAACTTGATCTGAGCCAACTCGAAGATTGTCCGAGCCGACTGGAATGACGGGGTCATCTCCAACGGCTAGTTCCAGTTTTCTATTTTTGAATTCCAAAAGTGCTCCAACGGTAACCTGTCACCTCCCAACGGTCTACAACGTTCAAAATCAAGGGAAGGCAGTTGAAGTCTCTATAAATGAGGTATGAGAACATCTTTGAAGAGACTAATGAGTTAATGAACAGTTATTGAATATTTATTGAAGAAAGAAGTAAGAGCACTTGAGCTTTGAAGTCAACCTTCAAGCCTTCACCAACTCTTACCAGAAGCTTGAAGCATTTTTTGAGGAAAGCAAGGAAGCCATTGAAGTGCATTAAAGAGCATTCAATTGAGCTTCACTCGAGCTGTTGGCAACCATCAGATAACAGAGTTTATCATTTTTGTTGCTTTTTATTCTAATCTTAGAATATTTGGGTTATTAGTGAGCTCGGTTGTAAAAACCAAATAGGTTTCTTTGGTGAGCCTTTTTAAAAACCAAAGTATAGAGGTTCTAGGTGAGCCTGTAAAAACCTAGTGTGGGTTTCTTTGGTGAGCCCGGTTCAAAAATCAAAGTGTAGAGGTTGGGATTGTGAGCCTGAAAAACAATCCGACTGTATTCCGATTTGGGGGATATAGTGAAAATCCCGAGTGGTGAACTTGGGTAGTGGACGTAGGAGCTGGATTGCTCCAAACCACTATAAACCTGCCTTGTTTGTGTTGTACTTGATTTACTTTTTAGCTTCTGCATTTATTCTCTGATTAACATATCACCTATCCACTAAAAGGAATTACTTGTGCACATATTTGCAAAAATTTTGTAATTCCCAATTCACCCCCCTCTTGGGAAAAGCCACCTGGGCAACAATTTCCAACAAGAATAGTGAAGGACATTCAAAAGAAGTAGAGGTAAAAGAGAAATTCTTTGGTGATTGTTTGATGGCTGATAGTGGTGAGGTTCGAAGGGAGTGCGGGTATCTTTAAATAAGGTATTAGTGTCACCGGGAATTCTTCTAGGCATTGGCTTCTTTTAGGTAAGACTGGGAGGATGGGAGTCTTCTTCCCATCATTTTTTTTTAATTTCCTTTTTTATGTGTTCAGGGCATTTTCTCGAGTCTAGGCTAGTCAAATGGACTAGGCCCAACACTTCTTTAGCTCAACTAGTCTAGGTTATCATTATTCAGGAGCAGAATCTACTATGTTGAAAAACTGAGTCCAAGACAAATTTTGGAAATCATAACTTAGTCATATGATGCTCTTATAAGACATTTTTCTTTTAAAAAAGATAACTTTTGGAGATCTATAACTTAGAATTGACCTAAAAGATTGAAATGAGATGAAATTCTATTATTGGGATCTTGAAATAGATAGGTCATATTTTAGAAAAGAATTTGACCCAAAGTATCTTCCAATCGATGAAATGATAGAAGGTAAAGTTAATATAGAAGATGAGATTTATTTTCTATAAAATTTTATTTTTTTCATATTTATTTTTGTTGTTCATGTTTATTTTTAAAAATATAGTTTTATTTAAACTATATATAAAGGGAATCTAACCAGAATTATAATAGGAAGTATCTCACTATTATTATAAATAGAGGCTATATACCTTAGCATATGAGGTGTAGATCATAAATAATAAGAAAAGGGGATGTAAACCCTAATTTTAATTTTGTTTACCTTTTTCTAAATTTTTTTTGAGATATTTGAGTTCAGAGAATTGGGAAAAGTTTTCCTTCTTCCTAATCATATCAGATATGTATGTATTGTATACAAGTATTATTTTGTGCTTTCCTTGCCTCTAGTCTAAATCATAATGAAAGAACATGTCAATTGCATGATGTGATAAAGCTTTTCAAAGAATTGTGATTGGCTTGGAGCTCCAACATTGGCAAATGAAAGAATATGAAAACTTAAAAGTCCTAGAAAGATAGAATATTTGGAATGACATTATAGGGCTTATTTATATGGCATATATGGAAATATCGAGGTTTATGTATGAAGTGTGGGAATGTAAAACTTTGAAATTGCTAGATATGCAAGTAGATGCTTGTATGCGATTTTTCTTTTCTTTCCAATGTATATGCTATATAACAAATGGGTCTAGTTGTGGATAATAAAGAAATAAAAATAGGTGTACTAACATTTATAAGAAGAGAAGATGCATAAGATTTAAAATGTAATTCATTTCTCCAAGATATTTCCTTGATAGTTCTTCATCTTGCATTGTCTTATCTTGGAGCATTTACCTCTTGAATGACATTGTGTTTGTCACTTGCAAGGTCTTTGTGAAGCCTAGCCTGATCTATTTACAACTGCCTAGTCCACTGCCTAGTCCACGTATGGCCTAGCCTTTGGCTTGACCTAATGCTAGAGTAAGGCTTGAAGGTATACTCTTAATATGAAATTCTTTGTCCATTACCCCTAGTGGAGAAATTATGAGATGAAGCACACCCTTCTGTTGATTAGACCATTTAGCACCATTAAAGTGTGACAAGATGGAAGTATTTTCCTATCAAATTGGTCATCTAAAGGCATAGAAAAAATAAGGGTGGTGCCTATTTCCAACACCATAGGCATTTAATGTAGCTCAATGTTTTTTTAAAAAAATTTTTGAGGCCAAAATAACCTTTTCCTCCAAGATATTACATTTTCACTATTTTGCTCATGCTTGGACATTATAAGAGCTACTTTTCTCTCTCTTCTTATTTCATTTGCTTCTACCTAAGCATTGGGGTGTCCAAGATCTATTCTGTAATCAGTAGTTTGCATCTAAGATTGTTGCTAGCATCTTCCCTACTTTAATTGCACTAAGATAATATGTCGTACCCATCAAGAAGTAAAAAATTCTCTGTAGATCCTTTATTACAACAACTCTTTTGATAGTTAAACAAAGTTATAATATATTAGATAGGTTCAAATAGAGTTCTTTTTTAGTTTGACTACATGATTTCCTAATTTTTTTTAGGAAGTTTTAAAAGTCAAGATATCATGATTTTCTTCAGAAAGTCATATGTTACTATAGTATATCATGATTTTCTTTATGAAGTCATATTTTGACTACAAAATGTCATAATTTTCTTCACAAAATTTTATTTTGACTACAAGATATCATAAATTTTTTTCAAGAAGTCATATTTTAACTATAGGATGTCATAATTTTCTTTAAAAAATCATATTTTGACTATATGATGTCATAATTTGACTTCTTGAAAAAAAATTATAACATCCCATGATAATATTAAGATATCTTATAATCAAAATAATTTTTGAAGATATATTATGATAAAATTATAATATCTTGTATCCAAATTATAACATTCTATGTAAAATTATGATAGTCTATATTTATAATACTTTTGGAAGGTACATTTCAAAAAATTATGATATCTTGTATTTAAATTATAACATCCTATGATCAAATTATGACATACTATGATCAAAATACTTTTCAAAGATACTTTTCAATAAAAATTTGATATCTTGTATCAAATTATGATATTCTATCATAAAATTATGACAACCCATGATCAAAATATTTTTCAAAAATATATTTTGATAAAATTATAATATCTTGTATTCAAATTATGACATTTTGTAATAAAAATACTTTTTAAAAATATATTTCAATAAAATTATGATATCTTGTATCAAATTATGACATTCTATAATCAAATTATGACATCCTATAGTAAAATTAAAATATTCTATGATCAAATTATGATATCATATAGTTGAAATACCTTTTGAAAAAAAAATATGATATCTTATAGTAGGATATGACATCCTATATTCAAAATATAATATCCTGTTTTCAAACTATGATATCTTGTGATAAAATTATAAAATTCTTTATTAAAATACTTTTCAAAAAACATCATTTTGATAAAATTGACATTATGTATTCAAAATTTTGATAATTTGATAAAATTATGGTATCCGTTTACATTTTTTGACATGGTATATTCACTCCCATACAATGATCAAAAAAAAAATTAAAAAAATATGTTTCTTATCTAGAAAGTGTTTTTCTCATATACTTCCAACTTTCTTAATTGTAGCATCCACTTTCTGTATGAGCCCCTCCTTCAAGCTTGTTGGTCCAAGCTCCCCTCGATATTGAAGGATGTCATCTTGTATGAAGTTCCATTGATTTGGCCTACCTTTGCAAACAAGAAAATCCATGTATTTTAGGTAGTATATGCCCTAATCTAAGGAATCGATGGGTTGGGAAGGGCAATTATTATCTTCCTCCATATTCTATTTCATTACTTCTAAATTATCACAATAAATATGAAATATGGCTTCAACAATCTTATACTACTTTCTAGCATCGGCTTTATATTTGGTGCTACACTTTATAAAGTTGAAGTGGATAAACCATTTCTACACTATGTTGATTGCCACCTAGTGCCAGTGGAGGCTATATGTGTTGATTATGATGAAAAGAAACCTAAATTCTTTCTTATCATTACAAACTTCATCAAAAATCATTTACCTTACTACGCTAGCAAGCTCATGATATAGTAATTGTGATTGAATACACATCCTTGTTGTCATGATGGGAAAAACGAGATACTTGTCGTATAGATCAAGGCATTCACTCCAATTCTTGAGTAGCAACTCCTGTCCAATGTTAATAATCTGTCCTTGTAAAATAAAATGATTAGTACAACAAAACATGATGTTATAAAATATTAAAATGAAGACATAAAATCATAGTAGAGAGATATGAAATCAGTAAATTTAATATCAATTAGGAGTTGATCAAGAGTGAAATTCTTACATCATCAACTATCATTACCAAAAAGAAGGTTGTGAATGTGGGACCTTGTGATGCTACCTCCATGACCATTGATGAAAACAACATCTTTGTAATGGAAAACAATTAAGTTTATTCAACAATAGAAGTAAAACTATACAGGATGTTATAAAATACTAAATGGAAGATAGGAAATTGTATAGGTTGTCATAAAATACTTACAAAGTGACTCTTTCTTTTAAGAAAATGTTGATGATAGAATCATCATCCTTGAACAAGAGAACTTTGCCTTGACATTCCTAAGAATATTTGATGAATTCTTGCATTAAAAAGTTAGTTTAAAGGACCCATGTAAAAATTTTAATCTATCATTTAGATCTCATAATAATCTAGCATGAATGAAATGCCTACCTCATCCCGTTTTAGTTGTTTGCTTGGCAAAGTTGATATATCAACAAGCACCTTTTTTGGGTATGGGGAATGTCTTGGTCCTTGTAGGTTGGTTGGTCTCAAAATTTGGATATTCTGTCAAATATAAAGCTTTGCAAAGCCGGTATTCTTTTTCATCATCCTCTCGAGTGAATATGATAAGGACTTTAGCTTGCCCTCCACCTTTTCCTTTTTCTTCTCCTCCTCTTCCTTCTTCTTCCTCTTTTCCTCTTCCTTCTTCACCTTCTCCTCTTCTTCCTTCTTTTTCTTCTTCTTTTATTCTTTTGCTCTTGCTCCTTCCTCTTCCTTTCTTCCTCTGCCTTTTTCTTCTTCTCCTCTTCCTTCTTCTTCTTCCTTTTCTCTTCTTTCTTCTTCTAGTCCTATTCCTTCCTCTTCCTTTCTTCCTTTGCCTTCTTCACCTTCTCCTCCTTTCCCTTCTTTATCTTCTTCTCCTCTTCCTTCTTCTTGCTCTTTTCTTCTTCCTTGTCCTACTTCCTCTATTCCTTCTTCGCATCATCCTCCTCTTTCTCCTTTTTCACCTCTTCTTCTTCCTCCTCTCCTTCCTCCTCAACTCACTTCTTTTTTCTATAGGAGATTATTTTTTCTATTGTTGCTCCTCTCTAAGCTTGATCTACTGGATACACTGAAGTAATTTTGACTTTTAAGAGTTTTCAGGATACTGGTCGATGATCTCTAAGGTTGACTCGATCAACTCCTAGACCTGCAAAAGAAGTTTCCATCATTGCAAAAACTGATGGGATTTCTCCAACAGGAGATTCTTTGATGCTTAAGTCAGCTTATAGAGAGAATAGTGAGAAAAAAATAAAGAGAGTGAGTAAAGTGTAAATTCTCCTAGAGTTTTCCTTAACTCCCTATTTATAGAGGTTTAAAGTAGGCGGTTACGCCATTAAGTATGTTGTTAAATCCGTTAGGCCATTAAGAGATCAGTTTATGAGATGGTTTGCTAAGTAATCTATTATATTTTTTGATAACCACTTTACCAACTTTATCATAATAGCTCTAACGATTTTAAAAAATATACTTCATGCTAAATAAAGTTTTAAGACTCTGTACCTAGTTTAGGTAAGTGATTGGTACCTGTCCAATGAGTTTTTAGCAACCTATGCTTTAATAAAAGATTGTCCCCCAATCAATAGACATCATGCACCTTATTAAGGGATTAGCTCCTAGCTGTCATGCATCCGGTGCCTTAGCGAGACATCGACTCCTAGCCAATAAGTTCTTTATACTTTAGTAAGAGGTCAGCTTCTAGCAGTCAAGCATTTTGTATCTTGAGAAGAGATTATATCTTAACCAACCACTTTTATACTCATCGGTAATTGATCATAACTAGATCGGAGAAGATTTAAATAGTTTATCTTTCCTGTAACACTTACCCCCCACTTTTGAGTTCAAAGTGATTCACTCAATTTAGCTTGGAAGTATGATGATAAGTTTTCATTGACTTTTGGTGGGACAAAACATCTAATATGTTATACTGTTGTTCAACCCCACAGTATTTAATGTTGTGCATGCCTTTTTACAAAAAAAAAAATCATTAGGTTGGCAGCGAGTAATTTTTGAAAAGACAGTAATAGCTTGATCCATGGGTATGCCCCCCAGCTAGTGAAAGTAAACCATGTGGTAGGAAAAGAGTGGCTCATACCTTTAGCCAGAGATCGAGTGACATGGCTAGAATTCCAATGTTAAGGTGATTTAATCCGGACTGTCATATATCCTTATAAGTAGGGGTTTTTTCTTTCAATCTAGATCTTTCATCTCCAGTTCTTTTGCCTTCATCTTCAATCTAATTAGTAGACAACCTTCTTTGGAGTTTTGTTCACTTTCTTTGGACAAGATGTTTAGGACTTTGTCTCCCTTAGTAGGAGACCTTAGCTTCCTCTTTCTTTTAGTCCTCCCTGATTGCAACCATGACCCCCTAAGGTAAAAAGAGCTATCAAGAAGGTGAAAAGCTCTAGGATCAATTTTGCTGGAACCATTGTAAGTCCAAACCCATTTGAGGAAGGACATCATGTTCCTTCTAACATTCCTACCAAATGCCATAGGAGGACTTTTCTTGGTCCTGACCAAGAGAAGTCTGAGATTAGAGAAGCAAACTTCAGAAAACTTAGGGATTACTATACCATCCTTGATGACATTAGGATGACTATGTCAGTTCCTAATGATAGGATTCTGTTTCCTCCATCTAGGTGCATTGTCGTTTATAAAGATGCATTCGATATCAAAGTTTTGTTCTCTCTTCATCCATTTATTAAGAATGTTTTAGATGTTTATAAGATAACTTTGACTCAGATTTCTCTAAACAGTTCTAGGGTAATCATTAGCTTCATCCTTATTTATGATTTGGTTAGATAAGTCTATCAATTATCCCAATTTAACCATTAAAATAAGTATTAATTAATTTATATTTATTAAAAATTGATATTTTTATTAAAGTTTTGTAGAAAAGGAGTCTACGGATGGAAAGAGCTCGATTTTTAAAATTCAATAGCACAAACGACACTTAAATC
Organism: Areca catechu; assembly: GCA_021397845.1. Classification (NCBI taxonomy): domain Eukaryota; kingdom Viridiplantae; phylum Streptophyta; class Magnoliopsida; order Arecales; family Arecaceae; genus Areca; species Areca catechu. The sequence goes on along the minus strand of CM038050.1, from coordinate 156,974,678 downwards.
GAAGTTCAAATGGGTCTAATACCAAAGAAGAATTAATTTAATTAAAGAATGCACGATTATTAGGATAGCCGGTCCATCATGGACCAACTGCCTGGTCTATTAAAATGGTTAATGGTCCATGGATGCCATGACCGCCGGTCCACAGGTCCATTCTATGGACCATCAGCCTTTCCAAGCTGTTGCATTACCGGAGAAGTCACCGGATACCTTCCTTGCATCATCGAGAGCCACTGCCACTGGAGAGAGCCACCGAGCACCCATCATGGCCAGAAAAGTGATGGGAAATCACCATAACCATTTTAGTTTTTTCCTGGAGCTCGTCAGCCATTGTTGCCCCTCATCCCTCGCTGCCAATCATTGCCATCCATTGTTCGGGAACTCCCACATCACTTGTCATCTTTCGGTCACTGCTTATCCCTAAGCCATGCTCAAGCCATGGTCCTTGTCATGGCTTTTCTCTAGCTTCTTCTGCCTATTATTGGCCACTGACCACCACCCAACTCCATTCACGCCACCGACTGCTGTCTTTCGTCACCTTTATCCATTGCGATAGGGAGAGGCAAGGTGTCCGAATTCTAGTGGAAGAAGGAGATCGATTGCAAGAGTCCAGATCAGGCTCTATTCACCCAAGAAGGAAGGAGGATGTCCCGTATGAGTTTCGGTGCAATCTAAGGCCTATGATGCAGAATGGATGATTGAGAAGTTTTCTTGCAATATTTGGTCGATCTTGAGCCCGATTAACTCCAAATTTGACCCGGAGGAAGTTCTAGATAAGCTCTATAAAAGGAGAACCCCATGCATTGGTCCAGGCATCAACTTTTTTAGAGGATTTTGTACTAATTTAATTTCTTTTTCTTGTTTAGATCATTGTAGTTTAGACTTAGAAAAGAGGAGAATTATGGAGGGGATGCTGGCGACAGTGATGCACGGCTAGACTCCTTCAACCTGGGATAAAAATGAAGCCTATAACTAGTTCTATCTCTCTTTTTGTACTTGATTTTCATACAATAAAAATCATGTTCTTCTTTCCTCTACCTTTTGAGTTATTTTTCTGATCGATGATTTGATCTGGCATACACGGCCTACATTCTCTACCGACATGCCGTGATCTTAAGATATGGTATATGCTTAAGAAAGGTAGATCGTAGTATGGTAGATTAGATCATTAACCTTGCAAATCAATTAGATAGTTTATACTCTAACGGACATGTCATGTCTTCAAATACAGCCTGTGTCTAATAAGAGATAAATTATTCTAACATTGATCTACAAGAATTATTGATATTGTAACATAAAGAAAATAAAATAAAACCTATTTGCATGGTGGATTTGGATTCCTAGATTACTTTTCCTGATGCCCTGATTTAATTAAGTAATTAGTTGTTAGCTTTTGATAATTACTACTCTTAATCTAATCCTTACAAATAATTCTTCTTTTTATTATTTCTTATGAAATAATTATCCTTGATCCCTGAAGATATGATCCTAACTCATCACTAGATATAGTAGTGAGTAGGTTTTATTTTTGATTGTCTATAATAGCGATCAAATTTTGGCACTGTTGCCGGGGATCTAGGCATGATTGTTTCAAAAAAAAAAGTATTTTTTTTTTTGCATATATTTATTGCTCTCTTTAGTTCATTACTTTTTTGTCTTAATTATTAGATTTCCTTATTTTCTTCTTAACATAATTTTTTTCCCATCTTTTTACAAATCCACTTCTAACATAATTAACCTTTTTCTTTAATTAACTTACCTTAAAGAACCTACAAGAAAACCCTAAGATACCTTTCATAAAATGCAATCAATTTAAGGAAACAAATAATAAACTTTTAAAACTTCCTAACTTATTTAGACACCTTGTCTGATTTGCATTATATTTTCATAAAATGTTTTAAGGGCACAATCCTTAAACAATATAAGGTGAGAATTTAATCACCCTTCCTTGGCCTACAAACCATCACCTGGCATACTACACAATCCTAAGCCTTAATTTAAAAATAATTAGATGTTGATCCCTAATGATTTTCGAGCTTATTAGGATAAGGGACTCTGAGAGTTGGACTAGCTTAGAATTAACTGGCTAACTGGTGTCTAAAAAAGTAGTTCAAGGCTGATGCAGCCCTGAAGGAAGGAGATTCTTTAATTGGTTCCGTTGTTTGACCTAGCCAATTAATTTGGTGTATAAGAAAAGCAATGGGGGGACCCCCACCGACCTTATCCTTACCTAACTAGTTGCTAGTTAGTATCTGACATCAAAGACTCAAAGGCAATCTTGGTAGTTAAGAGCTGTCTAGATATAGGGTAACCCTAAGATAAAGAGTCCATTGCTTGACAACTTGTTTTTCTAATCAAAACTTTACCCTAATTAAGACACTCTCCTCTATCATCTCTAGATTTAGGACTCCTTAGGCTCTCACTTTTAGACTCCTTTCTCTTTCTTCCATCTTCTTCTCCCGTCTTCCTCCATATAAGATAAAAAAGCTAATAAAAAAATTTTAAAAATTTTTCTGCTAAGACAAAAAGATGATTGGTCAAATACAGTCTAAACCATACAAGATTAAAATATCATGGATCCCACTAGATGACCCAAAAGTTTAATGGATTACTGCTACCCTGATCTTATTAAACAACCTCAAACCCTACAAGAGTATTGGTATAAGATTGGCTATGATCGACCTGTTTAGAATGAGAGCCCAAGCTAACAATTCTATGTATCAACCATAATTGATTGATATGCATCTAAAATTCATGAGATTCGAAGATGCATATAATCACACAAAGGAACCTAAAGAATCTATACTAGCATCTATGATCCATAGTCTTGAGGAAGTCTTAGAACGTAAAGGATATATCCAATTTTATCATGTGCCAGAACCTATTTGCATGACATGTGATGCACCAGACCATGTTGTAGAGGAATGTCCTTACTTGATACACCCAATCTAAAATGGATTTATACAAGGGAGTGTAGCCAATAATAGATATATAACTGACCCTTATACCCTAACCTATAACCCAGGGTGGGATCATTACCCCAATTTTATGTGGTCACAAGATGTGATATTAGGATCCCCTAATTTTGACCAGCCTTATCCTAGGCCTAGCCAAGTACTGAATAATCAACCAGGTTTAGATCTTGAGAAGGAACCTAGTCTCTTAGAAAAGAATCTAGAAACTTTGGTTAAAGCTCAAGCTGATCTCCATGTTATCCTAAAAAACTTTATGGAGACCATGGGCCAATAGATAACTTCCAACACCTAGGCTATTACCTGTTTAGAGATGTAATTAAGTCAATTGGCCATGGCTATAAGTGAAGAAGAGCTACCTAATTAAATGCTGAGGAATGAATTGGTCATTGAGCATCCCTGTACAACCAAAGAGACCAACCTAGATAATCTGACTAAGATAGAAATATATGAAAAGAAATAAAAAATGAGGGATGAACCACTTCTATCATCACCAACTTACCTATGGTCCCAATCCTAAAAATTCTAGAAATGTCCATTACTTTCAATGAAAAGGAAGAACAAATAGGTGTAGTGATGGAATCAATTGAGACTTCCCAAGGATCACAAATACATAATGAAATAGAGGAAGCCATGCAATGAAGTTTCTCTCATGATTTGTTAAACCTTAGTTTGGCTCACTTTGAGGTGGATGATCTTGATATAGAGAGATATACCCTAAGATGAATGACCTAGTCAAAACATCCTATCCCAACACCACCCCACTTTAAATTGAGCAATATGAGCCATCATCCAAACCCCCAATAGCTCCCTTGTTAGAATCACCACCTTATCCAAAACTGAAGCCACTTCCTGCCACATCCACTGATACCTCACTGGTAAAACACAATCGAGAAACCCAAATTATAGGTATTCTAGAAGCATATAATAAAGTTGTTGAATGGGACATTGCACATATGGAGGATAACGAAGTTAAAACTTTTATGTCTGATTTCTCTATATTAGGCACTACTTTTAAGAAATGCCTCCAAAATTTATCTATAGTGTTGAAGCAATGTATGGAGATAGAGTTAATATTGACTTGAAAAAAGTACCAAGTTGTAGATTGGAAAGGGTTTATGCCAAGATCTAAATTATTAACTGAATCCCTCATGATTCTAGTTGAACCTTTGCCTATGAAAGAAGAGGCATCAAACAGGGATCTTAAAATACTTCCTTCATACATCGAGCATATTGAGTACATGATCTAGGTCCATTAGAAACACCGACTGGTATTGAAGTTATACCTAAATCTAATTATAACAAAAGGATTGTTAGCTATCAGGGAAATGAGCCACTCAATAGTCTCATGTAGGAAGTATTCTGAAACTAAACCCGAATCATGTAAGAAATTATAAACCCAAGTCAAGATTCGTATGGGAATAGGATAAGAGTCCTTAGAGGTATGGCTGAAAATGTTAAACTTAGCACTTATTGGGAGGCAACCCAATCTTTTTATATTGATTTTTACTTTAGTGATTTTTATTTTTGTAGGAATAATGGACCACTCTTTATAGACATATCTGGCAATTCACGATGTATATTTAGTCCAGGTGGTACCTCTCCTTGTCTTACTTCATGTCCCAAAATTTTCTTACTCTATTGAGGATAATGAAAATTAAGTTGGAGGGTAAGAGAAAATCTTTTAAAAAAAGTTTTGAAAACTATTTTGAAAATCTCTTGAAAGATTTTGGAAAATCTTTAAAAAAATTACTATGAAGAGTTTTTTTTTAAATCATATGCCATGAAAAAAATTCTTGAGCAAAATAGACTAAAAAAGGGATAATAGAATTAGAAAGCATTTACTAATAACTGTAGCAAGTTAAGAAGTAGACTAGTTGGTCAGACTTTTAGCAGCTTACTTAGGTCACCTAAAGGCTATTAGCATTTTCATTGCACATACACACTAACAAGGTAAAGTAGGTACTAGTTATAAGGTCAATTAAAGATTCCATTATTACTAAAAAATTAGTAATTGATATACACTCCCCATTTAACTTGAATTTGAAGAAAGAGCTACCAACCTGAAAAGAAGAAAAAAAGATAAAAAAGAAAAGAAAAAAAAGGGGGCTAAATTCTAAACATTGGTTTTCCATCGAGTAACCGAGCATCTTCGCCTAAGTAAGCATTGTTGTTCACATCAAAAAGTGGGTAGTGTGAAGACATCACCAACCAAAAAGTAAAAAAAAGAAAAAAAAAAAGGAAAAAATTCAGGTGGTGTGAAAGCTACCTCAGTCATGTGCTTAAGTTGGGGGATGTATAAGAAATTGACCAAAGTACATAATAAGCGAAGATATATTGTTCTTCACAATCTAGTATTGAAATACTAAGTTAGCTATCATAAACACAACTATTGTAGACCTTTGATTGAAGTCTAAGAAAGTTTCTAATAGTTCTGACTGCAAAATTTATTTCGAAAACTCAATACCTAGTTAGTGATACTAGCTAACTTCTTTTGACCTTAAAACTAGATTTAAAAGAGAATTTTAATGACACATGGTTATAAAATTAATACTTATATCTTAATGGCATTACTAAGGGACTAGCAATGACTAAGTTGGGGGTGTGATAAGTCTATCAATTAATTATCCCAATTTAACCATTAAAATAAGTATTAATTAATTTTTATTTATTAGAAATTGATACTTTTTATTAAAAATTTATAGAAAATGAGTCTACGGATGGAAAGAGCTCGATTTTTAGAATCCAATGATATAAATAGCACTCAAATCAAAGTTTAAATGGGTCTAATATCAAAGAAAAATCAATTTAATTAAATAATGCATGATTATTAAGGCAGTCGATCCACCATGGACTGATTACTTGGTCTACGAAAATGGTCAGTGGTCCACAGCTGCCATGATTGCCAGTCCACAGGACTGTTCCGTGGACCATCAACTCTCCCAAGCCATTGCGTTGCTAGAAAAGTCATCAGATACCTTCCTCACGCTGCCGAGAGCTGCCACTGTCGAAGAGAGTCGCTGAGCACCCATCATGGCCGAAAAAGTGATGGGAAATCACCAAAGTCATTTCAATTTTTTCCTGGAGCCCGTTAAGCATCATTGCCCCTCGTCCCTCACTGCCAGTCATTGCCATCCACCATTCGAGAGCTCCCACATCACCTATCATCTTCCGATCACCTCTCAACCCTAAGCCAAGCTCCAGCCATGGTCCCTATCATGGCTTTTCTCCAGCTTCTTCTGCTTGTTGCTAGCCACTGACCACTGCCCAACTTTGTTCACGCCACCAGCCATTTCTGTCCGTTGTGATGGGGCAAGGCAAGGTGTCTAAATTTCAGTGGAAGAAAGAGATCGATCACAAGAGTCAAGATCAAACTCTATTTGCCTAAGGAAGGAGGCTGTCCTGCATAAATTCTGGTGCAATATAAGGCCTGTGATGTAGAATGGATGGTTGAGAAGTTTTTTCATGATATCTGGTCGATCTTGAGCTCGATTGACTCCAAATTTAACCGAGAGGAAGTCCTACACGAGCTCTATAAAAGGAGGACCCTAGGCATTGGTCCAAGTATCAGTTTATTTAGCAAATTTTATACTAATTTAATTTCTTTTCCTTGTTTAGATTATTGTAGTTTAGACTTAGAAAAGAGAAAAATTATGGAGGGGATGCTGGCGACAATGATGCACGGCTAGACTCCTTCAACCTGGGATGAAGATGAAGCCTGTAACTGGGTTCTATCTCTTTTTTTTACTTGATTTCTATATAATAAAAATCATGTTCTTCTTTCATCTACCTTTTAAGTTATTTTTCTGATCAATGATTTGATCTGGCATGCATGGCCTACACTCTTTACTGATATGCCATGATCTCAGGATACGGAACATGCCTAAAAGAGGTAGATTGTAGTATAGTAGATTAGATCTCTATCCTTGCAAATCAATTAGATAGTTTATACTCTAATGAACTTGTTGTGATCTCTGGATATGGCCCATGCCCAATAAGAGATAAATTATTCTAATAGTGAATTTTCAAGAATTATTAATATTGTAACATAAAGAAAAGAAGATAAAACCTATTTGCATGATGGATTCGGATTTCTATGTTACTTAACCTGATGTCCTGATCTAATTAAGTAATTATTTGTTATCTTTTGATAATTACTATTTTTAATCTAATCCTTACAAACAAATTTTTTTTTTTTACTATTTTTCATGAAATAATTATCCTTGATCCCCGAGGATACGATCCTGACTCATCACTAGCTATAGAAGTGAGCATGTTTTATTTTTGACTATCTACAACAGCGATCAATTAAAATAGAGCCAAGGCTTTCTTTATTTTGAGCCATCTTTTTGTTGAAATCTCATCATATCACAAGGAATTATATTATTTTGCTTATAGGCAGTCTTGCAAGCTTATAGTGGACATTCCAACTTCTATCTATGGATGGAAGAATAGGTATTTCATTGTTTCCTTAACCCAACTTTTAGGTGTTAGGTCCTCCTAAGGTAGAGCCTAGACCAAATCCAATTACAGTAAAACTCCCTTGGATAAAGACTTGGAGTACTATCATAAATTGGTCAAAGTTGGTGTACCAGAGTTCAAACTTCTTTTGACCGATCAAGCTTTGTATGATACAGGTATCATCCTGATCAGTCCTCATAGTATGTCTGACCATTTTGAAATTCTTTCACTTTATTTTTTCTATTTTTTAAAATAGTTCTAGAATTTTTCCAATCTTTTAATAATAGTTTGGGTTTTAATTTTGTAGAAATGAAGCTTAGTCTAGAAAGACTTCAAAAGGCAGCATCCAAGAGGAAGAGATTGGACATTACTGAGGAGGTCAAGAAGAAGAGACTTGGTGAATTATTATTACCGATGTCTTCATCAAGCATACCTATTTAGAGAATAGCCGATCTCTTTCTCTAGTAGAGGTACCAATACCCACTCATTCAATGACCAGTCTGACCAGGTCATTAGATATTGTCCAACCACCTCCAATGGCTAGCCTAACTAGGTTATCAAAAACTATCGGACTAGTCCTTGGGTGCTCAGGATGAGCACCACTGCCTAGTCCTTGGGTGCTCAGGATGAGCACGTGATTTCATAGAGGAGGTTAAGGGTGAGTGATGCAAGTCAGAGAGATTTAAAGCTCACATAAGAGTTTCTAGAGATTTCATAGAGGAGGTTAAGGGTGAGAAATAAAAGTCAGAGGGATTTAAAGCTCACATAAGAGCTACTGGAGATGATCCTTGTTCTTGCTGATAGAGTAGAGTAGAAAATACACATTTTCTCCCAAGTCTTAATGACGACTATCTTGGGATTTTCTAGGTAGCTATCCCTTCATCTTGTTATTTTTTTCTCTCTTTTTCTATCTCTTTTTCCTTTCTTCTAAATTTATCTTTTTTTTAGCTTCTTTCTAATGTCAGTCACATCTAAAGCTTTTTTATCACATATGATGGGATAGTGAATGACCTAAAGCGAAAGCTATCAACGGCCAAGGAAGAAGCAAAGAAGGCAGTCAATCAGTTTGAAGCTGCCAACACTCGGATGAATGTTGTTGAGGCATGGACTGATTTGCTGAGTCACGAGCAAATATTGCTAAGGTCCAGAAAACTGAATTGGAGGTTGCTACCTTCATTGAAATAAACAATCTAAAAACTAACATCCTCTCTGATGCCAATAAAGAGGTCGAAAGAAATTAAGTTTCCCTCCAAAAACTTTGAGAGAAGGAGAGGATGTAGAAGGAGCTTGAAGAAGCTAAGAAGAAAGTGGTGGAGTATAAATCATCCAAGAACTTTTTGGATGGTGAAGTTGAGGAATCGATGAGAACCTTCTATGAAGGATTCAAAGATTGCTAGAACAAGGTGAAGGAGCTCTTCCCAGCTATTAACACTACTATCCTTATCCCAAGCATCACCAACTTAATAGTAGAGGAGGTAACAGTGGTGCAAGAAGACATCGGTACACCTATTGAAGCCCTTCCACTGACCACTCCAAATGCCACCCATGCTGTTGAGGTGCCATCCAACATTGAAGCACTTGTGGAGACTCAACTTGAAGCTTTACCAGAAGCATTAAAAGTATGAAGGCTTATCTCCTTGTATTCTATTCTTTTTTTTATTTGTCCTTTTTAACTTGTGTTTCTCCCATTGGGAGTTTGAAACATTCTATTTTGTAAAATATTTGAAGCAATGAAATCTCCATTTCAAAATTAATGTTTTCTTTTTCTCATTTATCTAATATTTCGAATATATGTAGCCATGTGGGATCACTTGCATAGCTTATGATAACTTGGTGGTCGTCATCGTGAATAAGGTGGTTAATGTATTGCCTGTACCTAGGGAACAGCTAGGAGTTCCTCTTGAAAGCTTAGGAAAAGAGGTCAGTGAACCTTCAAGAGTAGTGGATTTGATAGAAAGTCTACCTAAAAAAGTGGTTGGCGATCCTCCAAGTTCTTCAATTGAGGTACTGGTTGGAAGAAAGATGACCATCTATAAAATAATGCAAACAGTACCTAAGATATCAAGGATTGATGCAAAAAGGTTTCAAGCAATCATCGACAACATCAGTGTTTTCTTCTTTACCTTTGAACTCGACTTCAATAGATATATCCAAAAGGTGAAGGAGTTTTTTCCAAATATAGATCACAATTTCCTTACTCTAACAAATCTAGATTTTCAATATTTTTGTAAAGGAAGTATTAGGGGGAGACCCATATAGCTTTACAGAAATCATTAGTGCTGCTCTGGACATTAGACTAGAGATAGCAACTTTTGACCCTCCAATGAAAGATGATCGTCCCTTGAAGGCTTCAAGAGGTGAGAAGGATAAGGATCTTAGTTTCCCAGTTGCCAAGCCTCCAAGAGCTCCGTGATCGAAGAGAAGAGCAAAATAGATATGTCTTTTTCCTTTTCTTTTATTGATGTAATTTGTAAGAAACTTCTCAAGGATTAATAAAAAGAAAATTCTTTGTCTAACATCTTTGCTGAGAATCTCTTTAAACTTTAATATATATGTCTAAAATTTATCAATATCATTTTGATTAGAGCAAATAAGTTGTGTGAATCTTAGACTTCTTGAGTCGATTAGTTTTTGAAAACATATAGGCTACCTAAAGCTTTTCCTAATCTTCTTGAGTCGATTAGTTTTTGAGAACATATAGGCTACCTAAGCCTTTCCTGATCACTTTAGTTAGCATTTAGCCTTTCCAGCCTTGGTCGGAAGTTTAGGCAATCCCCATGGCTTCTACCTAATCAATTTAGAGTAGATAGCGGCTTCCCAAGCCTAATTGAAAGTTTAGGTAATAACCTGTATCTTCTATCTGGTTACTAAATAGTAGCTTCACCAGCCTAATCGAAAGTTTAGGTAATACCTATGCCTTCCATCCGATCACTTTTAATTAAAATAATAGAGAGATACCTTCCTAAAAGAAAATGATTTATTAATAATATTTTCTTAAATTATCAGAATTCAATGATCTCAAAATTGAAGTTTCATCCAAGTTTTTCAAGTTATATGCCCTAGGCTAATGACCTTAAATATTTTGTAGGGTCCTTCGTAATTGGGTATAATTTCTTCTTGCTCTGTTGGCTTTGAGACTTCAACTTGCTAAAGGCTAAGATCTCCTTATTGGAAAACTTTAGTTTTGATTCTGAAATTATAATATCAGCAACATTCTATTTATAAGCCACCTTCCTAATATGTGCTTTCTCCTAGACTTCTTCCAAAAAGTCAAGATTTACTCGCAATCTTGCTTGATCGGTATTTTCATTATACTCCCTTATCTGATCGAAAATCAAGCCAATCTCTAAAGGGATAACTACTTCTACTCTAAAAATTAGTTTGAAAGGTATTTCACCAATTGATACATGAGGAGTTGTCTGATATGACCAGATGATATTGTCTAATTCATCGATCCAAATGCCTTTTATCTGATCAAGTCTAGATTTCAAGTCTTAAAGGATGGTTCGATTGGTCACTTCTGCTTCTTCATTAGATTGTGGATGCCCTACTGATATGAATATATGTTCAATATATAGATTTGATAGGATACTTAGAATTTTTTGTTATCAAATTACCACTTGTTATCAGAAATAATGCATCTAGATAATCCAAACTGATAAATGATGGACTTCCAAACAAAGTCTTAAACTTTTTTTAATTATCTGGGCTAAAGGTTTAGCATCTACCTATTTTATGAAGTAGTTGATTGCCATTGATAAGAATTTTCTTTGCCCAGTCACCATTGAAAATGATCCGATAATATCAATTCCTCCACATATTGAATGGCCATGAGGGTAGGATCTAAGTGATTGACATTGAAGGCTTCCTCTAAATATTCGAAACTTTTGGAACTGATCACATTTTTGGACAAAGTTCATAGCATCTTATTGCATGGTGAATCCCTGTCCAAGAACTTTGTAAGCTAGTTCCTCCCTCTAATGTGACTATTATAAATATCTTCATCAACTTCTTGAAAGGCATAGTTAGCTTCGAAAGGATGTAGACATTAGAGTAGGGGCATTAAAAAAGATTTTTTATAAAGTTTTTCATTAACGACATACCATAGGTATCGTTTGATTCCTTGAGCTTCTCTCTCATTTGTTGAAAGATCTCTTTTATCAAGGAATTTGATCAGTGGATCAATCTAGCTTAGTTCATATTCTAGTTGTGCAATAATAGGGCTTTCTTTAATATTGGAAGTTTTCAAGTGTTCAATAAAGATTTATGATGCCGGACAAAAATGAAATGATGAATGAAGAGTTTTAGCAAGCTAACCAGCAAGCAAACTTGAATAATTAATTATCAAATAGGCTAAATTAATCCAAGGAAAGAATTTTTATAAGGAGACTAGTTGATCTAAGTTACAACACCCTCAATGTAGATCTAGTTCAAAATAAAGATTATGATCTTCATGGCAAGGAAAGCATCACTACTAGGACAAGTTAACCTTTAAATGATCAGATCTAATGAAGCTTAGGAAGAGTTTTCCTACCAACAATGATAGCAAAATATTTTTAGTGGAAGGGTTCACACAACACTTTAGGAAAGAGGATTAGATGGTAAGATTAGAACTCCTTCAACTTACAAACTTACCTTGCACTTGGATCATGGCAAGAAACCTTCATCATCAACTCGAATCCCTAAGAGAACCTACAATGAACCAGCAATAAGGGCATGGAAACAAAGATAGAAAGAAATAAATCAAAGGAAAACGAAGGGAAGTTTGGGAATGGCTTGAAGCTAGGCAGCAAGCTTATCTCTTCTTCCTCTTGGTACACACCTCAAAGACCTTGGAAGAGCTTCTTTGAAGCATCAAATGGGCCTCTCACCCTCTCCCTCAAGGAGTGACCTAGCTCTAGGACTAGGGAATGAAGAAAACTATCTAGTTTAAAGGGCATCTCACCCTCTCTACACAAGGAAACTAGACTAGAATTCAAGAAGAAAACCAAACTCAATATCATCTCAATTTCATTTCTAAATGGAATGAATACAAGAGGGAAGGCTTGGCCCTATTTATAGGCCAAGAAACTTCCAGAAAATTCATCCAAAAAAAGATTAAAATATAACTAATCCATGGATTAGTTATGCTAAGTACTAGATTAGGTGGCCTTAACTAAAATTGGTTACAACTTCCAACAAGAAATGGTTAAAAATAAATTTTAGTTGCAACAACTTCCAAGTGGCACCTTCTTAGCTTGCCATGTGTCATCAAGGGATTCTTCCATGTGTCTTCAATAAAAGTGATCTTCCAAGTGACGGCATGAGATGTTTCTACATGGCATCCAAAGATACTTCCAAGTGTAATCAACATGAAACTTCCAAATGTCATAAGGGATGGCATCCAAGACTCTTCAAGTGGTGCTTCAAGTGGTGCTCCAATAAACTCTCAAGTGGCAAATAAAAAAGGCTTGATGATCTCCCGAGTGGCATGGAAAAATTGCTTGACAGAGGGATAGTGTCGGCTCAAGGACAGGTTGAGTCAACTCAAGGTGCATGAAGTGTCGACACTTGAAAATTATGGCTCTCCTTCTTGAGTCGGCTCATGGAAGTAGCTTCTTTAAAAGTGAATTGCTTGAGTGCTAGGGCTTTCTTTTAATCATGTTTTAGCTTCCATGAGGTGGACTTGCTTTCTCCATGGATATGTTGATTAGAAGACCTTCATAGCTGCAAGATTTGTTTGAAATCTATTTTCCTTTGCTTGATGTCCCCATCAATTCTCCTAGGGTGGAGAGAAACTCGATCCTATCGAGTATGGATCAATTTGACTTTAGTAATAGGCTAGTAGATCGGGACTGTTCCTTTGAAGATTCTCTCTAGTGATCCATGAGTTTTTTGATTTAGGTCGACTTTGCCAATGAATCAAATAGTGTGGATAGTCCTTGTTTTGGATAATAATAGTCTTATTATCCAAATTCGCTTATTCCTCTCTCACTGGTTTGGTTAGTGGGGTTGGTAGACACTCAAGGGTTGGTTCACTCTCAAAAATTGGATTAAGTCCAAAAAAACTCACTATGTATCATAGTTGGTTGCTTTAGCCTACTAGTTCTGAAACATTGAAAGTGGAACTTATACCAAAGTTAAATGGTAATTTAAGAACATGAGTATTAGGTCCAAATTTTTTTGGTATTTGAATAGGACCTACACCAGAAGTTTGCAACTCTTCATGTAGTCTTTTCATGAAAACTCTTAAGAAAATTTAGCCATATACTAGTTAATTCCATTGCTCAAATTTTCTTACTGATCATGCTATGCATATGACTCTCGTAGTCATGGACACTTATGCATAGAAAGGTCAAACAACATCGATGACAAAAGACAAACACAGAAGATACTAAATGACAAAAGACACATACAAATAACTTCAAATGACAAAATACAAATGACACCAAAAACAAAACAAGCTCAAATGGACTTTATTATCTATGGACTAAACTTTATTATTGGGCTAGGAAATAAAAGTTTCTAATTTCCAATATTTTCCTAAATGGCTTTGAAGACTCTAACATACAACTTTAGGTAGGTGGCAGTGAATCTTAATTTGGCGCCTAATAAATGCCATAATGTCTTCCAAAAGTAACTGTTGAATATTCCTGGGACTAGATCAATGGTATGGTGGATGTCCCAGCTTGGTGAACTAGGATTGAGGATGTTCCAGAAGGGTGAATCAGGCTCAGGGCAACTATCAGGGAATACATATTGATAATCCTTTAACGGTTCCACAATTTCTTGGGTTTGATCCTTTGGAATTGGTTCTAGGTTTTCTCTGATGGTCAATACCCCATTAGGTGATCCTTCATTAATCTCTAGATCTAAATCCTCAACATTGATTAATTCCAAGTCCTCTATTATCTCCTCGGATTGCTCTTCATGGTTTTGTCCCTGGACTTCATTTTCTTGAAGTTGATTATTCCCATTGTTGATTTCTTTAGGCTAGATAATTATTTTATCCTCAAGCAATTGTTCTTGTTCATACCCATCCATAAAGTTAGACCCAGCTTCATAAACTTCTTCCTTAAGTTCTTCAACAGGTTTAGGATCTTCTCTTTCTAGCCCTTCATTTGGACAAGACTTTGATTTTATTTCGTCCTTAAATTCTTCAATAGGTTCGGAAGATTTTTTCTCTAATTTTTCAGTAGGCTTAGTCTCTTCTTTATCTTCTTTATATTCATTTATGAGACTGGATTCAGCTTCATATATTTCTACTTTTGGTTCTTCAATGGGTTCAAGGATTTCTTCCTTACAAACTACTAGGATAATAGGAATTGGTTTGTTTAAAGGAATCTGACTAGAACTAGGCCAATGTCCAGATGTATTATTTCTATTGGACTTAGGTCGACTGATCAAGAGTTCCTTCTGATATGTATCAAATTTTCTAGCAATTTGATAAGATTCTTCTAGGTAGTGAATTTCTCATTGAAATAATTTTCACTGGATGTCCTTACATAGACCAGCTCAAATCTAGATTGATCATTGCCTCAAATTCGGTTGTGCTACATCTCCTGACAAACTCATTGAATTTAGTAATATATTCAAGATATAGTTGCATCATCTTATCTCAATCTGTATCATTGGTCTAAAAGTCTTTGTTCATAATATCTACCTAGGTACTTTTTTCTCAGTTTACTCTTCATATCTCTCAAAGTAATTATTTTATCCCCACTATAATAACTTTTATGCTCAACTTCTCTCTAATATGTTTTAGCATGTCGGACTAACTTTAATTTGGCAAATTGACACTTCCTTACTTCCAACATTTCATTAAACTCAAAGTATTGATCCATTTTCTTCTCCCAATCGACATATACTTCAGGATTTAAATTTCCATCGAAAGTGGGTACATAGGATCGATTGCTCCTAAAGACTCTCTTCTCCTGATCTACAAAGTCTTGGTAGGGATATCTAGGATTATACTCAGGGATGAGATCATGACATTGGGCTCTTGGATCAAGGGGAGGTGGTTAGGTGATTTGGGCTTAGTATGGTTCTCGATTTGATTGTCCATTTGTCCTAACTCTTTGTTCATTGGCCCTAATTGTTTAGTTAAGGTATCAAACTTTTCAGTCATGGTCCTCATAAAGAATTCAAGATTGGGATCCATAGATAAACTAGACTGAGTGTAGGACTGTTGGTTTAAAGCTCATGACTTAATAGACAAGCAATACAAACCTAGCTTCTAGGGTTCCTAGACCTAGAAGTTCAAAATACAGGATTTAACTAGGTACTAATTAAGGATATAATTATCCTTTCCACTGGCCAAGTAAGAGGTGGGAATGTGGGAGGCCCCCCTCGCTCTTGCGAGGACCCAATTAAAGAACTGCAAGTCTGCTTAAGGCATTTGCTGTTGGACCTCTAGCCTTAGATACCAATTTCTAAGGAGTAAGTACAAACTCAAATAGTACTTTGCCTCATCTTGCATTTGAACCCGACTTGTGGGTGTCCCTAGTTTAGGTTCATACTCAATTTTAATTAAGATTAGGTCAATGCACAATGATGGATGGTTGTTTTGGGCTAAGGAAAGGTTATTACCTCCTTCCCTTATGTTATATTGAATGCCTTTGAAATGATTTTAAAATGGATGCACAAACAACCAACTAGCTAACAAGATATGTAGACTTGCACAAACATATGAATCAAACCCAAATTTCAAAGTTTCAAAATTCAAAAATTAAATTAAAAATTTCAGACCTAGAAATATTGATTTTAAAACTCAAATTTTAAATTTTAAATGTTGAATTATAGTTTGAAAACTCATTCTTAGAGGTAAAAGTGGTTGTATGAAAATTTCAGCCTCTCAACTCACCTCCAACTAACTAGTTTTGAAAATTCAAAATTTAAAATTTTAAATTCCCAAAATTTGAAATTAAAAGTGGATTAGTTAGATCTCAGTATTAAGATCTCATATTTTAAGATTTGAATTCAAAAATTTTGAAATTTGGTTAGAGAAGTTGTTATGAGAAGTGGTTACTGGAAGATTCCAGCAGATTAACAAACTTCCAACTACCTTGATTCAAAATTCGAATTTCAAATTAAAAACCCTTCTAAAATTCAAAATTTAAATGGAAATCATCAGATTTTAACATCTAGGTCTCAGATCTCAAATTTGAAATTCAGAAAAAATATTCTTGAATTTTTTTTTGAAAATTAAACTTAAGGGAGAGAAAAACAGAATTTGAATAGCTTGTAGGAAACAACCTAAGAATCCAAATTTTAAACTCCAAAAACTCCAGGAAAAATATTTTTTATACCAAACTCCTAAAATACAAAAAATGAATTTTTTTATATTTTTTCTTTTTAAAAAAATACTAAAATTCATGGAAAACTCGAGTTGGTGCTAGTACAGAAATTTCAGCAATCAGCAAACCTCCAATTGACTAGATTCAAAATTCAAAATTTAAATTTAAAAATCTCAAAAAAATTGAAATTTAAATTGGAACTTTTAGATCTTGGAGTTAAGATTTTAGATCTCAAATCTTAAAATTTAAATCTCAAACTTTGGATTTGAATTTCGGACTTGAAGGCAAGCAATACACAAAGGGAACAAAATTTCAACAACTTGACCTAGTAAACCATAAGCTCTGATACCAAAAATTGATGTGGGACAAAAATGAAATGATGGATGGAGAGTTTTAGCAAGCTAACCAGCAAGAAAACTTGAGTAAATAATTATCAAATAAATGGGCTAAATTAATTTAAGGAAAGAATTTTCATAAGGAGACTAGTTGATCTAAGTTACAACACCCGCAATGTAGATCTAGTTCAAAACAAAGATTAGGATCTTCATGGCAAGGAAACCATCACTACTAGGGCAAGTTAACCTTCAAATGATCAGATCTAATAAAGCTTAGTAAGAGTTTTCCTACTAACAATGATGGCTAAAGTATTTTTAGTAGAAGGGTTCACACAACACTCTAGGAAAGAGGATTAGATGATAAGACTAGAACTCCTTCAACTTATGAACATACCTTGCACTTGGATCATGGAAAGAAACCTTCATCATCAACTCGAATCCCTGAGAGAACCTGCAATGAACCAACAATAAGGGCATGGAAATAAGATGGAAGGAAATAAATCAAAGGAAAACAAAGGAAGGGAAGTTTGGGAATGGCTTGAAGCTAGTCGGCAAGCTTTTCTTTTCTTCCTTTTGGTACACACCTCAAAGACCTTGGAATGGCTTCTTTGAAGCATCAAATGGGCCTCTCACCCTCTCCCTTAAGGAGTGACCTAGCTCTAGAACTAGGGAATGAAGAAAACTATCTAGTTTAAAGGGCATCTCACCCTCTCCATACAAGGAAACTAGACTAGAATTCAAGAAGAAAACCAAACTCAATGTCATCTCAATTTCATTTCTAAATGGAATGAATACAAGAGGGGAGGCTTGGCCCTATTTATAGGCCAAGAAATTTCCAGAAAATTCATCCAAAAAAAGATTAAAATATAACTAATCCATGGATTAGTTTTGCTAAGAACTAGATTAGGTGGCCTTAATTAAAATTGGTTACAACTTCCAACGAGAAATGGTTAAAAACAAATCTTGGTTGCAACAAACTTCCAAGTGGTGCCTTCTTAGCTTGCCATGTGTCATCAAGGGATTCTTCCATGTGTCTTCAATAAAAGTGATCTTCCAAGTGGCGACATGAGATGTTTCCACATGGCATCCAAAGATGCTTCCAAGTGTAATCAACATGGAACTTCCAAATGTCATAAGGGATAGCATCCAAGACTCTTCAAGTGTGCCTCAAGGGTGCTCCAATAAACTCTCAAGTGGCAAATAAAAAAGGCTTGATGATCTCCCTAGTGGCATGGAAAAACTGCTTGACAGAGGGGTAGTATCGACTCAAGGACAGGTTGAGTCAACTCAAGGTGCATAAAGTGTCGACACTTGAAAATTGGGGCTCTCCTTCTTGAGTCGGTTCATGAAAGTAGCTTCTTTAAAAGTGAGTTGCTTGAGTGTTGGGGCTTTCTTTTAACCATGTTTTAGCTTCCATGAGGTGGACTTACTTTCTCCATGGGTATGTTGATTAGAAGACCTTCATAGTTGCAAGATTTGTTTGAAATATATTTGCCTTTGCTTGATGTCCCCATCAATTTTCTTTTGCAGATTTGAGCAGTTTGATATAGTAAGATATGACAACGTATCTGCTCGGACATTTTTTGATATAGGAATCTACTGGATTTTCAAAACTTTAAAATTTAAGGATAGGTCTTTAATTCTTTGAAGATATTTAATCATGGTTGGTATTTTGGCTTCATAGTCTTCCTGTACTTGGCCGACAACTAGTTAAGAGTAAGAAAGAACTTTGATATGATCAATTCTAATCTTTTTAATTATTTTTAAGTAAACAATTAATGCATCATATTTAGCCACATTATTGGTGATGTTAAAGCCAAATCTTAGGGTATACTCTATCATGACTCCATCATGATTAGTACAAATTAATCCGACTCCACTCTCTTGGAAGTTTGAGGCATGATCAATATGTATGACCCAAGAAGGTGTGGTCAGTTCCTCTTTCAAAATCTTCTCTCGTCTTTCTTTATCAGGTATTGTACATTCTGCAATAAAGTCTGCAAGGACTTGAGCTTTCATACCGAAATGAGATTTGTATTTAATATCAAACTCTTCAAATTTAATTTCCCACTTGGCTAGGCATCCTGATGTGTCTGGCTTTTGAAATATGGATTTTAGAGGTTGATCTATCCGGATAACTATAGAATGGGATTGGAAATATGGCCACAATCTTTTTAATACAATGATAAGAGCATAAATCATCTTCTCTATCTTGGTATATCTTACTTTTGTATTTCATAATATCTTGCTGATATAAATGATGGATTTTTTTGTACACCTACATCTTTTTTGACCAAAATAGATCTAATGGCATTAGGAGAAATAAATAAGTAAAGGTAGAACTACTCACCTTCTTTTGGCCTTTATAGTAATGGAGGATAATTAAGATACTTCTTCAGGTTTTCGAAAGCTGATCTGAAACTTGTCAACCACTCAAAAGCTGGTCGACATACTTTATGACTTTGAAAAATGGTAGGCACTTTTTAGTTGATCGAGAAATAAACCAGCTGAGGGAAGCAATCCGGCTAGTTAAATATTGAACCTCCTTCTTGTTTCGGGGGTGCTTCATTTCAAGAAGTGCTTGGATTTTTTTAGGATTGGCTTCAATTCCTCTTTGAGTCACCATGAAGTTTAAGAACTTTTCTGATATAATATCGAACGTACACTTATTTGGATTGAGCTTCATTTGATATTGTCTTAATTCATTGAAGGTTTCTTTCAGATTGATTATGTGACGATCATTTTTTATACTTTTGATAAACATAACATCTGCATAGACTTTCATGTTCCTTCTTATTTGATTTTTTAAGGCTCTATTTACCAAACACTGGCAAGCAGCTTTAGTGTTTTTTAGTCCAAAAGGTATTATTTTGTAACAGTATAGCACTCTTTTATCACAAAGGCTATTTTTTCTTCACGTTTCTCCACCATTCGGATCTGATTATATCTTGAAAAATCATTCATAAAGCTTAATAATTCATATTTGGAAGTGGTACCAGCTAGTTGGTCAATTCTTGGCAAGGGGTGGTTGTCTTTTGGATAGGCTTTGTTAAAATTAGTGTAGTCGATGCAGATTCTCTACTTGCCTTTTTCCTTCTTGACCATGACCACGTTGGCTATCCAATCTAGGTAATGAGTTCTCCTAATGAAGTCTGATTTCAAAAGTTTGTTTACTTCCTTTTTAATGATTTTTTGCTTTTTTGGATCAAAACTCTTTTTTTTACCTGATAAGGGGATAAAGAAGGTCCACACTAAGTTTGTGGATGATGACATTAAGAGATATACTTGATATGTCGATAGCTATCCAAGAAAAGATATTGATATTGGCATGAATAAATATAATTAGCCACTCTTTGACTTCAGGTGCTACAAGGGATCCGATTTATATAGTTTTATTTGGATCATATCCTAAAAAGATGCTTATTAATTGCTCGGCAGGCTCCCATCCATTGGTGGTGCCTTCTTTGATATCTATCTTGTTCACCTGTGGGACCCGAATCTATTCTTGGGTCTTGATAGTTGCAAAAAAATATAGTCTTACTAGCATTTGATCTCCTCTGATTTTCCTAACTCTATGCCTAGTTGGGAAGTGGAAAAGTAGGTGATAGGTAGAGACACTATCTTTAGAGTATTTAACCTTGGTCATCCAAGAATAGCATTATAGGCTGATGGTACTCAGATCACTAGAAAATTTAGCAAGGCTGTTATTTGCTTAGATGGTTGACCTGTAGTCACTGGTAAGAGGATCTCTCCTTTTATTATGATCGAGTTCTTAGAGAACCCAATGAGTATGATATTTATCCTTTTCAACCTTTCAGTTGATAGTTTCATTTTCTGGAAGGTATCATAGAACAAGATATCGACAGAGCTTCCATTATCAATCAAATTTTTTTTTACATCATAGATGGCCACCATCATGGAGACGACAAACGCATCATCATATAGGGCTTGAATTTCCATCACATCTCATCAAAAAAAGAAATAATGTTCTTGTCTAGAGAACTAGTCAGTTTTGCTTAATATCTTTTTCCGGCAGTTCCTTATCTTGTGCTTCTACCCTTGCCTTTGGAGAGATTTGAGATCATGCCAACTATCCCTGTGGTTGGCAGGTTAGTTAGCCCAAGTTCTTGCTCAGTGTGTTTTTAAGGAGTCTCTCCTTTCCTTTAGATGTTGATGTACTTCCTGAGGTAGCCTTTGTGGATCAAGTTCTTAGTCTCCTGCTTCAATTGCTAGCAATCTTTCATACATGATAATGATCTTTGTGGAACCAACAATATTTGCTCTTGTCTCTCTTTGCTGGTGGACCTTTCATAGGTAGTGGTCAGCATAGATAATCTTTATTCTTGATCTCCATTATAATTTAAGATCGAGAAGTAGCCAGAGGGATGAAATCAATGAATTGCCGAGCAAGATAATTTGATGTTGAATTCTTTGGAGGTTTGGTGACTTCTAGTTGAACATGAGTTTTTTCCTTGCTCGCACACTTCTTCCTACTCTGCTTCTTTCCTTCCTCCTTTTAGTGGAGAAAATATCTCTCCTTAGCTTGGATATATTTTCTTGCATGTGCGAGGAGATTAGCATAATTTCTTGAAAAATCCTTATCCAAGGAGAAACTCAAGCGACCACTTTGAAGTCCTTGCTTTAGGACTAATATAGTGATGAACTCGTTGAATTCTCTGACTTCCAACATGGTTGCATTAAAGCATGCTATGTAGCTTCGAAGCATATCTTCTTCTTCTTGTTTAATGAAGAAGAGACTATTATTATTTTTTGGCTATGGTCGATGACTACCAAAATATGTTATTAGCTGATTGCTTAGCTATTAGAAAGAGTAGTAAGATCCAAGTAGTAGGCCTGAAAACCACATCATGGTAGCTTTCTTTAGAGTTACCGGGAAGGCTAGGCATTAAAAGGCATCAGATGCACCTTAGAGCCTCATGAAGGCTTTGTATCCCTCCAGATGATCAACTGGATCTATGAAACCATTACAAGATTTGATTGATGATATCTTGAATCAATGGGAGATGAACTCATTCATTATTTCTTCAAAGAAAGGGGACTGTGTACTGAAATTATGAATTTCATTCTGGTGATGATCTTTGACATAGTTTTCACCAAGTCTGGCTTCAAACTCTCAAATTTTGGAAGGAATTATTGGTGCTATGCATGCAAAAATCAACATGATTTTTAAAACCCAGATGGAAGTATACATGAAAACTATTTTCATATGAAGCATGCTGATTTAATAAAAATTAAATTGGTACCTACAGGATACACTAACATGCTAGATTAGATATAAAAATATTAGATCTAAAAAATAAAAAAATCAGAGAAAAAGATCAATTTACCTTGATCACTTTCCTCCTCCTTCAATCGAGTTGGATCGGTGGATGTTTAGGGTTCCAATCAGAGATGCACACATACCCAACTTCTGCTAGTATTTATATAGGGATGATACTGATCGGCTCTTTAAGGCCCCCAAAATGATAGTGGTGAGGGCACCAGGATCAGACAAAGATTACAAGGCTCCATTTGGATCTCTGATTAATGTATCGGGAGTTTGTCACTTTTTTCAGTAGTCCTGAGTCACTTGAGTCCTGTAATAAAATTAAGTCCTGTAATAAAGTTGAGTCAATTGAGTCTATTAATTCAATTGAGTTCATTAAGTCAATTGTGTCCATTAAGTCAATTGAGTCCCTTAAGTCAATTGAGTCCATTGAGTTCAAATGTTTTCAGTCCAATCAAGTGAGTTCATTCGAGTCCTGTAATGTTGATTTCTTTCATTCAAGTCAAGCCCAAGAGGAGAGTCACTAGACCCCACTGAAGCAGGGGATGAAGACTTCATGCGCCACCCCCCTGGGCCCCACTCAAGCTGCCCAAGCCCACAAGTAATTGGAGATGCCCAAGCCCACAAGGAGTTGGTGCCTTCCAAGCCCACAAGTCAATTGGCACCTCCCAAGCCCACAAGGGATTGGCACCTCTCAGCCCAACAAGGAATCAAGCCTCCCAGCCCAATAAGGAATCAAGCCTCCCAGTCCAACAAGGAATCAAGCTTCCTAGTTCAACAAGGACTCAAGTCTCCTTATCCCACTCAAACTTTGTGGTGCCCCCTTTTTTCCATGTATATACTCCAACTTTGACAGGGAGTCAAGAGGACTAGGTGACTTATAAATACCCCTCCTCCCTCTTGTAAGAATGATGCTTAATGATTAATGAATGAGAGAATTCTTTTGGTTTCCGATGCTTTTGTGCATTGACGCTCCATGAGGGAGAGGGTGAGAGGCCCAACCAACCACTATCTTCCATCTTCAAAACCCTAGGCCGCCCTTTCCTTCCATCCAAAATCCTAGGCCGTCCCTTCCTTCCATCCAAAATCCTAGGCCGCCCACTTCTTTCCATCCAAATCCTAGGCTGCCAACCATCCTTCCACAAAACCCTAGGCTGCCAGGTCCTCCTCCAGTCCAAGGCAACACAGGCTTCGCCCTTCCAGCCAAGAGTCCACGCATCCTCAAGCACTCTAGGACCGACATCAAGCCGTGGCTTCATCTTCAAGCCTTCTCCATCTCCTCTCCCATCTTTCAGTGTCTTTTGCTGCACAACTTTGTTTTCTCTAATCGAAGGATCTCCTTTCCCTTGGTGTTTGCAAGATCCCTCAAGTACTATGCCCTGCAAAGAAGGTCCTCTTTGATAACTGAACTGCCAGCCAGGAGCCAAGAGTTTAGAGAAACCTAGCCTCTTCATCCAAGCGCATCCTTCAAAATATTGTGTGATCCTGCTGCTTTCAAGAGAAGGGATAATCATTGCCAGGTATTCCAAACCTTTCCCTTCCCCTATATCTATTTTGTTGAAGGGTAGATCGAGCATGTTCTAGTTAGGGTTTCTTAATCCTAGCGGTCTTGCTTTCTTTATCTTCTTTGAGGGTTAAACTTGTGGGGATTGTGACTTTGATCATCATTAACCTTGCATGTTCCTTAACTTGTTTTTGAGGATAAAAGCATCTTAAAATCTAAAATCTTGCTCTTATTAATCTGAGATTGCTTTCTTCTTTATGATGATCATTTGCATGCCCTATGTTCCCCATCATATAGCTCCTTACAGGCCTCTCCTCTAGCTTGGATCTAGACTTCCTTTAAGACAATCTCAAAGAACAAGGCTATAGCCTTTGCAGTCTTTATGCGAACCCTTCGTGCAATCAGACGGGACCTTTTCTTGGACACCAATGGAGGAGAAGACTTTTTCTTCTCCCCTTTTCCTATCTCTTAAATCTTAGATTTCAAAGTTTGGCAGAGGTTGTGGCATGGAAATAATAGAAGAAAGGGTGATGGAATTAGTGGCTTGCGGTCTAGTCAAAAGAAATAGCACTACCCATATTTGCTCTCCTTTTATTTGAGATTTGTCACACATCCCAAATCCCATGCTAGCTAAGAGAAACACACCTCATTAGATAAGGCTTCATCACATTTTGAATCCTATTCAAATCATGAATTGCGTGAGGAAGAAAAAAATTGCATGGAAAAAATTTAGTGATGGAAACAATTGGACGTCGGCTTTTCTTTCTCAATTTTGTCGCACAAATTTAGAGTCCATGCCCCATAAAAAGGATAAGCTTTATTAGATAAGACTCCTTATCTAAATAACATTCAAATTAAAAGTGGGAGAGGGATAAGGAAGAATTTTCATGGGAAAGAAAAAATGATGAGAAGAGGAAGTTGTTTGCCGGCCTTTATCATTCCATAATTTTTTTTTTGTCACACAAAAATTATTCCATGACCCAAAGAGAGATTTTTAAGCCTAATATAATTAGGTTTAGGTGTCATATTTCATTTAGGTTTAATTTAACTCAAATCAAATCTAATTCGAGCCTGATTTGAATCAAATTCGAAAAGGCTATCAACCCTATTTTAATTAGGATTAAAATCCAAGTCCAACTTAGATTCTTAAATCCAATTAAGTCAAGCTTATTAAATTAAATCTTATTTAAATTAATTAGGACTTGGTCTATAATTTAATTAATTCTAATTTCATTGCAACTCTTGTAATTAAGTTCCTAGTGCTAAAATTAGCTGGTGCCAAAATTAGTAGGTGCCAAAATTAGCAGTTGCTAAATTTATAATCCTTACAAATTTAGTAGTTTCTAAATTTGATCCAAGCCTTGATCAAGTCAATTTCCTATTATATATGACCTCTCAGGTTCCATTTTGTCTAGTAGTGAGATATACTATGATCTCTATCATAGTATCATCGAAATTCTTTCAATGGATCGAAATAATTTTAGCTCAACCCTAACATGGATTGTTGATCCAAAAATGATCCAAGTGAGTTCCTGTAATCTACTAGTAACACCTAGTAGTATGTAGTGTTAACTAAGCAAAATAGAGGAATGACTCCTTAGATATAGTAACTGTGTGATCAAGTTTCTTTATTGAGAGTTTTGATGGGATGATGGTCATGAAATCTCTTCAAACCCGTAGCATCCATCGTATGCTAGACTTAATCAACTCGAACCCAACCATAATTTTCATAAAAACTCTTTTTCATTATCATACTACTATAGCCATAGACTCAAGGACTCAGCCTCTTAAGTTGCATAGGACTATTCCTTAACTACTAAGGCCAATATATCTCCTATAGATACATTTTGAACTCTTATAGCAAACTTACTGCAGCCAATGTATACCATAAGTCCCTATATAGCTAGAAACCATGTTTATGTGCTTGTCAAACTACAGTAATCCCATTATAGTGACCAAGGTACCATAGATTAAGAAACTACTTATACAACTATAGCTTGAGAAGTCAATGATGAGTGAGTTGACATCCATGTGACTTTTTATTCTTTGGTCATGCACAGTATCGTTGTTCTCTAACAACCACTTGCCCTCTTGCATCAATGTCCTTAAACTATAGACTCAAAACTCGTCTACGTAAAAGGAAAGTGATCCATGCATCGTTCTTGATGGATAGATCATTATTCCCATGATGATCTAATGAGCGGGAGTATTTAAGAGTTAACCTATATTGATATATGTTTCAAGTTTTTAACTCTTAAAAATGTGTATCATTATCTATTAACTCCATGGATGATTCATATATAAATAAATATGAATGAAAAATATCTAATTTTTATTAATAAAAAAATTGATTAAGTACAAATTATAACCCAAAATATTATAATATATCAACCAAATTGGTTTCCAGGGCATACACATCTAATACTTTTCTCTCGTTGAGAGCAATGATTTGAAGGGTGCACTGAAGTCAAATCCTCCTAGAATTCCTCTGAAAAATGGTGGTGATGGTTCCTTCCTTCTTCAGGAGGAATCAATTGCCAAGTTTCTTCTTCTCCATGGAGAGATTGATGACTTCTGTCCCCTTCACCGAATGGGCACTAGTGACTTCGAGTTGATGGTTGAGTTGGTGGGGCCATGGGCTAGATGATAGACTATTAAGGAGATGGACATCATTCATCAGTAGTTAGACCTACTCTATCAGAGTATTCAACTTTTGATCAATAGTAGGAGTAGGTTAAGAATTTGTTTTCCCAACTTCTACTATATTGGGAGCATTTCAAGAAGATTACTGTTAAGAAGTGGAGTTGAGTGGAGGTCTTCCTCTTATCATTTTCTTAAAAGATTTGGGCAAAAGCTCTTCCTCTAGTACCAATCTATTGCTATTTATCTTCAAGCTTGATCAACTGGATGCATTGAAGTAGCTTTGAGCTTCTAAGAGATTTCAAGATACTAGCTGATAACCTCTAAGGTAGACTAGATCAGCTCCTGGACTTGTAAAAGAAGTCCTCATCACTAGAGAAATTGATGGGATTTCTCCAATGAGAGACCCTCTGATAGTTAAGTCAATTTAAAGAGAGGGAATAGTGAGAAGAAAATAGAGAGAATGAGTAGAGTGTAAATCCTCATGGAGTTTTCCTTGATCCCCTATTTATAAAGGTTTAGGATCAAGTTGGCTAGGCGGTTGTAACTATTTATAAGGTAGTTATGTTGTTAAGTAAGTTATTAAGTTGGTTAGGCAATTAAGAGGTCAATTTGTGAAGTGGTTTGTTGAGTGGTCTGTTACACTTTTTGATAACCACTTTACTAACCTTTTTTATAATGACTCTAATGACTTTAAGGAATATGCTTCATATTAAATAAAATTTTAAGACTCTATACTTGGTTCAGGTAAGTGGTTGATACCTATTCGATGAGTTATTGAGCAACCTATGCTTCAATAAGAGATCATCCCCCAACTATTAGATGTCCTATGCCTTGGTGGGGGATCAGTGCCTAGCCATCCAGCATCCTATGCTTTAGCAAGACATTGGCTCCTGGTTGATAAGTTTTTTATACTTTGGTATGAGGTCAACCTCTAGCAGTTAGGCATTTTGTGTCTTGATAAGAGATCAGATCTTAGCCAACTACTTTTATACTCATCGGCAATTGATTACAATTAGACTTGAAAAGACTTAGATAGGCCATCTTTCCTATAACATTTAATTTGCTTCCCTTCCTGAGCAAGGACATGACTAGCTTATCTTGAATGAGGAGCCTTTTTCTAAGCTCCTCATTTTCATTCTTTACCGGTGCACACAATGCATAGCAAATCTAGATGGGCAAGACATTCCTTCATCTAGACTGAGAAGCCACTACTCCTATGGGGTGGGTAGAATAGCATCCTCGCTTGGTAGCAAAGAAATAAGAAGAAAAAATTAGTAACTTACTATATATGACATCCTATAAAAAATTATGGTATCCTACTAAATTAATATGGCTTTCTATAATATCATAGCTATCAGTTTACCTCATGGAGTTGGATCTTGTTATACTTGATATCATGGGTCCTCTTGTGGCAGTCATGTTACCTCAACAACCTAGATAATTTTGTAGAGATAGTTGGGGATCTTACATTGGGTGCTTCAGGAATCATGCTTGCATATAAGTATTTTATCAAATTAGATTATAGAAGAATAAAAAAAATGTAAATAGGATGAATTATGTATGTGAATTATCATTACTAAGAGGGCTATCGAATAGTCAAAGAGTGTTGGTTGGCTCTTTGCTTGGAATGACTCCCCACACCTCAAAAAGTTAGCAATTTTTGGAAGCATCTCAAGAATCAAGTTCTTGATAGAAACAACCCATGCAAAAGCTCTCAGTTGCAACATGCCATCCAAGAAGGAGATTAGAAATATTAGACATGTCTAGTTTGACTTTGAAGCCAAAAATAAAGCAAGCATATAGGCTATCCAAAGCTTGATAATGTCCTTAATGTCCTTGTTTATGTTCTACTTATTTAGTTGACCAATCAATATCTTTAGTCCTTTATGCTAAAGATCCAAGCTAGCTCCAAATCTCTCAAATAGCATCCCCTTCTTCTTGGGACCTATGGTGGCTGAGATCTTCATCCTATGACATGGAAGACCCACCATAAGTGACACTTCTTCAGTATTAAATTTTATTATTTTTTTAATAAAAATAAATTGATCACCCTTAGCATGACATCTTGTGATATCATAGAGGAGTGCCTCGTTAACTACAAAGGGCTCCATATCAATGAAGGCACCAAATGGGATCTTCAAGATGAGATCTATTTGAGCAAGAGGAAATCTTAGTTTTCGAACATTCTCTGCATATACTGTCAGCTTGCATGAGTTCTTAAACATTTGAGGGCCCTGCCTCTCAAAACTCGAAGGATCCTTGGACACTTCACTATAACAAATTATTGAATTGATCAATAACAAGAAGTCATATTAATCAACAGGATGTCATACAAAGCAATAGAATACCATAAATAATAACAAGAATCATAACAATAAATAGGATATTATAGAAAGCAATAGGACATCATGGTAACCAATATAATATCATAGGATATCATAATTTTTTTCAGGAAGTCATATTTTGACTACATGATATATAATTTACTTTATGAAGTTATATTTTAAACCCAAGATATCATAATTTTCTTTAGAAAGTGTCATATTTTGACACAAGATGTCATAATTTTCTTCAAGATATCATATTTTGATTACAAGATATCATAATTTTATCTAGTAAGTCATATTTTAACTACAAAATATCATAGTTTTCTTCAAGAAATCATATTTTACCTACAGGATGTCATAATTTTTTTTGGGATATTATATTTAACTATGAGATATCATAATTTTATCTAGAAAGTCATATTTTGTGTATATGATGTTATATTTTTTTTGGATTATCACAATAAATATGGGATATCATAATTTTATCCAAGAAATCATATTTACCTATAGGATGTCATAAGTCTATCCAAGAAATCATATTTTGCCTACAAGATATCATAAATTTTTTTGGGATGTTATATTTACCTACGAGATTTCATAATTTTATTCAAGAAGTCATTCTTTAACTATAGGATGTCAAAGTTTTCTTCAGGAAGTCATTTTGTGATGACAAGATGTAATAATTTTTTTAAAAAATATATATTTTGACTACAGGATGTCATAATTTTTTTCATGATATCATATCTTGAATACAAGATATAATAATTTACTTCAAAAAGTTATATTTTGATTATAGGATGTCATAATTTTATCCAAGAATTTATTTTTTGCTTACAAGATGTCATATTTTTCTTTGGGATATTATATTTAACTACGGAATATCATAATTTTATCTAAGAATTCATATTTTATCTATAGGATACCATAATTCTATCTAATAAGTCATATTTTACCTATTGAATGTCATAATTTTTTGAGGATATTATATTTAACTATGGGATGTCATAATTTTGTTTAGAAAATCATATTTTGATTGCAGGCTATTATAATTTTCTTCAAGAAGTCATATTTTAACCATAGGATATCATAATTTTTTTTAGAATGTCATGTTTTGATTACAAGATGTCATAATTTTATTCAGAAAGTCATATTTTGCCTACATAATGTCATAATTTTCTGGGAAATGTCATATTTTACTACAGGATGTTATAATTTTTTCTAAGAACTCATATTTTGTCTACAAGTTATCATAGTTTTCTTCGGAAAGTTATATTTTGACTACAATATGTTATAATTTTTTCTCAAGATATCATATTATGATAAGAGGATATCATAATTTTATCTAGGAAGTCTTATTTTACCTATAGGATGTCATAAGTTTATTTAGGAAGTCATATTTTACCTACAAAATATCATAATTTTTTTTTGGATGTTATATTTAGTTATGAAATATCATAATTTTATCCAGGAAGTGATATTTTATCCACAGGAAGTTATAATTCTATCTAAGAACTCATATTTTGCCTACAAGATATCATAGTTTTTTCAATAAGTCATATTTGACTACATGGTGTCATAATTTTTTTTTTCAAAATATCATATTTTGACTACATAATATCATAATGATTTTTAGAACAAAGAAAAAAAGAATATTATTACTTCTTGATACCTTATACGACTTCCTATTGAATCTTATGACATCCTAGAAAATGGTATGACATCCCAGATAATGGTATGATAACCTCTAGCCTCTTATGACTTCCTGTTGGACAAATATGATTTTCTGTTATAATCTTATGACATCCTGTTGGATACATATGAAATCCCTTTCTTTAAATAATTGAAGGAGGTCATAGTTAGTTAGTGGAAGACCTACAAGTGAACAAATCTCGAAATACCTTCCTTTATCTTCTTCTCTTTTTCCTCTTCCAAAGGTTGAAGTAGGTCCTCTGCCTTGTAGATAACCACTATTATGCTGTCTTTGTTCATTTGCTCTTCTTGATTGTCTTGTCTTTAAATAGGTACTTGTTAGCTACCATTCATGAATAAATGGGTATTCTACAAATGCACAACAAATGGAATGTGTGAGTTTGGGCAAAATGTTTACATCGATATTCTACCAGAGGCTTGTCGCCTACCATCGAGATGCTTTGGTCATTGGAATGAGGAAAAGGAAGATGAGGGAGAGAGCAAATGCTACTCGCTAGATAGGAGAGCAAATGCTCAGACCAGAAGGAAAGAAGACAATAGGAAGACAAAATGGATTTCTTTCTCTTCCATCTTTTTTCCTCATCAAGCAACAGGAGAAAAAGCAACATTTTCATTCTTTGAAAAGACTAGGAGTCAAGGCAATTTCGTAATCAATGCCACCGTCAAAAGAAAAGTAGAGGTGGTCTTATCATACCATGATGGCACTACGTGGCCCAATTGGGTGAAGAGGTGTGCTCCACCTCATAAGTTTTTCACCAGGGGAGGTGGACAAAGAATTTTGCTAATCCTAATTTGAGTTGTGGTAGAGGCCTTGTTTGAGATGGAGATGGCCCCTGTCTCCTAAAACTCTATCAAGGTAGGAAGGAACCCTACAAGCTATTTAATCCTCTCACTTCCTCCGTGAGGCCACACCCATTAGAAATTCTCATCATCTTCTTCTTCTTTCTTTTGGATTTCTATTGCCATCCACCATCATTATCGATGCTATAACTACTTCTTGCCCGAGACAAAGGTAACATAGTCTCAATTCTCTCTCTCTCTCTCACCTCCTTTCATGTTCCAAACAAGAAGCATCACCATCAGCCTAGTTTTTAGTGAGGAATCATCAGAATTTGAATTAGAGACCCCCTCCACTTAGCTAAATCACCTATCTTTCCCTTTTCATTTTGAAACTGGTTACCACCCCTCCTTTTTAGCCATCCCTCCTTGATATCTTGCAATTGACATTAAAGTTCTAGACATCGATGAGCAAGCTAAGGATTGGTTCAACATTACTAAGCTCTATTTTAAAATTTTCCTTTTCTCCTTTTCTTTTTCCTGACCTTCCACTTGTTAATCGTCCTTCTCCCTATTTCCTTTTCTTAAAAGAGGCAACAACACCATTGTTTTATTACCCTCTCTCATTTTATCTTTCCTCTTCTCTTTATCTCTCCTCATCTCTTTTCTTCTTGCTTTCTCTCTCTACTTTCTTTCTCTCTCACCCACTCTTTTGCGTTGGGTGGACCTTCCTATGTATGTTTGTCAATCTTGGTAAAGAGGGCTTGAACCACTTTGATGGTGGTAGTGTGTTGGCCCCCCATCCCATCCCTTATTAAGCATCATCAGACTTCATTATGATCAACCTCTATTATGTTATTATTATCCCAGTCCCACCCTCATTTCACAACTTGATTGGTTGGATCAGTTAATTAGACCAACTCTGGTCACTAGACACCACCACCCAACCAGCCTTGTTCCCATCAACTTTTTCTCCTACTTTTGTAAAATTGCTCTATATTTTCTAATTATTTGACTTAAGTCTATGCAGTGGTGCAACCATCCAAATAAGAAGAAGATCATCTTGGGGTATTATAATATAGTCCTTTAATTGAGATTGCGAGAGGAAGTTTAAAATTTTTTTGAACTTATCTATGTATTGACAAGGTTCATAATGATTTTTCTTTCCTAGATTTTTTTGATTAATTAATATAAAATCTTGACATCAAATAAGTTATATATTATTTACATGGAATTTTTGAATATATGAAATCATGTTTTGAATGAAAAATAGATTTGTCAATCAAAAGTAATATTTTTATTATGAAATATATTGTATGCCATTTTATATTTTATCTGAAATATGCATATTTTGATTCGAATATTAGTTATATGATCCTATAAAGAGCTTTGATATGATTTGGATTTGGGCAGCTAGCTTGACTACGTTATGAATCCAACCTATAAGGGTTAAAGGTTCATATTCTTATTATTCAATGACTTGATTACTTTGAACCTATTTTGCAGGAATTAAATATGATCTTAAGGACTTACTTGAATTACTCCACGAGGGTTAAGTGTGGCATTATGGATCTACTTTATAAAGAGATTAAAGATAATACTAGGGGCCCTATCATAGGGATAATATGGTTATAATCAAAGGTTATTGAATCAAACATGATATTTTCAAATTGGTTTTATGAATATAAGTATGAATACTAGAGCAATAGTGGATATTTTGGATTTATTTATTTAATGTTATGATATTATTTGTATGCTTACTAATGATTACATTATATAAATATATAAGTATTAATTTAAAATTAAATTTTATTTATTTATTTAAAATTAATATTTTTATACATTGTTTGTAGGAAAAAAGATTATCAATGCAAAGAGTTCAATTTATGGATTCAAATGAAATAAGTTTGAAGCAAATCAGACTTAAAATGAGTCCATAATTAAAGTTTGAAGTTCATTAAGGAAATTACATGAATATTAAAGTAGTTGATCCATCATAGACCAACTGTTTGGTTCATAAAATCCTGAATGGTCCATAGGTAGCCATTTTTATCAGTCCATTGCTTAAAGTCATGGACCGGGGAAGGATTCCGGCCACCACGCTTTCCAAGATGCCATCCCCTACCATCCTGCCATCGCTCGAGCTGTTGTGCATCACTTCACCAGCTGATCTGCCAAGATCCAACCACCTTTTCACTACCTGCCACCATCAGCTATCGTCGTTGCCACCCCTCCCCACTTGTTTTTCTTCTCCATAGTTACAGATGAGTCACCATTGGCCGCTCCTCCATTCTTCATTCTCACCAAACGCACCACCCTTGTCAGCCACCAAGCCGTCGCCACCTTCCTTACTGCACCAAACTGAGATGACTAGAACCACCTCCGACGATGGCACGATGAACTCTCGTGGTGGCGACGGTGCATGGGGGGAGGTTCCAACAAGGTTTCATGGCACAAGAGTGGGTGGTGCTGGCAATCTTCAAGGCATTCTGGTGGTCCTGTTTGTTTCCAACTGAGAGAAGGAGAAGAGAGCTATGTTGGGTGTGCAATTAGATGGGCTAGTGATCTTTGGATGATGATCCAATGGTGATGGGTCTTCTCCAACAAGATTCTGACTCTGATAACAAGTTTTGGGCTTCAGATCTTCATCCAACAGCTGAGAAGCTCTTATGCGATCAAATATTAATTTGAAGAGGGATTAGACATCAATTTTGACATGGATTGAGCCTAACCACACCCATTCAATCATTGATTTGTTGTAAAATTAAATCTTATCCATTCATGTATTCTTTTCTTTAGTCCTGTACCGAAAAAACATAAAGACTTCTCCCTTGTTAAACACTATAAAAAGGCTCTTGTACCTCTACCTAGAGGCATCACTCTTTAGAATCCCTCTAGAGCCTTTGTATAGGGGAATAGGAAGGGATCGCTTACAAGCAGTTTAGAGAAGAAGTTCTGGAGGGAAGAGAATATTTTGTACAAGGCAGAGCACGATTCTTTTGTTCTTCAATCTCTTATATTTCTTTGATATGCAATAAAAGATCATGCTTTTAATTATCAATTTATTATTTATTCTCTTTTATTTGCTCTTTATTATGTTTTAATATTAAATTAAGATAAGGGGCAACTCTAGCTTTCTGGAGATGTGTCATGATCTGTTACGAATACAGGGCACGTCTAGGAAAGAAGAGTTGAATACCTAGTGCCTCTCAAAGACGTGCCATAATCTATGGATATGGAGCATACCGAGGGAAGACATGTAATTCTCAAAAATTAATTATATTTCAATTATAAAAGAAATACCATTTTGTCAGTGCAAGATCAATTTATAACTCCTAAAATAATACCTTTTACTTGCTTTGCTCTTAAGAGTAATTTACTTTCTGCTTACTTTTATTTTATGCAACAATAATTACTCTCTTTTCCTTTAAAAGTCATAACTTAGCCTTAAGGACCTTGAGGATATGATCCCAACTCATTCTAGCTATATAATTGAGTTGGTGAATTATTTTTAATAGCTTACGACAGCAATAAAATATTGTTACCTATCGGGGACCCTAAGCACAATTATGATTTAAAAATAAAAAAATCAAAAATCTATAAAATATTTTTAGTTAATATTTATTTGTTTTTTGATTTACTACCAACATAACTAATTTATCACTTTTTACTACTTTTCAAAATTGAATTACTATTTTCTGTTTATTTCTGGTAAACTACATAACTGTATTATAACCCTAATTCAATTTAACTTTTTATCACACTTAATTAACTAAATTAAAAATTTACCTAAAAATAACCTAACATAAAAAGAAAACAAGGACACCTCATAACATTTAATTAAAATAGAGAAACTAATTAAGCTTTAAAAATATATCACTTGTATTAGACATCTTTTTTTACATTGCATACTCTATAAAATATCTTAAGGTACTAAACCCTAAAATAACATAAGGTAGAGATTTTATCACCCTTCCTTGGCCCATAAACCATCACCCTATATAATGCATTGACCTAAGCCTTTAATCCAAAATCAATTGGATGTTGGCTCTTAAGGATTTTTTAGCTCACTAAAACAAGGGACCTTGAGAGTTGGACTGGGTAAGGGTTGGTCAGTTTCCAGATATCTAAGGAAAGTGGTTCAGGGATAAGATCCAAAAGGAAGGTAGTTACTTAATTGGTTCCATTTTCTATTTTGAAAATTTTATTTGGTGTCTAAGGAAAGTGATATGGCAACGTCGCTGACGTGGAGTGCATGTCAGATCTAGCTGGATGTCGTCGGTGCCATGTGGACTTTTCTTTCAAAATTTTTTGCAGGGCGAGGCGCTCCTGCTCCTTCGCCAGGTGGCTCCCCAAGATGGGTCCACCTCAGTCGAAGTGGAGCCCTCCTTTGCCACTTTGCCAGGTGTGCGCCCAGGAGGGGTCCACCTCGGCCGAAGCTGGCGGCCTCTGCTCCCTCGCCAGGTGGTGCCCCAAGATGGGTCCACCTCAACCGAGATCGAGCCAGGCGCTCTTGCTCCTTCACCAGGTGGCACCCCAAGATGGGTCCACCTCGATCGAAGTCGAGCCCTCATCTGCCACTTCGCCAGGTGTCCGCCCAGGAGGGGTCCACCTCGGTCGAAGCTGGCGGCCTCTGCTCCCTCGCCAGGTGGCACCCCAAGACAGGTCCACCTCCACCGAGGTCGAGCCAGGCGATCCTGCTCCTTCGCCAGGTGGCATCCCAAGATGGGTCCACCTCGGCCGAAGTCGAGCCCTCCTCTGCCACTTCTCCAAGTATCCGCCCAGGAGGGGTCCACCTCGGTCGAAGCTGGCGGCCTCTGCTCCCTCGCCAGGTGGCGCCCCAAGACAGGTCCAACTTAGCCGAGGTCGAGCCAGGCGCTCCTGTTCCTTCACCAGGTGGCACCCCAAGATGGGTCCACCATGGTCGAAGTCGAGCCCTCCTCTGCCACTTTGCCAGGTGTCCGCCCAGGAGGGGTCCACCTCAGCCGAAGCTAGCGGCCTCTGCTCCCTCGCTAGGTTGCGCCCCAAGATGAGTCCACCTCCGCCAAGGTCGAGCGAGGCGCTCCTGCTCCTTTGCCAGGAGGCACCCCAAGATGGGTCCACCTCGGCTGAAGCTAGCGACCTCTGCTCCCTCGCCAAGTGGCACCCCAAGATGGGTCCACCTCAACCGAGGTCGAGCCGGGCACTCCTACTCCTTCGCCAGGAGGCACCCCAAGATGGGTCCACCTCTGCTGAAGTCGAGCCATCCTTTGCCACTTCGCCAAGTGTCCGCCCAGAAGGGGCCCACCTCGACTGAAACTGGTGGCCTCTGCTCCCTTGCCAGGTGGCACCCCAAGACGGGTCCACCTCAGCCGAGGTTGAGCAAGGAGCTCCTGCTCCTTCGCCAGGTGGCACTCCAAGATGGGTCCACCTTGGTTGAGGTCGAGCCCTCCTCTACCACTTCGCCAGGTGTCTATCCAGGAGGGGTCCACCTCGGCTGAAGCTGGTGGCATGTGCTCCCTCGCCAGGTGGCACCCCAAGATGGGTCCACCTCAACCGAGGTCGAGCCAGGCACTCCTACTCCTTCGCCAGGTGGCACCCCAAGATGGGTCCACCTCGATCGAAGTCGAGCCCTCCTCTGCCACTTCGCCAGGTGTCCGCCCAAGAGGGGTCCACCTCGATCGAAGCTGGTGGCCTCTGCTTCCTCGCCAGGTGGTGCCACAAGATGGGTCCACCTCAGTCGAGGTCGAGCCAAGCGCTCCTGCTCCTTCACCAGGTGGCACCCCAAGATGGGTAGACCTTGGTTGAAGTTGAGCCCTCCTTTGCCACTTCGCCAGGTGTCCGTCCAGGAGAGGTCCACCTCAATCGAAGCTGGCGGCCTCTGCTCCCTCGCCAGGTGGCACCCCAAGACGGATCCACCTCCACCGAGGTCAAGCCAGGTGTTCCTGCTCCTTCACCAGGTGGCACCCTAAGATGGATCCACCTCGGTCGAAGTCGAGCCCTCCTCTGCCACTTCGCCAGGTGTCCGCTCAGGAGGGGTCCACCTCGGTCGAAGCTGGCAGCCTTTGCTCCCTCGCCAGGTGGCGCCCCAAGATGGGTCCACCTCAGCCGAGGTTGAGCCAGGCGCTCCTGCTCCTTCGCCAGGTGGCACCCAAAGATGGGTCCACCTCGACTGAAGTCGAGCCCTCCTCTGCCACTTCGCCAGGTGTCCGCCCAGGAGGGGTCCACCTCGGCTGAAGCTGGCGGCCTCTGCTCTCTCGCCAGGTAGCGCCCCAAGACGGGTCCACCTCTGCCAAGGTCGAGCAAGGCGCTCCTGCTCCTTTGCCATGTGGCACCCCAAGATGGGTCCACCTCGACCGAAGTCGAGCGGCCAAAGTCGAGCCCTCCTATGCCACTTCGACAGGTGTCCGCCCAGGAGGGGTCCACCTCGGCTGAAGCTGGCGACCTTTGCTCCCTCGCCAGGTGGCGCCCCAAGACAGGTCTACCTCAGCCGAGGTCGAGCCGGGCGCTCCTGCTCCTTCACCATGTGGCACCCCAAGATGGGTCCACCTTGGTCGAAGTCGAGCCCTCCTATGCCACTTCTCCAGGTGTCCGCCCAGGAGGGGTCCACCTCGGCTGAAGCTGGCGGCCTCTACTCCCTTGCCAGGTGGTGCGCCAAGATGGGTCCACTTCAGCCGAGGTCGAGCCAGGCGCTCCTTCGCCAGGTGGCACCCTAAGATGGGTCCACCTCGATCGAAGTCGAGCCCTCCTCCGCCAGTTCGCCAGGTGTCCGCCTAGAAGGGGTCCACCTCGACTGAAGCTGGCGACCTCTGCTCCCTTGCCAGGTGGCGCTCCAAGATGGGTCCACCTTAGCCGATGTCGAGCCGGGCGCTCCTTCTCCTTCGCCAGGTGGCACCCCAAGATGGGTCCACCTTAGTTGAAGTCGAGCCCTCCTCTGCCACTTCGCCAGGTGTCCGCCCAGGAGGGGTCCACCTCGGCTGAAGCTAACGGCCTCTGCTCCCTCCCCAGGTGGCGCCCCAAGATGGGTCCACCTCAGCCGAGGTCGATCCAGGCACTCCTGCTCCTTCGACAGGTGGCACCCCAAGATGGGTCAACCTCGACCGAAGTCGAGTCCTCCTCTGCCACTTCGCCAGGTGTCCGCCTAGGAGGGATCCACCTCGGTTGAAGCTGGCGGCCTCTGCTCCCTTGCCAGGTGGCGCCCCAAGATGGGTCCACCTTAGCCGAGGTTAAGCCTGGCGCTCCTGCTCTTTCACCGGTGGCACCCCAAGATGGGTCCATCTTGATCGAAGTCGAGCCCTCCTTTGCCACTTCGCCAGGTGTCTGCCCATAAGGGGTCCACCTTGGCTGAAGCTGGCGGCCTCTGCTCCCTCGCCAGGTGGCACCCCAAGACGGGTCTGCCTCGACCGAAGTTGGGCCTTCCTTTGCCATTTCGCCAGGTGTCCGCCCAGGAGGGGTCCACCTCGGCAAGGAGCAGGAGCCTGGAACCTCGTTTACATTAGTTAAGGAGGGCCCCATGATCGAGGTATTGAATCCTTGCGATCAAGGGCCTGGAACCCAGGAAATCCATAGTCAACGCCCCAAGATGAGGGCTCCCGCGCTTGGCTCGAGATCCTGCCAGGTTCTCCCTTTTGTGACAGCACTGCGGACTAGGCGAGCTCGCCGCTTAACTCCCAGGCTCGAAGAGGAGGGGAGGGGGGAGGGGCCAGAGACCCTCGGGAGCCTCCAGGGGGAGGGAGAAAAAGCTGAGGGCGGTCCAGTGGTATAAAAGGGGACGGGGAAAGCGGACGGAAAGATAAGCCACGGAGAGGGAAGGACACTGAGGGATAACGACTCTGGGGCTCTCGGAAGTTTCCAGATGCAAGCCCAGCGGGTCCAACATAGGAAGCTGGGTGTCAACCCCTCTCTTTCCCATACTTCTTTCATCAAGACCTCCTCTAAGCACGGGAATCCATCGGAGACCCGTCTTAGTGGACCTGTTCCCTCTTGCCGTTCGCTAACTTAACTATCAGAGTGCCCCCGCCGAAACCCCTGGCCCGGGTCTCTGACCTTGTTTTGCAGGACTGGAGACTTGGAGATCCCGAGGTTTAGGAGTCCAAGGTTCGGTGCCAACTCATAAGCTACAGGCCACCGTGGTGAGATCGACAATAGATTGGCACGCCAGGAAGGGGGGCAGAATAGCAACCCCTCGTAAGCAATAGAATAGCTCAACCATGGTGGTGACACATGGATGCGAAGCCTCCACCAGCCGAGCGGGAGAGGTCCCCTCTTCTCTGGGCCCACACAGCCCGGAGAGGGAACCTCCTGCTCCTCCTCCTCCTCCTCAGCTATCCTTGGTGGACGGTCCTTTTGCAACCATCATCCAGCAGCTTCAAACATTGCCTACAGCCTTGCGGCAGCTGCAGCATCAGTAGTGCTCCCTGGCCACTCAGCCCCAGCCAAGGACCCC
The DNA here is from genome assembly GCA_021397845.1 of Areca catechu. NCBI lineage: Eukaryota > Viridiplantae > Streptophyta > Magnoliopsida > Arecales > Arecaceae > Areca > Areca catechu. Next base: position 156,934,965 of record CM038050.1, on the reverse strand, counting down.
CGCTGCCCGAGTCGTGGAAGCCTGCACTCCATTCAAGGTAGGCCATCCCATCCACGGGTAGTAACCAACCCCCGCTGGAGCCATCAGACTCCCGTGATAAGAAACCACACCGGTTTGGCGGATCACGAGAGTCGATCCCCGATCGACGATCCTGAAGCTGTCCGGTGCAACAGGCACCACCGGGGCAAGGCCCCTCGCCATAATCGATCGGCACCTCCTTCTCCAGTGGCCTCGATGGAAGGTTCCACTGATGAGGCCATCAGGCGCCTGGCCGAGAGGCATTTGGAGGAGCATGAGCGTAAATTGGCGGAGTTCTCCCATCACTTCGCTAACATGCAGGGCTCCCCAAGCGAGCCAGTGGGCAACAACGCCCAACCACCCTTCTCCTGGGAAAGCCAAGAGGAACCGATCCTGAATCGGTTCTGCATGCCTCTGGTGGATCCCAATGATGGGACCACCGACCCCTTGGACCACCTGGAGAGCTACAAGGCTCTCATGAGAGTCTAGGGGGCGACGGACACTCTCCAATGCATTGCCTTCCCGGCAACCCTCTGGAAGGCTGCTCGAGTCTAGTTCACCCGCCTCGAGCCAGAGTCTATCAGCTCCTTCCATCAGCTGGAAGGAAAGTTTATGGCATACTTCGACGCTTGCCGCAAGGTGCCAAGGGAGGTGGATAGCCTTTTCTCTATCCACCAGCAGGACCAGGAGCCACTGCGAGACTATGTCACCCGCTTCAAGACTGCAGCCCTGGAGATTTATAGCCTGGACGAGCCTGTCGCCATGCTGGTGTTGAAGCGAGGGCTCAAGACCTCCCGCCTAACATATTCCCTGGACAAGAAGCCCCCCAAGATATACTTCAAGCTTCTCCTCCGCATCCACAAGTACATCCGCACTGAGGCCGACCGTACCAGGCGAGAGTTAGATAGGAAGCCTTCGAAGAAGCTTGCCCCGAAGGATGTCCCTGGGACCCGGAGGCCTGGACCACCTGCAGACTTCCGTCCGGGTTCGAAGCCGAAGAACGGTTCTACTCCGGAGCGAACCTTCACCCCTCTCCTTTCTCCAAGAACGAAGATCCTTATGGAGATCGAGGGTGAACATTACCTCCGTCGACCTCCTCCTCAGAACCCAAGAAACAGTCGTGACAAGACTAAGTATTGCCAGTTTCATCGCAACCATGGCCATGACACGGAGGAGTGCCATAATCTGAAGTGGGAGTTCGAGGAGCTGATCAAGAGGGGCTACCTCAGGAAGTTCATGAGAAGCGAGACCCCGATGGAGGACCAGCCACTCACGGCCCTTCCCCATGTCCCTGCAGTTGACAATCGCCCTATGGAGAAACCTATGGGCATGATCTCTTGGGGGATAGGGCGCGCGTTGAAGAGAGCCCGAGAGGCGGGAGACCTGGAGAAGGTACTCCCCTTTGAAAAGGGGAATGAAATTGAAAATGTAAACAATGATGCAGTGGTGGTCGAGATGACCATCGCTAAGCATCCTGTACATCGCATTATGATGGATAGTGGGAGTTCTACTGACGTACTTTTTTATGATGCTTTCTTCCGAATGAATTTATCTTGTGATCAACTAAAGCCATTGCACACCACTCTCGTGGGCTTCACCAGAGATTTCGTAGGGGTCGAAGGGGAGATTACTCTCCCCGTTACCACCGGATCCCCACCCCAGCAGAGCATGGTCATGATGACCTTCAACGTTGTTCGACTCCTATCACCTTATAATGCTATCCTGGGCCATCCAGGCCTCAACCAACTGGATACGGTCATCTCCACCAAAAGGTTACTGGTGCAGTTCCCTACTACCTTTGGGATGGGAGTGATGAGGGGGATGGCCCAGCCTGTCCCGCATTGCTTACAAGCTGTCCTGGGGGCTCAGAGTGCCGAGCTCGGCTCTGACATTGATGACCTTGACCAAAGGATACAAGACCCTAGAGGAGGCCCTGTAGAGTGCTTATTGACATACCCCCTCGGCTCGGACCCTCAGAAGACAGTGCAGGTGAGAGCCCAGCTCCTGAAGGATGAACGAGCTCGCCTGCTGGACTTCCTCCGAGCGAACACGGATGTGTTCGCCTGGTCTGCTATGAATATGCCAGGTATCCCCTTGGAAGTTATCACCCACCAACTGAAGATTGATCCGAGGTGCCGCCCGGTCCGCCAGAAGAAGAGAAGTTTTGCCGTAGAGAAACATAAGGTAATCAATGAAGAAGTGGAAAAGCTTCTCACCACCGGCTTTGTACGAGAAGTACAGTACCCTAGTTGGCTGGCAAACGTAGTAATGGTGAAGAATAATAACGGCAAGTGGAGGATCTGTGTGGACTACACCGACCTCAACCGAGCTTTTCTGAAGGACAGTTTCCCACTTTCTAAGATCGACCAGCTCGTGGACACTATCTCGGTGCATCGCCTCCTCTCTTTCATGGTGCCTTCTCCGGGTACAACCAGATCCGAATGCACCCAGAGGACGAGGAGCACATCGCCTTCATCACGGATCGCGGGACCTATTGCTATAAGATGATGCTGTTTGACCTCAAGAACGCAGGCGCCATGTACCAACATTTGGTCAACAAGGTCTTCAAGGACCAAATTGGCCGCAACATACAGGTGTACGTGGACGACATGCTGGAGATGAGCAAGCCGACCTCGAACCACGTCAGTGACCTGGCAGAAACCTTCAATAACCTCCATCTTCACCAAATGAAGCTGAACCCGGCGAAGTGTGCTTTCGGTGTGTCGGCAGGGAAGTTCTTTGGCTTCATGGTGACACGAAGAGGGATAGAAGCCAACCCAGAGAAGGTTCAGGCAATCCTAGACATGGAGCAGCCCACCTCTAAGAAGCCAGTACAGCACTCATCGTTCAGATAGCCGCCCTAAGCCGGTTTATCTCAAGGTCCGCTGACCACTGCCAACCTTTCTTCAAGGCGCTGAGGAAGATGCACCACTTCGCTTGGATGAAGGAGTGCCAGGAGGCATTTGAAGAACTGAAGAAGACGTTGGCATCGCCGCCATTGCTCTCCTGGTCGGAGGAAGGAGAGGAGCTCCTTCTGTACCTAGCAATCACTCCGGAGGCCATCAACTCGGTCCTGGTATGGACAAATGACAAAGGAATCCAGAGGTCGGTGTATTACACGAGCAAACTCCTCTACGACGCGGAGCTCGGGTATTCTCGATTCGAGAAACTGATTTTTGCACTAATCGTGTCCGCCCAACACCTCAGGCCTTACTTCCAAGCGCACCCCATCGCGGTCCTGATGGATCAACCACTGAAAGTGGTGCTCAACTGACCTGACACGTCTGGATGCCTGGCGAAGTGGGCGCTGAAGCTCACGAGTTCGACATCGCCTACCGACCGAGGTCGGCCATGAAGGCACAGGTACTCGCTGATTTTTTGGCTTAGTGTGCAGGCCTGGGCAAGGGGTCGGAAGAGAGCCCCTATAATTGATAGCTAGAGCTCGAACCGGAGGAGGACATCTGGATCCTTCATGTGGGCAGGGCCTCGAACTACTGTAGGAGCGGAGCCAGACTCATCCTCGCCAACAGCGAGGGGATTGTCGCCGAATGTGCGCTCCGCTTCCAGTTCACCGCCACCAATAACCAGGCAAAGTACGAAGCACTCCTCGCGAGGCTCAGAGTTTCCCGCAAGCTGGATGTGACCTGCCTCAGGGTCTTCACCGACTCACAGTTGGTGGCCGGGCAAGTCTCGGGAGAGTATGAGGCACGGGGCCCCCAAATAGCAAAGTACCTGGAGCTCGTGCGAGCGAGCGCGGCGAGTTTTAGATGCTTTAGCGTCTCCCACATCCCGCGTGGGGAAAATGCTCGCGTGGACACCCTCTCCCGCCTGGCAACCTTGCCGGACTCATCGCTGGACCGTGCCTACATCGAGCACCTTCAAGCCCTGAGCTATGAGACACCCTTGGAGGTCTAGCAGGTCAACCCGGAGCCGTGTTGGATTGATAAGTACGTCGAGTACATCACCAACGGCACCTTGCCAGATGATCGAGCGATGGCTGGTCTCATCAAGAGGAAGGCCACACGGTTCGTGTTAATGGACGGGCTACTATACCAGAGATCCTACTCCTACCCGCTCCTCAAGTGTCTGAAACCCACCGAAGCCGCACTCGTGCTCCAGGAGATCCATGAGAACATCTGTAGGAACCACGTGGGGGGCAGGACACTGGCATATAAGGCCCTCCACCAAGACTACTTCTGGGAGACGATGAGAGAAGACGCGGCTAACTTTGTGAAAAGGTGCGAACGATGCCAGCAGCACACTGTTGTATAGCGCCAGCCTGTCGCTCCACTCTCCCAGCTCTCCGCTCCCTGGTCGTTCGCTCAATGGGGCATGGATCTCCTCGGACCTTTCCCCCCTGCATCCAGGCAGCGAAGGTTCTTGATTGTGGCTATCGGCTAATTCACGAAGTGGATCGAGGTCGAGCCGTTAGCCCGGATCATAGACGCAAATGTCACCAAGTTCCTTTGGAAGTCGATCATTTACCGCTTCGGCTTGCCCCACACCATCATCACCGACAACGGATGCCAGTTTGATTGTCGGGAGTTTGAGGAGTTTTGCAACGACCTCAGGATTCATCATCTTTCATCTCGGTGGTGCATCCTCAGACCAATGGAGAAGCCAAGGTGACGAACAGAACTATCTTGCAAGGTCTTCGAACAAGACTGGACCAGGCCAAGGGAAGGTGGACGAAGGAGCTTCCAAGCATCCTATGGATGTACCATACCACCCCAAGGACGGCCACTGACGAGACCCCTTTCAACCTTGTCTTCGGTGCGGAAGCAGTTATTTCAATAGAGCTCAGCTTGCCGACCTTTCATATAGAGCAGTACAACAAGACTGAGAACCCGGCACGGCTGCTACTGAACCTGGACCTCCTTGAAGAAACAAGGGACAGGGCCCGAGTTCGGATGGTGGCCTACCAGCAACGAGCGGCCAGATACTACAACTCTAAGGTGCGGTCGAAGTCCTTCTGCCCGGGAGATTTAGTGCTGCACCGTGATGAGGTTTCCCAGTTGTAGGAGTGTGGCAAGCTCTCCCCAAATTGGGAAGGCCCTTATAGGGTGGCCGAGGCACTCCCCCACAGAGCATATTACTTGGAGGAGCTCGGCAGATCCCGGTTCCCACGGACTTGGAATGCCTCAAACTTGAGGATGTATTACCAATTGTGTAAGACCTCTTAAACTTTAATAATGAAATCTTTTTATATAAAATGCCTGTTCTCATTCCGTAGGACAATTACCATCCAGTTCTAAGTTCGGCGGGCGGGGGCATAGCGGAGAGCCTTCAAAGGTGCGAAGTCCCTGACCCGAAAGATCTTTGAAGGTGCAAAGTCTCCTTCCACAAAAATCCTGGAGTTCAGTCCGGAGTGCCGCATGGAGTTAAATTCTAGCATGCAGCCCCGGAGTTCAGTCCAGAGGAAGTTCCAGAGACTTAAGTCCCGATCCCACTAATCCCAGAGTCCAACTCGGAAGGTCGCGCAAGGCTCAACTCCCGCCTGCGGCCCTGGGGTTTAGTCCAGAAGTTTGCATGAAACCTAATTCCAAAGCGAAGTCCCGAATCTCGATCTGGAAGGTGGAGCAGAACCCAGTTCTCCCACGAGATCCCAGAGTTCAGCCCGGAACGCCCCACGGGACTCAGTCCTGGTGGTTGGCCCCGAGGTTCAGTCCGGAGGATGCTCAAAAAAAAAGAAAGAAAAAGAAAAGAGAAGAAAACCTAAGTCTCCTGCTCGTTTGGTGTGTAAACTGCAAGACTTAGGGGGCCCCTACCGGAAATCAGGAGGTCTCCGGGGCCTGGTCTCGAATCGGCAATTCAGATTGCAAACATGAAAAGAAAAAGAGAAAGGAAAAAGTGGGAGACAAAGCGGAATGATTATAAAAGATCTTCATTTCTATTAAAGGGTTTCTTACAAAAAGAGGGCCCCGACAGACCGGGAGACCCAAAGAAACAAAAAGAAAAACATATGCTAGAAACAAAAAAAAAAGGGGGAGAGAGGCCCCGAAGTCACTTCGCCGCAGCCGCATCCTCCTTGGGCTAGGGGGCACTTTCACCACCGGCGGCATCGTCAGAAGACCGTGCGGAAGCCTCCATGTCGGCACCTCCTACAACCGGAGCTCCTTCGCCAGGCTCCTCCCTTCAGCCGCCCAGGACGACCCCGTTGAGATTGAGCTCGAGGAAGAAGGAGCCTACCTTCTCCCGGCACATTTGGAAGCCCTTCAGGAAGGAGTCGACCACCGCCTCGTGCAGCTCCCCCTTGAACTCCTCAGATGCTCAAAATTTCGGCACAGCCTCTTGCGCCTCCTTCCGAGATGCCTCCAGCAGCCCGTTGATGTAGGAGTTCTTCTCCTTGGCCGTGCTCAATTGCTTTAGGACCTCCTCGACCCGGTGCTCTAGTGACCGGGACTAGGCCTTGAGACATGATACCTCCGTCGCGTCGTCCTCGGCACGGCGTTGGCTCGAGATCTTCTCCTCAGATAGAGAGGTCTCAAGCTCCTTCACGCGCCCCATGGCACGACCCAGGTCCTCCCGGAGGGCCTGGTTGTTCCCCCGCAGCTCAATCCCCTTCTCCATAAGGTCCTTCACGTCGACTGCGAGCTTGCCGAGCCTCCTCTCCTTGTCGGCATTCTTCTTCGCCGAGCTGGAGAGAAAGTTCCTCAACAGCAGCACGTCAGTCCCGATCTGCGTCAGAAAGAGAGTGGGATGTTAGAGGAACCCAACTGGGATGTTAAAAGGAAAGAGTTCGGACCTTACCATGAAGAGCAGGGGGAGGATTCCAAGCAGCGCATCGGCATAGTCCCGGCCACCCCTCAGGCGGCGGTCCCGGGGCATACAAGCGAACTCCATCATCCTCTCCACGAGCCCTTGATCGAGGATGATGGAAGAGCTGGCATTGAGTCCCGAAGGTGGAGGGTGAGCATCGGCAGCATGCTGAGCAGTTGCCCCTCTGCTGGGCAGTGCGGACATTGGTGGGGCCACCACCACCCCGGTGGTCGCCGTGGGGATGACGAGCACGGTAGCCGCAGTAGGCGCTACCCAGGGAGGTTCTGGCCCCCCCTCACCCATAGCCCTGTCGAGCTCGATGACGGGCACGTCGGGTGCATGAGACTGGGGTGGTCTGGGTGCAGGGCCCATGGCTACGGGGCCAGTAGGAGCTAGGGTCGGCCTGGATGCCTGGCTCGCCTCGATACGGGCCTTCTTTGGTGGAGCCTCCTGAGCCCCTTCAGCGGCACCCCTCTTCCGGACGCCCTCCATCAAGCTCTCAATGGAGAACTTCATCCCTGGAGAAAGAAAACGGTCAGGCCAGTTCAAGAAGAAAGAAGCAGAAAGTGGAAAGAAAGTAAAGGTGAAAGAAGAAAACTTGGGGTCTCACCCAATGCCCGGATCGGACTGATTCCTGTCTCGAACAAATTCTACTCCGAGAGCAGGATATTAAGAGCTGGGACCACGTCACCCAGCATCTGTGTGTAGACCTCTTGGTATGCCGGCTTGACCTGGGAGTTCCAGTTCGGGGACCGGTCTGGCTCACTCCAGGCCCAGTCGACATCCTGGACCGAGGCAAAGAAGAAGCGGTTCTTCCATCCCTTGATCGATGTGGGGAGGCCGAACCTAAGGCACCTAGACCGGGAAGAAAGATACCACCAGCCATCATCGGTAGAGTAGCGCTTCAGGGTGAAAAGGGCCCTGAACAGTGAGAAGCGGGCAACAAACCCGTGAAAGTGACAGAAGACAATGAAGGCGAAGATGACCCGGATGGCATTGGGAGCCAACTGGACCGGGACCAGGCGGAAGTGACTCAGAAAAGAGAGAAAGAAAGGGTGAAGGGGAAAACGAAGACCCCCGACAAGGAAGTCCTCATAGAAAGCAACCCTCCCTGGGTCGTTCGAGGTTACTCGGTCCCTCGAACCTGGGAGCGAAAGCTGGATCGAATCTGGGACCCCATACATGTCCCGGATCCAAGAGAGATCATCTCCAGTCATCGTCGAAACATAACTGGAGGGACCAGAAGAGGAGGCCTCTGCCACCGGAGGAGGAAGGGCAGAGACAGGACATGCGGAAATAATGGGGGGAGACCTAGGACCCCTAGGGATGCCTATGGTCACAGTCACTGGCTGTAGTTGCCTCAAGACCTCGACCGGGATCTCTTCCCCCTCTGAGGAGGAAGGCGATAGAATCCTCGACCGGGAAGGACCAGCCTCGTCCAGATTAGAAGAAATATGACGGCGACGGGCCATCAGGAAGGAAGAAATGAGAAGGAGATGGGTTCGGGGTGACACGGAATCGGAAGGAAGAAGAGGAAAGAAAGGTGTTGCAGGCACTCACCAGGATGTTTTGAACTGGAGGAGTAGCAACCCCTGGAGATGAAGAAAGATCGCTGCAACCGCCGACGATGTGTGGAAAGCCAAGAGACCTCATTTCCGGAAAGTCCCCTCCTTTTCAAACTCAATCAACAGCAGCCGTACGCCTATTTTTGGCCCGGGCCATCGGATGACCGCCACGTGGAGACACGCCCGACATCGACACTTCAGTTCGATGGAAACTGCCTCGGGTTCGAAACGGCGTATTAATGGCCCGTCAGACGCGCGGACATGGCGACCTCCTATAGGGCTTCGGGCATAATGGATGCGGTGGCGGCGATCATGGCAATTATGGTGCAGGATTTCCTCCTTTTCCATGTCATATCTGCATTAACTCCCCACGCCCCAAACCGTGATGCTTCGATGGGACTTGGGATGGGGGCCAACTGATATGGCAACATTGCTGACATGGAGTGCATGTCAGATCTAGCTGGATGTCGTCGGTGCCACGTGGATTTTTCTTTCAAAATTTTTTGCCGGGTGAGGCGCTCCTGCTCCTTTGCCAGGTGGCACCCCAAGATGGGTCCACCTCCACCGAAGTCGAGCCCTCCTCTGCCACTTCGCCTGGTGTCCGCCCAGGAGGGGTCCACCTCGACCAAAATTGGTGGCCTCTGCTCCCTCGCCAGGTGGCGTCTCAAGACGGGTCCACCTCAGCCGAGGTTGAGCTAGGCGTTCCTGCTCCTTCGCCAGGTGGCACCCCAAGATGGGTCCACCACGGTCGAAGTCGAGCCCTCCTCTGCCACTTCGCTAGGTGTCCGCCCAGGAGGGGTCCACCTTGGCCGAAGCTGGCGGCCTCTGCTCCCTCGCTAGGTGGCGCTCCAAGACGGGTCCACCTCCACCGAGGTCGAGCCAGGCGCTCCTGCTCCTTCGCCAGGTGGCACCCCAAGATGGGTGCACCTCGGCCGAAGACGAGCCCTCCTTTGCCACTTCACCAGGTGTCCGCCCAGGAGGGGTCCACCTCGGTCGAAGCTGGCGGCCCCAGCTCCCTCGCCAAGTGGCACCCCAAGATGGGTCCACCTCCGCCAAGTTCGAGCTAGGCACTCCTGCTACTTCGCCAGGTGGCACCCCAAGATGGGTCCACCTCGGTCGAAGTCGAGCCCTCCTCTGCCACTTCGCCAAGTGTCCGCCCAGGAGGGGTCCACCTAGGCTGAAGCTGGCGGCCTCTGCTCCCTCTCCATGTGGCGCCCCAAGATGGGTCCACCACAGCCAAGGTAGAGCCAGGAGCTCCTGCTCCTTTGCCAGGTGGCACCCCAAGATGGGTCCACCTCGACCGAAGTCGAGCCCTCCTCTGCCACTTCGCCAGGTGTCCTCACAGGAGGGATCCACCTCGGCTGAAGCTGGCGGCCTCTACTCCCTCACCAGGTGGTGCCCCAAGACGGGCCTGAAAGGGAAACTAGTAGTGAGCATGCTTTGTATTTTAAAACTTTTTCAAAATAACATGCAGCGGAAGCATGATAAAATGATTAACATTTAATCTATGCATGCTTTAAAACTTTTCTATGCTACTTATTCCAAGATCTTGCATGAATGATTAATATAAACAGTGAAATCATGAATTCATGCTATGAACATTTCAAAGCAACATATCTATATATGTAAAACCATACCTTGTATGAAATGGAGACGCTCTCCGCTACGAAAGATCCAGGAGCAGGAGGAAGAACTCTGCTTAGCCGCACACGTGTCTGGCCTCTACAGGTGGTTCACACCAGGGCTCTTTCAAAATCTACTTCCACTCCAAGTGCTAGCTTGTTGTGGAACGATTTGATCGGGATTCCTTTTCTTCTTTCGATGCCAGACTCTCCGAATGAATGAAGAAGCTCAAGAGGTGGAGAATGAGTGGTTGGAACCCTTCCCAAACACTCAATCCTAAGACCTAGATCTCTAGGTACAAAGATGCACACTTTTCTCCAAAATCTCACACCTATAAAACTAGAACTTTTTCCTAGTTTCTTCCCTTACTTCCCTTTGATTTTTCCAGCATTTCTTTGCTAAATTTTTTCTTTATTTTCGTCCTCCCATTTCAGCCCCTTAAGTAGATGGAGAGGGAGAGGGAGAGTGGGGAGTTATAGGTGTGGTAATGGATAGTTATGGGGAGTTATGGTCATGGGAAGTTACATAACTCCCCAAAAATGAATTTAAACTTATTTAAATTCAGATTAAATATATTAATTGATTTTAATTCATAACTAAAATCAATTGGGTCAAGTGTGCATACATTGGGTTCAACCCGATTGGACCCAAACCCATTTTGAACCAAATCCTATTTGATTCGTTCCAGATTTTTATAGCTCAATCAAATTGGGCTATCAAGTAATCACATTACTTAATTCACCTCCATGCATCACCAACTATTAGTGAAAATTTTATGTCATAACCTTTTGTGACATCAAGTGTCTACACTTGCGAAATCAACAAGTGTCGACACTTACACAAGTGTCAACACTTTCAAGAATATCAAGTGTTGACACTTGGATAAAGACAAATCCTTTTTCTCTGTGAGTCCACGAACGATTCCCAATCGTTCTCCGATCACTAGATCAAGTAGAAATCCCTATGGTGTGTACCCCATAGGTTCGAACACTAAGCCGGTAGCACTGGAACATTTCCAATACCAGTCAAAGTCGCCATCTAGCAATGATACCCGACGTCCGGATAGGTCGAAGTTACAGAACAACAATCAAGAACAAGGAGATATGGAAACCTTATAATTAATCCCTTTGACCTCAATGCTCAGGAAGACATAGGGTTTAACTGCCCAACCCATAAAGTCCATCAACAATGTGTCTCAATCTCATAAGTCCTGTAACACTTTACAGTGACTACCCTGGTCAAGGTTTTGCTAAATTGAAACACAGTAAGATATCTGCTCCAAACACTTTGGAGGGGTCAATCCCATCTTGATCCGATCACCGCTACACGAGTACTTAACTGTACCCAGAAACCTTCCGTCCCTGGATTAGAAATCCAGATAGTCCAGTACCAAAATACAGTAGGTTGCTCGCAAGCTACCATGACGATCTCATGTCTGAGGGATAACTACGTCCATATCAAAACTCTAGGCAGAAAAAGTACAGACGGGTCACGTTCGATGAAATGTCAAACACAACATCTGCATGCCATACCAGTGTCTCTACACTCTTTGGTTAAGAGGACAACCAACGACTATGGCACACAACGATCTATACTTGATATACTATCATCCTGAAATAAGTATATCATTTGGTCGCGAACAATTTTAGGACTATATGATATATCCTCTCTATATCACATACAAATAGTCCTAAGGATTTCATCACTAAAGAACTCATTACAGAAAGATGAAATAGTGATGAACTGCCAAAATAAACATTTTATTCAATAATATAATTCATATATAATTACATCAAATGTACAACTGTTTACAGTAGAAATTGGCTTTGGGACATATTTCCCAACAACTCCCACTTGGACTAAAGCCAATCAGAACAGTATCGTATACCCATCTTCCATTTACAATTATTGAGTTCTTGAATTCCAACGGCTTTAGTAAAGGGGTCAGCCAGGTTCTCCTTTCCGTCAATCTTCAGAAGGTCGATATCACCTCGTTCCACGATTTCTCGCACAAGATGAAATCGGCGCAGAATATGCTTGGTACGCTGATGGGACTTCGGCTCTTTGGCTTGAGCAATGGCTCCAGTGCTGTCACAGTACACTGGAACAGGACCATCCAGGGAAGGTGCCACTCCCAGCTCGCCAAGAAATTTTTGCAACCAAACAGCTTCCTTTGCTGCATCAGATGCTGCAATATATTCCGCTTCGCATACAGAGTCTGCTACAGTGTGCTGCTTAGAACTCTTCCAGCAGATAGCTCCACCATTCAGGGTAAAAACAAAACCAGATACACTCTTGCTATCATCCCTATCTGACTGGAAACTGGAGTCAGTATACCCCACAAGTTTCAAGTCAGGTCCTCCAAAAAGAAGCCACTGGTCCTTGGTATTTCGCAAATACTTCAGGATGGTCTTTGCAACCTTCCAGTGTGCTTCACCTGGGTCAGACTGGTATCGACTCACTATTCCTAATGAGTATGCCACGTCTGGTCTAGTACATGTCATGGCATACATGATGGACCCTACTACCGAAGCATAAGGAATCCTACTCATACTCTCTCTTTCCTCAGGAGTTGTCGGACAATCCTTCTTGGAAAGAGAAATTTCATGGCCTATCGGAAGATAACCTTTCTTGGATTTCTCCATGCTAAACCTTTTCAGCACGGTATCAATGTACGTAGACTGGGACAAACCCAGAAGCTTCCTTGATCTATCCCTATAGATCTTCATACATAGTATGAAAGAAGCTTCACCCAGGTCTTTCATAGAAAACTGGGACGACAACCAGACCTTTATTCCCTGTAATGCAGGGATGTCATTCCCGATTAAGAGAATGTCATCTACATACAGTACAAGAAATACAACTACAGAACCATTTGCCCACTTATATATACAGGGTTCTTCTTTGTTCCTAACAAAACCATACGTCTTGATACACTTATCAAAACGCATGTTCCAACTCCGAGATGCCTGCTTTAGTCCATAGATGGACCTACTAAGCTTACATACCTTAGATTCATCTGTGGATGCGAACCCTTCAGGTTGCATCATATACACCTCCTCATCTAGCTCACCATTCAGGAAAGCTGTTCGGACATCCATTTGCCAGATTTCATAATCAAGATATGCAGCTAAGGCAAGCATAATCCGAATAGACTTGAGCATTGCCACAGGGGAAAACGTCTCGTCATAGTCAATACCATAACGTTGACGATAACCCTTGGCAACCAGACGGGCTTTATAGGTCTCTACCTGCCCATCTGCGCCCCGTTTCCTTTTGAAGACCCATTTGCACCCAATGGGTTTTACCCCTTCAGGTGGATCAACCAAAGTCCATACTTTGTTGATTTTCATGGACTCCATTTCAAATTTCATGGCTCCCAGCCACAACTCAGAATCAAACCTCTGCATCGCATCCATATAGGTGATTGGATCCTCGTTGTTCTCATCGAGCTCAACGGGATCACCGTCTTGGACCAGAAAACCATAGTATCTATCCGGTTGACGCGGTACTCTACCAGATCTCCTTAATGACTGGTCAATAGGCTCAAGGTTTGATCTTATCATAACGGGTTCTGTAGCAGTCCTTGAGTGATTTGGTTCTTCTATCTGTTGAACTTCAGTAAGCTCAATATTGGCAGCTTGAGCACCTTCAGTAAGGTACTTCCTTTCCAAAAAGGTAGCTCTAAGACTGACGAACAATTTTTGTTCCCCAGGTATATAGAAGAAATAACCCTTAGACTCTTTAGGATACCCAACAAAGAGGCACCTGTCAGACCTAGGTCCAAGTTTATCTGTTTCCAAATGCTTGACATAAGCCGGACATCCCCAAACCCGAAGGTGTGATAGACTCGACTTACGCTCATTCCATATTTTATATGGAGTTTTGTTAACAGACTTACTCAGAACTCTATTTAGAAGATAGCATGCTGACTCCAAAGCATACCCCCAAAAGGAAGTTGACAGAGTTGCAAATCCCATCATGGATCTGATCATGTCTAACAGAGTCCGATTCCTCCTTTCAGACACACCATTTAACTGAGGCATCCCAGGAGGTGTCCATTGAGAGAGAATCCCATTCTCTTCAAGATAAGTCAGAAACTCCCCAGAAAGATATTCTCCACCTCGATCTGATCGAAGGATTTTAATAAGCTTCCCGGTTTGTTTTTCAACTTCATTACGATACCGTTTGAACATCTCAAACGATTCAGATTTATGTCTCATCAAAAAGACATAACCGTACCTTGAGAGGTCGTCCGTAAATGTAATGAAATATTTATACCCATCCTTGGCATCGACATTCATTGGTCCACATACATCAGTATGTACTAGACACAAAATGTCATCGGCTCGTACACCTTTTCTAGTAAAAGGTGACTTGGTCATCTTACCAAGTAAACAAGATTCACAAGTTGGCAGTGATTCACAATCACTAACATTTAGGAGACCTTCTCCCACTAACCTGTTGATTCTATTCTTGTTTATATGACCTAGCCTACAATGCCAGAGATAAGCATCATTGACATTATCCAATCTAGGGTGTTTGCAAGAAATGTACATTACACCAATAGGCTGTGATAAAACATAAATGCCATTCATAATATGTCCAGTCATAACCACAATATCATTTATAATGACTTTGCAGAAATCACTCTTGATTAATAGTTCATAACCATTACTGGCCAACTGGCCTACAGAGATAATATTTACAAGGAATGATGGACAATAGTGACAATCACTAAGAACAACTTTACAAGACTCGAAAAATAGATTGACAATTCCCAATGCCAGGACTGGAGCTTGACTTCCGTTCCCCACATTCAGAAATCTCTCACCATTCTCGAATCTTCTACTAACTTGTAGTCCCTGCAACGTATTGCAAATATGATAAGGACTACCAGTATCTAATATCCAGTTAGTAGTATCACAAATAGAAAAACAACAAGGATTTATCATATAAATACCTTGTCCAGCAACCTTTTGCTGCTTCTTCTTCTTCGGCCTGTTCGGGTCAAGTGTAGCTAGGTAAGCGGAACAATTCCTCTTCCAATGACCCGGCTTCTTGCAGTAGAAGCATTCTGCCTGACTCTGGTCAGCCTTCTTCTTAATCTGACTGGGCCCAGCACTTTGCACCATTTTATTTTTATTCTTTTTCTTTTTCCCTTTTTTAAAGGGGTGACGCCTTGCCGCACTGCCTCCCACTAAATTCACCAAGCTCTTTTGGAGCTGGTGATCCTTTTCATAAGTCTGTAGTAACCCCATCAACCCATGGTAGTTGACTACAGGCCTTGTTAATCTATAGTGATCTAGAAAAGGTAAGTAGGAGGGAGGCAAAGAATTCAAAATCGCATCCTTCCCAAGCTGCTCGTGGAAAGGATATCCGAGTTTGGCCAAGCGCTCGATCATCTCGATCATGTACAGTACATGATCAGTGATCGAGGACCCTTCAGTCATTCGAGCGTTGAAGATGGTAGAGGAAACCCTGTACCTTTCAACGTCGTCTGGAGCACCAAAAGATTCCTTCAACTTTTGAAGGATTTCCTCCGGTTGGGCCTCCTCGAATCTGCGACTGAACTCGTCGTTCATAGCCGCCAACATAATGCACCGCACCGTAGTACGGTCAGAGACCCACTTTTGATAAGCATCTCTGATTGCAGTATGTGCGGTGGGGGCTGGCCCCTCAGGTGCCGGATCCGTTAATACATAAAGGATCCGTTCGTGCTCGAGAACAATTCTCAGTCTTCGATACCAGCTATCGAAGTTGGGTCCCATGAGCTTGTCATTATCTAATAATGACCGGAGTGACAGATTAGTAGACATTATCTAAAAAAGAAAACCAAGACTATTTAGTATATGAATTATTTAAAAAATTTAAAGACATGGACTTTTGTCTAAAAGTTCCTCCCACTATTTTATTCAGACTGGTAGCCTCTACCTCCAATCCGAAGAATAACACTTATCCCTTAGTGGGTACCAGAATCCTATAGACAATACATGAGCCCGACTATGGTCGGCCAACCCATGTTCATCTAAAGGTAGGTTCATAACCAGTTGTTTCTCCAAACAACTCCTAGTAATTTATTTTGCCCTAGGAACACTTCAATCGGCCTTTGGGCTACCTGCTAAAGAAGGTCCCAGTTAGGTCCAACCATTAACATGACTGATCTTAATGCTTCTAGCTAACAAATGATCAAGCCCGACTTTGGCCGGCTAACCTGACCACCTGTTCAAGAAAGTTGCATCATGTCATCATATAATGAATGGCAATTCCAATAGTATGATGACCACCCGATCTATGGATCTGCCGATAATCATCCCACTACTGAACTCATTACCAAACATCTTAATGGGAGGCTAAGACAAAAAATTATCATATAATTTCCATCTTTTTAAGGACCTAATAATTTAGAGGTTTTATACATGTTGTGACAGAAGAGAAAGGATAAGTCATGGATTATCTTTCACTAACTTCATATGTTAATGAAAGGGTTACATGAACCACAAAATCCATGGGCACCTAAATCAGTTAAGCTGATTAACCTTATTGGCATGGGCTAACTCGAATCAACGAGCTAACTAATCAAAACTGGTTAACCATATTGGCCAGGTAAGTGAGATCAAGGTTATGGGTTAAGCCATTAACCATCTTTCCTTAGACACCAATATCATTGGCCAGGAAAGAGGTAGCCCCAAAAACCATAGATCAAAAGCCATACTTACCTTAGACACCAATTGGTTCACCAATTTCGATTAGACTAGCCTAAGGAATCGGGTCCTACCACCAAGCCAAGATTAAGTCCATTTAGATGTATGGACCAATCAATCTAACTATTAGATAGATACTAGAGAAGAACCTTAACTCAACATTTGATTAAGTTAATTCTCTATTAAGTCCTATTCATCTAAACTTAGGTCTAACCCAATTAGGACCTAATTCAAGCTAACCCATTTAAACCAAAGTTATGAATATGACTTAGATCTTAAAATCATATCCTTAGATCATTTAGTCACTTAGATTTACTTAATTCATAATTAAGTTAATCATACAACAGATTGAAACATTTTCAAAAAACTTTATAAAATATTTTTACAAGAAAATCTAATTTTTAAATTTCTGTTCACTATGAAGTGTCGACACTTCAGTAGCAAGTGTCGACACTAGGTGTCGACACTACTCTGAGACAGGTCGACACACAGAGAACCGATTTCTATGTTTTTGTTCATGAGTCGACACCTAGAAGGCCAAGTGTCGATACATAGACACCCAAGTGTCGACACTAGGTAAACCAAGTGTCGACACTTGATCAAATCCGAGCACAGAAATGCTGAAATCCAAACTTTGTCTTTTCTAAACTTGAATTTTATGTTAAACTATTTAACATAGCAATCATAAACTAACTTTAGAACATTTCTAAAACATTTTATGAATTCAAATTTAGAACATAATAAAGATCAAAACATTTTAATCTTTACCTTTTTTTCTTTTCTTTTTCTTCTTCATGAGTCCTTCACAATGGCACCCCTACACGCCATAGGAGATCCCTTTGAATGGGAAGTGAGGGTCTTGCAGCCCTACTTCTCTCCTATGACCGGACGGCCTAGTGAGGCACTCAATCCGAGTACTTGCAATAAATTAAACTGATTTTATAATGTTTATACTAAACATTCATGCTAAAGCAACCTGGTTGCTCTGATACCAATTGAAAGGGAAACTAGTAGTGAGCATGCTTTGTATTTTAAAACTTTTTCAAAATAACATGCAGCAGAAGCATGATAAAATGATTAACATTTAATCTATGCATGCTTTAAAACTTTTCTATGCTACTTGTTCCAAGATCTTGCATGAATGATTAATATAAACAGTGAAATCATGAATTCATGCTATGAACATTTCAAAGCAACATATCTATATATGTAAAACCATACCTTGTATGAAATGGAGACGCTCTCCGCTGTGAAAGATCCAGGAGCAGGAGGAAGAACTCTGCTTAGCCGCATACGTGTCCGGCCTCTACAGGTGGTTCACACTAGGGCTCTTTCAAAATCTACTTCCACTCCAAGTGCTAGCTTGTTGTGGAACGATTTGATCGGGATTCCTTTTCTTCTTTCGATGCCAGACTCTCCGAATGAATGAAGAAGCTCAAGAGGTGGAGAATGAGTGGTTGGAACCCTTCCCAAACACTCAATCCTAAGACCTAGATCTCTAGGTACAAAGATGCACACTTTTCTCCAAAATCTCACACCTATAAAACTAGAACTTTTTCCTAGTTTCTTCCCTTACTTCCCTTTGATTTTTCCAGCATTTCTTTGCTGAATTTTTTCTTTATTTTCGTCCTCCCATTTCAGCCCCTTAAGTAGATGGAGAGGGAGAGGGAGAGTGGGGAGTTATAGGTGTGGTAATGGATAGTTATGGGGAGTTATGGTCATGGGAAGTTACATAACTCCCCAAAAATGAATTTAAACTTATTTAAATTCAGATTAAATATATTAATTGATTTTAATTCATAACTAAAATCAATTGGGTCAAGTGTGCATACATTGGGTTCAACCCGATTGGACCCAAACCCATTTTGAACCAAATCCTATTTGATTCGTTCCAGATTTTTATAGCTCAATCAAATTGGGCTATCAAGTAATCACATTACTTAATTCACCTCCATGCATCACCAACTATTAGTGAAAATTTCATGTCACAACCTTTTGTGACATCAAGTGTCTACACTTGCGAAATCAACAAGTGTTGACACTTACACAAGTGTCGACACTTTCAAGAATATCAAGTGTTGACACTTGGATAAAGAAAAACCCTTTTTCTCTGTGAGTCCACGAACGATTCCCAATCATTCTCCGATCACTAGATCAAGTAGAAACCCCTATGGTGTGTGACCCCATAGGTTCGAACACTAAGCCGGTAGCACCGGAACATTTCCAATACCAGTCAAAGTCGCCATCTAGCAATGATACCCGACGTCCGGATAGGTCGAAGTTGCAGAGCAACAATCAAGAACCAGGAGATATGGAAACCTTGTAATTAATCCCTTTGACCTCAATGCTCAGGAAGACATAGGGTTTAACTGCCCAACCCATAAAGTCCATCAACAATGTGTCTCAATCTCACAAGTCCTGTAACACTTTACAGTGACTACCCTGGCCAAGGTTTTGCTAAATTGAAACACAGTAAGATATCTGCTCCAAACACTTTGGAGGGGTCAATCCCATCTTGATCTGATCACCGCTACACGAGTACTTAACTGTACCCAGAAACCTTCCATCCCTGGATTAGAAATCCAGATAGTCCAGTACCAAAGTACAGTGAGTTGCTCGCAAGCTACCATGACGATCTCATGTCTGAGGGATAACTACGTCCATATCAAAACTCTAGGCAGAAAAAGTACAGACGGATCACGTTCGATGAAATGTCAAACACAACATCTGCATGCCATACCAGTGTCTCTACACTCTTTGGTTAAGAGGACAACCAACGACTATGGCACACAACGACCTATACTTGATATACTATCATCCTGAAATAAGTATATCATTTGGTCGCGAACAATTTTAGGATTATATGATATATCCTCTCTATATCACATACAAATAGTCTTAAGGATTTCATCACTGAAGAACTCATTACAGAAAGATGAAATAGTGATGAACTGCCAGAATAAACATTTTATTCAATAATATAATTCATATATAATTACATCAAATGTATAACTGTTTACAGTAGAAATTGGCTTTGGGACACATTTCCCAACAGGGCCCACCTCAGCCGAGGTCGAGCTGGGCGCTCTTGCTCCTTCGCCAGGTGGCACCCCAAGATGGGTCCACCTTGACTGAAGTTGAGCCCTCCATGCCACTTCGCCAGGTGTCCGCCTAGGAGGGGTTCACCTCGGCTGAAGCTGACAGCCTCTGCTCCCTCGCCAGGTGGTGCCTTAAGACGGGTCCACCTCAGCCGAGGTCGAGCCAAGCGCTCCTGCTCCTTCGCCAGGTGGCACCCTAGGATGGGTCCACCTCAGCCGAAGTCAAGCCCTCCTCTGCCACTTCGCCAGGTGTTCGCCCAGGAGGGGTCACCTCGACCGAAGCTGGTGGCCTCTGCTCCCTCACTAGGTGGCATCTCAGGACAGGTCCACCTCAACCGAGGTCGAGCCAGACACTCCTGCTCCTTCGCCAGGTGGCACCCCAAGATGGATCCACCTCAGTCGAAGTCGAGCCCTCCTCTGCCACTTCGCCAGGTATCCGTCCAGGAGGGGTCCACCTCGGCTGAAGCTGGTGGCCTCTGCTCCCTTGCCAGGTGGCGCCCCAAGACGGGTCCACCTCAGTCGAGGTCGAGCCAGGCGCTCCTGCTCCTTCGCCAGGTGGCACCCCAAGATGGGTCCACCTCGACCGAAGTCGAGCCCTCCTCTGCCAGTTCACCAAGTGTCCATCCAGGAGGGGTCCACCTTGGCCGAAGCTGGCAGCCTCTGCTCCCTCGCTAGGTGGCACCCCAAGATGGGCCCATCTTAGTCAAGGTTGAGCCAGGCGATCCTGCTCCTTCCCTAGGTGGCACCCTAAGATGGGTCCACCTCGATCGAAGTCGAGCCTTCCTCTACCGCTTTGCCAGGTGTCCGCCCAAGAGGGGTCCACCTCGGCTAAAGCTGGCGGCCTCTGCTCCCTCTCCAGGAGGCATCCCAAGATGGGTCCACCTCAATCGAGGTCGGGCCAGGCGCTCCTGCTCCTGCTCCACCATCATGTGGCACCTCCTGATGGGTCCACCTCGACCGAAGTCAGCCCTACTCTACAAAGCCTCCGAGGGTCAGAGGCATGGTCTACGAGGTCGCTGCTAGAGTCAGCGTGCGGCGTGCTCCATACAGGGTATCCAGTACAGCCCACAACGATGCGCGGAACCTTGTTTACATTAGTTAAGGAGGGCCCCATGATCGAGGTATTGAATCCTTGCGGTCAGGGGCCTGGAACCCAGGAAATCCATAGTTAATGCCTTGAGATCCTGCTAGGTTTCCCCTTTCGTGATAGCACGGCGGACGAGGCGAGCTCACCGCTTAACTCCCAGGCTCGAAGAGGAGGGGAGGGGGGAGGAGGGGCCAGAGACCATCGGGAGCCTCCGGGGGGAGGGAGAAAAAGCTGAGGGCGGTCCGGTGGTATAAAAGGGGACGAGGAAAGCGGACGGAAAGATAATCCATGAAGAGGGAAGGACACCGAGGGATAACGACTCTAGGGCTCTCGAAAGTTCCTAGACGCAAGCCCGATGGGTCCAATGCAGGAAGCTGTTCGTCAACCCCTCTCTTTCCCACACTCTTTCATCAAGACCTCCTCTAAGCACGGGAATCCGTCGGAGACTCGTCTTAGTGGACCTGTTCCATCTTGCCGTTCGCTAACTTAACCGTCGGAGTGCCCCCGCCGGAACCCCCGGCCCGGATCTCTGACCTTGTTTTGCATGACCGGAGACTTGGAGATCCCGAGGTTTAGGAGTCCAAGGTCCGGCGCCAGCTCATAAGCTACAGGCCACCGCGGTAAGATCGGCAACAAAAAGCAACGAGAGGACCCCTACTGATCTTACACTTACCTAGCCAGTTGGCTAGTTAACCCCTAACTTGGAAAGCTCGAAGTCAACCTTAGAACAGTTAGGAATTTTCTAGAAGTAAGGAACCCTAGGATAGAGAATCTAGTATATGCTAACTTGATTGCAATTAACATAGAACTTTAACTAATAATTCTTTTCTATCCCTCTTAGCTCTAGGACTCCTTAGGCTCGTATCTTTAGACTTCTCTATCTTTCTTCTTTCTTCTTCTCCCTTCTTCTCTCTAATAAAGAAAATAAGAGCCTAGGATTGCCATACCTAGACCTTTTGGTTGTATGCTAGGTCGATAATCACTACAACCCGACTTGCAACCACTTGACGAAGAGCTAGAAAAGACCCTTAGGACAATCTAGGCTACAAACATGGCTAAAACTAGCAATGCTAACCCTCCGCACCTATTAAGAGAATATTTTATCCCATCCTCGTATTTATACTCATCATGCATTCAAGCACCTCCTATGGAGGCTACCCAATACAAGATCAGGTCCAGCATTATTTAGATACTACCATCTGTTCATGGACTTAGTAACAAGAATCCTTATAAGCATCTAGATGAATTTCTTGAGATTTATTCTATGATTAAAATTCAAAATTTCTTTGATGATGCCCTCAGGTTGAAGCTTTTCCCATTTCACTTAACGACAAAGCCAAATATTGGTTGAGCTCCTTAGATTCAATAACAAGGCATGTCAATTATTTGAGACATTAAGTAAAAATTCTTTACACCATATTTCTGCCTCATGTAATGTAGACTCATCGCTCCTCAAAAAAAGGATGGAATCTATGAAGTTGGTCACTACATATCCATAGCAAAATAGATGAGATGTCATAAAAGATAGATTGCAGAGTAGATGAGTTGTCCCACAGGATAGATCACATGCTTAATATGGGACACTCTCCTACTCCACCCATATTTGGTGTGCAACAAGTCTGCCCAATTTGTTCTAGCCCTACCCACTATCTAACTGACTGTCCAGCTACAACCTAGTTCCTGAATTTGTGCACAAACATGTCCAGCAAGCTCAAGCCCAACAAGCTCATAGACTAGAAAATGAACCATATTTGAATACCTACAACCTAGGTTAGTGAAATCATCCTAATTTCTCATGAAAACTACAACCACCTATTGCCTTGGTTCCAAAATGATCAAACTACCAAGAAACCAATTACAATAATATACCTCACCTGTAATATTAAAACCTTCCTCAACCATCCTCCACTAGCTATCATTCAACCTTTGAGGAGAAGGTTTTCAAGGCTTTAGATAGAATAGAAGTCAATACTCAGATCCTCAACTCCCACTCACAATCTATCAATTCTCATACACAATTCATTGCTAGGTTAGAAATCCAAATTGGATAATTAGCAACAAATCTAGGCAGAAGGGAAGGAGGTAAATTGCCATCCCAACCTGAGAGCAATCCAAGAGGGCAATTCATGGTTGAAAGCACCAATATCCCATAAATATTTTTTGAACATGCTAAATCAGTCATGACTTTCAGAAATAGAAAGGTCATCGAACAAACTAGCAAGACCAGTGAGACCAACCCTAAACCTCTGATCCAATCTGAATCTAAATCATCTAAGGACAAGGAGGACCTGAAAAAAGAAGATGAATTGATTGCACTAAAACCACCTTACTTATCCAAAGTTCCATTTCCAAATGACCTAAAAGTCCCCATTCCTGTTGAAAACAAAGGAGGACTCGATGAGAAGCTAGAATTGTTTAAGTCCAAATTAATCTTCTCCTAGATGCAATCAAATTGGTCCCGATAAATGCTAAATTTTTGAAAAATTTGTGCACTCAGAAACATAAATCTAGATCACAATTCCAAAGAAACAATGCCTTGATGAGCATGCTAGTTCTATCTTCCAGCATACTATCCCTCCAAAACTTAAAGATCTAGGAGCTTCCATTATTTCTTATGTCATAGGAAAGTTTAATGTTGAAAAAGCTCTTCTAGACCTAGGGGCAAGTGTAAATCTTTTACTTAGTTTGGTGTATGAACTCTTTGGACTTGGAGAATTGAAACCTACATCGGTCACCTTATAATTAGCCAATAGATCAATCAAGGTACCATGTGGGATGCTCAGGGATGTCTTCGTTAAAGTAGATGAGTTTTATTTTCCAGTTGACTTCCTAGTCCTCGACATGGAATTAACAATCCAAGACAAATTTCCATTATTCTAGGCCAGTCCTTTCTAGCTATAGCAAATGCATACATCAACTGTAGGATAGGAGTCATGGATGTATCATTTGGGAATAAGAAATTGAGATTGAATGTGTTTGGTGCTACTCAGGGGCCATCAATAGATAGTTGCTTTAAAATCAATACATTGGAAGACATCATAGAGGAAGCAATACCCATGATTTTTGCACAAGATCCCCTAAATATCTGCTAGGCTCTTGTTAGAGGAGATGACTTTGATATAGAGGGACATATTCATGAGGTTAACATCCTATTAGATAAACCCCATACCAAAACTACCTCCATGGATGATCAAATATGAGCCATTGCCCCCATTAGCTAGTATACCTATAGCCCCATCTTTAAATATCACCGCTTGTACTAGAATTAAAGCTACTTCCTGCCATGCTCAAGTATGTATTCCTCGGACTCAATGACACCCTCCTAGTGATCATTGCAGCAAACCTAACCAGGAAGGATAATTGGTTGGTGTTCTAAAGAAACATAAAGAGGCTATCGGCTGGTCAGTTGCTGATCTAAAAGGAATTGACCCCTCCACATGCATGCACTACATTCATTGTGAGGAAGATGCCAAACTACATAGGGACATGGAGAGGAGATGAATCCTAATATGCAGGAAGTGGTCAATAAGAAAGTTGTTAAGTGGCTAGATGCTGGAATCATCTATCCCATATTGGATAGTAAATGGGTCAGTCCCACATAAGTAGTATCTAAAAATTCAGGTATTACTGTGATGGAAAACAAAGAAGGTGAAATGCTCGCTACCCATTCAGCATCTAACTGGCAGGTGTGTATAGATTATCATAACTTAAACTCTATCACTAGGAAGATCACTTTTCTTTACCATTTATTGATCAAATCTTGGAATGGCTTGTAGTGCAAAGCTTCTTCTACTTTCTGGATGGCTATTCAAGATACAATCAAATACCTATCTTTCTTGATGACCAAGAAAAAACCACCTTCACCTATCCCTTTGGGATGTTCGTTTATTGATGCATGTCCTTTGGCCTCTGCAATGCACTGCTACATTTCAGCGATTTGTATTAGCCATATTCTCCGATATGGTGGATAAGTTCCCAGAAGTCTTTATGGATGATTTTTTTATATTTGGTACCACATTTAAGGATCGTCTTCAGAATTTATCTAAGGTATTAGAACAATGAAAGGAGACAAACTTTGTCTTCAGTTGGGAAAAGAGCCATTTTATGGTTCAAGAAGGGATTGTATTGGGGTCACGTTGTATCAAAAAGGGGGATTAAGGTAGATAAAACTAAAGTGGAGGTAATATCAACACTACCACTCCTGACCTTAGTTCGACAAGTATGATCTTTTTTGGGTCGTGCTGGATTTTTTAGGTGCTTCATCAAGGACTTTAGCAAAATTTTGAGATCTTTGTATAATCTGTTGACTAAGGATATACCATTTATCTTTGATAAAGATTGTCTGGAAGCCTTCCACACATTAAGAACTGCTTTGACAATAGTACCAATTATAAAACCCCCTGACTGGTCCATCTATTTGAGATCATGCATGATGCTTCCAGTTTTGCAATAGGTGTTGTCTTAGGCCAGAAACTCAACAAGGAACCACACGTGATCTATTATGCTATTAAAACTCTTTTCGATGCCCAAATGAACTAAACCACAACCAGAAAAGAGTTGCTAGCCATAGCATTCACCCTAAAAAAGTTCTGCTCATATCTACTAGGGTTCAAGATTTTGATTTACTCTGATCATTCAGCTCTGAAATATCTACGTTCAAAGAAAGATACTAAATCACAATTAATCAGATGGATCTTTCTTTTACAAGAATTTGATATGAAAATTCATAATAAGAAAGGATCTGAAAATGTGGTAGTTGATCACATTTCTAGAATCTTGGTTGAGCATACAATGGGTACAGAAGAGGTCAAGGAGAAATTTTTTGATGAACAGCTTTTTGCAATCTCCTCCAACTAACCTCTATGATTTTCCCATATGGTTAATTACCTGGCAATATGACAAATACCTCCCCATTAGACAAAACAAAAGAAAGAACGGTTCTTTTCACAAGTTAAACATTATTTTTGGGAGGAACCTAAATTATTTAAATACTGTCCTGACTAGGTGATTCGTCGTTATGTCCCCGAGAGTGAAGTCTAGAACATTTTCATTTTTTGCCACTCTTCGACATGTGGAGGACACTTTAGTGGAAGAAAAACTATAACAAAAGTATTGCATAGTAGGTTTTACTAGCCAATACTTTTTAAGGATGCACATGAGTTTGGCCAAAGAGATGCCACCTAGCACCATTGTCCTCCTCCTTAAGAGCTGCCCACCATAACTTGCCATCGCCTGATCTGCTATGGCTGTTGCTGCTCCTCCCTATTTGACTTTGCCTTGTCCTAAGCTTCCCGTTGCTACCACCATCCCCCCTCCCAAGATGTGCATCGTCGGCTCGAGGAAATGCTGCCACCTCATAACCCACCAATGATGCTTGTTGCTGCCTTGACACTATTGCCCTCTTCATCGCCTCCCATGTCGTAGCCCACCATTCTATGCCTCCTATGCCACCTCTCGTGTCCTCCTCATTCCGGCCACTTTTCCCACTATCACCGCCATCTTCCCCCCATCCTCGTTGCCACCATCTTCTCTGTCCTAAGAAGCTCGTGACACCTCTACCGAATGCCACCACCTCATGCCTCCCATGCCACTACCTACATAGCCCATGCTGCCTCCTTTATGTTTCTTCTCTGCTTGTCTTCCCTGTAGCCACAGCTTGCCACTCCTCGCTAGCTGTTAGTGCCACCAGTAGCCACTTCTCTGTCCACCATCATCGAGCAGCTCTATGAGTTCATCCAGCGAGCAAGAATCTTCCTTGCAGTGACCCAATTGGATGGCTAGGTGATATCCAGGAAATCAATTTGAGGAAGAGGATCTTGATGCAATTTTGGCCAACTAAAGTGTGATCCACATGATCTGGACAAGTTTTGGGTGATCTTAGTAGGATTCAAGCTAATCTAATAGCCTTCATTAAGTTCAACTGATTTAAGTGCTGATCGATGATTTTTTGGTGATTTGATATGATCTGATAGACCATAATAATTCCAAGAATTCTACTAGGAATCTAACTCTCAGGCCTATACTGATTCGGCCTTCTCCAAGCCCTATTTAAAGGATCCCTGGGCTATAAAAAAGAGCATCCTAGAGAGAGGGTACGTTATAGGATAGAGGGCTTAGCTTTGGATTACGGGTTGGCCCACCCCTATATCATTTTTAAGCCTATTCCATCTTCAAGATTAAAATGTAACAAGGAAGAAGAAGAGGAAGCCCAGTTCGTTACATAAAGTACGATGGAAGAAGATGAAGTGATATAACCAACTTCCTAACAAGGTTATGATAAATCTATTTTGGATACTTTGTTACCACTTTTTATAGTTTATTTAATTATTATTTTTAATTCTTTGTAATTAAATTTTAATAATATAAAATTTATTTTTATATAATTTAAATTTTTATTATTTATTTTTATCATGAGTAGATGCTAAGATCTGATTAACAGATTGAATGTATCAAAGTTTTAATTTTTATTCTTTGCATATTTAATTTATATTTTCTAATCTTAAAATATTTTTCTTTTTCTTTTAAAATCAAAGATTTCAATTTATCTTACGTACTATCTCCTCCATGGATTTGATCCGACTCACTGTTTTCTATGCAAGTTTAATTAATTAGAAGTCAGTTTTTAAACTTATAATCATGATGTCTTAACGACAACATTACAATCTATCAAGACTTTATAACATCATTTGATATGCTCTAATACATTAGTTTAATCTCCTTGATATGCCTTTATATATCTTGATACACATTGAACATTTATAATATATTCTCTGATATATTACTACATGCTCTAATATACTATTGACGCACTAATGAATGCTCTGATACATTGATATTTAAGCAACTTTTCATTAATCTAATACTTTGATAACTATTCACGCTCTAATACACTGGTTAATATTAAGCAATTATGCTTTGATACATTAAGATTATGCTCCAATACTTTGAGAACATTATCAATCATATGCTTTGATACTTTGAAAAAAATAAAAATTAATCTCACTTTGATACCAAGATTCTTTAGTAAATTCACTTTTGAATTAACTCTAAATTTCATATGTTTATACACTCAAAGATTTATCATCATAAAAAAAAAAGAGATTGTTGACTTTGGCTTGATTTTGTTGAATAATAAAATGTTTGAGTATATATGAGATACTAATATTTTGTTTGAGTGTTGAAAATAATGTTTCAGGTATCCAACATATTTGAAAGAAAATGTGACTAATTGATTAAATCTTAAGCAAGTCTCACTTTTTTGGATGTCTTCACAAAGTGAAAATTCAAAAAAATCAAGAATTAATGGATATCTAAAAGATGGTTTGGAAGAAATCAAGTCATAACTTCAAATTTTAAGTTTGGTAGATAATTTTTGGGTTGATACAAGCTATGAGCCGACTCATGAAAATGGTGAGTTGACATTCAAAGAAGCCCTAGAGAAAAAAGAAGACTAGCATATAGAGTTTCAGCCGACACAGCCTGTGAGTCAACTCAAGCTCTTGGTGAGTTGACCATGGATCAACTCAAATTTCATGAGTCATAATCTCAGAAAATCCAGAAACAAAAAATTTTAGATCTAGGTTATGAGTTAACTTAAGGTTCTGGTGAGCCGACTCATGAAGCACTAAGAGTCGACTCAAGCTCCATAAGTTGATGTTACAAGAAAATTTCAGAGAGGCTATTTGTTAGCATAGGTCTGTTAGCTAACTCAACTTGCTAGCGAGTCAACTCATAAAGGTCTATGAGTCAACTCAAGAATTGGGTGAGTTGATTCATTGATTTTGACAGATAATAATGGCTAGTTTTTTAGGAAGTATAGAAGGTTGTGTAACATTCCAAATGGCTAGTTTTTACTTTCAAATGATCATAAACTATCATTTGAAGGTTCTAAAGGTATTAATTCTTCACCAAACTCATTGAAGAAAAAGGGAATTCAATAGAAAGCAAAAACTTTCTAGAGAGTCCTCTAAAGAATAAACTTCCAAGAAAGAAAAGCCAAGTTCTTAAAGAGTGTGCCATAAATTTTAACCACCAGCTTTCAAAATAATCATTACTGGCTATCCAACGATAGGACAACTCAAAGATTATTTCAAGAGCTTCAACAACTTTTGTTTTGCTATTGTAGAGAGCTTTTGATTTTAAAATTTTATATACTCTATTTCTTGTACTGTATCAGGTTTCAAAGAGATTGAAACTAGGGGATAGGCTTATCCAAGCCTTATAATTGGATTGCAAGCTAAGGGATGGCTTATTATGAGGTTGTGGTTCGTGAGACAAAGGAAACACTAATTAGGTTTTGGTTCAAGCCTGAAAAATAAATCGGCTATAATCTTTGAGGAATTATAGTAGAATTCCCAAAGGATACTTGGAGAGTAGACATAGGTACTTGAGGTGCACTGAATCACTATAAAATCTTTGTATGCTTGCTATGCCTTGCTATATTGCTCTTTTTCTTTTCATAAGCTTAGTGTTCACTTTAATTTGCACACTATTAATGCCGAAATTTATCAAGCACCAGAAGAAGATACTGGAGTAGGTAGTGCAGGCTAAACTTTGAGAGGTAGTACTTGTAAAAAAATCTTGTCGGGGATGGTCTTGGTGAAGGCACTTCAATGCTCAAATTAGTTTCAAGCCAATAGTATTGAGGAGCACAGGCAAAAAGATTGCATACCTTGGAGGCTCTTAAAGAGCCCCTTTTGTAGAAGTAGGAGACAAGGGTACTATTGAAATGATCAAGATTCCAATAGATCTAGTGAAAAATGACAAGCCTATCATACAAGCTGTTAGGGGGCCTTTTACTTGCAAGAGATGTATGTTTCTAGTAGTCACATCATCTCTTATGACTACTAGGAAGAGACATCCCTTGCAAGTAAAAGGACAAAAGTAATCTATGTGACAAAGAAACTAGCCCTTTGTTGACTAAGTGCTGCCTGAACAAGCTTAGATGGCCTAAACAGGCCTGGTCGGATAGCTTGAAGAGCCATGGTGAGATTGATTGTATGCCTCAGCTTGTATGGAGTGCCTGGGATGGCATAAAGAGGCTTGGTCAGCCTAGATGAGCTTGGATCACTTCTAGATGACCCTCGATCGGCCTGGATGAGCGTTGGTCATTTCTGAATAACCCTCGGTTGGCCTAGATGAGTATTGGCTTGGACGAGCCTTGGTCATTTCTAAATGATCCTCGGTTAGCCTAGATGAGCCTTAGTCATTTCTGGATGACCCTTGGTCAACTTGAATGAGTGTTGGTCATTTTTAGATGACCCTCAGTCAACATGGATGAGCATTGGCCTGGATGAGCCTTGGTTATTTTTGGATGACCCTCGATCGACTTGGATAAGCATCGACCTAGATGAGTGTTGGTCATTTCTGGATGACCCTTGGTCGGCCTGGATGAGTATTAGCCTAGATAAGCTTTGGTCATTTTTGGATGACCTTCAGTCGACTTGGATCAGCATTGGTCATTTCTGGATGATCCTTAGTTGGCCTGGATGAGCCTTGGTTATTTATAGATGACCCTCGGTAAGCCTAGATGAGCATTGGCCTGGATGAGCCTTAGTCATTTATAGATGACCCTTGGTTAGCCTTGATAAGCATTGGCCTGGATGAGCCTTGGCTATATCTAGATGACTTTAAGTCAACCTGGAGGAGCGTTGGCCTGGATGAGCATTGGTCAATTCTGGATAACTCTTGATTGGCCTAGATGAGCATTAGCCTAAATAAGTGTTGGTCATTTCTGGATGATCCTCGATAAACTTGGATGAGCATTGACCTGGATGACCCTTGGTCATTTCTAGATAACCCTCGATCGACCTGGATGAGCATCATCCTAGATGAGCATGATCACTACGTAGGTGGTCAAAAATAATTTTATCAACTCAAACTATAGTTAGGATAAGTTGGGATCGTATCCTCAGGGATCAGTTAGAGTTATGTTCACTTTTAAAATTTTTTGTTAGAATTTTAATCAAGTTAGAAAGATAAAAGAGTGTGAATATATTTATAACTAGGAACAAGAATTAAATTAAACCAATAAGCAAGAGATTAACAAGAATATGAAAGATGTCTTAAGTTTCAATTTGGTATTTACTATTATATTAAGTATTTATTTAATATGTAATTATTAAATTATGATTGATCCCCGAACATAGCCTATCTTGTTGAATACGGATCTTGATCCATTCCTATATAGCCATAGGCTATTCAAAGTTTCTAATCATAAAAATAAAGTTTTCTATAATTAGATTCTGAGCATAGCCTATCTCGCTGAGTACAAATCGTATCTTGGAATCATGACTCATCTTTATATAGTCATAAGCTATTTTAAAATCTATTTATAGTCTAGACATAAAGAACACTACTTGAACTAATGAAAAATAATTTTATTCATGAAAAGCAAACATTACAATCAAGCATTAATTACATAAAGAAAAAGTACAAAATACAAATACCAAAAACCTCATCTACTTTTCAAAGATTAAAACTCCTTAGCCACACATGATCTTCCTTTTGCTCTCCCTTTATGAAAAACTCTAAAGAGATTATAGGGGTTGATGCCTCAAGATGGAGGTATGGGAGCCTTTTTATAGGTGTTAATGGAGAAGAGGTTTTCATAATTTTTCGATATGGGACTAAAGAAAAAGATCAAAGGAATGGCTAGGATTTATTTGCTAGATAATAGATGGCTAGAAAGAGAGGTAATCAAATAAGGAATAGAGGGATAGGGACACCTCCCAACAAAAGTTGGTTTGGAAATCCTTTACCAAATCAATGTTTGATTGGCCAAGGACTTTCAGCCATGGGATGGAAATCAAATATCTAGGAATCTATCGTGAATCATGCAATCAAAACTTTATCAAAACCAGATTGAATCATAGTCATTTGATTGCTATCGGTTGTGCCTGATTGAATCCTAGCTGTCTTCTACCTTACGATTAGCTATGCCAATCAATGGTGGATCGATCAGCAACAACGAAGATGGCTAGCGGCATTGTCTCCTCGGGATAGCGAGTGATGGCCAGTGATGGAGAAGAAGATGGGATGGAGGTGAGCAGAGGAGTGGCAACATGCAGCTTCGATAGTGATGGTGAAGGATGGAAATAGTGGCATCGACATTTGGGGATGATGATTGGCAGAGAGCAGCTGGGCGGTGACATAGTAGATCAAAAGCAGAGGCATGGTGGGAAGGAAGAAGAGAGTGGTGGCATTGGCTTGGGACAAGGAGGATGAAGGTGGCAGTGTCTTAGGCTAGAGAAGGAAGCGACGGACAGGGAATCGGCAAGGATCTTGGAACAGTGGTGATGGAGACTTGGAGGTGGCATGGCGGCTCTTGGAATTATCTCAGGTCGGTGACGAAAAGGACCAGTGGACAGGGAAGCGACAAGTGACTAAAATCCTTCCATGGTCCATGGCTCTGAGTCATGGACTATTAGCAATGGCTATCGATGGACCTTTGAGCATTTTATAAACCAAGCAACTAGTCTATGGTAGGCTGGCTATTTTAAAATTCGTGCAACTCTTTAATAATCCTTAAACTTTGATTTCGAGCTCATTTTAAGATCAATTCGCTTCAAATTTATTTCAAGCCCTTTGCATTGTTAATCTTTTTTCCTGCAAAAATATATAAAAGTATCAATTTTAAATAAATAAATATAACTTAATTCTTAAATTAGTACTTAGCATCGACCTAGATAGCATTGGTCATTTCTGGATGACTCTCGGTTCAGTCTTATGAACCTCATTTCGACTTGAATGATCCTTATTTTGACCTGGATGATCCTCATTTTAGCCGATGACCTTTATTTTGGCCTAGATGACCCTCATTTTGGCCTGGATAACCCTCATTTGACCTAGATGATTCTCATTTTGGTCTGGATGACCCTCATTTCAGCCTGGATAACCCTCATTTCGGCCTGGATAACCCTCATTTCAGCTTGGATGACCCTTAGTTTGGCTTATTGATCCTCATTTTGTCATGGATGACCCTCATTTCTGCATGCCTTAACTGCTTGAAGAGTCTTGGCTTAAAAACGTAGTAATGTTGAAATTAAAAAAATTGTTAATGAATTAATGACCCCGTTTGATGATTGGAGAGCATGCAACGAGGACTACTTGGACCTGTTATCTTGGCTTTATATCCTTGGCCCAAGCAAAATTATCCCCAATTGATATCCCCTACTCCTTGGTCCGAGCTTTGGTCAGGCTATAAGAGTACATATTCAATAGATACTAAGAATATGGAGCCAAGGCTGATCAAAGGCTTCTTCAACGAGTCGATCAGAGGCTGTTGAGGCTCGAGGGGCCATTTTAAGGTCTTTAGGCTCTGACTGATTAAGGGTCACCTGGAGCCATGGATGTTGATCACCTTTTGGAGCTATGACTAATCATAGCTTGGTCACTTGGAGCCATTGGCATTGATCACCTTTCAGGGCTCTGACAGTTGTGAGCTGGTCCTTTGGAGCCAAGGGCACTAATTACTTTGGGCTCTGGTCGATAGCGACTTGGTCCTTTGGATCCAGGGCACCGATTGTCTTGGGCTCTGACCAATAGTGACTCGGTCCTTTGGAACTAGGGGCATTGATCATCTTGAGCTCTAAGTGATAGCAATTTGGTCACTTAGAGCCAGGAGTATTGAATGGCCTTAGGGCTCTGACCAGTTATGAGCCAGTCCTTTGGAGCCAGGGTCACTGATCATCTTGGGCTCTGATCGATAGGGACTCAATCTTTTAGAGCAAGGGGCAGTGATCGCCTTGGGCTCTGACCGATAGCAACTCGATCACTTGGAGTCAGGTGCACTAAATGGCCTAGGGCTCTGATCGATTGCGAGCTGGTCCTTTGGTGCCAGGGGTGCTAATAGCCTTGGGCTTTGATCAATAGTGACTTGGTCACTTGGAGCCGGGGATGCTAAATAGCCTTAGGGCTCTGATCGATTGCGAACTGGTCCTTTGGAGCCAGGGGTGCCGATCATCTTGAGGTCTGATCGATAGTGACTCAGTCACTTGGAGCCATGGACGTTGAGTGGTCTTGGAGCTCTAACCAATCTAAGATTACTTGGAGCCATGGGTACTGTGGCATTAAAGTTTTGTGGCTTCTTCAATTTCTTGCTAGTTAGTTAAAATATGCATAACCTAATCATAATTTTTTTATTAAAAAATAGGAATTGTCACGTTACTGATGGATGGGAGGAAAATCATGGTTTGGATGGTAGAATCCTATCAAGCTTTAGAATCATGTTTGGGTTGCTCCCAGTAAAGACTTTGATTACCCTTGCTATGGATTGGCTATGGATATGTAAGAAAATATAGTACGCAACGGGGGTTTTAATGTCTCTTACCATAAAATTTTCGTAAGCTAACACTTTTCGGAGACCAGGCTTTTTGGGGGTCCAGCTTTTGGGTGGTTAGCTTTGAAAGATCGGCCTTCTTATCCTTGAGTTTGGGCTCTGATGATCATTCTTATCTTGTTTCTTTTTTTATCCCCTCCATTTTAATAGAGAGCTTAGAAAATTTTTATTTATCGAGGAAGCTGATGACTCAACTTTTCCTTACGCACCCTGCTGACAGGTCCCAAATTCCCACAAGTAATGTTCTGTCTTCTTCGGGATAAACCAACCGGTGGTTAGGAATTCTTCTTCGTGCATCCTCCTTAGCTTGCTATTGCCCTACTATTCTGCCTCTTCCAGTATGGCCCGTTTTTCTGCCTCCCTCCAAGTTCTTTCATTGTTGCCAATGGGGGCCACTTCTTGCTGTGGCCTCGGGCTATGGAGTGTGCAAGCTTTGTCGCCTCCCTTCCATGGCCCAACAGCACAGGAAGCGCTCCAAGTTCGGCGGGAAGCTAGTCGGCGACCCGGCCGGTGTAGAGCTAGAGGAGGGGTCTTTTCACGGCACCAACCCGAGGTGAGTCCAAGGAGGGACCTTGCGGTCATCGGCAAGGCTTCGCCATAGATTCAAGTGGAGCCTGAGGCTGAGGCGGGAGCTCATTGTCACCAATCCGATCGTGGAGAGGCCGAGCGGCTGTCTTCCCTCCTTGCGGTCGCCGAGCTAGGGGATCTCCTCGATACGTTCCGCTTGGCCTAGAGCTAAGGTAGTCTTCTGGCTGCCGAGGACCCAGGCATAATTGGGTCTGAGGCTAGAGTCTGAGGGCGCTGATCGATCGGTGCTGAGCCAGGGGGCCTCGCGGTTGTCAATTTGACTATGGAGGCCAAGGGATCTTCATGGGTGCCACTCCGAGCATAGAAGAGCTAAGGCGGGGTTGCTTGGTCATCAGTTCAACGGAGGTCCTCATGTGCATCGAGCGGAGCCAAGCCTGAGGGGCCTTGCTATCGCTAATCCAAGCAGGGAAGAGGCCAAGATGGGGTCTTCCTCGGGGGTCGATCCATGCCGAGCGGAGGAGAGCCAATGCAGGATCTTCCATGGATGCTGATCCAAGCGAAGAGCTAGGGACCTTGTGGTCATCGGTGAGACTTTTCCACGGCCGTCGATCCGAGCAAAAGAGAGAAGGGCGTACTTCCCACGGTTGCCGGGCTAGAGGAGACCTAACGGGTGCTTCTCATGGCTACTAGGGTGCAGAGTCTTCCATGCAGTCATCGATCCGAGCAAAGAAAAGGCCGAGATGGGCTCTTCCTCGTGGGTGCTGATCCATCCGAAGGTCGGGGCGGTCATCTTTTGAGTGCCGATCTGATCGGAGGCCATTGCGGTCATTTTCTGGGCACCGATGAGGGATCTTCCATGGTGTCTTCCGGACTAGAGGAGAGATGAGGCGGTCTCCTAGTTGTTGACCCGGCCATAGCTGGGCCTGAGGTGGAGTCTTGCAGGCGACGATCGGGCCGGAGCTGATCCAGAGAGGGAGTCTTCTTGACTGCCGATCTAGCGATGGCTGGGCTTAAGGCAGGTCTCTGAGGGTGGCGACCGGGCCGGAGGAGAGACGGTCGGAGGTACCTTGCGGCCGCTAATCAGAGTGGAGAAGAGATGGTCGGAGGGACCTTCAGCGGCCTCCCTTGGGAAGGAAACGGATCAGGAGTACCCTATTAGCCCAAATGAGGCCGACGGGCTTCGCTTGGATGGGGGTAGGGACAGAGATGGAGACTTTCGGCGGGCCTCCTCCATAGGTGATGGCTCTGAGCTTGGCCTCATCTTGGGGCTTGGAAGATGGAGAGAGCTTGCCTCAGCATCATTTTCTAACAAGGATTTTGTAGGCAGCGTGGATTCCTTCAAGGAGGAGCCCTTGGGAACGTCCAATGCCATGAGAAGAGGAAGCTTCTCTTTTGGTTTCTAGCTCGAGTGCATGGTGCATCACCGTGCGGCCATGCCAAATTCCATGTTGGACGATATGCTATATCATTTTTCATTCTGGTTCTTAGTTGTACATTACCTACTATGCATATATTATGTGGTTTGCCCCGATGCACTTGAGCATGGTCCACTTAATAATTTCTCCACGTACCCCATGCATGGCAAGATTTTTTTTCAGTACGTATGGATATTGCCTCTGGATGAAGATAAAAAATTGATGAAGTAACATTCCATGCCTTTGTTTGCCACTGACATTGCCAGGCCTTGACATTGAATTATTTAGAAATGATCAACCCCTGGATAATGACTTTTGATCGCTCTTGCTACAAATTGTAGCTTTTTGCAGACTTGTGCATGACCGATAGATTAGAGAAATTTTCCATGACTTGGGCAACAAGTCCCATTGAGCTTCTGAATTTACCGTCGAGCTACTCCTCGGTGGTAACATTTTTCATCCTGTGGGTCAATTTTTTTGTAGCTTTTTATAGGTCCATGCACTTGGGTTGGCTTTGGCCTCTTGTTCTCCTTGGCTCAAACTTCGCCTTGACTTGGCCTTGGTCATGTCCTATATGATCAGGGACGGGCCACATCAACTTTTTTAGGATGGGCCAAAAAAATATTAACCTATCTTAAGCAGTATTCTATTGCTAAATTGTTCCTAAATTTCATCTAATCAATTCAAACCACCCGAAATATTAATTATATTTACTTTATTATACCATAACATTCATATATTCTACATCTTTCCATATTGTTTAGCATTTCGATTCACAAAAAAAAAATTGTTATGTGGAACTTCTCTTTTGCAAAAATCCATTCTTAATATGATAAAAAATGGATGTACCAAAGTTATTAGATTAAGTGGCTTACCGTTATTACCAAGAAGCAAAAACTTCAGAAGAGGGCCAAGAGGCTGTTGTTATGGTGGCGTGTCGGCTCTGGCGTCGCCGCGTTGAACCACAGGAGGAACCGAAGAAGAGTCATCGTCGAAGAGAGAAGACAACGGATGGCTGGGATGGGATTTGGGGCCTTTGGACTTCAGGACTTTAAAGTTGAAAGAGACGGCTGGGGTCGACCGTCAGCGAAGGAGACAGCGGGTGGGGTGGCACCGTGACAGGTGGGGGCAGCGGGTTCCCTATCGGGGGCAACGACGGTCGACGGGTGGAATTTGGTTGGGCTTCGAGATTTTGGAGGAGGAGACTGCTGGCTGCTGCGGTGGCCGTCGACGAAGGAGACCTGTGGCAGGTGGGCTGGCATCGCGATGGGTGGGGTCAGCATGTGCCATGTCGGGGGTGGCGGCAGCCAGCACAATCTGGTTTGGGCTTCAGGATTTTGGAGAAGGAGATGGCGGTCAGCTCCGCCTCTCAAGTTCACCTTTTTTTTTTAACAAGATTTTTTGGAATTTTTTTTGGTACAGGGAGAATTTTTTTTCACTGATTTTTACTCTATTTCGATTTTGTTTTTGAAATCTTTTTACCGATTTTTTAAGAATTATTTTTGAGGAATAGAGGGGGGGCCAAATACCGATTCTATATTAACTTATTTTAAACAAACGAGGTTATTCATTTATTTATTGAAAAAATTAGGGGGACCAAGGCCCCCCCTTCCCCCGTGGTGGTCCACCCCTGCCTATGATGGACTGCACCGATCCACTCCTTCCCCCTCCCAACATGTTATGGCCCAATAACTCGGTTGACATGCTGATTGCACAGTCGTTCACCTAGTCATTGTTGAGGAGTAGGATCATGCGGGATTGGTCTAGCTTCACCCATGGCTCAAGGCTGCAGTGCTAAATGATTATCATGTGAGGCACATTTAGGCAATTTGTCAGTGGCCAGTGGTGACCTAAAGGCTAAGGAACAAGCAATTGTTAGGAAAAAGTTTTGGCATCTTAGGGGCCTTTAATGGGTCCGACCACCTTTTCCGACTCGTCTACCTCTACGAGCCTTCTTGCATCAAGCAACGAGACACTTATAGTGTGCTTCTCTTCCTCTAGCACCATCTTTGGATATAGTTCCTCCAGGCAGTGGTCAAGGCGTCCTTCCATGTCCACCCCTTAGACTTGCTGCTCTCTTGGTTCTGTCTGTCCAACGCATGCCCTACGAGCACCTCAAGGTGTGGGGCTTACCATATATGTCAACAAGAGTGCCCTGGAAGTTGCTTCCATGGAGGGCCGTTGCACCAGCGAGCCTCTGCCGGTTTTCTATGGATGGGAAGGAAATGGATGGAGATGATGGCAGAGATGGACGAAAGCGCCATTTAGAGAGTTAGATAGAGATAGAGGCGAAGAAGCCTTTAGAACTTTTATTTTTAAGAAAGTACTACAGGTAACAAGATGTTATTCCTCTCTCTTATTTTCTTATTTTCTTATACAAAAAGTACTTATAGAAAGTAATGGAGAGTCAGAGAGATGCCACTTCTCACTCTTTTTTTTGGAAGTGATGAAGAGAGAGATGTCAGTTTTCTCTTTCTTTCCCTCCTTTTATTCTACTTCTCTCTTGGCTATTTTTTGATAATAAT
Source organism: Areca catechu (assembly GCA_021397845.1). Lineage (NCBI taxonomy): Eukaryota > Viridiplantae > Streptophyta > Magnoliopsida > Arecales > Arecaceae > Areca > Areca catechu. Next base: position 156,896,304 of record CM038050.1, on the reverse strand, counting down.
AAAGTTTACTTATAAGCTCTCTATTTGCCTGAGGTTGTGGGACTATAGGCACCCTCCTCCTAATTTTTACCATAGCCCCCCTCCTTATTTTCTACCATAGCCACCCTCCAATTGAGGAGTCTACATATAGACGGGGGTACTATGTATGGCCGGAGTGGCCCTTCTCATTGCTGGGGTTTTCACCATGGCACCTCCAAGTGTCGATGCTTACTATCTTGATGTGAGCTTATGATTGTTCTAGTGATGTTGGCGATGCCTATAGCATCGAGTCGGATCGTGGTGACACAGGAAGAGGTTGCACTATAAGGATTGGTGTGGGGGCGACCTGAATAGTTTGGATGATCACCAATAAATTCGAATCTTATTAGAAGAGCTGGTTGAATGGCTCAAAACTAACTCCCACTAGCCATGCAAGTAGTAGAATTGGCATGGCAAGATGCAACCTTCTGCCTTTAGTTTGCACTTCTTAATATTATTTCAAGCCCTTCCTCTAATCTATTGGTACCAAAATTTATCACGCACCGGAAGAAGATGCTGGAGTAGGTAGTGCAGGCTGGGCTTGAGGAGGAGGTACTTGCAAAAAATCCTATCAAGGATGGCCCTAGCAAAAGCATACTGATACTCAAGTCAATTTCAGGCCAACAGTATTGAGGAGCACGATAGAAAGAGTGATACCGGGCGCTTGAGAATTCCCATTTGTAAAGGTAGAAGACAAGGACACTATAGGAATGGTCAAGATCCCAATAAATCTAGTGAGAAATGACAAGCATATCATGCAGGCTATTAAGGGCCTTTTACTTGCAGGAGATGTCTCTTCCTTGTAAATGAAGCCTTTATCCTATTGTAAGGTTCTGCCATGTTTCCTTGTGGCATGGATTGCTTTTGTGCTCTTCTTAAATATAAGGATGTGATCGTGACTAGTAGTCATAAGAGATGATGTGACTTGTCAGGCCATTTATATGTGGAGATGAGCATTAGTTAGCCTTTGGTTGACTAAAGGAGTGCTGCCTGAAGAGGCTTGGACAGCTTAAAGAGATCTGGTCGGATAGCTTGAAGAGCCATGGTCGGATTGACTGCATGCCTCAGCTTGTATGGAGTGCCTGGAATAGAATGAAGAGGCTTGGTTGGCCTGAATGAGCATCGGCCTGGATGAGCCTAGGTCATTTCTAGATGGTCCTCGGTTGGCCTGATGAGCATCAGCCTGGATAAGCTTTGGCCATTTCTAGATGGCCCTCGGTTGGCCTGGATGAGCGTTGACTTAGATGAGCCTTAGTTGGCCTGGATGATCGTTGGCCTAGATAAGCCTTGGTCACTTCTAGATGACCCCTAGTCAGCATGGATGAGTGTCGACCTGGATGAGCATCGGTTTGGATAAGCATCGATTTGGATGAGCATTGGTCATTTATGGATAATCCTCTATCAGCCTAGATAAGCATTGGCCTAGATGAGCATTAGTAATTTCTGGATGACTTTCGGTCAACCTAGATGAGCATTGTCCTAGATGAGCATTGATCATTTCTAGATGACCCTTGATCGACCTGGATGAGTGTCGGCCTAGATGAGCATTGGTCATTTCTGGATAAACTTTGGTCGGCCTAGATAAGCATCGATCTGGATGAGCCTTGGTCATTTTTGGATGACCATTGATAGGCCTGGATGAGCGTTGGCCTGGATGAGCATTGATTATTTCTGGATGACCCTTGGTTCGGCCTGATGAACCTCATTTTAGCTTGGATAACTCTCATTCGACCTGGATGACCCTCATTTTGGCATGATGACTTTCATTTCGGCCCGGATGACCCTCATTTTGAACTGGATGACCCTCATTTTGGCCTGGTGACTCTCATTTTGAATTGGATAACCCTCATTTTGGCCTAGATAACCCTCAATTTGGCCTGGATATCCCTTAGTTCAGCCTGATGACCCTCATTTTAGTATGGATGACCCTCATTTCTGCATGCCTTAATTGCTTGAAGAGACTTGGCTAAAAAATGTAGTAATGTTGGAATCAAAAAATTGTTGATGAATTAATGACCCTATTTGATGATTGGAGAGTATAAAATGAGGGTTGACTAGACTTGTTATCTTGGCTTCATATTCTTAGCTCAAGCAAAATTATTCCTAATACTCATATATTTTGCCACACAAATACCTCAGGTTTTTCAAATATAGTATATACTTGTATAAGTTTTTGAAAAGTCTAATTCACCCCCTTCTTGAATTGTCACGCTAGGCAACAGCCCTCTCTTGAGTGCAAAGAGGTCACAATGCCCATCCTCGCATCCAAGCTTCCATCTGTTGAAGCTATAGTTATGCCCCTCCAAGGCCAATCCCACCATTGCCAACCCCCAAAAAAAGGTTGGGGATCAAAATTTGTAATTTTTTTCTTTTCTTTCATTTCTTTATCTAAGAGAACTTTTTTGTTAATAAAATTATATAAAACTTTTCTATCTTCTTGTGTACCATATCATTTGTTTGCTGGTATGATTGCATTCAGGATGTCGAGCCTTCATCTGGTGAGCTCATTATTGTTGATCCCCTTTCGAAGGCTATAGAATTAGGGCCTATATTAATAGCTTAGAGAAAAAAATCAAGGTGATAAGCAAGAAGGCTGTCGACCAAAAAAAAAAACTATCAAAGGCACATGGGGTGCTTGAAAAAAGAAGATAAGGAAATTGAATGCCTTTGATCAATAATCTGACAGAGGGATAAGGCATATATTATCGAGAAAGCCAAATTCGTCAAGAAATCAGAGCTTGTTTGGAATTGCTAAATGGGCAACTTTAGATACAGTTGCTAAGGCTATTCAAATGCGTAGTCAACTTTGTTCTGCTTGAGAGGAGGTCTCTATCCTAGAATCACTATTCATGTTTGGAGAGGCGAGATGGGGGTTGGTCGCTCGGATAGTGCAACTTCAAAATGAGTTGCACAGTGCTCAGGAAAATATCTCCATTCTTGAGCAAGTGCTAAAGGATAAAGATACGGTGAGCAGCCCTTAGGCCATAAATTATCGTGGTTGCATCATAGCCAACTGAAGATCGGGTTCGAGAGAGACACGCTGATCAAAGGAAACTTCAAGGATGCAGGCCAATCCCAGGATAATATTGGGGCAGATGTGGTGCTTCCAAGCCTTGGAAGACCAAGAGAGGAGTCAAGACAATGACTCCAAGTGTTTGGATCAGTTTAGATCTTAGGGCTAGGACCGGGTTGGTCCTATGGTAGAGGTTCAGCCATCATGGGCTTGAGATCTAGGATTTTGGATCTTGAGAGGGCTAATTCAATGTTTGATCGGATTTGAGTCTAAGTGGATGTGAGAGTGGGTCAACTCATGGGTATACATAGGCTTGGCTGAGTACTCTTGTAATTGAATTAGCCTTGGAAGAATTAGAATTGGATTTAAGTTTATATTTCTAGTCCTATTTGGATTTGAAGAATCTTTTAGTCTATAAAAGAGGACCCTATATAAAGCTATTACTAATGGAATTAAGAGATCTCTAATTCTTCTTAAATTTTTCTATCTTCCTCTCTCCTCATGCCATCAAGAAACATCACATAGCAAGAAGATGCAATGCCTAGAGAAAGCAAGATGTCCAAATAGATTTTAGCATTCTATTTTCAGTACTGAGAGGTCCCTGTTCTTGGGATTGTTTCTCTCTCCATAGAACTTCATTTTGGATGAAATTAAAATAATAGGGAGGGAACTTCCTGGTGATATTACAATTTTAATTTCATGCCTACAGGACATTCGAAGAACTTCCAAAGTTATCGGCAAGTTGTTGGTTGCAGAATAGAATTTTGCAAAATTCTATGTAGTTGGGAATCCAAGTCCAAGTAGGATTCAAACTTTGCTATTATTCAAATTGATTTGGGCTGTCTTCAAGATGTGGAAAAAAAGTTTCTGGTATGAAACCAAGAGAGATACATTCTAGAGGGTCAAGAGCTCAAATAGAGTAGGATTTGGATACTGATGCGCAAAGTACTAGGTTGCAGAAAATCTCTGCACTTATGGAAGTTGTGAAGAGATACTAGGGCTTGGTGTTTAGCTGTTCAAACAAACTCTGATCAACATGAAACTTGGTAAAGGCATCCATTGCTGAGTTTTGAATATCCATGTGAAGGTTGGCGGTCCTAACAATTGGTATTAGAGTCAAGAGATGCATGGAAAGCAAAGGCTATCATCCAAAGATTTTGCACACCCTATTCCATGGTACCCTTCTTAATTCTTCTTCATAGTTTATTTATGGCTAATTTTTTGTATCACCATGAGTTGCGAGATGAAAGTAAGGTTTGAAAAGTTTGACAGGAAGGGAAGCTTTTCAATGTAGAGGGTAAGGGTAGAGGATTTGCTAGTCCAACTTGGGTTGGATTTGACTTTGAAGGAAAAGCTAGTGGATATGATAGAAAAGCAATGGATTTCACTAGAGAAAAGAGTATGTTCGATGATTAGGGGATGTTTGGTGGATGAGGTATTATACGACGTGCTAGAAGAGAGGTCATCCAAGGAGTTTTGGTCGAGGTTGCATACCATATATATGGAGAAGAACATGTGCGATAAGTTGATACTGAAAAAGCAACTACACAGCCTATGGATGCAGAAAGGTGGGGACATAGTTGGGCATATTCAGTGGTTTGACTAGATGAGCATGGATTTGCTAAATCTTGAAGTGAAGATAGAAGAGGAGGATAAAATCTTGCTTTTGCTATACTCATTGCCCTATGTCTTTGATCCAATAGTAATGACTCTGCTATACGGTATGGAGATGCTACACTATGGGGAGAAAGCATCGCTACTCAGGTCCAATGAGCAAAGGGAATGGATGACAAAGAATGAAGCTTCCTAAGAGGGTCTCATCATAGGAGAGAAGCCTAGGAGAGGAAAGGATGGCAGCAAATAAAGGGAATGGTCCAAGTTCTAGAAAGCTGGTAAGGAGGCAAGGTGTTTCAAGTGTAATGAAATAGGGTACTTTAAGTAGAATTGTCCACTTAGGAAGGAGTGCATGAAAAAAAGGAAAGATCTGATTCCATGAGTTTTACTGCTAGTTTAAAAGAGGACATTCTCTTGGTGATTTTAGAAGAGCTCGAGAGGTCAGAAGAATCCAAAACGACATCAGTTGTGGAGGAGAAGCAGCAGGAGGTCCAACAAGGTTATGTTGGATGGCTGACTTTGATTTTTGATTTTCTTTTTGTAGGAGTACTAAGAGGAGTCGAGATTCTAATGGAGCACCATCCAGAGATGCCTCTACATGTGGAAGGAGTTTTGATACAAGTTCAAGGCCAAGGAGTACAAGGAAAGGTGCCAAATTCTAGCACCAGTGATGGTGATGCATTGTACAGGTCGATGCAAGATATGCAGGTACTGGAGAGGAACGACTTTGAGGAGATGGTGTCATATGCATGTGTAATAGTGAGAGAGGATTTGAATACTTATAAAGAGGCTGAGGCAAGCCCTAGGAAAGATAGATGGGTCTGAGTTAGGATAGGCAAGTTGTAATTCCTTAAAGAGAAGCTAAAATGGTGTATGGTGCATGTGCAAAGGAGAACAGAGCCAAAAGGACATCGAAGGGTATACAGATACAAGCAAGGACCTTCAACCCAGGTGAAGGTGGATGTCTTAGTAGCCTCCAAGGGAGCTTCAAAGGTCAAGGGTATAATATTGGTGGAGTTTACATAGGAAGCTATCAGAGCACGCAGCATCAGCAGGATCATGTAGACAAATCATGTGGAGTGTGCCAAGACTTATAGGCACCAAGATAAAAATTGTTGGAAAAGATGTGATGATCTTAAGCCTTGATAAACTAGGAGAAGAGTCATAGCGATGACTTCGAGAGTCTAGGATCGGTTTGTGTCCTAAGGCTAGGACCAGGTTGGTCCTAGGGTGCAGGTTTGGCCCTCCACGAGCTTGAGTCTAGGATTTTGGACCTTGAAGGGGCTAATTCAATATTGGATCAGGTTTGGATCCAGGTGGATATGAGAGTGGATCAAATCATGGATGTACATGGGCTTGGATGAGTGCTCTCCTAATTGGATTAGCCTTAGGAGAATTAGAATTGGATTTAGGTTTATGTTTCTAGTCCTATTTAGATTAAGAGAATTCTTTGGTCTATAAAAGGGGACCTTATGTAAACCTATTACTAATGGAATCAAGAGATCTCTAATTTTTCTTAAATCTCTCTCTCTCTCCCCTCTATCTCTCTCTCTCCTCATGCCATTAAGAAATATCATGCAGTAAGAAGAAGCAATGTGAAGAAAAAGTAAGACATCCAAATAGATTTCAGCATTCTATTTTCAACACTAATAGGTCCATATTCTCAAGATTATTTCTCTCTCAATAGAACTTCATTTTAGATGAAATTAAAACAACAAGGAGGGTACTTCCTCGTGATGTTACAATTTTAATTTCATGTCCAAAGAACTCTGAAGAAGTCCTAGTATTATCAGTAAGTTGTTGGTCACAGAATAAAGTTGTGTAGAATTCTGTACAGTTGGGAATCTTAATCTAAGTAAGATTTAAACTTTGCTATTGTCTAGATTGATTTGGGCTATGTCTAGGATGTGAAAAAAAGGATTTCTAGTCTAACAACAAGAGAAACATATTCTAGAGGGTCAAGAGCTCAAACAGAGTAGGATTTGGATACCGATACATAAAGTACTAAGCTACAAAAAATTTATGCACCTAGAAAAGATGTAAAGAGCTATAGGACTTGGTGTTTGGCTATCCAAATGAACTTTGATTGATACAAAACTTAATAAAGGCATCCATTGCCAAGTTCCAAATACCCATGCGAAGGTTGGCAGTCCTAACAGGTAAATGATAGCATGATGGGAGGAATGCATGAGATGTTCGACCTCGAGCACATCATCAACTATGACACCATGGGACATGGTCTGGGTGCTCTACCTAGATCTCGACCTCTCCCAATCACCATACTTGGTGAAGAACATCAATGTGTTCATCATGGAGATTGGCATGACATGCTCAAAGGATAGGTTGGGTTTTTCGCTTGAAAATTTCTTTCCTTTTTTTTTTATTGTCATTACTCATCTTTGATGATGACCTTTTGTAGCCCTTGGCACTCATGATGTAATGTAACGAAATTTTGCTCTTTATTTGTCATAGGTGTGAATGTTTTTATTACTTTGAATGTTTGGATGATCATTTCTTGATCATAGAATGTTGCTAGACCTTTACCATTAGGATAGACCATGGTAGGCTTGGGTCAATAGGTTAAGTAGGTCAACCATAGGTTATCATGAAGTAGATTTAGACCGATTATTATCATGAATAATCTGAATGATCACCTCTCATATATGGCTGATCAAAGGCCTTTGAGTTGATCATAGGACATTAAGGTTCCAAAGTGCTTGAAAATAAAATTTCTTCAATCGACCAATCAAAGGTCTTCAAGGCTTTGGCCGATCAAAGGTTATTTGGAGTTGAAAGTGCTAAATAATCCTAGACTCTAATTGATAAATAGTCATTTGAAGCCATGGACATTGAAAAGCCTTGGGGCTCTGATCAATCATTAATTGTTTAGAGTCGAGGGTGTTGAATTGCCTTTGGACTCTAATCAATCGATGATCTCTTGGAGCCAGGTCTTTGATTGATTGATGGTCATTTAGAGCTAGGTTTGCTAAACCATCTTTGGGTTCTGACTAATCGATGGTCGCTTGGAACCAGGGGATATAACCGATTCAATGGTTATCTTTGGAGTTGGGGCATTGAAAGATATTGGGACTTTGATCGATTGATGGTCATTTGGAGACAAGGGCTCTTACTAATTGATGGTCATTTAGAGCTAGGGCTGCTAAAAGGCTTTGGGGCTCTGACCGATCGATGGTCGCTTAAAGTTGGAGGCTCTGACTAATCGATGGTTGTTTAGAGCCATGGATCATTGTGAGGGTCTTAGGGTGTCACAAAAGTACTTTATGGTTGGTATCCTGAAATTGATCTTAAAATTGGATACCTTGTCTCTGTAGTTGTCTTTCTATGCTTCCGAATGTGTTTGGTATGTTGTCGCATGGTAGGAGCCTTAGTATCGTTCTTTAGTTTTAGGGTGCAACATGGCATGGTGTGTCACTTAACATAAACTTGACTTTCAGGGACAATTTTGATTGGGCACGACTCTTGGGTAGGGGGTGGCTTTACTAAACTACTTTGGTGAGAATGTTGGGGCATAAATGCACTATTCCTAGGGGGATAGAGACGTCGATCTGGGTGTTTGATCGGGGTGTTTGCCTCTTTGACTTCCCACCCAAAAGATGCCTAGTCAATGTGAGAAGGACACATGTTTCATGCTGGTTGGCATTGGGTGCAGTGATCTTTCTTGGATCCTCTATAAACAGGGGGCTTTTGAGGCAAATCTTCACTAAATGCTCCTACTACCAAGGTTTGTAGAAGGATGCTATAATCGGTTTCTAGTGTGGTATTAGGGTTACAGGTTTCCCTTTCTCGATGGAAGGATTTTTCTAGGGAGGGTTTCCTAGATTATTTTTAGGACATGTTGATGGATGCTTACCTTGGAATGGGAGTGTCGAGAATGGTCGATTCTCTAGTTGCATCACCGAGGCTGTCATCAACCGAAGGATGGAGTCGAAGGGGGGGCCATGGCTATGTGCTTCATCACCAAGTTCCTTCTCAAGCAGGACCTAGCCCTTAGTGGAGAGGTAGCAAGTGCATCTCCGAGAACCTTGCTTTCGGCGATAGCCGGTGGCACCACCCTGGGATATGTAGGGGGTGGTCTCTCAACTTCTTTAACACTATCCTAAGTTTGCTAGCCTTTTCTCCTACATCTACTTGTGGACAAGGACATGTTTTTCGTCGCACCAATCCCTTATAAAAGGGGGGCTACACTTGTGCTCTATGTCGAGCAAGCCCCAAGATGGAGATAGATGGCCTTTTTCCTGACTGACCTTAACCCTTCTAGTGCTGTTGTCCATGTCTAAGGGCATTCAAGAATCATTTCGAAGTCATAGGAGGGTTCCTACCACCGTTGGCAAAGCACAAAGCTTTGGAGTTATTTCTTGATCTCTTGGGATTATTGTTTAGCCATCATCCACCTACATTTTTTATTGATTTTTTTTTTAAGAAATGTAATCGGGCTATAAAGCTAGAAGCACATGTAATGCACCATTTATTAATAAAATTTATATTTTATATTTCTATTTGTGTTTGGTCACCATTTTCAACTACTTTGCCATGTCCTTTGTCATTGTGCTCGCATCTCCATGTGAGGCCTTTGTCAGGAGCTTTTAAGGATGTTAGATGAACTTTGGAAGAGGCTTATCTTGCTTAAGATACCTTTCATGGGGGCCTTCATTGTCGAGGCTTTCTTAATTTCCTATTAGTTAGTAGGGATATGCATTGCCTAATCGAATAATCTTTCATTTAACAAATGGTGGGAGATTACATTACTGGTAATACACTCAAAGATTAGTTGAGTTCCAAGGTCGAACCAGGGAACTTCCATCCAATTACTTCAGTCGGTAGGTCTCAAGCTTGATGACTTCCTCTACTTGATATGGATCTTCCTAATATGGAAACAACTTGCCCCACTTACCAGGTTAGGAAACCTTCACTTGGCATAGCTGCAGATCACCAATGCTAAAAGTTTTGCTTCAAACTTTGTAATTGAAATACCAAGTGATTTGGTGTTGATAAGCTGCCATGCAGATGCATGCTCTTCCTCAAACTTCATCCAGCATGTCTAAGTTTGCTAGTCATCTTTCTGAGTTGGTCAGTTTGTCAAAATTCTTAACTCACATCGATGGAATTCTAAACTCGATAGGTATCATGGCTTCAGTGCTAAAGGGCAAGCTAAAGGGTATCTCCTGTTGGGACCCTTGGTGTCATTCGATACATCTAAAGCATGTGATGAAGCTCATTGCCCATGACCTTCTGGCTTTGCCCAATCTCCTTTTTAAGCCTTGGATGAGGGTCCAATTTGCGTCCTCCACTTTTTCATTTGCTTGGGGATGAGCCATGGAGGTGAGATGGTATGAGATTCCATGGTCTTCATAGAACTCTTTAAATCTATTCTCTATGAATTATCATTCATTATTGGTGATTAACACTCAGAGTAGACCAAATTGATAGATTATAGATCTCCATATGAAATCTATCACTTTTATCTCAGTGATACGGGCCAGTGGCTCTGCCTTCACCCAATCGGTGAAATAATCAATGGAGACTAGTACAAGTTTTTTCTATTCTGAAGTAGGCAAGAATGGACCAAGAATGTTCGCCCCCCACTGTGTGAAAGGCCAAGGTGCATGTATGGGGGTAATTGGCATGGCGGGCAAGTGTTGCATGCTTGAGTTTCTTTGGTATATGTTACACCGCATGGCAAAGTCCTCCGCATCTTTCTACATCATGGGCTAATGGTAACCTTGTCGAAGAAGTTTGTAAGCTAACACCCTTTTTTCAATGTGGCTTTTGCACATCTACTCATGGACCTCCCTTACCATATAATCGCCTTGGATGGGCGCAAGTACTTTAGGAGGGCTAGAGAGAACGATCTTTTGTAGAGCTTTCCTTTGTGCAGGAGTACTAAGAGACTTGATATTTCACCTTGTAAGCTTCCTTCTAGTCTGCAGGGAGTGTCCCATCTTTCAGAAAGCTAACCAATGGATAAATCCAGGAGGACTTTCCCTCCAACTGCATCATCTCTGATGATTCTTTAATGGTTGGCTTCTTCACCGACTCCATGTAGGCTATTTTGGATAGGTCCATCAACATAGAGGTCACCTATTTGGATAGCAAGTTAGCTTCAGAGTTTTTTTCCCTTGGTATTTGTTAGATTTCAAAATTATGAAATGTTAAAGTTAAGTCTCTGACCTTTTATAGATATTTTATTATATTCTCTTTCCAAGCCTCAAAGTCACCTTTGATGTGTTCGACGATTAGTTGTGAGTCACTGTAGGCCTTCAAATCCCATACCTCCAACTTCTTAGCTACTTGGAGTCTTGTAATCAAGGCCTCATACTCAGCTTTATTACTGGTTGCTAAGAATTTGAAGTGCAAGACATACTCGACTACGACCCCTTCTAGGCCCAAAAGGACCAATCCGGGCCCTGATCCTGCTTGGTTGGACTACCCATCCACATACACCTCCTAGGCATTATATGGTTCTCTACTAGACTTGGTGCCTGTGCTAAGGGCTCTACTTCATTTGGCTCAACCAGCTCGTTGAGGATGGTGCACTCAACCAAGAAGTCCACTGGTACTTGGACTTTGATTGACAGTCAAGGCTAGAACTTGATGTCAAATTCAGAGAGCTCGACTTCCCATTGGTGATTCATTTAGATGTGTCCAATTGGTTAAGAGGATGATGGTATGAGACTGGAAGTATGGTTGGAGCTTCCTGGCAGCAATAAGATAGGTGTAGATCAGCTTTTCCTATTTGAAGAGTGGGTCTCTGCATCCCTCAAGATCCAACTAATATTGTAGATCAGTTTTTGGATCTTATTCTATTCTTAGATCAGCACTGTACTTATCACCAAGGATGAGGTCGCCTGGTATAAAAACATCTCCTCACCTGGGTCAGGCTTACCCAATAAGGGCATGGAACTAAGGTAGCTTTTAAGGTCCTTAAATACTTTCTGGCATTCCTCAGTCCACTAAAAGTTTCTTGGTTGCTTCAGAGTTTGGAAGAAGGGAAGGCATTGGTTGGCCAATCTTGAGACGAACCGATTCAGGGTGGTGATCCTTATGGTAAAATGCTAGACATCCTTGATCATCCTCTAAGGGCCCATTTCATGGATGGCCTTGATTTTTTTTAGGGTGGCCTCTACCCCCGGTTAGAAATTATGAAACCGAGGAACTTCTCAAAGGATACCTTGAAAGCACACTTGGTAGGGTTTAGTTTCATATGGTATTTTTGCAGGGCAGCGAACGCTTTTAGGAGTTCATCAATATGGGTGTTAGTGACTTTACTCTTGACATGCATATATCCACGTACACATCCATATTTCTTTGATATAGTCCTTGAAATTTTGTTTACAAGGTGTTGACTCTAGTCTTGATTTTGATAATTGACAAAATACTTAAGTATATATGAGTACTAATGTATATTAAAAGTATTTATTAGATACAGGTACTCATCAATGTTGAAAGATTGAAAAGATTGTCATTTAGTTGAAGAAGCCATGGATTTTCAAGTTATAAGGACTTTGGAACATGAAGAAGATCTTGAAGAGCTCATAATTTTAATTTGGATGAGTTTCATATCTTGGCACACCCGGCACGCCAAGTATCGAACCAAGTGTCGACTCAAAGTATCAATTCAAGGGCAGAGAACAAGAAAAATACAAAACTGTGTCAATCCAGAATTTTTGCCTTAAGCTGACCTGTTAAGAGTCGATTCACCTGTCAAGTGTCGACTCATGAACAAATCAAGTGTCGACTCACCTGATTCAAGTATCGACACTTGGAGTAATGGCTAGTTTTTTTCTGAAGTGCAGAACTTTTTCAATTTGGTTGCAACGGCTATATTTTCTCCCCCAACGGTCACCAACGATCAATAAGGTTTGGAGGGCTATTTACATACTACCAAGCTTAAAGGAAAGTAATTCCTTTAGATTGAATGATGAATTTCTTGAAGATCAAGTGAAGATATTTTAAGGATCCAATTATTGAGAGGGGAGATTGTTGACTCTGGTCTTGATTTTGATGATTGACAAAATACTTAAGTATATATGATTACTAATATGTGTTAAAAGTGTTTATTAGATACATGTACTTATCAATATTGAAAGATTAAAAAGATTATCATTTAGTTGAAGAAGCCATGGATTTTCAAGTTATAAGGGCTTTGGAACATGAGAAAGATCTTGAAGAGCTCACAATTTTAATTTGGATGAGTTTTGGAGCTTGGCACACCCGGCATGCCAAGTATCGAACCAAGTGTCGACTCAAGACTTGAGAACAAGTAAAACACAGAACTGTGTCAATCCAGAATTTTTGTCTTGAGCTGACCTGTCAAGTGTTGACTCACCTGTCAAGTGTAGACTCAGGAACAAATCAAGTGTCGACTTATGAACAAATCAGGTGTCGACTCACTTGATTCAAGTATCGACACTTGGAGTAACATCTAGCTTTTTTTGAAGTGCATAACTTCCCCAACTTGGTTCCAACGGCTATATTTTCTTCTTCAACGGTCACCAATGGTCAAAGAAGATTTAGAGGGCTATTTATACACTACCAAGCTTAAAGAAAAGTGGGTACTTTGGATTGAATGATGAATTTCTTGAAGATCAAGTGAAAATATTTTAAGGATCCAATTATTGAGAGTGTTGAGCCTCCAAGGATTAAAAAGTGAGAAGAAGCTTCCAAGTCCTCATCTTCAAGCATCCATTGAAGCTTCAACATCAACATAGAGATAAGCTCAACAACATCAATCAAGTGCCTCAACGAAATATTTGCTTTTTGTAATAAAGCTTTTATATTTTCATTATTGTATTTATGCTTGTATCGTTTACTAGTTTCAATGAAATTGAAACTAGTGTCTAGGTTGATGGTGAGCCTTGTGTGATAAAAACCAAGAAAGTTGTTGGTGAGCCTATGTTACAAAATCGACTAGATTCTTGGTTAGCCCGCAAAACCAAGGGGTTTTTGGTGAGCCCGTGAAAACCAAGAGATTTTTGGTTAGCCCATGAAAACCAAATGAATTTTGACTTGTGAGCCCGTGAAAACAAGTTGGGTTTGATAAGTGATCCCAGAAAACTAATCGGCTGTAATCAAGTATGATTCTAGTGAATTTCCAAGAAAAACTTGGGGAGTGGATGTAGGTGCCTTGAAGTGCACCAAATCACTATAAATCTTTATGTGTTTGTGATTATTTTTATTCTTGCATTTACTTCTTTATTTTCACTGCACTTTATTATCATGCTCACAAACACATGCTTTGAATTGGCACATTGTTTGAAGTCTTGCAAAAAAGTTTTAAAATCCAATTCACCCCCTCTCTTGGATTGCATCATCATCACCGGGCAATAATTGGTATCAGAGCTTGGAGTCCAAAATTATTGGTATCTAAACTTGGTGCATTGCAAAGAATCCAATGATTTTGAATTAAAAGATCATGGCAGCCCTAGAAGGTGCTTGTTTTGCTATAGGATATGCAACTAATAGACCACCATTTTTCATTGGCACTAATTATATTTTTTGAAAAACTCGCATGCGCATCTATATTCAATCTATTAGTTATTATCTTTGAAAAGTTATAGTTAATGATCCGCATATTCCTTCCATTTGGGTTAATGGCATTTCCATTCCGAAGCTCGAAGAAGATTGGAATGAATATGACATTAAGCAATCTAAAATTAATGCTAAAGTAATAAACTTGCTTTATTGTGCATTGGACTCTAATGAATTCAATAGGATCTCCACATGTACATCGACGAAAGAGATATGGGACATACTTGAAATTACTCATGAGGGTACTCTTCAAGTGAAAAGTACTAAAATTAATATGCTTGTTCATTCTTTTGAAATATTTAAAATGCTGCATTTTGAATCTATATCTAATATGTATACTAGATTTATGACTATGGTTAATGAATTGAAAAGTCTTGGCAAAGTCTATACTAATGCTAATTTGGTGTATAAAATTCTTTTTGTCATTGCCAATATCATGGAATCCAAAGATAATGGCGATCCAAGAAGCCAAAAATATTAATACCCTGCCTTTGGAGGAGCTTATTAGTTCACTCATGACCCATGAGTTGAATTTATGGTATAAAAGAGTGGTTGCTAATCAAGAGAAGAAGAAGATAATAGCTCTCAAGGATAAAAAGAAATTCAAGGCAATGATAACAACTTGGAACGATAGCGAAGATTCAAGTTCGGATGATGAACAAGAAGTTGCAAATATTTGCTTCATGGCAAATGAGGAAGAGTTATGTGCTGAAAATGAATATGATTTTACCTTTGATGAATTACATGATGCATTTAATGATCTTGTGCATGAATACAAAGTATTAAAAATTGAGCATATGAAACTAAAAAGATATATAGATTCTTTTTCTCTTGAGAACACCAATCTTGCTAATAAAAATCATGATTTAAATATAAAGATGAGAAAATAATAAGAATAATCTTTCTAAAGAAAAATAAATTTTAGAAAAAGAAAATCTTGATTTGAAAGATTTATGTAATCAGTTTTCAAATGAGAAAAATGTTTATTGAATGAAATAAAAATTCTAACAAGGTCCAAGATTTTTATATCAAATGATGAGCTTTTAAAGAAAAACAAAAATCTTGAGTTGAAAAACAAGAATTTCTTTGTTGTTACTTCTTTCAATATTGCATGCTTTAAATATAACAAATTTGGACTTAATATATATCCTTGTAGATTAAGAAATATTTGGGTTCCAAAAGGAACTATATTTACTAACTCTAAAGGATCCAAGAAAGTTTGGATACTAAAATTGTCCACCAAGTTTATTTTGCAGGAATGTCTTGCAGCTCAATATGAAGAAAAAAAGTTGTTGAAAAGTGGCTGTACAAGACAATACTAAGAGTGGACAAGCTACTTTTTGGATTGAATGGTAAAGGAAAGATTATACATATTGATAAATTCTAAACATTTCCTTTCATAATTAAAAATATAGTTGAACATTTGTTATAAATGTTGAATCAATTACTTTGAAAATTATTTTAAATGATTAATTAAAATCAAGTTTAGACTTATAGTCATTGATTATGATTATAAACTTTTTGATGTTGATGAACTTCATGCTATCATGATTAAACTTGTGATTATAAGACCTTCACTTGATTTTGATTAATGTATCTTAAATTATTTCATGAAAAATATTTTTAAAGTTTCATATTCTTTGAAAATTATTTTAATTAATTAATTAGATTCAAGTTTAGACTAATGTTCATTTATTGTGATCATGAACTTTTTGATGTTGATGGATTTTATGCTCTCATGATTAAACTTGTGATTATCAGACTTTCACTTGATTTTGATTAATATAGTTTTAAACTATTTCAAGTAAAATATTATGATTTATATGTTTCATGAAATATATATATATATATTTTTGGTATTTTTTGCTTAAGTTAGAAATGATTTGGATCAAGACTAGAACTGGTAGTTAAGGATTACATTTAAGAAGAAAGTATGCATATTGATAAATCCTTGCTCCAATAGCTAAACTTGGTACTAGATTACTTCTAACATTTGTATGGATAATCAAAATCATTTCAAATCATATGGTTTTTATGAAATGTATTCTATTTTATATCCATGCTTAAACTAGAAATGATTTGGAACAAGTATAAAACTAGTAGTTAAGGATTACATTTAAGAAGAAGGTATGCACATTGATAAACCCCTAATCCAGTAGCTAAACTTGATATTATATTACTTATAGTATTTGTATAGATATCAAATCACTTCAAATGAATTTGAAATAATATTAAATTGAATCTTTAAAATGTCAACCTCCTATATTTTGAAAATCTTGTATATCTTAAAAATTCAAATCTTTGATTTCAGACTTAGTATTTATGTTCATATCTTAAATTGTCTGAAATTATGATGCTTGTACTTTCTTATTTTATTCCTCAATTAATGCATATTTTTAAGGAAAAATAATATTTAGGGGGAGCATCCAAAGATTTGTTGTCATATATAATACTTTCAATATTTTCTTGATATCATCCTTTATTTATATTGCTCTATTACTCCTCCCTGCATTCAAATCTATTTTCTTTGAGGGGAGTTACATTCAATTAGTATTAAAATTTATTTCATTTATAATCTTCAAAAAAAAAATTATTTCTTGCATGTGCTTATCATGTTGTGGTATCATGTTCAATTGGTATCATATTTAAATTAGTATTATGTATTGATTTTGATGATCTTCTTGCTATTCTTTCCACCTTCATTTCCATTTTGTATTACCTTTCACCATTTTTCATGATGACAAAAAGGGGGAGAAAAATGTTAAGTATAAAAAGGGAAAAGAATTGATAAACATGAAAAATTATATGAGAAATGAAAGAAAATATAAAAGGGGGAGAAGAAAGCAAAATATTTTAATCTTAAGGGAAGAATTAGTAAGGGGGAGATTTTGAAAAACATTTTGAAATCATATTTTGAGGAGGAGCTTGATACTTATTGATTTTGAGCTTACATATTTATCTTATTGTTAATCTTTTTAAGTTTATCCTATTTATATACTTAAAGATTTTGTCATCATCAAAAAGGGAGAGATTGTTGACTCTGATCTTGATTTTTATGATTGACAAAATGTTTAAGTATATATGAGTATTAATTATATTTTTAAGTGTGTTTATCAGATCTTAGTACTCATCCATGTTGAATAAAGAAATACATGTTTTCAGTTGGAGAAAGTCCTTAAATTAATGAAAAATCAAGTATAAGGACTTTGGAACATAAGAAAGACTTAGAAGGACTTAAAATTTGATTTTAGAGAAGTTTCAACAAGTTTTAGCACTGGCACACTCAAGCGTTGACTCATGAAGATGTCAAAGTGTCGATTCATGAAAAAATCAAGTATCGACTCATGAAGAACTCAAGTATCAACTCACTAGTTTCAAGTGTCGACACTTGGAGTAATGGTTAGTTTTTTCTGAAGTACAGAACTTCCTAAACTTGCTTCAAACGGCTAATTTTTTATCTCCAACGATCATAAACGGTCATCTATGGTTTAGAGAGCTATATAAATACCAAAAATCAAATGGAAAAGTAATCATTTGGTTAGATCATTGAATATCCTTTAAGAATTCAAGAGTTGAGTAGTTCAAGCCTTCAAGCTTCCAAAGATAAGAGAGTTGATCCAAGTCCACAATATCAAGATTCATTCAAAGGCTTCAACAAATTGAAAACAAGCTTTTTCAACATCATCCAGGGATTTCAAAGAGATACTTGCTTTATTTTAGAAAGCTTTATTGTATTTTTTACTTTCATTCTTTCATTATTGTATCAAAGTTTTTGGTGAGCCTTGGAAAACCAAAGAGGTTGCTGGTGATCCCGTAAAACCAACATAGGTTGTTGGTGATCCCGTAAAACCAACATAAGTTGTTGGTGACCCATAAAATCATCGGAGGTTGTCGGTTAGCCTAAGTTATAAAACTAACAAGAGGTTTTGACTTGTGAGCCCAGGAAAACAAGTTGGATTTTGATTAGTGAGACTGGAAAACTAATCGACTGTAATCTTTGTGATTATAGTGAAATACCCAAGGAAAACTTAGGAGTGGATGTAGGTGCCTTGGAGTGCACCGAACCACTATATATTATTGTGTTTGTGATTGCACTTATTTATTGCTTATTTACTCTTGCATTTATTTTGTTAATTCCATTGCATATTTTCATTAAGATACAAACACTTTGGCAAAACATAAGCACTTGATTTGAATTAGCACATACTTGTTTTATATCCATTGAAATAGTTCAAATAATTTTTAAAATCTAATTCACCCCCCCTCTTGGGTTGCATCATCATTGGGTAACACAAGGCACTGATAAGTTGTACATGCATTTTTTAGACCAAATAGCATGACCATATAACAAAAGAGACCTTGGTCAGTTATGAAAGTATTTTTTTCTTCATCTTCTAAGACCATCTGGATTTGATTATAACTGAAGAAAGTATCCATAAAGCTAAGGAGATCATGGCCTAACGTAGCATCCACTATATGATCAATTCTCGATAGTGGGTAGCTGTCCTTCAGACAAGCCTAGTTCAAGTTGTGAAGTTGATACAGATTCATCACTTTTCATTCACTTTTTTTACCATGATTATGTTGGAGATCTACTCTTGATAGGTGGCCTCTCTAATAAAGCTTGCATCAAGCAGCTTGTCGACCTCTTTGACTATCACCTTGTATTATTTGTGTATGAAGGTCCCCTTCTTTTGCTTGAATGGTCAACACTTTGGATCCACATTCAACTGATGCACCATCACTGAGAGGTCAATGCCTGGCATGTTTGTTGGCATCTAGATAAAAATATTGATGTTCTCCTACAAAAATAAAATTAGTTGGTTTTTGGTTACCTATGATAGGATTTATTCATAGATGACTAGCATGTAGAACTAGGCTCTAAATCTTAGATGCAACAGAAGCAGAGATCATGCAAAATAATATTTATAAGCATGCTGATTTAAAATTAAATCATAAATAATTTATTTAACCTTCTAATCTATTGGAATAATATTATTATTATATCTAAAATCTTATAAAATTAAAAAATGAAGGATCCACTTAGTTATATCGCTTAACTCCCTCTTCTAGTACCGAATTTGTTAGATCAATCAAATCTATCAGGATTCGTCGGAGCCACACACATGCCTGGCCTCTGCTAGTATCTATATGAAGCCTACTTTATCAAATCACTAAGACCCCCAGAAGACTAGATCTCTACAAGTCTTTCTTCAAGCACAGAGATGGACCTTCTTATAGTCTAAAATAGGACTTAGTAGCCATCTCTCCTTTTCTCTCAAGGAATTAAATACCAAAAAATAAAAGAATATTTTTTAAATATTTTGTATGAAACTCTCACCTTTTATATTTCTATAAAGATATTATACTCTGTTTTTTGTGAAGAAAAAAAAATAGGATGAGTTTTAGAAGGCATCCATGTCAGAATTAATTCCACGTAGTCTAATTTCTGTGCATCTTAAAAACCATGAAAAATTTCCTAAAAAATACCTATTAAAAATTCAAATAAAATTAGTTTCTTATCTAATTTGATCAAACTTTAATCTAGATAAGATTCCATTTTTATCTAGTAGAAGAGAGAGTCCCATATGAGAAAGAGGGGTGCCAACTTGGCACCTCTTTCTTCTCACCTTGTGCGCCAAGAAGAGGTATGCATTTTTATGCCCTACTCTTGGTTTTTGCATGAGATAAGAGAGAGAGACCTAGTCAACTAGGTCTCCTAGCTACTAGTCAATTTTGACTAATTTTTTACTGAGTTTAAAAACCGACCTTTTCATACCTGGATTCAACTAAAATCAAAAAGCCTATTGACCCGATTTGACTAGGTCAAAAATTCAGGTCAAACTTGAATTACCAATCTAATAACTTTAAATAAAGTTAATAATAATTAAATCTGATTTAATTAAGTCCAATAAAGTTAAAAGTTATTATAATATTTATAAATAGGTCCATCAAGCTAAAATTATCAAGTACTAAAATTAGCAGGTGCTAATTTCAATAGGTGCCAAAATTAGCAAGTGCCAAAATTGGCAAGTACTAAATATGTAACTCTTACATTGATCCATGCTCATGGTTAGGTCAACTCCTATTGTGTGTGACCCCTCAAGTTCTATTTCATCTGGTAGTGAGATATACTATAATCTCTATTATAGTATCATCAAAACTCTTCCAATAAATTGAAATAATTTCAACTCAACCCTAACTTGGGTTATTGATCCAGAAACGATTCTAATGAGCTCTCACAATCCATCAGTGATACCTAGCAATATGTAGTAGAAATCTAGTAGATTAGAAATGAACCCCTAGGAATAGTTACTATATGATCAAATTCCTCAACCGAAAATCTTGGCAGGATGTAGATCATGAAAACTTAACAAACCCTAAGATTTATCATATGTCAAACTTAATTATCTTGAGTCCAATTATGATTTCCATGAAAACTCCTTTTCAATATCACACTACTGTGACCATAGATTCAAGGACATAGCCAATTTGATGACATAGGATTATACCTTTACTACTAAGGTCGATAGATCCTATATAAGTGTACTTCCTACTACATTGAAACTACTATAGCCAACAAATACTATGAGGTTCTAAATGGCAAGGGATCATGTTTATATGTTGTCAAACCATAGCAATCTCAATGTAAGTAGCTAAGACACTGTAGGTCAGGAATTACTTATACAACTGTAACATTTAAGAAGTCACTGATGAGTGAGTAGATATCCTTGTGACTTCTCAAACTTGGTCATACTCAGTATTGTTGCTACTAACAATTACTTGCACTCTCACTCCAGTGTCTTTACACTATAGACTCAAGACTCATCTATCGAAAGAGAGGTAATTCGTGCACTAGTCTTGATGGATCGATCACCGTCCTCGTGATGATCTAATGATCTGGAGCTTTTAAGAATTAATCTATAATGATACATGTCTCAAATTCTCAACTCATGAGAATATGTGTCATTATCCATTATCTTCATGGATGATTCATAGACACATTAGATATGAATGAAAAGAATAAAGCCTAATTTTATTGATTTCAATAAATTAAGTACAAAATTATATCCTAGAAAAGTTACAATGTATCATGCCTACTTGGCTTTAGGGCATACATCTAACAATCTCCTACTTGCACTAATGCCAATTAGTCATATATCTAAGTCCTATCCTCTTAAGGTGGACTTCAATTTTTTGATGGCTCAACTACTTCATTAGTGGATTTGCCATGTTATCCATAATCTACTCTTCGCACCTTGATGTACTTTTTCTCGAGGTAGTCGTATATGATATGAAACTGCCACTCGATGTGCTTGGATTTGTGGTAAGACCTGGGCTCTTTAGCAAGGGCTATGGTACCATTGTTATCATAGTATAAAGGGATGATATATGATGGCATCACTCTGAACTCCATAATGAATTTCTTATATTATAAGACTCCTTTGTAGCTTCAAAGATAGCAATGTACTCAGCCTCCATATAGAATTAGCAATGATAGGTTGCTTGGAACTTTTCTAGCTAATAGAACCACCATTGCATAGAATCATATATCCTAATGTAGACCTTTTATCATTAGGATCAGATATAAAGTCTGAATTAGTATGTCTTTCTACCCATAAATCAGGACTTCCATTAAAGACCAAAAATAAATTCTTAGTTCTTCTTAAGTACTTAAAATTATTCTTCATAACAATCCAGTGCTCTTTACCTGGATTCGACTGATACCTGCTCATGACACAGCTAAGGCAATATCAGGTCGAGTACGTAACATAGCATACATGAGGCTCCCAATTGTCAAAGTAAATGGGATCATGCTCATGCACTATATCTCCTCAGGTCTGCTAAGACACATCTTCATGGAGAGACATATGCCATGCCTAAGGGATAATAATCCCCTCTTAGAGTTTTCCATGTAGAATCTTTTCAACACTTTGTATGTACAATTTTTTTGAAAGGCCAAGCATCCTATTCAGTTTATCTCTATAGGCCTTAATTCCTAAAATATAAGATGCTTCACCTAGGTCTTTCATAGAGAATTCCTTAGACAACCAACTTTTAATCAAAGATAACATGGGAATATCATTTTCAATTAGGAGGATATCATCCACATACAATATGAAGAATGTCATAGCCCTCCCATTGACCTTCTTGTATATACAAGGCTCCTCCCCATTCTAGATAAAATCAAATGATTTGATCGTATCATTGAAATAAGTTTTTTTAACTCTGAGAAGCTTGCTTTAATTCATAAATGGATCGATATAGCTTGCAGACCTTTTGATTTCCATCACTGGAAGTAAAATCCAAAGGCTGCTCTATATAGATATCTTTCTCAAGAAATCAATTAAGAAATATAATTTTCACATCCATCAATCATATTTCATAATCATGAAATGCTGTAATGGTAAGCAGTGTATGAATAGATTTCAACATGACTACCGGTGAAAGAGTATCTTGATAGTCAATGCCTTCATGCTGACTATATCCTTTTATCACTAGCCTAGCTTTATAAGTCTATACCTTACCATCTGTACTTATCTTCTTTTTGTAGTCTATTTACACCCAATGGATACTATCCCCTCAGGTGGATTCACTATGGACGTAATCTAGTTCAAGTGCATTGAGTCAATTTTTGACTTCATAGCACTCAACCATTTCTCGGAGTCAATGTCTAACATCGCCTCATCATAGGTCTTAGGATTAATTATTTGATCCTTGTTTCCTACAAGAAACATTTTCTCTATGTTCTCAGTAAGCATACCAAAGTACTTTTTAGGAGAATGAAAGACCTTACTAGACCAACGAGGTGGTGGAGCAACTACATCTACTAGTTCATTAGTTTAACTTGATCTCTTTCAAATTGCCCTTCAGAGACTTTCTCATCGAGCTCAATTAATCTTCCACTACCATTATCTGAATAAACTATTTTTCGAGAAACATGACATGCCAGCTCATAATTATATTATGATCCTTTGGAAAGTACAAGTAGGATCTTATAGATTCTTTAGAATATCTTATAAAGTGAGCTTTCATTGATCTTGACTCTAATTTGTCTGCCATGAATCTCTTGACATAGGCAGGACATCCTCAAATCTTGAAATGTCTAAGATTTGGTTTCTTACCAAACCACATTTCATATAGAGTGGCAAGAATGGATTTAGAGGGAACCTTATTAAGAATGTGAATTAAAGTTTGCAAGACATGTCCCTAAAGAAATAAAGGTAGGTTAATGAAGGTCGTCATGGATCAGACAATATTCAATACGATCATATTTCTCCTTTCAGATATCTTATTGAGCTGAGGCATACTAGGAGAGGTCCATTATGAGACTATGCCACTGTCCTTGAGATAATCCAAAATTTTTTTACTAAGATATTCACCTCCCCGATTTGACCGGAGAACCTTAAAAAGTTTTTCTACATCATGTTTAAAATCCTTGAATTTATTAAATATTTTAGATTTATGTCTCATAAGAAACACATACTCATACTATGAATAATCATTAGTAAAGATAATGAAGTATTGAAAACCACCCCTGACTGGTACATCAAATGGTCCACACACATCAGTGTGCTCCAGGACAAGTAACTCAGTAGCCCTCTCCCCTAACCTACAAAGGATAATTTGGTCATTTTTCCTTGAATGCATGATTCGTAAACTGGGTATGATTCAAAATTAATTAGATCTAGGATACCATCCTTTTTCAGTTTGTTAATCTTTTTCTCTCCAATGTGACCAAGCCTAAGGTGCCACATATACATTAGGTTTAGGTCATCTTTAGGTCATTTATGTCCTATGGTATTCACTATTTGTTCGTTAATATTTACAGATACATTTGTATGTAAATGATACATACCATCAATCAAGAGAGCTTTTGTAGCTAATTTATTTCTAAAATAAATCGAATAAAAGTCTTTATTGAATATAAATCTATAACCTTCCTGTGCTAGCATAGAGATAGAAATCAAGTTTCTACTAGCTACAAGTATATAATAACAGTCTCTCAAAACTAAACTAAATCCTAAAGACAATGATAGAGAGTATGCTTCCATGGCAATTGCAATAACTTTTATACCATTTCTAATATACAGGACATCTCTCCTTCCCTTAGTGCTCTACTCCTTACCTGACCCTGCATTGAAGTATAAATATGAGCACTTGAACTAGAGTCTAATATCCAACTAGAAGTAGAAGATACCATAAGGTTTGATTTAATAATAAACATAGACATAACTTCTAAAGGTGCATCTATCTTTTATTTCTTCAGGCTGTTCAGGTACAGCAGATAGTTTCTCTTCCAATATCCATCAGTGTTGCAGTGGAAATATTTTTCTTTGCTCATAGTAGGGTTCTTTTGACCATCCTTGTTCTTAGGCTTACTATCCTTCTTCTGCTTCTTCACAGGCTTTTTCTTTTTCCAAGCAGACTTTCTCTTGAATGAAGATGCCTTTTTCACAACAAGAATAGAGCCCCTTGAACTTTTTATGATTTTCTCATTACTTACTAGCATGTTTAATAATTCAAGCAAAGTGTAACTCAATTTGTTCATATTATAGTTTGTTACAAATTGAGCAAATAAGTTAGTCATGGATTGAAGGATCAAATTGACTTGTAGTTTCCTATGAATCGGTATGCCCAACTTCTCAAGCTATTTGATGTCTTTAATTATTGTCAAGCAATGATCATGGACTAACTGCCCTTCATGCATTTTGTTATTAATTAGTCTTTTTGAGACCTCAAAGTATGTGGTATGATTGTGTTCACCATGCAGCTCTTGTAGGTGAGTAATTATAGCCTTGATAGTTGGCATATCCTCATGCTACTTTGTAATTCATTTGACATTGAGGCTAGCATATAGCACTTTACCTTATTATCATCTTCCATCCATTTCTCATGTGTTGATGTTTGTTGAGCACTAGGATGGTTAGGTAAGATGGGGGGTCCTAGTCGAGCACATAATCCAACTTCTTAGAACTCAAGACTATTTTGAAGTTCTTAAACCAATCCTTGTAGTTAAGATCAACAAGTCAGTTTGTTTTAAGTATACAAGCTAATGGATTGGAAGCTAATATGGTTTAGCTGCGAAAGAGTAGAAGATTGGATTAGACTTATGTACTTAATAATAAAAATTATTCTAGGAAATTTGATAAATAATTTAGAATTCTACTAATTTCACAGATGTCACACACTCCCCTCGTGGAGATGTGAAAATCCCTCCATGACCAAGATTTCTAGTGGATGCTACAGTCCCCCCAATATGCAGTACCTCACCATGCTAGTTATTAGTAATTTGCTATACCGAAGAGTGGACAACTCTTATCCAATGCAACTCATGTATATTGCAGTGACTCGATTTCTAAGTCATGAAACCACATCATACCCGGTTATTGATTCAATCCTTAGTTAAGACTGACCCACTATTCATGCTTAGGCAAAGCTATCATTGGATCCCTCACCATGCCCAATTATTGGGCCCAACTCCATCTATACCTAGCAACATCTCATGCTAATAGAGTGGTTGCATCTTTCCGGTGTAACTGAACCACTATAACTAGTTGAGAATAGTCAACACTAGTAGGATACCCCTACACCTATAATGGTGGAAGACCTAAGACTTGATATTAATGAAAAAGTTTGAGTTCAGATCTCATCTAAATTAGTCAGTCCAATCATATGTCTAACTAAATAGGTTTAGGTCAGCATAATTTTATATCCGACAAAACTAGTTGGTATGAGTTAACTCAAATCAAAAGCAACCCAAACAAAATCTTAATTAACCAATTTGGCCAGGTAACTTAGATCTATGGGAGGGTTCATCATTTAAACCTCTTTCCTTAGATACCAACCAAGTTGGCTAGTTATGAGATAGCTCCAATTAATGATCATGATCTGAACTTGTCTTAGATACCAATTGATCAATAAAAATCAATTAGGTCAACTTAATGACTCAGGCTCGCCACTAAACCTAATTAGGTCTTAAATAATCAATTCATATCAAGTGTGAACGATGTGATCAAACTACATCTTAAATTAATTTTGAGCTACTTTGACCTAACTAATCAAATATTGATCATGTTCAATCAATTGCTCAAAACTAAAAAAGGGTTCTAACCTAATCTAATCAAAATCCTAATGTATAGCCTAATCACTAGGCATAATTCAGAAACCCATACCCATATCCATGAAACAAAATTTAGAATCTAAATCAATTTTAGATTAGGTTTAATTTTATGGAATTAATGATTTATGATCATGAATTATTGGTTCAGATCTAAATCCTAACTCATGCATCTCACACAACTTATTTTAGATCAAACTATTTAAGTTACATCTTATATAATTTATTTTAAATCTAAACATGAACCTAATTACTTAGCCGTATTCTTTTTCATGGATCATGTCACAAGTGGCATCCCTACATGCCATAGGAAATCCATTTAATGAAAAGAGAGGGCCTTTAAATCTGACTTGGTTCCTATGACCGGATGGCCATGGTGGTTGCATCCAATCTGTGTACTTGGCTAGATCAATTTTGATTAATTAATTATAAAATTAATTTAATCATTTTCAAATCTAAACTACAAATATGATACAACAGCCATATATAAAAAAATTTAGATATAAATATATCAATACTAGTTTCAAAAATAGTTTTTCAGAAATAGCAAAACTTGTGATATTAAAATCTTTTCAATTATTATAAATTAGTTCAAATCCATTTAAATCTTTCAGATCTAATTTTATTCTAAACATATCAAAATATAGCTCTGATACCATTGATAGGATTCGTTCATAGATAACTAGCATGTAGAACTAGGTTCTGAACCCTACATGCAATGGAAGCAAAGATCATGCAAAATAATTTTCATAAGTATGCTGATTTAAAATTAATCATAAATCATCTATTTAACCTTATAATATACTAAAATAATAATATTAGATCTAAAATTTTATAAAATTATAAGATGAATGATCCACTTATCTAGATCGCTTAACTCTCTCTTCTAGTGTCGGATCTGTCAGATCTGTCGGATCTATCAGATCTGTCAGATCTATCAAGATTTGTTAGAGCCATGCATGTACCTGACCTCTACTAGTATCTACATGGAGCCTTCCTTACTGAATCACCAAGACCTTCAGACTGCTAGATCCTTGTAGGTCTTTCTTCAAGCACAGAGATGGACCTTCTTCTTCTAGTCTAAACCATAACTCAACAGCCTTCTCTTATTTTCTCTCAAGAAATTAAATATCAAAAAAAATAAAAGAGTATTTTTTCAATATTTTGTTATCAAAACTCTCTTCTTTTAGATTTTTATAGAGATACTGTACTCTATTTTTTATGAAGAAAGAATAATTGGGATGAATTTTAGAAGGAATCTATATCAGAATTAATTCTATGCAGCCTAGTTTTTTGCACATCTTAAAAATTATGAAAAATCATCTAAACAAATATCTCTTAAATATCTAGATAAAATTGATTTCTTATTTGATTTGATCAAACTTTAAATCTAGATAAGAATCTAATTTTATCTAGCAGGAGAGAGAGTCTTAGATGAGAATGAGCGGTGCCAACTTAGCACCTCCCTCTTCTAACTACATGTGCCAAGAGGAGGCATACATTTTCATGCCCTCCTCTTGGTTTCTATGTGAGATAAGAGAAAGACCCAGTCAACTGAGTCCCCTAGCTACTAGTTAATTTTGACTAATTTTTGACTGAGTTTGAAACCTTTTTCATACCTAAATTCAATCAAAATCAAAAAAGCTATTGACTTGATTTGACTAGATCAAAAATTCAAGTCAAACTTGAATTAACAATCTAATTAATTTTACATAAAGTTAATAATAATTAAATCCAATTTAATCAAGTCAAATAATGAAGTTAAGAATTATTGTAATATTTGTAAATAGGTCCGTCAAGCTAAAAATAGCAAGTATTGACATTAGCAGGTGTTAATTTCAACAAGTGCCAAAATTAGCAGGTGCTGAATTGGTAGGTTCTAAATATAAAACTCTTATATATATCCATGCTCATGGTTAGGTCAACTCCTATTGTGTGTGATCCCTTAAGTCCTATTCCATTTCTAGTGAGATATACTATAATCTCTATCATAGTATCATCAAAACTCTTTCAATAGATTGAAATAATTTTAGCTTAACCCTAACTTGAATCATTGATCCAAAAATGATCCTAGCAAGCTTTTACAATCCATCAGTGATACCTAGTAATATATAGTAGCAACTCAGTAGAATAGAAATGAACCCTTAGGTGTAGTTACTGTGTGATCAAATTTTTTTTATTGAAAATCTTGACAGGATGTAGATTATGAAAACTTGTCAAATACTAAGCATCCATCATATGTCAAACTTAATTGGCTCGATTCCAATTATAATTTTCATGAGAACTTCTTTTCAATATCACACTACTTTGGCTATAGATTCAAAGGCTTAACCAATTAGGTCATATACGATTATACCTTTTCTACTAAGGCCAATAAATTCTTTATACATTTACTTCTTTCTCTTATAGTGAAGCTATTGTAGCCAATAAATACCACAAGATTCTGAATGGCTAGGAACCATGTTTATGTGCTGTCAAACCATACTAACCTTACTATGATTAGCCGAGATATCGCAGGTTAAGGAATTACTCACACAACTACATCATTTGAGAAGTCACTAATAAGTAAATAGACATGTATGTGACTTCTTGAAGTCACTAAGCATGAACTTGGTCACGCTTAGTGCCATTGTTCACTAACAACCACTTGTACTCTTATTTCAGTGTCTCTATACTATAGACTCAAGACTCATTTATCGAAAGGAAGGTGATTTATGCATCATGTTGATGGATCGATTACCGTCCTTGTGATGATCCAATGATCGAGAGTTTTTAGAAGTTAATCTATAATAACATATGTCTCAAATTTTTAATTCATAAGAATATGTATCATTGTCCATCAACTCCATGGATGATTCATAAATATATTAGATATGAATAAAAAGAATAAAGCCCAATTTTATTAATTTCAATGAATTAAGTACAAAATTATATTTTAAAAAAGCTACACTATGTCATGCCTACTTGGCTTCTAGGACATACATCTAATAACCTAATCTAGACTGGACCTAATCCAAATTGTATGCTCTGGGGTCCCATCTTCCAGGCGTATAGAGATGAGGTCCTCGATCAATTCTTCTTGCTGCTCAGCTAACTTGTTGCAAGTGTCCAGCCCTTCAATTGGGTTGGCATCGATAACTTTGGTTCCTCAAAGCACTATATGATAGCAATGGCATGCCAAGTCCTGATCTCCGTAGACCATTTCGATTATGTGAGCCATTAAGAAATTCATCTTCAAATAGTAAATCGACACAACTACTCGAGAGGCATTCAAGCCTAGTCATCCGAGAATAGCATTGTAATTTGAAGGTGCTCGGACAACCAGAAAATCAATCTAGGTGATGGATCGATGAGGATAATGTCCCATGCTCATAGGCAAGGTGACAACTCCTTTTACTTGGATTGTATCTCCAGTAAAGCCGAGTAGGGGAGAGTCTACTCTTCTCAGCCATTTTGGGGATATTTTCAATTTGACAAAAACATCATAATACAAAATATCAACTAAGCTTCCATTATCTACAAGGATACGATATCCATCATAATTTTCAACATTCAAAGTTACAACCACCTCATCATTATATGGGAATTGGATATTTTGATTATCCTTGGTGAAAGTTATTGGCTCTCCGACCTACCCCTTAGCCATCCTTTCCTCATCTCTGAAGTCTCTGTTGTAGCACCCCATAGTGATGGTGTTCACTATCCCCAATCAGGTTGGATCACCCTTTTCTTGGATCTTGGCATGCTGTCACTATTTAGCCAATCGAGGTGACCACAGCTAGTTCCCCTACTCTCTTCGACACCAGATGAATCAATTGAGGTGGTCTTGTCTGATGAGCTTCTCAATCTTGTCCCAGAGTTAGATACATTCCTCGATGTCGTGGTCATGATCACAATGGTATAGGCAAAGTTTATTTAGATTCCTATGAGTCGCTGGGGCTCACAGTTTCCTAGATTTTGGGAGTTTCCCTCTGATCTCTATGAGTAGCTTCACCCTTGGTGCATTCAATGGAGTGTAGGCATTGTTTTTTCTTGGTAGTGACACGTACTGATCTCCCATACAAGGATTCTGGGGTCGATAGTTCTGAGGGGCCCCAGTCTTTTATTGATGAGGTATGGATTTGGAGTGCTGTTCCCCCTTATCTCGAAGAGTGCTTCTGACCAGCTTCCAATTTTCTACCCCTAGTGTGAAAGTGGCAAGGGTTTCTTCTTGCACGAGATATCTTCCATCTACACATATTTTTCTACCTAGACTAGCATATTAGCAAAATCCTAGGGTAAGTCTTTAGTAATGACTTCTTGAGGTCATTTTTTACAGTCCACACATCAAGGTGGATATTGTAACCGATTGGTCTAGGTCACAGACTTCTAGAGTGGCCATATTAAAGTAGTTGGTGAAGGCAGTCAACTCCCCCTCCTTTTGCTTCAAGGTATGAAGTCTGACCATTTTTGCTATCACCAGCTATTGACAAAGTGGGCAGTGAAGGATCGGCTCAATTGCTGGAAAGAGTGGACCGATCCTGACTTCAAGCCTGAATACCAATGTCGAGCTACTTCCTTTAGAGTGGATAGGAAAGCTCGACATAGGATGGCATCGATAGCTTCATGGTGCTTTATCATCACTTTGAATCTTTTCAAATGATTGACAGGGTTGGTCATCCCATTATAACTCTCCAGTTGAGGGATCTTAAGGTGTCAAGGAGAGGTGTTTGCAATATCTTGGCATCAAAAGGTAGGTTGTTATGGAGCCCTTCGTGCAGCACCAAGGAGTGGTTATGGATTGCTTCAATCCACTGATAAGTTCTTGAAGTTTTTGCTGACCTTAGGATCTTGGATGGCAGGAGCCTCCGATCGCCAAGGAGCTTACTAGCTGTAGTTAAGCCATACCTTGATCGAGGGCTCTCTATTCGCCGCCTCCTTGGTTCAGGGCTTCTAGGGTGACTTTGGTCGGTTGGCCTCCTTTCTAGATCTTTGGAAGGGGCTTACGATTGCCCTGGTGATGGTAGTGTCGCTTGTAGCATCAGATCAGGTTATGATGCTGTAAGGGGCAAAGTGGTTGCTAACTGTACTTCAGGTTGTGATACTATGAGTGGTGCTTCAAGAGGAGGTTGTAGCATGAGTGGTGTAGGGGTGGTCTGAATGGCCTGAATGACCTCATCAAGTTTTGGACCTACTGGAAAAGTAGGTTGAATTGCTTTGCACTGATTATCACCGTTTGTGGGGATGAAGAGGCTCTTATTGGTGTCGATGGGGCCTAGTTGTTGGCAGGGCTCACTTTTGACCAAGAGGTGGTAGGATTAGTATAGCAGGACAGAACTTTCTTGGATGGCATTGGTAGCCTGTCTTTTTATAGTAGTATTAGGCTTTTCCTCTATTCTATTGGTGTTGAAATCTGTCGAGCACCAGAGATGCTGGAATCGGTAGTGTAGAAACACCTTTAGGAGGTGGAATCTACAAAAAAGTCCTAGTCAAAGGGTGCTCTAACATGGGCCATCCAATGCTTAAGTCAGTTTTCTAGGACAACAATGGTATGAGGAGTGCAGGGTGGAGATTTTGCATACCTTGGAAGCTCGTAGGAGGTTCCTTTTTATAGTTATAGGTAGGAGACTTCGCATACCTTGGAAGCTCCTAGGAGATCCCTTGTGTACCTTGGAAGCTCCTAGGAGATCCCTTGTGTACCTTGGAAGCTCCTAAGAGGTCCCTTTTTATAGTTAAAATATTTTAAGAATGATAAGAGATCTCAGCGGATTTGGTGAGAAGTGACAGGGCTCATCACATAGCCTATCAAGAGATTTTTATTTGCAAGGAATGTCTATTTTATTTTAATTAGAACCTTGTCCTTTGCATGAACTTAGCCATATTTTTTAATGATAATATTGACCACTACATGGATCTAGGCACACCTCTCCTAATTGCAGAGATATGATGAAGATTAACGATTATGAATCAGGATGTGACTTTTTGGCCTCATAATTAAGGGCATAGAACTAAGCATCGAATGTATTGAACTTCGAAGGGTCTGAGTGGGCATATTGCCTAAGGACTCACTCACTACTTCAAGGATCAAGGATCAGTTTGAGTGCTCTTAAATCTGATGCATGGTTGGCTAGAAGACTCTTGATTGGGTGGACATTTCAAAGATGGGATATGCCAACATTCTTTGGACCATCTGATTGATGGGAGGCAGGTTGCTGCTAAGGCTAGGTCAGATAAAAATGGTTGGCAAGTGGCACTTGGTTGGATCTGGCTAATCATAATGTCATTTTTCTAAGTGAGATGATGAATGGATGGATCGAGGACCACTCATGTGTCAAGCATGTGATCGAGCCACATCCAAGCTTATTAGAGCAAAATTACTGGACAGCCAAGGATCGGATCCAGTGAGCGACTAGCAAGTGTATGTTGATAGCTTATGGGGATCGGTTTATAAGAGTGTCAGTTACTACTAAGACTTGCTTGGACATGGATACTCGATGGTTTGGTGCTTGGTTGGATCTAGTTGATCGGAAGAGGTGTCAATTTTTCTAGTGAGAGGATGGACAGACAAGGGGGCCACCCTTATACTATCGTGTGGTCGAGCCATGTGTTGCCCAGGTGGCTTCCCAAGAGGGGGGTGAATTGGGATTAAAAACATTTTGCAAGTATGTGCACTTTGAAATTCTTTTAGTATAGAAGTGAAGTGAAGTGTGCAAAGCGGAAGTAAACAAATTAAAGCAATTAAACAACGAAAGCACAATCACAAACACCAAGAAGTAGAGTGGTTCGGAGCAACCGGCTCCTACATCCACTACCCAAGGACCACTTGGGATTTTCACTATATCCCCCAACCAGAATACAGTCGAATTATTTTACTAGGCTCGCAATCCAAACCTATACACTTTGGTTTTACTGGAATCACCAAAGAAACCCGAACTCCCTTTGGTTTTACACGGGATCACCAAAGAAAACCCAAACACTTGGTTTCAAACCGGGAAAACCAAGAACCCAAACTTAGGTTTTACAAGGTTCACCTAAAACCTTCAACTCTCACTCTAGATACAGCCCCTTCGTGTTCTAAGAGAGCAAACCAAGATAAATAATGTAAAATGAGCAACTACAACAAACCAAAGTTATTTTGATGTTGCCGATAAAGATCAAAGCAAAGTCAAGCTTTAAATACACTTCAATGCTCTTCAAAGCTGCTTCTTCCCTTCTTCAATGAGTGGATTCAATGATGGAGTGGAGTTGGTGAAGCTTTGAATCTCACTTGAATGCTCTTTGAGGTAGGTGAAGGAATAACTTGGAAGCTCTTCTTTTTCTCAAGAATATTCAGCAATAAATCTTCATTAATTTTTTCAATCCTTCAAAAATGATCCCCTTTATAGTTTTTCAAGTGATATGGCCATTGTAGGGCCTTGGGAATCGTGAAATGGCCGTTGGAGGTAATTTGGCACTCAATTTTCAAATTCTGTAGCTAGTCGTTGAAGTGCAGACAACGGCTCTACGAGCCGGTTCGAGCTCCAGGAGTCGGTTCGAAATCTCAGGAATGCTAAAATCAAAGTTCTGTAGGAGCCAGCTCTTGGACTAAGAGTCAGCTCTTGGCTTCATGCTTTTATTCTTGACAAACATGCATACCTGGAGTCTGCTATTGATTTGGGAGTCGGCTCTTGGTCTCAGAACTTCAAAAACTATACTTCTGTAAGAGTCGGCTCTTGAGCTGGGAGTCGGCTCTTAGTTATGAAACTCTGAAATTTGTCTCTGTGCTGTGCCGTCTTGAGTCGACTCTTACAAGACTTTAAAAATTTGCTTCAAGCTTCCCAAAACTTCATCATTGAAATAACTAGAAGCTACTTTACATGCTTTATCAAATTATTTACACTTTTAAGCCCATTTTTTCATGATTACAACATTCATAGCTTAGGGCATTTACAAACTCAATTGAATTTCCTTAAGTGAATTTGAATACCATTTTAAAACCAAGGTAATTCATTCCTGCAAAAACTTCTTAAATATTTGTAAAGAGTTAGTATCAAATACATGCTCCAATATTTTGTGATCATCAAAATCATTCCAGTGGTCAACACCATGCCTAAAAGCATAGTCGATACCGAGGCTTGCTCGTATGGGGATACTCGGCAGCCAGGTACTTAGCTAGACTTGATTAGTTGGGAAAGGCATAAACTTCTCCGAGAAAGGGTTGGTGAAGTGGTAGGATCGACCATGCACTGATCATGTTATCTTGCCTGATAATATTGGGGTTAAGAGAAAGTCCTCTTCCAATCAAGATCTCCATTCGATGAATGGTTGTTAACACGCATGAAGGTCATCTGACTAGCATGTTGATTTATTCAATAATACTATAGCCGAAAGGTAGTTTCCTACCAATTGAGGCTCCTATTTGATGAATGGTCGAAAGATATGCTATGGAGCTGGCTAACCAGGCTTATCATCTTGGAATCCCTGGGCCTAAGTGCAATTTCTCACAATAGTTTGTATGAATATGTAAGTTATGGTAATGACCTTCAATATCTTTATGAAATATTCAATGCGTGATGATGAGCAATTAATACAGTCAATGCCATAAGTTTAATATTATGATTGAATAGCTACAGGATATAGTCAATGCCATAAGTTCTGTTGTATCTTATAGCTTGTAGGAAAGGATTTTTTATTAGTTTACCTTACTAAATGCTTAAATAGGACTAAGATCTTTGAGTCATCAAGGGGGATGAGATTTAGCCTATAAATAACCTTTTAGTAGTGGGAACCTAACCTCCATGATAAAAAATTTCTTAAAGGAGGTTTGATATGGTAATAAAAAGCTGATTGATTGGTCAAGAAGTACATGTAGTTTATTTGATATAGAAGTCATAGATTGCATCCTATTTTTATGATGATTAATGCTTCTATATAGTAGTTAGGAATAGTTTATCTCTGAATAAGACCTAAGCAGTATTTCTTGAGATGTGACACTATACACATTCTTGGAGTGACTTATTTATATGAGAGTATCGATACAAGACCATGGCTAGAGACATAGGCAATCTTTATAAATTTTTGTGAAAAAACAAGATACATGTGCAGGACTGCTAATGCACAGATTTATGATGAAAAATTTTGTACTATATATGCGTCAGTTGAAGTCTAGATCAAAGAAACGTAGTTTGAGTCAGTTCACTCCAATTCCTTCAAATGAAAGCTATTCATACTAAGTGAAGTTAAGTCTTATAACGACACCTTATACATTGCATAGTATGTGCATCCAAAAATTCATATTCTTTATTTTACTATTCTTTAGAAATTTTGAATTTTGAGAAAGATTATTAGGAAAACCCAAAATTTTCTTTTAAAATTTTATCAATTAATTATTAGGGTTCTCTTGCAATAAATTATAATTTTTTAATCAATTAAATTTGTTAATTATTAAAATCTTAATAATTTTATGTTATTTATTAAATATGATATCACGATGACTTGTATGCTTATAAAAGAAGTGCCCTACGAATATGTGACGATTGCCGCTCACCATGTGCATGAGTTCTGATCGAAGGCATGAAAGTCTTCCTAGGGACCGAACCTTCAAAATTTAAATGATTGGTTGTCGGGGAACCCGCTTTAAATTAAAAGCAGGTAAAGCGCTAAATTAAAGCGCTCCGCAAAACAAATCTAGTGCCGGAGGCTGAATACGTATGGGACTGAATCTATTCGCACTATTAGCAGATATTTGGACCAAAGACATCTGACATACCACCTTTTCACTTTAATTACATCCGAGACTGAACACCAAAATGTAAGAAAAAATCTTAGACAACCCTGTCAAACGTTTACATTTAAAATAAAATAAAAAAAAAAATTATGTGACCCGATTAAATCTGAAAATTTTTTCTGGAACACGTAACTGGAGATAGAAAGGAGCATTCTACTCTGATAGCTTAGTAGGATTAGACTGATGTACTCACCTTCAGGTGAGGAGGATATTACAAAAATATAATTATCCGAATCGAATATGGTTTGATAGGACGGGATCTAATCAAGACAGCGGCGAGAATTTTTCTCTTCCGTCCTTTTTATTTAAAAAAAAATAAAAAATAATCCTGTGATAGGTTTACAAGAAGTGGCTTGCCAATCGGATACCAAAAGAGCATATTTGCATCAAATGCCACTTTATATGATGTCGTATCATTGAAATGACTGTTTTAATATTGTATTTAAATAGTGTCTTATCTAACACTAACTAACTATCGTGCCGACGCTGTACCTTGATGTTTACATTAATGATGTGGTTGGATGCTTTTAGTGGTTCAGCAATAATTGGTCCGATGCCAAAGAGGTCGGCATTGCGTGCATGCAACCACTCCATGGAATTGCATTGGTATCTGGAATATTTCTATTTAGGTTTTGTTTAGCATATTGAATGGTCCAACCTCCGGCTACATCAACGTGCAGAGGTTTTTCTAAGAAAAGAAACCACGGAAACATAAGCTTCATTTCTTTCATAAATAAGAGAGCTGTTTTCTTAAGGTAATTCAATCTAGTCGAAGCGTTTCATCTAAAACTTTTGAGTCCACGACAATCAAGTTTTTACTCTATCATTATGACTGACGTTTTCAGTTTATTCCACCGATGAAACATGAACACCTTTTTTTTTTTTTTTTTTTTTTTTTTTTTTTTTTTTTTTTTTTTTGAAGAAACCACTTGCATTTGGCCATGGTCATGATGAGGAAACCATTGTCCTGACATCAATATCTCCCATTGCATACCTTGCTTATTTTTGTTTTGACTTTCTTCCTTATATTGCTCTTAAAATTATGAAGTAAATCTCATGCGTTCAGCTAGTAAGTCGAGAAGCAAGTCAGGCAAGTCCGATTGCCTGATAGACCAACCATGATCTAATCAGACAAATAGACTCAACTCTGAACTCTTAACTGTGCAAACCCGGACCAAACTTAGCTAAAAATTCCTCTTGTTCAACACATTTAAGGTTAGGTCGGATCAATACACACTTGGTTGTATAATAAGAAGAGTCGAATATGATGTGAAGTCTAAGTAAAGTTCCAAGCTATATGCCTGGGCCAGTTCTATCCAACTACAACTTGGGCCAATTGGGCAGGTAGAAGCAAGATTCGACCGAATGAAAGACGAGATCGAGGTCCTCCTTTGGACGGCTCTGATGTGTCTGAGATCTGATAGTGTTGGATACGGCATTCTCCGGTTGACAGAAAAGCGGTATATTCCCTCACCTGGAGGAATAAGTGATGCCGTGTCCTTGGTCTCATCTCGTCGTCACCGCCGATTATTTCGATCTCCTTCCCCTCTTCCAATCTCCGAGAGAGAGAGAGAGACAGAGAGCGCGCGGAAGGCAGAGTTTCGAAATTGATAAAGTTGGTGGCTTTTTCTCACCTTTGGATCCGATGGCGAAGCCGGAATTCTTGAAGCGGGAGGAGGAATTGTTCCATTTCTCCATCTTTGATTCTCAGAAAGGTATCTTTTTTTCCTCTTCTTTGGGTGAGATTTATCCAGTTTTGTCGGATAATAGTTTTCAAGTTGTTTTTTTTTTTTTTTTTGGGTGGGGGGGGGGGGGGGGGGGGTGTGGAGGGGTGCGTGCGCGTGCGTGTTTTGTATTAATATGAGTTAGATTTAGCTGCCATGGATTTTTGGATCCGTGCTTAAAATATACTATTTTGCTATCTATTTATGTTGTTTTGTGATGCGCTTCTTTGTTTGATTTGTTTGACTTTTTGGAAATCAAGGTGAGGCAGTGAAGTCCCGAGGGCAGTTGATTGAAAGAAAGATTGATGTTATTGAAAGCTTGGCGGGCAAGGCAAGAGTTTGATTTGTGTCTTCTTCTTTGAATCTGATTTGTAATAACAAAAGAGCAATCTTTGAGAACTTGTTTAGTTCTGCAGAAACGATGTGGATAAGATCTTATTCTTTGGCGTAAAAATGCATTCTTTTTGAGATCATATGAAGTTGCTAAAAAAACTTTTCTGGAAATGAAAAAACTTTGAACTTATGTGCACCAAATTTGGTTGATGTCATGTAAGTAGTTTTATTCGATGTAGGTATAAAAGACGGGTCAAGATTGGGATGGCGGCAAATATCATGAGCAAAGATGTCCTTTGTCGGATGACAAAAATGAAAATGCTAGAGAATAAGAAGCAATTCATATCCACCTAAGTTATGCATAATTTTAAAGTTTCAACCAATATTTTAAAAGATGGCTGCAATATGTAGGTGGTCAAGAGATGATATAGTGAGCATGTAGTATATTGGCTGCATATGCAAGCACATATATGGTTAGTATTTTTAAACTATTTAAGGTAAATAAATTATACAGTGCAATAAAAACAATAACGATGATATTGATATTGTTTTGGAAAAATAATGGCAATATTAATAACAGCTAACAGTTAATGCTTAGTGCTTAGTATGCAATACCTAAAAGCAGTAGTCATAACATAATTAATAACATTATTAATAGTATCCAAATCTGGTCCATCCAAAACCCATATCCAACATAACCATCAGTTTGAATCATCTCCATTCACATGAGTAACATAAGAATAAGCTGCATATGTAGCCTCACAATCCAAATGGACCACATATGCAACCACACAATGCTAAGTAAACTAACTTTTCAGTTCATATGTGGTTTAACCACAGAGCAATTTCATGTAGGAAATTTCTATGTTTAGAGGACCGAATGCACATATGCAGCCATTTATGTGGCATTTTAGAACACTATTTTTAACTGCTTTAGACTGATAATACACTTTTTTAAATAAATGATCATAGTTTTTCACTAACCTTTCAAAGTTTAACATTCTAGATCATCCTAGATATATGTGCTCATTGCTATTTAATAAGATTGTTGGATTGTCATCAGTAATATATCATGCAAATTCAATATCATGGAACACTATAAGGAACAAACAGATAAGCTCAAAAGTATGGGCAAAAGTTATTGAGGGACACATGACTGGATCCATTTCATATTTATTGACATATTTCCATGACTGAATTTAACCTTATGTAAATCCTCCACTGATTTGGGACCAGCCACAGTGATGTTGGGGGAAACGTGACTGTGCTATATATTAACAAAATGTCAAAAGTACCATACACGTCTACGCTATTGTGAGAAGCTTATATATGCTACTTTTTTCACTTTTGGTGCTCAGACATGTAGTCCACGTAATTTTTAGTGCACCAGACACAGACCACCGACACTAGTGCAAATACTTGAATGTTTAACTCATAAGGCTTGTATGGAGGAACATGGCCTCATAAAATATGAGTAGGTCTATACATATTAGACATTTTCTGTTA
The DNA here is from genome assembly GCA_021397845.1 of Areca catechu. NCBI lineage: Eukaryota > Viridiplantae > Streptophyta > Magnoliopsida > Arecales > Arecaceae > Areca > Areca catechu. The sequence goes on along the minus strand of CM038050.1, from coordinate 156,856,681 downwards.
TTATTGTTTGCAATTATTTACTTACGAGAGTTTTGCATATACTTCAGATGCTGAATCTGACACATAGATGCATATGGTGAAAAAACATATGCAGAGTAAGTATCAGACATCCATCAGTGAAAATAATGCTGACATGACCTCAGAGATATAGAACTCTCTTGATTTATCTCTATGAGTTACACTTATTTCTAGTTGAACTGATGGATCTGCTAAATTGAACCTTCTTATCTGAAACTTGACCCAAGATGAATCGTTTTTTTCTTTCTTTGGGAACTCGAACCTGGATCATTATCAGCTATAAAGTTTACCTTGTTAGATCATTGTAACAATGGATGCATCAATCATCTTCATCCAAAGCTGATCTTTTCATGAAATAATTTAACAATCTTTGTTGTCGTAGTCAACAAACTAAATACTTTGTGCTTTCCCTAATCCTGAATTTAATCCATCCTGATGCAAGCTTGAATTAACATATTTTGTTCATGCCTGATTGCAGGAAAAATTTTGACTCTCACCTGTTCATGTCAACTTCTTTATATTAGCTCTTTGAGCTAATTGTACTGACTATATTTGATTTGTTTTTATTGTTGACCTTTTAAAATAATTCAGGTTAGTAATCGACGATCACGCAGATGGTTGAATGATCGTTTACTTATTGAACTCGTTCCACGTTTGAATGTCGAAGAAATAAGGGGTCTCTTTGCTCCACCTCCATGGGGTAAATATTTTTCTCAGAAACTTGTTCTTATGCACCACTATTTTTTATGCATTCATTGATACAGGAGTCTCAAGCCTTATAGCTGTTGGATTAGGTCTGTATTTGCATGTGGGAATTCATGTGTTGCTGGTTCAATAAGTATTGATCTTATGTATTGTTTTTTTGCCCAGGAAAAAGGCACAAATCATTGCTGCTAATAATTTTATTTTTTTAAGGAGAGAAAAGATGTATCCATCGCATCAATCTTGTAGAACACCGTTTGGTTATGGTGGTTAATATCATGTATTTGTTTACAATGTAAAGCGCTGTCTCAGATTGTGTTATGTATGAGCATATTTTATCTGCCTACATATTTTATGAGCTTTTGAACTGATTGATTAATGTATTCTGTTTTGAATGGCAATCTTAACTTTTTATTTGACTGAGAAATCCACTTTTTTTTTTTTTTTTGAGTGCTAATTGTGCATTGTATATTTAGAATGTGTTTGAAATGTTATTTTTTTTCTAAATGTTAATGGTGTGTAAAATGTATTTTAATAGTTAAAAATTAACTTACTCTACATATGAATTATACAGCTATTTGTATGTGAGTGTGCACAGGTTTGCATGTGATGTATACAAATTCTTTTATTTCTTAATGGAAAAATGATGGAGAAGGAAAATAAAAAGAAATGCCAAATTTATATTACAGAATGCTATTATGACTGTTAAAGTGCATATGTTATTATGTTGGACATGGATTATAAATATCCTGTTGTCATTCTTTTCTTATGGTATACTTGCCATCATGTTGATCGCATCACCTTATCACCTTCATGTTATGCACATATATTGTTCTGCTGCTCTCATTATTACATCATTCACCAAAACAGCTTTAAGAAGACAAGTGGTTCAAACTTCAGTCTTTAAATACATGTAACTAGAGTTGTCCAAATCTTCCATGACAGCTACATTGATCAACTTTTAAGGATTGAACCATTTGTTTCTTGAATCCACTATTGAATTTGTTTGCTATGCCATTCTCTGCCTTTGTGCCATTACAAGACAGTTAGTTTGGGCAACATCATAAACCAGCAGTTGCAATATTAGCTGCAAGTTTTGCCTTACCGATTGGTATCGTACCATACTGGTGCCAAATCGGTATGCAATCTCATACCATACCGACACTCAGTATGCCTTATTGTCTTGTACTGTATGGTGTACGGACACTGTAATAGGATGGTACCAGTATAGGGTCCGGTACCAAGATAGCAAATCTTGGTTGTTTGATTTGTTTAATTTTGGACTTCCATTTGAGGTCCATGGGTGAGTCTTGTAGTGGTGCTGGACTTTTCAAAAAGGGTGGAAAATCCTCTTCTACATCATTTTTATTTTACTAACACAATGATCAGGGTAGCAAGTTGTTTTACCTTGCTGCAGTCTTAGCACAGGTCATACCATATCCTCCCAAGTGCTAAAACTTTCTGTTTTAGAATTTGGAAGTGACTAATTATCCTATGCTTCTATAAGGAAGCTTCTGTCAATTCTTTTGTCAAGATGCGCGTTAATATAATGGTATTATCGAGTACAAACAATGAAACATCCTCAAGACAAAACTTTTTCAATTCTCTTTTTTTGCCCTACTTCCTACTTCATTTTTGGGAACTCTTGTCAATTTGTCATAATTCTCATGCATCTTATCAATATATTTTTTTCAATGTTGCAGTGTGCATCTCATTCTTTTTAGTGATTTCACACTTAGCTGCCATTATTTTTGCATCTTTGCCTTTGTTTGTACCTACTTTCTTTTGCCTACTGCTATAGGAGTCTTGCTTGCAGGTTGATTAACTATTTGCATTTCCTATATGGAGTTTTGAGTGTATAAGGGGTATCTGCTTTATGTGTTGAGGTCCTTTTAAAATCATATCACATGGTAACTTTATATGCTTGTTGCTCTCCCCTTTTGCCTCCTCTTTCCACCTTTTATAGTTTTATCTTCTCTGACTGTTTTTCCAACTTGTTGAATGAGTCTTCTCACCTCATATTACTTTTGCTGGTCCTTCAACCAAATTCCCATTACTGGTCATAGTTGATGTAAGATATTGATTCTTGATAGATTTAAGGATGTATTCCACCAACTTGCTGTTGTTTTACTTCTAGATGGTGACCCTAGAAACATTGATGCCACTTATTCATCATCTTGGTGGAAATTTCTTCTGAGTCACAAGCTCTACATGCTTTACCAATAATTGATTATTCATTGTTACTATCATTGTTCATGAGGTTTTTAGTCCTTTTATATAATGTGATATGTCGGTCTGGTCAACTCTTTTTTTTTATAGGTGACGGCACACCATTATCGGCATTTTGCATGACAAATGTTGGAGAATGGGATGCATTTAGGAATGTTGATATGGATGTGGAGGTTTGTTACTTCTTTACTGTTTCTTTTGTCAATGCATATGTTCATTACTTGTTTTCCTGGGTATGAACGTAACTCATCAAAATTTTAGAATGCAGAGATTGTTGGGAACTGAATTGTAGACTACAAACTTTATGAATTTGCTAATATCACTACCTCAACTTTCTAGAGTCACTGATTTGATAAAACTGATCATTGAAGAGAAAAATAAATACTTACAGTAAATTGATCAACATTTTTGCAGGCATATAGCATTTGGTCATTTGTGATGTCCGCATCATATTCTTATATAATTTGCTCATGCATGTGTGATATCTATTGATTATATGCATATTCCATATGCATCCTTTAACGTGCACTCAAATGGCATGCGCTGTACCTTGTATATGAGTGGGTTTATGCCTAATAAGAACTTGAATTTGCTTTAACACTTGCTTCTTAAATTTGATGGTAATAATCCTAGATCTTGATCGCTGGAACTGCAAAAAAGCTTTTAAGCTTTAGAGACACATCTTGCATGGGCTTGTCATTTTGTTGGATATTGTTCAGGCTTCATCTTAATCGATGCACCTTCACCCACTTGCCTCTATGTGTCATCATGTTATTTCAGGAGGCACTTGTTGGCTATAGCCAAAGTTTGCCAGCACCATTGGACTTTGATTGAGCTTCCATAGACTCTAGACTTGTATTTGCACCATACTTTTTTTGTTGTAGGTGTTTTGTTGGATATATTGGAATCAAAAAAATCCAGAAAACCTTCCTTCACTAAACCATTTTTAGATCCAAAACTAGCAAACAACAGGTTATGTTTCAGCTCACTACCATTTCTGGTCTTTAGGCCTTTTTTTCGCATCCCTATAATTATGAGAAATGCTTGCTTTCCCTTTAACCAGTGTAATTTTTGGATCCAATGAAAAAGAAGAGAAATCCTAGGCAAAGCACCCAATTGGAGTTGAATTGTAGTTTGCTCGCTAATCTTCTGGCCTATTACTTAATGCTAGTTTCTTGAGTTGTTATATATATTGTTTGAGCCTTCCATGTATTCTTTGATGAGTGCCTTGGGACCTACTATTAAGTAGCTAGCCAGCACCAGTCTGGATCACTCTGTAATCTTTGTTTGCTTGAGGATAAGACATGATCATTTTTTGTAGTCTATTGTCAAGGTGTGACTTAGCTGCGGTTTGGAGAAATTATTGATAAGTCACTTCATATGGAATCATTTAATATAGTGCCTTTTGTATTAATGAGCACTCTTTAGTAATGGTGGTAAGGTATACAAATATCACATTTTGTTGTGGCACTCTAGCATGTCAATAATTACAATTCTGATTTCTGTGTTAGGCAAACATGATACAAGCCCTAGAAAAATCTTCAACAAAAAGAAAAGGCCATGTTGTTAATGATAAGATGATTGCATTGAATGCATGGCATCGGGTAGATTGCCGAACAAGAGAAGCACTGCGGCATAATTTGCTATCTGATCTGGTTGAGAGTTATGAAGTAAGTTGTTTAATAAATTATATATTTCATAAATCTTTGGAGCTCCAGCTACAATTGTATACTTCTTGATACGTTTTCCAATATGATGTTGATCATCTGTTTTCCTTTTCGGGGGTGAATATGTGCTACACATTATCTGATTCTGTTTTTCCTCATGTACTTCAACTATCTTTTATTCTGATTATACTTTGTTTCTTGATGGTTAGGAAGTAGAGTGGTGGATGAGTTAGCATGAGTAAATTGATGGCCTAGGGGTTTATGAGTGTGTATATGTTGAAATGTTTGTTTATCTTTTTCATATTTGATATTTTGATGCCAGAGCTTGGGAAGGCTCAGCAATTTTTTTTGTTTTTCAACACATTGTACATTTTTATATCTTCAGAGGCATCCGATAGACTTGGAAAACTTCAGATAAGATCATGATCCTTGTTCAGGGATGGCGCACACAAATCTTGAAATATAATGAACGAAAGCTTTCTAATCTATTTTGGTTAAATTTGTGGATCCTTTCTTGCCTCATTCTTGTTGAGGACTACATTTTGAAGTTTAAATCAATGCATTTCTTTTTGTTCGTTCCCTCCCTCAACTTCTTTAAACTTGGTTTTTATTTGTTGACTTTCAAATATTTTAATAATATGATTTTCTCTATTATTTGATCCAACTATGGGTACCTTAGCCACCAGCTTCTCTTCAGTCATTGTATATGATCCTGATCAATGCTCCACCACTTACATCTTTTTGTCTAACTCATGTGAATCCTTTATCTTACATATTTGACTCTATCTTTGAGGTACTTGTGTTTCTAGAATTTTGAGTGCCTCTTTTCATTGTTTTTCACTTAAAGCTGTGAATGGTGCTTGTTTTGGGACAAATAAATCCCCATATTTTCCAAATCTTTCTTCATTTGCATTCATTCACATCGTTTTAGTCTTTAAGCTTTGTTTTTGAAACCCTTTATCTTTCATGAGTTTGACTTATACAAATCCTGCAAGTAAAATTGTGTGTTTCTAGACATGAGGGGTATTCAGCAAAATTGCCAATTGCTCTTATATTTGAAGTGCTTGCACTCCTCTTCTTCCAATTATTTTTGCAGCTTTGATGGAATACATAAAGTTTGGTTTTCCTTCTGTTCTTTCAACAAGTGAGGTGTGTATATGGTCCGAGCCATCCTTTGGGGTGAGCTTAAACCTCTTTTTTCTTTCCTAATTCTTCAAATTTCTAAACTCTCTTCCATTCCATAGACATTATTATAGCCCTAATACCTTCAGCCATTCTCCCATGGATGGCAGAAATGTTAGTCCCTCCAAACACTATAGCCAGCCACTTTTCTTTCTTCCAGTTTGAGCCCAGGCCTGTATTAAATTCTTGAATGCTCAAATTTGATATTTTTTTGATATAAGGTTCAATCTTGATATTTAAACCATGTAAATTAATCAAACATCAGATGCCATACTGAAGATGTGTGCTGTTGCTGATTTCTGATAAGCTGGGCCTTACTCCTTTGCTGCACTGCACATTGAAAGAATCATATAAGTCAAGCTATATGGTGCAGAAATCTCACAAATTAAGGGACCATATGATGACTATGAGGTACTGAGAAATAATCTACGAGCATAAGTGATGTGGTCTTGGAATTTAGTTGCACCAGATTGCTACACATCAGCTGTAATGCTTCACAATCACATCATGAACTGATATGGTCTTAAAATTCTTGAATTTAGTCGAACCTGATTGCCATGCATCAGCTGGTGATGCATCACAATCACATGATGAATTTATATGGTCTTGGGATTTTTGAATTTTGTTGCACCAGATTGCTACACATCAGCTGGTAATGCTTCACAATTACATCATGATGGTATTTTGTGATACTGCACAAAGGACTGAACACAATGGGATGGCTCGTGCTATTGGTGTGATATCCACCTACTATATTATATCAATTCTTTATGGTCTTACAAACCATAGAGTACAGAATAGTTTTCCATGAGAATATGTAAATTTCTCATGCATAACTCCTAGAATAAGCCATTACTATTTTTTCAAGGTTCTATTCTATTTCAAGTTTCCTAAGCTTTATTTACATTAAATTTATTGTTCTCTTGTACATAAACTACATGTAACTTTTTTTTTTTTTTGATGATAATGGGGGGCATAGGCCACCTGGTAAGTTATTGCTGAAAAAAGAGTCGGTTTACAGTGATTGTTTTGTGGGCCACTTGAGGATGTGGTCCCAACTATGTACAGATGTCAGCTTATGATTTACATGCAGTAAGGAGTTTACGTTGCTCATGCAACATCGAGAAGAGAGTGGTAGATTAGGCTACAGATGTCAGCTTAGATTCCACTCTTTCTTTTCTGCAGTTGTGAGAAAATTTTTTCCCTTCAGTTTGCACTCAGAGCTTTTGGTTTTTTGCCTACAATGCTCTGTAGTTCTTTTAGTACCATGGAGAACTGTGTCTTGTTTGTCTCTAAGGTTATTGAAGTCCCTCTTTCGTATAAAAACAGTACCTCTTTAAGCACCACTAAGGGGTCGCTTGGAAGTGGAAGACTTGTTTGTCTCTCCTTCCATACGCTCCAGATGACTGTTGTGACTAAAGAATCATGTGCTGATCTTAGGCTTTCCTGTGTCTGTTCTCCTCTTTACAGTCCACAAGTTGTCCAGGGAAGTTAGGATGAAATAGTTTCCCATTTTTGTTGCAATGAGGCTCCAAATTTGCTGTGAAAAGAGACATGAAATGAAGATATGGTCTGAGGTTTCTTCCTGGAAGCCACAGAGGGTGCAATTCTGTGGGGCTTTACATTTTCCTTTCTGAAGATTATACTGTGTGAGCAGTTTCTTATTAATTGCTAACCTATTCAGCAATTTAATTTTCTCTGGCACTGCTATTTTCTAAAAGGATTTTCTGATTTGTGATCTAACCCCCATGTGGTTGAAGTTTATAGCAACCTTCTACTGAATTTTTTTAGGGCAGTTCCATTTCCACTCAATCTTGTCTTCTCTGTTTTTGAGTGTTTTATGCTTGACCAGCTCAGTAAATTTTCTGGTCTCTTCCCTTCCCCTCATGGGCATTACTGCCCCAATGATATATCCTTCGGCTACACAGTGAAAAACCTCTGCTATGGTCCCATGAGGCCTGTTGCTTAGTGTGAGGGCTAATGGGAACTGCTCTTTTGGTGGTAGCTCTTTTTTTTGTACCAAACAAAAGGACCACTTGCTAACCTTTAAAATGCTCCTCTGTGCCTCTGATGATGCTCTACTTGTAACTTATGCCATGGCATTGGATATCATATGTATCAGCAACCAAGTTAGTCATAACAAGTGCCTATATTTAAAAGTTTAGGTTTTGTTACTGGTTTTGGCCGGCCACATATGCCAAACAACTACTTAGTTGTCATCATCAATATTAAAATTATTATTATATTTGCAAATTCAAAGAGTTGGGATGTTAACGTCGATTCCAATTTGAGGACCACATAATAATGCTTGAGTCTTGTTGTGATTATAATATCAGAGTTTGAAAAAGCTAGAAGCACTGAACCAAGCATTTTGTTTTACTCTGTTTTTTTCCATCTTTTGGGGACATTCACATGTTTGAATGCTTGCTTTGCTTACATCTGTACTAAATTTTATCAATTCTGAAGGAACGCATACGAGCATTCATCAAGGATAGCGGGGATGGAGATGTGCTTGTGCTGCATGTTCAAGATCCATTTCACAGACTCTTGCTGCATGGTGTATGTGAGGTAATTTTTCTTTTGTTGTCTTTGCAGAACCATGATCATGTTGAAACTTAATATTTGAACTGCTGACTATTTGGCAGTAAGTTCTTTCACTAGTGGAAGTAGATAACGCTGGCACTAAATGATGCCACTTTTTCTGCTTTCAAATGAATTAACATGGACTGTAAAATGATCATTTACCTATGGTCTATGCTTTTACTAATCTTTAGAAATAAAGGTATTGTAGAGAGAACTAAAGCAAATTTGTTAATTTAGGTTTCTTTTTTATGATCCCTGCATAGGAATTGCTTCAGAAGGCATTGATTTCTGGTAGATGACTATCCTTACTAATCTCATGGTACTCTTGGACTTCATTGTTTAAAGCTGAGCCCTTTCTTTTCTTTATATACAGTTCTACAACCTGATCTCTTTAACTGTTTCAACTGCGGCTGGTGCGAAGCAATGGAAGATGACCAAGATCAGGAAGAAATCGGGTTCTCAAGAGATACCCCCAAATATCACACTAGTCCAATTTCTTAAAATGGCAAAGGATGGGCTTTTATAGTGTGCCGTAGGGGAAGAAACCCTTTGTATATTGATTGATTGTAAATGCAATCAATTGCAAATGTAAATTATTTATCACAGAAAGCTGTTGGCTCAGAATTCACACATCCTAGTTCAAATACAATGCTAGATTTAAGTGGCTGCAGCTTAATAAAATAATGCACATTCATCATGTCAATTGAATCATGCATTGTGAATCTGTGATGAGAGCTTCCAATTTTCATGTCGTGGATTGTGCACATATATTTATGCAATCATTGGATTCGACAATCTTTTTGGCCCCTAACATCCCAAATGTTCGACGTTATTGTCTGTGTGCGGTCAGATTTTGTTGATGGGTTCCCAAGAGCTAAGAGTGATTTTGTTGATGAAAGGAAAAAATCCACCTCTTTTGCGGACATGACAAGTCGGAACCGAATCCTGTTTTAAGTGATGTTCGAGCCTGGCTTGTTTTCTCCTTTGCATGTGATCGATCAATCATTTAGTTCAACCCAGCTGTTCATAAACATTTTGGTCTTCCTGTAGCTCTATACAGCATAGTTTCATGCACAAAGACTAGGACTTTTTTTTTTTTTTTTAACGATGCATCCGAACAAAATTCGGGTTTCATATCTAGGTTTCTAACTCAGAAGCTAAAGGAAGAATTAGTTAAAATAGTTCTACCACGGGTACCTATCTTTGATTATCCAATAAAAAATTATTACAAGAAAATAATTTTTTTTTTATTCAAAATAATAAAAATTATCCATTGATTAATAATAATTAATAAAAATTATTTTATTTAAAAGTTTTAATCAAGTTTGAATAATAATATATATATATATATATATATATATATATATATTTTAAAAAAAAGAGATAAGGATGATAAATCCGGCGTAGCTATTTTGCATGTTCCCATCCTATCAAGAAATATATTTTTAATCAAATTTGGATAATAATATATTATTTTAATAGTAGGTGATGTGCTGGATTTTTGGTTGGGCGGTAGAAGTGTTTTAATTGATAATATCCCTATAAGCTGTGCGAGCGTGGGCGCTGAGGGTGACCCCCCACCAGCCATGGCATTCCGATCTGACCGGCTGTTTCTTTAACCTTCTCTGGTCCCAACTTTCCAACATCACGGTCAAAAAGTCTTCCCCACTTCGTCCGTTCTTGCGTCCCAGGTGCATCCCTCTCCGCCACCGCCGAGCAAAAGAATTGCAAAGAGTGCAGAGGGGAAGGAGCATGGGTCAGTCCACAAGCGCAAGAAGAAGATACCACAACCACCACCACCACCACCACCACCACTTCTACCACTCTTCCTTCCCTCCTCCATCCAACTTTGGCCGCTCTAATCTTCCTCCATCACTACCCCCTCCCCCACCCAGGTATCTTGTTTCTTTTCCATCCACTCCTCACTATGCTCATCATCCTTCCCCCATACCTTCCTCTTCTTCTGATTATGCTGATCGAGGAGGTGGGGGGCGGTCTTCCTCTTCCTTTAATTCTTCTTCTTCTTCTTCTTCTTCTTCCTTTGTGAATGAGATGATGGTTGCTTCGAGGCATGCCGGGCATCAGAAGGCGACGACCGTCAAGAACTATGTTAATCTGCATAAGAATTCGATCCGGCTGGAGCCTGACAAGCTCAATCCCGATCACCATCTGGTTTCCTTCACTTTTGATTCTTTAGTTGATGGCAGGTGATTGATTTTCCTTTCCTTTTTTTTTCCACTTTGGTGCTTCAGATTCTAATATTGAACAGGCTATGGCATGCAATTTTTTCAGCTTTTCCTTTATCTGTTGCTTAGTTGGTTACTGATACAGAATTTAATTTTTCTATTTTATTTCCATTCAAGTACCTGAGAAATGAGAAATCAAAATAAAATAAAGCATAAAAAGGAGTGACATTCCTCTGAATTTATCATTGTGATGGATGTAGAGCCATTTTGTTGGCTGCATTTGGTTTTCTAATCTTATCCAAAGATGTAATTCTTTTCACCAAATCATTATGTTCCAAAAGCGATTGGAGTTAAAGAATATTTATTGCAAAGAAGAATTATAGGACAATCAACAAGAATGTGCTGCGGTTTTCCAAACAACAAAATTACCCTTAATCTAGCAGGGAGCCTATTTGGATGCAGAAATACTTCAAATTGCATGTGATGGTCGTATCCAATTTTGGTCAAATAATTTAGACATAAGTAGGGTATTTATATGCTATTTGTTTTACGTATCATATCAGTTAAAACAAAGAAGTGGTTTGGAAATTCCCCGATCGTATTCTGGAGTTGAACTGTTTGAAAGAAAATATTTCTTGAACATTTTATTGTTTTGAAAGCATTTCAGCTGAAATAGAACATAACCATGCCATCAATTATAGGTACCCCACTGCTAGACTCAGTAAACTATCTAGTTTATTGAGTAATACATGTATTTCTCTAAGATGAATTTTAGATTTTTTTTTTTTTTTTTTGGTGCAACTAAATAATGGGGATTAGTGGAAGCCTGCATTCTAGATTAATGAGGTGTTGCATAAATTGTTAGTTATGCCCCTTAGGTTGTTCAAAGCACCAAATACCTTTATGTGAGTAACAAATCAAGCCATTTATATTATCTGAGGATATTTGCATTTATAATATGTGCAAAACTATCACTTGTCAGTTACGGAATGTGCCAGAAAATTTGAGGGAGGATGAACTTTCTCTAAGCGAAAGTAAGCTGACCTTCATGACTAACTACTTAAATTTCTTGGAATAAATTGCATTAGAAAAAGGGATATAGGTTGATATTGGTCAACATTGAAGCCATCCATGATGCAATCAGAGTCTTTTACTTATTTGCATAAAATTCACAATGTTAATTCATTCCATTTGAGATTTATTATAAATGTACATACTTAAAAATTTTTAAACTAATTAGTTCAAACCTGCATCGACCACCCCAGCAGGTACACAGCATCACATAATTTGAAATTAACATTACAGTAAAAACATATATATGCTAAAATTAGCAATTGAGATGCATTCAGGCTAATGGAAATCTTTGAAATAGTGAATGGTACCAAAGATTATTAACTTTCAAATCATCCGAACAAGGAAGATCAGAGTGACTATATGACATGGCCAGTAAGAATCTTTATAAGGGAGTGAGAGAGGGTATGGTCAGCAGAAACACGGTTAGAAGAAAGAAAGGAAAAGGAGTGGCAGGGGGACAAAGGAGGGGAACAAAAAGTAAAGGGACCTCTGGGCAGAGCAAGGAACAACCAAGAGGGATCAATCAGTATTGCCTGATAGGACTAGGCCCTCTCAACGAAGCTAGTAAAGGGATAAAAAGCAGTATACAATGGGATGAGGACAGATGGAGTGACAATGATTGAGGGCCTAGAATTGGATTTGGGAAAGAAAAAGGGTGCACGGAATCAACTATTTTTGGCAGGATATCAACTATTCTTGGCAGGCAAATTGTCTGTTTTTATCAAATTTTCGAAAGAAAAAATAAAAAGTAGACGATTCGGCGCTGTCGCCTATAAAACGAGGAGGAGCTTAGCGAAGAAAGGATTATTTCTATGCTGAAGGGATGTATTAAAAGGACAATGGAAGAAAAAAACATTTTAAACATGGAGGGGAAAATAGCCTTGGAATATGATCATGACAAGATAGCAGGATTAGCTGACGATGAAGAGCTAGAAAAGCAATTGAAAAGTGGCCAGCCCTATACTACAACAACAACATCATCAAAGAAGGAAAGCATCAAGGTGGAGTTCTTTAAGGGAAAGCCTACAAGGCCTTCATATTAAAGAGTATCAATATGCTAGAATAACCATCAACCCACAGGATATATCGAAAGAAAGGATTTTGACCCTTAGATTCTCAATCAGATTGATTGTAAATGTACATTCTTAAAAATTTTTGAAATAATTAGTTCAAACTTGCATTGACCACCCCAGGGGTACACAGCATCACATAATTTGAAATTAACATTACAGTAAAAATATAGATATGTTAAAATTAACAATTGAGATGTATTCAAGCTAATGGAAATCTTTGAAATAGTGAATGGTACCAAAGATTACTAAGACTCAAGATTAAAAAACTTAGCACTAACATTAAAAATTAATCTGGTACAGTTGTTATACTGGCTCCTACCTGACATCATGTTTGAAAGGTCCAAATATTTCAAGCCAAAGTTCCCTATATTGGTGTGTACCATTCCATACTAGGTATACCATACCATATTGTTCCGAATCGAGACTCGGTATGATGGGCATATCAAGTCTCAATTTGCCAAACCAACTCCTATGCTAGTCATATGGATACTGTAGCAGTATGGTATTGATATAGGATTTGGTGTGAACCTTGTTTCAAACAATACAATACACTCCAGAATTACTTAATATATATTTTCATATTTATTTTCCTATTATTTTTTCACATTTTTCTAGAGTTTTTGCTTAAACTTTGAAACTTGAGCAGAAACTTTCAAAATTGTTACTTTCGAGGCCAGACTAAAATATACCAACTTTTTGAACTTTATAATAGGCCTAGTGGAATATAGATAATTCTTTCCTAAGATGTATTGGATTTGATATATGAGGATTGTGTTTTTTTTTAGTCTTCAAATGTCAGTGTAACTGATGTTTACACTCTTGTTCCCTTGGCTTGTCATGCCCCAAATCCGAGACATAATACATCCATGCTACTGATGAGAACAACCCATGATAACATGGAGTTAATCATTCATAATCTTAAGTAAAATAAAGATCCATTACAAATAAAATATAAGTAAGAGGTTCAATTCAAATCATCAATTAAATCAACATCAGTTTAGAGCATCTAGATGTAAAACCAAATACCAAATCTTAGTCTCATAATTCATAATTACTTGACTACAAGTTCATAAGTATTCAGATAATTAATTTTAACTACAAAACTTTTAAGCTTGCTAACTTAGACCCTTAGCCTGGATTGTCTGTCGTTCTTAACCTTACTCTGTAAAATAAAAAGAAAAATAAAATATATGGCTACATCAACTTAATAAGTAAAATCTACTTTTTTATCAAATCAAGCATAAGTTTTTCATATGAACAATGCATCATTATAAAAGTAACAAATATAATAAATAGAATTTTTCATAACATAATATAGTAAAGCAATTCATAAAACTAGTTATGCATGTATTAATCATGAACATTTCTATAAACAGATTCCTAAGTTATTGTTGTCATATATTCGTGTTATATTTCATACAATGCTCATAGATATTCTTGCTATGGTCACTTTGTACCCAAGACAGGACCGTCTTTCTTAATTGATAGAATTTTTGTTTCATGTGCCAACTTTATATCCATTGGCAGGGCCATGCTTCTTATGAATGCTAGCTCCGAGTGTTGACCTTTTCAATTATAAGGATCATTCATAGCTATTTGAGAGCCTTTAAAACTCTTATTCTTTTTTTTAAAGTATACGTATAAATAGGTGGAAAAAATTAAATGACATGATCAAATTCATGATTCATAAACATGCCATCTTCATTAAAACATTCATGAAATTACTTTTTTCATAATAAAGTATGATCTTCATAATACATATGCTAATCTTAATTTCTAAGAAAAACATGATTTCATCAATAACAGATTTTATGCATTAAAATATGATTATTTAAATAAATAAGGAGCATAAGATTTACTTACCTCATCCATCCTAAATCCTCAGATTTCATTAGAAGATTTAGTTAATCCTATTTAAAATATTCAATCATAACCAATTTTCATTCAATAAATTTAATAAGATTTAAATAATAATCAAGGGGATTGTTGGCTGGATGATCGATCTGATATACTGCCTGGGCACCAAAGTAGCTTAGGATCTTCTTGCCGAGATCAACACGAGTCCTTAGAATAGGAAAACATGGCTTTATACTGGGATCATGGATGTTCTTAAAGAGAGAAAGTGGGTGAAGAGAGAAAATAAGAATGAGAGAAAGAGAGAACCCTGTCTCTCTTAAAAGAAGAAATTCAGATCGAATCCAACAAGATCATGCTAGAGAGCCTAGCTGAGGGTTGGCGGCGATGACCGACTAGTTGGAAAAAATGAAAAATCTTAGAAAAACAAGGGATGTTGCCTAGAAATGGAGCCCAAAAGAGGGAGTAAATTGGATCTTTTAAAAATTTAAAATAATTATGTGATGGTCTTGAAGTATTTGTGAAACAAGGTGATTTAGCTCTAGAGATATGCAGCGGATAACAGCAAATTAAATGCAAGTATCGAAGAGCAAGTAATAAAGAGGACAATCACATACAAACATAAAGATTTATAGTGGTTCGGTACATTCCAAGTCCCTACATCCACTCCCTAAGCTTCTTCTTGGGTATTTCACTATAATCTCTTCAAGATTACAGCCAACTTGTTTTTCAAGGCTCACAAGTCAAAACCTAAGTTGGTTTTATCACCTAGGCTCACCAACAATCTTTACAACTTGTTTTGTTTTCGGGCACACAAGTCAAACCCTAGTTGGTTTTATCCCTTTGGCTCACCAACAACCTTTACAATCTAGTTTCAAAAACCTTTGAAAACTAGGTCAACAAAGTAAGAACAAGAATGTAATAAAAAAGCACAATACAAAGCTCCTAGAAAGAGCTGAAATAAAAATCGTTGAAGTTCTCTTGATTGCTTGAGTTGACTTCTTATTGGAATCTTTTGAATGCACAATTATTGTCAAGCACTTGAAACCTTAACAACTCAAAAATGGAAGGCTTTTGCAAGGGAATCTCTTTAAACACACTCTTATTGTCTTTTCAAATGATTGGAGTTTGTCTCATATGAATTCACTCTTCCTTGTTGACTTTATGAGGTTTGGTAAGTGTTAAATACCTCAAATCCACTGAAAAAACTGTTGAAGACCGTTAGAATTCAAAAAGTAACCGTTTGGAACCATTTAGAAACAAGTCTGAAATTATGAAAACTAGCCGTTAGACCTTGAATCGATCTCATGAGTCAATACTTGATGCATGAATCGATCTCATGAGTTGACACTTGATGCAGAATCCAGAAAACTTGAAGTTCTGTCCCAGAATTTTTTTCAGGTGATGAGTCGACCTCATGAGTCGACACTTGAAGTGTGAGTCGACCTCATGAGTCGACACTTGAAGTGTGAGTCGACACTTGGTGCGTGCCACTGAAACTTTGTGTGTCGGTCTTCTGAAACTTCTGAATTTTCTTCATGTGTTGACCTTATGAGTCGACACTTGGCTTGTGAGTCGACCTCTTGAGTCGACATTTTATCCTGTGCCATCTAAAAAGAGCATGCCAAACTTGAATTCCTTAATGATTTGTTCCTTAATCCATTTGATGGTTCTTCATAAAGGCCAGAGAGGTTTTTTTGACAATGTTCCAAGGTAAAAAGCTCAATCAAACATGAGAAACCTCTAGCTCTTAAATTAGTAAACTTGATACCTTTTTGTTAGAGAAATTGATGTATCTAAGACCTGAAATTCATACTCCAATTGAAACATTAGTCCAAACATATACTCAGTGTTTCTTTATTCATCAAAATTAAGGAGCCAAA
This sequence comes from Areca catechu, assembly GCA_021397845.1. Taxonomy (NCBI): domain Eukaryota; kingdom Viridiplantae; phylum Streptophyta; class Magnoliopsida; order Arecales; family Arecaceae; genus Areca; species Areca catechu. Next base: position 156,840,230 of record CM038050.1, on the reverse strand, counting down.
GCCAACAATCTTTCCTTTTTTGATGATTACAAAATCTTGAGTATATAAGCAAATAGATTTCAAAAATTGACTAGTATGGTATCAAGAGTTTTGAAAATGTATGAATTTATTGAAGTATCTTCATATTTGACAACAAACAAGATTCATACACTTATTTTAGTGAAAATGAAACAGATTTCCAGTTCATAGAGCAATGTTTCAAGAAGTTTCAAGGTAAGAGAATTCAAGATCTCCCCCTATCTTAAGTAATCTCTGAGAATATGATGTTGCTTATATATATCTTTCTTACTCTTACTCCCCCTTTTTGTCATCATTAAGTAATAAAAGGAATTTCTTCCCCTGAATCATTGTATACATCACAACTTAAGGTGCAAAGAAAGGAGTGAGCAAGGAAATTACAGAAGCTTTCATATATCAAGGCTTTCAGTACAACATAAGCTGAAACATACAGAAACTGAAAAGATACATAAGCTGAAACATGCAGAAACTGAAAAGATACATAAGCTGAAACATGCAGAAACTGAAAAGATACATAAGCTGAAACATGCAGAAACTGAAAAGATACATAAGCTGAAACATGCAGAAACTGAAACATACATGAATAGAAACTGCAACATAATCATACTAAAAAAGAAATACAAGCAAACTAAGAGTCTGTGAAGCTACTCTCCATCAGACAGAAGCTCAAAAAAGATCGGTGTCCTGATCCCAGTAGCAGAGGATCTAGGAGTCTTATGGGTAAGGTTTCTAGTCCTAAGAGAGGGTCCTAATCTAGGTATGACCCTAGTAGTCCTGGATCTGGCACGAGTGAGAGTCTTGGAAGGAGTCTGATAGGCTCAAGAAGCATCTACCTGAACCTCAGTGGGGGTATCTGAGCTGTGATCAAGTATAGCAGGTGTCTGAGCCTCCCTACTGACAACCAGGAAGTCTCCACCATCACCACCACTGTCAAACTCAGCAACTGTATCATCACCAACAGCAGTCTCACCATGTACATCAGTGTGCTCAACATCATCTGCTGCTGGAGGAGGATCTGCAGAGGGATCAACTATAGGAGCAGGAGTAGGATCAGCTGGAATTGCACTGCCGCCACCAGACTGATCACCATGATCATCATCTCCATCACTGCCACTGTCACTGTACCCATCACTATCTGAATCATCAGAATCACCATCAGTAGGGGGAGGTGGAGGGGCAGACCTATCAATAGTGCTAGAGGGCATCAAGGATCTCAACATACTTTGCATCTGTGCAAATCCAACCTCAGTCGTAGCACGAAGAGAGCTGATCTGTAAGTCAGTATGTGCATGCAAACCCTGCAGCTCAATCCGTACCTGTGATATCTCCTTATGAACCTTTGTGATCTGATCTGAAATCCTCTGCTCAAAGTCTGAGTCAGTCCTGACAGAGGGCTGAGGTGTAGAAGCAGGAACAGGTGCAGCTGTTGGAGTGACTGGCTTATGCTGCTCAGGCTGGATAGGTGCAGGCCTAGGAGGTGTAATCTGCTCAGTAGGTCCAGAGGTCCTGCCTCGACTGCTCTAATCTCATCCTTCTCATCTGGCTCCTGGCCAAACTTTTTACGAACCCATCGTCCACCAATCTGTCGGAATCCATCCTATGAAGAGATTTATCTCCATACGTGTCCGTATGGAGGATCTTTTTGGAGGGCCCCCCCTCCAATGGAACACTGAAGTCTCTGAACAACTGGGTCAGCACCGTACCATATGGTAAACATAATCTGCGCTGGGTGGCTGCCTCTCCCATCTGGTGGATCATGATCATAGGTAAGTTGATGGGGGACTGCTGTCTTAGAGCCACTATCAGAACCAACTCCCTCTCAGTAATGAAATCAAATCATCCGGTCTTCGGAATCAGAATCCGAGCAATAATATGATGAAGCACTCTTATCTCGACGGAAAGCTGGTTCGCAGAAACTACTGAGATGCCACTAACATCATCCCGCTCCAAGATACATCGAAAGGTTGCTTCTCGGTTTCCAACACTGTTCGCGGCTCTGCTACGGAGTGGGATTTGCCAAACTCTACTGATCACGTCAGGGGTCACCTGGATCTCAACTTCCCTGACTACAGCTGTTCATCGAAGGCCATCAGTGGCCGTACTGCCATAAAACTCTCGAATAAGCTGGGGGTAGTATCGCTCTCGCATAGTGCAGAAATGAATGAGCCCAGCTGCTCTCAGTAAGTCTCCTATGATGAAGCTCTGTGAATCCCAAAACTGAATGTCCACACGTTTACCACTGGCAATGATCTTCCCCATGACTCTAGCTGCTCCAGGGGAAGAAGGTGCAGGCTGCTCCCAAGTATCATGCTCTGCCTGCTCAGCTGGATCCTGGCGGGCCTTGGTTCTTCGCTCTCTGCTACTCTAACCCTGTTCTGACCTCCTTTTTCTGTATGCTAGTTGCTTCCGGGGACCCATTTCACTGACAACACCGAGAAGAGGGACATGGAAGAAGAAAGAAGGCTAGGGAAAGAAGAGAGGGAATACCAATGGACTGAAAGAGGACCTAAAATGGGGAAACATGCCGAAGAAGTGAGAGGATTGGAATGTGTGAGGAACCGGGAGAAATGGGGTGAGGCTGGAGGAGAGAAGGGGAAACCGAGCAAGCCACGACCCAAAACAAACCAAAAGAGTGGGAACGGCTTGGACGAGGAAAAAATCACGAGGATCAAGGATTCCGGCCAAAAACACAGCAAAGATTGCAAGGTATGGACCTAATGAGAGGAAAAACGAAAGGGAAATCAAGGAAATACGGTCCGACCGAAAAAATCCAAGAAAAAGAGGGAGAGAAATACCAAAAAACTGAAGGTTAGAGGAGGAAAAATACTATTCTTGGTGGTTTGGAGAGAGTTTGGGGACCACACGGTGCTACGGAGAATGAAGAAATGAGTCAAAACAAGTTTTTGGAAAGTCCTAAAAAATCTCAGTCCCGACATCATGAGTCGACACTTTGAAACTGCTCAAGTGTCGACACTTCAGGTGAGTCGACGCTTGGTATTTTTTCAAGTGTCGACACTTGATCTCAGGCAAGCAAAATAAATTTCAATAAAATCCAGAAAAATCCAAGAAAATTCTAGGGGATATCTTAAGAGAAATTCAAAGGATTTTGAAACAATTTGGAGGATTTCAACAAGAAATTGAAGGGTTTAAACAAAAGGATCAATGACACCAAGTTCCCTTCTAATCATGCAAAATCTATCTTCACTTAAAGGTTTTGTGAAAATATCTGCTAATTGATTATCAGTACACACAAAATCAAGCATTACATTACCATTTTCTACATGATCTCTTATGAAATGATGTCTTATTTCAATATGTTTGCTTCTTAAATGTTGAATAGGATTTTTAGTCAGATTAATTATACTAGTATTATCACATCTTATTGGTGTCTTAGTTAATTTAATGCCAAAATCTTTGAGTTGTTTGATCCATAAGATTTGAGCACAACAGTTTCTGGCTACTATATATTCGGCTTCCGTCATAGATAGAGCAACTGAATTCTGTTTCTTGCTAAACTATGAAATCAAATTAACTCCCAGAAATTGACAAGTTCTGCTAGTACTTTTTCTATCAAGTTTACAACCAGCAAAATAAGCATTAGAATATGCAATCGGTTCAATAGATGAATCTCTAGAGTACCAAAGTCCAATATCAATAGAGTCAGACAGATATCTAAGTATGCGTTTAACAGCAAATAAATGAGACTTTTTAGGAGCAGACTGATATCTTGCACACATACATACACTGAATATTATATCTGGCCTACTAGAAGTCAAATAAAGCAGTGAACCAATGATACCTCTATATAATTTTTGATCTACAACTTTACCAGATTCATCTTTATTTAATTTACAAGAAAAGTTCATAGGTGTACCTAATGGCTTGGTGCTCTCCATCCCAAACTTCTTTGATATTTTTTTTGTATATTTGGTTTGGTTGATGAAGATCCATTCTTTGGTTTGCTTAATCTAGAGTCCGAGGAAAAAATTCAGTTCTTTCATCATGCTCATCTCGAACTCACTCTGCATAAGCTTGGCAAACTCTTGAGTCTTGACACAAAATTTCATTAGTAGCACTGAAAATAATATCATCGACATACATACACTTGTACTACTAAGAGATCATCATTCTTCTTTTTCAAAAACAAAGTAGTGTCTACATTTCCTCTAGAAAAATCATTTTCAAGCAAAAATCTACTTAATCTATCATACCAAGCTCTTGGAGCTTGTTTTAAAACATACAAAGCTTTATGAAGTCTAAAAACATGATTGGGAAATTCATGATTTTCAAAACTGGCGGTTGTTCAACATAAACTTCTTTAATAAAATCATTCAAAAAAGCACTTTTGACATCCATTTAAAATAGTTTGAAATTCATGAAACATATAAATGCTAATAATAGTCTAATTGCTTCAAGTCTAGCAACAGGAGCAAATGTTTTATCAAAATCAATCCCTTCCTCCTGATTGTAGTCTTTGGCAACTAGCCTAGCTTTATTTCTAGTAACCAAATCATTTTCATCAAGTTTATTTCTGAAAATCCATTTTGTTCCTATTATTAAAACATTTGATGATCTTTCAACTAATGTCCAAATTTTTTTTCTTTTAAATTAATTTAGTTCATCTTGCATAGCATTTATCCAATTGTATTCATTTTCAGCTTCTTCAAATAATTTTGGTTCTATTTGAGAAACAAAAGCTAAATAATCACATACATTTCTCAAAGAGGAACGTGTATTTACTCCTTTTGATGGATCACTAATTATAAGTTCTTTGGGATGTCGATGAGCATACCTCCATTTTTTAGGTAGTGGATTGGGTGAAGATGAAGCTCCTACTTGTTCTCCTTCATGGTCCTGATTGTCATCTTGCTCATTGGAAGGTTCTTCATTAATTATCATTCTTTTAAACTTTTGAGTATCTGTAATATCATTAACAGTATCTTCTTTTCTAAAAGATTTATATTAGGCTCATCAAACACTACATGTATGGATTCTTTAACTAGAAGAGTTCTTCTGTTGAAGACCCTGTATGCCTTGCTAGAAGTAAAGTATCCTAAGAAGATACCCTCATCTGATTTGGCATCAAATTTGCTGAGGTTATCTTTACCTTTGTTCAGAATAAAACAACGGCATCCAAAAACACGAAAATATTTAATAGTAGGTTTTCTGTTTTTCCAAAGTTCATATGGTGTTTTCTTCAAAATAGGTCGAATTAAAACGTGATTCAAAATATAACATACAGTATTTATGGCTTCTGCCCAAAAATATTTAGGTAAATCATTTTCACAAAGCATTGTGCATGCCATTTCTTCAAGAGTTCTATTTTTTCTTTCTACCATCCCATTTTGTTGAGGTGTCCTAGGTGCAGAAAAATTATGATCTATACCATTTTCATTGCAAAAATTTTCAAAATCATGATTTTCAAATTCAGTACCATGATCACTTCTTAAAGAGATAATTAAAATACCTTTTTCATTTGAAACATTTTTATAAAATTTAATGAATGCTGAAAAAGTTTCATCTTTGTGTGTCAAAAATATTATCCATGTAAAACATGAATGGTCATTTACAATCACTAATTTTTTACCTCTCAAAATAGTTGTTCTAGTTGGTCCAAAGAGATCCATATGAAGTAATTCTAAGGGTCTAGTGGTAGATACTACTCCCTTGGGTTTGAAAGAAGATTTTGTCTGTTTTCCAAGTTGACATGCACTACAAATCTTATCTTTTTCAAAAGTGAGTTTTGACAAATCTTTTACAAGATTCTTCCTATTTAATTTTGAAATCAAATGCATAGTTGCATGTCCTAGCCTACGATGCCAAAGCCAACTAGTTTCATTTGTCTTGGCTTCTTTTGCCACCAGGCATTGATCATTTTTCATAGGTAGATCATCAAGATCAACCGTGTAAATGTTCCCATGCCAATGAACTTAATGCCATTGTCATCTAGACTAGGTACCATACATAAAGAAGATTCAAAAAGTACTTTAAATCCTTTATCACAAAATTGACTTATGCTAAATAAATTGTGTTTTAAACCATCAACTAACAAAACATTATCAACAAAGGAAGTAGGGGTGATATGGACTTTACTGATACCAACGATTTTGTCCTTTCCATTATCACCAAAAATCACGTTTCCACCATTCATAGCTTCTACAGATGAGAATTATCTCACATCCCCAGTCATGTACTTTGAGCAACCGCTGTCAAGATACCACATTCTTCTTTTATCCTTGGTTGCAAGACACACCTACAAAAATAAGTCAAGTGGAAACTTTAGGTATCCAAGTCATCTTGTATCTTTTAGGGTTAGTTGAAATGATTTCTTTTGGAACCCATACCTTTCTAACATAATTTAATTTCCTTTTATTGCATATATATGATTTATGCCCTACTTTACCACATGCATAACAAGTAAAATTAGATGAAGCAGGTACAAAGAAATTTTTAAAATACTTTTGTTGGTTTCTGGTTTGAAACGTAATCCAGCTTTGTTAAAAACAGCTCTTTGGTTATTTAAAAGCATGTTAAGTTTTTTAGAACTATAAGTGAACTTTTCAACAAAAGGGTTTAGTTTTTTAAGTTCTTCCTCGTACTTCTTATTTTCTTGCAAAAACTCTTTGTTCTCTTTGACAAGCTTTTCAAATGATTTTTCTTTTTTCAAATCTTTATTTTCCTTTTCCAAAGAAGTAATCTTAATAGTTAACTGTTTATTTTCTTTAACTAAACAATCATTTTTTATCAAAGACTTATCATTTGTTTTAATCAACTCCAAATTTTGCTTTCTTAGTTCTTTGTTCTTTGTCTTAAGTTTTCGATATTCAACTACTAATTCATCAAAAACTTCATGCAATTTTTCGAAAGTAAATTCTTCTTCAAGTTCAAGGCTTGCCTCTTCTTCTTCGTTGGCCATAAAGCAAAGGTCGGTGACCTCTTGCTACTCTTCATCAGAACTCGAATCTTCACTCTCGCTCCATGTTGCTATCATGGCCTTTTTCTTGAGTTTCTTTCTGCTTTTTTTGAGTATGGGGCAATCCAACTTGAAGTGACCGAGTTTCTTACACTCGAAGCAAATGGGTTGGCCCCTTTCCTTCTCCTTTTCTTTTTCTTTGCTATAGTCTCCTTTTTGAGGCTTTTTCTTGTAAAAATCCTTTTTCTTCCTCATAAACGTTTTGAACTTTCTAGTCATTAAGGTCGTCTCATCTTCATTCTCTTTTTCAGATTCATCACTCGATTCTTCTTTGGTAGAGGTCTTGAAGGCAATGACTTTCTTCTTTTTATCATTGTCTACTGTCTTTTGTTTCAAGGAGAGCTCATAAGTCATCAATGAGCTCAAAAGCTGCTCAAGTGGAAGTGTATTGACATCTTTGGCTTCTTCTATAGCGATGACTTTAGCATCTCAAGAAGCCGGAAGAGATCATCATTAGAAATAACTTTACCTAAACTTCTCATGCCATTCACAATGTTTGTAAATCTAGTATACATTTCACTTATAGATTCAGTTGGTTCCATTCTAAACATTTCATAGGTGTGAATGAGCATATTCATTTTGGTAGTCTTCACTTGATGTGTACCTTCATGGGTAATTTCATGCATGTCCCATATTTTCTGGATGGAGAGACAATTTGAAATTCTATTGAATTCGCCAGGATTAAGTGCACAGAATAATAAGTTCATAGCCTTGGCATTAATTTCAGCTTGCTTAATGTCATTCTCATCCCAATCTTTTTCAAGTTTAGGGATGAGAATGCCATTAACCAAGTGAGTGGGTTGATGAGGCCCTTTAACTATAATTTTCCAGATATTGTAATCAATAGCTTGTAAGTAAATGCGCATGCGTGTCTTCCAGTATGTGTAATTTATATCATTAAACAATGGAGGATGGTTAGAGGCTTGTCCTTCTACAACATCCATACCAATTGGAGCTGCCATGACCTTTCACTCAAGATCGTTGGACCTACAAGTAGAGTACCGGTGCTCTGATACCACTTGTTGCTCAGAAATGGAGCCCAAGAAGGGGTGAATTGGGTTTTTTAAAAATTTAAAACAATTATGTGCTGGTCTTGAAGTATTTCTGAAACAAGGTGATTTAGGTCTAAGAGATATGCAGTAGATAACAGCAAATTAAATGCAAGTATTGAAGAGCAAGTATTGAAGAGCAATTAATAAAGAGGACAATCACACACAAACACAGATTTATTGGTTCGGTGCACTCCAAGCACCTACATCCACTTTACAAGCTTCCCCTTGGGTATTTTACTATAATCTCTTCAAGATTAAAGCCAACTTGTTTTCCAAGGCTCACAAGTCAAAATCTAAGTTGGTTTTATCACCTAGGTTTACTAACAATCTTTACAACTTGTTTTGTCTTTGGACTCACAAGTCAAATCCTAGTTGGTTTTATCCCTTTGACTCACCAACAACCTTTACAACCTAGTTTCAAAAATTTTTGAAAACTAGGTCAATAAAGTAAGAACAAGAATGTAATAAAAGAGCACAATACAAAGCTCCTAGAAAGAGCTGAAATAAAAGTCGTTGAAGCTTTCTAGATTGCTTGAGTTGACTTCTTCTTGGAATCTCTTGAATGCACAATTATGGCTAAGCATTTGAAACCTTAACAACTCAAAAATGAAAGGCTTTTGCAAGGAAATCTTTTTAAACACACTCTTCTTGTCTTTTCAAATGATTGAAGTTTGTCTTATATGAATTCACTCATCCTTGTTAACTTTATGAGGTTTGGTGAGTGTTAAATACCTCAAATCCACTAAAAAGACCGTTGAAGACCGTTAGAATTCAAAAAGTAACCGTTTGGAACCGTTTGGAAACAAGTCTGAAATTTTGAAAACTAGCCGTTAGACCTTGAGTCGACCTCATGAGTCGACACTTAATGCATGAGTCGACCTCATGAATCGATATTTGATGCAGAATCCAGAAAACTTGAAGTTCTGTCCCAGAATTTTTCTCAGGAGATGAGTCGACCTCATGAGTCAACACTTGAAGTGTGAATCGATCTCATTAGTCGATACTTGGTGCGTGCCACTGAAACTTTGTGCCAATTTTCTGAAGTTTTTGAATTTTCTTCATGAGTCGACCTTGTGAGTCGACACTTGGCTTGTGAGTCGACCTCTTGAATCGACACTTGATCCTGTGCCATCCAAAAAAAGCATGCCAAACTTGAATTCCTTAATGATTTGTCCATTAATCCATTTGATGGTTCTTCATAAAGGCCAAAGAGATTGTTTTGACAATGTTCCAAGGTGAAAAGCTCAATCAAACATGAGAAACCTCTAGTTCTTAAATTAATAAACTTGATACCCTTTTATTGGAGAAATTGATATACCTAAGATCTGAAATTCATACTCCAAATGAAACGTTAGTCCAAACATATACTCAGTATTTTGTTATTCATCAAAATTAAGGAGCCAAAGCCAATAAGGGATTCGTCCCTTTTTCTTGAGTTTTCTGATCATTGGCTGATCTTCGGCAGCCAATACCTTTGAGGAGGGTGGTAGGGAGGTTGATCACCATGACCTGAGATGTGGGCCAAGGGATGGCAGCGTTGGTGGCCAAAATAAGGAAAAATAGGAGATGCCTTTGACGGATTTTTTTGGCAAAACTAGTGGCCAACAATAGTGCAAATGGCCATGGGAGGATGGGGAAGAGAGAGGGGAAGAGGGATTAGGCCTTGTACCTTGATTCCATGGGGTTATCAGCTCCGATTCCCAACGAACACGATGAGAGGGTGGTAATCAGATTTGAAGAAATTGGAAAAAAGAAGGCTAGCTACTTGGGATGGAGGGCATTAGGGGATGGAGGAGTCCTTTTATAGGGGAGATCTAGGGCTTGAATTGCCCTGGACCTCCAATTTCTCCTTGAGACTCGCGTCTAGCTTGACTAGGCATGGTTTGGTGCAACTAGGCCTGGCCGGTGTAGTGAGCCAGGCTAGGCCAGGCCATAACATGGCCGGTACATTTTAGGACAAAGTAATCCAACACTGATAGGAGAGTTTGAATGGTCAACCAGTATAGCTAACATTATTTGATGTCAGATAACTTCTGATTGATCACATTTTGCTGGTCATTTGGTCAGGTGTTTGTATACTGTCTTTGAGGTCTTTACTACAAAACGGTAACAAGAGTTCTGATTCAATTGCCTACCACCATCAGTTGATGGTTATGTAAGAGCATCCTTTATGTTACTTTATGTTCATAATTAGTTTGAGACATATTTAGAAGTTTAAGGGTGCTATTAATTTTTATTTCTTTATTTTATTTTCATTTTATAATTAATTTTTAGGTTTTACTGAGCATTACTTCTCAAATCTTCTTTTAATTATGGCCACTATCTAAGAATTTTTCTAATGCATCTGTTATAGGCTAGATTTGTTAAATCCTAAATTCATCAATGTAAGCTTTTGAAAACTTTCAACATCTTCTTGTACGGGGTCCAATATGAATCAAAATTAATTTCTTTCATTTTTTTCATATCATTGTTTAACTAGAGAACTTTTCTTAGGAAAATGCAATGTTAGTCATTATTAGAGCACCTGTCTCCTTAGATTTTCTTTCTTTCTATTTATTTCTTTGTATCAAAGCACCTAGGCTCCTTATGATAATTGATGTTTTATTTTTGTTCTTTTTTTTTAATATTTGGTATTCTTAAATTTGTAAGAACACACAAGGATTTATATAATTTCATGAATCTTACATGTTTTATTTCAATTAAATAAACAATCTTCTCTTTCTTCTTTATGGTGGAGATTTATGATGCAGTGGTGTCTCTGTAATCTTATGTGCTACTTTCTGGTACTTTTGATGGCATCTTGCCACTAACTTAGTGTCTTCCTTTATTAGAGGTTTTCTTGAATCGATACTTTTTTTTTTTTAATCTTTTGTTTTTATTTTTGTTTAAACATTTCAGAAGTTCTTTGATTCCCTTAAAACAACTTGAAAACCTCTTAATAAATGACCCTTAATTCTCTAAGATTTTCTTATTAAATGCAGGTGAGGTTCCATGTAACCTTTAGATAAACTTTCTCAACTCTCTAACCAATTTTCAGATTTATAGCATTTGAGTAACATCCTACTCATGTAACAACTGTCTAGGAGTTTCATCATTCATGATTCATCCTGCACTCAGTTTCACATCCGTTGAGTCCAAGAAGCTGCAATTTTAGCATTTTCTGTTTCAGATTCAAATTACCCAAAGACATCCTATTACATACTCTTTCTAAATCAATTTTGGTTTGTGAAAACAATAGAGAGAGATAGACTGTGTAAAGGAAATGATTGTATTGATTATATTACAATTCATGTTATAAGCAACTCTATATATATAGAGCAATAAAGGACTAGATACCATGAATCGTCTAGATATAATGAACCATCTAGATACAATAATCCATTGTTCTCTATTTCCCTAAAATAAGAATGTCTTATAAGGAAAAATACAATAAAGGCAAGTCTAATAGGAAAAGATGGAAATGGAAGAAGTATAAACATGCTAAATATGTTGTCTAATACTCTCCCTCAAGTTGGGGAGCATAGATATCCAACATTCCCAGCTTGCCACGCAACAGAGAGAACCTGCTACCTTCCAAAGGCTTAGTGAACACATCAGCCACCTGATCTTCAGAAGAGTATGGAGTACATGCTTGTTTGCTTGTGACTTGATCTTTGATGAAGTGACAATCAACCTCTATATATTTTGACCTTTTATGAAATAATGGATTGTTAGCAATAAAAATGGCTTCTTGATTATCACAATACATAGGAATGGGTTTATCATGCTGAAAATCAAACTTTGTTATCAAGGAACGCACCCAGATTAACTTGCAAATAGTATGAGCCATAGATCGATACTCTGCTTCTGTACTAGATCTAGACACCACATTTTGCTTTTTACTCCTCCAAGTCACAAGTTTTCCTTCAACAAATGTACAATAACCAGAAGTTGATTGTCTATCTTCGAATTGGCATAATCAACATCAGAATAACCAACTATATTAGTATGGTTATTTTGTTTGTAAAACAGTCCAAGTCTGGGAGCCTTCTTAATTTACCTAAAAATGTCACATGTACCCTCCTAATGGCACTTCTTGGGCTTGTCTATAAACTGACCAATAACACCAACTACAAATGAAATATTAGGTTGGGTAATTGTTAAGTAAATAAGCTTACCAACCTATCTCCTGAATGCAATCTTTTTTATAGCTCCTCAAAATCCTCTTTCCAAAGCGCCCTTGTTTGGTCCAGAGGAACATTTGCTAGTTGAGCACCAAGCATGCCTATCTCTTGTAGTAGATCAAGAGCATACTTTGTTTGGTCATTGCTTGAGATAATAATGTCATCCACATAGACAACTAGGATGACCACTCCAATGAAGGTGTGCATAATGAACACTGATGGTCTACATGAGTTTTGATAAAGCCAAATTGACCAACAATCTAACTAAACTTTTGAAATCAAGCCCTTGGACTTTGCTTCAACCTATATATTGCTTTCTTCAGGCGACATACTTTAGAGCTCTCTCCCTAAGCAACATATCCCGGAGGTTGCTCCATATACACTGTCTCTTCAAGATCACCGTAGACGAAGTCATTTTTCGCATCAAGTTGATGTAGCAGCCAATCTATGTTGATAGCTACTGATATCAAAATTGGATGGAATTGAGATGTACCACAGGAACGAATGTCTCAAAATAATCAATGCCATACATCTGAGAATATCCTTTTACAACCGATTGTGCCTTAAGCCTTTCAATGGTGCCATCAGGTAGATACTTGATGGAGAAAACCCAACAACATCTAACAACCTCGCAATCAATGGAGGAAAAACCAACTCCTAAGTGTCTTTACTTTCTAAGGTAGACACTTCCTCCTGGATTGCTTGTTGCCAACTTGGAGGAGATAGTGCCTCCTCTACATTCTTGGGAATAGAAATAGAAGAAAAGGCCAAGGAAAACTATTGAAAGGCAAGACTAAGATGATCCAAAGAAACAAATGAAGTAATAGAATGTTGAGTAGAAAAATTTTTATCCTTTCATATGGCAATGGGAAATGCAAATCTGATTCAAGTGGTGAAGATATTGGTTCGCTTTTCGAGGGCGAAGATGGTGGTGGCGAAAGTGATGGGACCTAATTTTGTGGATGTTGAGTATATACTTTTAGGGGTGGTGGAGAAATAGTAGCAGGCATTAACCAAGCTTTTCTGAAGTGGAAGGAAACACTAGAGTAGGGATAGGTGTTGGTGGAACTAGTAACTCACTAGACAGATTCTCCTACGGATAAAAAGCAAGGTTGCTCCTCAAAGAATGTGACATTAGCACTGACAAATACCTTGTGACTTGTAGCATCAAAGCATTTGTACCTTTTCTGGTTTCTAGCATAGCCAAGGAAAATACATTTGATGGCTCTGGAGATAATTTGTCCAAGCCCAGTCAGAGGTCATAGACAAAAACTACACATCCAAATGTACGAGGGGGCAAAGGAAATAATGGGCAATGTGGATATAGAAATTGGATGGAGATTTTATCTTGGAGTATTGAAGATGGCATACGGATAATAAGAAAGCAAGCATCAAAATGGCATCTCCTAAATATGTTTTAGGTGCATGCATATAAAAAAGAATGGTGCGAGCAATGTCAAGAAGATGGTAATTTTTGTGCTAACTATCCCATTTTGTTGAGGGGTCTATGCACAAGAAGTTTGGTGTTGAATCCTATTTAAGGTACAAAATATATTTAACTCCTGCTGGACAAACTCAAGAGCATTGTTAGTGTGAATAAAATAAATATTAGTAGAAAACTACATCTTTATTTTCTTATGAAAACTTTTGAAGACAAAAAAAACTCAGACTGTTCCTTTAACAGAAACACCCAAGTGGTATGAGAAAAATCAACAATAAAGGTCACAAAATATCTATGACTTGTACGACTCTTGACTCTAGGACTCCAAATATTAGAGTGAACCCAACTCAAATAGACCTATGGTGTTTTCCAAGTTGACAAGCCTCTCAATTGGATCGGATCGATGATTGACTAAGAGGGACAATTTGACACAGTTTTAGAGAGATGGATGCCTGAGCTGATAATGCCATTGCTGAGGATTATAATAGATGAAAGAGCTCTCGATCTTGAAATATCTAGGTAATACAGGCCATCAGCACCTTCATGGCCCCAACCAATCTTCCTTATCAAGAAATCCTAAAAAATACAATAAGGATAGAAGGTGGCTGAACAGTTTAAAAACTTTGTAAGAGAACTGACTGACAAAAGATTTAATGGAAATTTAGGCACAAAGAATTAGGAAAGTGACAAAGGGGAAGTGGGTGATATAGATACACAGCATGATACTGGCAATTGTCTGCCATGAGCTAGAAAGCCAAGATTTTTTGAATCAAAAAATAAAGAGGAGAATAATCCGGAATCACTTGACATATGTAATGTAGCACATAAGTCAATGACCCCAAAGGAAGGCGCAAATGCAGTGGTAGAGAAGAGAGCAGTGCTACCTGAGGCAAAGGATGTTAGGGAGAAGTCGAGGAGGAAGAAACATAAGACAGTTGAGTCGCTTGGCGGAACAATTGCTCCAAGTCCGCCCGAGAAATAGTTAAAGTATCATAAACGACTTTAGTGGGTGCAAAAGTAGTCTTAGCTCCCCCTGCTGGAGTGTAACTTGGTTAGCCCAATCGGGCTTACCATGCTTCTCCCAGCACTTTTCTTCCATGTGATTAGTGCAGCTATAGTAAGTACATTTCTATCCAGTAGAACTAGTCCCATGACCATGGTTTTCCCTTTGGACATGCCCACGACCAGGGCCAAACGAGGAATTGCTACCATGACTACCAGCAACAAGTGCCAAAGACTCAGTAAAAGTAGTTTCAGATTTTGAAAGTGGAGCGGGAACTCGTTGAAGACGAGAAAATTATAGAATATAGGGAAAGCAAGGAGTCACCACCAAGAATCTGATCATGGATAGGAGCATATTCAGGAGGAAGGGCAGCCAAAAACTAAACTACTTGGAACTCCTCGTGTTGCTGCTTCATTATACTTACATCTATAGTTAATGGTTGATAGATATTGAGCTTGTCTTAGAGCCCTTTGAACTTGGCATAGAAGTTAGCCAAGGATCCACCAGTATAGTGTAAGGAAAATAGTTGCTGAGATAACTCAAATACTCTAGATAGATTTTTGGCTTGAGAATACATCTCTTTAAGAGCATCCCAAATTTCTTTAGCAATGTTTAGAAACACTATATTAGCTCTAAAATCCGACTCTATACTGTTCAGCAACCAAGTGTACTTCACATCATTAGAAGGAACTAGATCATCAATTAGAATGTGCAACTTGCCATATGCATCAACAAACTTCTTGAATGCTCGAGCCCATACAAGGGAGTTTTTACCATTAAGTTTAATGGTAGTAAGACCTTGCAGATGTGAGAGGCATAGATCCAACAGTTGAAGACATCATTGGAGTGGTATTAACCATCAAATTAGTATGAAGGCAGGCAGTCAATGTGGTAGATTCAGTAGTCCCTTTGTCTAGATAACCCTACACTCTGATACCATGTAAAAATAATAGAGAGAGATAGGCTGTGTAAAGGAAATGATTGTATTGATTATCTTATAATACATGTTACAAGCAACTCTATATATAGAGCAATAAAGGTCTAGATACCATGAATCATTTAGATACAATGAACCATATAATAGAGGTCTAGATACAATGAACCAGTTCTCTATTTCCCTAAAGAAGGAAGGTCTTATAAGGAAAAATACAATAAGGGAAAATCTAATTAGGAAAAGACAGAAATGGAAGAACTATAAACATGTTAAATATGTTCTCTAACAGGTACTAATGCTTGATGTTCAAGGTTTTTTAATGAATCAGTTGGACAAGCTAGTATGGAAAACAGTGGGATAGGATAATTTGTTTTCCTTATTTTTTGTGCATGCAAATTCTTTTAGGGATGCTTACCATTAGATGCCTTTTATTTGCAATGTAATTAGCATTTAAATATGTCATTGTCTTTGAGGAGAGCAGTAAAATATTCTATTCAATTACTTGCTGCACTTGGATTTCCTCCATTGGTTCAATTATCCTTTAATGCATATAGGTAAATATGATATTGGGCATTGAATGATTATGTAAATGTAATTTCTCCTATAAATTAAATTAAGTGTTTCTTGTTAAAATTTCCTTTTTTTTTCCCCTTCCAAATCCCAAAATTTAGACTTGAGAGCATTTCTATTAGGACCCTGTTCAAAAGGTTCTTTCTGCAGTCAATTGATTTGGAAAAAGAAAATAACATGAACCTTTTTATTAAATCCTTAGCTATTAGCAGTAATGATATTCTTAAAAGATACATCTTGTCTTTGCAGTGGTTTTACTAAGTGTTTGAATAAATGATTTAATAAATGACTGTAACATGGGAAGCTTAGACACAACATTGTTATATGATTGACTTATAAATATGTTCTTGTTGTAGTCAATGAGGTCTAGAGGCAAGGTTTTATGGTGAAAGGTGCATTCTGATTTTGGTGCAAGAGTCTAGATGGTGGAAACCACAAAAAAGTTGGACTGAACTTTGAACGATAAAGCATTCAAAGAACTAGGATTTATGGTGGGGTCAAGGAATGTCAAACTAACCAAAAGCACCTAGTTCTAGGTGTATCAACCCAATCTAGTGTGGTAAGAGGTCAAAATGGCTGTTTGGATCGATAAGGGGCCCAAACAGGTCCTAACCGAGCGGAACCACTTGGTTCTGCTTAGTTTAGAGTAGTTCAGGCTGGTTTGCCCCTTCTTGACCTTAACAATAGAGAAAAAGTCAACTTGTGGCCTTCTCCTCTCTTCCGTTGAAATAGGTATGAGGCTTTATGAGGAAAATTCAGGAAAGAGGGCTCTGATGCGTGTCGCAATGCACCGATTTAGAACCTTAATTCCATTACTCTAAAGGGTAGAATAGCGAGAGCAAGGGTCGATCCCACAGAGACTTTGGGATTATTTGAAAAAGGATTTTCTTTTGATTTAAAATAAACTAAAACTAATGCAAGAAATAGATGCAAATAATAAATTTATAAAAATAATTCAGATATGACCTATCTCAAGAGTACGGCCCGTACCCGTGGATCACGGCCCGTCTCTTAGGTATAGGTCAGTCAAAATTAATTCACTTCGACTTACCTTAAATGCTAATCCAACATAACTCCAGCATTACTTCAAAATAAAAATAAGCAATCATGGATTAATATAAAGCAAATAAATATTTATTGCATAAAAATTGGGGTACAGAGAAAATAAAAGAAAAGTAAGGGAACAAGGGTCCCTTTCTCCCTTTTTATCCGACTCTGACTCTCTGTGACAGCAACAGGAACTGGAACTACGGACTGGAACCTCCCAAAAATTCTTCCCCTTGCAGAAGAGAATCACCGAGGTATTTATAGATGAAAAATACCGTGTCGGGTCCGTGTGGAAAGCGCGGTGATTTCCTCATCTCAATCTGATTTTCAAACTCTGCGCTATTTCCTTATCTGATTTTTTTACGATCATCTCTATCTCAAAAATCAAACTCAAAAATTCTATCGCACAATCCCGCGTCCATCCAACGTCGTCCGACATCTCTTCTCGTTCTGATGTTTCCTTGTTTTCGGACATCCCGGTCTGAACAACAGGGGCGGTGACAAGCAGCTCCAGGAGCTTGGGAACGGAGGTGACGACGGGGATGGGGCGGACACGGCGACAGCAGGCACGGCAGCAGGCTGTGGGGTGGCTCGCGAGCTTGGGCGACAGCGGACTGGTGGACGTGGCGTGCGGGAGAGGAGTCAGCAGCGGACAGTGTGGGGCGGACACGGCGGAAGGGGCGACAGTGGCTGCGGCTGGGCGGATGGTGCTGCGGGGACGAGCTCGCGGCGAACGGCGGAGGCGGACGGCGTGGGGCGGACATGGCGGCATGGCCGCGGGTGGAGCCGGCTTGACCGTGGGCGGAGGGCGGACACGGCAGCAGGGGCGGACACGGCGGCATGGCTGCGGGCGGACGGTGGAGGGGCGGTTGCAGGCGGCGTGGCCGTGGCTCGCAGACGGGCACGCGGACGGCAGAATGGCTTCAAACGGTGGAGACAGCTGGGCGGCGGCTTCGGCGACTGGAGAAGACGACGCTGCGGACGGTGGCGGAGGCGGCTTCGCAGGCGGAGATGCGCGGCTGGGCGGCGTGGCTCGCGGACAGCGGCGTGGCCGTGGGCGGACGCGTTCCGGCCATTTTTCCAGCCGAACGGGAGCTCTCCGGCCGGCGGGAAGGTTGGCAGCGGCTTCGGCGGTGCCGGGGGAAGCTCTCCGGCGAGTTTCGGCGCAATCGGAGCACGGTGGTCCACGGCTATGCCCGTGGACCGGCAGCAATGGCTGCCGTGGACCGGCAGGTCGTGCGGTGGACCATTGAGCCGGTCCACCGTGAGCCAGCAAAAGGTTTTAAGGTTCGCTCCAAAAATTGTGCAGCTTTGAAATCTGTGCTAAAATCTTCTAAATTCCATTTCGGGCCCGTTCGAAGTCCGAATTACATTCCGTTTGCATCGTTGGACTCCTAAAATCAAGATCTACACGTTTATGGAGTCAATTCCTGCAAAGTATCATAAAAAGTATCAATTTTAATTAAATAAAGTTGGGTTAATTTTCATTATTCTAATGTCTAACAGGCTCTTTTGCTGATTTTGAGCTTGAATCCAATCGGAATTTGGTATAATCCCCTCCCTTCTCTCATTTTTCTCCTTTTTTTCATTTTTATGTATAAAATAAACCAAAACTTGGTAAAATCAGAGAATTCATGCCAAAGTTTTGTAACACCCTTGGTAGGGTTCTACATTGACGCAAATTAAAATTAATTTTTTAGGTATATTGTTACCTGGAGTGCATATAGAGAGCATGATCTCTAAGTTGGAGATTGGACCTGGTACAAAATTATACTAGAAATATAATTCGGAGAATAAGGAAACATGATATAATTATTCAATATAGAAATCTGGCTAAAATTTGACACAACCAGAAAATTTATAGAAAAATCTGGTGGAAGTCTCTGAATCCCATGATGGAGATACTAATTGTAAATGGCGAACACAAATTGCCTGCACATCCACTAGTTTGGTTAGAGCAAGGGCTCTAATAGATGCTGACTGTAAATCAGGCATTAGAGAGAGATAAGGGAGGTGTAACTGTAAGCCTAGGAGCAAAACAATAACGTGGCCTTTAAATGTCATCTCCACCCATGATTTCATGCTACAGAACAGTCAAATAAGAATAGCAAATTTTGAAGATAAAATCCATCTCAATGAAACAAAAGGGTCCTATGGCATGAAAATATCTATCTAGTTCTACAATAAAATCCATAGGTGCATCTATATAGTTCTTTAGAGTAACTAATGTCAAGGTTGTGTTAAGAAATATCTAACAGTCCCTTTTCCAATTGAATCCTACCATTTATGACATCAGATAATACTATAACAAGGGTATAGCAAGAACTTCAAATCATTTATATGAGACATGAAATCAAGGTTCCCGGTACCGAGAACCGTATCGGTGCTGGGCCGGTACAGTATGGTACCGGTACCGTATCGTACCGACACACGATATGGTATAGCGGCACACCCATTTTTTTTTTGTTAATGGATTTTGGATTTTTTATTTTTTTAGGGTTTAAGCCTTAGGATTTAGTATTTAGGCATTTAGGGTTTAGAATTTTAGAGTTTAGGGTTCAAGGTTTAGGATTTAGGATTTAAAAAATGCTAATACATTAGTTTAATTAAAATAAGATAAAAAATAATAATTAAAATAAGATTATCAATAATCAATGAAAGTGAAAGGTCAAATATAAATATAATTATATACCAATATATAGAATCGGATAGAGTATCGATGTCCATAAATATCGGAATCATTTATATGTTGTGTAGAAAGATCAATAAATCTCTCTAGCCAGGCAGCATGATACTCCAGCACTATTCATAAGACGCATCAAAACTTGGATAAATCGATACAAAATTTATAGTGAGAGTAGCTTACGAGCCCCATAATAATAATCTATAACTATACTTTTTTTATTAATTCTTTAATCTAAAATTAATTTTTAATTTAAAAAATTATATACTTAACAAAAAATCAAGATCTTAGTATCATTGTATAGATCTTTCCTAGATCTATCACATACTCTAAAATCATGCCCAACAAAAAAATTTGACAGCATTTTTTCTTAATTTTTTAATTTTCATGAATTTCAAAAAAAAGAGAGGGGAGAGGGAAAGAAGGAAGAAGGAATCTCTACATACCTTGAATCTACCTTCTTCTTGAATTAGTTGACATTTGATTAGCTTGAAATGAGGGAAAATGCCCTTTTCTTCCTTCGTTGAACAAAAAAAGCAGAGAGCTCTCTGCCTCTCTGCCTCTTTATTAAACCCCCCACCTAACATCTACAGTATTCAACAGGAAAAAATTAAAAAAATGGTTTGAACCGGCCCGAACTGGATCGAACTGGCCAAACCGACTTGTTCGACGCGGTTCGGGCCGGTTCTTTATTTATTATTATTATTTTGTATTTGTAAACCCCCCGACCTAGGTCGAACCGTGCCGTTCGGCCACCGGTCCGGTTTGGTACGCCCCGAACCGGCCAGTATGGCATGGTTTGGCAAACCCTACATGAAATAAGTAATGCAATTCGAATAATGAACTATAAGCTAACAAAATACTGATAGTCAAAAGGAAAATGAATTAAATAAGTTGGTGCTTACAATTTGAAAAATGGCAAATAATCATAATACTAAAAAACGAGGTAGCTTAGATCTTCACTCATATGTGCACCAAACTTTGATGCATGACAATAAAACAATCGTCCATAATTGTAATCTTGAAGGTAAACATTGAATGAGAATTTTTTCCATTTGATAGTTTAGTCTAAGATACGTGAGAACATAATTTAAACATCCAAAAACTATAAAATAATCTTCAAAAGTAAAAAAAAGTTGAGAAGAAAAAAAAACAAAAATACCTTATCAGTACTAAACTGGTATACACTTGTATATCAGATATCGATAGGGTATGGTTCAGTACTATACCATACTAGTACCTGATTGGTATAGTACTTTGTACTACTTTGTACCGAAACTACGGACCTTGGACCTTGAACTGTTCCTTCTGCAGAAAAAACAAAAAATATGAAAAATTCTAATCCATTCACATCTTAGAGCAGATTATGGTCATGATATGAGGTTATAGAAGTGAATAAGCTTTCTTTGTGAGAGGGTTTTAATGTTATAGGTTTGAAATGAAATGCAAGAGCAAGACATGAACAAGTATTTTATCTTTCTGTACTTAAATTATTTCTCTATTACTCTATTGAAACTTGAAAATAAAAATTGCATGAGGAACCCTAAAATGGTCTGTTTGCAACTTAGCAACTCTTGTTTTGTATGACAGTTTTACTATCCTTTACTTTGCAAAGGAAGAGTCGAATTGTAGTTTCTCCTTCTTGTATGACTCGTGCGTGGATGTAAACATACCTTTTGAAAAAGGAGTGGGTCAGAAATTTCTCCAGCCATGTGGAACCGGTATTGATCTGGGTTTCTTTGAGTTAGATGAACTTTCAAAGCCATTGGATGGATGTTTCTTTCCACTAGTTGTCCATGCTGGAGCTTACCCCCTGCATCTTCCAAAAGATGAACTTACATGTGAGTCTCTAGCTGCTGCCTGTGCTCAGATTACTGAAGCAGTCTTAGAGAAGAATAATGATGGGTCTTTCCAAGTCAAAGTTATAAAACAAATATTATGGGTCAACGGTGAACGCTATGAATTGCAAGAAATTTTTGATGTTGGGACTTCAGCAGAAGCAGGATTTGATGGTGATGATTCTGAAAAGCAATGTGTTATTTGTATGTCTGAATCAAGGGATACTGCTGTGCTTCCTTGTCGGCACATGGTGAGAATTCAATAAACTACAAGATATTATTATCTGTTTTTATTTTTCCTTCTAAGTAGGTAAAAGGTTGCTTAATGAGGCCAAGTATTGTAGCACTTGTCTTCTCTCCCATGTGTATGGTAGAATGTCTAGTAACTTTGTTTCGTATTCAGTGTATGTGCAGTGAATGTGCAAATGCATTAAGGCTTCACTCAAATAAGTGCCCTATATGTCGCCAACCTATTGAAACAATATTGGAGATACCAAACAAAAGAAAAGAAGGAAGAAATGCAGAATGTTCTGAGGCACAAATGGCTGCGCTGACCTATTAATTTTGATTTGCTAATGTGATAGCTTCTGCAGGCTCCTCCTAGCACATCCTGGATTGCATACATTGTCATATTGGCCTGGTATCTCTAGTCTCTACATTTTTATATCTGCACATGTATGAGCCTGTTATATACAATGTCCACATTTTACTTATTTTGTTGTATATTTATAGTTCCATTGTCTTACAGGATTCTGAGTTTCGGTTAAAAGAGTTTATATATGCAACTCATGAACAGAAATATTTTTGTGCGTATCTGTATACTATTTGCATGTGTTTAGATTTTCGTGTGAATATATTTCAAATAAATTTAAGTTTTTTTCTTCCCTTAACTGTGTTTCATGTGGGATCATTGCAAATAGAAACAAACCTCTGGGTTTTTGCTGCGTGCATGTAAATATGTCTGCAAGCTATTTTCTGTTGGCAGGGATATGATGTCTGTATATGCACTACATTCTTGGCTTACCTAGCTTAATAAGGCGTGAACATAACCTACTCTGATATGTAGCCTCTACTTTTTTACTCTGTTATAATACATATCGTTTTCAATTTCAACCGTATGATGAATATCTAATCCTTCTAGATTGCTAACGCATGATATCCACATTAGGGAGATTATATGGACTTAGTTTGTAAGAAGATTTCTGAACAATAAGTTATCAGGTTCCACTGGAGAAACAAGCCAGAAATGGAAAAAAAAGAAAAAGAAAAAGAGAGATTCAATTTTTCAAATGAAAAAAAATCCATACTCTATATTTATATATCGAAGCTCAGAAACTATAAAATTAATTATTTATCATTACAAGATTAATTTGATAAAAAGGGAAAGAAATCAAAATAAAACATCTTCCTCTTGCTATCGAGGTATACTGGAAATACTCGAAGTCCATTTGGGAAGTTTTTGCGATGCGGGTCAGAAATATATGACCCTATGCTTATTTGACTCTGAACCATATTTCATCAAGTTTTAAGATTGAGTGCCTCAAAAGGTGTGCAAACATGGATAAACATGATCAGAAATAAAGAGACTCATAGATGTATGAGAAACTTTGCTGAAACAAGCTTCAGGACTAATCGCACACCCTTCGCTACCAGAAGTCCTCGGGTGGCCTTTAGATCTCTCTAATACTTGGTGAAGAAAGTATATAAGATGATACTTGGCTCACAAGTGTCGAATGAGGTTAAGTTTTGCAAATAAGCCAATAATAGATCAAGTTCCAATCCAACGCAAATCAGTTTTCAACAAGACATTATCACAGTCACTACAAGTAGAATTTAAAGATCAACCTGCTTTGAAGATGTCTGAGATCGGGTAAACTTTCCAAAGTTTGAATCACCTCAAGCAGATGTCCGACAAGAAAGTTATATAGCTATTTTATTGAAAACTTGTCATGTTGATGCATTGCTGATGAAGTTTAACTTAATTTGCCATTCTACAATCTTGTAGAGTTAGAGAAATTTTTGTAGACTTTAGGTCAATTTTTCTTGTTCTCTTCCAGAAGCACTGGTTATAGTTTGTAAGCCCTACAAGACCTAAGAAACTACTTTTTTATTATTTTATTTTATTTTGCTTTTTAGGAAAAATATCGTATAGAAATAGATCGCTTCTATGAGTCTTAGGAACCTATCCTTATAAATATTCCAACTCTTTGATCATATAAAAATTTGTAAGGCTTGTCTTTTACTGGGTGCACGCTAGTATTTTCTTTCTGCATGGTAGATTCTGTACATTCTTAACGGATTAGGTAGAATGGCAACACGGCCAGTTGGTGAAGTTCTTAAAGACAAGAAACTACTACTTATCCCTTCTTCTAGTTTCTTTCTTGGCATCTAGGTCCTTAGCTTTTTTTTTTTTTTTTCATACTGATAATTGCTTTCAAAATCTAACATTTAGATTTACTTTATTATATATCTTATTTTAATCTTCCACAAAACATTTTTTTTTTTTTTTTTGGGTTGGGGTTGGGGGGGGCGGAGGGTAAGATTCCACGGGATAACTTTGAAACTTACCCTAGACTCCCAACCTGCATCAATTTAATAAGGACCCTTTTTTAATCTTGAAAACAAGATATTTAGGATAAATATTTTACATATATCTTTGTAGTATCTATCAAAATTGATATCTAATACACATCTGAACTGGACATGACATATGATTTGAAATATTCATTTTTCCTAGAGCTTGAAAAATAGTGAAAATTCTTGAAAAACCGAGATTAAAGTTGTTCAAAAGTATGAAGCAATGTAGGCACATTGTATCCCATTTTTTCTGCATATTATATACTCCACGAGTCTCTTAGATCTTCATCAGCAAAAATTTATTGGTATTCTGATTACCACGTTATATCAAAACAATATGCATAATTCTACTACTTATCTCTGTGCTTGAAGAGCTTAATCACATTTTGTATCATGTCTATGGTTCTACCAAACCATACTTTATTTTGATTAGATAAAGATGCATGGTTGTCATCTTTCAGAAAACCTTATACAACTAGTCTGATCTTTGATCATCATAGATACACCTGCTATACCTTTTCAAACTTCTTAGGCTGTTATTCTCACTATTACTTGATTCTCCACTCCTTTTTTGTCAAGCCTATTCTAAGTGAAATATCAAACACTTCTATAATTTGTAGGCTATGCTAGCTGCATCATCTAAGTGAAATATCAAACACGTTTATAATTAATACGTAAGTTTGTTTTCACTTCAACTTATAGTTTATTCGGGACATCTTATTTTAGATCCGTAGTTGTTGACGTAATGTGAGAGATACCGTAAGTGCAGCACGGGACACTATTTTACGCACCATCTGGAATGTGCTTATGTGCATAAGAAAATAAAATTGAAAGCAGATGCTTAGATGCTTTCGCAATAAGGTTAACCAGCTAATAGTTCCATACTAAATTTATTTCATATATTATTATGTTTTATGTGAAGGAATATTTATCTTAACCATCAGATAGCAATAATAGGTAAAATGTTTGAGCCAATTAGTGGTGCAAGTTGGGCAGATAGGTTTAGGTTAAGCATCGAGTGCCAGACTAAACCTAGAAGTTTGTCCTTGAGTTACGTGGCCCAACAATAAAACTGATCACCCAACCCAATCCGATTATTTTCATCCCAAAATATGGCTTTGGTGGCTGAGCTTTTATATATATATATATATATATATATATATATATATATATATATATATAATTTGGACTAGGTTTGGGTCTGATTGGATCTGGAGTTTGCTACTGAATTGTAGATTATGCTCGGCCTAGTTTAGGTTCCTAGCCTTCCTACAAGTTTCAGCCAGGTTCAAGTTGGGTTGTGTTGATTGAACCTCTAAGCTTGTTTTCAAACACAATCTAAAACTGGGATAGCATTCTTCAACCGAAGCTCATTCCAAGTTACATGTTGGATCATGCCAAATTCAGGTTAACCCCCCCAATGAAAAAAAAGGGGACAAGCTAGGACATTAACTAATTCCATCTCAATATGGTTAGGCTAGATGCTCTGTTGTCAGATTTAAGTACCCATCTCTCCCCGGACGTCTAGAGAGAGAGAGAGAGAAGCTCCGGGGGCCTTAGTGAGAGAAACATTCCCCCTACCTTTGCTTTCTTCTCTTTCCAACTTGCACCAGGTTTTCTCCTCTTCTTCCCGGCTCATCGCAACCGCACCATCGTCATACCTCATGTCCATTCATGCCTTTGGCCAACTTTGCTCCATTGACACATGAAGTTTTGAAAACTCATGGCCGAATCCATAACCATCAAATTCATCATGCTCATCCATCCCAACCATCATTCTGTCAAATCGAATCCTTGAATCATCCTCCTGAACCCAAACCTTGTAGTGCCAGTACTTGACTATCTCCCCCTCATGCCTAGAAGCTCCTACTCTTGAAGTTCCCATGACCAAAGAAGAGATGGATTGGAAAACGATGGTGGAACTGGGAATCGAAGACCCTTGAAAAGAAATATGCGCTCTGTTGCAGCTGAATCTCACGGACCGGGTTCTCTCGACCTGGCTGGAGCACACCTCTCCCGATTCCTGCTAAGAAGTTTCACGGGCCGGTGGTGTTTCGGCGGGGACACTTCGATGGCTAAGTTAGTGGGAGGCCTAGAGCAACAGAATGGATGAATCAAAAGGTGATTGCTCATGGAGAAGGAAAAGTATCCTTACCATTCGGAGTCCCCCATTTACCTTATATAGGGGTGGAACACTGCCAGAATCTGTTAGAGGTTAGGCCGAAAATACCCGATCTGTCCCTAGAAGAATCAGGATGGTGGCCAGGTGGCACCAGGACGTGGCCACGTCATGGGATCTGTTATAATAGAATTCTGGTACCAGTTGGAAGGGGCTTCTGGAGCCTTCTGATTATTATGGGCCCGGCTGAAGCAGGCCAGTTAGACCTCAAACGGGTCGGTCAGACCTCGAGTGGGTCGGCGGGACCTCTAGTGGGTCAGCAGGACCTCTAGCCGGTTGGTCGGCCTCAAGTGGGTCAGTCAGATCTTAGGTCCGTCCCGGTCGAAGGACTGTTGGCTCCGATCTAGTTTAGAGAAAAGCTGATTGGGTATAACAGTTGCCCCATGCTCTTAGCCTTCGGGAGTGCTTGTAGCTTCGAAGGGCGAGAGCACCATCCTTGCATTGAATGCACTCGTCCTTGAAATGATTGCAGATCTGATCAGGCGTGCTATGCCTGGTCATTCCCAATCTTCAAAGATTTGTGCCCGGGACAAGTGTCGACCCCGCATTGGAGGCGGGGGAGCAGCAGTTAATGCGAAAGGGGTGCAATGATGAAGGGCCAGCCTGGCTCGCTCGGTCGTCGGGCTTCGAAAGTGAGTTGAGTGACGTGGCGACATCTGGGCGGTCGGCGCCGTACTGGAGGCGAACTCTCCGTCACTGATCTGGCGATCATGCGGATCGTGGCTTGAATGTGCTTCCTTGCATCGCATCGACTTTCGTCGCGTGGGAAGTTGTAACTGTGATGCATTGGGGATGTTCTCTAATGGACTAAAGTGAGAAGGATTGGTTATGCCCATGGCTGCTGTTGTTGTTGATTTTTGACGCGAGTCAGATCCACCGGAAGATGACAATGACAGCTGTGCCTAACCGAATTTGGCTCAGGTTGATGGTGCTCAAGTAAGAAATCAGGGAATAGATGGAAAGAGTGAGTACAAGGAAGATGAGAGCATATCTTGGAGATCTCCTTTAGTCTTTATTTTGGATGCGGGTTGAAGCACCGTGAGAAGAAGGGATAATTGAGTAGTTACACCAACCTTTCTGGATGTGATTCATCATTATTCTCTTGCTTTATCAAGTAAGATATGTCCATTAATTTCTACTTTATCCAACAAGATATGCTGGTTATCCTGCCTTATCTACAGGGGCTGAAGTATCGTAGGGAGAATAGTTAGGCAGGCCTTATCAGGTAAGAAAACACATGCTATTTTCTATCTTATCAGGAGATTTTCGACTATCTTTAGTAGTCAGAAGATTAGCTAAAATCTTTCATGTGATCCTTGCGATCTCTTAATCTTATTAGATCTTTGCGAGCTATCATTGAAGATCCCGATGTATTTTTGTTGTAGACAAATATAGTAACATATTGGGCATAATCTTTCTTGAAATGTTGGTATGCGACTATTATAAAAATATTTCAGATTGATGTCAATCTAGCAAGTCGACTATATTCAAGATACCTTCTTTTTTGATATTGACTGAGATAAAACTTTTCTTCTACAATAGTTGCTGTATATGATGATCGGTAATCTAAAAATATTAAAGCTGGCATGCACTTTACTGAAGGGAATTTTATGAGAAAGATTGGAAAGTGAAATTTCTAAGGGAATAAATTTTCCTTATTACATATATAGAAAAAAGTTTTAATATGGGATATGGGTTTTTTTTGCTTTCTCATCTAATGGGAATTAGGATTTTTTTTACAAAAAATACCATTTAAAGCCATCAAAGAGTGAATGGAATGGGAGTAAAATCTATCCTTTTTATTATAGATATAATAGGTATTTTATATAGCATTCTCGAAAAAGTAGATATTCAACCAAATAAAAATCATCATGCAATGTATCTTTTTTCATGATCAACCAACCATGCAAAAAATACTTTTCCAGGCATTATATTCCCAGGAGTTGACCTCTCAAGAAAAATATTCTAGTTAGGCACCCAAACCAACAATAAATAACTCTTATATATATATGTTTTTTGATTGGACGGATGAGTTACGTTGATTTACGATTAGTAAGACCAATAAAATCAGAAAATAAAATATCATGGAGTGTAATTGGAGATGCTGTCAAAAGATAATCACTACAGCAAAAATAAGAAACCACAATGCTTTTCTCTCGATGCTTTGATTGAGCATTGGGAGATACCGCAAACCCGCTGAAGCTTTTAGAAAGCATCGCTATCTTCCGACGCTTATAAGCATCGTTAAGTTTAATTGTTTCCTGATGCTTTTAAGCATCGCCGGATTTTTAAGCTGGCGTTGGGAAGCTCCGCCACCTACCGACGGTTATAAGCATCAGAAAATTCACCCTCTTATATTCAGTCCCGAGCCCTAATTTTTCATTTGCTTGCACCGCCCCCATTCTCCTGGTCTCTGTTTCATCCTCGATCCCTCTCCCTCCTCCTTCATCTCCGGTGCGTTGCCTTCGGGTCCCTTCATCGCCACCGAAGCTCTCCGGCCGGCACCTTCATCTCCGTTGTATTGCCCCTCTTCCATACCGGCCCATCGACCGAAGCCCCGCCCTCCCACCCGCTGCCCTCGCTAACCTCCCTACCTTGCTCCACCGGTCGACCAAGTGGTTGTAAGCACTTGCCTCTCACTGTTTCTCATCAGCTGGTAAGGATTGTAAGCATTTGAACCTTTTTAAGTGGTTATAAGCACTTGCCTCTCACTATTTCTCATCAGCTGGTAGGGATTGTAAGCATTTTTACCTTTTTAAAAATGATAGCTCACAGAAGTAAATCCTTTTGTTTTTTATTATTCCATTTACACCACGGTTGATATTTGATTGAGCTACAAAAATGAAATGAATAATCTTTTTGGTTCGATGATTTCTGCCCCCCCTCTCTCTAGTTTATGTTGCCTACTTTAATATATAGGAGTTTTTTTCAATATATTTGTGATTTCTTATATATTTTAGTGAGTTAAAAAATCGAGTTTAAGCTATAATTTTGATAATATATATCAATATGGTATTTGTTGTCATCTATGCACATACATTAGCCGCCTGTTACCTAACTTCTAGGTACACCAAAGATGGACAAGAAGGGATGGTGATGATAAGGGAGTGGAAGGCTATGAATAGACTCTTTATGATAGGTTTCTTACTAGAACCATCAATATTATGAATATGATTGGAATGAGTGATTATGTATGGATGAAAGATCCTTCTACATGTTACGCAACATGCTTGATGCGGGATGACTCTAGGAATGCTAAACATTTAGAAAGAAACATTAAACTAAGTTTTTTATGATTTTTAAGATTTTTAATTCAGTGGCTAAATATCCAAAATTAAGTAAAGAATTAGCATAAAGGCTAGTAATACAAGAAACTAACGTACCCGCAAAAACTCATGCAGAATAATAAATAGCCTGGACCCGAGAATTGAGAAACTTTCGGTTTAGGATAGCTACTCTTCATCAAATCAGAGATTAAGAGAATGGAAGGTTTCTTACTAGTCAGAGATTGAAAACTTTGCAGTGGAAAGGATCACTCACACTTTGATTGGAGCCTGGAAGAAGAAGCTTCAGTTCCTTGAATCAGATGGCCGATCTGGACCCGGTCTGAAGGCAAGGAAAGCCTCCTCTCTCGTACAAAAATTGGGCTCATACTGGACTCATAACTGGAGTACAGGATTCAATATACTGACTAGGATTGAGGGTTTAGACAAATCAACTAACCTCAACTTATTACAGGACTCAATCTTAATTGATTACCAAATTTTCAAAACTTTGACACATGACTAAGTAAACCATATGGGATTTAGTGATCTATATATAATCCTGGTATCCCCACCATTTCTCCCGTGATGGGAGGAACTCGACCCCATCGAGTGAGGGTCATTTTGGCTCAAGGAAGGTCTGGGTTGAGGTGCTGCAGATCCGCACCAGCATTCCACAAGTCCTTAGATTCTGGCTGATGTTGCCACCGGACCATGTATCGCTGACAGTCTCTATTCTGGGTACTGGTAGCTTAATCGTCCATAGTTCTCTCAATCTGTTCCTCACTAAAAGGCCAAATTGTTTGTGATTGCTCTGGGGTGGGTTCACTCACAAAGAAAGGAAGTGGCTCAAGGGGCTCGCTAGGTATCACTACTGGCTCCCTAGACTTTATAAGATCCGAGATGATGAAGGTGGAGCTAATACCTAAACCAGGTGATATCTTAGGCATATAGGCATTAGGTCCATTACTCTTCATTATTTTGGATGGGCCAACTGATGGGGAACCCTAATGCTAGTCATGCAAGAAAATCACTCTTTAGGATGTAAACAAGCTAGGTGTTCATTAAGCATGTATTAAGAAAGCGATTTAAAGATCATAGGGTCAAACCGCGCAACCCCTCATGCTGAAACCAACAAAACAAAGTGAGGTTTAACCCAGGACTCAAGGATTAAGAAACCCTCGATCTTAGGACTTGCACACATTCAATATTGCAGATCTAGAGTATGGAAGAGGGGGGGGGGAGGAAAAGGGTCCTTCGACAGTATTTGCAACACACGATTGTTCACACGTCCTCGGAAGATGCGGCTTGGACGGTCAATAACCAATACACCGAATCAATCAGAAATTCCAAGCTCTTGGTAGTGGCAAGATCGTCTCGGAAGCTCGGTACCGGAGAGAACCCTACAAAACACGAAGGCGGATTAGTTCGGGGTGAAGTATCAAAATAACAATCAAGAAAAGATAGAGGAGGGATGCAAGGAGGTTTTCTGAAATTCGGGCAGTATCGAAGGAGATAAACAGGGCCTCGCGCCTGGCGACGTTGTCAAAGACAACGAAGGAAGTAGAACCTCACGCTCTGCGACATTGCGATTGCAACGAAGGAAGACTCAAGGCCTCACACCTCTCAACATTACTGGAATAATGAAGGCTTTGGAGAAGAGAAGTAGCTGCATTTCATTTCAAAATTTTTTTTTTTTTTCTTCCTTTCATACAAGAGGACCTCCCCTCATTTTATAGACTTAAGAGGGGATCCAATACAAATCATGAAGATCAAAATAGAAAATACAAAAGCTGGGGCTGCTGCAGGTGATTTGACAAAAGCTGGGGCTGCTGCAGGTGATTTGACAAAAGCTGGGGCTGCTGCAGGCTAATTTGATGGAAGGGGGCTGCTGCAGGCTAAAAGCTGGGGCTGCAGGTGATTTGATGGAAGGGGGGCTGCTGCAGGTGATTTGATGGAAGGGGGCTGCTGCAGGCTAAAAGCTGGGGCTGCAGGCATCGGCAGCAAGCTTGGCTCCCTCATGCTTTAAAAAGCGGAAAAAAATCCCACCTTTGTATCTTAGTTTCTTCATTAAATCTCTCCTTTATAAGGCTTGCTTTAAGATCCACAAAAAAAAGGGTTCCAAAATAGATGCCGGGTGCAACAAAATGGTGCCAGATGATTCAAGGCCCGGATCTTCCTATGAGATCCAAAGAGAATTCTGAATTTCTGAGAAGGTGTCCCCACCAATCCTCCTGGGGTGGGAAGAACTCGACTCCGTTGAGTAGAGGTTTGTTCGGCTTTGATACTCCTCCAAAAGATCCGGATCGATACGTTGTAGGTCCTCCCTGGTAACCCATGAGTCCTCTGATTCGGGGCGACCTTGCCATCTTACCAAGTAGCGTTGATATCCATTTCGTCGAGTACTGATAGCTTGATCGTCCAAGATTCGCTCGATCTTCTCTCTTCGCTCAGGCCAATTTAGTGGACACTCTTGGGGAGGTTCTCTCTCAATCAAAGGATCAATCCCGAATGCCTCACTAGGTATTACTGCCGGTTCCCTATACTCAATTAAATCTGAAATATTGAAAGTAGAACTAATGCCTAGATCAGGGGGTAACTCAAGCACATAGGCGTTGGGTCCAACTTTCTCAATAATTTTGAAAGGTCCAGCACTACGGGAATGCAGCTTCTTTACGGTTCCCGAGGGAAACCGTTCTGGTCTGAGTCTTATCATGACATAATCCCCAATAGAAAATTCCTTGAATCGCCTTCTTAAATTAGCATGTCTTTTATAAGCATCATTACTTGTTTTAATCTTTTGAGTGATTTCCTGATGCAGATTTCTAATATGCTGTGCAAAAGACTCAGCTGACTCGGATGCTCTACCATGCAAAGGCAGGGGAATCAGATCAATGGGCTTATTGGGTTGGTACCCAAGGACAATCTCAAATGGGCTTTTACCAGTAGTTCTATTCACAGAGCTATTATAGGCAAACTCGGCTTTTGGTAACAGTAAGTCCCAGTTTTTAATGTTTTCGCCTACAAGACACCTAAGCAAGTTTCCTAGGCTTCGATTCACAACTTCAGTTTGACCATCAGTTTGGGGATGATAAGCAGTGGAGAATTTCAACTTGGTCCCTAACATGTGCCAAAGGGTCTTCCAAAAGTAACTGGTGAACCTAATATCTCGATCAGAAGTGATGGTTTTCGGTAGGCCATGAATCCTAACGACCTCATCTAAAAATAGCTTGGCTACCTTAGAAGCATCGTATGATTGGTTACAGGGCAAGAAGTGGGCCATTTTGGAAAACCTATCAACCACAACAAAAATGGAGTCATGCTTCCTTTGGGTTCTAGGTAATCCTAACACAAAATCCATACTCAAATCCTGCCAAGGGCAACTAGGGACGGGCAAAGGGGTGTACAAACCAGTGTTCTGCTTTTGCTGTTTTGCAACAGCGCACGTTCGACACCTGGCCACAATTTGGGTGACATCCCTTTTCAGACTTGGCCAAAAGAAATGTTCCTCTACAGCTAGGATGGTTTTGTTCTTCCCGAAATGGCCAGCTAAACCTCCTGCGTGTGTCTCCCAGACCAAAAATTCCCTTACAGACGTTCTTGGGATGCATAGCCTATTCTCCTTAAACAGATAACCATCTAACAAGGTGTACTGACTGTGTTCCTTAGATGGTCCGATACTCAAGACTTGATGAATCTTTCCGAAATCAGGACAGGTATCGTACTGCTCTTTAATCTGGTCAAACCCTACAACCTCAGTTCTAACAGTGCTCAGAAGTAAAGATCGGCGGCTCAGGGCGTCGGCAACCTTATTGGCAGTTCCTGCTCGATGTTTCAAAACAAAGGTATACGCCTGGATATACTCTACCCACTTAGCATGTCTAGGGTTCAACTTTTTTTGGGAACTCAGATACCTTAAGGCCTCGTGATCAGAGTACAACACAAATTCATTTGGTAAAAGGTAATGCCTCCAATATCTTAGTGCTTGCACTAAGGCATAAAATTCCTTGTCATAGGTAGAATACCTAAGCTTAGCCTCATTGAGCTTCTCACTAAAAAAGGCTACTGGGTGGTTCTCTTGGCTTAGGACTCCTCCTATTCCTACCCCTGAGGCATCACATGCTACCTCAAACACTTTGGAAAAATCGGGCAATCTTAGGATGGGGGCCTGGGTCATTTTCTCTTTCAGCTCTAAGAAGGCTTTGTCAGCCGCCTTGGTCCACTGGAAGGCTCCCTTCCTAATGCAATCAGTGATGGGTGAGACAACAGTGCTGAAACCCCTAATGAATCGTCTATAAAAGGTGGCTAGTCCGTGGAAACTACGAACTTCAGTAATAGAGGTTGGTATAGGCCACTCAACTATTGACTTGATCTTCTCGGGATCAGCGGCTACTCCTTGTGGGGTCACGACAAATCCTAGGAAGACAACCCTACGGGTCAGAAACTCACACTTCTTAGGATTTGCAAAGAAGCTGTCTTTCCTAAGAGCCGAACACACTAACCTAAGGTGGTCCAGGTGGTCCTTCTCATTCTTGCTGTAAATCAGGATGTCGTCAAAATAGACTACCACAAACTTACTGATGAACATCCTAAGGACCTGGGTCATGATTCTCATGAAAGTGCTGGGTGCATTGGATAACCCAAAAGGCATGACTACCCACTCGTACAAACCATCCTTAGTCTTGAATGATGTCTTCCATTCATCCCCGGGTCGGATTCTAACTTGATGGTAGCCACTCTTAAGGTCAATCTTGGAGAAAATGGTGGCTCCAGCCATCATGTCTAAGAGGTCGTCTAGACGGGGTATGGGAAACCGGTACTTGATGGTGATCTTGTTGATAG
The DNA here is from genome assembly GCA_021397845.1 of Areca catechu. NCBI lineage: Eukaryota > Viridiplantae > Streptophyta > Magnoliopsida > Arecales > Arecaceae > Areca > Areca catechu. Next base: position 156,805,647 of record CM038050.1, on the reverse strand, counting down.
CTCGACTGTCGATGCACATTCGCCATGTGCCATCCTTTTTGGGTGTCAAAAGGGCTGGGACGGCACAAGGACTCAAACTCTCCTTGATAAAACCTTTATTCAGCAACTCACTAACTTGCTTTTGGAGCTCTAAGTGTTCTGTGGGGTTCATCCGATAATGGGGCAAGTTAGGCAAGGTGGATCCTGGGACAAGGTCAATGGCGTGCTGGATGTCCCTAAGGGGTGGAAGTTGGTTGGGCAGATCATCTTGAAATACATCCTTAAATTCTTCCAAAACTTCCAAAACTTCTAGAGGGGGTTCTTTTACTGTAGATTCCCTAATCTTTCTAGCAGTCAAGATCCAAATAGGGGAACCTTCTATAATCTCCTTCTGTAGCTCTTTGGCGTTAATTAAATTCAATCCAGGAGTTTTCTTCTTCAAAGAGCTAGCTCCCTTCTTAACCTCATCCTTAGGGGGAACGGGATGGATTACTATCTTCTTTCCTAAGTGGTTGAAGGAACAGGAATTGGTCTTACCGAACAGGGTGGCATCATGGTCAAAAAGCCAGGGTCTTCCTAAGATGATGCTGCTAACCCCCATTGGCAGCACATCACACCACACTTTTTCCTGATACGACTGCAACTGGATGAGGACTTGACACTGGAGCTTGATGGGAATGGAGGTAGAATCTATCCAGGATACTTTGTAAGGGCTAGGATGGGGGACTGGTGTTAGCCCTAAAGTCTTGACGGTGCTGGCGGAAATGGCATTGATACAACTACCACTATCTAAGATAACCTTGCAAACTTTCTCTCCAACCTTAATGAAAGTATGTAGGATGTTGGTCCTACGCCAGTCTTCTTGTTCCTTAGATTGGGCAAGGATGCGTCTAACAACTCCACACAAGGTAGTGGGATCACAGGTTTCCTCATCTCCTTCGTACTCCTCTGCTAAAGTCAGTCCTTCCTCATACACCTCTTCTTCCAACTCATGAACAGTCTCGGGGTTCTCTTCTCCCTCTAAATCACCTATATGGAGGGATCTAGTGGGACATTCACTGGCGTAATGGCCGGACTGGTGACATCTAAAGCAAACGCCAGATTTTCTGGGGACCTCTACAGATTTACCCTTATTGTCTTGAGGTCGGCTGGGAATGGGTCTAACAAGGCTGGGTCTACTAGACCCGGGTCGACTAGGGTCAGTCCGATTTTGGTCAGGTCGACTCAGGTTTGGATGGCCTGGATTAGACTGGGCTGGTCTAGGGTATAGACTCCTAGTGGGTTCGATCTTTCGATAGGCGGGAGTCCTATGAAACTGCTCAAAATCCCTAGCTACTTGGTAGGCCTGCTCTAGATCTTTTACCTCCCTCAGGTAAAGCTCTCTCTTCAACTCCTCTCTCAAACCAGACCTAAATCTAGACAAAATCACAGCCTCAGATTCGTTCATCCCACACCTCATGGCCAACTCATCAAACTGGGCAATATACTCTGTGGCACTCTTGTTTCCTTGAATCAACCTATGCCACTGATCCAAAAGGCGTTGGTGGTAAGACACGGGTATGTACTTTTCCCTAAGCTTGGCTTTTAACTCTCCCCAGGTGGCTATGGGTTCCTGTTCTCTTTGCCTCATTAGTCTCTCAACAGTATCCCAATACATCCGGGCTTGGCGAATTAACCTAAGCTTGGCAAACTTAAATTTCCTACCCTCCGTCATCTCGTACCACTCGAAATACTGGTCCATTTCCTTTTCCCAGTCCAGGTATACCTTGGTGTCTAGGGTGCCATCAAATGTGGGGGCTTCTAGTCTAATGCTCTTAAAAGCCCTATCTTCCAGATCAACAAACTCCCGACGGGGTCTTCTAGGGGAATGATCTCGGCATAGATCAGGTTGCTGGGCCCTCCTAGGATATGGTTCCTCAAATGGGTCAAAAGCTCTCTCTCTCCTAGGGGTAGGTTCTTCGAAAGGATCAAAATTCCTAGCCCTCCTAGGGTGTGTCATCGAAGCTGGGGTGTCAGAACGCTGCTGCTGGGCTCCCTCTATGGTATCCAATCTAGCCTCCAACTGGTTCAACCGGTTATCCAAGTGACTGGTCAATTGGGCAGATAACTGGGCTGACATTTGGGCAAAATGCTCTGACATAGTCCTTAGTAAAGCCTCTTGAGGATTATCCATAGGTGTCTCAGGTTGGTATGATGTCCCTGCCCTAGTAGACATGAATCAAGCACACAAGCAGAAATCCGACTAAGGGTAACTAGACCTAGAATCTCAACTGGGGCCCAACTCAATGCAACAGGCTACCTTGTAGTAACCCTTATCCTTGGCCAGGTAGATGTAGGGGAGTGAAAGGTCCCTTTCTGCCAACCTTAGACACCAATCGGGGATTGGCCAGGTACGGCGGACCAACTCACAAGCCCTAGATTCACCAACCTAGACACCAAGAATAGAGGCACACACAAGATAGACTGACACAAGAAGTAGACTCGAAGTCTTGACTCGACCGTGTTGGTGTCCCTATGGCTCTCTAGAGCAAAGCAGTACGTTGCTAATTGATTTTAAACTTAAAGGCTTGGGTTCGAAAATGAGGGTGGTTGTTGTGGGCTAAGGAGAGGTAATGAAGTCCTCCCCTTATGTTATGATATTGCCGCCATTAAATAGATTTATCATGAGATGGAATGACACATGCAATGAACCCTAGTCTAATGGTGCAGAAAAGCCAGTGTGTTTCAGTTAGAGGTGGGGAAAAAAATGTTATGCAAAAAATTCTAAAAATTCCAGAAAAATCACAGTAGATACTCAACACATCAATAACATACCATATGAAAGGATTTAGACAAATAAAACCTATGCTATTCTAAACATGTCTTGGAACATAACTAAAACGGAAGGGTCAGCAAACAGCATGCAGACAGCAGCAACTTTCAGACATTTTAACTTTTTTGTAATTTTTTTCTGAAGGCAAAATTTTAAATGAAGATATATTACTGAAAATTCTACAAGGAAAAAAATATAAACAAGATAAACTAACTACTTTTATATAGAAATTTAAGTGGATTACAGGCAGAAAATAGTAAACAGTAAACAGGACAGCAACGACTTTCAGGAATTTTATTTTTTTTTTTAATTTTTTTATAAAGACGAAATTTTAGACAAAGATAGATAACTAAAAATGCTACAAGAAAAAAAATATAAGCAAGATAAACTAACTACTTTTATATAGAGATTTAAGTAAATTACAGGCAGATATATAGGAAAACAGAAATCTTGATGTGTAGAGACTGAAAACAAGTCCTAATCTAACCTGCTCTGATACCAAATATGATGGGGAACCCTAATGCTAGTCATGCAAGAAAATCACTCTTTAGGATGTAAACAAGCTAGGTGTTCATTAAGCATGTATTAAGAAAGCGATTTAAAGATCATAGGGTCAAACCGCGCAACCCCTCATGCTGAAACCAACAAAACAAAGTGAGGTTTAACCCAGGACTCAAGGATTAAGAAACCCTCGATCTTAGGACTTGCACACATTCAATATTGCAGATCTAGAGTATGGAAGAGGGGGGGGGGGGAGGAAAAGGGTCCTTCGACAGTATTTGCAACACACGATTGTTCACACGTCCTCGGAAGATGCGGCTTGGACGGTCAATAACCAATACACCGAATCAATCAGAAATTCCAAGCTCTTGGTAGTGGCAAGATCGTCTCGGAAGCTCGGTACCGGAGAGAACCCTACAAAACACGAAGGCGGATTAGTTCGGGGTGAAGTATCAAAATAACAATCAAGAAAAGATAGAGGAGGGATGCAAGGAGGTTTTCTGAAATTCGGGCAGTATCGAAGGAGATAAACAGGGCCTCGCGCCTGGCGACGTTGTCAAAGACAACGAAGGAAGTAGAACCTCACGCTCTGCGACATTGCGATTGCAACGAAGGAAGACTCAAGGCCTCACACCTCTCAACATTACTGGAATAATGAAGGCTTTGGAGAAGAGAAGTAGCTGCATTTCATTTCAAAATTTTTTTTTTTTTTCTTCCTTTCATACAAGAGGACCTCCCCTCATTTTATAGACTTAAGAGGGGATCCAATACAAATCATGAAGATCAAAATAGAAAATACAAAAGCTGGGGCTGCTGCAGGTGATTTGACAAAAGCTGGGGCTGCTGCAGGTGATTTGACAAAAGCTGGGGCTGCTGCAGGCTAATTTGATGGAAGGGGGCTGCTGCAGGCTAAAAGCTGGGGCTGCAGGTGATTTGATGGAAGGGGGGCTGCTGCAGGTGATTTGATGGAAGGGGGCTGCTGCAGGCTAAAAGCTGGGGCTGCAGGCATCGGCAGCAAGCTTGGCTCCCTCATGCTTTAAAAAGCGGAAAAAAATCCCACCTTTGTATCTTAGTTTCTTCATTAAATCTCTCCTTTATAAGGCTTGCTTTAAGATCCACAAAAAAAAAGGGTTCCAAAATAGATGCCGGGTGCAACAAAATGGTGCCAGATGATTCAAGGCCCGGATCTTCCTATGAGATCCAAAGAGAATTCTGAATTTCTGAGAAGGTGTCCCCACCACCAACTTCACGAGCAGAAAATTCTTTTGCAATCACAAAATTCTCTGCAGAAAATTCTTTATCTCTTTTTTGGGAATTAGCCAAGTTATTATTTTAGTTCATTCGTTATGTTCAACTCTTGACTAATTTCATGATGCATATGCTGTGCAGAGATAAGTGTAGGTGTAGATATGTGATTTAGGATTGTAAATTTTATTGGACTCAACTAATACCTATTAGACTCGACTAAACTTTCCTATCGAAGGAGATTTTATTGGACTTTCTAAAGTCTAACCTAACACGCTATAGACTCTCTAGGTTTGACCCTAGCATGGCATGCAGATGAAAATTTACTATGTATGCCTACTAAATGCCAAAAGGTATGCAAGAAGTAAGATGCAAACATGACATGAATAATGAATGTATGCAGTATGCAAACTCCTATAAAATACATATGAATGGTTAAAGAATCATAAGAAGAGTCAGAAAAGGATAGAAAATAAGAAGTGGATTCAAGGTTAAACTGATGGGTAGGAAGTAAGAAATGGGTTCAGGATTAATTGGGTAGAATAGGATGTAAGAAGAGGTGTCAGGGATTAATCCTAAACTAATAAGGTTTACCTTATGGGTTTGATGTCTATCTAAAGGGTCTGCATAATAGAAGAAAGGGTCATTGATTTTAGGAAAGAGATCATGTGGAGTCAAAGAGGTGACTTCATCCTGAGGGTATTGATCTAAAAAGATCAAGTCCTTAATAAATTCTTCTAGCTCATAAATCAAAGGACTGGGCTCTATAGTTGGGATTTCTTCAAGTAGCTCCTCAAGTAAGGTTCTGATTGTAGTATTTAGGTTCTCTTCCTCTAGCTGGTCTTCCACTACAGGTTCAGCTTGGGTGTAGTCAGGTTCAATTAATGTTAGTTGGTCTTCTATCTGGTTATCTAATGATTCATCTAACTCTAAGTCTTCTATGGGGAACTCCTCTTCTTCCTCCTCGTACTCATCCACTAAGCTTGGGTCAGCCTCATATATCCCCTCTTCAATATCTTTCTGGTGAACCAATGAGGTGGTAAGAGGGGGTTGACTAAGGGATACCTGACTAATACTAGGTTCAAATCTAGGGGTATTAATCCTATAGGGTTTAGGTCAATTGAGGGATAGTGGGTTACTACTGGGTTCATATCTAGAGACTATGGGTTCTTGGGGATTATAGGGCAAGGGTACAGCTCTTGGGCCTTGTCTAGGGTTCCTATTTGGACGTCTAATGGATCAATCCCATGGGTCATCTGGTTAATGGGTTGGGTCATCTGGTTAATATGGGCGGTTAATTGGGCAAACTGATTCTGGGATTGAGTGATCATCTAGTCAAACTGGTTTTGGGTTTGGGTGTGCATCTGGTCCAATCGATCTCGGGTTTCGATGTTCATTTGGGCAAATTGGTCAGTCATGGCTTTCAGAAGAGCCTCAAACTTGGAATCCATGGCTGAATCTGTTTGGGGTGTGGACTTCTGGTATTGGGTTCCTAATCTAGTGGTCATATAATCAAACAGTCAGTCAGGATGAGATGGTGCAGCCAAGCATGCAAAATTAGTTAGCTTAATCTAGGGTTTCCTAGACCTAGAGCCAAAACTGGATGGGTCAACTCAACTTACACTTAACCCAGTAGCTAATCCTTCCTTTGGCCAGGTAGAGGGTGGGAGTGTGGGAGGCCCCCCTCCTTTTGCAGGGATCCAATTAAAAACAACAACACCATTTAGGTCATTTGACTCTGGACCCTCAGCCTTAGACACCAGATTTCAGTAATAGCCACAGTATTAAATGCACTAGTTAGCCCACATAGCTCAGACCTGACCTGTGGGTATCACCTAGCCCCCTATGGCAAATTAGGTCTAATTAATTTTAATTAGGCTTAGGTCAGTATGGTGATGGTTGTTTTGGGCCCAGGACAGGTGATGAAATCATGCCCTGATGTTATATTGACTGCCCTTAAGATTAGATTAAAGAGATGATGGCATTCAATGGTCCTGATGCAATCTAAAACAATCAGAAAAATAAAAATATTATATATATATATATTATGAGGTGGCAAGTTAGGGTTGAGTTAATTAGGTTAGCAAACAAATTGGGCTTGGAATTGGGGTGTGTGGAAGTTGATTAGGTTAGATTGAGTCAGGGTGTAGAAATAGCAAAATTCAGGAAATTATGGTTTTATAAGATATAGGTTTTGACATAGTTACCAATGTAGAAAAAAATCAAAAAAATATATGATATAGGATGGATGGTTATGATGAATTCTACCAAATTTGATGCAAAACAAAAATCAAATGATGATGCAAATCTTAGGGTTTTCGGACTGCTACAGAAATCTCAGGATTTTGTTAGGGTTTCTAATATGCCAAATTTTAGAGATTTAGGGTTTTTATAAAATTAATTAAAAATTATGATAAAATAGAGTACAAGACATTCAAACTTCATAGAAAAATAAAATTTCTAGGTGGTTGAAATCAAATAAAAAACAGACACCTAATGCAGTGGACATGATGCAGAAAATTCAAGAATTAGGGTTTTGTGACTCTGATGCGGATAAACACCATTCTAAACCCGCTCTGATACCAAACTGATGCGGGATGACACTAGGAATGCTAAACATTTAGAAAGAAATAGTAAACTAATTTTTTTATGATTTTTAAGATTTTTAATTCAGTTCTTAAATACCCAAATTTAAGTAAAGAATCAACATAAAGGCTAGTAATGCAAGAAACTAACATACCCACAAAAACTCATGCAGAATAATAAATAGCTAGGACCTGAGAGTTGAGAAACTCCCAGTTTAGGATAGCTACTCTTCATCAAATCAGAGATTAAGAGAATGGAAGGTTTCTTACCAGTCAGAGATTGAAAACTTTACAATGGAAATGATTACTCACACTCTGATTGGAGCCTAGAAGAATAAGCTTCAGTTCCTTGAATCAAATGGCCGATCTGGACCCGGTCTGAAGGCAAGGAAAGACTCCTCTCAGGTACAAAAATTGGGCTCATACTGGACTCATAACTGGAGTACAAGACTCAATATACTGACTAGGATTGAGGGTTTAGACAAATCAACTAACCTCAACTTATTACAAGACTCAATCTTAATTGATTATAAAACTTTCAAAACTTTGATACATGACTAAGTAAACCATATGGGATCTAGTGATTTGTGTCTGATCCTAGTATCCCCACCAATGCTTACCGGTATTGGTAAGCCAATCCAAGTCATGCATGGGCGAGAATAGCTACAGTGCTACAACATCTAATTTATGTAGACACTTCCATATTTAAATTAATGAATTTAGATATAAATGATCTTTGAATGAATGGTGAAAGATCACATAGACACCAAGTTAGGAGCCATAGGTACAGCAATCTAACCAACCAGTACCTCCCAACTCGGTGAATGAAAGGATCAATACCCTATGCAAATGCTCATAGTATTATATGGGGCTACTAGGGCTACTAATCTTAGGATTGAAATCGGATTGGATATGGTTGGATATCGAAATATTTATATTCATATTATTTTATTTGATAAATACAAATATCGATATATGTAAGGATATAAGTTAGATATAAAAATTTATATGTATATTTATTTTAAATGGATATGGATATAATAAGTAGGATATTGAAAGTACTAATATAAATATGAATATAAGTCAAATAACCAAACTTTATAGCCACATAATTAAAAATATATTCAAATAGAAATATCTAAAATAGTACATGCTTCATGTATTAGTTTGTTAGATAGTACGTAAGGTTTGTCCCCATCCATAGCCAAAATAGACTTCATGTGAACAAAGTAGTACCTCACAAGTTTTGTACTTCACTATGTTGTTCTGTTCTTACATTATGTTTGAATTTAGGTCTAAATCTATCAATATTGTTGCCTTTTTATTATCAGGTGCTTGACTGCTTGGAGAGTAAAGAAGCTTTCTAAAATATTTTAAAATTGGTTTAAGGTTTGTATATAGAGGCTATGATGATTTTAGGATGTATGTTTGGCTGATTCAACTGTTTCTAATGGCACCAATCTTGGATGGCCTTCTTTTGTAGGCAATCGATTGTAGTCATTTTGATTTAGTTATAGATTAAATAGTAGAACTGAGCCTCCTCCTTATTTTTCATTATTTATTGTTCTTTTCCATAGTAGATTATTTCTATTTCTTTATAAATTTCTTGGTATATGCCTGCATGTTACTTAACATGTTATGCTTTAAGATTTGTTCATTATTGCAAATCTTTCATTAAAATAATATTTATAGCTTTGTTATGTTCAATTATGGCTTTTTAAATATTTTTTTATAAAACTTGCATTGCATAAAAACATAGATCCATCAATTGATTAATGTACATATTTTACATCATCCGTATATTTATTTTATTTTTATACGGATGAGAGAAATATGTATAGTGGTCAATTGATTGTCTAGTTTGGATAGTTTAAGAATTGCAAATAATTTTATAGATGCTTACAGTAATCAAGCATTATGGATATAGTTCCAGATATATTTCGGACAGCATTTTCTTTTAGTTCTCCTTATACATTTTTACTTGTATGGGGAGAACTAAAGGAAAATGCTACCAAAATTTTTATGGAGCACCTATTCCGTATCATTTGATTATTGTAATGGCCTATATAATTAATGCAATTCTTGAATGAGATAGGACATCTTTACCTATTAATTGGTGATAGGGTGCATTTTGTTCTTATAAATATTTATTTATTTTAGTTAGTTTTATCTTACAATTGATAAGAGTTGGATAACTAAACCGATGAATAGCAAATAATATCTGGATGGAGTTCAAAATTTTATTAAATTTGGTATGGAGAGAAGTAACATCAATGAAAAGATTCTATGTCCATACCGAAAATGTATAAATTCCAGTTTTCTATATCCAAATACTATTGAAGAATATTTATCATGGAATAGTTTTTTAAGAGGTTATACAGAGTGATTTTTTCATAGAAAGTCAAGGTTACCATATATATGAAACCAAACCTCTAACATGGAACATATACTTGATTTTGGATCCATTAACCATCTGAAAAATCTTACAAGAGATGATATTAGGGGTCTGCTTAGAGATACTTTTAAATATGGTGCTCAAAATCCTAGAGATTGCAGTGGAGGACAAGTAGCAGCTGGGCTACCTGAGGGTCCTATATTTACTGAATCTATACATAATGGGGAGCCAATATCTCCAACTAATGTTGGAACAGATTGTTATCAGAAGTTGATAAGAGATGCAGATCAATTATATGCTGGTTGCAAGAACTTTTCAAAAATTTATTTTCTTGTACATTTATTTCATATAAAATACTTTAATAGATGGTCTAGCAAGAGTTTTACTATGCTGCTCAAGTTGTTAAAGGATGCATTTCCTGAAGGTACTAGTTTACCAACATCTTGTTATGAAGCCAAAAAATTAGTAAAGGAATTGAATATTGGATACGAAAAGATTCATAGCTGTCCAAATGATTGTATATTATATTGGGGAGAACATGTCGATCAAGAGTCATGCCATGTGTGTGGATGTTCACGATGGATGAAGACAAAAGAAAATGAGAGTGAGGGTTTAAATGAATTAGATGAAATACAAATTAAACAAAAATCGACCAAGGTATTGCATTATTTTCCTCTTGTACCTAAATTAAAAAGGATCTACATATCATCAAAGACAGCTTCATCAATGAGATGGCATGATGAAGGACGTACAAAAGATAGAATGCTAAGACACCTAGCGGATAGTTTAGCATGAAAAGTATTTAATGATGACATCCTGATTTTGCATTTGATTATCGTAATGTCAGGCTGGGTTTAGCCAGTGATGGGTTCAATCCATTTCGGACCTTAAGTTCTATCTATAGCACTTGGCCAATTGTTCTGATTCCTTATAATTTGCCACCATAGATATGCATGAAATAATCTTCACTTATTTTATCAATGGTCATTCCAGGTGATAAGGGTCTAGGTAATGATATTGATATTTTCTTACAACCTTTAATAGATGAATTGAAATAATTGTGGGAGGGTATCAGTGCAACTGATGCTTCGAATGGCCAAACATTCAAACTACAGGCAGCTCTATTATGGACTGTTAGTGATTTTCCTGCATATGCTAATTTATCTAGCTGGAGCACTAAGGAACGAGTTGTATGTCCTTCTTATGGTGAATCAACCCATTAAATTTGGTTAAAACATGGAGGAAAGTTTTGTTATATGGGACATTGTCGATGATTGGAAGCAAATCATCCATTTCAATTTCATAAGGATTTATTTGATGGTACTATAAAGTTGGGATCTGCTCTAATTCAACCTTTTGGTTCTGATATTCGTAAATAAATGCTTGGTATTAGACATAGTTATGGTAAGATGACAAAGTCCTTTAAAAAGCGAGGAAGAGATGATGTTTAGAGTTTAGCATAAGAAGTATCAGAGAAAGTCAATGCTTTCACTTTAGATACAGCAGTGTTCAAGGATCCGAATAATTTCTTTGAAGTTGAAAATGATGATCATATAATGACAGCATCTACCCATCAGCATACTAAATAATCATGAAAGAAAAGAAGCATATTTTTTGACTTACCTTATTGAGAGCATAATATACTCCGGCATAATCTTGATATTATGCATATAGAAAAGAATATTTTTGATAATTTGATTGGAACAACATTAAATTATGATGGAAAGACTAAAGATAACATGAAGGCGCATCTTGATTTAAAAGAAATGGGCATCCAATATGAACTTTATCCACAAGTGCTTGCAAATGATAGAACTTATATCCCTCATGCATGTTATACAATGTCTAGTCGAGAAAAAGATCTTTTCCTGATAATTTTAAAGAATATCAAGGTTCCTGATAGATATACATCAAATATTTCATGATGTGTGAATCTGAAAGAGCAAAAAATTTCAAATCTTAAAAGTCATGTTGGACATATACTAATGCAAGATATTCTTCCATTAGCTTTAAGGTCGTCAATACCGAAACAAGTTGTTACGGTTATTTTTTAGTTATCATCATTCTTCAAGATATTATGTTCTAAGGTTCTTGATTCTCAGGAGCTTGATCAGTTGCAGTCTCAAGTCATACTTACGTTATGTCAGATGGAAAAAAATTTTTCTCTTGGATTTTTTATGATTATGGTTCGTCTACTCATTCACCTAGCTTCATAAGCTAAACTTGGTGGATCGGTACAGTACAGATGGATGTACCCTATCGAGAGGTGATGCTGTAAAACTAAAATTTCATAATTTAGATATCTTTTTCATTATTTAATATGATATTAATATTAAAATTTTAATAAATATCATACTTTTTGAAAGTATCTTGTATGTTTGAAGGATTATGTACAAAACAAAGCACATCCTAAGAGCCCAATAGCAGAGTGATATATTGCTGAAAAGTGTTTAATATTTTGTTCAAGATATCTCGAAGGTGTTAGACTGTATTCAATCGACCTCAACGTCATGGTGATACTATGGAGAATACAAATCTATACAAGTTTGTATCTTCTAGAAGAGTTATAGAAAAAGTTGAAAGTATTATTCTTGACCATAAATTCTTGTCACAAGTATACCGTTATGTATTGCTACATAGTGACATAATATCCGACTATCGCAGGTTAGTCTATTTACACATAGATAATACTAAATATTAGATATATTATTGTCAAACTTATATTTGATTATCATGCAGTGAATTTTTAGCTGTACAACGACAAGCCAATCATTCCACTCGTCCTAATACAATGATTGAACAAAGATGGTTGGTTAAGTTATTCCCTAATTGGCTTTCCAATCAAGTTAGTATCTATAAGTTGTATAATAATTTTACATACATTTAATATTGAATAAGTGATCGATAATTGATATTATATTTTATAGGTACCAGTACTAATAGAGAAAAATTGTTTAGCAGAACTAATAGTACTTGCCCGAGGTCCTAATTACATTATGAACAAATATAATGGGTTTATTATAAATGGCTTTAAATTTCATACCAAGGAGCATGAAAAATTTAGAAAAACTCAGAACAGTGGAGTTATTGTAGAAGCAGATGGAAAATCTTATTATGGTATACTTAAAGATATTTTTTAGATGGATTATTATGAAAATTTTTAAGTTGTATTATTTCGATACGATTCGGTGGATATAAATACACCAAGAGGTTTGAAAAAGGACTCAAACGGATTTATACTTATCAATTTTTCAATTTTGATACATATAGGTGTGTTATTGAAGGATAATCCATTTATCTTTTCATCTTAAGCTTGACAAGTTTTTTATGTACAAGAATCGAAAGATAAAGAATGGGCTACTGTTATTAAGACAAAATTCAGACTTGTATGACATAGGAAAAAGGGTGGAAGAAGAATATGATGATACTTATACTCAGTATATTTCTTATATTATTATGTCGGATGATCATATAAATGATACAACCATTTTGGTTAGGTTGGATTTCAAAGAAGGTACAACTGGTTGATTATGACAAGTATGTAGTTTATAAAATGGTTTACATTTTTGCATGAATAATTATCATATCTTATAAATAGCAATTCATTTCCGTTATAATTTGATTATAATATCGACTGACTTGGTTTTTAATAATGCATGTTAGGTACACCATGCCTCGAAGGAAGCACCTATCATATGTACATTTCAGTTTTTCCAGACCGAGGCTGGTACTTCATCACAGCAGCCTGACGACTCTCGATTAGTTTCACATCGGTCTGATACTAGTCCATCCATTCCTACACATCCGGCCGAGGCCAGTACCTCTCCTTCACATCAGGCGAGGCCATTCCCTCCAAGTCAGCACATCACGATCCTTCTATGGATCATCCAGATGATGAGCCTATCATCGATGACATATATATACAGGGTAATTTAATAATTTCATCTCATTTCAATTCATACATATGCAATAGTTTTGATATATAATTTTTTATTTTTTTTTTGTAGATGGATCCAGGAGACTGAGGAGGAGGCGATGACCCATACTAGTCCGTGATCTGTAGTAGCTACCTAAGGGTGAGAGGATCATCATTGAGTGCAACAAGCTAGGCCAGCCTATTAAGAAATCGGTTAGCTTGTTGACTATCTTTTTGGGGACAGTAGCATGCCAGGGTCAGCTATGTCTCCTAAATTATCCAAAGTGGAATGACATGCTTCCTGCCTATAAAGTAAATATGTTACGACTTGTGCAGGTAAAAAATTTGATATATTATTTTATATCTTAAGTTTTTAATAATTTCATTGCTTATTTCTTTTAATACTTATTTTATTATTTATTTACATTGTAGAGTAAGTTTGTACTCCTTCTAGATTGTAATGATTTTGTGCCTGTCTCTCAATCGCAAGTGGAAAGAGTATAGGACAAAGTTGAAGGAAAACTATAAGATACAGGATAAGACAGAGAAGCAGGTTGCAGCTACTTGTCCTCCTGATGTACACCCTCATCAATGGAGGGAGCTGGTATACTATTGATTATCTGAGAGGGCACAGGTTGTGTAGCATCATCAAACTTATAAACTTATAAATTTTTAATGTAAATTGCATTTATACAATATATAATATAGTTTTAATTTTATTATGTAGACATATTCTGCTATTGGTAGAGCTACACGAGCAGCTCAGTCTGTTCCTCACGCAGCGAGGTCCAAGAATTATGCATGGCTCAGGTATGAGTTTGTATGTTTCTCATCCTATAATATTTTAGTACACTTTTAGTTTTAACATCATATATCATCATATATCATGCATGTGCCATGTATCATGGTACGGGGGTATAAGATGTGTCATTTTGTATTTTTTTGTAACATTTATTTTTTCTATAGGCTGATCAACAGGGGAGGGAGCCTGGTGAGGTGGAGTTCTATCAGATGACTTACATTCACCAGGATAGCAGTTTTGTTTAGGAGTCCAGAGATATATTTATATTTTTTTATTTATATTATATCATGATTTATAATTTTATTTTTATTAAGTATTAATATATGAATTTTTTATAAAATATAGGAGAGGGCTACCTCTATAATCCCCGAGCATGCTGGCGACTCTACATCATCTACGCAGAGCAGTCACGTCGAGGTCGAGGTATTCTCGGAGTTGATGGAACCAGAGCGTTATGGACGAGTGAGGGGTTAAGGGATTGGAGTTACCCCTACTCACTTATTTGAGATGAGTAGATTTACTTGGGATGCTAAAGATAGTCATGATGATTAACGTGTTCGTAGGCTCGAGGATGAGATATCAGAGCTCAGACAGACACGTGATACAGACAGAGCAGAGATGCAGACTATGAGAGCTCAGCTTGAGCATGTTACATATGTGCTGCATATGTTCATGTCATCTCAGGTAAGTAATTATTTATAACTATATATATATATATATATATATATATATTGTATGTACGTAATAATTTAGAATATATATAATGTATGTATCGTAACTATATATATATATCTTGTAGGTTTCTGATGCATCTGTCAGTCGCAGACAGGATGACGACCAGCCTCCCATGGACCATTGATGCCATTTATGCCAGTTGATTTTTTTTATTATTATTTTTGTATATCTTTTTATGTATTTGAACTTAGATCGAGTTTGAATATATGTTGATACTTTTTATATATATATAACACTCTTTATATTGACTTCATGTATATTTGGTGTTTGGAGTATGAATGTTGTGTTTATGTGATACAATTTTTAATTAAATGATGTTTGATTCCATTTTGTATATTTTTGGCTATGTGATACAGGTTTGAATGAAATGATATTTGACTTTGGTGATAATGTATACAGGTTTGTGTTGGTGTATGTATTTAATATATATTTGTGTTGATACAGGTATATTTTTTAAAAAAATGCCGATGCTTTAAAACATCGCTATTTTATCGATTGCTGATGTTTTAAAGCATCGATATCATGATGAATGCCGATGCTTTAAAGCGTCGCTAGATTTAAACCTCGGTAGATTTTAAACTTAGCGACGCTTTTAAAAAGTATCGCTACGTTTAAAATCTAGCGACGCTTTAAAGCATTGGAAGGTTTAAATTTAGCGATGCTTTTAAAAAGCGTTAACAGGTTACGTCCCCATACTTACATATTCGATGCTTTTGCGATGCTTTAAAAAACGTCGAGAGATTTCTTGCCAACGTTTAAAAGCATCGGCAAATATTTTTAATAGCATCGACAAATCTCCTTTTTACTGTAATGAATGTACTCATCATTTTATTTTCAATTATGCAAATTGATACTACTCATTTTGCTTTCATTTTTCTTTTTAATTTTTCTTTGAAATTAAAACTAGTAATTTTCTCCTTTGTTTTTTTGGTTAAATATTTATATTTTTTATCTTTCCCCTTCCTAGCATCACAAAGAGATATATGCCAGACGAATTTGGTGTGCCCGTTACAAGTATCTCTATTAGATTAAGTTAGCCATCCTGGCCCTAATCTAGCAATGAATTGGACTCATTCCTTGTCATAATGATTAATATAATATTTTTATCCTACCCAATTAGCTAGTATCGGTGTTGTCTATGGTTTATATTTTGAATTGAAAATAGAGATGGCAATGGACCGGATTTGGGCCGGGTGCATAACTATCTAAACCCAAACCTGAATATTCAACAAACTATCCAAACCCGGCCCAAACACTATCGGTACTGGATTTTTTAACTCAAAACCATCTCAATTGGATATCGGGTAATTCGGATTTACCCAATCCGAACCCACCACGGCAAGGCCCTCACCCTCATCCGCTGGCCGCCACACATTCCGCCCACCCAACCCCCCGTCCGATGCTTCCATCGAACCCCCTGCCGGGCCTGCCTGACGCTTCTACCCTCCCCCCACCCTCCTCACCAACGGCGCCCTCTCTCACCCCTCCACCGTCGCCTAGCTCCACTCTCAGTCTCTCACGCCATCTCCTCCCACTCTCTCCCCGACCGGTTTATCCTTACCACCCTTCCCTCCTGTCTGTTCCTCCTCTTCCTCGTCCGTCGATCATCGCACGTTCCACCCACCCAACCCCTCGCCCGATGCTTCCACCCAACCCGTCATCGGGCCCGCCTGACGTTTCCACCCTCCTCACTGACGGCACCCTCTCCCTCCCCTCCACCGCCGCCCAGCTCCACTCTTAGTCTCTTATGCCAACTCCTTCCACTCCCTCCGCAACCGGTTTATCCTCACCGCCCTTCCCTCTCGTCTGTTCCTCCTCTTCCTCGCCCGTCGCCTCTTCACTGATGTCTCCCCCATTGCCCCCGGATACGCCACTCTGCCATCTCCTTCAATGCCACCCTTCTCGCTAATAGCAATGGAAATCCAAAAAAATGAAAAACCCACTCGATGACTCACTTGGATGATGACCGGAAGTCCAAAGCAAGAGGAAGCATGTCGCTGCCGCTGCTGCCACCGTCACCAATATGCTTGCTGTCGCCACTGCTCCTTCACTGATCCAAGAGGAGGAAAAGCCGAAGAGGGGAGCTGGAGCCTGAAAGGATGGAGAATCGAGGGTTGAATGGAATCGGTGAAACAATCGAGAAATTAACAGAGATTAATCAGGGATTAGCCGATTACAAATTACAATTCCCTTTTTTTGAAAAATAATGATTAGGATAAAGGGTTTAAATATTTTAAAATGTAATAACTAATAAATAATAAATATATTCAATATAATATATATTAATTATATATATTTAAATATTAAAATAATTCGGGCCGGGTACGGGTCGGATGCATATCTATCCAGTCTCGATCCAAATCAAAAGTTAAGCTTGCGGGTTTTATCCAAACCCAATCAAAGCATTAACTACCTGGTCCAATCAAGTTGGGCCGGATTGGGTACCCATTGGTTTGGATTTTGTTGCCATCCCTAATTGAAAATGCTTTGCTTGATCACTAAAATAGATCTCCAAATTCATCATCAAAACATGCTTAAATTAGAACAATAATAATAGTACGAACATGCTCATCATATCTTGCCATTTCCAATCATCGACCATCTATCACAGCATGGGCAGTGGATGTCTGAAATAGATAGAGACCCAACAAGATAGTTTTTCATGGATTAGAAGCATATCTTTTGCACAAAAGAAAGAAATCACCTTACTTGGCATGAACCTATCATTGGATTGTGCAATAGCTGCTTCGAAGTCTTTGTACTTAGATTAATAAAGAAGTTCGGAGTTCTATATAAAGAAGATTGCCATGAAGCATCGTTACTTATTAGCCGATTCACTAATCCATAAGCATGGCATTATGTGACACTAAATGAACAGCCAGCACTGCTAATGAACAAAACCAATTGCCTTCTACCACATCAAGCATGAAACTATCTATGTAACATATTGGCATTTGGAACCATTACTCCCATAAATTATCTCTGTGACGGGAGCTAGCGAAGGGTTCTTACGGTCGGAAGCACAGCACTCAAACCCAATTTGAAAGCATTTTTGTAGTACGTGTTCACTAATTTTTCTCTTCTCGTTTCCCTTCTCCCTAGAGAGAGAGAGTATAAAAGCTCCAAAAATACTTTTCTGCCGGTGTTAAAATCAATACATAACAAGTACTTCCCGTTCTACTAAAAGATCCAACGGTGAGAACGCGTCCTTCCATGACAACCGTGGAACCCTGTTTTTTTTTTTTTTTTTTTTTTAAGGAAAGAGTTAGATTTCGAGCGTGATCAATTCCAGACGATCTCCCAACCCCAATCACACGGTACATATTAATTTTTCATAATCATTTTTCATTCGAAAATAAATATATCAACCTGTCTATGACTGGCGTCAATTAATTGAACAGAATTTATTATATATATTTCTAACTTTTTCACTATCAACCGTCAACAAAAATTATAAAATTATTTTATTAATTTTTTTTTTAAAATTTTAATCAAAATATGCATAAAATAAAATTCGAATCCTTCTCAGGCTGGTCGTGAGTGCCACGCGTCGGTAACCATCTATGATCATATGAGTCGGGTACTATAAAATTTTGTATTTTTTCTCTGCGTTTCCTAAAAATCAAGTCCTGATTTTTTGTTCCCCTTTTACCGTCCTGGAGAGCAAATGCACGTGAGTTAGGTGTTGTAGCCGCGCATGCTCCAATATAATTCCATGGAAAGCAATTAAAGGGCTGCAGAAAATTTGGTAGCATATATTTTCTGTTATTAATTATTAGGAAACCTAAGGAAACTGGAAGACCACTCGGATTTGGAATCCTCTCTCTTCCGATTCTGGCCCTCCTTGATTGGTGCAGGGGTGGTGATTAGATGGGACCCATGGAAACAAACGGTCCAGGGTTTAGGGTGTGGTGGGAGAAATCCAGGTGCCATGAGTAAGAATTATAGAGCCAGAGGTTTTTAAATAAGACCGGGTTTGGGGACCGGCCGGGAGCACTGCACAGAATTAGAGGCGAAAGTAATTCAGGTGGAGAGATCACGGTAAGGGAGGTATGTTTCAGAATGATTAGTTAACTCTTCATAATTAGGGATTTAGGGATAATTTAAATCTTGGCATCGTGTTTCATCTGACTTTTGATCTTTGATTTGACTGTAATCACAAATCATGGTTAATTATACACAATTTACCTGAATTATCTAATATCTTAAAGCGCTTTAATACAGCTATTATTGTTATTGTACATTGTGTCTATGTTATGTTAGTTTAACTCATGGTTTGTTATATGGTTTCAAAGGCTTTTCATCCCCGAAAAAAAAAAAAAAAAAGGGGTTTCAAAGGCTGCCAATGTTATTTTACTGAAAAATGGGTGTCAATGTTATCAATGCTGTGCTTAATAGATACTAAATATTATTACATTTTTTCAGCAACACTAGAGATTTGGATATGTTTGGTATTACTTTTTTTTTTTGAGAACAGGAGAAATCAAAAAGTTGTATTTTATTTCTTCCTTTTCTTGGAAGAACTTTTCTGGTGGAAGCTATTTTCAGACTGTGTAACCAAATATTTATTTTTATAATACTTTTTTGCTTTAAAAGTCATAAAGGTGCCATTTTGTTGGATGATATATGAATAACATGCTTAACATTGTTTGATCTATTTAACCTGTTGCTACTAGATTACCTGGACTGAAACTTCGGCGGTGTTGGGCATCCCGCTTGTGCTTCTGATCCTGCTCCGGGGCATAGATTGGATACCTGCAAAAAATTTCGGACCGGATTTTCGGCGGGGGACACTTCGACGCTCAAGTCAGTGGACGGTCTAGGCATCAATAGAATAGATAATTCAAGAATAGCATATATAAAAAAGGGAGTGAGTAGAGTGGAGTGTCTCCTCTTACCCTATTTATAAAGATTGTAATAGCCAAACATGGTTGTAGTGGTTATAACCGAATAACCGAATGTGGTTGTAACCGAATAACCAAATAACCGAATATGGTTATAACCAAATAACAGAATAATCGAAGTGGTTATAATCGAATAACTAAATAACCGAATGTGGTTATAACCAAATAACAGAATAATCGAAATGGTTGTAATCGAATAACAGAATAACCGAAGTGGTTGTAACAGAATAACCAAAGTGGTTAGCCTTAATGGGCCTTAGTGGACTTTAGGCCTTTATGGGCCTTAATGGGCCTTGATGGGCCTTAATCGACCTTGGACCTTTATCAAGACTGGATGAAAGGGATATAACATAGCTCTCCACTTCTGAGCTGAAAAATGTTGCTAGTGAACTTCCGACTTTGACTTCATTTTTAGTGAAGAGAGTAATAAATAATAGCCTTTGCACCTTGTCAGTTGGCCAACCTGGATCTGCCTTTGATTGATAGTGATAGAGAATAAAATAAGCATGTCAGATCATAAATAAGCTGCTGAGTAATATATGTTGATTAGATGTACTTTGGTGCATCACCGAATTTGCCGCAAGATTGACCATGTAGGTCATTCCTGAATAAAGATTGGGTCTTTTTTGGCACTTCATCAAATTTATAGTAGTGTGTAAACCATATGAGTTATTCTTGAATTTTTGATAGAGAATAAGACAGGCTTATCAGGCCCAACTCGGCACTTTATAAGGTAAATCACGTAGATCATCCTTATGCCTTTTGATTAAGATAGGCTGTTCAGGTCCAACTCGGTACTTCGTAAGGTAGATCACGGAGATCATCCTTATGCCTTTTGATTAAGATAAGCTGTTCAGGCCCAACTCGGCACTTCGTAAGGTAGATCACGGAAATCATCCTTATGCCTTTTGATTAAGATAGGCTTCAGTGAACCTTTTCCTGGGCTTCAGTGGGCCTTAATAAGATAGATTTTGATGAACCTTTTTATGGGCTTCAATAGGCCTTGATAAGATAGGCTTGAGCTTTTTCATGAACTTCAGTGGGCCCTAATAAGATATTGACTATTTAAGAAGATATCGGCCTTCAAGAAGATATCGACCTTCAAGAAGAGATCGACCATTAAGAAGATATCAGTCTTTAAGAAAAGATCAGCCATTAAGATATCATCCATCAAGAAGATATTGGCCTTCAAGAAGATATCGGCCATTAGAGGTTCCTGCAAAACAAATCCCTTGACCAAGATACCTCCGATAGGAGATACTCCGATGCTCAAGTTAGTAAGGTTCAGATAATAAAATTGAAAACTCAATGAATGAGAAAGAGGTCAGAGTAACACGGTGCAGGCTAGTCTCAGACTTGTCTACAAGAGCTTTACCTCGGAGGTCTCATCAAAGCCATCGATATCTATCCCCTCATTTCTTCAAGAGATCAAGACATCCAGCTTCTTGAGGGATTGCCACGAGGAAAAATGATGGGTGGATGGTTCAAGGATCATAAGAAGAAAATAAAGACAGAAGCTCGAACCCATAATACCGAAATGTATGCTGCTACTTTGGTGGTAGAGGTTGCAGCTACGGTTGATGCGGTTGTGGCTAGCACCATCTTCTCACCCAACTGGTCCAGAATAAGCTCTGGTTCAAAAATTACTGTTGCCATTACTCTTGGTACAGCAAACATCCGTGGCTGACGTCGGGCATCCTGCTCGTGCTTCTGATCCTATTCCTGGGCATCGATTGGACATAATTTTGAGCTTCATGGGTCTTAGTAGGCCTTCATGATCTTCATGGGCCTTCATGGTGATGATCCCACCATTCGATCTCTGTCCTTCCAAATCCCGAAAACAAAAACTTAAAAATCAGAGGAATCCCATTCTTATCTGCTTCTGTGTCTCTCCTCCGTAATATTCGTAACGAACCGTCGTTCCTCCATCCTTATTACCCTGCCCCGACTTCTCTAGATCTGATCTCCATCACCCATTCCTTGGCCCACTTTTCCTCGACAACCCCCTACGTGCCTTCTCCAACCACCACCAGAACCACAGGCCCATAGCGACCCTCCATCGTCGCACCATCGCCCACTCTCCAGATATCGAGACCTCAGCTGAGATTAGAGATCTCATCGGAGAATCTCCCGCTAGGACAAGTACCAGAGCGCTGGTCGCTCCAGATCACAGGGCCTGCGAGATCGACAGCAATGAGACCATTCTAGAGCTTGAGGGAGGTGAGGGCAGAGGACCCGTAGGTGTTGATCGAGCAGAGTTGGAGAGGATGTCGAGGGAGCCAGAGGTAGAAGTACCTTGCACTGGTCATCCTAGTTGGAGTTGATCGGAAGGGACCGCAGGTCCACCGTTGCTGAGGGAGGCCGTGTGCTTGTGGCCGTCGATCCTATCGTGAAAAAGGAAGACCGATCATGGAGGTGGCGCTTGCTGGCGAAGACGATCTAGATGGAGGACCGGGTGGTGCAGATCTTGGTGCGCAACTTGCTCGAGCCGGAGGTCAAAGTCCTCATGGTGGCGGCCGATGGCATCAATATGGTCTCATTCTTGGAGGATTTGATATCGCGGAGGCATCGACGAACCCCTGGAACTTCTGGAACGAGGAGAATTTGTCGATCTCCCTTGTCCCGCCTGAGCACCTCCTCGACCCATCGAAGCTCTGCTCCAAGGCGGTCCTCCTCACCCGCGGCCCAGTTTCCGTCTGTATGGACCCTCACGTGGAGCCCCACATTGGCGCTTACTGCTTCGTCCTGAAGCTCGCCCTCATTTCAGTCGCCTCTGAGTCCGCCCTCCTGAGGATCACCGGTGAGTGCGCCACCCTCGAGGAGTTGGAGCTCCATCGGTGCATCGATCTCGCCCTCGGCCCCATCTCCATCTTCAAGAACCTCCATATCTTGAGGCTGGTGGGGTTGATGGTGAAGACGCGGCACATCAGGGCGTGGTCTATGTACCTCGACACCAGGCCCAGAGCCTTCTCTAGGACAAGCTCGGTGTCCAGCATTAGGCGGTAAGCGGGTCGCTCGTAGAGGTCCACCCGCGTGGCCTACCGGAGGAGGGCCGCTAGCCTCTCAGTCCTGGCCTTGATCTCCAGGCACTCCTACCGGCTCGTGGGCGCATTGCCTGCCAGTTTGGTCACTTGGTCAGCCAGCTGGATCGGCTTTGCCAGGATCTACTTCACCCCATTGCCAGGATCTGCCTCTGTCGTGCCTCGAAGAGATGCCGGAGCCCGTCGGTGCTGGGTGTTTGCTTTGGAAAGCCTTCTGGACCATTGCTGAGCTCGCCACCAAGTACCCTGCTTGCCGGTCCAGATTTGCCGCCGGTGAGATCCATCATCAAATCTAGTGGTGAGAGGGTGCCACGATCACTCCTATTTCTTCTAACCGAATATGGTTGTAACCAAATAACAGAATAACCAAAGTGGTTATAATCGAATAACCAAATAACTGAATGTGGTTGTAACCAAATAACAGAATAACCGAAGTGGTTGTAACCGAATAACAGAATAACCGAAGTGGTTATAACAGAATAACCGAAGTAGTTGGCTTTAGTGGGCTTTGGGCCTTTATGGGCCTTAATGAGCCTTGATGGGTCTTAATGGACCTTGGACCTTTATCAAGATTGGATGAGAGGGATATAACATGACCATTATTCCACGTCAATACTTTTTGAAAGGTATAAAAAGATATTGATCTGAAAAATACCAAGAGACTGGCCATTGGTTTCCATGTCTAACTTTTATAAAGAGCTAAGCTAAAAGAAATTCATTAACTAGGTGTATGGAAAGAATTTAGAGCCTAATGGATTGTATTTGTGTACCAAATCATACAAGAGTTGGACTTTATAGCTAAAATTGTACATCCAACAATTAAATTATAATTTTAGAGATATTACTTAAAAAGATTTTGGTGTAATTAAAAGATAAAAAGAACTAGTATATGCATTGTCAAGATTGCACACGAAGTTTAATGTGTGCATCTTGATTAAACTTAATTTATATTATAGAATATAACTATTATATATGCATATATAATCAAAAATTGGCAAAATGGATATTTGAGATGGCAAAATGGCTTTTTGAAATTAGAGTGATTATAACATTCAATTATTAAAAACTTGGGTTGATTAAAATATGAGTTGTATAACTCCAAGAAATACGTTGAATGAAATATTTTTTGATTTAATTAGGTTGATACATGACGTCTTACATAAATTAGTTGTACCTAGGCAGGATGAAATTTAACTAGACCAACCCAAGATGACCTATGAGGTTACATTAGACCATGAGGCTACATTAATTAGACCACATGCATTTAAGGTAAACCAATTTTAATAGTTTACAATCAAAGCAATTTAGCAAGAGTCAGTCTAGACTTGGCACAACCAAAGCCTAGCCACAGAAACTTAATCCGGCACTAAAATCAGGGACCAATGTACAATGGGGACAGTGGGGGAAAGTGCCCCCATTGACTATCCTTATTTTTATATTATAAATTAAAATGATATAATTTTTTATGTTAGTTCTATTAAATTATCAAAAATAATATGCTACCATGTATAAATAAATTAATTTAAAGTTAAAATATTTTAATAATGTTGCCGCCCTTGCCGTCGTGGCCCGTAGCTCGGATGTGGCACCGGACGGTAGCCTCGTTTCTCGGAATCCAACAATACCTGGTCCTGCAAAACAGAGTTAGAGACCCGGGCCGGGATTCCGGCGAGGGCACTCCGACGATCAAGTAAGCAGATGGTAAAGAGGAACATATCCATCAAGACGGCTCCCTCTTCGGTTACCATACTTGAAGGAGAGTTTTTGTAAAGGATGGAATAGGAATGGTAGGAGAGGAGTAAGACTTGAGCCGTGATGGCCGTGTTCGTCGGAACTCTCTCCGGGAGTTTTGCGGTAGCCTCCGTACGCTTTTTCTGCTTCTATCTCCTTCTTCTCCTTTTTCTTGCTTACCTTCTTCTCGCCTGCTGGGTCCTCCTTTTAGATCATCAGCTCTCCCCGCTTCTTGCCTCGATTTTCCCCCTCTTGGAGTGCTCGAAGGTCAACGGCATCCGTCGGCCACGCCCCCGAGGTCATTTTCCTTTAAGTAGGGAGTTATGTTGCAAGCCTTGTTTTCCCTGTGAGTTATCATGGATGGAAAAATTTAGTAGGGCCTCGATCCGGGGGTAGCCGCCCTCAGGTCTGAGGTTCCTAACGTAGCCTTCTCCTTCTGAGTGGTACAGGTGGTCGGCTGCAGAACCTGGAGCCTTGATCAGGGCACTCCTCCCTAACCGGTGCAAACGAGAATAGGCGCACCTCTCTAGCTTTGGGGCACCGTAATGGATGCGCTGCTCTGCGCGCGCCGGCTTCGATGACAGGCTTGGTGCTGATGCCTTTGTCTTTTTCGTGACGCTTTCAAGGAGCGGGCTCGACTTTGACCGAGGTGGGCTTAGCCATTGGGGAGCCACCTGGCGAAGGAGCAGAGAGAAATCAACTTCAACCAAGGTGGGCTCGACCCTTGAGGAGCCACCTGGCGAAGGAGCGGAAGGAGCTCGACTTCGACTAAGGTAGGCTCGATCCTTGAGGAGCCACCTGACGAAGGAGCAGAGGGAGCTCGACTTTGGCCGAGGTGGGCTCGACCCCTGGGGAGCCACCTGGCGAAGGAGCGGAAGGAGCTCGACTTCGACCGAGGTGGGCTCGATCCTTGGGGAGCTACCTAGCAAATGAGCTTAGAAAGAAATCCGACATGGCAACATCGACCCGCTTCGCTGCCAACTGGATCCGAGGTGTTCTCCATGTCAGCGATCTTGCCACATCATTTGCCCTCCACTCCCAAGTCCCATCTAAACATTGCATTTGGGACGAAGGGAGTTAATACGGAGCTGACATGGAAGGGAAAAAAATCCGGTGCCATTATTGCCACGATCGCCACCACTTCGTAGATCGCGCTTTGACCTTGAGGTCCAATATGCGGGCGCCACGTCCTCGAGTCCAAGGATCATAATTGCTGGTACCAGACCCGAGGTGGTTTTCAGCACATCGAAGCATCGCCGCCGGCCGTCCCCCATACGTGGCACTCATTTGATGGCGGAGATGCAAAAAGGATGTATGACCGCTATCCATCGATTTTGAAAGGAGAGAGGACTTTCCACAAACTTGCTCTTTCAAACTTCTCATGCTCGCCTGCGGTTAAAAGTTTTTTCTTCCTTGGCTATCCTCTCTCTTCAAGATAAACAGGTCAGTCCCAGCATCTTTCCTCCCTTTTTCTTCTTCTTCTTTTTTCTGGCTGGTAGTGTCCAAGTCCTTCCCCTCTTCTCAAGCAGACCGAAACCTTCTTTTAGGTATTCCATCCTCTTTGTCTTCATCCCTCTTCCTTGAATGGCTCCTTCGGACCGAAACCTCCCATCCTCTAGCAATCCCAACAAAGCAGGCCCCTCTCGATCGAGGACTCCATCCTCCAATGAGGAGGACAAAGTTTTCCTTGAGGTCCGGAGGTGCCTGCATCCTACTAGGATCATCATAGGAAGTCCTAGGGTTCCTCCTGCTTCCTTTATTCCTGCTGTCGCTCTTCCGGTGCCAGTGGCTTCGACTGGTCCTTTCGGCATTGTTTTGACGATGACCGAAGAGGGCCTTTCTCTGATCCGGGAGACATACGGGATCTTGGATTTTATCCAGCTCTCACTCTCGAGGCTAGGGGAATGGGGCATCTCAAGCGATCCGGGTCGGATCGCCTTTTACAAAGAGTTCCTTGCTGGGGGCCTTCATTTTTTTCTGCACCTTTTTTTCCTTTCCTTCCTCAGTAATTTTTGCCTTGTGCTGGCCCAGTTGGCCCCCAATGCCATTAGGGTCATTGCTGCCTTCATCATCTTTTGTTACTTCCACGGGTTTATTGCTTATTTTTCCTTGTTCAGGGCTCTTTTTATCCTGAAGCACCACCCCACCGATGACGGGTGATGGTTCCTTTCGCCCCGGCCTAAGTGCCTCAGGTTCGATCTCCCCACTTCTTCAAGGGGTGGAAGAACTGATATTTTTTCGCCTCGGTCGAGGGTGCATGTTGATTGGATCTGGAGTGATCCGGACCAGTCCCCAAACCGTAACTCCCAAGTGGAGTCTGCCGACCAAGAGGTCTTCACCTAGTTGATCAGTGGCGTGCTCCCCTCACTCGATGTTCTACTATTGGAGCAGAACTTGTTTGAGGCCGGGGTCAGCCCGATCCAAGAACTTGGTGAGTCTCTACTGGACATGTCCCTTCTTTTTTTTTTCTTCTTTTTTTTTTGACTTGGGACTGACCCTCCTTTCTTGCAGGGATGAAGTACTCAACCGAGCGCTTGATGGAGTCCCCTCGTAAGAGGGGTCCTTCGGCCGGGCCCAGGGAGACTACACCGAGAGGGCCCGGGTGGAGATCGGCCGAGGGTTTGGGTCCGCTCCGTCTTCAGAGGTGAGGACGATTGATCCAGCTTCCCGGTCCCCACAGCAGCGAGCTCCCTCTCCGGAAGTCATTGAGGTCGAGGAGGGGAGGGGAGACGAGCGGCCCGCTTTGCCACCTATGCCGTCGACCACGGTAACAGGCCTTTCAGCAGCAACCGAGGTCCCTTCACGGGTCTTGCCATCAAACGTCGAGGAGGCCTCGACATTGTCGTCCTCCGAACCTCGGCTCGCACCGACGGGGATCCTGATGAATGCCTTGATCATCCGAGACCCTGTCTTGGCGGAAGGGATGATGGAGTACACCATTCAGCCCAGGACTGTTGCATGAGGGGAGGCAAGGACTACTCGACGGCCATACTTGGCATAATTCCCCAACTCTACTCAGTGAGTGCTTTGCTTCTTTGATGTTCTAGTCAGGTCACTGGGATTAATCTTCTTTTTGGTGTAGATTGGAATCGATGTTCTCCTGTTTCGAGACTTCTGCACCGAATGGGTGAAGAGGGAGGCCGAGAAGGAGAAGCGATTGGGCAACCTCACGGCCGACGTGAAGGTCCTAATGGAGAAGGGGCAGGAGATGAAGGAGGCCAACAAGTTCCTTCGTCGTGACCTGTCCCGGGTCGAGGGGCGTATCAGGGAACTCAAGGCATCCCTGGCCGAGGAGAGGGCATGAATGAAGCATCGCGAAGAGGAGTCCACGACGAAGATATCCCGCCTGGAGGGGCAATCTCGAACCCTTGAGGGCCGAGTAGATGAGGTTCTTGCTTAGTTGGTGACAGTCGATGACAAGGCAAGGGGGCATTGACACTGATGGAAGCTGCTAAAAAGGAAGCCCTCGATGCCGTGCCCAAGTTCTGTGTGTCACAAGAGTACGATGATGAGGTCTACAAGGCAGCCGTGGACTCCTTCATCAAGGGATTCGAAGCCTGTCGAGAGAAGGTGGCGTCGGCCTTCCTGGAGCTTAACTTGGAGGACATCGTCATCGGCGATGCGGGGGAGCAATCTGAAGAGATGGGGGCCCCATCGGGAGCTACAAAGGCAGTGACCGTCGAGCAGTGCGCTGAGCAGATGGCCACACCGATGTAGTGACCTTCTAAGGGCCTTCACCCCTCTGGCTTCTGTACTTAGTATAGGGTTTTAAACTTTGTTTTTGGGATTGCCCGGCCTGTCGGGGATCCTTTCAAGTTGTAAAACCCTTTATGAAATGAAATTTCCTTTCTTCATGTCTTTTTGCCTTGTATTTTAAACTTCCGTTCCTTTTGTGCTTCATGTGTCTCCCTGCAATTCCATGAACTTAGGTCTTGTCTAGGTCCAGCAGTCCGGGGCTCTAAATTTCAGGCCTCTCTAGGAGGCCTTAGTCATAGCAGATGACTTAGGAGGGGTCTGGAAGTCCCTAAAGGGGTCATCTACGCTGGACAGGGCACCTGCTGGAGGACTATGGGCGCCCTCCTGGGGCTAGCAGCCTTTTTAGGGTTCCTTTTGTTCATGCCAGGAGTCGAGGTGCAACTTTAATGGGGAGCTTGACCTCATAAAGGAACTTGGCTTCAGTGAGGAGCTTGGCCTCATCAAGGAGCTTGACTTCAGTCGGGAGCTTGGCTTCAGTGAGGAGCTTGGCTTCATCAAGGAACTTGACTTTAGTCCTCGGTTTGAATGCAGAGCTTTAGAAGCTCCCTGGTTCGAGGGGCCAAACTGTGAGTTCAGGCGATAGATGGTGGGATTCATGGGGTTTCCCGGTCAACACCCAGGACTATGAGTAGGATCGCAGGCGCAAAACTTTTGGAGTTTCCCGTCTTGAGGTGCCGGGCTTTAGGAGTTTCCAGTCTTGAGGTACCGGGATTTAGGAGTTTATGCCGGGCTTCAGGAGTTTCTGATTTTGAGGTGCCGAGCTTTGTGAGTTTCTGGTCTTAAGGTGCCGGGCTTCAGGAGTTTCCGGTCTTGAGGTGCCGGGCTTCAGGAGTTTCCAGTCTTAAGGTGCCGGGCTTCGTGAGTTTTCGGTCTTGAGATGCTAGGCTTCAGGAGTTTCCGGTCTTGAGGTACCGGGCTTCATGAGTTTTCGGTCTTGAGGTGCCATGATTCATGAATTTCTGGTCTAGAGGTGCCGTGCTTCAGGAGTTTTCGATCTTGAGGTGCCGGGCTTCCTGAGTTTTCGGTCTTGAAGTGCCGGGCTTCAGGAGTTTGCGGTCTTGAGGTGCCAGGCTTCAGGAGTTTCCGGTCTTGACTTCACTGAACTGGGTTCTAGCAGATTGTTTGCGGGACATCTAGGTCTCTCGTCTTCGGTCGCCAGACTTAGGGTCGGGTGAAAGCATTCCTGCAAGACAAAGGCAACTATTGTGCAAAAAGAAATTTTATCATTGATGGGAGGAAACCTTACATCATTGGTAGTACATCCTTAGGTTGCTGGCATTCCAAGTTCATGGGAATCAGGTTGCTGCCCTTATCATCGTGGCCCGAAGCTCGGATGCGGTGCCGGATGACAGCCTCATTTTTTGAAATCCAGTGATATCCAGTCCTGCAAAACAGAGTTAGAGACCCGGGTCGGGGATCCCGATGAGGGCACTTCGACGATCAAGTCAGCAGACGGTAAAGAGGAACATATCCTTCAAGATGGCTCCCTCTTCGGTTACCACGCTTGAAGGAGAGTTTTTGTAAAGGATGGAGTAGGAAGGGTAGGAGAGGAGTAATACTCGAGCCATGACGGCCGTGTCCGTCGGAACTCTTTCCAAGAGTTTTATGGTAGCCTCCATGTACTTTCTCTGCTTCTATCTCCTTCTCCTCCTTTTCCTTGCTTACCTTCTTCTCTCCTGCTAGGTCCTCTTTTTAGATCATTAGCTCTCCCCGCTTCTTGCCTCTATTTTCCCTCTCTTGGGGTGCTCTTAGGTCAACGGCATCCGTCGGCCGCGCCCCCGAGGTCATTTCCCTTTATAGTAGGGAGTTATGTTGCGAGCCCTGTTTTTCCAATGAGTTATCATGACCAGAAAATTTAGCAAGGCCTCGATCCGGGAATAGCCGCCCTCAGGTCTAAGGTTCCTAATGCAGCCTTCACCTTCTGGATGGTACAGGTGGTCGGCTGCAGGACCTGGTGCCTCGATCGGGGCACTCCTCTCCAACTGGTGCAAATGAGGGTAGGCACATCTCTCTAGCTTTGGGGTGCCGTACTGGACGCGCCGCTCTGCGCACGCCGACTTCGATGGCGGGCTTGGTGTTGATGCCTTTGTTCTTTTTGTGATGCTTACGAGGAGCGGGCTTGACTTCGATCGAGGTGGGCTCAGTCCTTGGAGAGCTACCTGGCGAAGGAGTGGAGGGAGATCAACTTTGGTCGAGGTGGGCTCGACCCTTGGGGAGCCACCTAGCGGAGGGAGCCCGACTTCGGTCGAGGTGGGCTCAACCCTTGGGGAGCCACCTGGCGAAGGAGCGGAGTGAGCTCCACTTTGGCCGAGGTGGGCTCGACTTCGGTCGAGGTGGGCTCGACCCTTGGGGAGCCACCTGGCGAAGGAGCGGAAGGAGCTCGACTTCGGCCGAGGTGGGCTCGACCCTTGGAGAGCTACCTGGCAAAGTAGCGGGGGGAGCTCGACTTCGGTCGAGATGGGCTCGACCCTTGGGGAGCCACCTAGCGAAGGAGCGGAGGGAGCTTGACTTCGGTCGAGGTGTGCTCGATCCTTGGGGAGCCACCTAGCGAAGGAGTGGAAAGAGCTCGAATTCGATCGAAATGGGCTCGACCCTTAAGGAGCCACCTGGCGAAGGAGCAGAAGGTCGAGCTTGACTTCAACCAAGATGGGCTCGACCCTTGGGGAGCTATCTGGCGAAGGAGCTTGAAAAGAAATCCGACGTGGTGACATCTACCCGCTTCACTACCAGTTGGATCCGAGGTGTTCTCCACGTCAGCGGTCTTGCCATATTAAATAACAATATGTTTTTTAGGATATAAAGCGATTATAATTTAAAGTAGAAATAAATAAGAAGCCTTTTTATGTTCTTGAAAAACCTAATAAAGATAAAATTTTAAAAGAATTTTGAAAAAATATATTTGAGAAAGAGGGAAAAGAGATAGTGATAATAGTAAAGATATACAAAACATGAAAACCGATCTAAAAAAAGAAGAACAAAATTAAAAGAGAAAAAAAAGAAAATGAACGGTAAACAAATGGATTGCATGCAGACATTACTTTAAGGCTTCAAGCAGATATTATTTGTTTGCTAAATTTTTTGATATATATATAAATTTTTATTTGATTTTTATTGGTATAGTAAATTTTTTATTTATATTTCTTAACTTGATTATTTTCAATATATTCCTTGCTATATACCGTCATGTTAGTATCCTACAAATCCATATGTATAATAGCTGAAGGAATATCTTGTCCAGATTTTTATAAAAAATTATCAATTATAATAAAATTTATAATTAATTAAATTTTATTATGCTATATATATTTTTTTATAAAATTTTACCATAATATTTGCCTTCGTTGAATAAAAACTCTAGATACGTCCTTGGCTAAAACTATGCATGAATTCCTCTATTTTTTGAAAAGAAAAGAAAATAAAGTGCCAGGATTATGCAAGTAAAATTGATTTAGCCAGAATTTTTTTATTTTAATGTATAGGGTAAGAACAATGAAATGGTTTAAGAATAGATCAAGACTCTTTTAGCGGTGCGATTTATGGAAAGACATAGTCTTATCCTAGCCAAGACTTAGATACTTGAGCTTATCTTTGCCAGTCTAAATGAAGATCAAGCTCCGTTTGCTGTGTCATGAAAACAATTTCTAATCAAACA
The DNA here is from genome assembly GCA_021397845.1 of Areca catechu. NCBI lineage: Eukaryota > Viridiplantae > Streptophyta > Magnoliopsida > Arecales > Arecaceae > Areca > Areca catechu. Next base: position 156,773,593 of record CM038050.1, on the reverse strand, counting down.
GGACGGGCGTCATGCTTCTTAGAGGAATGAAGTACGTAGTCAGGTCCAAAAGCCCTGTTTGATCATGAAGCATTTGTAAGTCATGCTATTGATGCCAGTATCCATGAGAGGTTGGAATCAATCTGGACATCAAAATTTAGAAGTAAAAAGTTTTGTTGCCTATTAACAGAGGCTGAAAGCAAACTTTGTATACTTGCAAGTAAGAGGGCATAATTAATACATATTAAAGTAGTTTAACATGGAAACTGTATATAAATGCTTGCCCATTCATGTTCATTAAGAAGACAATCTTCAAATCTCATTAGCCTGGAATGTGTATGGGAGAGGATCAAACCAACCCCAGGTACTAAAGGTTAACGGTAAATTGGCGGTATGGAGCTCAGAACACATAAGAGCGTATATCCAGTGGTTGCACAGCTATGGCATAGTATTTTTGTTATTTATTTTTATATATTAAATTCTAAAAAAAATTATTAAGATGGTAGCCCGGTTGGTAGAAGCTTATGGATGACTGATTAAATTCTAGAAATTTTTCTGGAATTTACGATAATTGATGTGCTGGCGGGGTGGGAGCCTGCTGGCATAATTACACCGGGATTTATCCTCCTCAGTTTTATTTTTTACCAAAAAAAAATCCGCAAAAAAGAACCCAATCAACCTCCGAGATCAATCAGAACACAGGATCCACCGGAACGGACGGTCAAGACCAACTAAAGAGATAGAGGAAACAGCCCCTTTCTCTCCTCCCTCTCATTCTCCTTCTCTCTAAAAGAGGCTAGGAGAACCAACTCGTCGAGATAAGCCGTTTCTGCTTCTGTCTTAATTTGTTTTTCTTTTGGGCTAGGAAGCCTGCCATGGGGAAGGGATTTGGTTCGTGGGTTTCTGTTTGTGCGAAGTCTTGTTTGCCTTTTGATTCACTTGCTCTGTGTCCCAGATCTCTGAAGAGCTATTCTTCATTATTCTGAACACATTCCTGGGTTTCGTTGCACTGTTTATTGGAGAGAATGAGTGAGGCAGAGGCAGAGGTACTTTGCTTCTTCTCAAGTCAATGTCATCAAATGCTTGTTTCTTTGTTTTATCGCTCTTGGTATTAGTTTTTTTTTTTTTTTTTTAATAATTTCCTTTATAATTGTGTTTCATGGTTTTTATGCATGGTATGAACGTTTAGTTTAATTTTCTCCCCCTCTTTGTTGTTTTCTTTTCTTTATTTCCTCAGGTGAAGACGTACGTTCTCAAAGTGAACCCATGCTGTGTTGGATGGAAGAAGAAGGTGGGCAAAGCTCTTGGTCTCATTGCAGGTACTTCCACTCGTTTCTATGTTTTTTTCTAATTATTCTTTTTACCCTTCCTTCCATTTAGAGCGATGTTCCATGATTTAGCTCTTGTATCCAAAATTATTAGTTTATTTCTTCTATATGCCAGCATGGGAAGGGCTTAAAAATTTCCTCCCCCTCCTCTCTCTCTCTCTCTCTCTCTCTCTCTCTCTCTCTCTCTCTCTCTCTCTAATTCTTTCGGTTTTCTTTTTGCTGTTGGCTTTCAGGGGTCGACGTGGTGGACATGGATGAAGAGGGGGGGAAGGCGACTGTCAGAGGAAAAGTCGAGTCTGACATTCTTATAGAAACACTGCACAAAAAGTTTCGCAAGCATGCAGTGCTCGAATTGGAGGTCTCAAAAAATATGCAGCTCCACCAGCTGAAGGGCCTGAAGCTCTCCTACCGAGAGGACAAGAAGCTGCAATTCTAGCACTGTTTTAGATTCAATATTACACCAGGACATACATCCTATTACCTATCCTTCCTAAATCAATTCCGGTACCGACGATCGGTCTTCCTGCAGGTTCTTTCTTGAGTCGATTGGACAAGCTAACGTGGAGTAATGTTGCATGGAATTATTTTGTTTTCCTTATTTTTCGTGCATGCATGCAAATTCTTTTAGATATCACCGCTGTTGGATGCCTTTTTGTTTGCAATGCGCGCAGTTAGCATTTGAATGTTTCGGTGTCTTTGATGCAAGCAATTACTTGCTGCACCTGGATTTCCTCCATTGGTTCTATTATCCTTCAATGCATGTAGCCAAAATATATATGATATTGACCATGCTTTAGACTTGAGGGCATTTCCATGAGGTTCCTGTTCGAAAGGTTCTCTCTGCATTCAATTGATCCGGAAAAGGAAAATAACTTAACCTTTTTCCTGAATCCTTAGCTATTAGTAGTCATGATATCGTTAAAAGATAATCTTTTCTGTATGGTAATTTCACTTGGTGTCTGAATAAAATCTTCGATAAATGATTGTAACGTGGGAAGCTTGTACAAATATTCTTATATCATTGGCTTATTAAGATGTTCTTGTTGTAGTCAGTGCGTTCTAATTTCGGTGCAAGAGTCTAGATGATGGAAACCATGATACTTGTCGAAGTGGGATTGAACTTTGAACAATTAAGCATTCATAGACGTTGGATAAAAGAATGGGTTAAGGAATGTCAAACTGACCTGAACCACCTAGTCCTAGGTGTAGCAACTGAAAGTTCGTAGGTGCAGCAGCTGAAACTAGTGCGGTAACAGGTCAAAATATATAGTTGTTTCAGATTACTAAGGGGCTTGAACATACCCTAACCAAGTGGAACTCTCTGATCGATTAAGCTCGGTTTAGAGCAGTTTGGGCTGGTTTGTCCCCTCATTGATCTTTATAATAGAGAAGATGTTATCTTCATCTGGTGGCCTTCTATCTTATGTTGAAACAGGGACGTTGTTTCGTGAGGAAAATTCTAGGAAGAGGGTTTTTCTTTTGACGATTTTGAGCTCATATCCGAGCCACATCAGGTGTAATCTCCTCCTTTGTCTTCATTCTTTTTTTCTTTTCTTTTCTTTTTTTTTTTTTCCCCGTTTTTTTGTCTAAAATAAACCAAAATTAAACTTCGTAAAAACAGCAAATTAATGCGAAAGTTTTGTAACACCCTTGGTAGGGTTCTACTTCAACCCGAATTAAAATTAATTTTTTAGATATTTTTATTACTTGGAGTGCATATTTTTGCAAAGGAATGGTTAAATTGCTGTACTCGTGCATGGATGCAAGCATACTTTTTCGAAAAGAAGAAGGTCAGAAATTTCATCACTGTCGGGATATGACAGATTTAGTCTATTTATGTTGATCTGATGAAGAGTGAAGATCGGTTGATCAAATAACCGATCAATATCCAAGAGGCATAAGACCGATCAATACCTAAGAGGCGTAAGGCCGATCAATGCCTAAGAAGTGTAAGGCCGATCAATGCACAAGGAGCGTAAAGCTGATCAATGCCTAAGAGACGTAAGGCCGATCAATACCCAAGGGGTGTAAAGCCGATCAATGCCCAAAGGGTGTAAAGCCGATCGATCCTCAATAAACATAAAGCAGATCAATATCCAAGAGGCATAAAGCCGATTAATTCCCAAGGGACGTAAGGCTAACCAATGCATTATAATGGATAACGATTGCTGCACGTGCTGATCTATTAACGAACTAACCGTTTACGGCTGGATTCAGCTATATTCGGTTAGGATCGTGGCCTATAAATATCCGAGAGTATGATGGAATCTGGAGAGGACTTTTGGAAGAGAAAAAGACAGAGAGATTTCTACTTATCCGTTATTCTAGTTTTCCTCGGACCTAATCTGTTTAGTTTAGACTCAGTGATGAATTTGAGCTTTGAAGCATCTCCCCACTGAATCTTTCTCAGGCGATGAAGAAAAGCTATATTAATTCGCTGAATTCATCTCCATCAAATTCAATCCAAGCTCGAACATTATTGTAATATGGACACAACAGATTGACGCGACAGGAAGGGAAACTCGACAAAAGAGTTTTCAAGAATCTGAAGGAAAATATGGTAAAGGATAGAGTTACGGCCGTAACGATGACGTGGCCGAGCTTAGACACCACCGAATATGATCGAGCCACGTGGAGGTTTCTCCGGCCGAGTCAGCACCAGGTCGCCAAGGCCGAGCTCGACAAGACTACTCCGCCAGACGACTTTCTAAGATTAACTAATCTCGCCGAAGTCGAGCTCGGTTCGGGGCTCCTCTGCCACCTCGCCAGGTGTCAACCCAGGAGGGGCCCACCTAGGCCGAGGTCGGCGGATCCTTCGCTCCTTCGCCAGGTGGCCCCCGAAGACGGCCCACCTCGGCCGAAGCCAGACGACCACCTGCCACCTCGCCAGGTGTCAACCCAGGAGGGGCCCACCTAGGCCGAGGTCGGCGGATCCTTCGCTCCTTCGCCAGGTGGCCCCCGAAGACGGGCCCACCTCGGCCGAAGCCAGGCGACCTCCTGCCACCTCGCCAGGTGTCAACCCAGGAGGGGCCCATCTAGGCCGAGGTCGGCGGATCCTTCGCTCCTTCGCCAGGTGGCCCCCGAAGACGGGCCCACCTCGGCCGAAGCCAGGCGACCTCCTGCCACCTCGCCAGGTGTCAACCCAGGAGGGGCCCACCTAGGCCGAGGTCGGCGGATCCTTCGCTCCTTCGCCAGGTGGCCCCCGAAGACGGGCCCACCTCTGCCGAAGCCAGGCGACCTCCTGCCACCTCGCCAGGTGTCAACCCAGGAGGGGCCCACCTAGGCCGAGGTCGGCGGATCCTTCGCTCCTTCGCCAGGTGGCCCCCGAAGATGGGCCCACCTCGACCGAAGCCAGGCCGCCCGTACGGAGAAGGTCCCAGGGAAGGAGGCGCAGGCCCCGAGGTCATCCCTCGGGCCGTACGCATCACAGACGGCGCCTCGTACGGATGGCGGCGGCACGCGAAACACCATTTGCATCGGCCCGACAGGTCCCGTAGTCGAGAGGTGCGATTCTAACAAAGCAGGCCCCATATATGGATGGCGCCCACACTCGGGAAAGAGAGCGCTCTCACTGGGCCCGAGGTCTGACCGGCCGCCTTACCAGCGCCGCCCCCCCCCCCCCTCCCCTTTCCTAACTTTGCCTTTTCCTTGCTGGGCTCGGCGGACGAGGTCGGAAAGCCGCCTGGCCCTCCTCGCCGAAAAGGGGAAAGAGAAAGGGACGGGGGAGGGGAGCCTCCCAGGAGGAGAAGACAGGCGAACGACGGGAGGAGATAAAAGGAAGGAATCTGGGGACGACAAGGTAAGCGAACAAGCCTGGGGACAAGGAGGAAAGTAGCGGCAAGAGGCCTCGCTCCGAGAGAGAGAGATCCGAGATCCCGAGAGGGGATAATTCGGCGTGAGCTCGGCAAGGAGGCCCGGCCGAATTTCCGGTCCCCAGAGTGCCTTTCTTACTAGTAAACTCGCTAAGTCTGGAACCCTTTCGGGGGGTCCGCCTTGGAGAGTCTGTTCCTTCTCGTCGTCTACTGACTTGACCGTCGGAGCTCCCTCGCCGGGATCCCCGGCCAGGGTCTTCTAACTCCTTCTTGCAGGTTCGCAGCAGCCGGGGAAGCTCCCTCGCCAGGCGGTCAGGAAGGATCCATGGACCGGAGCCACGGGCGGGGCGACGAGAGCGGCAACAGATTGGCGCGCCAGGAAGGGGGGCAGGACACCAAACCCAAGCGGGGGCCAGCTTTCTGCAGGTGTCGCGCTCTCTGACAATGGTGGTCACTCGTGGCCGCGAGGCGTCCACCAGCCGCGTGGGGGAGGTTCACTCCCCTCCAGGGGCCCACAGCCCGGAGAGGGAGCTTCCAGCTCCCCCTCCTCTTCCACCACAGCCTACCCCAACGGACGGACCCCTTGCGGCCGTCATCCAACAGCTGCAGACCTTGACCTCGGCGGTCCGGCAGCTTCAGCATCAGCAGCGGTCCCTGGCCACGCAGCCGCAGCCAGGGACCCCCGCGGCCCGAGCCGCGGGGCAGCGTGGGAGCCTGCGCTCCATCCAGGGCAGGCCATCCCATCCAAGGGCCATCTCCAACCCCCGGGGGAGCCACCAAGCTCCTGCAAAAAGAAACTACTCCGGTTCGGAGGATCACGAGAGTCGATCCCCGGCCGACGAGGCCGAAACGGTGCATCGCAGCAAGCGATGCCGAGGCCTGACTTCGTGCCGAGATCGATCGGCGCCCCCTTCACCCGCAGCCTTGGTGGAAGACTCCACCGACGAAGCCATCAGGCGCCAGGCTGAGAGGCGCCTGGAGGAGCATGAGCGCAAGCTAGCGGAGTTCGCCCGCCGATTCGCCGACCTGCAAAACTCGTCGGCAGACCCGGCGGGCTACGACTCCCGCCCCCCTTTCTCTGAAGAAATCCAGGCGGAACCGATCCCAAAACGGTTCCGCATGCCGCAGGTGGATCCCTACGATGGGACCACCGACCCTCTGGACCATCTGGAGAGCTACAAAGCTCTCATGAGGGTCCAGGGGGCCACTGACGCTCTTCTGTGCATCACCTTCCCGGCCACCCTCCGGAAGGCCGCTCGAGTCTGGTTCACCCGCCTCGAGCCCGGATCCATTTGCTCCTTCCATCAGTTGGAAGGAAAGTTCGTGGCACACTTCGACGCTTGCCGAAAGGTGCCGAGAGAGGTGGACAACCTCTTCTCCATCCGCCAGCAGGACCAGGAGCTGCTCCGGGACTACATCACCCGGTTCAAGACCGCAGCCCTGGAATCTACAGCCTAGACGAGCCCGTCGCCATGCTGGCTTTGAAGCGCGGGCTCAAGACGTCCCGCCTGACCTACTCCCTGGACAAGAAGCCGTCCAGGACGTACTCCGAGCTCCTCCTCCGCGCCCACAAGTACATCCGAGCGGAGGAGGCCGACCGCACCCGTCGAGAGTTGGACGGGAAGACTCCGAAGAGGCCGCCCCCAAGAGACACCCCGGGAGCTCGGAAGCCCGGGCCATCTGCCGACCCTCGCCCGAATTCAAGGTCGAGGGGCGAGGCCACTCCCGAGCGGAGGTACACCCCTCTCCTCGCACCTCGGACGAAGATCCTCATGAAAATCGAGGGCGAGCGCTACCTCCGTCGACCTCCTCCTCAGAACCCGAGAGCCGTCTGAGACAAATTGAAGTACTGCCAGTTCCACCGCGAGCACGGGCACGACACGGTGGAGTGTCGCAACCTGAAGCGGGAGATCGAGGAGCTGATTAGGAGAGGCTACCTCAGGAAGTTTGTCAAGAACGAGGCCCCCTCGGAGGGGCAGCCACTCGCGACCTTACCGCCCGTCCCTGCAATCGATAACCGCCCAACGGAGAAGCCCGTGGGCATGATCTCGCGCGGGGTCGGTCGAGCGGCGAAGAGAGCCCGGGAATTCGGGAACCCGGAGAATGTAATCCCTCCCGAGGGGGGGAGGGTAATGACAATGTAAACAACGATGCCGTGGTGGTCGAGATGACCATCGCGAAGCATCCTGTACATCGAATCATGGTGGATAGTGGAAGCTCGGCTGACGTACTTTTTTACGATGCTTTCTCTCGGATGAACTTGTCCCACGATCAGCTGAAACCGGTGCACACCCTCCTGGTAGGTTTTACAGGGGACTCCGTGGGGGTCGAGGGGGAGATCACTCTCCCGGTCACCGCCGGATCCATACCCCGGCAGGCAACCATCCTAATAACATTTACCGTCGTCAGGCTCCCTTCGCCTTACAACGCCATTCTCGGGCATCCCGGGCTCAACCAACTGGACGCCACAATCTCCACGAGAAGGCTGTTGGTACAGTTCCCCACGCCTTCCGGGCTCGGGGAGATGAAGGGGATGACCCAGCCAGTCCCGTTCTGTCTCCAGACGGTCCCGAGCGCCCGGGGCGCGGAGCTCACCCCCGATATCGACGACCTCAACCTAAGAGAGAAGGAACCCAGGGGAGGGCCCGTAGAGCGCCTGCAGATTTTTTCTCTCGGATCGGATCCCCTGAAGACGGTGCAAGTCGGGGCCCAGCTCCCTGAAGAAGAACGAACCCGCCTGCTGGAGTTCCTCCGCGCGAACGCTGATGTGTTCGCCTGGTCAGCAGCTGACATGCCGGGCATCCCGCCCGAGGTCATCATGCACAGGCTAAACGTGGACCCAAGTTGCCGCCCGGTCCGCCAGAAGAAGAGAAGCTTCGCCGTGGAAAGGCAGAAGGCGATCAACGAGGAAATGGAGAAGCTCCTCGCCGCCGATTTTGTGCGGGAGGTCCAGTATCCCAGCTGGCTGGCAAACGTGGTCATGGTAAGAAAGAGTAATGGTAAGTGGAGGATCTGTGTGGACTACACCGACCTCAACCGAGCTTGCCCGAAGGACAACTTCCCTCTTCCAAAGATCGACCAGCTGGTCGACACCACCTCAGGGCATCGCCTCCTGTCGTTCATGGATGCCTTCTCCGGATACAACCAGATCCGAATGAGCCCGGAGGACGAAGAGCACACCGCCTTCATAACTGACCGCGAAACTTTTTGCTACAGGATGATGCCATTCGGCCTCAAGAATGCGGGGGCAACGTACTAGCGCCTGGTCAATAGAATTTTCAAAGACCAGATCGGCCGCAACATGCAGGTGTACGTGGACGACATGCTGGTGATGAACAAACCCGATTCGGACCACGTGGCCGACTTAGTGGAGACGTTCGGCAACCTCCGACGCCATCAGATGAAGCTGAACCCAGCGAAGTGCGCCTTTGGCGTCTCCGCCGGGAAATTCCTAGGATTTATGGTGACCCAAAGAGGAATTGAGGCCAACCCGGAGAAGGTCCAGGCCATCTTGGACATGGAGCAGCCCGCCTCCAAAAAGCAAGTGCAGCAACTCACCGGCCGAGTTGCGGCCCTCAGCCGCTTTATCTCCAGGTCGGCAGACCGCTGCCGTCCCTTCTTCAAGGTGCTGAGAAAGATGAACGACTTCGCTTGGACCGAGGAATGCCAGAAGGCCTTCGAGGAGCTGAAGAAGATGCTTGCGTCGCCACCGTTGCTGTCCAGGCCCGAGGAGGGGGAGGAGCTTACCCTCTACCTAGCGGTCACCCCGGAAGCCGTCAGCTCGGTCTTGGTTCGGACCGATGGCTAGGGGGTCCAGCGGCCGGTATACTATACCAGCAAGCTTCTCCGCGATGCGGAGCTCAGGTATTCTCGGCCTGAGAAACTCATCTTTGTGCTAATAGTGTCTGCCCAGCGTCTCAGGCCTTATTTCCAAGCGCACCCCATCACTGTCCTGACGGATCAACCGCTGAAAGCAGTGCTCAGCCGACCCGATACCTCGGGACGATTTGCAAAGTGGGCACCGAAGCTCAGCGAGTTCGACATTACGTACAGGCCGAGGTCGGCCATGAAGGCACAGGTGCTGGCCGACTTCTTGGTCGAATGTGCAGGCTTGGGCAAGGAGCCCGAGGAAGGCCCCTCAGGCCAGCCGATGAAGATAGGCACCGATGAGCCCGGAGAGAACGCCTGGATCCTCCATGTGGACGGAGCCTCAAACTCCGGTGGGAGCGGGGCTGGGCTCATCCTAGCCAACAGCGACGGGGTCGTCGCCGAATGCGCACTCCGTTTCCAATTCCTCGCAACAAATAACCAGGCGGAGTACGAAGCACTCCTCGCCGGACTGAGAGTCTCCCGCGAGCTGGGCGTAACCAACCTCAAGGCTTTCACTGATTCCCAGCTCGTGGCAGGACAGGTATCCGGGGAGTACGTCGCACATGACCCCCAAATGGCGAAATACTTGGAGCTTGTAAAGGCGGGCGCGTCCAGATTCCGGCACTTCAACATCTTCCATATCCCCCGCGGGGAGAACGCCCGCGCGGATGCTCTCTCTCGGCTGGCGACCCTGCCGGACTCGATGCTGGGATGCGCTCATGTGGAGCGTCTTGAGATCCCAAGCCTCGAGGCACCAGTGGAGGTCCATCAGGTCAGCCACGAACCCAGCTGGATGGACAAGTACGCTGAATACATCACCAGTGGCACCCTGCCGGAGGACCGCGAGGCGGCTCGCCTTATCAGAAAGAAGGCCGTGCGGTTCGTCCTGATGGACGGGCACTTGTATCGAAGATCCTACTCCTACCCTCTCCTCAAGTGCGTAGGACCCACGGAGGCCAAGCTTGTGCTCCAGGAGATTCACGAAGGCGTCTGCGGGAACCACGTGGGGGGCAGGGCATTGGCGTACAAGGCCCTCCGTCAGGGCTACTTCTGGGAGACAATGAAGGAAGACGCCTCCGACTTCGTGAAGAAGTGCGACCGGTGCCAGCGTCACGCCACGGTTCAACGGCAGCCCTCCAACCCAATCTCCCAGCTCTCAGCTCCTTGGCCGTTCGCCCAATGAGGGATGGACCTCCTGGGCCCATTCCCGTCGGTGTCCGGACAGCAGAAGTTCTTGGTAGTAGCCATCGACTACTTCACGAAGTGGGTCGAGGCCGAACCCTTGGCGAGGATCACCGAAGCAAACGTCGCCAAGTTCTTTTGGAAGTCCATCGTCTGCCGCTTCGGCCTCCCCCACACCGTGGTTACTGACAACGGGCGCCAGTTCGACTGCCGGGAGTTCGAAGAGTTCTGCAGCGACCTCGGCATCAGGCATCGCTTCACCTCGGTGGTGCATCCCCAGACCAATGGGGAAGCCGAAGTCACGAACAGGACCATTCTTCAGGGCCTCCGCACGCGGCTGGACCAGGCCAAGGGCAGGTGGGCCGACGAGCTCCCCAGCATCCTCTGGGCATACCACACCACCCCGAGGACGGCTACCGACGAGACCCCGTTCAACCTCGTCTTCGGAGCTGAGGCGGTCATCCCGGTCGAGCTCAGCCTACCCACGCTGCGTGTGGAGCAATACGACGAGACAGAAAACCCAGCCAGGATGATGCTCAACCTTGACCTTCTCGAGGAAACGAGGGACAAGGCCCGAGTTCGAATGGCGGCATATAGGCAGCGTGTGGCCAGGTATTACAACTCCCGAGTGCGGCCGAAGATTTTTCGTCACGGAGATTTGGTCCTCCGGCGCGCTGAAGCTTCCCAACCGCGGGAATGCGGCAAGCTCTCGCCCAACTGGGAGGGCCCCTACCGGGTGGCAGAAGCCCTCCCTCACGGTGCATACTACCTGGAGGAGTTGGGAGGTGCCAGGTTCCCCCGGACGTGGAACGCCTCGAACCTAAGAATGTATTATCAGTGATGTAAGGTTCCCTACTCCCGTAATAAAGTCCCCCCGCTTCAAACGCTCCCTTCTCACTTTGAAGGAAAATCGGCGCATGGCCCTGGACTCGGCATGACCGATCATGGCCGACAGCCGAAGGAATCGGGAGATCCTGGGCTTCGGCCTGGAAGGTGGCGCAGAACCCAGTTCGGCCATGCAAGCCCGGAGAACAGCTCGGCAAGCCGCGCAAGGCTTGAGGAAGCCTGCCGCCCCGGGGTTCAGTCCGGAGATCCTGGGCTTCGGCCTGGAAGGTGGCACCGAACCCAGTTCGGCCATGCAAGCCCGAAGAACAGCTCGGCAAGCCGCGCAAGGCTTGAGGAAGCCTGCGGCCCCGGGGTTCAGTCCGGAGATCCTGGGCTTCGGCCTGGAAGGTGGCACCGAACCCAGTTCGGCCATGCAAGCCCGGAGAACAGCTCGGCAAGCCGCGCAAGGCTTGAGGAAGCCTGCGACCCCGGGGTTCAGTCCGGAGATCCTGGGCTTCGGCCTGGAAGGTGGCACCGAACCCAGTTCGCCCACGCAAGCCCGGAGAGCAGCTCGGCAAGCCGCATAAGGCTTGAGAAAGCCTGCGGCCCCAGGGTTCAGTCCGGAGGTCCCGGGCTTCGGCCTGGAAGGCGGGGCAGAAACCATGTCGCCCACACGAGTACGAAGGCGATCCCAAAGACGGACCCGCTCAAGGCCTACTCTGACGCTGCGCGGTCCGGGATGTCCCAACCTTCGATTTGAGCAACGGAAGGGACCAGACCTACGATCGTTTCAGCACTCCACATCAACATCTCAGAAAACAAAAAAAAAAAGGGGAGATGGGGGAGTGGAGAAGAAGATGAACTCGAGGCTTGGTCAAACAGTGTCTTCATTAATCTAAGCAACAATACAAGCCGGGAATCCCGACAGGCTGGGACTCCCCAAAAGAAAAAGAAGAAGAAGAAAAAGAAATACAACTGCGACAACGGAGCAGGGCGAAAAGATGGTGGCTCAGTTTGGTGTAGGGTCGGAGCCCTCCGCCGGGGTCGCGAGCTCTGCATCCTCGCCTTCTGCGGCGACCGACTCTTGAGGCTGCTCCGGAGCCACGGCTTCGCTGGTCGACGGGGCCGCAGGAGTGGCGTCGGCCGCACCGGAGGCTCTGCTCTCGGCTCCTTGCCTCCTGCCTCCGAGCACCACCCCACTGAGGTCGAGCTCGGGGAAGAAGGCCCCCACTTTCTCCCGGCACATCCGGAACCCCTTCAGGAAGGAGTCCACGGCGGCCTCCCGGACCTCCGACGTGTACTCGTCGGAAGCCCGGAACTTCGGGATGGCCTCCTGCGCCTCCCGCTTTGCGGCCTCCAGGAGTCCGTTGATGTACGCACTCCGGTCCTTCGCCGCGCTCGTATCTCGCCGAGCCTCCTCCAGCTGACGCTCCAGCCACTGGGAGTGGGCCTGCAGGCGAGCCTTCTCCACCGCGTCCTCCTCCGTGCGACGCTGGTAGGAGAGCCTCTCCTCCGACAAGGAAGCCTCCAGCTCCTTGTTCCGCCCCTCGGAACGTGCCAGGTCGGTCTGGAGGGCTTGGTTGCTGGCTCGCAGCTCGACCCCCTTATCCATGAGGTCTTTGACGTCGGCCGCGAGCTTGCCGAGCTTCCTCTCCTTCTCGGCGTCCCTCTTCGCGTTCCCTACGAGGAAGTTTCTCAGTAGGAGAACGTCATTTCTAATTTGCACCAACAGAGCAACCAGGTTAGGAGAAAAGGCCACTAAATCTTGAAAGAACAGAGAAGAAGGAGCTCGGGCTTACCGTAAAGAGCTGCGGGAGAATCCCGAGCAAGGCGTACGCATAGTCCCGGCCGCCCCGAGCTCGGCGGTCCCGGGCTGTGGAGGCATACTCCATGACCTTCTCCGCGAGCCCCTTGTCGCGGATGACTGAACACCGGTGGGTGATCACCGGTGGCGGAGCTATCAGGTCGGCTCCTACGGTGGCTGTCCCTTCAGCTGGGGCCGCGATCGACGGGCCAGCAGAGGCCACGGGCTGCACCGTCGGGGCAGCAGCAACAATGGGACCGGCACTGGATGGAGCCTCGGGCGGTGGAGCCCCCTCAGCAGCAGCGCCACCAGGCCGGGCAGCCGAAGCATCAACGGCCCCGCCCTGAGGCAACCTGGGCGGGGGAGCGGTGGCCACTGGGCTGGGCACGGTCGCCGGCGCGATCTCCTGGCCCGCCTCAGTACGGGCCCTCTTGGCCGCGGGCTCGTCCACCTCCGGGACGTCTCTCTGGGCCGCGCCCTCCAGAAGGCTCTCCAGTGAGAACTTCATTCCTGTAGTGCAAAAGAACAGAAGGTTAGCCAACTCGGTCATGAAGAAAAAGGGGGCAGAAATCAAAGGAGGGCCGAATCTTACCCGTCTCACGGATGGGACTGATCCCGGTCTCAAAAAGATTCTGCTCCGAAAGCAGAACCTCGAGCGCCGGGACCACGTCACTCAGGAGCTGGGAGTAGGCCTCCTGGTCCGCCGACTCGACCTGAGAGTTTCGGTTCGGGGACCGATCCGGTTCACTCCAGGCCCAGTCGACATCTTCGACCGAGGCGAAGAAAAATTGGCTCTTCCAGCCCTTGATCGAAGAAGGGAGGTCGAACCGGAGACACCTGGGCCGGGGTGAAATATACCACCAGCCGTCATCGGTGGAGCACTTCTTCAGGGTAAACATGGCCCTGAAGAGGGAGAAACGGGCAACGAACCCGTGAAAGTGACAAAAGACTATAAATGAGAAGATGACCCGGATGGCATTGGGAGCCAACTGGACTGGAACAAGCCGGAAATGGCTGAGAAAAGAAAGGAAGAAGGGGTGCAGAGGAAATCGAAGACCCCCAAGGAGGAAGTCTTCGTAGAAGGCTATGCGGCCGGGGCCACTCATGGTGATGCGCTCCCCAGACCGCGGAACAGACAGACGAATTGACCCCGGGATACCATAGGCATCCCGGAGCAGAGAAAGATCGCCTTCGGTCATGGTGGAAGCATGACCGGAGGGACCGGCGGGAAGAAAAGGCGGAGCAGGAAGAGAACGAAGGGGCACGGCGGGAGCAACCGGGGGAGACCGGACCCCCCTGGGGATGCCAATGGTGACACCCCCGGGTTGCAGACGCCGGCGGATCTCCTCCGAAATCGTTTCCTCCTCTGAGGAGGAAGAAGATGGAGTCCTCGGCCGGGATGGACTGGCCTCGTCCGGATTGGAGGAGACATGGCGACGACGCGCCATGGCAAGGAGAAGGACAAAGGTTCAGAGAAGAAAAGAGAGAGGGGAACTGGAGAAAGATGGAGGCACTCACCGAAAATATGCCAAGCGAGCGCGGGGTAACAGAAGTTAGCCTGTGGCAAACCGCCCATGGAGCAAGGGGAAAGGCCTCATTCTGGAAAGTCCCCTCCCTTTCAAACTCAGTCGACAGCGGTCGTACCCGTCATTCCGCCTCGAGCCACTGAGCGATCGTCACGTGGGTGCACGCCCGACATCGACGCCTCGTTAGCAGAGTAACGGCCTCTGCCTCGAAGCGACGCACTCATTGCGGGCAAGTGGGTGACATGTGGCGACTTCCCATAGGGCTTCAGGCGCATCGAGCCACGGCGACGAGGATCGTGGCAATTATGATGCAAGATCTTCGCCTCCCCACGTCATATCTGCATTTAATCCCGACATTCCATTCTACAACGCCCCAACGGAATGGTGGGCTGGGGGGCAACTGTTACGGCCGTAACGATGACGTGGCCGGGCTCAGACATGACCGAATATGATCGAGCCACATGGAGGTTTCTCCGGCCGAGTCAGCGCCAGGTCGCTAAGGCCGAGCTCGACAAGACTACTCCACCAGACGACTTTCTAAGATTAACTAATCTCGCCGAAGTCGAGCTCGGTTCGGGGCTCCTCTGCCACCTCGCCAGGTGTCAACCCAGGAGGGGCCCACCTAGGCCGAGGTCGGTGGATCCTTCGCTCCTTCGCCAGGTGGCCCCCGAAGACAGCCCACCTCGGCCGAAGCCAGGCGACCTCCTGCCACCTCGCCAGGTGTCAACCCAGGAGGGTCCCATCTAGGCCGAGGTCGGCGGATTCTTCGCTCATTCGCCAGGTGGCCCCCGAAGACGGGCCCACCTCGGTCGAAGCCAAGCGACCTCCTGCCACCTCGCCAGGTGTCAACCCAGGAGGGGCCCACCTAGGTCGAGGTCGGCGGATCCTTCGCTCCTTCGCCAGGTGGCCCCCGAAGACGGGCCCACCTCGGCCGAAGCCAGGCGACCTCCTGCCACCTCGCCAGGTGTCAACCCAGGAGGGGCCCACCTAGGCCGAGGTCGGCGGATCCTTCGCTCCTTCGCCAGGTGGCCCCCGAAGACGGGCCCACCTCGGTCGAAGCCAGACCGCCCGTACGGAGAAGGTCCCAGGGAAGGAGGCGCAGGCCCCGAGGTCATCCCTTGGGCCGTACGCATCACAAACGGTGCCTCGTACGGATGGCGGCGGCACGCGAAACACCATTTGCATCGGCCCGACAGGTCCCGCAGTCGAGAGGCGCGATTCTGACAAAGCAGGCCCCATATATGGATGGCGCCCATACTCGGGAAAGAGAGCGCTCTCACTGGGCCCGAGGTCTGACCGGCCACCTTACCAACGCCGCCCCCCCCCCCCCCCCCTTTCCTAACTTTGTCTTTTCCTTGCTGGGCTCGGCGGACGAGGTCGGAAAGCCGCCTGGCCCTCCTCGCCGAAAAGGGGAAAGAGAAAGGGACGGGGGAGGGGAGCCTCCCAGGAGGAGAAGACAGGCGAACGACGGGAGGAGATAAAAGGAAGGAATCTGGGGACGACAAGGTAAGCGAACAAGCCTGGGGACAAGGAGGAAAGCAGCGGCAAGAGGCCTCGCTCCGAGAGAGAGAGATCCGAGATCCCGAGAGGGGATAATTCGGTGTGAGCTCGGCAAGGAGGCCCGGCCGAATTTCCGGTCCCCAGAGTGCCTTTCTTACTAGTAAACTCGCTAAGTCTGGAACCCTTTCGGGGGGTCCGCCTTGGAGAGTCTGTTCTTTCTCGTCGTCTACTGACTTGACCGTCGGAGCTCCCTCGCCGGGATCCCCGGCCAGGGTCTTCTAACTCCTTCTTGCAGGTTCGCAGCAGCCGGGGAGGCTCCCTCGCCAGGCGGTCAGGAAGGATCCACGGACCGGAGCCACGGGCACGGCGACGAGAGCGGCAACAGATAGGATCCGAAATCCTTCTGTTGATGAGGTTCATCATTCTCCAAGGAAGAATGATCCTATTTTGGATGGAATAGGTGTTGCTTCTACTGGTAATCTAGATCAAGAACAGCTGGGTATTCTTTTGAATAAAATGGAGGTGCTTACTACAGCAGTCCAGAATCTTCAAGAAATAGCTGCAAGTGGACCACCAAGGCCAATTGCTTCAAGGAGCAATCGACGATCTTCTCTTCATGTAAGTAAACGTCAGGGTCCAAGTCGACATTTGCCTTGTCAACATTCTTCATGACAGCATTCTCCTCCGAAGCCTCGCCATTATATCAAGAAGCGGGATAGAGGGAAGCACCTTGATCTTACTCTACATCTTCCGGTGAATCAACTCCTGACAGTACTCAAGCTCCAAATCTTGGAAGAATTGATAACTTTGAGAGAAAATTTAGAAAAATGAAACTACATATCACAAAACTTGGCGAGCAGAGGAAGATAGAAGATGCAATTCCAACTTATGACATTTTGCCTCCCTTCTCCAAGAAGATAATGGAGGAAAGAATTCCTCATCATTTCAAAATTCTATAAATATAACTGTATGATGAATCGGCTGATCCTCTCGACCATTTGGGCAGCTTTAAAGCCCACATGCTGACATAGGGAGCGTCTGACACGCTTCATTGCCTTGCTTTCCCAGCAACTCTGAAAAAAGCAGTAAAATGTGGTATTCTAGCATCTAGCCAAGCACTGTTCATCCCTTTGGGCAATTGGAAAGGCTATTCATCTCTCACTTCAGAATAAGTAGAAGAATGCCAAGGAACTCTGATAGTTTGCTTTTCATTCAGCAACAAGACAGAGAAAGTTTAAGAGACTATATAACAATATTCAATTATGCCACGTTGGAGATTCCAGATCTCAACGAACATGTGGCAATGTCAGCTATGAAGAAGGGACTACAAGCCTCCAGGTTCACATTCTCTTTAAACAAAAAATTTTTGGCCAATTATTCTGAATTTTTGACCCGTGCCCAAAAATACGCTCAAGCTGAGAAACAAGCCTTGAGCCGATGCTAAGTGGAGAGAAAATCGGTGCCAAACAAGAAGAATTCAAAAAAAGATGGGTTTTAATCTCCTGGAGTCCGACCAATTCAACGGCAAGTTCAGAGATCGAAGAACTTGGTCGGCAGGAATTACATCAACAAATTTGATGCTTACACCCCCTAACTCTTTCGAGAGAAAAAATATTGATGGAAATAGAGAAAGAGAATTTTCTTCAAAGGCCTAGGCTAATGCGAGCTCCACCTGCTGTGCACAACAAAGCTAAATATTGTCGACTCCATCGCGATCACGGACACACTACAGAAGAGTATATCCAACTGAAGGATGAGATTGAAGATCTGATCAAACATGATTATCTAGACAAATATATCCATAACCAAAACCAGAATCGACTAGTTGAAGCAGCAGCACCAAGGCCGACGGCTCCAAGAATGATTACTGATGGGACAGAGCTCCCAAATCAACAACCAACTGATGGATTAGTCGGAATGTGTAGGCTCAGGTAGGCAACCCAAGAGAGGGGTGAATTGGGCTTTATAAAACTTTTGTACTATTTGCAAAGTATGAACTAAAGCAAGTATGTGCTAATGCAATTCAAGTGCTTGTGTATTTCAAATAAATACAGCGGAAATAAAGAAATAAAAGCACAAAGAGAACAATCATACAAACACAAAAATTTATAGTGGTTCGGTGCCAACCAAGCACCTATATCCGCTCCCCAAGAATCCCTTGGGAATTCCACTAAATTTGGTTTTATAACTTAGGCTCACCAACAACCTTTACAACTTGTTTTGTCTTCGGGTTCACAAGTCAAACCCTAGTTGGTTTCAAGGCTCACCAACAACCACCCTTGGTTTTACGGGATAACCAAGAACCTAAACAACTTGTTTTGGCTTCGGGCTCACAAGTAAAATCCTAGTTGGTTTCAAGGCTCACCAACAACCACTTTGGTTTTCAAAGGCTTACCAAAAACCTCTTTAGTTTTCCAAGGCTCACCAAAAACCTTAAGTAAAACAATGTAAGAGCAAGTATAAATAATACAATAAAAGCTTTCTAAAGTAAAGCAAATATCTCTTTGAAGCCCTTGATTGTTGATGAAGATCTTGTCTTCAAGTTGATGAAGCCTTTGATTGATGCTTGTAGATGTAGACTTTGAATGCTCTCTTTGAAACTTGGAAGCTTGAAGGCTTTTAATCACTCAACTATTGAATCCTTTAAGAATATTCAAGAAACTCACCAAAGGATTACTTCCCCATTTGATTCTTGATGTTTATATAGCTTCCCAACACTTAAATGACCGTTTATAGCCGTTATGGAGAAAAATATGGACCGTTGGAGCCAAGTTGGAGAAGTTCTGCAGCCTAGAAAACTAGCCGTTACTGTTCAAGTGTCGATACTTCACCTCCAGGTGTCGACACTTCATTCTCCAGGTGTCGACACTTCACTTCCAAGTATCGACACTTCAGCTCCAAGTGTCGACACTTGACTGAAAGTGCTTTCTGAAGTTCTCTGTTTGTCTCAGGCCTTGAGTCGACACTTCACTTTTCAAGTATCAATACTTGATCCTCAGGTGTCCACACTTCATTTCCAGGTGTCGACACTTGCCTGTGCCATGCTGAAACTTTGCTGATACTTCTTCAAATTGAAACTTTAACCTTTTCAAGTTCTTTCATATTAATTCCAAAGTCCATATACTCAATTTTTCATTAATTTAAAGACTTTTTCAATTGAAATTTAAGCAATTCTTCATTCAACATGGTTGAGTACTAAGATCTGAAAAATACACTTAAAATATAATTAGTACTTATATATACTTAAACATTTTATCAATAATCAAAATCAAGACCAGAGTCAACAATCTCCCCCTTTTTGATGATGACAAAACCTTTATGTATAAGAATAGGGTAAGCTTAAAAAGATTAATAATAGTATAAATATGAAAGCTTAAAATCAGTAAGCACTAAGCTCCCCCTCAATATATGATCCACAAAATTTTCAAAAAATATTTTTCAAAATATGCAAAATTTCTAAATTTTCAAAATTTCTTCTTCTTACTAATTCTTCCTTTTAGATAAAAACATTTTGCATTCTTCTCCCCCTTTTGCAATTTTTTTAATTTCTCATATGATTTTTCATGTTTATCCTATCTTCCCCTTTTCATACTTAACATTTTTCTCCTCCTTTTTGATATCATGAAAAAGGGTGAAAGGCAATACAAAGTGGGAATGAAGTCGAAAAGAATAGTAAGTAGGTCATCAAAATCAATGCATGAAATCAAATAATTATAATACAAATTGAACATGATACAATTTGAATGTAACTTTCCTAAAAAATTTAGATTTAAAAACAAGGAGAAGGAATATAAGAGCAATATAAGTACAGCATGATATCAAGCAAGATATTCAAAGCATCAAATATGATAACAAATCTTTGGATGCTCCCCCTGAATGTTATTCCCCCTTAAAAATATGCATTCATTTGAGGAATAAGAACATGAAAGCACATGCAATATAATTTCAAACAATTTTAAGATATGAACATAAATTATAAGTCTAAAATCAAGGATTTGAAATTTTCAAGATATTCATGATTTTCAAAATACAAAACATTTATATCACTTAAAAACTTTCAGTATGATTTCAAATTCATTTAAAATGATTTGATATCCATATAAATGCTAGAAGTACTATGATATCAATATGCATACCTTCTTCTTAAAAGTAACCATTAACTACTAGTTCTATACTTGATCCAAATCATTTCTAGATTATGCATAGATGCCAAAAATAAAAATATATAAATCATAGCATTTCACTTGAAATAATTTAGAAACTATATTAATCAAAATCAAGTGAAGATCTAATAATCACAAGTTTAATCATGATAGCATGAAATTCATCAACATTAAGAAGTCCATGATCATAACCAATGATTATATGTCTAAAATTGATTCTAATTAATCATTTAAAATATTTTTTTAAAGTAATTGATGCAATAATTATAACAAAAAATTTAACTACATCTTTAATTATGGAAGGAGATGTTTAGAATTTACCAATGTACATAATCCTTCCTTTTATTATTTAGTCCAAAATGTAGCTTGTCTACATCTTCAAATTGTCTTGTACAGCCATTTATCAAAAACTTCCTTTCTTCAAGTTGGGCTGCAAGACATTCCTGCAAAACAAACTAAGTGGACATTTTTGGTACCCAAACTTTCTTGCGTCCTTTATGATTGGTAATTATGGTTCCTTTTGGAACCCAAACTTTTATTAATCTAGAAGGATAAGCATTAAAACCACTTTTATAAGATAAATTGAAAGAAGTAGGAATAGTAAAATTATTCAAAAGTTTTTGCTTCTTTTTCTCAACCAAAATATTTTTCTTATTCAAAACTTTATCACATAAATCTTTCAAAACAATATTTTTTTTTCCAAAAATTACTTTTTTTAGAAAAATTATTTTTCAAAATATCAATATTGGCATTTAAATCATCATTTTTATTGGCAAGATTGGTGTTCTCAAGAGAAAAGGAGTTTACATGCCTTTTTAATTTCTTGTGCTCAATTTTTAGCAATTTATATTCATGCACAAGATCATTAGATGCATCATGTAATTCATCAAAGATAAAATTATAATCATTTTCAGCACATACCTTTTTCTCATTTGCTATGAAGCAAAGATGGGCAACTTCATCATCCATACTCGATTCTTCGCTATCGCTCCAAGTTGCCATCATTGCCTTGAATTTCTTTTTGGTCTTGAGGGCTATTATCTTCTTATTTACATCAGCTTCCACTAGCTTTTTCCATAAGTTCAACTCATAGGTCATGAGTAAACCGATAAGCTCCTCCAAAGGTAAGGTTTCTATATCTTTAGCTTCTTGGATCGCCGTCACCTTTGGATCCCATGATTTTGGCAAGGATCTAAGAATTTTGTTCACCAAATCAGCATTAGTATAGATTTTGCCAAGACTTTTCAATTTATTAATAATAGTCATAAATTTAGTATACATATTAGAAATAGATTCATAATGCATCATTTCAAAAATTTTAAAAGAATGTACAAGCAAATTAATTTTAGTATTCTTCACTTGAAGAGTACCCTCATGAGCAACTCCAAGTGTGTCCCATATTTCCTTCACCGATGTGCATGTAGAAATTTTATTAAATTCATTTAAGTTCAATGCACAATAAAGTAAGTTCATTGCTTTAGCATTGATTTCAATTTGTTTAATGTCATATTCATTCCAATCCTCTTCGAGCTTTGGAATGAAAATGCCATTAACCAAAATGGAAGGAATATGAGGACCACTAACAATGATTTTCCAAAGATGATAACTAATAGATTGAATATGGATGCGCATGCGAGTTTTTTAAAATGTGTAATTTATGCCATTGAAAAACGGTAGTCTAACACTAATACCTACAAGGGTTACCGTGAACTTTAGCTCAAAATCGTTAGATTTTCAAATAGAGCACCTACTCTGATACCAATTGTAGGCTCAGATAGGCAACCTAAGAGGGAGGGTGAATTGGATTTTATAAAATTTTTATACTATTTGCAAAGTGTGAACTAAAGCAAGTATGTGCTAATGCAATTCAAGTGCTTGTGTATTTCAAATAAATACAGCGGAAATAAAGAAATAAAAGTACAAAGAGAACAATCACACAAATACAAAAATTTATAATGGTTCGGTGCCAACCAAGAACCTACATCCACTTCCCAAGAACCTCTTAGAAATTTCACTAAGTTTGGTTTTATAACTTAGGCTCACCAACAACCTTTACAACTTGTTTTGTCTTCGGGCTCACAAGTCAAACCTTAATTGGTTTCAAGGCTCAACAACCACCCTTGATTTTATGGGATAACCAAGAACCTAAACAACTTGTTTTGGCTTTGGGCTCACAAGTAAAACTCTAGTTGGTTTCAAGGCTCACCAACAACCACTTTGATTTTCAAAGGCTTACCAAAAATCTCTTTGATTTTCCAAGGCTCACCAAAATTTTTAAGTAAAACAATGTAAGAGCAAGTATAAATGAATACAATAAAAGCTTTCTAAAATAAAGCAAATATCTCTTTGAAGCCCTTGATTATTGATGAAGATCTTGTCTTCGAGTTGATGAAGCCTTTGATTGATGCTTGTAGGTGTAGACTTTGAATGCTCTCTTTGAAACTTGGAAGCTTGAAGGCTTTTAATCACTCAACTATTGAATCCTTTAAGAATATTCAAGAAACTCACCAAAGGATTACTTTCTCATTTGATTCTTGATGTTTATATAGCCTCCCAATATTTAAATGACCGTTTATAGCCATTAGGGAGGAAAATATGGCCGTTGGAGCCAAGTTGGAGAAGTTTTGCAGCCCAGAAAACTAGCCATTACTGTTCAAGTGTCGACACTTCATCTCCAAGTGTCGACACTTTAGTTTCAAGTATCGACACTTCATTATCCAGGTGTCGACACTTCACTTCCAAGTGTCGACATTTCAGCTCCAGGTGTCGACACTTGACTGAAAGTGATTTCTGAAGTTTTCTGTTTGTTTCAGGCCTTGAGTCGGCACTTCACTTTTCAAGTGTTGACACTTGATCCTCAGGTGTCGACACTTCATTTCCAAGTGTCGACACTTGCCTGTGCCATGCTGAAACTTTGCTAATACTTCTTCAAATTGAAACTTTAACCTCTTCAAGTTCTTCCATATTAATTCCAAAGTCCATATACTTAATTTTTCATTAATTTAAAGACTTTTTCAATTGAAATTCAAACAATTCTTCATTCAACATGGTTGAGTACTAAGATCTGAAAAACATACTTAAAATATAATTAGTACTCATATATACTTAAACATTTTATCAATCATCAAAATCAAGACCAGAATCAACAGAATGATTCATCATCAAGCATGTTATGAAGATGATAGGATTGCAAAAGACTTCGAAGGAGCATTAGCTTTTCTGATGATGATCTACAAGGTATTCAAATGCCACACAATGATCCTATAGTAATTTCTGCAATAATTGCGAATTACGATGTACGCAAAATTTTGATTGATAATGAAAGTTCTACTAAGATTTCGCTTTATGATGTTTTTGTCCAAATGAACTTGCCGATTGATAAGCTACAAAGAACCCACATGCCGTTGACTGGATTTGGTGAAAATTCCGTGGGAGTAGAGGGGGAAATTATACTTCTTGTAATCCTTGGAACAATGCCAAAACAACGGACTCTTCTTCTTACTTTTATGGTTGTTCGGACTTCCTTTGCATATAATGTAATTTTAGGGAGGCCCACCTTAAATAAATTTTAGGCCATCG
The DNA here is from genome assembly GCA_021397845.1 of Areca catechu. NCBI lineage: Eukaryota > Viridiplantae > Streptophyta > Magnoliopsida > Arecales > Arecaceae > Areca > Areca catechu. Next base: position 156,750,025 of record CM038050.1, on the reverse strand, counting down.
TGTCTACATATCACCTGCTAATGAAATTCCTGATCCAAAATGGGATTCGGGAAGTAAGAGGAGATTAACAGATGACTCGTCAATGTTTAATAATTCAGAACCAACAACCAATTAACAACTCAACTTTGGAGAAAATAGATCCACGCGATCAGATTGAAGGAACAACTATGTCAGTAGAAAGAACTATTCATGTTCCTTTGATAAAAGATGATCCGACTAAAACTATTCAGATTGGAAGTTCACTCAGTGAAGATCAAAAGAGAGAATTGATCGACTTCTTACAAAAGAATGCTGATATATTTGCATAGACAGCTGTCGATATACTGGGGATTCCTCCTAAAGTGATCATACATGAACCTAAGGTGGATCCACTTAGTCGGCCTATCCATCAAAAGAAGTAGAATTTTGTCCCATAAAGGCAAAAAATCATCAATGAGAAAGTATCCAAGTTGCTTGATGCCGGATTTATTAGAGAGGTAAATTATCCTGATTGGCTTGCTAATGTAGTAATGGTAAGGAAAACCAACGGAAAGTGGAGGATATGCATAGATTATACTGATCTTAACAATGCATGTCCTAAAGATAGTTTTCCTTTACCTAAAATCGATTAACTTGTTGATGTAACAGTAGGACATAAATTCTTGAGTTTCATGGATACTTTTTCTAAATATAATCAGATACAAATGAGTCCAGAAGATGAGAAAAAAATATCCTTTGTTATATCAATGGATATATTGCTACAAAGTAATGCCTTTTGGTCTTAAAAATGCCAGAGCTACATATCAGAGATCAGTAAATAAGATCTTTGAAGATCAGATTGGTAAGACCATGAAAGTATATGTAGACGATATGATCGTCAAAAGTAATCAATCCGATGATCATATCAAGGATCTGCCAAGAGCCTTCGATATTCTATAGAAGAATCACATGAAGTTAAATCTGACTAAATATGTTTTTGGTATAACTTTGAAAAAAATTTTGGGTTTCATGGTCACAAAGTGAAGGATTGAGACTAATCCAGAAAAGATTCGAGCCATATTAGACATGAGACATCCTGTGAGTAAGAAGGAGATTCAATAGTTGACCGGACGAATCACTTCGCTGAGTCAATTTATTTCTCATTCAATCGAAATAGGTTTGCCATTCTTTAAAGCCTTACGACAGTTTAAGGAATTTAACGGTCGGATAGTTATCAACTGGCATTTGAGAAACTTAAAAACTACATAATGAGTCTGATCATATTGTCTAAACCTGAAGAAGGAGAAAATCTATATCTTTATTTGGCTGCATCTGATAAAGTAGTTAGTTCAGTGTTGGTAAGGAAAGAATCTGATGGGTCATACAAACCCATCTATTACATCAGCAAGGTTCTTCATGATGCTGAAACAAGATATTCAAGATTTCAGAAGATTGTTTACACCTTGGTAATATCAGCAAGGCACCTCAGGCCATATTTTCAGTCTCATCCCATCATCGTATTAACCGATCAACCTCTAAGAACTATCCTGCAATGTCCTAATACTTCTGGTCAGATGGCAAAGTGGGCAATAAAACTAAGTGAATATGATATTACCTATTAACCTCGCTCTACGATGAAGGCTCAAGTGCTGGCTGATTTCATAGCCAAATATACTTGGAGTAGCAATGAAGATGAAACTCAAATATCCGATGAAGTAGAAAAGACTGATGTGCCTTGGATTCTACATGTGGATGGAGCTTCAAATTCTTCTGGTTGTGGGGCTGGATTAATTTTATCTAGTCCAAACGGAGATGTCACTAAATATGCTCTTCGATTCTCATTTAGAGCTTCTAATAATCAAGCCGAATATGAGTCTCTCTTGGCTGGATTAAGAATTGCAAAAGAACTAAATATCCGAAAGTTAAAAGTACTATCTGATTATCAATTAATTGTCAATCAGGTAAAGGAAGATTTCAAAGTTCGTGATACAACTTTAGCTCTATACTTAGAGAAGGTTCGAGAACTTGGAGCTTTATTTGATTCTTGGGACATCAGTCATGTCCCTAGAACTGAAAATTCTCGAGCTGATTCATTATCTCGGCTAGCTACTTCGACACCCGATTTAATGGGTCGGACTTTTGTGGAGTATTTGGAAACTCCCAGTATTTCAGTGAATAACCAGGAAAAGGTCCTTCAGATAGAACCAGAAGTGAACTGGATGAACCCAATAATTGGATATTTGATAGAGGGAATATTGCCTGAAAATAATACAGAAGCCAAACAACTTCGAAAGATTGCTTCTCAGTATATTATTTTAGATGGACTGTTATATAAAAAATCATTCTCCCAGCCATTACTGAAATGTTTATCTCCTTCGGATGTTGAATATGCTCTCAAAGAAGTACATGAAGGTATATGTGGTGACCATCTGGGAGGCAGATCATTGGCTTATAAAATCATAAGGCAAAGATATTATTGGCTGACTATACAAAAGGACGCAGTGGGTTTTGTAAGAAAATATGATCCCTATCAAAGGTATGTAAATATACAAAGGTGTCATGCCAGTTAGCTAACATAGTTAACTGCCTCATGGCAATTTGCTCAGTGGGGGATGGATATTCTTAGTCCGTTTCTCCTAGCTTCAGGTCAACGAAAATTCTTGATCGTAGCTATTAATTATTTTACCAAATGGATGGAAGCAGAGTCTTTGGCCCAAATTATTGAAACAAAAGTTAAGGCATTCATTAGAAACACCATTATATATAGATTCGAGCTTCCTCATGCTATCATTACTGATAATGGTAGGCAATTTGACAACAAAAAATTTAGTGATTTCTGTGCCCAATTCCACATTTTTCATAAATTGACTTTCGTCGGATATCCACAAGCTAATGGAGAAGCAGAGGTAACCAATCAGACTATTCTTCATGGATTGAAAACCTAATTAAATGAAGTTAAAGGATCTTGGATCGATGAACTTAATTCCATTCTTTGGGCTTACCGTACAACTCCTCAGTCTACAACGGGGGAATCTCCGTTTAACTTGACCTATGGGAGTGAAGCTATGTTGCCTATAAAAATTATTTTTTGTTCTAGAAGAACATATTGCTTTGAAGAATCAAGTAATGTTGATCAAAGAAGACTTCATCTAGACCTACTTGAGAGCTCTAGATTACAAGCATAATTGAGAATGGCAGCATATCAACAAAGGATGGCTCGATATTATAATTCAAGAATCAAGGCTCGAACCTTTCGGCCTGGAGATCTTGTCCTGCACCGAATAATGATATCCTGACCAACTGATCAAGACAAACTTGTCCCAAAGTGGGAAGGTCCTTATTGCATCTCTAAAGTTGTGCGACCTGGAACCTATCGGCTTGAAAGCCTGGATGGTTATCCGATGGCTAGACCATGGAATGTAGAGAATCTCTATAAATACCATTAATAAAGGAAGTCTTTTTCTTCCATTCTTCTTATATATATATATATATATAAAGATGAAGGTTAGCCTGAAACGCTGACCATATTTCGATAAACTGAGTTGGTCTAACCCACCATCCTGTCGGCATTTTATGATCAGAATAACTGATCAATTAAGGGTTGGCCTGATAAGCTTACCACAATCTGATAAACTGAGTTGGTCTGACTCACTAACTTATCGATATATTGATATCGAAAAAATCGATCAATTAAAAGATTGACCTGATAAGTCGATCACAACTTAGGTAATAAGAGTTGGTCTAATTTTTCATTCTATCAACATTATTACCTTAAAATATCAAAGACATTAGAAAGATTATCCAATATACTAAACTGATTATTAATGTTGGCTTAGTATGCTAACTACAAAGCATTAGAAAGAAAGAAAGGAGTTCATTGATATTCAACTAAAAAAGAACAGTGAAACATCAGGAATTTGTAATTACAGGTGTTGCCGCCAAGATCGTCGTGGCCCGTAGCTGCTGTCGATATCGGATCACCTCTCGTCTTCTCAGAGTTGACCCGTGCTTCGGAGCCTACAAAAAATAAGGTCAGACACCCGAGCCGGGGATTCCGGCGAGGGCACTTCGACGGTCAAGTTAGTGACAATCCAGGAAAATAGATCCTCCTGGTCAAGCCCTCTTGATGGACTCCATGCTGGGAGGAGTGAGTGTTGTAAGAATGGGGGTGTGAGAGTGCTGGGAGAGATGGTAGCCGAGCTGGATTAGCCCTCTTGTAAGGCTTTTCTCCCTTACTCGCTTGGATAGCACTTGTGCACATACCTCCCTACTGGGGGTGTTGAAGGTTCTTTTAAGTCCAAGTGACCATTGAGCGCCCACTTCGGGATCTCTCCCAGGCTATCAGGTGCGTGCGGCAGTGTTCCGTGCTGTGGACAGGACGTCTTTCCCGATTCGTGATAAGGAAAACTATCATGTGCTCTGACATTCCTTCCGGTCACCTTATCCTGGGAAGCCTGGCAGTGTCTCGATCGGGGAGCCACCGCCCCTGGGATTCGAATCTCCTGGTTGACTTCCTCTTTCGGGTGGTGCAGGTGGTTGGTGGAGAGCATGGCGCCTTGGTCAGGGAGTTTCTTCCTCTCCTGGTGTAAGCGACATCCACAGATAGTTATTATGACTTGACGGGCGCTTCCTGGTGGTCTTTGGGCTGCTCGTCGGTGTCTCAGGGAGGTGGCTCCGTCCCCTTGATGGTCTGGGGGCACTATCCAAGTGGTTGTCGAACTGGAGAGATGGGACTCGCTCCGACTCGAGGGGCTTGACCTCCGAAGGGCTCTACCTAGCGGAGGAGGCTGGGCTCGACTCCGACTTAGGGGGCTCAACCTCGGAGGGACTCAACCTGGCGGAGGAGGGCTCGACTCCTGCCCGGAGGGCTCGACCTCGAAGGGACTCAACCTAGTAGAGGAGGGCTGACCTCGACCACGGTCTAGGGGTCTCGACCTCGGAGGGGCTCAACCCGGCAAAGGAGGGCTCGACTCCTGCCCGGAGGGCTCAGCCTCGGAGGAACTCGACCTAGTGGAGGAGGTCTGACCTCGACTCCGGTCCAGGGGTCTCAGCCTCGGAGGGGCTCGATCTGGCAGAGGAGGTCAACACGCGACCCTAGCCCAGAGGGCTCAGCCTCTGAGGGGCTCGACCTGACGGAGGAGGGCCGAGCTCGACTCCTGTTCAGGGGGCTCAGCCTCGGGAGGGCTCGATCTGGCACGAAGGAGGCCGCTCGACTCTGACCTAGGTGCCCCGAGCTTGCATGGGCCGACCTGGTGGAGGACAGAGCTCGGCTTTGATGGGCTACCTCGTTGATCCGGGAGAGTTTGGCCCGGTCAAAGGAGTTCGAGATGGGGTATCCACCATGGCGAATCTTATGTTGTAGCATCCGACTGAGAATGCACGTTAACATGTCAACTTCTCGTCACATCATTTGCCCCTCACTCTCAAGTCCTGTTGGTGCAGGGTGCTCGGGGCGAAGAGAGTAAATGCGCTGCTGACATGGAAAGGTGGAGATCTGGTGCAATGATGGTCACGATCAGCAGTATCTGGGGAAACGATTTTTTCAGCCTACCTAGAGGAGCCACGTGGACACGTTCGATGCGCAGTTATTACGGGCATGGAATCCAGAGTAACCGTAGTTGAACCTAGACGTCAGTCCTATCGATGAATGATGCATGGCACAGATCTGATGGTGGGGGTTTGTAACGGTACGGTCGGGTACCAGTCACTTCGAAAGGAAAGGTGGCCTTTCCCGAAACAAGTCTTCTTTCAAATCCTTCGTGTCCGCCACTGTACCGAGGCTCTTCTTCCATCTGTCCGGTCATTCTTGTCTTCCAGAGCTCCCAGCAGGTTAGTCCCCCTTTCTAGTCCCCTTTCTCCTCGCCTTAGTCGAGTAGGATCTTCTTCTCCTGATCTTCTTTATCATGTCTCATTTCGGAATGAGTTTTCGTCCTTCGACTAATGAAGGTGAGGCTGGGCCCTCTAGGTCGAGGTCGCCATCATCTTCTTCTTCTGATGAGGAGGGAGATGGGGCCCTCTTCGAGCTTAGAGGGAGGCATCCCCCTGGTGGTATAGTCATTAGAGAGCCTGGTCTTAGCCCCTCTTGTCCTCCTTGTCATCTTCCTTCAACTGAACCCATCCCCGAACCTATCCGGTCAACGGGTCCTGGCAGGATCGCTTCGACGATTTCTACTGAGAAACTAGGACCATCTGGAATGTCTATGGCATCCCATATTCTGTATGGCTTTTAATCCCTCGACCAGGAGACCGGGTTACTTCCAGTAGCCCGGGCTAAATTACTTTTTATGAGGAGACCTTCTCAGGAGGGCTCCACTTCTCCTTCCATCCGTTCTTTTTGTCTGTGCTGAGCAACTACCGCTTGGTCCCTACTCAGCTAGTCCCCAATGCCATAAGGACTATCTTCTGCTTCATGATGCTCTGCCACTTGCACGGGATCGTCGCCCATTTTTCTCTCTTCATAGCCTTCTTCACTCTGAAGCGCCACCCCACCGAAGACGGGTGGTGGTCCCTCTCTTCTCGTCCGAGGGGGATCAAATTTGAACTTTCCTCTTCCATCAAAGAATGGAAGAGTAAGTTCTTCTTTGCAATAGTCAAGGGGGTTGACTGGGTGTGGAGCGACCCGGATCGATCCCCCAATCAAAGCTCTGCGATCGAAGCAACTGACAAGGATGTCTACGAGCAGCTCCGTACTGCTCAGATTCCTTCTCTCGAGGTTCTGTTATCAGAGCAGAACCTCGCCGAGGCCGGGGTCAGCCCAACAGGAGAGTTGGGTGAGTTCGGCTTGAGTCTTTCCTGGTCATTTTTAATCTATTTCTTTCAGGCTAGAATTGACATTATGTCTCCTGTATGCAGGTATGAGGTTCTCGATGGATGACCTGCTGTCGATCACTCAGAAGAGGCCTCCAGCGGGATTGGCCGAGGAGCCTTCTCCGAAGAGGGCTCGTGATGAGGGTGCATCGATGGCCGTCCCCATCGAGCCGATCGAGTCAAGGATGAGAGAGTCTGAGGCTGCCTCTGCACGAGCAAGCGGAGGGGTGGCTGCCATTCCTGGGCCAGAGTAGAGGGCAGCCAGATCTATTTCGGGGCAATCGAGGCGACGAGAACTAGTCCCAGCCCCGGAGCCCAAGGTAGTCATCCGGGCCAGGGCTGCTCCTGCGGCTGTCGCCATCATGTCGCCCCCTCCTCCCGAGCTTGTCGTCATTGAGGAGGAGGATCAGGAAGTAGCGGATCTGGTGCCAGGGGTGCCATTGGAGGGGGCGCCGAGCTCCCAACCGACCTCCGAGGCCTCTGCTGGCGGTGGAGCGGGCGATTCCGCCTTAGGGGCAGGTAGAAAGTATAGAGACTATTGTCGGGTCCCATTCAGAATGGGGCCCGATGTCTCACTGCTTCGGGATCCAAAGCTAGCCGAGCACATGATGGACTTCTCCATCCAATTGTGTGATCGGTGGGAGATGGCCAGGAAGGTACTGGGGGACGTGATCAGTAGCATCTTCTCCCAACTCTTCAAGGTAAGTGCGCTTAACCTTCTAGAGGTCTCTTTCCTTTTTCCTTCTCCTCTTCTCTCCCTTTGACATCTTGCTTGGTGCAGGTCAGAGCCGAGACGCTCCTTATCAGGGACTGCTGCCGGAACTAGTTGAAGAATGACCAGCAACAAGCGGCCGGGGTCGAGGCCCTGAAGGCCGAGCTGAAGGAGAAGTTCGATGCCTCCCGAGAGTTCCATCTGAAGAATGAAGAGCTCTAGAAGGGGCTCACAAGCATTGAGAAGCATTCGAAGGAACTGCAGGAGGAGCTCGACCAGGAGCGGAGCCGATCGAAGTGCAAGGCCGAGGAGCTCATGGCCACCGAGAGGAGGCTGAGCTCGTTCAATGCCGAGGTAGTCCAATAGAAGGGGATCGTGCAGTCCCTCCAGGTCGAGCTGGACGTGGCAAGGGAGAAGCTGGCTGTGACCAAGAGGTCGGCGGAGGCAGCCAAGTCGGTGGAGGCGGCAAGGGAACAAGCTGTCGAGGTGAAGAAGGAGGCGGAAGGGGCCGTAGATAGGTACAAGGCCTCAGAGGAGTTCACCGCCGAGTTCTATCAGATGGCGTCGAACTCCTTCTATAAAGACTTTATGTACCTACGCAACCGAGTCGAGGGGTTCGTCCCTGATGAGGGCCACAGCCGGCTTTGCTTTTCTCGAGCTCCGGGAATGGATTCGGGTGTTGCAGATGGATCAGCCATCGTTCCTGAACTTGTCCCGTTGGTGGCGGTCGTCGAGGCCGGAGTTGAGCAGTCCAAAATCCTCAGGAAAGGAACTTCACCGCCGCACAGCCCCGCCGACGGGGATGCGCCATGAGTAGAGTAGATTTCTATTTTCTTTCCTTTCCAGCACTGGCCTTGGTCGCCTGGCATGTCGGGGGCCCGAGAACATTTGTAAATGAATAGCAAATTTTTAATAGAGTGAGTTTTTTCAACTGTCTTGACTTGAGTACTTCTGGCCTCAACCCCCGCTTCTTCTCCCTTCTCTTTACTTCTTTCTCTTTTTTTTTCTTTTTTTTACATGTGATGGGATCAGAGGAGAGGTTTCTGCCTTGTTGCTGGATGTCCCGAACTTCAGTGCTGTAGAGCTGAACTCCGGGCTTCGGTATCTCGGAGCTAGGCTCGGAGACTTAATGGCCGGAGGTCTGAGCTCCGGGTCTTGGCATCTCGGAGCTGGGCTCTAAGGCTTAGTGGCCGGAGAGCTTGGCTCCGAGTTTTGAGGTCTTGGCACTGGGCTCTAAGACTTAGTGGCTGAAAAGCTTGATTCTGTGCTTTGATGTCTTGGAGCTGGGCTCGGAGACTTAGTGGCCGGAAAGCTTGGTTCCGGGCTTTGATGTCTTAGAGCTGGGCTTGGAGACTTAGTGGCCGGAAAGCTTGGTTACGGGCTTTGAGGTCTCGTCACTTGGCTCTGAGACTTAGTAGCCGGAAAGCTTGGTTCTGGGCTTTGATGTCTTGGAGCTGGGCTCGGAGACTTAGTGGTCGAAAAGCTTGGTTCCGGGCTTTGATGTCTTGGAGCTGGGCTCGGAGACTTAGTGGCCAGAAAGCTTGATTCCGGGCTTTGATGTCTTGGAGCTGGGCTCGAAGACTTGGTGGCCGGAGAGCTTGGTTCCGGGCTTTGAGGTCCCGGTGCTGGGCTTTGAGACTTAGTGGCCGGAAAGCTTGGTTCCGGGCTTTGATGTCTTGGAGCTGGGCTCGAAGACTTGGTGGTCGGAGAGCTTGGCTCCGGGCTTTGAGGTCTCGGTGCTGGGCTCTAAGACTTAGTGGCCAGAAAGCTTGGTTCCAGGCTTTGGTGTCCTGGAGCTGGGCTCAAAGACTTAGCGGCCGGAGATTTGAGCTCCGGGCTTTGGTGTCCTGGAGCTAGGCTCAAAGACTTGGTGGCCGGAGATCTGAGCTCTGGGCTTTGGTATCCTGGAGCTGGGCTCGAAGACTTGGTGGCCGGAGAACTTGGTTCTGGGCTTTGGTGTCCTCGAGCTGGGCTCGAAGACTTGGTGGCCAGAGATCTAAGCTCCGAGCTTTGGTGTCCTGGAGCTGGGCCCAAAGACTTGGTGGCCGGAGAGCTTGGCTCTGGGCTTTGGTGTCCTGGGCTGGGCTCGAAGACTTGGTGGCCAGAGATCTGAGCTCCGGGCTTTGGTGTCTTGGAGCTGGGCTCGAAGACTTGGTGGCCAGAGATCTGAGCTCCGGGCTTTGGTGTCCTGGAGTTGGGCTCGAAGACTTGGTGGCCGGAGAGCTTGGCTCCGGGCTCTGAGGTCTCGGCACTGGGCTTTGAGACTTAGTGACCGGAGAGCTTGGCTCCGGGCTTTGAGGTCTCGGTGTTGGGCTCTGAGACTTAGTGGCCGGAGAGCTCGACTCCGGGCTTTGGGGTATCATCGCTGGGCTTTGAGACTTAGTGGCCGGAGAGCTTGGCTCCGGGCTTTGAGGTCTCGGTGCTGGGCTCTGAGACTTAGTGGCCGGAGAGCTCGACTCTGGGCTTTGGTGTCCTGGAGCTGGGCTCGAAGACTTGGTGGCCGGAGATCTGAGCTCCGGGCTTTGGTGTCCTGGAGCTGGACTTTGGTGTTCGGAGATCTAGTTTTTACTTGTATAAATAGTTTGACCATATCACTATTTATAGACAGATTAGCCTAACTCCCATAACTTTGCACCGATCCATCACTTTATTTAATACAACTCTTTACCAACCAACATTAATACAACTTTTCATCTTAAATAATATATATCTTCAACAATTATAATATATCACTCTTCTATCTTGACTCTTGACTTGGCCCTTGATTATTAACCGTACTAAGTAGGATAACATGCACGATGGCTAAAAAGGTTAATTGATTATATTTAAGTTTTTGCAAGAGAATGCTCAAATCTAATTGTATATATCCAGGTTGAACTCAATAATCATAATTAAAGTAGATTTTAATTAAAGCCTAATAAAACTATAGCCTTATAAAAAATATTCTAGTAGGACTTTAACTTGGTTGTTAAGTAATTAATTGATGTCTTATATAACCTTGAATATAAGCTTTCTTGGCTCATGTGAAATTTACAAACCTTCGTTTAAAGCAAATGGTACCGGGCTTTAACATGGTACATTGGTACTCATACATGAAATCAATTTTGAATCAACCCAACTCAAATAGGCATAGTTCAAAAAATACAACTCTTCCCAATCTTTCTCATCAAATCCAATATAAACATCAGTAAATTCGATTTAGAGTAAATTGTACCAACAAAATCCATTTCAATTAGACATATATTCGACAAAACTTTAATTGGATATGCATATAATTATATGCTCGAGATCAATCTGTTCATGAAGTTCGTCTATTCTCATGCCCAAAGACAGGAATGTCTCACCAGGAATCGTCCTGAAGGCCTGCAACATGCTTGCATAGTATTTTGTATCACATAATTTGGTTCTAATTTTGATCAGTCTCGATAAAATCATTTTTAAGCACCCTTCTATATTGCTGGCTTGACAATTTACCTTCAACCACCGCTAATATATTTTCCTAAAAAAAATAAAGCCTGGTGTTTTGTTCTGAGTCACACTAACCTCCCTATGCCACAAGACCTTAGGGTTTTTCATGTGCCGAAAACAAGTGCTGCATAGCATAATTTCTAATTTATCAGCAACATTTTCTTAATGGGCACTCAAGCACATAACTTTTTTCATGAATAGAGTAGACAAAAGGCTTGCCAGGAGCTTTGATATATGTTCAAAAATTTTTTTAAAAAGCAATAATAAACTAAAACTAGTTAAGACAAACATTCTTATCCAGGATGTCTTAGATCATTTTTGACATTAATCATCATTTACATATGCCTTATCTTTTTTGAGAAAAAAAATCATTAATGATCAATCTATCAGAAATTATAGCTAAATACAAATAACTTGTACGATCACTATTCGGAGAGGCATTACTATTTTTATTTCTTTTATTTCCAGTCTTCTACCTAAATATAGCTTGAGAGTAGCATATATACATTAAAATACTGATAAATATATAACTTGCTAGATTCAATTTGACTCATCTAGTTAAGGCATCAGGTTGAATCAACTTAAAATTTTTCGTAGCTGTTGCCGATCTCGCCGCCGCGCCCGTGGCCTCGGAACTGCCGATCTGACTAGACCGTCCTGCCCCTGGGACCTCCTGGCTGGACCGAACCTGCAAGGCAAGGTCAGAAAACCCTGGCCAGGGATTCCGGCGAGGGAGCTCCGACGATCAAGTCAGTAGACGGCAAGAGGGAACAGAATCTCTGGGACGGGCCCCCGAAGGAGTCCCAGACTCAGAGAATGTGCTAGCAAGAAAGGTACCAGAGAGACCAGAAACCCGGCTGGATTCCTTTGCAGAGCTCACGCCAAGCGACCCCCTCTTGGGACCTTGGATCTTGCTCTTGAAGCGGAGCTTTCCAGCCTTTGTTTCTTGCTTGCTCTACTTACCTTGTCGTCTCTTCTCTCCTTCCTTTTATCTCCTCCCGTTGCCTGCTCATTTTCCGCTCTCGGGAGGCTTCCTTGTCGCTCTCATCTCCTTCCCTCTGCCCCTTTCTCTTTCCCCTTCTGGTTCAGAGGGCTAGGCGGCTTTCTGGCCTCGTTTGCCGAGCCCAGGGGAAAGAGTAAGGGAGGGGGCGCCGGTCAGACCGCCGACCAGACCTCGGGCCGAGCGTGAGCGTTCTCCTTCCTAGGCACCGGCGCTGTCCGTTATTGGGTCCTGTTTTGTCAGGGCCTCGTCTCTCGACTGTGGAACCTGTCGGGCCGACGTAAGTGATGTTCCGCGTGCCGCCGCCGTCCGTACGGGGCGCCTTTCTCGGGGTACGGCGTGCACGGCTCGAGGGGCAACCTCGGAGCCCGTGCCTTCGTTCCTCGGGATCTTCTCTGTACGAGCTGGCTGACCTCGGTCGAGGTGGACCCCTCCTGGGTGGACACCTGGCGGGGCGGCAGAACGACACTCGGCTTCGGCCGAGGTGGTCCCGTCTCCGGGTGCCACCTGGCGAAGGAGCGAAGGGGCCCGGCTCGACCTCGGCCGAGGCGGGACCGTCTCTGGGTGCCACCTGGCGAGGGAGCGGGGGAGTTGCCAAACTCGGTCGAGGTGGACCCCTCCTGGGTGGACACCTGGCGGAGTGGCAGAAGGACGCTCGGCTTCGACCGAGGTGGTCCCGTCTCCGGGCGCCACCTGGCGAAGGAGCGAAGGGGCCCGGCTCGACCTCAGCCGAGGCGGGACCATCTCTGGGTGCCACCTGGCGAGGGAGCGGTCGAACTCGGCCGAGGTGGACCCCTCCTGGGTGGACACCTAGCAGAGTGGCAGAAGGACGCTCGGTTTCAACCGAGGTGGTCCCGTCTCCGGGCGCCACCTTGCGAAGGAGCGAAGGGGCCCGGCTCGACCTCGGCCGAGGCGGGACCTTCTCTGGGTGCCACCTGGCGAGGGAGCGGGGGAGCAGCCGAACTCGGCCGAGGTGGACCCCTCCTGGGTGGACACCTGGCAAAGTGACAGAAGGACGCTTGGCTTCGGCCGAGGTGGTCCATTCTCCGGACGCCACCTGGCAAAGGAGCGAAGGGGCCCGGCTCGACCTCGGCCGTTGTGGGACCGTCTCTGGGTGCCACCTGGCGAGGGAGCGGGGGAGCTGCCGAACTCGGCCGAGGTGGACCCCTCCTTGGTGGACACCTGGCGGAGTGGCAGAAGGACGCTCGGCTTTGGCCGAGGTGGTCCCGTCTCTGGGCGCCACCTGGCGAAGGAGCGAAGGGGCCCGGCTCGACCTCGGCCGAGGCGGGACCGCCTCTGGGTGCCACCTGGCGAGGGAGCGGGGGAGCAGCCGACATCGGCCGAGGTGGACCCCTCCTGGGTGGACACCTGGCGGGGCGGCAGAAGGATGCTCGGCTTCAACCGAGGTGGTCCGGTCTCCGGGCACCACCTGGCGAAGGAGTGAAGGGGCCCGGCTCGACCTCGGCCGAGGTGGGACCGTCTCTGGGTGCCACCTGGCGAGGGAGCGGGGGAGTAGCCGAACTCGACCGAGGTGGACCCCTCCTGGGTGGACACCTGGCGGAGCGGCAGAAGGACGCTCGGCTTCGACCGAGGTGGTCCCGTCTCCGGGCGCTACCTGGCGAAGGAGCGAAGGGGCCCGGCTCGATCTTGGCCGAGGCGGGACCGTCTCTGGGTGCCACCTGGCGAGGGAGCGGGGGAGCAGCCGACCTTGGCCGAGGTGGACCCCTCCTGGGTGGACACCTGGCGGAGCGGCAGGAGGGCCCGGGCCGAGCTCGACTTCGGTCGGGGTAGGGCCGCAACTGACTTGGCCAAAAAAAAACTCCACGTGGCTCGAGTCACGCCCAATAAAATCTGAGACACGCCACGTCACCGTTATGGCCATAACAGTTGCCCCCCAACCCAACGTTCCGTTATGGCATCGTGGAACGGGACGTTGGGATTAAATGCGGAGGTAACGTGGGGAGGCGAAGATCTTGCATCATAATTGCCATGATCCTTTTTGCCGTTCCTCAGTGCACCTGAAGCCCTATAGGAGGCTGCCACGCGTCGCCTGTTCGTCCGCAATTAATGCGTCGCTTCGAAGCAGAGGCCATTTCCCTGCTAACGAGGCATCGGTGTCGGGCGTGCATCCATGTGGCGATCATCTGATGGCCCGGAGCAGAATGACGGGTACGGCTGCTGTCGATTGAGTTTGAAAAGGAGGGGACTTTTCTGGAATGAGGCCCTTTCCCTTGCTCCGTGGGCGGTTTGCTGCAGGCTATCTCCCTCTGTACCACGTTGCACAGTGCATTTCGGTGAGTGCCCCCATTCTCCTCTTCGTTCTTCTCCTTTCCTCTAGTGAGCTTTCCTCACCCTCTTCTCTGCCAAGGCGCACCGTCGCCATGTTTCTTCTAACCCGGACGAGGCCGGTCCATCACGACTGAGGACTCCATCGTCTTCCTCCTCGGAGGAGGAAGTAATCCCGGAGGAGACCCACAGGCGACTGCAGCCTGGGGGTATCACCATTGGCATCCCCAGGGGTGTCAGGTCTCCTCCTGTCGTGACCACTCTTTCCATTTCTTCTCTTCCTCCTCCAACCCTTCTTTCTGTCAGTCCCTCCGGTCACACTTCCACAATGACCGAAGGTGACCTTTCTTTGCTCCGGGAGGTCTATGGCATCCCGGGGTTAATCCGTCTCTTTGTTCCGCGGCCCGGGGATCGCGTCACCATGAGTGGCCCCGGCCGCATAGCCTTCTACGAGGACTTCCTTCTCGGGGGTCTTTGGTTCCCTCTGCACCCCTTCTTCCTTTCCTTCCTCAGCCACTTCCGTCTAGTCCCGGCCCAGTTGGCTCCCAATGCCATCCGGGTCATCTTTTCTTTTATTGTCTTTTGTCACTTCCACGGGTTTGTTGCCCGTTTCTCCCTCTTCAGGGCTCTGTTTATCCTGAAGCGGTATTCCACTGATGACGGCTGGTGGTACATCTCGTCCCGGCCTAGATGTCTCCGGTTTGACCTCCCTTCTTCCATCAAGGGTTGGAAGAACCGGTTCTTTTTTGCTTCGGTCGAGGACGTCGACAGGCCTGGAGTGAACCGGATCGGTCCCCGAACCAGAACTCCCAAGTCGAGTCGGCGGACCAAGAGGCCTACTCCCAGCTTCTGAGCGATGTGGTCACAGCGCTCGAGGTTCTGCTCTCAGAGCAGAACTTGTTCGAGGCGGGGATCAGTTCCATCCATGAGCCGGGTGAGACTCAGTCTTCCTCTTACCTTTGCATTGTTCTTCTTGTAGCCGAGCTGACTGACTCTTTTTGTGTTACAGGCATGAAATTTTCGTTGGAGAACCTTCCGGAGGGCACGGCCCAGAGGGACGCCACCAAGGTGGACGAGCCCGCAGCGAAGAGGGCTCGCATCGAGGTGAGCCAAGAGGTCGTGCCGGTGCCCGCGCCCAGTCCGGTGGTTGCGCTCCCCCGCCCAGGCCGCCTCGGGCTAGGGCCACTGATGCTCCAGCCGTTAGACCTAGCGGTGCTGCCGACGAGGGAGGTCCACCGTCAGCAGTTCCACCCCGCACCGGCCCCATCATCACCGCAGAGCCGACGACGTCGCTCATGACTTCCAGCCGCTCCGGTGACGGCGGTTCCTTCTGGGGGGTCAGTCGCCATCACAGCTGACCTGACGGCTCCACCGCCGGTGATCACCAACCGGTGTTCGGTGATCCGCGACAAGGGGCTCGCGGAGAAAGTGATGGAGTACGCCTCCACCTCCCGGGACCACCGATCTCGAGGCGGCCGGGACTACGCCGATGCCTTGCTCGGGATCCTCCCGCAGCTTTTCACGGTGAGCCCGAACTCAGAGTTTTCCGTTCTTTGCTACTTCGGTTAGCCTTTCTACTAACCTGTTCTTCTTGCTGTGCAGATTGGGACCGACGTGCTCCTGCTGAGAAACTTCCTCGCAGGGTACGCGGAGAAGGATGCCGAGAAGGAGGAGAAGCTCGGCAAGCTCGCAGCCTATGTCAAAGACCTCATGGAGAAGGGGGTCGAGCTACGAGGGAGCAACCAGGCCCTCCAGGCGGACCTGGCATGCACCGAGGAGCGCGTCAAGGACCTGGAGTCCTCTCTGTCCGAGGACAGGATCTCCCACCAGTGGTGCGCGGAGGAGGATGCGGCTGAGAGGGCTCGTCTCCAAGCCCATTCTCAGTGGCTGGAGCGTCAGCTGGAGGAGGCCAGGCGGGAGGCGAGTGCGGCAAAGGAGCGGAGCGCCTACGTCAATGGGCTCCTGGAAGCCGTGAAGTGGGAAGCGCAGGAAGCCGTCCCGAGGTTCTGGGCCTCCGACGAGTACGTCTCGGAGGTCCGGGAGGCCACTGTGGACTCCTTCCTGAAGGGGTTCCGAGTGTGCCGGGAGAAGGTGGGGTCCTTCTACCCCGAGCTCGACCTCAGTGGGGTGGTGCTCGGGGGCAGAAGATAAGGACCCGCCAGCGGGGCTTCCGGCACGGCGGGCGACGCAGCAGCGGCCCCAGCGGGCGACGCGGCCATAGCTCCAGAGCGGCCCTCCGAGCCAGCAGCCGCCGATGGCGAGGACGTGGAGCGCGTGACTCAGACTGAGGACCCAGCCACCGTGTCGAACTGAGCTGCAGATGTATCTCTTTTTCCCTTTTGTTTTTTGGGGACTCCCGGCCTGTCGGGACTCCCTTGTTGTAATCGAATTAATGAAGATCTAGTTTTGCCAAGTCTCGACCTTGCCTTCCGCTTTCACCTTTTCTTCTCTTTTTTTTTTTTTTTTTTTTGAGATGTTGGTGTGGAGTGCCGAGACGAGGGTGGACCTGCTCTGGGCTGAGTCCGTGGGTGGACCTGGTCCCATCCAGCGTTCAGATCAAAGTTCGAAGCATTCCGGACTGGGTGGCAGTAGAGTAGGCCTTGCGCGGGCCCTTCTTTGGGCTTGCCTTCGTGATCGCGTGGGCGAACTAGGTTCTGCCCCACCTTCCAGGACTTCTGGACTGAATCCCGAGGCCACAGGCTTTGTTCAAGCCTTGCGCGGCTTGCCGGGCTGTTCTCCGTGCTCGCATGGGCGAGCTGGGCTCTGCCCCGCCTTCCAGACCGAGGTCCGGGACTTCCAGACTGAACCCCGGGGCTGCAGGCTTTGTTCAAGCCTTGAGCGGCTTGCCGAGCTGTGCTCCGTGCTCGCGTGGGCGAACTGGGTTCTGCCCCGCCTTCCAGACAGAGGTCCGGGACTTCCGGACTGAACCCCGGGGCCGCAGGCTTTGTTCAAGCCTTGCGCGGCTTGCCGAGCTATTCACCGTGCTCGCGTGGGCGAACTGGGTTCTGCCCCACCTTCCAGACCGAGGTCCGGGACTTCCGGACTGAACCCCGGGGCTGCAGGCTTTGTTCAAGCCTTGCGCGGCTTGCCTAGCTATTCTTTGTGCTCGCATGGGTGAACTGAGTTCTGCCCCGCCTTCCAGATCGAGGTTCGGGCTTCCGGACTGAACCCCGGGGCTGCAAGCTTTGTTCAAGCCTTGCGCGGCTTGCCGAGCTATTCTCCATGCTCGCGTGGGCGAACTGGGTTCTGCCCCGCCTTCCAGACCGAAGTCCGGGACTTCTCGCTTTGTCTGGCCTTCGGCCATAGTCGTGTATGCCGAACTCAGAGCTTTGCTCCCGTTTCCCTACGAGGTGAGAAAGAGTGTTTGAAGCAAAGAAACTTTATTACAGGAGTTGGGGGAACCTTACATTATTGATAATACATCCTTAGGTTCGAGGCGTTCCACGTCCGAGGGAACCTGGACCCTCCCAATTCCTCCAAGTAGTAGGCCCCGTGAGGGAGGGCTTCCACTACCCTGTACGGGCCTTCCCAGTTCGGTGAGAGCTTCCCGCACTCTCGTGGCTGAGAAGCTTCAGCACGCCGGAGAACCAGATCTCCGGGACGAAAGGACTTCAGCCGCACTCGGGAGTTGTAATACCTGGCCACTCGCTGCCTGTATGCCGCCATCCGAACTCGGGCCTTGTCCCTCATCTCTTCAAGAAGGTCCAGGTTGAGCATCATTCTGGCGGGGTTCTCCGCCTCGTCGTATTATTCCACACGCAATTTGGGTAGGCTGAGCTCAATCGGGATAACCGCCTCGACTCCGAAGACGAGGTTGAATGGGGTCTCGTCGGTCATCGTCCTCGGGGTGGTGTGGTACGCCCAAAGGACACTGGGGAGCTCCTCCGCCCACCTGCCCTTGGCCTGGTCTAGCCGCGTGCGGAGGCCCTGCAAAATAGTCCTGTTCGTGACCTCGACTTCTCCATTGGTCTGAGGGTGCGCCACCGAGGTGAAGCGATGCTGGATGCCGAGGTCGCTGCAGAACTCTTCAAACTCCCGGCAGTCGAACTGGCGCCCGTTATCAGTGATCACGGTGTAGGGGAGGCCGAAGCGGTAGATGATCGACTTCCAGAAGAACTTGGCAACGTTTTCTTCGGTGATCTGCGCCAAGGGTTCGGCCTCGACCCACTTCGTGAAGTAGTCGATAGCCACAATCAGGAATTTCCATTGTCCAGATGCCGGTCGGAATGGTCCTAGAAGGTCCATTCCCCATTGGGCGAATGGCCACGGAGCTGAAAGCTGGGAGATTGGAGTGGAGGGCTGCCGTTGCACCACGGCATGCCGCTGGCACCGATCACACCTCTTCATGAAATCGGCGATGTCCTCCTTCATCGTCTCCCAAAAATAGCCTTGACGGAGGGCCTTGTAGGCTAGCGTTCTGCCCCCCACATGGTTCCCACAGATGCCCTCATGAATCTCCTGGAGCACGAGTGTGGCCTCCACGGATCCCAGGCACTACAGGAGGGGGTAGGAATAGGACCTTCGATATAGTTGCCCATCCATCAGAACGAACCGCGCGGCCTTCTTTCTGATAAGGCGGGCCACCGCACGGTCCTCTGGCAGGGTACCGCCGGTTATGTACTCGACGTACTTGTCCATCCAGCTGGGCTCACGGCTGACCTGATGGACCTCCACTGGGATCTCGTAGCTTGGGGCCTTGAGGCGCTCCACATGAGCATGGCCCAGCATCGAGTCCGGCAGGGTCGCCAGCCGGGAAAGAGTGTCCGCATGGGCATTTTCCCCGCGGGGCATGTGGAAGATGTTGAAGCGCCGAAACCCGGTCGTGCCCACTTTGACAAGCTCTAAATACTTCGCCATTTGAGGGTCGTGCGCGGCGTATTCTCCGGAGACCTGTCCCGCCACTAGCTGGGAGTCAGTGAAGGCTTTGAGGTTAGCCACGCCCAGCTCGTGGGAGACCCTCAGCCCGGCGAGGAGCGCCTTGTATTCTGCCTGATTATTTGTTGCGGCGAACTGGAAACGGAGCGCGCATTCGGCGATGACCCCACCACTGTTGACGAGAATGAGTCCGGCTCCGCTCCCACCAAAGTTCGAGGCTCCATCTATGTGAAGGATCCAGGCATCCTCTCCAGGCTTTTCGAGGGCCCGGCTTCGGCTGCTGGTGTGAGGAGTCCTTTTCGGGCTCCTTGCCTAGGCCCGCGCACTCGACCAAGAAGTCGGCCAGCACTTGCCCTTTCATGGCCGACCTCGGCCTGTAAGCGATGTCGAACTCGCTGAGCTTGAGCGCCCACTTCGCCAATCGCCTCGATGTGTCTGGTCGGCTGAGCACCGCTGTCAGCGGTTGATCCGTCAGGACGGCGATGGGATGCGCTTGGAAATAGGGCCTGAGACGCTGAGCAGACACTATTAACACAAAAACGAGCTTCTCGGGCCGGGAATACCTGAGCTCCGCATCGCGGAGAAGTTTGCTGGTATAGTACACCGGCCGCTGGACTCCTTGGTCGTCGGTCCGAACTAGGACCGAACTGACGGCCTCCGGGGTGACCGCCAGGTAGAGGATGAGCTCCTCTCCCTCTTCGGGCCTGGAAAGCAGTGGGGGCGATGCGAGCGTCTTCTTCAATTCGTCGAAGGCCTCCTGGCATTCCTCGATCCAGGCGAAGTCGTTCATCTTCCTCAATGCCTTGAAGAAGGGTCGGCAGCGGTCGGCCGACCTGGAGATGAACCGGCTCAGGGCTGCTATCCGGCCGGTGAGTTGCTGCACTTGCTTCTTGGAGGCGGGCTGCTCCATGTCCAGGATGGCCTGGACCTTCTCCAGGTTGGCTTCAATCCCTCTCTGGGTTACCATGAACCCCAGGAACTTCCCGGCGGAGATGCCGAAGGTGCACTTTGCCGGGTTCAGCTTCATCTGATGACGTCAGAGGTTGCCGAAAGTCTCCGCCAGGTTGGCCATGTGATCCGAGTGGGGCTTGCTCATCACCAGCATATCGTCCACGTACACCTGCATGTTGCGGCCGATCTGGTCTTTGAAGACTCTGTTGACCAGACGCTGGTACGTGGCCCCGGCGTTCTTGAGGCCAAACGGTATCATCCTGCAACAGAAAGTTCCGCGGTCGATGATGAAAGCAGTGTGCTCTTCGTCCTCCGAGTTCATTCGGATCTGGTTGTAGTCGGAGAAGGCGTCCATGAAGGACAGGAGGCGGTGTCCCGAGGTGGTATCAACCAACTGGTCAATCTTTGGAAGAGGAAAACTGTCCTTCGGGCAAGATCGATTGAGGTCAGTGTACTCTACACAGATCCTCCACTTACCCCTGCTCTTCCTCACCATGACCACATTCGCCAGCCAGCTGGGATACTGGACTTCCCGCATGAAGCCAGCGGCGAGGAGTTTCTCCACCTCTTCGTTAATGGCCCTCTGTCTCTCCACAGCGAAGCTCCTCTTCTTCTAGCGGACTGGGCGGCAGCTCGGGTCCACGTTCAGCCTGTGCGTAATGACCTCGGGGGGAATGCCCGGCATGTCGGCCGCTGACCAGGCGAACACGTCCACGTTCAAGCGGAGGAACTTTAGCATGCAGTTTCGTTCCTCTTCTGGGAGCTGTGCTCCCACCTGCACCATCTTCAGCGGGTCCGAACCGAGGGGATAAGTCAACAGGCGCTCTACGGGTCCTCCCATGGGTTCCTTCTCCCTTAGGTCGAGGTCGTCGACGTCGGGGCCGAGCTCAGCGCTCCGGGCACCCGGGACCGTCTGGAGGCAATGCGGGACTGGCTGGGTTGTCCCCCTCATCACCCCGAGTCTAGAAGCCGTGGGGAATTGTACCAACAACCACTTCGTGGAAATCATGGCGTCCAGTTGGTTGAGCCCGGGACGCCCGAGGATCACGTTGTAGGGCGAAGGAAGCTTGACGATGGTAAACGTCATCAGAACGGTCGTCTGCCGAGGTGGGGATCCAGCGATGACCGGGAGAGTGATCTCCTCTTCAACCCCCATCGAGTCCCCAGTAAAGCCTACCAGGGGGGTGTGCACCGGCCTCAGCTGATCATGGGACAAATTCATTTGGGAGAAAGTATCATAAAAAAGCACGTCAGCCGAGCTCCCACTATCTACCATAATTCGGTGTACAGGATGCTTCGCGATGGTCATCTCGACCACCACGGCATCATTATTTACATTCTCATTTTTATTCCCCTTCTTAGAAGGGGGTACATTCTCTGGGTTCCCGACCTCTCGGGCCCTCTTTACCGCCCGCCCGACCCCAAGTGAGATCATGCCCACCGGCTTCTCCGTCGGGCGGTTGTCGATTGCAGGAACAGGGGGTAAGGCCGCGAGTGGCTGTCCCTCTACCGGGACCTCATTCCTGACGAACTTCCTGAGGTAGCCCCTCTTGATCAGCTCCTCGATCTCCCGCTTTAGGTTGCGACACTCCTCTGTGTCATGGCCGTGCTCGCGGTGAAACTGGCAGTACTTTGATTTGTCCCGGGTACCTCTTGGGTTCTGAGGAGGAGGTCGACGGAGGTAGTGCTCGCCCTCAATTTCCATGAGGATCTTTGTTCGGGGAGCGAGAAGAGGGGTGAACCTTCTCTCCGGAGTGGCCTCGCCCTTTAACCTCGGATTCGGGCGAGGGTCGGTAGATGGCCCGGGCTTCCGAGCTCCTGGAACGTCCCTTGGGACCGGCTTCTTCAAAGTCTTCCCGTCCAACTCTCGGCGAGTGCGGTCGGCCTCCTCCGCTCGGATGTACTTGTAGACACGGAGGAGGAGCTCAGAGTACGTCCTGGGGGGCTTTTTGTCCAGGAAGTAGGTCAGGCGGGACGTCTTGAGCCCGCGCTTCAAAGCCAGCATGGCGACGGGCTCGTCCAGGCTGTAGATCTCCAGGACTGTGGTCTTGAACCGGGTGATGTAGTCCCGGAGCAGCTCCTGGTCCTGCTGGCGGATGGAGAAGAGGCTATCCACCTCTCTCGGCACCTTCCAACAAGCATCGAAGTGCGCCACAAACTTTCCTTCCAACTGATGGAATGAGCAAATAGATCCGGGCTCGAGACGGGTGAACCAGACTCGAGCGGCCTTCTGGAGGGTAGCGGGGAAGGCAATGCACAAAAGGGCGTCAGTGGCCCCCTGGACCCTCATGAGAGCCTTGTAGCTCTCCAGATGGTCCAGAGGGTCGGTGGTCCCATCGTAGGGATCCACCTGTGGCATGCAGAACCGGCTCGGAATCGGCTCTGCCTGGATTTCTTCGGAGAAGGGGGGACGGGAGTCGTAGCCCGTCGGGTCCGTCAACGAGTTCTGCAGGTCGGCAAATCGGCAGGCGAACTCTGCCAACTTGCGCTCGTGCTCCTCCAGGCGCCTCTCGGCCTGGCGCCTGATGGCCTCGTCGGTGAAATCTTCCACCGAGGCCACTGGTGAAGGGGGCGCCGATCAGTCTCGGCGCAAGGTCACGCCTCAGCGTCGCTTGCTGCGATGCGCCGTCTTGGCTTCATCGGCCGGGATCGACTCTTGTGATCCACCGAACCGGAGTAGTTTCTTTTCGCGAGAGTTTGACGGCTCCCGCTGGGGTTGGAGACTGCCCGCGGTTGGGATGACCTGCCTTGAATGGAACGCAGGCTCCCACGCGACATCGCGGCCCAAGCTGTGGGGGTCCCTGGCTGAGGCTGCGTGGCCAGGGAGCGCTGCTGGTGTTGTAGCTGTCGGACCGCCGAGGTCAAGGTCTGCAGCTGTTGGATGACGGCCGAGAGGTCCGTCCACCGAGGTTGGCTATGGTGGAAGAGGAAGGGGAGCTGGGAGCTCCCTCTCCGAGCTGTGGGCCCCTTGGGGGAAGGGGACCTCCCCTACATGGCTGGTGGACGCCTCGCGTCCATGAGTGACCACAATTGTCGGAGAGCGCTTTGCCTGCAGAAAGCTAGCTCCCACTAGGGGTGTTGTCCTGCCCCCCTACCTGGCGCGCCAATTTGTTGCCGATCTCGTCGCCGCACCCGTGGCCTCAGAACCGCCACGATCCGACTAGACCGTCCTGCCCCCGGGACCTCCTGGCTGGACCGAACCTGCAAGGCAAGGTCAGAAAACCCTGGCCGGGGATTCCAGCGAGGAAGCTCCGACGATCAAGTCAGTAGACGGCGAGAGGGAACAGAATCTCTGGGACAGGTCCTCGAAGGAGTCCCAGACTTAGAGAATGTGCTAGCAAGAAAGGTGCTAGAGAGACCAGAAACCCGGCTGGATTCCTTTGCCGAGCTCATGCCAAGCGACCCCCTCTTGGGACCTTGGATCTTGCTCTTGAAGCGGAGTTTTCCAGCCTTTGTTTCTTGCTTGCTCTACTTACCTTGTCGTCTCTTCTCTCCTTCCTTTTATCTCCTTCCGTTGCCTGCTCGTTTTCCGCTCCCGGGAGGCTCCCTTGTCGCTCTCATCTCCTTCCCTCCGCCCCTTTCTCTTTCCCCTTCTGGTTCAGAGGGCTAGGCGGCTTTCCAGCCTCGTTTGCCGAGCCCGACGGGGAAAGAGTAAGGGAGGGGGGGCGCCGGTCAGACCGCCGACCAGACCTCGGGCCGAGCGTGAGCGTTCTCCTTCCCAGGCATCGGCGCTGTCCGTTATTGGGTTCTGTTTTGTCAGGTTCTCGTCTCTCGATTGCGGAACCTGTCGGGCTAACGTAAGTGATGTTCCGCGTGCCGCCGCTATCCGTACGGGGCACCTTTCTCGGGGTGCGGCGCGCACGGCTCGAGGGGCAACCTCGGAGCCCGCGCCTCCGTTCCTCGGGACCTTCTCTGTACGACCTGGCTGACCTCGACCGAGGTGGACCCCTCCTGGGTGGACACCTGGTGGGGCGGCAGAAGGATGCTCGGCTTTGGCCGAGGTGGTCCCGTCTCCGGGCGCCACCTGGCGAAGGAGCGAAGGGGACCGGCTCGACCTCGACCGAGGCGGGACAGTCTCTGGGTGCCACCTGGCAAGGGAGCAAGGGAGCTGCCAAACTCGGCCGATGTGGACCCCTCTTGGGTGGACACCTGACGGAGTGGCAGAAGGACGCTCGGCTTCGGCCGAGGTGGTCCCGTCTCCGGGCGCCACCTGGCGAAGGAGCGAAGGGGCCTGGCTCGACCTCGACCGAGGCGGGACCGTCTTTGGGTGCCACCTGGCGAGGGAGCGGGGGAGCAGCCGAACTCGACCGAGGTGGACCCCTCCTGGGTGGACACCTGGCGGAGTAGCAGAAGGATGCTCGGCTTCGGCTGAGGTGGTCCCGTCTCTGGGCGCCACCTGGCGAAGGAGCGAAGGGGCCCGGCTTGACCTCGACCGAGGCGGGACCGTCTCTGGGTACCACCTGGTGATGGAGCGGGGGAGCAGCCGAACTCGGTCGAGGTGGACCCCTCCTGGGTGGACACCTGGCGGAGTGGCAGAAGGATGCTCGTCTTCGGTCGAGGTGGTCCCATCTCCGGGCGCCACCTGGCGAAGGAGCAAAAGGTCCCGGCTCGACCTCGGCCGTTGTGGGACCGTCTCTGGGTGCCACCTGGCGAGGGAGCGGGGGAGCTGCCGAACTCGGCCGAGGTGGACCCCTCCTGGGTGGACACCTGGCGAAGTGGCAGAAGGACGCTCGGCTTCGGTCGAGGTGGTCCCGTCTTCGAGCGCCACCTGGCGAAGGAGCGAAGGGGCCCGGCTCGACCTTGGCCGAGGCGGGACCGCCTTTGGGTGCCACCTGGCGAGGGAGCAGGGGAGCAGCCGACATCGGCCGAGGTGGACCCCTCCTAGGTGGACACCTGGCGGGGCGGCAGAAGGACGCTCGGCTTCGGTCGAGGTGGTCCCGTCTCCGGGCGCCACCTGGCGAAGGAGCGAAGGGGCCCGGCTCGACCTTGGCCGAGGTGGGACCGTCTCGGGGTGCCACCTGGCGAGGGAGCGGGGGAGCAGCCGAACTCGGCCGAGGTAGACCCCTCCTGGGTGGACCCCTGGTGGAGCGACAGAAGGACGCTCGTCTTCGGCCGAGGTGCTCCCGTCTCCGGGCGCCACCTGGCGAAGGAGCGAAGGGGCCTGGCTCGACCTCGGCCGAGGCGGGACCGTCTCTGGGTGCCACCTGGCGAGGGAGCGGGGGAGCAGCCGACCTTGGCCCAGGTGGACCCCTCCTGGGTGGACACCTGGCGGAGCGGCAGGAGGGCCCGGAACGAGCTCGACTTCGGTCGGGGTAGGGCCACAACTGACTTGGCCGAAAAAAAACTCCTCGTGGCTCAAGTCACGTCCAACGAAATCTGAGACACGCCACGTCACCGTTACGGCCGTAACAGTAGCTTACACTCATATATATATATATATATATATATATATATATATATATATATATATATATATATATCCTCAAGAGAGATTTATCATGTTGCTTACAAGAATTTTTCACTAAAAGCCTGGTCTATAAGAGCAGCAAATAGGGAAAAAGGAGAGAGTAGAGACTACCCAAATGTAAGGTAGCTAATGTACCTAACTAGATTTACCTTTTTGTTACTTTTTTCTCTACATGTCTAATAAACATAATGTCTCCATAAAAAAATCAATCTTTTTTTAAATATTTTTTTAAAAAAAAGTTCTTTGTTATTGCTCAAGCTCACCCACTTCCCCAACACAAGCCCAGTGGTATGCTAACTAAACAACATCGAGTGGTTCCCCAGGCGAAGGATTATATGATCAAAGTCATGCAATCAGTCGCTCCACATTATCTGCATATTCTAATCAGGTATATGCCAAGAGACAACAGTAACCTAGCAATGAGTTAGCATCTAGTTACTGTATAAAATATTGGCATAACGTGGTAACTCCCCTGCAATCAGACCAATTAATTCAAGATTCTAATTGAAACTTAATACCCTTTGCCAAGGCATAATTATCGCTGTGTACTTTTTAATTTACAATGGATGACACTCAACAGTTGCATCAAAGAATGACAATAGTAAACAAGAAGAAAACAACAAAAACCTGCTTCGGATGACACAATCACAACCAAAATTTAAAAATTTAAAATTAAAAAAAAAACTAACCTACAGCTTCAGGTCCCTGTGGATGAGATTGTAATTCTCTCGAAGAAACTGCAACCCCTAAGCTGCACAAACATACTCAAAACTCTCAATCCCATTAGACTGAAAGCCCGAACACCAAACCTTAAAACAAAAACATGACTAGAACCCATCCAAAACCAAACCATAAACTCGATTAAACCCCACAAGACCAAACACATACCTAGCTGCTGCATAAAGTGCCTCGCGACCGCCTCCGAAACCCTTCCCCGCTGCTGAATATATGCTATGAGATCCCCGTCCGTGTAGTACTCTAGCACGAGAAATATCTTACCCTCCGTCTATTCAAACCCACCACTCCAAAATTAGCAAACAAAACGAAGTGAAAATAATTAATTACAAGAAATTATTCTTATATGGTAGTCTTCATACCTCAAACTGTGCGGCTCGATCCGGTCCCTAGGACGGCGAGGAAATGGAGGAGATAAAAGAGGAGGGAGGGAGGAGGAAACGGAGGATGGCACTTGGGGAAGAAAAGGAGGATGGCGCAGCGACGGATCGAAAGGGATTAGGGTTTAGCTTTGGGGAAGAAAAGGGAGAACTCGTCGATGCTCAAAAACATCGGTAAACTTTATTTTTGCCAATGCTTTTCAAAATCGTCGGCAGGTGGCAAATCTTCTTGACGCTCCCCATGGTGTCGGGAAAAATTGGTCGGAAAATTCCATTTTTGTTGTAGTAGGACTTGTTTGGCTGACAAAACTAAGAGGAGGAAAGTATGGTCAATCGAAAATAAAGAAATCCTTTTTTTTTTTTTTGATAAGGCGAAAAAGGGATAGGGAGATAAATCTTGGTGTAGCTAACCCGGTATACCTCCATCCTACCAGGTAATATTCGATACGAGGCAATCAGATTCGTGCAATCTCTCCCTACCTAATGCTGAGTATGTCAACCTAATACCACTAAAACGTCAGCCAGTAGATCGGGAACAAAAGGGAAGGCCCTGACCTCTCACTCACGCCAACTATCGAGGGCTCCAAGAAAATCCTGGATTTAATCGAAATCCCTTTTGTTTAGTTGGAGTTTTAAAGATGAAAAAATAAAACTTGAAATTTCTATTGGAATAGATTTTCTATGTTTCATAGGGAAAAAAATTTCATATGAGATATTATGAATGTTTTTACTTTTCTATGGATTGAAAATTAGAATTCTTTTTTTTAAATGTAACTTTAAAGCTACCAAAAATGAATAGAATGGAATAAAGTCTTTCATTATATTAAGAGTATAAATATATAATAGATATTTGATATAGTCTTTTTTAAAAAAAAGGTTTTCAGCCAAATATAAGCCACTCTATAATATACCAACTTGTCATGATTAATTTTACACATGCTACAACAATTTATCTAAACATCATATTCCCAGGAATTAGCTAATCTAAGAAAAAATATTCTAGTGAGAAAAAAAAAAATCATTGTATCACACCAATCATTGTAACCAATAAAAAGTAATCTATATATATATATATATATATATATATATATATATATATAGCATTTGCTACAGAGTTCTAAAAGATAAAATTATTTGTTACTTCAAAAAAATGCTAGCATTGGATTCAATATGGATTGTCAAGATCCATCCATTGATAACTTGTTGTAACTAGTTATATGTATGGTTGGTCCAAGTACTTTTCTAGAACTTCATGTGCAATTAGTGTTTGCTAAAATCCTTTCTTCCTTGAAACCCTAATTCAACCCCCTCCTCCCATGCACTTTACCTACAACCCCTCCCCCATCGGTGAGCCACCTCCTCCATTCCCCCCGCCCCATCCTAGCAATGCACTATGTACCCCCCGGCCTGGTGGCTCTACCTCCTTCCTCTCTAACAACCCTTGCCCTCCCAAATACCACCTCCTTTCTCTCCACCCGACCCAACCTCTTGCGGCACCACCTCCTTCCTCACCATCCCACCACCTCCTTCCCCCTCTCTTGCATCGCTACCTCCTTCCTTTGCACACCCCTCTTTTCATCCATCCCTAGTGCCACCTCCTCCCTTTTTCCACCCATCCACCCACCATCGACCCCCCTCCCGGCATTGCACCACCTCCTTTCTCTGCACTCCCTCAGTGCCCTACAGTGCCATCTCCTTCTTTTGCACACACACTCCCCAATGGCGCCACCTCCTCCCTCTCTCCACCCACCATCCCCCCTCCTGTGGTGCCACCTCTTCCCGATGGACCATCGCTAGGCTCATCCCACCACTACACCTCTTCCTCCATCGAGCAAAATAAAAAATAAAAAAATAAAAAGAAAAAAGAGGAGGAGAATGGTTGTTTATTGACGGGTTCGGTAACCAATTGAAAATAAATTTACTTTTTTAACCTTATTTCATCAATGGCCAGGATGTATCATTTTTTTAATAAAATATATTAAAAGTGTACCACAGCAACTCCTTGTACACATGCACGCATGCATATATATATATATATATATATATATATATATATAATATTATATATAATCTAATATATGTAACATAAATTAGGTGATGTAAATATCAACAAAAGAAAATAAAATATCAAGAACAGTGATCAGAACTATCACAAAAAATTAACTCTTTTATTTTCTAGTATGCAAATTGATGATATACCTTTTGCCTTCATTTTTCTAAAAAATAAAAATAGTAATTTTCTCTTTTTGGGGGGGTTAAAGTTTATATTTTTATCTTTTCCCTTCCAAGACTAGCATCACAAAAAAGATACCTAACTAATTCGGTTTACCTATTTGAAGTATTTCTCCTGGGTTAAGTTAGCCATCTTATCTCCAATATAGCAACGAATTGGACTTAGTAGTATAATCTTTTGATCTTGCCCAATTTGCTAGTATTTGACTCTGTTTGGTTCATGTTTTGAATTGAAGGGCTTGGTTCAATCACTAAATTGAACTAATCACCAAATTCATCATCAAAACATGCTTTAATAAGATGAATAATAATAGCATAAACATGTTTTCCATGTCTTGCCAGTTAATGTTTGAACTAGATACAAACTCAAAAAGCTAGGTTTTTTATGGGCTGGAGGTGCTTCTTTCACACAAAAGAAGGTTTCTCCTTCACACAAATTCATCACCAGATTGTGCAATAGCTAGCTATTTCAAGATCAGTGAAGGCAAATGAATAAATGAGTTATCTGGAGTGCTTGGAGAAACCTCAACCATTATATACGAAAAATAAGAATGCTCTAAAGCATGATTTATTAGCCGGATCACTGATCCACCTGACATGGCATGATGTGGCACTAAATGAACGGCTAGCACCAATGAACAGAACCATTTGTCTTCTATAACATTGGACATAACTATCTCGGTAACTTGGTGGCATTCTGAACCATTACTCCTATAAACTATCTCCATCATAGGAAACGTATTTTTACCAGAACCCAGATCCACGTCAAAGTATTTTTTGAGCCCGTGCTCTCCTCTCTCCCTTCACTAATTTATTTTCTCCTCTTTTTCCTCCTTCCAAGAGAGAGCTAGGGAAGGTATAAAAGCTCCAAAAGATCTTCCTTAATTCCGGTGTTAATCTCTTACACTATTACACAATCACTAACAATTCGCACCTCCCATTCTCGTCAAGGTATATTTCGGGTTGTATCCTTCATGTAAAATAATGATTGATCTTCTTTTGGACGTCATCGTTGGATCACGCTTTGCATAGTTTTCAAAGCCATGCATCCAATGTCATGTTTTTTGAAAGCTATGCAACAAAAGAAGATGAATATATTCTTTCATCTGAAATGATACGATCCACTCCTATCGAACCCATGCATGTTTTTTTCTTTTTCACAACCTACGTACGTGCAAAAATTATTATATGTACGGACACTGCATGACATCAAATGAGGCGGGATTTTCTTTTCTCGCATTCCTCTTCCACCCATCTTAAAGAGAAAACCGAAAATCAAAATTTATTTTTATTTCTATTTTATCGTTCTCTTGGTGCATAATTTTTTTTTTCCTTTTTCTCAGCTTAATTTATGGGATTATTTGACTTCTGGTTTCCTCCTTAAGATGAGTGCAAAACAAAACATCGCGAAGAAGAACAAAAAAAAAAAAAAAAAAAGTTTCCTTTTTACATCCTATGGAGCAACTTCACGGGAGTTAGGTGCGGTAGCCGCGCAAGCTTCGCTTTAATTCCGCGCGTTTATGGGAAGCAATTAAAAGCCTGCAGCAAACTTGGTAATGTATATTTTCAGTCAATAAGGAAAGAGGAAGACCACTATGGATTGGGAATCTTCTCTCCCTATCCTGGCCGTTCATATTGGTGCGAGGGCCGAGATTAAATGGGATCCATGGAAACCCACGGTTAAGGGTATAGGGTGTCATGGAGCGAATCCTGGTGCCATAAGAAGTAAGGATTATTTATAGAGCCTGAGGACTATATAAG
This sequence comes from Areca catechu, assembly GCA_021397845.1. Taxonomy (NCBI): domain Eukaryota; kingdom Viridiplantae; phylum Streptophyta; class Magnoliopsida; order Arecales; family Arecaceae; genus Areca; species Areca catechu. The sequence continues at coordinate 156,719,393 of CM038050.1, read as the reverse complement.
ACGGGGGTTGGGAACCGCGAGGAGCACTGCACACAGTTAGATCTAGGTGAAGTAATTTAGGTGGAGAGATCACGGCAAGAGAGGTAAGGTTCTGAATAAAATTAGTTTACTCTTCATAGTTAGGAGGAATTTAGTTCTTGGCATCATGATTGAATGATTGATTTAATAATTAGGATCCAACCATGTTTTATTTAACTTTTGATATTTGATTTGATTGTAATCACGGCTTGTGGTTAATTAATTTTACATGCATTTATTCTATTTATCTGAGTTACGCAACAACATCCTAAAGTGCTATTATACAGCTATTTATTGCTACTGTACATTGTGTCTATTTTATGGTAGTTTAAGTCATTTGCTGTTATATAGTTAATTTCAAAGCTGCCAATGTTATCAATGTTAAGCATATTAGACATTAAATGTTATGACTTATTTTCAGCCTAATTAACCATTGGTGATTTGAATATGTTTGGTATTATTTTTACTGTTTGGGAAGAGAAGGAGAAATCAAAACGTATATTTTATTTATAGCTTTTCTTAGAAGAACTTTTCTATATTGGAAGGTCTTTCTAGACTATGTTACCAAATAATTAATTGTAGAATAATTTTTTTCCTTAAAAGTCCTAAAAGTACCTTTTTTTTTTTTTTAAATCAACACCGAATATGCTCGATAGGGAGCACTGGCATTATTAGCCATTCTCCGGTTTTTGGTCGATGATATATTATCAAAATTGATGATGGTTTGTGGGTTTCTGTTTGTGCGAAGCCTTGGCTGCCTTTTGATTCACTTGCTCTGTGTCCCAGGTTTCTGAAGAGGTGCTCTTAGTTATTCTGAACATATCCCTGGGTTTGGTTGCACTGTTTGCAGGTGAAGAGAATGAGTCAGGTATTTCCTTTTCTTATTCTCTATCTATATATAGCACTCACTTTGCTTCTTCTCAACTCAATGTCATCAAATGCTTGTTTCGTTGTTCTCTCTCTTGGTATTGGTTTCTTTTTTCATTTCGTCTATAATTGCTTTTCATGGTTTTTGTGCTTGGTATAAGTGCTTAGTTTTCTCCCACTCCCCATGTTTCTTGCTTCCTTTTGTTTATTTACTCGCTTGCAGACAGTTGTTCTCAAAGTGTGCATAAACTGCGAGGCATGCAAGAAGAAGTTGGACAAAGTGCTTCGTAAGATTAAAGGTACTTCCACAGCTTGTTTCTATGTTTTTTTAATTATTCCTTACCATTCCTTGCATTTAGAGTTCTGTTCTATGACTTAGGGCTCGTGTCTAAAATTGTTAGTTTATTTCTTTTAAATGCCAGTACGGTTAGGGTTTCTTTGCCAACATCTTGTTTACGTATGAAAATTTCCTCCTCCTCCTCCTCTCTCTGTGTGTCTCTAATTCTTTCCGTTTTCTTTTTGCTGCTGGCTTTCAGGGGTCAACGAGTGGGACATAGATGCGGAGGAGGGGAAGGTGACTGTCTCAGGCGATGTTGATCCTGAGATCCTTCTAAAGAAGCTTAGAAAAAAGGCTAACAAGAGTGCAGAGCTCTTGAGTTCGGAGGGTGGAAACGAGAACGACCCAAGCGACTTTCCTCCCGAGAATAATGCCTATGAAGAAGAGGAGGCTGATGAAGCCGACGGTGGTGGTGAAAATGGAGTGAACCTGACGTATATCCCGATGATCCATTTGGGGCCGCCTGGGTATTTGCAGGAAGGAATTCCGGCACCACCGCGGTTTTTACCTCCAAACACTCGTTACACTCGTTATACTCGTTACACTCGTGATTACAGGAGGCCGCCAGTGCACTATACGGATCCATGCACCAGCATGTTTAGTGATGAGAACCCCAATGCCTGCTCAATTATGTGAGCAAAGGAAGAGCTTGATTTCTTGATGCTGTTTCCTCATCCGTTTCCTCTCTCTTTAGGTTCCTTAATTTCTTCTTCAAAGCAGGAGGATATCAGAGAAACATGGCTACGTTACTTGGTTCTTTTTCCTTCTGTTAACTTCTTTCTCCAGGGTTATTTAGTTTTGGTATGCTTGAGAAACATGGCTTATTTGGTTTCCTTTTCCTTCTGTTTACCTCTTTCTCCATCTTCTTTAAAGAACCTATTGCTTGATGCTGAAGTTTGGTACGGTTTTATTTTATAAGCTTTATGTAGGGTTTATATTGAAGCTTTAAAGGGAGTTAGAGGTTGTTATCTTATGGCTTCATATGATGTGATAGAAGAAAGTGAACCTAATGCTAGCCTTAGGCCACGTTTGGGATTGCTATTGGCTAAAGCTTCGAGGAAGCAGAGCTTTTGAAAGTAGAATTCTTCTCTATTTGCTATTTGGTAATTACAAAATTTTAGCAACCAAAATGAGAAATTATATTTGGTACGATAAAATAACAAAAATATATTAGTATTATGTGCTGAAGAATAATATGACATCTTTTTATATGTTATTACATATTAAAAGATATTTATATTATATATATTATATAATGTTGAATATTATAGTATAATAATATAATATGATTTGACATGATACGATATGATATGATATAGTAATGTATTATTAATATTACATTATCATTACAACATAATATGATGTAAATATGATATTATAATATAATTTTATTATAATTACAATGTAATATATAATATAATAATATTTTAATATAATATAAAATATCATATAATATAATGAATTATAGATATTCTAATAATAGATTATATTAAAATATTTTAATATAATAATATTATAAATCTTATATTTTATGTTTATATTATAATACTATATTGTTATTATATAATAATATAATATAATATAATATCTTATTATATTATTAATATAATATCTTATTATATTATTAATATAATAAAATAATATTCTATTCTATTATGATTATGATAATATATTATAATATCGTAATATAACTATTGTCATAATTTGTTATGTCATTTTAATAATATAATATGATATTAATTTATTATTATATTATATGTATAATATAATAATATATTATAATATCATAATATAACTTTCTGGTATTGGGTAAAAAGCATTTTCTTGAAGCTTTAAAATGGAGCTTTTCCAAGTAGACATTTTTAGCTTTTAGCAATGTTAAAATAGTTTTCTAATTTTTTTAACCAAATATTATCATATCATACAAATTAAAGTACTATTGGAGGGCTAGAATGTACTTTCGGAACATTGTAGTAGAGATTTTTGAGCTTTTAAAAATAGAGTTTTTCTAAAAAGAGCTTTTGTTGTTTACAAAAATAGCTTTTGACAAAGAGAATTTTGGACTAGAAAGTACTTTGTGTAAAAAATAGAGATTTTTTAACAAAAAACTATTTGTTGTTTAGTAACTACATTTATAAAGTATTTTAAAACTTTAACATATGTTTGGTAATTAAAAAAATACTTTTGATTTGATAACATGACAATAAAGAGATTACTTAGTATTATATAATAAAGAATAATACAATATAATATTATATATTAAAATATTAAAATATTATGTAATATTATTATATAATGTAAATAATTATAATGAAATATATAATAAATTATAATCTAATTTAATATAAGTTATATTGTAATAGCATATTATACTATTATAATATAATAATATATATTATTATTGAAGTATTATTCTATTCCATTGGATTTTTATTATAATATTATAAAAAATTATATTATATATTTATAATATCTTTAATATTAATTTTGTTGCTATACCTCTCTAAGCTTAGAAAATTGAATGGATTAAAGTAGCTTCGGACTCTTAAGAGTTTTTAGGAAACTGGTCAATGACCGTCAAGATTGGCTTGATCAGCTCCTAGACTTATTAAAAAAGTTCTTGTCATTAAAAAAATTAATGAAATTTCTTCAACAAGGACTCTCTGATGCTTAAGTCAGCTTAGAGAGGGAGAACAGTAAGAAAAAAATAGAGAGAGAGTATGTGTATTGGAGAAGTCTCCTAAAGTTTCTATAAACTTCCTATTTATAGAGATTTAGGATCAAGTTGGTTAGGTGGTTATAATCATTTGTGAGGTAGTTGTACCATTAAAAAAGTTGTTAAGTTGGTTAGATTATTAAGAGATCAATTTATGTAGTAGTCTACAAAATGATTGTTACACTTCTTGATAATTACTTTATCAACCTTATCATAATGGCTCTAACGACTTTAAAATATATATTTCATGTGAAATAAGATTATAAAACTTTTTACTTGGCTCAAGTAAGCAGTCAGTATCTATTCGATGAGTAGTTAACTAATCTATGCTTTAGATAAGTGATCGGCTCCTGATCGTTTATCATTTTGTATCCCAAATAAGTAATCGCTCCTAGCCATCTGGCATCCTGTATCTTAATAAGAGATCGGCTCCTAGCCGTCTTATACTTTGTGTCTCAAATAAGTGATTAGCTCTTGATCGTTTGACATCTTGTACTTTAAATAAGTGATCGGCTCCTAGCCGTCTTATACTTTGTGTCTCAAATAAGTGATTGTCTCTTGACCGTCTGACATCTTGTATCCTAAATAAGTGATTGGCTCTGGTCATCTAACATCATATACCTTAGTAAGTAATTAGTTTCTGTCCATTTGGCATCCTGTGTCTCAAATAAGTGATTAACTTATAGTTTAGTTTCTTATATCTCAAATAAGTGATCAACTCTAGCTATCTGGCATCTTGTGCCTTAAATAAGTGATCAACTCTTTATTGAATACTTTTCTGCATACTGGTAATTACTTATAATAGGTTATCTATCTTGTAATAAATTTATTATTATATTATATTTGTAGTATAATAATATAATATGATATAATATAAGATGTAATTCTGAGATTTGTTAGTAGGCATCCTGGTCATGCTCATGGCTTCTATATATGATGAATGGTAATGAAACAATATTAAAGTTGGCATGCACTTTACCAAAGGGAGTGAAGAGCATCTCAATGAAAAAGGATAGTGGAGGATACCATTTAAGTTGTATTTTTGAAGGGTGGATATCATTTAAAGTTCGCATCTCCAACTCGTATGGCACCCAATTTACCTTCTATCTTATTTTCAACATCCATATATACTTTCGTAACAAGTTAAGAAAAACCAACTTCAAGTCAATTTCCTTCATCTCACGAAAGGCAAATTAGCTTGTGATCACTATGTGACAAATTTTAGGCCAAATGCAAGTTAGAAGTGACCTTAATTGTAGGATGAGCCCAACTGCATTTCATTGACCAATAAAATGAAGGTGAAATGCCAATTAGAAGTTATTAATTAAGTGGCACAATAACTTGAAATATGAAGAATGCATTTAGGGATTTTGAAGATAACTGAAGCCCATCATATGATCACTTAATATGAGCTCCCAGACTGAATTATGAATGCTTGATTGTCAATTCTTGTAGCCATGCATTCGTAATCAATTCAAACTTAGAATGCTCAAGGAAACTAGCATTCTAGCTATCACTGCACATTCTTTTTTTGTTTTGGTTTAGCCATCTTCAGTTAGGAAATGCTATGTGGTGTCCATTACGCGCACACAAAATTAAGGTAACTTGGGCTCAATCTTGCTGGCTCGGCAATCGCATATTCAACTGTTTCCATGTATTACATTAATTCCCTAGATTAATTTATACCAAAACTTTTACATTGAGTGGCCAGCAATTTTAATTGCTGGCTTGGCAATTACATCAACTTTTTTCGTTTTAAGATTGATGTTTATTATTAAAAAAATCCTTACCTTTTTTCTTCCTAGTTTCATTAGAACATTTTAAATTTTCGTCTCCAGCAAGCATGACACCAAATTACCTCCAATTAATCTTGTATTTAAATCAATGTAGAACTCTGGTAGGAAGCTATAAACGAACATCAAGTCAACTTCAGTTTGACTAATTTTAGGTCAAACGCAAATTAGAAGGCGTTACGAGTAATAATAACTTTAATTATAATGGGAATACGTAGCCTTCAATGATTTCGAATTTCGTAGTAATCATAAATCTAACTTGAGAGTACTTGGAACGCTTTAATGGGAATACCTTCGTTATTTAATTTGCAGGCAACTTTAATTGGAAACTATTATGCAGTGCAAAAGTTCTTGGTGGCTTACTTAATTCATGAACCGGTCCAAAGATTATATTTTAAAATTTTTTGGACCGAATCCGGGATATCCCTTTGGTCCAAAAATTAAATGGATTATATTTTATAGCCCGAAGCCCGAAGACTAACCGATATGCTTAAAATTTGGCCCGAATTTGAATCAATTTCAAACCGGTCTGAAATTTATGGAGCTGGCCCAGTCCAGTTCAGACAATAGACTTTGGGCCGGTTCATTTCCAGTCCTAGTCGGAGAGAATCTTAATTATCCCTAAATTGGGATCCCCATGGTTAAGTTTTACCATCAAGGTACTGGACTCTATACCAGTAACCTCTTGGTATATATAATGTTGGAAAGTCTGGTATATATGAGTGTTAGTTTAGCGTATCATCTACCATGTGGGATCAGCACTCCCTGCTGCATGTGAGATAGGATATTAATATATATTATAATTATGGAAACAATTGAATTTAGTAACATAATATATCATAAATTAGATCAAGGATGCTAAGATAGCATGATTTTCCCAAAATCCAAGAATGCGCATTGAGAGAATGAGAGATCTACAAGTGATACTTAAGATAATATAAATCACCAGGTTTATAAGAAATTAATCACACAACATATATACATCATCCGAGAAAATCACAAGATAAGTCAAAAATAAAAATTAATGCAAGAAATCCCAACGCGAGTGGATGCAAGTTGGGCAACAATGTTGGGTTAGGCTAAGCATGAGTACTTAACTGCATGAATATCTTCAACCTATAGTAGTAACATTACCCAGCAAGGAAATTAATGAATCAGCCCAAAACATGGTTTTGGAGGGTGATCTTGTATCTGAATTGATCCTCTATGATATAGTTTGGACTAGGTTTGGGTTAGATTGGGTTACGAGCTCGGTATTGAATTGTAGATTGTGCTCGAGCATGTTTATATTTCTAGCCTTGCTATGAGTTTTAATTAGCTAGGTTCAAGCTGTGTTGTGTTGATCAAATAATGGCTGACCTTGTTTCAAATACAATCTAAAATTGGATAGCATTCTTCAATTGAAGCTCATTCCTAGCTGCATGCTGGGTCATGCATGCAAAATTCAGGTTAACCCCCAACATAGGTTACACCTAGGCCTGAAGGGACCCAAAAAAAATAAAAAGTAAAAAATAATGATAGGCTGGATGGCTAGACCTGACTCGGTTAATTAAACTCAGGTAAGATTCACCCCTGAAAAGTTATCCATTTCAAAGATAGGATTAAGTTTGCATTATATTTTTTTTCTACTTGATCAATTCCAAACCCAACCCCCATGTTAATCTCTAAAATGAGTAACTTAATTGGCCAGTATTGGTGCATTCTAACTTAAAATCTCTTGCTGCTAGAATTGCTAAACCATTTATCAATTGTCTTCTTGGTGCACAAAAGCTTGACTAATTAAAAGCTTGCTAACTTAATTGGCCAGTATTGGTGCACAAAAGCTTGACTAAATTTTTTAGATCTTAAAGGCAGAGCATGTTTTAAAAAACTGAAATATTTAGCTAGAAGTACTAGGACGAATAGTTTAGATTCGGCCAAATCCTGGCAAGATGGTGAAAAAATGTAGGTCGGAGGAAAGGATATTTTAGTATATACAAAAAATTTATAAAAGAAGATGAATAGATATTTATGAACGTCATGCTTAATATTTAACCCGTTATCCCTGCCAGTGATACGGACTCTCATCCCATTTCATCAAGCCATATAGAATCGACGTGGATCAATAAAAAATAACAGTGTAGATTAGATAAAATTTTATGCTCCCCACGCGGTGCACAAAAGCTTACTCATCTTAGTACACACAAAAAAAAAATAAAATAAAATAAAAATAAAAAATAAAAAATAAAGTTGCTAATGTCTTACTAAGGCCCGGTCCATGCCTATCCAAGCCCACTGATTGCTCAGGTTTAGCAGGGACGCAGGGAGTGTAGGAATTTGGAACGGTGTCTCTGACACGCAACCAGGGGCTTCATCTCAAGCCCACCGACGGTTACATGACCCGATTCCGCTCAGGTTTATTGACATCACGATATATATACCACCAACCTGGGAGAAGATTATAGGGGACATACAAGGCAAATAAAATTTAAAAAGAAAATAAAATAAAAGGGCCTACATAAAGGCCAACAGACAGACGGCCACCAGCTAGCTCGCTCGCTCCCTCCCCCTCCCCCCTCCCCCCTCCCCATATGGGCATAGCACCTTCTCTCTCCTCCCTCTCATTCTCTTCCTCTCTCTAAAGGAGGGTTAAGAGAACTAACTTCTTGATATAAGCCATTTCTGATAGTGTGTGTGTTTTTTCTTCTGGATTGGAAGGCTGCCATGGGGAAGTTATTTGGTTTGTGGGTTTCGTTTTGGGTGAAGCCTTGGCTGCCTTTGATTTACTTGCTCTGTGTCCCAGATCTCTGAAGAGCTGTTCTTATTCTGAACGCATTCCTGGTTTTGGTTGCTCTGTTTGGTGAAGAGAATGAGCGAAGAAGACAATATTAACTTCCTCAAGGCACGGGTACATCCTTTTCTTCCTTTCTCACCCTCTCTCTCTCTCTCTCTCTCTCACTTTGCATCTTCTCAACTCAATGTCATCAAATGCCTGATTCCTTGTTCTCTCTCCCTCTTGGTGTTAGGTTTATTTCTTTCCTCTAGTGTCGTGTTTCATTGTTTTTGTGCTTGGTATGGGTGCTTAGTTTGCTCGCCCTGTTTGTTGTTTTCTCTTGTTTCTTAATTTCCTCACTTGCAGACACGTGTTCTCAAAGTGAACATACACTGTGATGGATGCAAGAAGAAGGTGAAGAAACTGCTTCATAAGATTGAAGGTATTTCCACTCGTTTCCTTGATTTTTTTTAAGTATTATTTACCCTTCCTTCCATTTAGACTGCTATTCTACGATTTAGAGCTTTTATCTAAACATATTAGTTTATTTCTTCTATATGCTAGTATGGCAAGGGCTACTTTAACAACACCTTGCTTAAAAATCTCCTCCTCCCTCCTCTCTCCGTGCGTGTCTAATTCCTTCTGTTTTCTTTTCGCTGTTGGTCTTCAGGAGTCTACCAGACCGACATCGATGCAGAGCAGGGGAAGGTGACTGTCTCAGGCAATGTTGATCCTGCCATCCTTCTAAAAAAGCTAAACAAGGCTGGCAAGCATGCAGAGCTCTGGGGCTCAAAGGATAGAAACGACCACTACCTCAGCAACCAGCTTCAAAAGCTCCAGCTTGAGGATGGGAAAGGGCAGCAGAAAGACAATGGCAAGCCCCGAAAGGGTGGTGGCGGCAAAGACCCTAAGGGCCAACAACCAAGTCCACAGCAGCAGATGCAAGGTCTCAAAGATATGAAAAACCCCCAGCTGAAGGACCTGAAGCTCCCCTTCCGAAAGGACCAGAAGTCAGTCAAGTTCGACCATCCCGAGTTTGATGTCGATGAAGAGAGCGACGGCGACGATGACGAGGAGTTGGATGACTTCGACGACGATGAGGACTTCGATGACATGGGCAGCTTTGACTATGACTTCGACCATGATCCCAAGATTATGAAGCCGATGATTGTTCAGCCCAATGGGCATGAGATGGCTAATGATAAGAAGGGTGGTGGTGGTGGTGGTAAAGGTGATGATGGTGGTGGTGCAGTAGAAATTCCGGAGCAAAACAAGGCTATGGGTGGTAATAATGGGCATGGGGGAGGTAAGAAAGGTGGTGGTGGAGGAAAGCAAGGACAGGGTGGTGGTGGGCTCCAAGATGGAAAAAATGGTGGAGGGAACAACAGCAAGGGGGCTCCCAATGGCAAAGTCAATGGTGGGAATGATGCTAGTAGTGGCAACCCAGCCAATGGAGGGAAGAAGGGAGGTGGGAAGAATGATGGGTTGGGAGGTGCCCAACCAATGGGCAGCCCCAACATGATGGGCCAGGGCTTCCAAGGCATGCATCTGGGTCAGATGGGCGACATGCAGCATGCCCCGATGAGCAATTGGGGGAATATTCCAGCCAGTGCCGCAGTTCAGGGCCTCCCGGCGGCCGGTGCAGTGCCGCCCGGGTTCATACAGGGAGGCATGGTGGCACCGGAGATGATTGCTGCTGCTGCCAACCCCTACCAGCAGCAGTACATGGCTGCTATGATGCAGCAGCAAAGGATGATGATGAATGGCGGCGGCGGCGGTGCCGCCGCTGCCTACCTTCCAATGGCATATGGTTATGGGCCATACGCGGCCATGGCACCGCCTCATGGGGAATCATATACCAACTTCTTCAGTGATGAGAACCCTAACAGCTGCTCAGTTATGTGAGCAAAGGAAGAGCTTGATTGCTTGGTGGTGTTTCTTTATGTATTTCTTCTCTCTTTTAGGTTCCTTTCTTCTTCAATGCAGGAGGATATCAAAGAGGTAGACTTGGGAGTCTGCTGGATATACTTGAGAAACATGGGTTATTTAGTTTATTTTCACTTTTGTTAATTTTTTTTTTTCCATCTTTAAAATAACTTTTTGCTTGATGCTGAGGTTAGGGACAGGTAGTTTTATAGATCTATATAGGGTTTATATGGAAGCTTTAGGGAGTTGAGGGTTGGTTATCTTATGATTTCACTACAGCAAAACAGGATTATCCCGACTTTTTTCTGGCGACGCTTCTTGGAAGCGTCGGGAAGAACCAGAACCCGTCGACGCTTTTTGAAAGCGCTGGCAAAACCGAAAGTCCACCGACGCTTATAAGCGTCGGCAATTAACCCTGAGTTTTACCGACGCTTTTAAGCATCGCCGGACTATCCCGCTGAAATCCGGGATATTTGCCAACACTTATAAGTGTCGCCGGAGTCTGGGACCTTTGCCGACGCTTTTAAGTGTCGCCAGACTCGGGACATTTACCGACGCTTAAAAGCGTCGCGGAGTCCAGGGACCTTTGCCGACGCTTATAAGCGTCGCCGGATCCGACATTTGCCGACGCTTTTAAGCGTCGCCGAAGTCCAGGACCTTTACCGACGCTTTTCAGCGTCGTCAGAGTCTGGAACCTTTGCCGACGCTTTTAAGCATCGCCGGACTAGACATTTGTCGATGCTTTTAAGCGTCGCGGAGTCTAGGGACCTTTGCCGACGCTTATAAACGTCGCCGGTACATTTGCCGATGCTTTTAAGCATCGCTGAAGTCTGGGACCTTTGCCGATGCTTTAAAGCGTCGCCAGAGGTTCCAGGACATTTAGCGACGCTTATAAGCGTCGCCGGAGTTCCCAGGTCATTTAGCGATGCTTATAAGCGTCGCCAAAGTTCCCAGGTCATTTAGCGATGCTTATAAGCGTCGCCGGAGTCCAGGACTTTTGGCGACGCTTATAAGCGTCGCCGGACTCCAAGCCCTCCCCCAAAACCCAGGCACCCTCCCGAGCCCTAATTATTTGCAGCCGCCGAACCCCCCCCCCCCCCCCCTCCTCCTCCTCCTCCTCCTCCTCCTCCTCCTCCCCCCCACTCGGTCTGCCGCGGCCCTTTCCGCCCCCCCCCTCCCCAACTCCTCCTCCTCCTCCTCCTCCCCCACCCAAGCCGCCGAACCCCCCCCCCCCCTCCCCCCCCCCCCCCCCCCTCGGTCCGCCGCGGCCCTATCCCCCCCCCCCCCCCAACTCCTCCTCCTCCTCTCCCCCCTGCCACCGAACACCCCCCCCTCCCCCCCTCCTCCTCCTCCTCCTCCTCCTCCGCTCGGTCCACCGACGCAGCAGCCGTCCGTGATCTCTCGGTCAATCAAGCCGCTGCCGAACCCCCCTCCTCCTCCTCCTCCGCTCGGTAAGTTTTTTTTTTTCTTTTCCAAAGTTCAAAAATCATGAGCTAAATAATATCTTCAATGGCATATTTCTATCTACAATTTTTTCTTTCTTAAGGGAAATGACATGCAAAGCCTAATTGATTTCATTAAATGAAATGATGGACCTCACTATTATACATTGGAACTATATACCGTAGTTTATGTCATGGAGAATTAATTAATATAACAAAGAGAGACTTAAATACTACTTTCATAATTCTTCTTTTTCTTTTTGAGAGATTCTAGTAGAACAGATTAAATTTGCCACCATGGATATGTATGAAACAGTCTTCACTTATTTTATCAATGGTCATTCCAGGTGATAAGGGTCCAGGTAATGATATTAATGTTTTCTTACAACCTTTAATAGATGAATTGAAACAACTGTGGGAGGGTATCAGTGCAATTGATGCTTCGAATGGCCAAACATTCAATCTACGGGCAGCTCTATTATGGACTGTTAACGATTTTCCTGCATATGCTAATTTATCTGGCTGGAGCACTAAGGGACGCGTTGCATGTCCTTCTTGTGGTGAATCAACCCATTCAATTTGGTTAAAACATGGAGGAAAGTTCTGTTATATGGGACATCGTCGATGGTTGGAGGCAAATCATCCATTTCGATTTCAGAAGGATTTATTTGATGGTACCATAGAGTTGGGATTTGCTCCAATTCTACCTTCTGGTTCTGAGATTCGTAGACAAATGCTTGGTATCAGACACAGTTATGGCAAGATGACAAAGTCCTCTAAAAAGCGAGGAAGAGATGTGTTGAGACTTTAGTACAAGAAGAAGTATCGGAGGAAGTCAATACTTGCACCTTAGATATGGCAGTGTTCGAGGATCCGGATAATTTCTTTGAAGTTGAAAATGATGATGATATAATCACAGCAACTACCCATCAGCATACTAAACAATTATGGAAGAAAAGAAGCATATTCTTTGACTTACCTTATTGGGAGCATAATATACTCCGGCATAATCTTGATGTTATGCATATAGAAAAGAATGTCTATGATAATTTGATTGGAATAATATTAAATCTTGATGGAAAGACTAAAGATAACATAAAGGCACGTCTTGATTTAAAAGAAATGGGCATCCGACATGAACTTCATCCACAAGTGCTTGCAAATGATAGAACTTATATCCCTCATGCATGTTATACAATATCTAGTCAAGAAAAAGATCTCTTCCTGACAGTTTTAAAGAATATCAAAGTTTCTGATGGATATGCCTCAAATATTTCATGATGTGTGAATCTGAAAGAGCGCAAAATTTCAAATCTTAAAAGTCATGATGGACATATATTAATGCAAGATATTCTTTCATTGGCTTTAAGGTCGTCAATGCCAAAACAAGTTATTACGGTTGTTTTTCAGTTATCATCATTTTTCAAGACATTATGTTCTAAGGTTCTTGATCCTCAGGAGCTTGATCAGTTGCAGTCTCAAGTCATACTTACATTATGTCAGATGGAAAAGATTTTTCCTCCTGGATTTTTTACGATTATGGTTCATCTACTCATTCACCTAGCTTCGGAAGCTAAACTTGGTGGACCGGTACACTACAGATGGATGTACCCTATCGAGAGGTAATGCTGTAAAACTTAAATTTTATAATTTATATAACTTTTTTATTATTTAATATGATATAAATATCATACTTTTTGAAGGTATCTTGTACGTTTGAAGGATTATGTACGAAACAAAGCCCATCCTGAAGGCTCAATAGCAGAGGGATATATTGCTGAAGAGTGTTTAACATTTTGTTCAAATATCTCGAAGGTGTTGAGACTGTATTCAATCGACCTCAACGTCATGGTGATACTATGGAGAATACAGATATATACAAATTTGCATCATCCGGAAGATTTATAGAAAAGCTGAAAGTATTGTTCTTGACCATAAATCCATGTCACAAGCACACCGTTATGTATTGCTACATAGTGACATAATATCTGACTATCGCAGGTTAGTCTATCTACACATGGATAATACTAAATATTAGACATGTTGTTGTCAAACTTATATTTGATTGTCATGCAGTAAATTTTTATCTGTACAACGACAAGCCAATCATTCCACTCGTCCTAATCCAAGGATTGAACAAAGATGGTTGGTTGAGTTATTCCCTAATTGGCTTGCCAATCAGGTTAGTATATATAAGTCGTATAATAATTTTATATATTTTTAACATCGAATAAATGATCGATAATTGATATTATATTTTTTAGGTACCGGTACTGATGGAGAAAAATAGTTCAGCAGAATTAATTGCACTTGCCAGAGGTCCAAATTATATTGTGAACAAATATAATGGTTTTATTATAAATGGCTTTAAATTTCATACCAAGGAGTGCGAGAAACTTAGAAAAACTCAGAATAGTGGTGTTATGGTTGAAGCAGATGGAAAATCTTATTATGATATACTTAAAGATATTTTAGAGTTGGATTATTATGGAAATTTTAAAGTTGTATTATTTCGATACGATTGGGTGGATATAAATACACCGAGAGGTTTGAAAAAGGACTCAAACGGATTCGTACTTGTCAATTTTTCAAGATTGATACATACGGGTGTGTTATTGAAGGATGATCCATTTATCTTTTTATCTCAAGCTCGACAGGTTTTTTATGTACAAGACTCGAAAGATAAAGAATGGGCTACTATTATTAAGACAAAACCCAGAGACTTGTATGACATGGAAAAAAGAGTGGAAGAAGAAGATGATGATACTTACACTCAGTGTATGCCTTATAATATTGTACCGGATGATCATATAAATGATACAACCATTTTGGTTAGGTTGGATTTCGAGAAAGGTACAATTGGTTGATTATGACAAGTAAGTAGTTTGTAAGACGGTTTACATTTTTTGCATTAATGATTATGTTATCTTTTAAATTGCAATTCATTTTCGTTATAATTTGATTATAATGTTGACTGACTTGTTTTTAAATAATGCAGCTTAGGTACACCATGCCTCGAAGGAAGCGATTAGCAGATGTACAGTTTCAGTTTTTCCAGACCGAGGCTGGTACTTCTTCAGTACAACAGCCCGAGGGCAGTCGATCAGTTTCACATCGGTCTGATGGCAGTCCCTCTATTTCTGCACATCAGCCTCAGGACGACGTTATTCCCTCCGAGTCTGCACATCACGATCCTTCTATGGATCATCCTGATGACGAGCCTATCGTCGATGATATACAGATACAGGGTACATAATTTTATAATTCTATCTCATTTCAATTCATGCATATGCAATAGTTTTGATATACAATGTTCTGTATTTTTTTTTTTGTAGATGGATCCGGGAGACTCAGGCATAGGCGAGGACCCACATTAGTCCGTAATGTGTGGCAGTTACTTGAGGGTGAGAGGATAGTGATAGAGTGCAACAAGCTAGGGCAGCCTATTAAGAAAGCTGCTAGCTTGTTGACTAGCTTTCTGAGGACAGTAGCACGCCGTGGTCAGCTATGTCCCCTGAATTATTCGAAGTGGAACGACATGCTTCCTGCATATAAAATAGAAATGCTACGAGTTGTGCAGGTAAAAAAATTAATATATTATTTTATATCTTAGGTTTTTAACAATTGAATTGCTTTTTTCATTTAATATTTATTTTATTGTTTAATTAAATTGTAGAGCAAGTTCGTTATTCCTTCATATTCATCTGAATTTGTGCTTAAGTCTCTCAATCACAAGTGAAAAGAATATAGGGCGAAGTTGAAGAGAGACTACAAGCTAGAGGGTAGGACAGAGGAGCAGGTTGTAGCTACCTATCCTCCTGATGTTCACCCTCATCAGTGGATGGAGCTGGTGCACTATTGGTTCTTCGAGAGGGCACAGGTTGTGTAGCATCATCAAACACTTCGAAATTTATTAATTTTCACTTGTTATAATTATATTTATACAATATATAACATTGTTTTAATTTTATTTTGCAGACGTATTCTGATATTGGTAGAGCTGCACGAGCTGCTCAGTCTGTTCCTCATACAGCAGGGTCCAAGAGTTATGCACGGCTCAGACATGAGTTTGTATGTTTCTCATCCCATAATACTTTTAGTATACTTTTAGTTTTAACATCATGTATCATCATGTATCATGCATGTGCCATGTATAATGGTACGGGGATATAAGATGTGTTATTTTGAATTTTTTTGTAATATTTATTCTTTATATAGGCTGATCAGCAGGGGAGGGAGCCTGGTGAGGTGGAGTTCTATCGGATAACTCACGTTCATCAGGATGGCAGTTTTGTTCGGGACGAGTCCAGATATATATATGTATTTTTTTATTTATGTTATATTATGATTTATATTTTTATTTTTATTAAGTATTAATATATGTGTTTTTTGTAAAATATAGAATAGGGCTACCTCTATGATATCCGAGCATGCTAGCGAGGGTTCATCATCTACACAGAGCAGTCGCATCGAGGCCGAGGTATTCTCGGAGTTGATGGGACCAGAGCGTCCTGGACGAGTGAGGGGTTATGGGATTGGAGTTATCCCTACTCAGTTATCTGAGGTGCGTAGATATACTCGGGATACTAGAGAGAGTCATGATCAGTTATATGTTCGTCAGCTCCAGGAGGAGATAGCAGAGCTCCGACAGACACGTGATGCAGACAGAGCAGAGATGCAGACCATTAGGTCTCAGCTAGAGCATGTTACATCTGTGCTGCATATGTTCATGTCATCTCAGGTAAGTAATTATTTATTAATTTTGTATGTATCTAATAATTTAGAATATATATAATGTATGTATTATAATTCCTAATGTATATCTTGCAGGTTCCTGGTACATCTGCGAGCCGCAGACCTGACGACGACCAGCCTCCCACGGATCAGTGATGCTAGATGGTTTTTTTTATTATTTATGTATGTCTTTTTGTTTATTTGAACTTGGATTGATATGTTTATATATATATATATATATATAACTTTTTATATTTGGTTTGTATTTGTGTTTGTGTATGTTGGATGTGATATGTGATACATGTTTGAATATTTTCATTTGTTTGTGTATGTTGGATGTGATACAGGTTTGAATGTTTCATTTTCATAATGTATACAGGTTATGGATTTGTATATATGGCTGTTTATTATTTTTTTTTAAAAAAAAATCTACCGACGCTTTAAAGCGTCGCTAGGTTTGGACCTGGCGACGCTTTAAAGCATCGCTATACCTGGAACTGGCGACGCTTTAAAGCGTCGCTAGATTTGGTGTCTAGCGATGCTTTAAAGCGTCGCTAACTGGCGACGCTTTAAAGCGTCATTAGGGTTTAGTCTAGCGACGCTTTAAAGCGTCGCTAGAACTGAAACTGTCGACGCTTTAAAGCATTTGCTAAAACTGGAACTGGCGACGCTTTAAAGCGTCGCTAAATGCCGACGCTTTAAAGCGTCGCTAGATTTAAAACTAGACGCTTTAAAGCGTCGATAAATAAAAATTTAGCGACGCTTTAAAGCGTCGGCAAATGCCGACGCTTTTTTCAAGTGCGGGCAGGTTGCGTCCTAACGCTTGAATAGGCGACGCTTTACAAAACGTCGGGAGATTATTTAGCGACGCTTAAAAGTGCCGGGAAACTTCCAAAAAAGCGTCGGTAAAGCCCAGATTCACTGTAGTGTTTATAAGATGTGAAAGAAGAAAGTGAGCGTGATGACGGAGCTAGAGCTCTACTAGCTTTCATGGACGTGTTAAAATGTCTTTATAATGTTGAAAAATGATAATAATTATGAAAGCATGCTTGGTCCATCTATGAAGAATGAATTCTGTGGTGGTCTTCCATTTTTCTTTCAATCCTTTCCTTTCTTTAAACTGTTGCTTATAGCTGAGCTTCCATCGTTCGATTCAAGCAGGTGATTGTGATGCATTGGCGAAGTTCCCTCAATTGGACTATAAGAGGGATTGGTTGTGCCTATGGCTGCTATATATGATGAATGGTAATGAAACAATATTAAAGTTGGCATGCACCATACCAAACGGAGCTAAGAATATCTCAGTGGGAAAGGATAGTGGACATCATTTAAGTTGTCATTTTGAAGGTTGATATTATTTAAGTTCTCATCTCCAACGGGTATGGCACCAGTTTACCTTCTATCTTATTTTCAACATCCATATATACTGTAGTAGAAAGTTAAGAGAAATCAACTTCTTTCGTCAAAAAAAAAAAAAAAAAAAATCACCAACTGCAAGTCAATTTCTTTCATCGATCTCATGAGAGGCACGTTTGCTAGTGATCAGTATGTGACCAAATTTAGGCCAAATGCAAGTTAGAAATGAGCATTATGGTAGGATGAACCCATCCAAATTTCATTGACTAATAAAATAAAGGTGAAGTGCATCAGAAGATATTTAGGGATTTTGAAGGAACTTGAAAACTAATCCTACAAAAACTCATGTTTTTTAACAATGATAAATTTGGTTAGAAAACTTTTAATTTCATCATTAAATATTTTTAGTGCTAAAAAATATTTCATCACTGGATCACTAAAGACATGGTGACTAAAAGTATTAACGAAAAAATATAAAATCATTAAAAATACTACTATATATATTAGTGAGGAGAGTTTATCACTAAAAGCCTGAATTCTCGAAGCGCAACGATCACTTAATATGAGCACCAAGCTAAATTATGAATGCTTGGTTGTTAATGCTTGTAGCTATGCATTTGTAATCAAATCAAACTTCAACTTTAGTACTTAGAATACTTACGGGGACTAGAATTCTCATAATAACTTTAATTATGAGAATACCTAGCTTTAATTTTAAGGATTTTGAAGGTAATTGGAGACAATGGTCTCTTAAAACAAGCTCCTAGATTTGCAAGCGCGCGTCGGTTCGTTGTCAATTCTTGTAGCAATGAATTTATAAACTTGAAGAGTAGCATTCTAGCTATCATTGCACACCCTTCTTGTTTTTTTTTTTTTTATGAACGGTTGTATTCAAATTAAGATCAAACAGGAAAACAATCCAAAAATCCGAAAGTACAATATCCCTGAAGGCCCGAGGGAAACCCCCAAGATCGGTCCATAAAACCTGACCCAAATCATTGCACACCCTTCTTTGGTTATTGGTTTTGTAGGCAATTCAATAGAAAATTATTATACAGTTCAGAGTATTTGAGCTCGCTTTTGATGGCTTAGCAACTTGACATTCAACTACACCTTGTTTTCCACTAATCCTGGGATTTGCGCCATCGCCCTTAAACTGCATGATAGGAGAACCTTAATCATCCATAAAATGGGATCGGTTAAGGTTTTCCATTTTGATACCAAACTCAGTACCGGTACGTAATATCTTGGTACAATATCGGTGCAGCAAATATAATTATCAATTCAGCATGCTAATAGTCGATACATCTCCCATACTACATCTTGATTGGGTATTGATTAGTATGATATGTTCACTACATGTCAGTACGGGACGATACAACATACCATACCTGTAGCATTATAAGATCTTTTCAATTATATTAATCATTTTAGCACATCTCATGTGAGATAGGATATTAATAATATTATAATCCTAGAAGTAATTGAATAAAAATTTAATGAAATTAGCAATATAATACATCATAAATTAGATGTACACTAAAATACCATGATTCTCTCAAAAAGCCAAGATGTGGTCTTTGAGAGAATGAGAGATCTACAATGATACTACCAGAATATAATATAAATCCCAAGGTTTATAAGAAATTAATCATATAACTTTTCAAGTTCCACGAGGCTCCCATACGTACACCACCCAAGAAAACTATAAGATAAGTCAGAAATAAAAAATAATGCAAGAAATTCCAACATGAGTTGCTAACTGATTCATGATAAAAATCCAAAACTCATAACAAATTTGCCAACATTAATTGATGACACACAAAGAATCAAATTGGACAAGAGCTATGTTAAAAGAAAATATCAAGAAAAAAATCATATAGAAAATTCTCCTTTAAATTAAAAAATATAAAAAATAAAATCAGTAATTTTCAATTACAAAATAAAAAATATTTTGAGCATATATACCATTTGTTCTATCTTTCATCTTCCCTTTACTATCCTAAAAAATATTTTATTCAATTACAAAATAAAAAATGATTCGAGCATATCATTTGTCCTACCTTTCACCTTCCCTTTAGTACCCTAAATAATTTGTTAAAGTATTAGAGATAATTTAGACAATTAAGGACTTATGAAAGGTGAACCATAATAGGTTTAGAGTGTAAACGGTCAGTGATAAAAATTAATAATTTTCTGCCATTCCCTTCAAAATATGACCTAAAAATAAGAATTTTATAAACATATATATAGAACCAAGTCTCAAGTGGATTACATATGTTTTTTATTTGTCCAATTAAGCAATTATATAACCAACATTTAGCTCAAACTCTGTTAGTATTTAACATGATTATTTCAAATTGCTAATGCAAGAGTCATGTCTTCGATGCTTCATTTCATTCCTTTAACATGCTTCATTTTATTGTAATGCTAATTTGGCATGACTTTGCATTATAATAAAATAATGAGATTTATTGACTAATGATACAAAAAGAAATTGGTCAAATAAGATAACTATTTTTCTTGTTATCTTGTTTATCTTATAAATATTTCTTTTAGTTTCAGCTAGTAGTTTCTATAGCATTAGAAATTTATGAAATATTGGATGACGTCATAATCCCTAAATTATCTAAATATCTATTTGTGCTTCTTTTTTTGGTAAGAAAGGGGAGCTAAAATTCAGTTTCTTGTATATATATATATATATGCATCTAAACAAGTAGAGGAATTAAAAACAAAAGCAAAAGAAGAAAAAATTAAAACAATAGATAATAACTCCAAAGAAGTTAAAAAAATGATATAAAAACTCAAATACTTCATAGCACATCAAGTATTCTTTTCTTTAAATAAACCGGTTTGATTTTATGGTATCCCTGATTACAAGCAAAGGAGTGATCAATGAAATCGAGCTTAAATTTATGCAAAGCAAGTGATCAATATTTTTTTGATAAGATTCTAAATCATTACAAAATATAATATAATATTATATATTATTCAATTGATGGATGAGATTCGAATGTCCCATCATCATGTAATGAAGAAAAGTAACCATTATTCATAAATATATAAAGCTTTTAATGTAAAAATTTAAAATAAATATATGAATTTATTAATAGACTTACCTACTATGATGGTTGTGATAATGAGACCAACTGATTGTGCAGATGCGAGTCCTGGAGAATGTCAATGACTGTATCATGGATAGTATCCTAGAAGCTCTGAGATCGCTGGGCAAGAATACAGGTCACGATATCCTCGACATATTCATCACCTCATGTCTGGGTTATTGGGACCTGAGATGAGGAAGCCGAAGAACAGCGAGCTACTGAAGGGTCAAGGCTATGCTCGAATCCTATGACCTGGCTCATACTCACCCTTCAAGTGGCCCCGAGATATCCCTCTAGATCAAGGAGGGGTAGAGAGGACAGGTCTTCACCCTGCCATGCTATGATGTACTTCACGTAATCTACTTATACACTTTACAAATTGATTAGTCTAATTTATACATCGATATAATAAAAATTAATACTTAAAGTTTTAAGTTATTACCATGATACATCAAGATCTTGGATCTAAGAAATCACCAATCATGCTGGGTTGGTGTGTGGCCTCCCATAACTACAGCTATCTTGGTGCACGACCCACCTACACTATAGTAAAATAGAGTTTTCCCGACCGTTTTCTCTCGATGCTTCAGTGAAGCGTCGGGAAGACTCAGGAACCCGCCGACACTTTTTGGAAGCATCGGTAATCTCTGAAACCCGCTGACGCTTTTAAGTGTCGGTAATTCATCATGTTTACCGACGCTTATAAGCGTCGCCACCCAGGAATCCGCCGACGCTTTTGAAAAGTATCGGTATGCTCCTCAACAAGCCGACGCTTTTAAGCGTCGGCAATTCCTGACCAGAAATCCATCGACACTTTTGAAAAGCATTGGTATGCACTTCAACCCGCCGACGCTTAAAAGCATCGACGGAATCAGCGTCGCCAGAATCCCCTCTTTTCCCCCGATCGAGTCCTAGATCAGCCGCCCTAACCCTTTTCTTCCTCCTCCCTCTCCCTCATCCTTCATCTCCGGTGCACTGCCCTCCTCCCTCTGCCTCCTCCTTCATCTCCGGTGCACTGCCCGAGCCGACGACCACCTCCTCCCTACGGCCCACCGATCGAAGCCCGTCCCTCCCTTTTCTTCCTCCTCCCTCTCCCTCCTCCTTCATCTCCGGTGCGCTGCCCGAGCCGACGACCACCTCCTCCCTACCAGCCCACCGATCGAAACCCCTCCCTCCCTTTTCTTCCTCCTCCCTCTCCTCCTCCTTCATCTTCGATGCGCTACCCAAGCCGACCACCACCTCCTCCCTACTGGCCCATCGATCAAAGCCCCTCCCTCCCACCCATTACCCTACCTGCTCCACCGACCAGGTAAAGCAAGAAAAATCCCACAGGTTAATTTTTTTTTCTTATTCATGATTACTCTCGCATAAATCTATGATTTTTGTTTATGGAATTTCGGCCCCCTACCCAAAAAAACAGGTTAGGATTGGATCAGAAATCTTTGAATTATTGAAATGAGGCTTAGATTGGGTCATTGATATTCAATTTTGACTGAACGTTCAACAAATGCAATATATTCTTTGCTCAAGGCTTTAAGTTATGAATTTATGAAATTAATCATCTATCTTCATAGTTGAGTGACAATATTTAATTACATGTTAACTGTTTATTAACCTTAGGAGAATGACAACTATTTTAGCAAAGTCAATGGTGTCAATATATGTGATTGCTTGGATTTGAGTATGGTCTTCGTTTAAATATTGGACACATACAGATGCATGCACATATCCTTTTAATGTCGACAGAATGGCATTAAAGATAATGCATGATACCTTCTTACATAATATATTTTTTTGAGAGAATTTTACATGATATCTTTTTAGTACAGTCAATTGCAGTCCAATTTATATACATGTTTCTTATGGTTCATGATTACTTATTGTTAATTTGATTCAATCAGAAAGATCTACTACATTGACAAAATAAGTTTCAACGTGAGTTGATGTAGGTCGATATTTGGATCAAACATGCTGACCGGATTCAGACATAGATCAGGTTTGTATAAGGTTAGAACTCGGTCCAAGTCAATCTCTAGTTCTGGCCCTATACATGGATCGAAATTGTGATAGAGGCTAAAAGTGCACATTAGAAAATATATTAATTTTCATTCTAGATATGTGCATACCCTAATGTCTTATTGCCCAAAAAAAAAAGTGGACTGATGATCTCAAGTTAATCTTCCTGCATACCCTAAGAACATTCGAGATATGGTTTTAGAATTTGTCCAAATTTAAGCTTGTGTCAATCATGCACATCTTGGTAGAATGTCTAGTTTCTATTAAGAATTGTATGGAAGGTTCGAATAAATAATAGAAAAAATAAATTATTTTTATTTAAATAATTGAGTGCAAGAAATGTAAGCTTAATATGAATAATGGAGTACGGGAAATGTAAGTTTTTGCTAAACTTAGCTTCAACATGTCCTCTTCATCTCCTGAAATTAAAAATGGTATAAATAATTGAGTCTAAGAAAATGTAACTTCAACTTTAGTTTTAGCATGTACATACATTAAAACCTTATGATTGCACTCTTCATCCCTTTAAAAAAATGGTATCAGCTAGCTAATGCTAACAAACCCTCGCAACTTTTCACTATATTTCTAGGCAATGGTTTATCATACATAGGGCTAATCCCCATTCTCTACCATGATTAATTTTACTCCTAAATTAAGGTATTAACCATCTTTTATTGCTCGCAACAGGTATTATAAAATGTGGCCTACCGTTTGTTTCATGCTTCTGATACATATATTATTTACGATAATCGTAAGTAGTGAAAGCTCTTTTCCTTGGACAACCTGGTCTAGTTTTTTTTTCCCTCTAGAAACAATAATAGGCCTTACAGACTGCCACAAACCATCTTAAAATAGTACGTGTTTCATGTATTAGTTTGTCAGACAGTATGTAAGGTTATCCCCATCAATGCATAGCCGAAATATATTTCATGTGAACAAAGTAGCACCTACAGGTTTGTATTTCACTATGTTATTCTGTTCTTACATTAGGTTTGAGTTTATGGTTTTCAAAAAGTCATCTTGATTCTTCTAAAGTCATATAATTATACTAGTCTAAGTACAGGAGTCAGGGTTCAAGCTTAAATAACTTGGTAATTGCACACTACTAAAAAAAATATGCTTTACCTGTTTTGTTGTCTTTTCATATCAGGTGCTTGACTGCTTAAAGAGTAAAGAAGCTTTGTAATCAATTTTAAAATTGGTTTAAGGTTTGTATATGGAGGCTATGATGATTATACAATGTATGTTTGGCTGATTCAACTGTTTCTAATGGCAACAATCTTGGATGACCTTCTTTTGTAGGCAACCGATTGTAGTCATTTTGATTTAGTTGCAGATTAAATAGTATATAACTGAGCCTCCTCCTTATTTTTTATTATTTATTGTTCTTTTTCTTAGTAGATGATTTATGTTTCTTTATAAATTTTTCAGTATATATCTGCATCTTACTGAACATGTTATGTTTTAAGGTTAGTTTCATTATTGCAAATCTTTTATTTCAATACCATCGGTAGCTTTGTTACGATCAATTATAATTTTTTAAATATTTTTTAAAAAACTTGCATTGCATAGAAATATAGACCCGTCAATTGATTAAAGTACATATTCTACAGGATCCATACAATTATTTAATTTTTGTACGGATGGGAGAAATATGTACAGTGATCAATTGAATGTCCAGTTTGGACAGTTTGAGAATTGCAAATAATTTTATAGGTGCTTACAGTAATAAATAGTACGGATAGAGTTGCAGATATATTTCGGATATCATTTTTTTTAGTTCTCCTCATACATATTTATTTATATGGGGAGAACTAAGAAAAAATACTGTCGAAATTTTTCTGGAACTTCTATTGCGTATCCTTTGGTTACTATAAATAACCTATATAATTAATGCAATTCTTGAATGGGATAGGACCTCTTTACCTATTAGTTAGTGATAGGATGCATTTAATAATACTATAATTGATGTATTGAATAAACTTATTTTAAATTTATTCTGTTCTTATCAATATTTGTTTATTTCAATTAGTTTTATCTTACAATGGATAAGAGTTGGATAACTAAACCTAAAAATAGCAAAGAATATCTGGATGGAGTACAGAATTTCATTAAATTTGGTATGGAGAGAAGTAGTATCAATGGAAAAATTTTATGTCCATGCCGAAAATGTGTAAATTCTAGTTCTCTATATCCAAATATTGTTGAAGACATTTGTATGGAATGATTTTTTAAGAGGTTATACTGAGTGATTTTTTCATGGAGAGTCAATGTTACAATCTACATGTAACCAAACCTCTAACATGGAACATATACCTGATTTTGGATCCAATAACCAACAAAAAATCTTGCAAGAGATGATGATATCAGGGGTTTGCTCAAAGATGCTTTTGAATATGGTGCTCAACATCCTGGAGATTGCAGTGGAGGACATGTAGCAGCTGGGTTACCTGAGGATCCTATATTTACTGAATCAATACATGATGGAGAGCCGATACCCCCAACTAATGTTGGAACAGATCGTTATCAAAGTTGATAAGAGATGCAGATCAAGAATTATATGCCGGTTGCAAGAACTTTTCAAAAATTTCTTTTCTTGTGCATTTGTTTCATATAAAATACTTGAATGGATGGTCTGGCAAGAGTTTTACTATGTTGCTCAAGTTGTTAAAGGATGCATTTCCTGAAGGTACTAGTTTACCAACATCTTGTTATGAAGCCAAAAAACTAGTAAAGAATTGGATCTTGGATATGAAAAGATTCATAGCTGTCCAAATGATTGTATATTATATCAGGGAGAACATGCCGATCAAGACTCATGCCATGTGTGTGGATGTTCATGATGGACGAAGCAAAAAGAAAATGAGAGTGAGGGATTAGATGAATTGGATGCAACACAAATTAAACAAAAGCCGGCGAAGTTATTATGCTATTTTTCTCTTGTACCTAGATTGAAAAGGATCTATGCATCATCAAAGATAGCTTCATCAATGAGATGGCATGATGAAAGCTGTACAAAAGATAAAATGCTGAGATACCTAGCGGATAGTTTAGCATGGAAAGCATTTGATGACAGACAACCTGATTTTGCATATGATGCTCGTAATGTTAGGCTGGGTTTAGCCAGTGATGGGTTCAATCTATTTCGGACCTTAAGTTCTGTCTATAGCACCTGGCTAGTTATTCTGATTTCTTATAATTTGCCACCATGGATATGCATGAAATAGTCTTCACGTATTTTATCAATGGTCATTCCAGGTAATAAGGGTCCAGGCAATGATATAGATATTTTCTTACAACCTTTAATAGATGAATTGAAATAACTGTGGGAGCGTATCAGTGCAATTGATGCTTGAATGGCCAAACATTTAATCTGCTGGAAGCTCTATTATGGACTGTTAATGATTTTCCTGCATATGCTAAATTATCTGGCTGGAGCACTAAGGGACGAGTTGCATGTCCTTCTTGTGGTGAATCAACCCATTCAATTTGGTTAAAACATGGAGGAAAGTTCTGTTATATGAGACATCATCGATGGCTGGAGGCAAATCATCCATTTCGATTTAGAAAGATTTATTTGATGGTACTATAGAGTTAGGATATGCTCCAATTCTACCTTCTGGTTCTGATATTCGTAGACAAATGCTTGGTATCTGACATAGTTACGGCAAGATGACAAAGTCCTCTAAAAAGCGAGGAAGAGATGATGTCGAGACTTCGGTACAAGAAGAAGTATCGGAGGAAGTCAATACTTGCACCTTAGATACGACAGTGTTCGAGGATCCGGATAATTTCTTTGAAGTTGAAAATGATGATGATATAATCACAGCATCTACCCATCATCATACTAAACAATTATGGAAGAAAGAAAGCATATTCTTTGACTTACCTTATTGGGATCATAATATACTCCGGCATAATCTTGATGTTATGCGTATAGAAAAGAATGTTTGTGATAATTTGATTGGAACAATATTAAATCTTGATGGAAGACTAAAGATGACATGAAAGCGCGTCTTGATTTAAAAGAAATGGGTATCCGACATGAACTTCATCAACAAGTGCTCGCAAATGATAGAACTTATATCCTCATGCATGTTATACAATGTCTAGTCGAGAAAAAGATCTCTTCCTGATAGTTTTAAAGAATATCAAAGTTCCTGATGGATATGCCTCAAATATTTCATGATGTATGAATCTGAAAGAGCACAAAATTTCAAATCTTGAAAGTCATGATGGACATATATTAATACAAGATATTCTTTCATTGGCTTTAAGATCGTCAATGCCAAAACAAGTTATTACAGTTATTTTTCAGTTATCATCATTCTTCAAGGCATTATATTCTAAGGTTCTTGATCCTCAGGAGCTTGATCAGTTGCAGTCTCAAGTCGTACTTGCATTATGTCAGATAAAAAATATTTTTTCTCCTGGTTTTTTACGATTATGGTTCATCTACTCATTCACCTAGCTTCGGAAGCTAAACTTGTGGACCGGTACAGTACAGATGGATGTACCCTATCGAGAGGTAATGCTGTAAAACTTAAATTTTATAATTTATATATCTTTTTCATTATTTAATATGATATTAATATTGATAAATATCATACTTTTTGAAGGTTTCTTGTATGTTTGAAGGATTATGTACGAAACAAAGCCCATCCTGAGGGCTCAATAGTAGAGGGATATATTGCTGAAGAGTGTTTAACATTTTGTTCAAGATATCTCGAAGGTGTAGAGACTATATTCAATCGACCTCAATGTCATGGTGATACTATGGAGAATACAGATCTATACAAATTTGCATCATTCGGAAGATTTATAGGAAAAAGAAAGTATTATTCTTGACCATAAATCCTTGTCACAAGCACACCGTTATGTATTGCTATATAGTGACATAATATCTGATTATCGCAGGTTAGTCTATCTACACATGGATAATACTAAATATTAGATATGTTGTTGTCAAACTTATATTTGATTGTCATGCAGTAAATTTTTAGCTGTACAAAGACAAGCCAATCATTCCACTGTTCTAATCCAAGGATTAACAAAGATGGTTGTTTGAGTTATTCCTTAAATGGCTTGCCAATCAGGTTAGTATATATAAGTCATATAATAATTTTATATATATTTAACATCGAATAAGTGATCAATAAATGATATTATATTTTCTAGGTAACGGTACTGTTGGAAAAAAATAGTTCAGCAGAACTAATAGCACTTGTCAGAGGTCCAAATTATATTGTGAACAAATATAATGGTTTTATTATAAATGGCTTTAAATTTCATACCAAGGAGCATGAAAAACTTAGAAAAACTCAGAACAGTGGTGTTATGGTAGAAGTAGATGAAAAATCTTATTATGATATACTTAAAGATATTTTGGAGTTGGATTATTATGAAATTTTAAAGTTATATTATTTCGATGCAATTGGGTGGATATAAATACACCGAGGATTTGAAAAAGGACTCAAACAGATTCATCCTTGTCAATTTTCATGATTGATACATACGGGTGTTTTTTGAAGGATGATCCATTTATCTTTTCATCTCAAGCTTGACAAGTTTTTTATGTACAAGACTCGAAAGATAAGGAATAAGCTACTGTTATTAAGACAAAACCCAGAGACTTGTATGACATGGAAAAAAGGATGGAAGAAGATGATGATACTTACACTCAGTGTATGCCTTATAATATTATGTCGGATGATCATATAAATGATACAACCATTTTGGTTAGGTTGGATTCGAGAAAGGTACAACTGGTTGATTATGACAAGTAAGTAGTTTATAAGATGATTTACATTTTTGCATTAATGATTATGTTATCTTTTAAATTGTAATTCATTTCCGTTATAATTTGAATATAATGTTGACTGACTTGTTTTAAAATAATGCATGTTAGGTACACCATGCCTCGAAGGAAACGATTATCAGATGTACAGTTTCAGTTTTTCCAGACCGAGGCTGGTACTTCTTCAGCACAACAACCCGTGGGCAGTCGATCATCTTCACATCGGTCAAATGCGAGTCCCTCATTTCTGCACATCCGGTCGATGCTAGTACCTCTCCACCTCATGACGATGCCATTCTCTCCGAGTCTGCACATCACGATCCTCCTATAGATCATTCTGATGACGAGCCTATCGTCGATGACATATAGATACGGGGTAATTTAAGAATTTCATCCCATTTCAATTCATACATATGCAATAGTTTTGATATATAACTTTCTATATTTTTTTGTAGATGGATCAGGAGACTTAGGCGGAGGCGAGGACCCACACTAGTCCATGATGTGTGACAGTTACCTGAGGATGAGAGGATAGTCATAGAGTGCAATAAGCTAGGACAGCCTATTAAGAAAGCTGCTAGCTTGTTACTAGTTTTCTGGGGACAGTAGCACGCCGGGATCAGCTATGTCCCCTGAATTATTCGAAGTGGAATGACATGCTTCCTGCATATAAAATAGAGATGCTACGAGTTGTACAGGTAAAAAAATTGATATATTATTTGATATCTTAGATTTTTAACAATTGAATTGCTTATTTCATTTAATACTTATTTTATTGTTTATTTAAATTGTAGAGCAAGTTGTTATTCCTTTAGATTATTCTGATTTTATTCTTAAGTCTATCAATCGTAAGTGGAAAGAATATAGGACGAAGTTGAAGAAGACTACATGCGAGATGGTAGGACAGAGGAGCAGGTTGCAGCTACCTGTCCTCCTGATGTTCACCCTCATCATTGGATGGAGCTGGTGCACTATTGGTTCTCCGAGAGGGCACAAGTTATATAGCATCATCAAACACTTCGAAATTTATTGATTTTCACTCATCATAATTATATTTATACAATATGTAATATAGTTTTAATTTTATTTTGTAGACATATTCTGCTATTGGTAGAGCTGCACGAGCAGCTCAGTCTATTCCTCACACAGCGGGGTCCAAGAGTTATGCACGGCTCAGGCATGAGTTTGTATGTTTCTCATCCTATAATACTTTTAGTATCTTATAGTTTTAACATCATGTATCATCATGTATCATGCATGTGCCATGTATCATGGTACGGGGTATAAGATATGTTATTTTGAGTTTTTTTATAATATTTATTTTTATATAGGCTGATCAGCAGGGGAAGGAGCCTGGTGAGGTGGAGTTCTATCGGATGACTCACATTCACCAGGATGGCAGTTTTGTTCGGGATGAGTCAAGAGATATATATGTATATTTTTTTATTTATATTATATTATGATTTATATTTTTATTTTTATTAGTAGTGATATATATGTTTTTTATAAAATATAGAATAAGCTACCTCTATGATCTCCGAGCGTGCTGGCGAGGGTTCATCATCTACTCAGAGCAGTCGCATCGAGGTCGAGTATTCTCGGAGTTGATGGGACCAGAGCGTCCTAGACGAGTGAGGGGTTATGGGATTGGAGTTATCCCTACTCAGTTATCTAAGGTAAGTAGATATACTCGGGATACTAGAGAGAGTCATGATCAGTTACATGTTTGTCAGCTCCAGGAGGAGATAGCAGAGCTCCGACAGACACGTAATGCAGACAGAGCAGAGATGCAGACCATTAGGTCTCAGCTAGAGCATGTTACATATGTGCTACATATGTTCATGTCATCTCAGGTAAGTAATTATTTATTAATTTTGTATGTATCTAATTCTTTATAATATATATAATGTATGTATCATAATTCTCGATGTATATCTTGTAGGTTCCTAGTGCATCTGCGAGTCGCAGACCTGACGACGACCAGCCTCCCATGGATCAGTGATGCCAGTTATTTTTTTATTTTTTTTTGTCTTTTTGTTTATTTGAACTTGGATTAGCATTATATATATATATAAATCTTTATGATTGGTTTGTGTTTGTGTTTCTGTATGTTGGGTGTGATACAGGTTTGAATGTTTTTATTTGTTTGTGTATGTTGGATGTGATACAGTTTTGAATGTTTTTATTTGTTTATGTATTTTGGATGTGAACAGGTTCGAAGAATTTTATTTTGATGATGTGTACAGGTTATGTTGTATGTATATAGGTATAGCTATCTGTTTAATTTTTTTTAAAAAAAATTATGCCGATGCTTTAAAGCGTCGCTAGTTTTAAGTCTAGCGACGCTTTAAAGCGTCACTAGGTTTGGACCTGGCGATGCTTTAAAGCATCGCTAGAGTTAGTTTAGCGACACTTTAAAGCATTGCTAGGGTTTAAATTTAGCGACGCTTTAAAGTGCCTCTAGACTTAAAACTAGCAACACTTTAAAGCGTCGCTAAATTTAAACCTTAGCGACGCTTTAAAGCGTCGCCAGGTCCAAACCTAGCGATGCTTTAAAGCATCGCTAGACTCAACTCTAGTGATGCTTTAAAGCATCGGGAAATGCCGATGCTTTTAAAAAGCGTTGGCAGTTGGCATCCCCATGCTTGCATAGGCGATGCTTTGAGAAGCGTCGGGAGGTCTCTTGGCGATGCTTAAAAGCATCGGTAAAGACCAAAAAAAGCATCGCTAAAGCCCTGTTTCACTGTAGTGCTATCATATCCATAATAAATAAATAATAAAATAAATAAATTAAAATATATATATCATCAATTTAATGTAAAATTAATATAAATATAGAATTTTTACTAATCTATTGGACACCACATGCATATCAATCGAGTCGCCAGTATGCTTGATCAGACCTACTAGTGGTATAATTCTGTCATGTCCTTTATCACCTAGTAGAGTAATCTTCATGCTCCACTGGTTGCAGAATGCCTCTTATATGTCTGCCCGCATCCAATGATCCTTGAAAGACTTCTAATCCAAAGGTAAGTCAAAACTGGAGTGCTATCTGGTGATTGCCTGAGACATACAGCCAGCCTACATGTGCCTACCTCCTCGAAGGTCGAATGGCCAACCTTCCAGCCTAAGGAGTCTCAAATCAATAATACTCCTTGAAATAGAAGTAAGCTTTTATTAAATAAATAAAATACAAATATTTTAAAAACTTAAAAATTAAATATATTTAGCTTACCAAGAATATCTTCCAAGCTGCATCACAAGCCCCCGATGGCCAATAAGAGAACTCATTCATCAATTCTGGTATCAATAGATGAATGATCTCGATAACCATCCAAGAAACTCCAGGCTTTCTAAATGTACTACAAAATTAAAATTTAATAATAAGTATTAACTTTAAAATGATTAAATTTTAAATATATTAACATCAAGATGTAGCACTTATGAGCGACTTTGAATATAATTAAGCTCTCTATCCTCTGGCCGGGTCGAAGGTATCGCAAGCCAAGCGGGTCCTCGACCACAACACTGAGTTTGAGAGCCAGTTAATGCTACATGTGATTGTGGGGTCACTGGTGACTCCACGTCCTCTGAACCAAATAGTGAACATCTAATATAAAGAATGTTATATTAGATAATAAAGTATAAAATAATATAAAAAAGAATATCTAAAATTTTAGAATTTATCGCATGATATGAGTGGTATAGAACCATGCGAGATGGCAACATGATCATTCTCTTCTCAAGAGCTTTGTCTTCTAGAGCTCTCTCCTCGATTGGCATAGCTCCGACCTCTAAAAGACATGTTATATAATATCTAAAAGCAAAAATAAATAGATTTACTGAATTAATTATATAATTATGGATGGTAATTAATGATTTAAAATGTTTACAAAGGAAATAGGTAGAGATAAAGTAAGCAAAACAATAAAAAAGAGAACCGAACTCCCTCCCTTTGTGGGTGCTAAAGAAAAGAAGAGGACGAGATGGAAAACAAGGAGATGACAATGATTGGAGAACACTGTCATCAGTTTCTTCTAATGGTTCCCCTCTCTCTCTCTCACTAAGAATTTGAGTTCTTATAGAGTTTTTATTTTTACTTTTTATTTTTTTGGAAGATAAATAGAGCACTCATTAGCGCATGCAAGACAAGTATTTCAAATGATTCAAAATAAGTATTTTTGTTATTGTATATAGTAGTTAAATGAGAAAAAAAGTAAGAAAAGGACTAATAGTAGTGCACACAACAAGATGGTATCTTATTTGCTAACTTTACTTAAAATTGGTCTTAAAATTTCATTTTATTTGCTAAGTTTTACTTTTGAATATAACTAGTTGTCTAGTTTATGTTATTTATCTTAGTAATAGGTTCCATAATTAAAAAAGAAAAGAGATTGAGGAAAAGGTAAAGGAGTTAAACTAGGACGTTGTATAAGGTTAGAAATTTTTGATAAGAGATAATTATTTTAAATTTATTTTACATAGTTAGTAAAATCTTACAAATTTAATTTTAATTTTATTATTTAATATGAATCTATAATTATTTTTACCTGAAATCATGAGATTAATATTTTTTTCATCAGAATATCCTCTCTAACTTCATCATTCGGTTAGTGACAGTAGCAGTGACGTAGTTATCGTACCGACCATTCATATATAATAGCTCCCATTTCAAGGTGAGTGTTAATCATCATGCCTTTGTACCAAATAGCTTAGGCTCTCAAGTTATGCTGTACATGCTGAGATTTGAATCTCATGCATAAAGAACAGGCATCCATGCATACCTAATTAATTAATTAATTAAATTAATATTTAATTAATTAATAAAAAATAAAAAATAATTAAATAATAAATTTATTAAATAAATAAATAAGCATCTAATTAATTAAATAAAAAATAAACATGAAACTAATTAAATAAATAATAAATCTTTTTAAATAAATAAACATCTAATTAATTAAATAAATAAAACATGTAGCTAATTAAGTAAATAAATAAATAATATTTATTTATTTATTTAATCATCATATCGATATACTTGTGAATCCCTTCTTTATGACATCTCATCTACTCGACTATTGACTTTATTCATTATGAAGATTCTAACTCTTTCGTCATCTTTAGTTACATCATTTACTTTATGGGTTAGTCTAATATCATCAAGTGCAATTTCTGGTCATAGATTAATGTATATTTCAATGCATATGAACTACTGACTTTATTCAGTTCATATACATTAAAATATTAATTAATCTATGATCAGAAATTATGCTTGTTAATATTAGGTCAATCCATGACTGTGTAAATAATATAATTAAAGATGAAGAATGAGTTAACATCTCTATAGCGAATGAAGTCAACAGCAAACTAGTTGTTACTCGACCCTTGCACGTGGGCTAGTTATCCTGGATGCCAATTAGGACCTGAGACCTGAGCGCACGGGACAAGCCCCAGCCCTAAAGTTTGCAATGCTACACTATAAATATGAATTCATCAATAACAACAGTTCATATATATTAAAATATTATAATATTATAAAATATGAATTTATCAATAATAGTAGTTCATATATACTAAAACATAATAATATAAGAGGATGACAATAGTCAAATCAGGAGGATGATGACTAAACAATAATCCTGATATACCTGAAAAAAACTTCAAAACTCTATATTAAGGATATGAAGACTTTTATCGACTGAAGGGTTGTACATGATTTTTGAGATGGATCTGAGTGGACAAATGCAATCTTGGACTTCGATTTATGGATTCGACGAATGCCTTGACTACTATGCTGCATTTAATTTTGGCGATTGATGGTTATAAGGAACCAATGGGGCCTTGCACATGGCTCATGCCAATTGGCCTGAAACAATTCAGGATTTTGAAATCTCTATATCCCCTAATATAAAAAGGGGTGTGTTCTCCTCTTTTCATTCTTCACCTACTTTTTTTCTCTTGCTTGTCCTCATACTGTCTCTTTCTCTAATAATTGGCATCTGGTTTTCCTCTTTCCCTCTTTTATTCTTCCTATCATGAATTTTTTAAGCAGTCCTGTGTCATCTCTGGCCATCTCTATCTTCCTTTTTTTGTTTTCTAGTTGGTCTATCTTATCTTGTTTCTTTTTTCACTGGCATGGTGTATTCTAAGAGTTCAGGAAGTGAATGATCATCGAAGGAGAGAGATTCTGGAAGGATAGGATCCAAAAATTCTAAAATTCTAGCAAATGAGCGCATCGAATCAGAGCCCTTTGGGCTTGGTACAAACTGGTCCATACTGGGCTTAGACGGCTTAGTTCGAATCCGAGTCTAGTATGGAGTCATGGGGGAATTCACCAAGATACTCCCCGAATCCGATGACCGAGTGAATAATCTACCTTCGAGTTGGCTCGAAATATATGATGATGCACTCTGAGAAAGCTTGAGGCTTGAGGCATCCATGCACACCTCATTAATTAATTAATTAATTAATTTAATAATTAATTAATAAATAGCTAATTAATTAAATAAATAACTAATTAATAAGCAACTAACTACTTAATTAATCAATTAATTAATTAATTAAATTAATAATTACTTAATTACTTAATAAACTAATTAAATTTATATCTAATTAATTATTTAAATAAATAAATAATAATTTTAATTAATATATTTTTGGTGATAGCTTTATTGCCTCATCGTTGCCATTGCTAATACTCACAAAATCTAAAATAGGTTAGCCCCATAGAGATTGAAGTGCATAGACCAATTGAAGGGACAAGGACGATGACATTGAGATGGGAGCGATAGCACCAGCTTAAGAAGGCGGTGGCTTGCACTAGCAAGGCTATGGTGGGCACTGAGAAGGCGACGGTGGTACCGGGAAGGTGATAGCAGGCACCGAGAAGGCAATAGTAGTAATGAAAAGGTAGCAACGAGCATAGAAAAGGAGGGTGGTAATGCTTAAATCCAGGTAGAGACCTATAAAGCCCGCCTGGTTGCCAAAGGGCATCGTTAATGTTATGGTATTGACTATGACGAGACGTTCTCTCCTATGGCAATGCTCAAATCCATTCGGATCATGCTTCCTTTAGCGATATACTTTGACTATGAAATCTGGCAAATGGATGTCCGAACAGCTTTTCTAAATGGTGAGCTAGAAGATGAAGTGTATATGATACAACCTGAAGGGTTCACATCTACAGACGAGTCAAAGGTGTGCAAGCTTCAAAGGTCTATCTATGGACTGAAACAAGCATCACGGAGTTGGAACATGTGATTTGATAAGTGTATCAAGTCGTATGGCTTTATTAAAAATGGAGAAGAACCTTGTATTTACAAATGGGTTAATGGTTCTATGATAGTGTTCCTTGTGTTGTACATTGATGACATTCTCTTAATTGAGAATGACATCTCAGCACTACAAGGAATAAAGGTCTGCTTATCATCTCAGTTCTCTACGAAGGACTTGGATGAAGCCTCTTACATACCGGGTATAAAGATCTATAGAAATAGATCTAAGAGACTTCTGGGACTGTCCCAGTCTACGTATATCAGCATAGTGGTGAAACGGTTCAGCATGAAAAATTTCAAGAAAAGCTATCTCCTGATAGGCACTAGAATTGCTCTCTCCGAAAGGGATTGTGCGATGATAAATGCATAAAAATTAAATATTAAAGCATTAAGTTATATATTAAATTATCATTATTTAATTAAATTTTATATTTTTATGTAGTGTTTTAGATGATTGAACTCCACCAACATGAAGAGCATAATTTTTGGGATCCAATGGCGTGAGTGGCATGCGAATCGGACTTGAATTGAGCTAGGAATTAAATTTTGAAAGATTAATACAAGGAATAGCACGATTTTTAAAGCATGGGATTTAAAGCAATGGTTCAACGTGAACCAACCAAATGGGTTCACGAAGCATCCAACGGTCCACCAACATCCATTACAGCGGTCCACGGAGCAGAGCCGCGGAGCATAGGCCAAATGAAGAACCGATGTCGCCGGGGGAAGTCGCCGGGATCTTCCTCACGGCCGGAGAAGCCATGAATCGCCGGAAAATCCCATCTTCAACGCGCTGCCTCCTTGTTGCAGTCCGCCGGCCGTCCTCCACCTCGCCGCCTCCACTCCGGTTATCTTCCTCCCATGGCCGTTCTCCACCGCCATCCGCCGACATCAACGTCTTTTCCCTGCGTTCCAGATCGCCGCCCATCTTCCCATGAGATTCATCACCGTGCCCCTCTCTTCACCGGCTCCCCAAGCTTGCCACTGCTCCGTCCTTCGTTCGCTGCACCATTCACCATCACTGCCTGCACCAGCCGGTCTCCATCAAGTTGATGCCTCCTCCTTCAAGATCAGTCCTCCGTCTGAGTTTCCCACCACCGTTGGGCTTTATCAAGCACGTCTCCTTCGAGCTTCCAAACAACCGCCTGCTGCTCCTAATATTGGTCAAGAAACTTGTCCGAAGGTTGGGAGATTGGATGTCCGAAAGGAAAATAAATCAAAAGAGATTCACTACAGTCTGTGATAACATCGCAGGAGTTTGAAATTCGTTGGGAAATTTAATGTCCGAAGGAAGAGAATCGATGACGGATAACATCGAACAAGTCGAGTCGTTATGGGATAACACCAAATACGGTGATGGAGTTTGTCACGGGAGCAATGGTAGAGACCTGGAAGCAACCAGAGAAGAGTCCGACGCAAATACCCCAAGCACTCTTTCCCTACGAGGGACTGCGGGAGCCTGAAAAAGGAGAATTATTTTTCCGAGCCTTAGTGTCTTCCTGCGGGAGGCTGAGGCAGAGTTCAGAGTTTTATTTTTCCGAGCTTTATTCTCTTTCACCGAAGCCAGAAACCCGTCATTTTTTTCCTTTCTTCTCCCCTTTAGTTATTTTATTTTTATTTTTATTCTAACTCCAAGCCTGTTAATTGCTTAGAAGTTAAATAATTTGTAACCAGATTTGATCAGAAATAATTTTTTTTTAAAATTCTTTTCTTATATTTTTTAATTTCAGCATTAAGATAGATTACATTATTACAATTTATTTTATGTTATTTAAATTCCTGTAATTATGATAGTTTTTATTTTTATATTTACATCTGCAATTTAAATTTCTGCAAGTAGTATAATTGATTTTATATCTTTTTATTTTATTTTATTTTTAAAATTTTAATATTATGTATGGTTAAGTAAACCTTTTGGGATTGGCGATGAAGCTATACCATGATTAGAAGCCCTTCTTGTATTTCTTTTCGGACTTTAATTTTTAAGAGTTTATTTTCCGTTTTAAACTTCTTGTAAAGAGACTTGATGAGCTATAGTTGGATTTCAATCCTTCATAGTTCATTCTTGATTCAGTGCAAGAAGGACGAAAGATAGATGTCTCAATAATTTATTTTTTCTTTCTTTTTTTTTCTTGTAAAATCTTGATGGGTTATAGTTGAGTTGAATCTTTTCATAATCCATACTTGGTTATTACAAAGGAGAAAGTTGAAAGGTTTTATAAAAGAAATCCTTAGAATAGTTTTCGAAATCATTGGTCTAGTGGATTCGAAAGTCCTGGATCTTTAAATTATATATTCTTTTTATTTGATTAATTTGGCATATTTTTTTGTCAGGCTACCTAAGCTAAGGTTTGAACACAGTTTAAAACCCATTTTCTCGTGGGGTCGACCCGTACTCGTCGGACGTGCTACTCTGCACACCGTGCGCTTACGGTATAATTAGAAAATACACATCAAGTTTTTGGCGCCATTGCCGGGGATCTGGTTTGTGTTTAATTGTGTTTTAAATTCTTGATTTAACTTTTGTTTAATCTATTTTATTTTAAAGCTGGTGAGTGCTGGAAGCCAGGTAAGTTTAAATTATTATTTTCTTTTAGCATCTTATTTTATCTCATCTTATCTTAGTTTATCTTAGCTTATCTTAGTTTAGTTTTTAATTTAAATTTGTTTGGTTTCCCTTTCATTGTGCATAGCATATTTAAATCATTTTAAGGGCTTCCTTAGCCCACAAATCAGACTCCTTCATTTGCATTAACCCAAGCCTCTAAATAAAATTAATTAGACGTTGACTCTACGGGCATCCGAGCTCAATAGGACAAGAAGATCTAAGGGTTATACCAAGCCATATTCAATCATTAAATTGGTGTCTAGGAAAGTGGTTCAGGGATTAGTCTCGAAGGAAAGTGCTCTGGTTCCGCTTACCTGGCTAATTTTTAATTGGTGTATAAGGCAAGCATCAAGGGGACCTTTGCTAACCTTACACTTACCTGGCCAATTTGGTGCATTAGTTGAACTTGGAGTGCCCAAAGGTTAACTTGGAACAGTTAGAAGCTGTCTAGATTTAGGTTATCTTAGGATAGAATTAATTTATGTGAAACTTGTTTGATAAAAAAAAACATATAAAAATATATATATTAAAAATTTAAAAAATATATATATAAATCTAAAATTTAGAAAAAATTGAGGAGTAAATTCTCGAATTCCTATTTGGAGAAGATTATCAGGACGACTAAAACTGATCCAATTCCTGTTTTAGATCCAACAATGGATATTGTGAATCAACCCCAAACCCTTAAAGATTTATGTTATGTAGTTGGTTCCGTCCAACCATCTTGTATAATGTTGCCACAACCCACTGTAAACAACTTTGAAATTAAGCCTCAAATCATTAATATACTTCCAAAATTCACTAGAATAGAGGATGCATATTTATTCATTATGGAATTTGAAGAGGTTTGTGCAACAAGGAGATTGCAATAGTTGACTGAGGACGAAATCAATCTGAGATTAATCAACTTTGCCCTTAAGGATAATGCTAAAAAATAGCTTTATAGTCTTCCAAATCAATCTATCACGACCTTGGGAGGGTTTTGTTAAAACGTTCCTAAAAAAATATTTTTCTCATCATAAGACAACTAAGATTAGAAATGAAATAAACCAATTTTATCAATTAGCTGGTGAGTAGCTGGTGAGTCATTCTGGAAATATTTTGACAATTTTAAGAATCTCTTGACCCAATATCCGCACCATGGAATAGAAACTTGGAAATTATGCCAAATCATTTATGAGGGTTTAGATTCTAATTCGAGAATCATGCTAGAGTCCATGTGTCAAGGCCAATTCATGTATAAAGAACCCAATAAAGCCTGGCAATTCTTAGAAGACCTAGCTGAGAAAAGCTTACAATGGGAAACAACTAGGGAATCAGAAAGATCCACACCATCAAGAGGTGGAATCCATCAAATTCAGACTACCTTAGCTGCTGAAGCCAAAATTGCAACACTGACACGTAGGTTAGAGGCCTTAGAACTTCAGAGATCAGGATTAGAAGCATTTTCTTGGATCTTTTCTAGAGCTCTAATTTTTAAGAGTTTTTTTTTCTATTTTTGAACTTCTTGTCAAGAGACTTGATGAGCTATAGTTGGGTTTCAATCTCATAGTTGGGTTTCAATCCCTTCATAATTCATGCTTGATTCGGTGCAAGAAGGACGAAAGGTAG
This sequence comes from Areca catechu, assembly GCA_021397845.1. Taxonomy (NCBI): domain Eukaryota; kingdom Viridiplantae; phylum Streptophyta; class Magnoliopsida; order Arecales; family Arecaceae; genus Areca; species Areca catechu. Next base: position 156,679,036 of record CM038050.1, on the reverse strand, counting down.
ATGGCTCAATAATTTATTTTTCGTTTCTTTCTTTTCTTGTAAAATATTGATAGGTTATAGTTGAGTTGAATCTTTTCATAATCCATACATGGTTAAGGAAGTTGAAAGATTTTCTAAAAGAGATCCTTAAAAAAGTTTTTGAAATCATTGGTTTAGTGGATTCAAAAGTCCTAGATCTTTAAATTATATATTTCTTCTTATTTGATTAATTTGGTATTTTTTTCAGGCTACCTAAGCTAGGGTTTGTACACATTTCAAAAACCCATTTCCTCGCGGGATCAACATGTACTCGTCGGTCGTGCTACTCTGCACACCGTGTGCTTGTGGTATAATTAGAAAATACACAATCAAGTTTTTGGCGCCGTTGCCGGGGATCGAACCCGGGTCGTCTGCGTGATAGACTAGCACGTCCAATAAGTACGGGTCGATCCCACGAGAAAATGGATTTTAAATTATGTTCAAACCCTAGCTTAGGTAGCCTGACAAAAAAATATACCAAATTAATCAAATAAGAAGAAATATATAATTTAAAGATGCTTTCGAATCCACTAGATCGATGATTTAGAAGATATTCCTAAGATTACTTTCAAACATCCGTTTTCTTTCTTATGTTAACCAAGTATAGAGTATGAAAGGATCCTAACAATACTCTATCAAGGTTTCTATAAAAAAAGGAAAATGGATTCAAAAAGTATTGAGTTTCTTTCTATTTCCTTTCTAGTATCGAATCAAGTTTGAACTACGAAAGGGATGAAACCTAACAATAGCTTATCAAGTCTTTTGACTAAGAGGTTAAAAAGAAAGAAAAATTCTTAAAATATTAAAATTCAAGAAAATAAATTTTAAGAAAACTTCTAATCATGGTCTAGCTTCATCGCCAACCCTAAGGGATATGCTTAGCCAGACATGTTTAAAATAAAATTTTAAAAATTATTTTAAAAAAATTAAAATCAATTAACTACTTGCTGAAATTTAAATGTAAAAATAAAAATTACCCTAATTGTAGGAATTTAAACGGCATAAAATAAATTACAGGATTGTAAAAATAAAACTATTTTAATTATAGGTATGTAAATTGCATAAAATAAATTAAAAAAAATTAATCTAATCTATTGCTTTAAAAATAAAAATAATTTAAATAAAAGAAATAAAATTTTTTATTATATAGAAAGTAAACTAATAATAAAATGTTTAGTTTCTGAGATATTAACTGGACTTGGTGTTAAAATAAAAATAAAAATAAAATCAAAATTTTATGGAAAGAAGGGATGGAAAGGGGAAAGGGAGAACAATGGGCTCGGGCTTTCTGCTCCGGATCTCAACCATTGCTTTCGTAACCAACACTGCTACCGCAGTGGTATCCCTCGATCCTTGGAGTCCTTCGTCGAATTTTCTCTTCTAACTCCGTCGGATATCTAATCTCCCATCTCCCGACAACCTGGACCGCTGAGAGAGTGTGGCGCAAGAGGAGAAAGAAGGCCGTGGAAGGAGACATTGGTGCGCTGCGTGGCAGATAGGGCGGCTCCGGCGAGTGGTGACGGGATGGACTGAGCAGACAAGAAGGTGGAGAAGATGACAGCATGGCGAGCGGCAACAACAGGGAGGCGACGGTGGATTGATCTTGAACAGGGGAGGAAGAAGAGGCGACGGTGGAGACCAGCCATCGGGAAGCTTGAACGGCCATGGGATGAGGACGGGCGATGATTCTCTCCTCTCGACGGTGGCAGCGAATGGAGAATGGGCGGCATTGATGGGGGATCGGCGATGAGGGAAGAACAGCTCCTTGAGATGGAGTAGACGGTGCATGGCTTGGAACAGTGAGCTCGGACGGTGACTCACGGTGGTGGAACTGTTTGAGAGAAGTGGGCAGCCAAGATGGGAAGACGACCTTGGATTTTTCCGGCCTCCAATGTCTTCTCCGGCTGGCGAGGAGGGTCTCCGCGACAAGAGAGGGATTCCGGCATCTTCTCCCGGCGAAATCGTGGCTTGAGGAGGCCTGTGGTCCACGGATCTGTTCCGTGGACCAGCATCAATGGAGGATGGTGGACCGTTCTCCGCTTCGTGAACCCATTTGGTTGGTTCACGTTGAACCATTGCTTTAAAAATCATGCAATTCGTTGTATTAATCTTTCAAAATTGATTTCCCGTCTCAATTCAAGTCCGATTCGCATGCCGTTGGATTCCAAAAATTATGCACTTCATGTTGATGAGGTTCAATCATCTAAAACACTGCATAAAAACATAAAATTTAATTAAATAAAGGTAATTTAATATATAATTTAATGCTCTAATACTTAATTTTTATGCATTTATCATTCCTCCTAACTTGAATCTTACTCGTCCTCGAGTAAGGATGAATTTTTATTCGAAATAATTGAGGAGCCTACAAAAAATTCTTAATACCATACACAAGTTTATTTGGACTTAGAAGTTACTCTCACATCCTTTTTATAACTAAAAGATTTTTCATTAAATAACAAATGAAATGAATCATTGGGATATTAATAACTTCAAGTAAATTGGTTTAGTGCAAACTTTTCATTTTTCAAAGATAATTCTTGACCACTTCTATTATTATTTCCAAATCTTTTTATTCCTTGGCATGGTGAGATATTGTTTTAGTATAATTATGTTCCTCCTATTATTACACTTTCTCTTTTTTCTTATACAGACCGTGCAATGTCTTAATCTCTTAAGCTTTCTATCTGACCCTTGTAACAAGTTTTTGACCAATATCTCCCAGATCAGTTGACCTTAGGGTACTAGGTGTAGAACACCTCTCGGGCTTACTGGCTTGAGTCAGAAAGGCTACATATCAAAACTGGCGGTAAGGCAAGGTTTCTTTACATCTCCACTTTTTGATGCGAGACTCAACCGCTTACTTAGGTGAAGAGGCCCGGTTACTCAGTAAAACAATGTTCAGAACTTGCTTTTATTAACTCTTATATATATATATAATAATAATAATAATAAGGGAAGTTTTGCATTAAACAATACCCACACACACCTAATAAGTAAATTCTTTTTCTTTGCAAATAGGAGGATTAGAATTATCCAGAAATTTGATTTTATTCTTACTTACCATTTTTACTTGAGTCTATTAATATTTAATCCCTCAATATTTCAAGAATTATCTAAATGTTCAATCAACTACTATTCAAAGTATGTGATTCACCCTAAGTCCAAGGTCAACAAATATAAATATTAAGGTGAAGGTAGCTCAAAATACTTATTCATTCAGCTTATTATCCTCCCCACATAAAAATGATTCTAGATGTATGCATGATATGGTATAAAAGGAAACGAAGACACCTGAGGAATTTTCTTGAGATCTCCTCCCAACTTAGCCAATAGAGCTTTATTCAAGTCAAACTCTGCTAAACCTAACAATATTAAAAAGAAAATTTATTAGAAAGAAAGAAAGAAGCTGGGTTGCCTCCCAGAAGTGCTAAATTTAAAGTGTTCAACTAGACTAGGTGGATCTTTTAGATTATGTCGGTTGATACATCCACTAAATTATCAGATTTACCTAACCACGGTGGATGATTGGACGAAGTCCAATAAGTAATGTCCCATATGATATCTTTGTTATAGTAGGTGCCCGGAGATGGCTTGGTTAATGGTTTATCCATTTCCAACAGTGTTTCAGTGGGAGACTCCCACCTCTGGCCATTTTTATTATCTTCAAATATTTTCTCTAAATTTTCATCTTCATGGGTTGGCCAGATACTAGTCTCCTCAAGATCGACTTCTTCATCGCTAATATCTATAGGTTCATAAATTTCATCTTGAATTATACTAACATTAGCATGCCTAATAGATTCCTGTTCCAAATTAAATATGTTCACATCAATAGTCATATTCCCAAATGACAGTTTCATAAGTCCATTCTGACAATTGATTTCAGCATTAGCAGTAGCTAAGAATGGTTTTTCTAAAATAACAGGGATATGACCTTTAGAATTTAATACCGGTTCAGTCTCCAAAATGATAAAATCAATCGAAAAAATGAAATTTCCAACCTTAATCAAAACATCTTCTATCATTCCCTTAGGGATTCTGAAAGATCGGTCTGCTAATTGTAATGTAATCCCTGTTGGCTGAAGTTTCCCCAATCCCAATTGCTTATACACTGAATAGGGTAAAATGTTCACACTAGCTCCTAAATCAAGTAAAGCCTTCTCAATATGGGTTCTCCTATGATACAAGAAATTGTTGGAGAACCTGGATCCTTATACTTTATAGGCATGTGACTTAATAGGAAGGAGCTCATACTTGCGGCTAAGAAAGCTCTTTTTGGTATATTAGTGATTTTTTTCTTGGTACAAAGATCTTTTAGGAATTTGGCATAAGTCGGAACCTGCTGGATTATGTCTAGAAGAGGGATATTAACTTGAACTTGTTTAAACATCTCTAACATTCTATCTAAATGTTCTGATTGTCTGTTAGACCTTAAACGATTTGGAAAAGGAGCTTTAGGAATTATTGGTACCTGATTCAGTGCACTATCAATTTCAGAAGCTTGAGTTTGTAATGTAGGTTATTCATTGGGTGGCTCAGCATATTCAGTAGTTGAATCTTCTCTAATGTCAAATGCTCCTACCTGATTATCCACTTGTTTCCCTGATCTTAATGAATGAATAGCATTCACATGATCGACTTGATTTCCTTGTTGGGATCGTGGACCAGTTTGGTTCCTTGGGTTGGCTCAGGTTGGCTAGGTAGCCTACCTCATTCTCTTTCAGCAATGGTAGATGCTAGTTGACCCACTTGCATTTCCAATCGAGCTATGGCTTGGCTCGTGGTTTGCATAAAATTATTCAATGTAGCACCGGTGTCAACATTAGATTTGGCTAAGGCTTCCAGGCTTTTTTCTATAGCGCTAAGCTTCTTTTCATTAATATTGAAGCCCGGTAGTGGTAGGTTGTTCATCACAGGATTAGGCCTTGTGTTTTGCTGATTAAAACTTAGACCACCTACATTTGGGTTCTGTGACCATGAAGAATTTGGATGATTCCTCTATCCTGCGTTATAGGTGGGTGCATAGGGATTGTTCATTGGTCTCTGGAATGTAGCATTCACCTGTGCATATCCATTATTATTTTGGTTCATCAGGAAGGGACATTCTTCAAAGACATGGTCGATGCATTGCACCCATTGCATATGGTTGCAAACACTTGATTGATACTGGCTGGTCTTTGAAGTTCTAAGGCCTTTAACCTACGTGTCAGTGTTGCAATTTTGGCTTCAGCAGCTAGGGTAGTCTGAACTTGATGGATTCCACCTCTTGATGGTGTGGATCTTTCTGGTTCCCTAGTTGTTTTCCATTGTAAACTTTTCTCAGCTAGGTCTTCTAAGAATTGCCAAGCTTCATTGGATTCTTTATACATGAATTGGCCTTGACACATGGACTCTAGCATGGTTCTCGAATTAGAATCTAAACCCTCATAAATGATTTGGCATAATCTCCAGGTTTCTATTCCATGGTGTAGACATTGGGTCAAGAGATTTTTAAAACGGTCAAAATATTTCCAGAATGACTCATTAGCTATTTGATAAAATTGGTTTATTTCATTTCTAATCTTAGCTGTCTTATGATGAGAAAAGTATTTTTTTAGGAACGTTCTAACAAAACCCTCCCAGGTCATGATAGATTGATTTGGGAGACTATAAAGCCATTTTTTAGCATTATCCTTAAGGGCAAAGTTGATTAGTCTTAGCTTGATTTCGTCCTCAGTCAACTGTTGCAATCTCATTGTTGCAAAAACCTCTTCAAATTCCCTAATGAATAAATATGCATCCTCTATTCCAGTAAATTTTGGAAGCATATTAATGATCTGACGCTTAATTATAAAGTTGTTTGCAATGGATTGTGGCAACATTATACAGGATGGTTGGATGGAACCAACTAGATAACATAAATCCTTAAGGGTTTGGGGTTGATTCACAATATCCATTGTTGGATCTAAAACAAGAATTGGATCAGTTCTAATTAGTCGTCCTAATAATCTTCTCTAAACAGGAGTTGGAGAATTTACAATATTCTCTATATCTTTAATTTTTTCTAAATTTTAGATTTATAATTTTTTAAATTTTTTTTAATATATATATTCTTATATGTTTTTTTTATCAAATAAGTTTCACACAAATTAATTCTATCCTAAGGTAACCTAAATCTAGACAGCTCCTAACTATTCCAAGTTAACCTTTGGGCACTCCAAGTTCAACCAATCCATCAAATTGGCCAGGTAAGTGTAAGGTTAGCGAAGGTCCCCTTGTTTCTTGCCTTAGACACTAATTAAACATTGGCCAGGTAAGCGAAACCAGAGCACTTTCCTTCGGGACTTAATCCCTGAACCACTTTCCTAGACACTAATTTAGTGATTGAATCTAGCTTGGTATAACCCTTAAGTCTCCTTGTCTTATTGAGCTCGGATGTCCCTAGAGTCAACGTCTGATTAATTTTATTTAGAGGCTTGGGTTAATACAAATGAAGAAGTTTAATTTGTGGGCTAAGGAAGGGTGATGAAATCCCCACCTTATCTTATTTAGGGTTTGTGCCCTTAAAATGATTTAAATATGCTATGCACAATGAAAGGGAAACCAAACAAATTTAAATTAAAAACTAAACTAAGATAAGATAAGAAAAACTAAGATAAGATAAGATGAGATAAACTAAGATGCTAAAAGAACAATAATAATTTAAACTCACCTGGCTTCCAGCACTCACCAACTTTAAAAATAAAATAGATTAAACTAAAGTTAAAGCAAGAATTTAAAACATAATTAAAAACAAACCAGAACCCCGGCAACGATGTCAAAAACTTGATTATGCATTTTTTAATTATACTGCAAGTGCACGGTGTGCAGAGTAGCACGTCCAATGAGTATGGGTCGATCCCACGAGAAAATGGATTTTAAACTGTGTTCAAACCCTAGCTTAGGTAGCCTGACAAAAAAATATACCAAATTAATCAAATAAGAAGAAATATATAATTTAAAGATCTAGGGCTTTCGAATCCACTAGATCGATGATTTAGAAGATATTCCTAAGATTACTTTCAAATCATCCATTTTCTTTCTTATGTTAACCAAGTGTAGAGTATGAAAAGATCCAAACAATACTCTATCAAGGTTTCTACAAAAAGAAGGAAAATGGATTAAAAAATTATTGAGTTTCAATCTATTTTCCCTCTAGCACTGAATTAAGTTTGAACTATGAAAGGGCTCATCAAGTCTCTTGGCTAAGAGGTTAAAAAGAAAGAAAAATTCTTAAAACATTAAAATCCCAAGAAAATAAATCTTAATAAAACTTATAATCATGATATAGCTTTATCGCCAACCCTAGGGGATATGCTTAGCCAGACATGTTTAAAATAAAACTTTAAAAATTATTTAAAAAAAATTAAAATCAATTAGCTACTTGCTGAAATTTAAATGTAAAAATAAAAACTATCCTAATTGTAGGAATTTAAATGGCATAAAATAATTGCATGATTGTAAAAATAAAACTATTTTAATTACAGGTATGTAAATTGCATAAAATAAATTAAAGGAAATTAATCTAATCTACTGCTTTAAAAATAAGAACAATTCAAATAAAAGAAATAAAATTTTTATTGCATAGAAAGTAAACTAATAACAGAATGTTTAACTCCTAAGCCATTAACAGGGCTTGGAGTTAAAATAAAAATAAAAATAAAACTCTCTGGAAAGAAGGGATGGGAAGGAGAAAGGGAAAACAATGGGCTCGGGCTTCTGCTCCTCGGCTCTGCTATCACCCCTCAGAGGAAGAAAATAAGGCTCGAAAAAAAAACTCCTCTGCGGCCTCCTGAGGTCTCTCGTATTTAAAGAGAAGGATTTAATAGGAAATTTGCATTGGATCGTGATATCACTTGCTTCCGATTCTCAACCATTGCTTTCGTAACCAACACTGCCATCGCAGTGTTATCCCTCGATCCTTAGAGTCCTTCGTCGAATTTTCTCTTCTAACTCTGTCGGATATCCAATCTCCCATCTCCCGACAACCTGGACCGTTGAGAGAGTATGGCGCAAGAGGAGAAAGAAGGCCATGGAAGAAGACATTGGTGCGTTGCGTGGCAGATAGGGCAGCTCCGGCAAGTGGTGACGGGATGGACTGAGTAGACAAGAAGGTGGAGAAGATGACAGCATGGCGAGCGGCAACAATAGGGAGGTGACGTGGATTGATCTTGAATGCGACAACTCCTAAGGAGAGAAAGCGTACGAGTAGAATCCCGTATACTTCGGCAGTGGGTTCTATCATATACGCCATGACATGTACTAGATCAGACGTGGCATACTCACTAGGCGTAGTAAGCAGATACCAGTCTGACCCAGGTGAAGCTCATTGAAAAGTAGTAAAGATCATCCTTAAGTATTTGCAAAGTACTTGGGACCAATGGCTAATTTATGGAGAGCATGACTTAAAACTTATGGGATATACTAACTCCAGATTTTAGTCAGATAGGGATGATAGCAAAAGTGTGTCAGGATTTGTCTTTATCCTAAATGAAGAAGCAATATGCTAGAAAAGTTTCAAGCAGCTACTGTGGTGGACTCAATATGCAAAGTAGAATACATTGCAGCATAGGATGCAACAAAGGAAGTAGTGTGGTTATGAAAGTTCCTTGGTGAGCTGGGAGTGGCACCTTCCTTGGATGGTCCTATGCTGGTGTATTATGACAACAATGGAGCCATTGCTCAAGCCAAAGAGTCGAAGTCTCATCACCACACAAAACACATTCTACGATGCTATCATCTTATATGAGAGATTATGGTATGAGGTGACATTGACCTTCAGAAGATCGATGAAAAGGAGAAACCGGCCGACCCCTTTACTAAAGCCATCGGAGTTCAAGAATTTGACAGTTATAAATGGAAAATGAAAATAAAATTCTATACTGATTGGCTTTGTCCAAGTGGAGTTGTTGGGATTCTGTCCCAAAGATAATCATCTTGACTGTAGACGGTTGTGCTATTTTGTAATTATATATAAAATTTCTTAATGAATAAAAGTTATTCTTTTGGTTGTTCATCACATATGCATTTTCCTGAAAAGAACTCTTGTGTGATGGAGTCCTTAGAACTATATTATGTTGATATAGAGTGGATATATTGAATAGTTCTTAAATTGGTTCACAACCAAATGATACATTATTATAGGATGGTAATGTACCAAGAGTAGGTTGTTGTATGTCACATTTATTGATTGTCATCTTAACCAAGGAGTGTAGAGACACTGATGTGACATACAGGTAAAATGTATGACATCTCATTGAACGTGACCAACTGCTGAGCTCCCTTTGTAGGCCCATGTAGGCAACCCAAAAGGGGGGGTGAATTGGGTTTCATAAAACTTTTGTACTATTTAAAAGATGAACTAAAACAAGTATGTGCTAATGCAATTCAAGTACTTGTGTATTTCAAATAAATGCAGCGGAAATAAAGAAATAAAAGCACAAGAAGAACAATCACACAAATACAAAGGTTTATAGTGGTTCGGTGCCAACCAAGCACCTACATCCACTCCCCAAGAATCCCTTAGGAATTCCACTAAGTTTGGTTTTATAACTTAGGCTCACCAACAACCTTTACAACTTGTTTTGTCTTCGGGCTCACAAGTCAAACCTTAGTTGGTTTCAAGGCTCACCAACAACCACCCTTGGTTTTACGGGATGACCAAGAACCTAAACAACTTGTTTTGGCTTCGGGCTCACAAGTAAAATCCTAGTTGGTTTCAAGGCTCACCAACAACCATTTTGGTTTTCAAAGGCTTACTAAAAACCTCTTTGGTTTTTTAAGGCTCACCAAAAATCTTAAGTAAAACAATGCAAGAGCAAGTATAAAAGAATATAATAAAAGCTTTCTAAAGTAAAGCAAATATCTTTTTGAAGCACGTTGAGAGTTGATGAAGATCTTGTCTTCAAGTTGATGAAGCCTTTGATTGATGCTTGAGGATATGAACTTTGGATGCTCTCTTTGAAACTTGGAAGCTTGAAGGCTTGATCCACTTAACTCTTGAATCCTTGAAGAATATTCAAAAACTTCATCAAAGGATTACTTCCCCAATTGATTTTTGATGTTTATATAGCCTCCAACACTTAAATGACCGTTTATAACCGTTAGGAAGGAAAATATGACCGTTTGGAAGCAAGTTGGAGAAGTTCTGCAGCCTAGAAAACTAGCCGTTACTGTTCAAGTGTCGACCTTCACCTTCAGGTGTCGACACTTCAGTTTCAAGTGTCAATACTTCAGTTTCCAGGTGTCGACACTTCACTTCCAAGTGTCGACACTTCAGCTCCAGGTGTCGACACTTCACTGAAAGAGCTTTCTGAAGTTTTCTGTTTGTCTCAGGCCTTGAGTCGACATTTCACTCTTCAAGTGTCGATACTTGATCCTCAGGTGTCGACACTTCATTTCCAAGTGTCGACACTTGCCTATGCCATTGCTGAAACATCTTCAAATTGAAACTTTAACCTCTTCAAGTCCTTCCATATTAATTCCAAAGTCCATATACTTGATTTTCCATTAATTTAAGGGCTTTTTCAACTGAAATACAAGCATTTCTTCATTCAACATGGTTGAGTACTAAGATCTGAAAAATATACTTAAAATACAGTTAGTACTCATATATACTTAAATATTTTGTCAATCATCAAAATCAAGACCAGAGTCAACAATCTCCCCCTTTTTGATGATGACAAAACCTTTAAGTATATGAATAGGGTAAGCTTAAAAGGATTAACAATAAGATAAACATGTAAGCTCAAAACAATAAGCACCAAGCTCCCCCTCAAAATATGATCCAAAAAATCTTCAAAAATATTTTTCAAAATATGCAAAATTTTCAATTTTTCAGTATTTCTTCTTACAAATTCTTCCCTTTAGATAAAAATATTTTGCATTCTTCTTTCCTTTTGCACTTTCTTTCATTTCTCAAAAGATTTTTCATGTTTATCCAATCTTCCCCTTTTCATACTTAACAATTTTCTCCCCCTTTTTGACATCATGAAAAAGGGTGAAAGGCAATACAAAGTGGGAATGAAGTCGAAAAGAATAGCAAATAGGTCATCAAAATCAATGCATGAAATCAAATAATTATGATATCAATTTAATATGATACAAATTGAACATAATACCACAGAATGTAAGCACATGCAAGAAATGATTTGATGTATATTATCCATTCGCCTTACTTGTTCATGGGATAAGGTCACAGCGACACCCCTACACGTCATAAGAGAGCCCATTGAATGAGAAGAGAGGATCTTTAAGCCCTACTTATCTCCTATGACCGGACGACCATGGTGACTAACCCAATCCGAAGCGGTTACTAGAAATTCTTTTAAAATAATTTTGATACCAATAGAATATGATATTATTTAAATGTAACTCCCCTCAAAGAATTAGATTTGAAAACAAGAAGGAGTATCAGAGCAATATAAGCAAAGCATGGTATCAACAAGATATTCAAAGCATCAAATATGATAACAAATCTTTGGATGCTCCCCCTGAATGTTATTCCTCATTTAAAAATATGCATTTATTTCAGGAATAAAACATAAAAGCTTATGCATCAATATTTGAAATTTTTCAAGATATTCATGATTTTCAAAATACAAAGCATTTATATCACTTAAAAACTTTTAGCATGATTTCAAATTCATTTTAAGATGATTTGATATCCATACAAATGCTAGAAGTAATATGATATCAAGTCTAGCTACTAGAGCAAGGGTTTGTCAATATGCATACCTTCTTCTTAAAAGTAACCCTTAACTACTAGTTCTATACTTGATCCAAATCATTTCTAGATTATGCATAGATGCCAAAAATAAAAACATAGCATTTCACTTGAAATAATTTAGAAACTATATTAATCAAAATCAAGTGAAGATCTAATAATCACAAGTTTGACCATGAGAGCTTGAAATCCATCAACATCAAAATGGTCATAATCATAACAAATGATTATTAGTCTAAGCTTGATTCTAATCAATCAATTAAAATATTTTTCAAATCAATATGCATCTTTAAAATTATTTTTCATGAAATACATTAATCAAAATCAAGTGAAGGTCTTACAATCATAAATTTAATCATGATAGCATGAAATTCATCAACACCAAAAAGTTCATGATCATAGCCAATGATGATAAGTCCAAACTTGATTCTAATTAACTATTTAAAACAATTTTTCAAAGTAATTGATGCAATAAAACTTAATCTACATTTTTAATTATGGAAGGAGATATTTAGAATTTACCAATATACAAAGTCCTTCCTTTTACCATTTAGTTCAAAATGTAGCTTGTCAACTTCTTTAAATTGTCTTGTACAACCTTTTTTCAAGAACTTCCTTTCTTCATATTGGGTTGCAAGACATTCCTGCAAAACAAATTAAGTGGACATTTTTGGTACTCAAACTTTCTTGGGTCCTTTATGATTAGTAATTATAGTTCCTTTTGGAGCCCAAACTTTTCTTAATCTAGAAGGATAAGCATTAAAACCACATTTATAAGAAAAATTGAAAGAATCAGAAATATAGAAATTCTTCAAAAGTTTTTGCTTCTTTTCCTCAATCAAAATATTTTTCTTATTAAAAACTTTATCACATAAATCTTTTAAAATAACATTTTCTTTTTCTAAAAATTCTTTTTCTTTAGAAAAATTATTCTTTTCATTTTTCAAAATATCAATCTTGGCATTTAAATTATCATTTTTATTTGCAAGATTGGTGTTGTCAAGAGAAAATAAATCTACATGTGTTGGCTTTGACTCCTTAGTTTTGATGATTAACAAAAGGTTGAGTATATGTTTGGACTAATGTTTAATCTCAAGATAAAATTTCAGGACTTAGGTTATTCAAAAAGAGTATCAAAAGGACAATGATGAAACTAAGTTTGCCTGATTTGGAAAAGAGCTCTTCTACCTTGGACAAGATCAAAATTCTCATAATGGACCTTCTTGTTAAGAAATCTTTGACAAAAGAAACAAAGGCTTAAAGAAACTCAAGCATGGCACGCACATCTCAAAGAGTTTCAGAAAAATTCAGATCAGAGGTCGACCCCCAGAGGTCGACACCTTGTCAAAGGTCGACCACCAGAGGTCAACTCATGAAGAGAAGAAAAGTTCAGCATGGCCGGCACGGCAAAATCTCAGTGGCATGCTCCAGAGGTCGACCACCAGAGGTCAACACCTGTCCAGAGGTCGACACCAGAGGTCGACTCATAGCCTGAGAATTCAAATGGGCAGAACTATGGTATTCTAAACTTTTGTCTAAATTATACTGGAGGTCGACTCATGAGGTCGACACTTGATTCAGAGGTCGACTCATGAGGTCGACTCATGGCATAACGGCTAGTTTTTCTGAACTTCTGATTTAATTTCTAACGGCCATAAACGGCCATATTTTTGAATCTAACGGTCTTGTGGAGTTGTTTCAGCATGAATGAGGTATTTAACCTCCACCAAACTTCAAAAAAGACAAGGAGACAAAGTGAAAAAGTGTTGATTCAAAGTACAAAGCCTTCAATCACTTCCAAGCCAAAAGAGTGAGAAAACCAAGAGATTCCCTAGCCAAAAGTTTTCCATCTTTGAGGAATCCAACATTCAAGTGTTTGGCATTTAGTGAGGTCCAAAGATTCCAAGGGAAAAGGCTTGAAGAGTCTCCATCAAGAGCTTCAACGAATTTATTATTGCTCAAAAGGAGTTTGTTTAGTTTTAATTCATTGTATTCATACTCTTTTGTCTTTAGCTAGTTTCAAGGGAATTTGAAACTAGAGTGAGGTTTGTTGGTGAGCCAATTGATAAAACCAACTAGGGTTGCTTGTAAGCCCGAAGCCAAAACAAGTGAGTAAGGTTTGTTGGTGATCCAATTGATAAAACCAACTAGGGTTACTTGTTAGCCCGAAGCCAAAACAAGTGCGTAAGGTTTTGACTTGTGAGCCTGGTAAAACAAGTCGGCTGTAATCTAAAGATTATAGTGGAAATTCCCAAGTGGAGCTTGGGGAGTGGATGTAGGTGCTAGGTGCACCGAACCACTATATTTCTTGTGTGTTTGCATTGCCTTTCTCTTTAACTTCTTTAGCTCTTTAATTGCCATTTTATTTCATTGCTTCTGTTGCACAATTATTAAAGCACTATCACTCTTCACCTTAAAACTTGATAGCACATATATTGCTTTAAATTTTTAAATACCCAATTCACCCCCCCTCTTGGGCACCATATCTGGGCAACAAGTGGTATCAGAGCCCGGTATTCTCTTGTAGGTCCAACGATCTTGAGTGAAAGATCATGGCCGCCCCAATTGGAATGGGTATAGTTGAAGGGCAAGCATCAAATCGCCCTCCTTTCTTTAATGGCACAAACTACACATATTGAAAACTCGTATGCGTATTTATTTACAAGCTGTAGATTATCATATATGGAGAGTAATTACGAAAGGGCCTCATCAGCCCACTCACTTGGTTAATGGTATTATCACCCCGAAATCTGAAGAAGAATGGGATGACAATGACATCAAACAAGCTGAGTTAAATGCTAAGGCGATGAATTTGCTATTCTGTGCACTTGACCCTAGTGAATTCAACAGAATATCAAATTGTATTTCCGCCAAAGAAATTTGGGATACACTTGAGGTTACCCATGAGGGTACACACCAAGTGAAGACCACTAAGGTGAACATGCTCATTCATACGTATGAGATGTTCAGGATGGAACCAACTGAAAGTATAAGTGAAATGTATACTAGATTTACCAATATAGTAAATGGTATGAGGAGTTTGGAAAAATTATATCTAATGGTGAACTGGTTAACAAACTTCTCAGGTCTCTTCCGGCTTCATGGGATGCGAAAGTTACAGCCATAGAAGAAGCCAAGGATGTCAACACTCTACCTCTCGAGCAGCTTCTTGGATCACTGATGACCTACGAGCTTTCACTAAAGCAGAAGACAGTGGACAATGACAAGAAAAAGAAAGCCATAGCCTTCAAGTCCACTACTAAAGAAGAGTCAAGTGATGAATCAGAGGAAGAAGCTGATGATGATGAGACAGCCCTCATTACAAGAAAATTTAAAAGGTTCATGAGAAAGAAGAAGGGCTTCTACAAGAAAAGGCCACAAAAAGGTGATCACAATAAGGAGAAAGAGAAAGACAAAGAAAGGGATCCACCCATCTGCTTCGAGTGCAAGAAGCCTGGACATTACAAAACGGATTGCCCTTTGCTTAAAAAGAGTCGAAGGATGTTGAGAAAGAAAGCCATGATGGCTACCTGGAGTGAGAGTGAGGACTCCAGCAGTGAAGAAGAGCAGCAGGTAGTCGCCAACTTATGTTTCATGGCCAACGAAGATAATGAGATAAATTCTGAACCTGAAACTGAATTTACTTTCAATGAATTGCATGATGCTTTTGATGACTTAGTAATGGAATATGAAAAATTAAAATTGAAAAATAAGAAATTAAGAAAGCAAAATTTTGAGCTTACCAAAAATTCAGAAAAGTTTTCAAGTGAAATTGAAAATTTAACTCAAGAAAACAAGAAATTAAAAGAACATGTAAAGACTTTGACTAATGATAAAGATAATCTTTTAAAAGAAAATAATTCTTTGAAAAATAATAGAAGTCTTAAAACTAATGAGAACATTGAAAAATAAAATAAAGAACTATTGCTTCAAAATAAGAATTACAAGGAAGAGTTAGAAAAAGTAAAACCTTTTGTAGAAAAGTTTACTTTTAGTTCAGAAAAACTGAATATGCTTTTAAATAGTCAACATGCAGTGTTTAATAAAGCTGGACTTGGATTTAAGCTACACAATCAACAAAAGCTTTACAAAAACTTTTTCATACCAGCATCTTCTAATATTACCTGCTATGCATGTGTTAAAGTAGGTCATAAATCATATGTTTGTAATAGAAGAAAATTAAATACCTTTAAAAAGATTTGGGTTCCAAAAGGAACCAATTTGACTAACCCTAAAGGACCCAAGATGACTTGGGTACCTAAAGTTTCAACTTGATCATTTTTTTTTTGCAGGTGTGCCTTGCAACCAAAAATAAAAGAAGAATGTGGTATCTGGATAGTGGTTGCTCAAGGCACATGACTGGGGATGTGAAGCAATTCTCATCACTAGCTGCTATTGATGGTGGAAACGTTACCTTTGGTGATAATGGAAAAGGCAAAATCGTCGGAATTGGTAAAATCCATATCACCCCTAATGCTTATGTAGATAATGTATTATTTGTTGATGGCTTGAAGCATAATCTTTTTAGCATTAGTCAGTTTTGTGATAAAGGTTTTAAAGTAATTTTTGAATCATCTTTGTGCATGGTATCTAGTCTAGATATCGATGGCATCAAGTTCACTGGTCTTAGGCATGGAAACATTTACATGGTTGATCTTGATGATCTAGCCATGGAAAGTGGTCAATGCCTAGTGGCTAAGGAAGCCAAGGCAAGTGAAACTAGTTGGCTTTGGCACCGTAGGCTAGGGCATGCTAGTATGCAGTTGATTTCAAAATTAAGCAAAAAGAATCTTGTAAAAGAATTGCCAAAACTCACTTTTGAAAAAGATAAAATTTGTGCTGCATGTCAATTTGGAAAACAAACTAAATCTACTTTCAAACCTAAAGGAGTAGTATCTACTACTAGACCCCTTGAATTATTGCATATGGACCTCTTTGGACCAACCAGAACAACTAGTTTGGGAGGTAAAAAATATGGGCTAGTAATTGTAGATGATTACTCACGATTTACTTGGCTAATGTTTTTAGCTCATAAAGATGAAACATTTTCAGCTTTTGTTAAATTTCATAAAAGGGTTTCAAACGAAAAAGATCTCACTATTGTTTCTTTGCGTAGTGATCATGGAACTGAATTTGAAAATCATGATTTTGAAACTTTTTGTAATGAAAATGGTATTAGTCATAATTTCTCTGCACCTAGGACGCCTCAACAAAATGGGGTGGTAGAAAGAAAGAACAGGACTCTTGAAGAAATGGCACGCACAATGCTTTACGAAAATGATTTACCTAGATATTTTTGGGCAGAAGCCATTAATACTTCCTGTTACATTTTAAATCGTGTTTTAATTCGACCTATTTTGAAGAAAACACCATATGAGCTTTGGAAAAATCGAAAACCTAATCTCAAGTATTTTCGTGTATTTGGTTGCCGCTGTTTCATATTAAACAATGGCAAAGATAATATCAGTAAATTTGATGCCAAGTCAGATGAGGGTATCTTCTTAGGATACTCTACTTCTAGCAAGGCATACAGGGTCTTCAACAGAAGAACACTTCTGGTTGAAGAATCAATTCATGTAGTGTTTGATGAATCTAATGAAAAATCTTCTAGAAAAGAAGATTCTATTGATGTTGAAACAGGTACAAAGAAACTTGAACAATTGACAATCAATGAAGATGAGCCCAAAGGAGATGATGATCAAGAAAGTCAAGATCAAATTCAAGAAATCAATGCAACTTCACCAAAACCATTACCTAAAGAATGGAGGTATGCACATGGACACCCTAAAGAGCTAATAATAGGTGATCCATCAAAGGGGGTAAGTACACGCTCTTCTATTAGAAATGTTTGTGATTATTTAGCTTTTGTATCTCAGATAGAGCCTAAGTCAATAGAAGAAGCTGAAAAAGATTGTAACTGGATTAATGCTATGCAAGATGAACTAAATCAATTTAAAAGAAATAATGTTTGGACTTTAACTGAAAGACCCCTTAATGTTTCTGTAATTGGCACAAAATGGGTTTTTAGAAATAAACTTGATGAACATGGTATTGTAATTAGGAACAAAGCTAGACTTGTTGCTAAAGGCTACAACCAGGAAGAAGGGATCGACTTCGATGAAACCTTTGCTCCTGTTGCTAGGCTAGAAGCAATTAGACTTTTACTTGCTTTTGCTTGTTTTATGGATTTCAAGTTATTTCAAATGGATGTAAAGAGTGCCTTTTTAAATGGATTTATTGAAGAGGAGGTTTATGTTGAACAACCTCCTGGTTTTGAAAATCATGAATTTCCTAATCATGTCTTTAAATTGCATAAAGCATTGTATGGTTTAAAGCAAGCTCCTAGAGCTTGGTATGATAGATTAAGTTCATTTTTAATGAAAAATGATTTCTCTAGAGGTAATGTAGATAATACATTGTTTTTGAAAAAGAAAAATGATGATCTTTTAGTAGTACAAATATATGTAGATGATATTATTTTTGGTGCTACTAACGAATGTCTTTGTCAAGAATTTGCGAAGTTAATGCAGAGTGAGTTCGAGATGAGCATGATGGGAGAACTCAACTTCTTCCTCGGACTCCAAATTAAGCAAACCAAAGAGGGGATCTCCATCAACCAAGCCAAGTATACAAGGGAGATATTGAAAAAGTTTGGGATGGAGACTACAAAACCAATAGGTACCCCTATGAGCTCTTCATGTAAATTAGACAAAGATGAATGTGGTAAATCAGTAGACCAAAAATTATATAGAGGCATGATTGGTTCATTGCTATATCTAACTGCCAGTAGACCAGATATAATGTTTAGTGTTTGTATGTGTGCACGTTTTCAGTCTGCTCCTAAAGAATCACATCTCTTAGCTGTAAAACGTATACTTAGATACTTATCTGGGTCTATCGAAATTGGTCTTTGGTACTCTAGAGAGTCATCATATGAATTAATTGCATATTCTGATGCTGATTTTGCTGGGTGTAAACTTGATCGAAAAAGTACTAGTGGAACTTGTCAATTTCTAGGAGTTAATTTGATTTCATGGAGCAGTAAGAAACAGAATTCGGTTGCTCTATCTACGGCGGAAGCTGAATATATAGCAGCTGGAAGCTGTTGTGCTCAGATTCTATGGATCAAACAATAACTCGAGGACTTTGGCATCAAACTAACTAAGACACCCATAAGATGTGATAATACTAGTGCAATCAATTTAACGAAAAATCCTGTACAACATTCAAGAAGCAAACATATTGAAATAAGACATCACTTCATTAGAGATCACGTTCAAAACTCTAATGTGTTGTTAGAATTTATATATACTGATTATCAATTGGCTGATATATTCACAAAATCATTGAATGAAGACAGATTTTGTATGATCAGAAGAGAACTGGGAGTCATTGATCCTTTTGCTTGAAACTCTTCAATTTTCATCAAAATTCCTCAAAAATGATTTATAAATTCTCAAATTTGGTTAAAGGCTATTTCTCTAAATTTTATCAATTTTTTAAATCTTACAGAATTTTATTTTAAGTAATTAATTGTTGGAGGTCGACACTTGAGATTTTCGGAGGTCGACACTTGAGGTCGACACCTAAGTTATGGAGGTCGACACTTGAGGTCAACCCCTGAAAATTTTCAGAGGTCGACACTTGAACGGAAACCTGCTTTTTAAAAACCTGTCCGCAAGCCTTGTTTTTCAAATTTTTTCCTTCCTCTCCTTCGTGTGGTCCCCCTCCAACATTCCTAAACCCCTAAATAGTAGATTTCCACCCTTCTCCCTCAACATTTTGGGAAATCCTCTCATCTCCTCTTGCATTTCTTCGATTCAACCCTCTTTTTGACCGTACTCTTGATTTTGGACAACCGAAAGCCTTTGGATCTATCTACCCTCTAATCCCGGTTGTTTTTCAATAGAAAACACTTGTTTCTACCCTCCATTTCTTACTTTTTCTTCATTTATTTTCTATTTTCTCCACTCTCACAAACCCTATTTCACCATTCTTCTCTTTTTCCCAATCCGTGAACCTCTCTTTCCCTCTCTTTTCCTCTTAGCCTTACCTCTTTGCATTTCTCCCTAAGTTATCCCTCATCCTTACACATGGGTCCGAGAAAACACCAGGCAGTAAGGAAAAGGAGATTGGAACAGGGGCAGGGTAGTACTGAGCGGCGAAGGAAAGTCAGACATGAGCGTGAGCCGACCCCAGAGCCACCTGCACCAGTGCCAGCCAGCCTAGTCCGGAAGAGCATTGCTAGTGGGAGGCGCGTGGATATTCCATTCTGGGATCAGCATCACTTCTTCATTGGAGATGTACTGAGAGATGCAGGTCTGGTTCATTTTTGTACGATGTCCGAGAGATTCTACCCAGACCTCATCAGGGAGTTTTATGGATCCATGGCCACTGATGGCATTGGATGGTCTGCTACAGTTTGAGGGATCGAGATTCCAGTGACACCTGAGGTCATCAGTCGCATCTGGAGGATTCCACTTCATGGCACTGCTGCCACTACGATCAGCGACAGAGAGCACGCCTTCAGGTGTATCCTAGAGCGTGAGGATGTTAGCGGCATTTCCACAGTAGCCGCTAACCAGCTTTCACTGGAGATGAGAGTGCTGCATCACATCATCGCCCGTATCTTGATTCCGAAGAGCGGGAGATTTGATTTTATCACTAAGCGTGAGCTGGTGTTGATGGTGTCTCTGAGTCAGCGGACTCCCATCAACCTTCCCAGGATCATGCTTCAGCAGATGGGTGAGGCAGCTTCTCACAGGAGACTTGTTCAGCCGTACGGCATGGGACTGACTCAGATATTCAAAGAGCATGGTGTCTCATTCGATGGCATACCCTTCAGTCAGCTACAGCACACAGATACTTATGGAGAGAAATCCCTACATAGGATGGGATTTCGACTGATTAGTGACCGATGGGTACGAAGAGAGTCTGGCCAGGAGCCAGATGAGGAGGATGAGATCCGAGCTGCTGAGACAGGGCCTTCAGGGCCTACTGATCATGGTACACCTCCTCGCCCAGCACCGGAGACAGAGACTGCGGAGCCTGAGCCATTCACGCCACCACCTTCATCAGCTCCGGCACCTACTATTACTGCTACACCACGGAGGACTTCAGTGAGGATATCGGACTTCGAGCAGCGAGTGACTGATCAGATTTCAGAGGTCTAGACAGAGATCACTGGTGTACGGCAGGAGCTTCATGATCTGCGGATACACACAGACACACGCATTAGTGCTCTCTCAGCTAGTATGGATACAGGATTCAGACAGATCCTCAGCTTACTGAGATTAGCACTGCCATCAGGGACTGCAGATCCGATAGTATCTCCTCCACATGATGATGATGATGATGATGATGATGATGATGCTGATGACTCTAGTGGATATAGTGACAGTGATGGAGATCAGCCTGGAGCAGGTAGTTCTGATGTTCCACCTGCAGAGCCGATTCCAGAGATTCTCCCTTCAGCTGATCCTCCTTCCACTGATCTTCCGAGTTCAGATCCTCCAGCCACAGCTGTGCCAGTTGATATTGAGCCTACAGAGTCACTATTTGAGACTATCACTGGGATTCCGGATGACATAGATGAGCATACAGAGATAGATATTGATGATCCCACAGCTTATGAGCTAGTCAGCAGGTAGACCCCAGCTCAGTCTACTCAGCATGCTGATCCGTCCACTCCTTCAGCTACTGCCTCTGTCTCGACATCTGTGGAGCCCTTACCTAGGACATATAGATCTCGTAGGACTACCCCTAGGTCTGGTCCCTCTCTGAGGACTCAGAGTTCCTCTCATAGGACTCCAAAATTCTCATCTAGGATCATGGCTCCTGTATCTTTTGATATACCTTCTGATGAGGAGTAGCCTCTTAGTTTGCTTTTGTATGATCTGTTGTATCAGTATTTTGTGCCTACTTTGTAAGCAATTTTGTAACTGAATACATCTGTTTTTATCTATCTTGTGCCATTTTATCTGATACCAGCTCTTAACATTTTTTTTTTAAAACCCTCAAGTTAGAATATTTTCTTATATTGAATGCACAAATTGAGGGGGAGCATGTAGTTTATGCACCTAAATACTTCATTATAATTGAACATAAGTTTCATTAATATATCTTTCACTACAAAAATGAACTTTTTGATTCTTGACAAAAAGGGGGAGTAGTAAAGTATATATGTATTTATGAGATCAAATTTAGTAAAGTATATATGTATTTATGAGATCTCCGTCTTATGAGTGGTAAAGTTTATATGATTCTTATCTTTTTGACTCATGAGAATGTTTTCACAAAAAGAAAGAAGTAAATAAAAAGTAACTCTTGAAAATATTTTCACAAAAAGAAGATGAAAAGTAAATTTTTATGATACACTCACGCATGTAAGGATTCTTTGAAAATATTTTATTGCTATATCTTGCTTTTGGACTTAATTGCATATATACTCAAGATTTTGTCATCATCAAAAAGGGGGAGATTGTTGGCTTTGACTCCTTAGTTTTGATGATTAACAAAAGGTTGAGTATATGTTTGGACTAATGTTTAATCTCAAGATAAAGTTTCAGGACTTAGGTTATTCAAAAAGAGTATCAAAAGGACAATGATGAAACTAAGTTTGCCTGATTTGGAAAAGAGCTCTTCTACCTTGGACAAGATCAAAATTCTCATAATGGACCTTCTTGTTAAGAAATCTTTGACAAAAGAAACAAAGGCTTAAAGAAACTCAAGCATGGCACGCACATCTCAAAGAGTTTCAGAAAAATTCAGATCAGAGGTCGACCCCCAGAGGTCGACACCTTGTCAAAGGTCGACCACCAGAGGTCGACTCATGAAGAGAAGAAAAGTTCAGCATGGCCGACACGGCAAAATATCAGTGGCACGCTCCAGAGGTCGACCACCAGAGGTCAACACCTGTCCAGAGGTCGACACCAGAGGTCGACTCATAGCCTGAGAATTCAAATGGGCAGAACTATGGTATTCTGAACTTTTGCCTAAATTATACTGGAGGTCGACTCATGAGGTCGACACTTGATTCAGAGGTCGACTCATGAGGTCGACTCATGGCATAACGGCTAGTTTTTCTGAACTTCTGATTTGATTTCTAACGGCCATAAACGGCCATATTTTTGAATCTAACGGTCTTGTGGAGTTGTTTCAGTATGAATGAGGTATTTAACCTCCACCAAACTTCAAAAAAGACAAGGAGACAAAGTGAAAAAGTGTTGATTCAAAGTACAAAGCCTTCAATCACTTCCAAGCCAAAAGAGTGAGAAAACCAAGAGATTCCCTAGCCAAAAGTTTTCCATCTTTGAGGAATCCAACATTCAAGTGTTTGGCATTTAGTGAGGTCCAAAGATTCCAAGGGAAAAGGCTTGAAGAGTCTCCATCAAGAGCTTCAACGAATTTATTATTGCTCAAAAGGAGTTTGTTTAGTTTTAATTCATTGTATTCATACTCTTTTGTCTTTAGCTAGTTTCAAGGGAATTTGAAACTAGAGTGAGGTTTGTTGGTGAGCCAATTGATAAAACCAACTAGGGTTGCTTGAAAGCCCGAAGCCAAAACAAGTGAGTAAGGTTTGTTGGTGATCCAATTGATAAAACCAACTAGGGTTGCTTGTTAGCCCGAAGCCAAAACAAGTGTGTAAGGTTTTGACTTGTGAGCCTGGTAAAACAAGTCGGCTGTAATCTAAAGATTATAGTGGAAATTCCCAAGTGGAGCTTGGGGAGTGGATGTAGGTGCTAGGTGCACCGAACCACTATATTTCTTGTGTGTTTGCATTGCCTTTCTCTTTAACTTCTTTAGCTCTTTAATTGCCATTTTATTTCATTGCTTCCGTTGCATAATTATTAAAGCACTATCACTCTTCACCTTAAAACTTGATAGTACATATATTGCTTTAAATTTTTAAATACCCAATTCACCCCCCCTCTTGGGCACCATATCTGGGCAACAACATGCCTATTTAATTTCTTGTGCTCAATTTTTAGCAATCTATATTCATGCACAAGATCATTAGATGCATCAAAGGTAAAATTATAATTATTTTTAGTACATACCTTTTCCTCATTTGCCATGAAACAAAGATGGGCAACTTCATCATCCGTACTTGAATATTCGCTATTGCTCCAAGTTGCCATCATTGTCTTGAATTTCTTTTTGGCCTTGAAGGCTATTATCTTCTTATTTACATCAGCTTCCACTATCCTTTGCCATATGTTCAACTCATAGGTCATGAGTGAACCGATAAGCTCCTCCAAAGGTAAGGTTTCTACATCTTAGCTTCTTGGATAGCCGTTACCTTTGGATCCCATGATTTTGGCAAGGATCTAAGAATTTTGTTTACCAAATCAGCATTAGTATAGATTTTGCCAAGACTATTCAATTTATTAATAATAGTCATAAATCTAGTATATATATCAGAAATAGATTCATAATACATCATTTCAAAAATTTCAAAAGAATGTACAAGCAAATTAATTTTAGTATTCTTCACTTGAAGAGTACCCTCATAAGTAACTTCAAGTGTGTCCCATATTTTCTTCGTCGATGTGCATGTAGAGATTCTTTTAAATTCATTCAAGTCCAATGCACAATAAAGCAAGTTCATTGCTTTAGCATTGATTTCAGTTTGTTTAATGTCATATTCATTCCAATCCTCTTCAAGCTTTGGAATAGAAATGCCATTAACTAACATGGAAGGAATATGAGGACCACTGACAATAATTTTTCAAAGATGATAACAAATATATTGAATATGGATGTGCATGCGAGTTTTCCAAAATGTGTAATTTATGCCATTGAAAAATGGTGGTCTAACACTAATACCTACAAGGGTTGCCATAATCTTTAACTCAAAATCGTTAGATTTTCAATCAGAGCACCGAGCTCTGATACCAATTGTAGACCCACGTAGGCAACCCAAGAGGGGGGGTGAATTGGGTTTCATAAAACTTTTGTACTATTTAAAAGATGAACTAAAGCAAGTATGTGCTAATGCAATTCAAGTGCTTGTGTATTTCAAATAAATGCAGCTGAAATAAAGAAATAAAAGCACAAGAAGAACAATCATACAAACACAAAGGTTTATAGTGGTTCGGTGCCAACCAAGCACCTACATCCACTCCCCAAGAATCCCTTGGGAATTCCACTAAGTTTGGTTTTATAACTTAGGTTCACCAACAACCTTTACAACTTGTTTTGTCTTCGGGCTCACAAGTCAAATCCTAGTTGGTTTCAAGGCTCACCAACAACCACCCTTGGTTTTACGGGATGACCAAGAACTTAAACAACTTATTTTGGCTTCAGGCTCACAAGTAAAACCCTAGTTGGTTTCAAGGCTCACGAACAACCACTTTGGTTTTCAAAAGCTTACCAAAAATCTCTTTCGTTTTCCAAGGCACACCAAAAACCTTAAGTAAAACAATGTAAGAGCAAGTATAAAAGAATACAATAAAAACTTTCTAAAATAAAGCAAATATCTCTTTGAAGCCCGTTGAGAGTTGATGAAGATCTTGTCTTCAAGTTGATGAAGCCTTCGATTGATGCTTGAGGATGTGAACTTTGGATGCTCTCTTTGAAACTTGGAAGCTTGAAGGCTTGATCCACTTAACTCTTGAATCCTTGAAGAATATTCAAAAATCTTACCAAAGGATTACTTCCCCAATTGATTTTTGATGTTTATATAGCCTCCCAACACTTAAATGACCATTTATAGCCGTTAGAGAGAAAAATATGACCGTTTGGAAGCAAGTTAGAGAAGTTCTGCAGCCCAGAAAACTACCGTTACTGTTCAAGTGTCGACACTTCAGTTTCAAGTGTCGACACTTCAGTTTCCAGGTGTCGACACTTCACTTCCAAGTATCGACACTTCAGCTCCAGGTGTCGATACTTCACTGAAAGAGCTTTCTGAAGTTTTCTGTTTGTCTCAGGCCTTGAGTCGACACTTCACTCTTCAAGTGTCGACACTTGATCCTCAGGTGTCAACACTTCATTCCCAAGTGTCGACACTTGCTTGTGCCATTGCTGAAACATCTTCAAATTGAAACTATAACCTCTTCAAGTCCTTCCATATTAATTCCAAAGTCCATATACTTGATTTTTCATTAATTTAAGAACTTTTTCAACTGAAATACAAGCATTTCTTCATTCAACATGGTTGAGTACTAAGATCTGAAAAATATACTTAAAATACAGTTAGTACTCATATATACTTAAACATTTTATCAATCATCAAAATCAAGACCAAAGTCAACACCCTTCTGCCAAAGGATTGCTCGTGAAGGGATATGGGTATATGTGTCCCTTAGACCTGAGGACACCATGGTAGCTTGCAAGCAACTCACTGTATTTAGATACCGAACTACCTGGATTTCTAATCCAGTGATGAAAGGCTTATGGGTACAATCAAGTACTTATGGAGCGATGGTGGATCAAGATGGGATTGACCCCTCCAAATTGTTTGGAGTGAATGACTCACTATGTCTCAATTTAGTAAAATCTTGGCTAGGATAGTTCCTATAAGAAGTCACAAAACTTGTAAGGTTGAGACACGATCTGAATGTACCAAGTTAGGATTGGTAGTCAAACCCTAGGTCATTCTGAGCATTTTGAGATCAAAGGGATGAATTATGCGATAACCATATACCAGAGGTTCTAGAAAGTTGCTCTGTAATCTTCAACATATCTAGACATCGGGTATCATTGCTAGATGATGACTTTGACTGGTACTAGAAGTATTCCAATGCTATCGGTTTAGTGTTTGAACCTATGGGATCATACACCATTGGGATTTCTATTTGATCTAAAGGCTGATCGATGATTGAGAATCGTTTACCATCACTGGAGGTCAATATGATTGACTATGTTCCAAGTATTGACACTTGCAAGTGTCGACACTTAGAAGTGTCCACACTTGCAAGTGTCGGCACTTGAAAAATTAATACTAGGAAGTGTCGGCACTTGGCTGTAATGAGCAGAAATTCTGGAAAGAATTTTTGGAAAGTTTTGACCTCAATTCGAATTTTGAATTATTTGGCTGGTTTTGGCTCTAAGCTTTCATAGAATGATGGTCATTCTTGCCTTATGAGCTTAGAGCCAATTTAGTATGGCCCTTGACCTTCTCCCCTAATCACTCCTCCTTCCTCTTTCTCCTTCTCATGGCTGCCTCTATAAATAAGGATTGTTTTAGGGGCTGCTTGTAGAGAGGAAAAAAAAAGAGTTTTCTTGTTGAATGAGATTGCTGAAATCCTGAGAGGGAAAAGGAAAGGGGCTTGGGAGGACTAGGGTTTTGGGTGTGTGGCTGCCTAGCACTCAAGCTAGGTCTTGGGAAGAGAGCTAGTTAGGAAGGGTTTTACCTCTCCTTCTTGTCTTCCAAGAAGAAGTAGATCGGCCTCAAGGATCTCAATAAGCTAGCACTCTGAGAGAGTTGATCAGAATCGAGCCTTGGTGTGAACTACCTGTAGAGGCTAGACATGAGTGTGGCTCGAGGGCTTTTCATAACCTCCTCCTAAAGGTATAACGGTAAGGTATCCTTATGCCTTTTGGTTTTTTTTCTGCTTATGATATCTTTTGCATGCTACATTATCATACTTGTTCCTGTTACAGGAAGATTGGTAGATCATTTTGATCGATCTGCCAAGCCTTTCACTGTGCTTATTTTAAAATACTTTTTTCTGCCATGCATGCTCGTTTTGCTTTCCCTTCAGACTCATGCTCTATAGTGGCATGATTACCTAGAGAATCAAAGCTTCTCTTATAGGCACAGGCTTGTCCAAGACTTTGATCAAGTATTTTAATATTTTATATTTAAAGAAGATTGAGTTTTCTCTATTCTATGAGATTGGATAGGCATGGGCTTTTCCAAGGCTCTGAATATGTATTCTAGTATTTTCTATTCAAAAGAGATCAAATTTTCTCTATTCAAATGAGATCGGATAAGCACAGATTTGTCCTAGACTTCGATCAGGTATTTTGATATTTTCTATTCAAAAGATATTGAATCTTCTCTATTCAATGAGATCGGATAGGCACAAGCTTGTCCAAGATTTCAATAAGGTATTCTAATATTCATTTACTCAAAGGGATCAGCTATGCATATAAAAAGATCGAATATTTAAAATAATCAGATATTCTCTATCAAAGTGATCAAGAATCCTCTATTAAAATGATTAATGATGGAATACTTTCTATCAAAGTAATTTATTATCTTCTCCCCATCAAAAGGCCTGGGAAATCCTTTCGCTATACTTTCAAGTTAAATTAAGTAAATCAATTAGATGCAACTGTCATAGTGTAGATAATCTATCATAAGTAATTACTAGTATATAAAAAAGTTTTTTTGCTAGGATGCCGAGCTAACCTGATGAGCTATTATTTAAGGCACAAGATGCTGAGCTAATCTGATGAGCTATTATTTAAGGTACAAGATACTGAGCATATCTGATGAGCTATTATTTGAAGCACAACATGCTAAGTCGACTTGATGATCAGTTATGTGAGGCAAAGAGTGCCAATCCAACCTCTTCCTTGAGGCATAAGATGCCAATCCGACCTCTTTCCTGAGGTATAGGGTGCCAATCCAACCTCTTCCTTGAGAGACAGGGTGCCAATCCGAGCTCTTACTTGAGACACAAGGTACTAATCCAAGCTCTTTCTTGAGGCATAGGGTACTAATCTAGGCTTTTGCTTGAGGTATAAAGTACCAACCCAACCTCTTACTTGAGGATAGGATGCCAATCCGATCTCTTCCTTGAGGCACAAGGTGCCAATAGAGCTCTTACTTATGGTGCAGGGTGATAATCCAACCTCTTACTTGATACACAAGGTGCCAATCTGACCTCTTATTTAAAGCACAGAAGTCGAGCCGACCATTCCTTTGAGACAGGTACAAGGTTTCATACTTCATTTAATATAAAATACATACCTTAACGTTGTTGGAGCCATTATGACAACATTAGTAAAGTGGTTATCAAGAAATGTAATAGACTACTCAACAAACTACTTTACTAACCAACCTCTTAATGGTCTAACCAACTTAATTGCTTTCTTAACGGTGTAACCATCTCATAAATAGTTATAATTACCTAACTAACTCAACTTTCTACTTCTATAAATAAAGGGTTGAGGGGATCTTCGGGGGTAACTTTTATAAACACTCGTTTTTTTTCATTTTCTTACTATCCTTCTCTCAAAGCTGACTTAAGAATCAAAGTATTCCCCGGCTAGAGAATCCCACCAGTTTCTCCAGTGCTGAGAACCTTTTGTAGGTTAAAAAAGAAAGAGATCAGCCAGCATCCCCTGAAGATCTCCAAGTCTTCGACAAGAGATTAGCCTAATATCTGAAGACCTCCAAGAGCCTGAATCCACTCTAGAACTACTTCTTGATCAGCTCGGAGAGGTGTAGCAATAAAATCTATGAGGATAATAAAATAAAAGAATTATTATTGTATATTGAATTTTGTGCAGCATTAGGTTGCTCTAGAGATGCTATAACTTTGGCTAGGTTCTAATTAGGGATTGATCCTTTAAGGCTTGTACAGTCTCCTAGATGCTTAATAAATTAGTAAAAGTAAATTAGAGTTTCAAGAATTTTAAAATTTTATCTTGGAATATTAGTGTAGCACTAACTATGAACTTTTTGGGCTATTAGGCTATCTACATATAGTTAAATCTATTAATTTATTGGTGTTTATAAGATAAATAGCATTCTATTCTTTAAAATCATTTAATAATTTCTTTAAATTAAAATATTTTATGTCAAATAAAGTGCATACCATTGAAATTATAAATTTATTTGTGTGAGAAAATCTTTCCAATTATGTGAAATCAATTCTTGAATTTAATACTACTAGGTATGTTACAAATTATCCCAATTCATCATTAATGCATATTAAATTATATCTTTAAATTATTTCTATACATTGTTATTCAAATCATTTTTTTCTTTATGTAAATTGAATCAAGCAAGTAAAATAAATATTCACCTCATGAGGTAGTAATGGTTCACATTCTTTTATTCTTCATTTATTTTCCTCTAAACAAATATTTGATATCAAATAAAAAATTAATTATCAAATAAATTAATTTTAAATAAAAAATAAATTCGTAAATTTAAAATGTTATTTTAATTATTGAAATATTATGCATATATGATTAAAAATCTTTTATTGAATCTGCTTGCTTGTTTAGAATTTACATATATGTTATTTTTATAACCAAATATTACATATATATGATTTATGAATAGCTTTGACACATTTTAAATTTCAACTTTTAGCCTAATTATATTTTAGATCTTGCTAATTGGGAGTTATATATTAATATTTTTGATAATTTTGAACTCATTATTCCAGCCTGTTAATGGATATAAATATATATTCTAATCCACTTCATAGAGTATAAGTACAATATTTTGACTAACTCTATAAAGCTTAAGTATGGTCTTCTGGTCCACTTTATAGAGTATAGGTGTGGTATTTAGGTCTACTCTACATGGATAACTATGATTCCCCAGCATGATCATAGGATATAAATCTAGTTATAGTCTAATTGAACATTAAGTTAAAATGTAAAAAATTAAATTATTTTTATAAAAATAAAAATGAGTAATTATAAATATTCTTGATTTATCTTATTAAAATACAATAATTTTGCTTATATACTTAGTCTTAGCAAGAAAATTTATTTAATTTATTACTTGAATTATCTAGTTAAGATATTTGTTGCCTAATGAATTGTTGAGCTAATTATTTGGTCTCTTCTTTCTTTATAGATCTAAAGACCTAGCAGCTAATAAGGTATTGTTATGAGAGTATGGCTAGATTTGATAGCAGAATATTAGATATAGCCTAGAATTAGTATTTTATTTTTTAGTACAAGTGTTGGATGTCTTTTTAAAAATTTCTTTCTTTGATCGATATTTGCAGAATAGTTGATGTTAGATTCTTGTGAAAAGAATTCATAATTTCTTTTTGTTAGTTAATCTGGGCTTGTTACGCCTTTGATTTCAAACTCCATTTTTTGATAAAAGATTTCAAACTCTACTATTGAAATACCATGCTAGTGGAGCTTTACTAGTGGCATACAAGCATTTACATAAAAATGTTGCATACAAGTTAACGCTTACTTCTATCTCAACTAATCTTCCAAGATAGTGATTTGCACACATGCTATATAGCATTTTATTTAGATATATTTTTTCATTTGTTCAATAGATAAAGTGTTTAAGCTACTTACAACATAAAGTAGTTGCAAATACAACTACCAAGTTGGTGGGGGTGGGGCCTAATCCATCCAATAACCAGTTTAAAAGGAAGCCCAAAAAAATACCCAATCTTAGCCCACAAGAAGCCAGCCTAGAAAAAGAAAAGAAAAAAAAGACCCGGATGGAATGGATCAAGCTTGGCCCATGCGCATGGCCAGGCATGCCAGCATGCATGACCCAGGCCCAAGCACCACATGCAGGTGCGGGGCCCAGGCCCAGGCACCACATGCAGGTGCGGGGCCCAGGCCCAGGCAACTATCGGGTGAGCATTATTCCTCTCCTCTATCACGGTCCATGATGTATTGCCCAATCAGTCATGATCTACGACCATCAGATGGCGCAAAGCATCATTTGGGCACGATTGGATAGTTGCAATCGACTCTAATCCATTTAACACGTGATCTGAGGCATTTTCAATGCAATTTCGAGTGCTGATTAAAAATCAGATGGCTGGGAGTCTGTTTGAGAGTCCAATGCTATTAAGACATGGATTTTAACTTGGTTTCGATGGGGATTAAGCTTGTTCAGCCTCTATTTCACCTGCAACCCAAGAACCATACACTTGAACGCCTCTATAGAAAAACATCTACCCCCTATTAGTGTTTCCAAGAGAGAAAACAAGAGAGAGGAAGAGACAAAAGGAAAGAGAAGGCAAGTAATCTTCTTCAATAATTGTTTAGAGTGCTTCTAGGCTTGAGGAGTAGCTCTAGAAATTTTTTCTTCTTTTTGTTTGGCCTATATTTGGGGCTAGTTTTGTATCAAAAGAGAGAAGGTCTCTATAAAACTTTTTGTAATCATTCTTCTAGTAAAAGAATTGTTCTGTGGCTATGAATGTAGGAGCAGGAGACTTCGAACCACATAAATTCTTTATTCTTGTACTTGTGCTATTTTATTTTTTCAAGCTTTTCTTTTCTTTCTCTTATGATTTCATATTCTGCTATGGTCCGTCCCCTAACAATTGGTATTAGAGCACCGAGTTCGAATGGGAGCGATGGCAGAAGATAAAGAAAAAGTCAAGATTGATAGATTTGATAGGAAGTATTTCGAATTCTGAAAGATGCAGATCGAGAATTATCTATACCAGAAGAAGCTTTACCTACCGCTACTACGAAAGAAACTTGTGGAGATGCCACAAGCTAATTAGAATTTACTAGACTGCTAGGCTTTGAGAGTTATTCATTTAACATTAGCCAAGAACGTTGTGTTTAATATCCTGGAAGAAAAGATGATAGTTGATTTGATAAAGGCCTTGTCCAACATATACGTGAAGCCTTTGGTCTTCATAAGATATATCTTATGCATCTACTATTTAATCTAAAGATGAGTAAAGGTGTGTCCGTTACTGATCATATTAATAAATTTAATCTCAATACTAATCAGTTGAGTTCTATTGACATTAGCTTTGAGGATAAAGTTTGGACTTTAATCTTACTATCTTTTATGTTCAAGAGTTGGGGGCCTACTGTGATAGCGAAGAGTAGTTCGTATGGCTCAAGCAAGTTGAGGTTTGAAGAGATTCGAAACTTGATTCTCAGTGAAGACATTAAGAGGAAAGAATCCAAAGGGGACTCTAGTTTTGCCTTGGTTACTGAAGAAGGCAAAGAAAGAACTATATAGTGCAACAAATGCCATGAGAGATCTAAATCCAAGCAAAAAAGCCAATTAAGACTAAAGGATGATGGCTGTTGGTACTGTGGTAAGAAAGGGTATATCAGGACAAACTGCCAGGCAATAAAGGATAAGGGACTGAATGAAGAATCCGTCAATGTGACGATAGAGATAATTGCTGATGCATTAGTTCTTAGTGTGGATAGTACAATGAAGTCATGGATCCTAGACTTTGGAGCTTCATTTCACTCAACCTCATTAAAGGAGTAAATGATGAATTACACTACTAGAGATTTCGAAAAGGTTTATCTCGCTGATGATAAACCTTTGGATATTATGAGAAAGGATAATATGTATATAAAGATGTCAGATTAGTTGGTATGGAAGCTCAAGAATGTCATACATGTCACAGGCTTGAAGAGGAACCTAATTTTAGTCGACCAGTTAGATTTAGAGGTTTACATCATGACTTTCTTTAGTGGCTCTTGAAAGATAACCAAAGGTGCTATGGTGATAGCATGAGGAAGCAAGCTGGGTATCCTGTATATGACTAGTAATACAAGAGATGCAGTGTATGGGCAAGAAAAGCATGCAAGTACTATAGAAGAAGGGCAAGCAGCAGGTTTGAAAACTACTAATATTGGTTTCCACAAAAATTGTTTTATTGGGAAGTGGAAGAAAGTCAGTTTCTCCAAGATTGATAGAATACCAAGATCGAGAAAGTTGGAGTTTGTATACACTGATGTGTTTGGTCCCTCTCTGATCGCATCCCTTGGAGCCTCGCAATACTATGTGATGTTCATCGATGACTCCACCAAAAAGGTATGGATTTATTTTATGAAGAATAAATCTGACGTGTTTGATACTTTCAGGACATAGAAGAGTTTGGTAGAGAACGAGTTTGGTGAAAAGATCAAATACCTGAGATCATATAATGAAGGTGAGTATGATAGCACCGAATTTAAGAAGTTCTGCATAGTAAATGGGATCAAGATAGAGAAGACTATCCCGAGCATACTACAATAGAATAGGATAGCTAAGCGCATGAACCAAACCTTGAATAAAAGAGCCAGGAACATAAGGATTCATGCTAGTTTGCCCAAGATGTTTTGGGCTGAGACAGTTAGCACTGCTACCTACTTGATCAACAAATGTCTCTTAGTCCATCTTGATTACATGCTAGTAAAAGAAGAGTAGATAGGGAAGTTAGCAAGTTTATCTCACCAAAAGATTTTTTGGCTATATCTCCTATATGCATATCAATGCTGAGAAAAGAAATAAGCTCACTACAAAGTCCAAGAAGTATTTTTTCATTGGGTATGGTACTAATGAGTTTGACTACAAGTTCTAGAGTGAGAAGGATAGAAAATCATCTGGAGCAAGGATATGATCTCCAATGAAAAAAATCTCTACAAGGACAAGAATGTTCTAATAGTGTAGGAGAGTCAGCTA
Organism: Areca catechu; assembly: GCA_021397845.1. Taxonomy (NCBI): domain Eukaryota; kingdom Viridiplantae; phylum Streptophyta; class Magnoliopsida; order Arecales; family Arecaceae; genus Areca; species Areca catechu. Next base: position 156,644,948 of record CM038050.1, on the reverse strand, counting down.
AGGAGTAAGAGCAAGTCGATATAGAAGAGATCACAGAAGATGATATTACAATAAAAACAAAAGATCCTGAACCAGTGCCAGAGATATATCAGCTAAGGAGATCTACAAGGACCCTCGAAACCATAGGAAAGGTATTCACCCTTGCCTTAATATCTATTATTGATAGATGGTGGTGAACCTGAGTGTTATGAAGAAGTTGTGGAGTGTTGACTCCATTAATTGATTTTGATGATAAGCAAAATGATTAAGTATAAGTTGAGGACTAATGATTTGCTTTGAGTGTGTTTCTATTGAAAATGTGCTCACAACATTTGATGAAGCCCAATTATTTTAAAGAAGCCAAGTTTGAATGAAAAGATTACTCAAAAGAAGACTTGGACACTTAAGAGATGATTGAATGGATAGCTAAGATAAATGGAAACATGTTCTATCTCAAATTCAGCATCTTTTATGATTTTTTTCAAAGAAGTGTCGATACATGACATGAAGTGTCGACACATGAAGATGAAGTGTCGACTCAGGCCGGTATGCAGCAATGTTTCAAATGGCACAGATGATGTATCCACACATGAATCTGAAGTGTCGACTCAAGGTGTCGACACATGGATCAACACATTGCTTGAGACTTTCAAGCCACAGAACTTATAAAAATTGAAGGAACAGCTGAAGTGTTGATATATGAAAGCAAGGTGTCAACTCAAGGTATCGACTCAACTGAGAAAGTGTCGACATATATGAAATTTTCAGAGAATCTGAATGGAGCAAATTGAACTATGTGTCGACTCAAGAAGAACATGTGTCGACCTTATGTGTCGACTCAACTGAGGAAGTGTTGACACATGGAGTTATGGAAACAATAACGGCTAGTTTTTTCAAATATAGAACTCGCCCAAATTGCCCCCAACGGATAGTTTTTCAAGTCTAACGGCTAGAATTCGTTTTGAGGCCTTGAAAAGGTATTTATATGCTCCAAATCAAATCAAAACACAAGCTATTGAATATTATCAAAGAGTTTTAAGAAGAGAGAAGAAGAGAGAGCTTTAACTCCTATTCATTGAAGTTTCAACCACTCTCAAGCTAAAGAAAGCCTCCAAGCATTCAAGAGCCTTCAAGAGCATTGAAGATCATCCATACTTGGGCATCCAAAAGGCTTCAACAAGTGCAAAGCAAATCCACATCGAGCTACTTCGAGATATTCGCTTTGTTTTAAAAAGCTTACATTGGTTCCTTACTTTTAAACCATGTTTCTTGTAAGGGTTCTTGGTTAGCCTATTGTAATACCAAGGGAGGTTATTGGTAAGTCTTGAAAAATCAATTAGGTTGGTGGTTAGCCTGCAAAACCACTAAGGTTCTTGGTTAGCCCAGAAAACCAAGGGAGGTTGTTGGTTAGCCTTGTGAAAACCAATTAGGTTCTTGGTTAGCCTGTAAAACCAAGTGAGGTTTTGACTTGTGAGCCTTGTGAAAACAAGTCGGGTTTTGATTAGTGAGCCGAAAAACTAATCGGCTGTAATCTTGTGATTATAGTGAATTTCCAAGGGGATCTTGGGGAGTGGATGTAGGTGCATTGGATAGCACCGAACTATTATAGATTTTGGTGTTTGTGATTGCTTGATCTCTCTCTCTTTGCTCTTTATTTATTGCTCTTAATTTTTGCTGCACATTTATTTTAGAGCATTGCAATTGTTTTAATAGTACCTTGCTAACTTACTTGTTGAATTGGATTGCATTACTTAGTATCAAGTTTTATTAAGTTAGTTTGTCAAATCAATTTTTAGAGATCCAATTCACCTCCCCTCTTGGGTTGCTTACTGGGCAACAAGTAGTATCAGAGCCCTGTTCTCAGTGTATAGGCTTTACCACCTTGAGTAAAGATCTATGGCAGCCCCAATTGGTACTAGTATAGTTGAGGGACAAGCCATAAATAGACCTCATTTTTCAATGGAACAAATTATTCTTATTAGAAAACTAGGATGAGAATTTATATGCATTCTATTGATTATAATTTATGGAAAGTAGTAGATAAGGGTCCTCATATTCCTTCGGTAGTGGTTAATGGTGTTTCCATCCCAAAGCTCGAAGAGGATTGGGATGAAAATGATATTAAACAATCCGAGATCAATGCTAAGGCAATGAATCTCCTTTACTGTGCATTAGATCCTAGTGAATTTAATAGGATATCTACATGCATGTCTACCAAAAAAATATGGGACATACTTGAAGTTACCCATGAGGGTACCGATCAAGTGAAGAACACTAAAGTTAATATGTTTGTGCACAATTATGAGATGTTCCGTATGGAACCAAATGAATCTATTACTGATATATACACAAGATTTACTAATATAGTTAATGGTATGAGAAGTCTTGGTAAAGTCATGTCTAATACTGATCTTGTGAATAAAATTCTTAGGTCACTTCTAACATCATGGGATCCGAAGGTGACCGCAATTCAAGAAGCAAAGGACATTGACAAGCTACCTCTTGAGTAGTTAGTTGGATCGCTTATGTCTTATGATCTTAATCTGAAACAGAAATCTATGGATATGGATAAGAAGAAGAACGGGATTGCTTTCAAGTCAAATATTCAAGAAGAATCCTCAATTGATGAGTCCGAAGATGAAGATGAAGAAGAAGGTGAAGAAGCCCTCCTTGCTAAAAATTTAGAAGATTCATGAAGAGGAGGAAATTTCCTTACAAAAAGAAGTATCAATCCAAGGATAAAGGAAAAGAGAAAGAGAAAGAAAAAGAGAAGGAAAAGGAGAAGGAAGTACCTATATGCTTCGAGTGCAAAAAACCGGGACACTACAAGTTTGACTGTCCTTTCCTTAAGAAATCAAGAAAGAAATTAAGGAAGAAAGCAATGATAGCCACTTGGAGTGACAGCGAAGACTCCATTTCTGAAGAAGAGCAGACCGAAGTTGCAAATCTCTGCTTCATGGCACATCAGGATAATGATGAGGTAAATTTCGACACTAAAATTGATTTTACTTTTGATAAACTTAAGAATGCCTTTGAAGAACTCGTGCATGATCATAAACTAGTTTTATCTAAAAATAAGAAATTGAAAAAGTATGCAAATAGTTTTTCTTTTGAAAACAACTCTTTACTTAATGATGTTAGTACCTTAAATCTAAATTAGATGTTTCAAAATAGAAAAATAATGCTTTATCTATGGAAAACGAAGTTTTGAAAAGACCTAAAAATGTTATTTCTAACAATGATCTTTTAAAGAAAAACAAGGATTTAGAACTTAAAAATGCTAAATACAAAAATGAACTTGAAAAGATAAAACCTTTTGTTTAGAAATTTACTTATAGCTCAGAAAAGTTAAATTTACTCTTAAACAATCAAAGAGTAGTTTTTAATAAGACAGGTGTAGGATATAAACCACAGAAGCAACAAAAGTATTTCAAAATTTTTTTTGTACCTGTATCATCTAGCATTACTTATTTTACTTGTAGAAAGCCAGGTCACAAATCATTTCAATGTAATTTTAGAAAAATCATTTCTTTTGGTAAAATGTGGGTTCCAAAAGGAACCATTTTGAATGCTAACCCTAAAGGACCCAAGTTGGCTTGGATATCTAAAAATAAAGCTTGATCTTATTGCAGGTGTGGCTTGCAACCAAGGAGAACAAAAGAGTTTGGTATCTTGACAGTGGTTGCTTAAGGCACATGACTGGAGATGTGAAGCAATTCACTTTTTTTGAAGCTCTGAATGGAGGGAGTGTGACCTTCGGTGATAATGGTAAAGGAAAAATTATTGGTATTGGTAAGGTTCACATAACTCCTTCAATAGTATTAGTAATGTACTTTTAGTAGATGGTTTAAAGTATAATCTTTTAAGCATTAGTCAGTTTTACGATAAAGATTTTTAAGTAGTTTTTAAATCATCATATTGCATGATTACCAGTTCGAATATAAATGGAGTACAATTCATTGAAAAAAGGCATGAAAATATTTATTTGGTAGACCTAGATGATCTATCTTTGCCTAATGAGAATGCCTTGTTGCAATTAATTCTACTAAAGAAGAGACTAGTTGGCTATGGCATAGAAGGTTAGGGCATGCTAGTATGTACTTTATTTCAAAACTTTGCAAAAAGAATTTAATCAGAGATCTACCTGAAATTTGTTTTGAAAAAGATAGAATTTGCCAAGCATGTCAATTTGGTAAACAAGTCAAAACTTCTTTTGAACCAAAAAGATTTGTAACTACTAGTAGGCCACTTGAACTACTTCATATGGATCTCTTTGGACCAACTAGAACATCAAGTCTATGAGGCAAGAGATATGATTAGTCATTGTGGATGATTTTTCAAGATTTACATGGGTTTTCTTTTTAGCACAAAAAGATGAATCATTTTCAGCATTTATAAAGTTTTATAGAAAAGTTTCAAACGAAAAAGATGTTTCAGTCGTTTGTATTCATAGTGATCATGGAACTGAATTTGAAAATCATGATTTTGAAAACTTTTGTAATGAGAAAGGAATATAACACAATTTTTCTACACCTAGGACACCTCAGCATAATGGGGTAGTAGAAAGAAAAAATCGTACTTTGAAAGAAATGTCATGCACTATGCTTTGTGAAAACGATTTGCCAAGATAATTTTGGACTGAAGCTATTAATACAGCCTGTTATATTTTAAATCGAGTTTTAATTCTTCCTATTTTAAAGAAAACTCCTTATGAACTTTGGAACCAAAGAAAATCGACTTTGAAATATTTTCGAGTTTTTGGTTGTAAATATTTTGTTTTGAACAATGGAAAGGGTCATCTTAGAAAGTTTGATGCCAAGTTTGATGAAGGTATCTTCTTAGGATACTCTACATCAAGCAGGGCATATAGAGTATTTAATAAACGAACTTTGGTTGTAGAAGAGTCAGTACATGTTGTTTTTGAAGAATGTACTAACAAATCCTCGAGAAAAGAGGATACATCTGATGAATGTGCAGGTGCTGACAAGCTTCAGAAGCTGACTTTGAATGATCAAGTTCAACCAAATGAAGAAGATCAAGACAAGGATGAGAAAGAAGATGACACTCCAAAGAATCTAGATTTACCTAAGGAGTAGAGGTATGCTCATGGATATCCTAAAGAATTAATCTTAGGTGATCCATCTAAAGGGGTAAGAACTCAAGCTTTTATTAGAAATGAATGTAATTATATAGCATTTGTATCTCAAGTAGAACCTAAATATTTTGAGGAAGCTGAAAAAGACTCTAATTGGATCAATGCTATGCAAGAAGAACTAATTCAATTTGATAGAAATAGTGTTTGGACACTTGTAGAAAGACCATCTAATGTTTCAATTATTGGCACTAAATGGGTATTTAGGAATAAATTAGATGAAAATGGTATTGTTATTAGAAATAAAGCTAGGTTAGTTGTGAAAGGCTACAATCAGGAGGAAGGGATTGACTTTGATGAAACTTTTGCTCTTGTTGCTAGACTTGAAGCAATTAATCTATTATTAGCTTTTGCTTATTTTATGAATTTCAAGTTATTTCAAATGGATGTTAAGAGTGCATTCTTGAATAGTTTTATAGCTAAAAAGGTTTTTGTTGAACAACCACATGGATTTGAAAATCATGCACATCCTGATCATATTTTTAAATTACATAAGGCACTTTATGGATTAAAGCAAGTACCTATAGCATGGTATGAAAGACTAAGCAAATTTCTAATTAAAAATGAATTTTTTAGAGAAAATGTTGATAAGACACTATTTTTGAAAAAGAAAGATAATGATTTATTAGTAGTACAAATATATGTTGATGATATTATTTTTGGTGCTACTAATGAAATTCTTTGTCAAGAGTTTACTAAGCTAATGCAGGGTGAGTTCAAGATGAGTATAATGGGAGGACTCAATTTTTTTCTCGAACTCCAAATTAAGCAAACTACAGATGGTATCTTCATCAACCAAGCTAAGTACACAAGAGAAATTATTAAGAAGTTTGGGATGGAGACTACTAAACCAATAGGTATGCCTATGAGCCCCTCTTATAGACTTGATAAAGATGAACATGGTAGATCTGTAGATCAAAAGTTATACAGAGGTATGATAGGCTCCTTATTGTATTTAACTGCTAGTAGACCAGATATAATGTTTAGTGTTTGCATGTGTGCTAGATATCAGTCTGAACCTAAATAATCACATCTTATGGCTGTTAAGCACATTATTAGATATCTATCTGATACTATTAGTATTGGTTTATGGTATTCTAGAAATTTATTTGCTAAATTAATTAGATATTCTGATACGGATTTTACTGGTTGTAGATTAAATAGAAAGAGTACTAGTGATACTTGCCAATTTCTCGGAGTTAACTTGATCTCATGGTTTAGCAAGAAACAAACTTCAGTTGCACTATCCATAATTGAGACTGAGTATATTGCAGTAGGAAGTTGTTGTGCTCAAATCTTATGGATTAAGCAACAACTTGAAGACTTTGGAATCAAGTTGGCTAGTACGTCTATTAAATATGATAATACCAGTGCTATTTACTTGACTAAAAATCCTGTTCAACACTCTAGGAGTAAGCACATTGAAATTAGACATCATTTTATTTGGGATCATGTAAAAAATAATGATATTTTGCTTGAATTTATTAGTACTGAATTTCAATTAACTGATATTTTAACTAAACCTCTTCTGGAAGATCGATTCTGTATGATTAGAAGAGAGCTCAGGATCATCAATCCGTTTGGTTAAATTTTTTCTATATTTGACTCAAACTAGATCAATTCGACCTTAATCATGATAAATCTTATTTAATCACTATTGATTTGACTCCAAATTTATCATATTTTAATTGATTTTGTTCTTCCCTTGAAATTTCTGATTTTTTGGTTTTTAAGTCGATGTGTCAACACATCGACGTGTCGACACCTAAATGTGTCGAAACATGCATGAGCCGAACGACAGCGGATTGAGATTTAAGGGATTTCTGAACCATTTTTCTCCCCAAATCTTTTCTCCTTCGAGCTGACACAAGGGTTTAAGGTATCTCTACTATTCTCACTCCCTATTTCACTGTTTTAGCCATTGTTTCTTTGATTTGGAAGATCAGTAGCCAGTTTTTTGGTTGGATTCCGCCTAGGTTTTGATTTCCAAACCCTAGAAACCCTTGATGTCCACCAAAACCTTTCCCAATCCTTCAATCCAAGCAATGGGTCCTCGCAAACAAGTTGTTCGTCAACCTCGTCAGTCAAACCAAGAAGAAGAGTGAAGGACGAAGGCCCGACATGAGTCTAGAGCTCCAGATCCGCCCGCACGACCCTTGTTTGTTCTGTCTAGTCGGATGAGTTCAAAGATTGTGGTTGGAGGATGCCAAGTGGATTTCTCATTTGTTGACCAGCAACATTTTTGGATTGGAGAGTGGATTCGTCAGGCTGGTCTGACTACTTTCTGTTCACTCAGTGAGAGGTATTATCCCGGGCTAATAGAGAGTTCTACGGATCACTCACCCGTGGGACAGATGGTTGGTTGGCACAGGTCAGAGGATGAGATATCTCCATTACTTCAGAGATTCTGAGTAGAGTATGGGATATACCGATGATAGGATCTGTTGTTGACAGTTTGATGGATCGAGTTAGTGGTCTTTAGTGCATTTTTGAGTCTGACATTCTACCAGAGGGAGCCACTGTACCAGCATCTAGGTTATCTGCAGAGATGAGACTACTGCACCATATCGTCGCCCAGATTCTTTTGTCGAAGACCGGATGTTTCGACTATATCACAGAGCGGGAGCTGCTCGTGATGGTCTCACAGGTTCAACGCATGCCAGTATGCATTCCAGTACTGATGGTACATCAGATTACAGAGGCGTCGACTAGCCAGAGGCTCTGCTTACCATATGGCATGGGATTGACAGTATTATTTTGGGAATATGGAGTCAGCTTTCAGGATGAGCCTTATCATACATTGCTTCATACCGATGTATACGACATTAGATCATTGCATCGGATGGGCTATCACTTATTCCGAGGCCAGTGGACATGCAGGAATCAGGTCATGCCGAGGATAAAGATGATGATGACGATGCAGTAGAGGAGGAGCGGATTCTCTCCGGTGAGGCAGGACACAGCAAGACTCAGCCTGAGACAGCAACACAGCCAGCGGTTGCTCCTTGGTCTGATCCTTCCACATCTGCACAGCCTTAGCCAGCATAGATGGAGACTCCTGACATTTCAGATAGTTTAGAGGACAGAGTCAGACGCATCGAGATAGACGTATTCATCATGAGGCAGCATCTTGATGTATTTATAACTGAGATGAGAGAGAGCCATGCTGGACTTAGTGATGGCATCTCGGCTATTCTTTCTGCACTATCCAGATCCTCAGCGAGTGCTCCGATTGCTGACACTGCTCCTGCACCTGCTCATGTACCTGCTCCTGCACATGTTGATGATATTGTTAACATTGATACTGGTGTTCATACTGCTGTTGGAGATGATGATACTGTTGGTGATACAGTTATTGAAGATGATGGAGGAGACGAGGAGACTGACTCAGACAGATTTGACATTGCTGGTCTTACTTTAGAGCCAGTTACAGAGGTGACGGATGACTTGCCTATGATTGGATGATCGCACCCCTGTTTCTAAAGGGTTTTCCAAAAGTAACAAGTGAAATGGACATCCCTATCAGACACTATGGTCTTAGGAAAGCCATGTAACCTAACCACATGATCAAGGAAAAGTCACGCTACTTTGGATACATCAAAGATTTGAGAGCAAAGTATAAAATGGGCCATTTTTGAAAATCTATCGACCACTACATAGATGGAGTCATGTTTTCTTAGGGTCTTAGTTAGGCCTAACATAAAGTCCATGCTAAGGTCCTGCTATGGGCGATCTGGTACAAGTGAAGGGATATGTAAATCAGTGTTTTGCTTTTGCTACTTGGCAACAGTACAAGTTCAACACCTAGACACTATGTGAGTAACATCTCTTTTCAAAGTAAGCCAAAGAACTGGTCCTCTACAACTAAGATGGTCTTGTTTCTGCTAAAGTGACCAGCGAGACCTCCTGCATGGGTTTCCCAAATTAAGAATTCTCTAAGTGAGGTCCTAGGAATACACAATCTGTTATTTCTAAAGAGGTAAACATCTTGGAGGTTGTATTTGCTATGGGAACTAGATGGTCCTTAGGTAAGGGATTGAAAAATTTTGCTGAAGTCTGGACATGTCATATTCTCTTTTCAATCAATCGAATCCAATGACTTCAGTGCTAACAGTGTTTAAAAGCAAGACACGTCGACAAAGGGCATCAGCTACTTTGTTTTCAGTTCTAGCCTAATGTTTTAGTACAAAGGTATATGCTTGGATAAATTCTACCCATTTGGCATGCTTAGGATTTAACTTTTTCTTGGAGTTTAAAAACCATAGTGCTTCATGGTCAGAATAGAGGACAAACTCCTGGGGTAGTAGTAATGTCTCCATATCTAAGGGCTTGTACTACTGTATATAATTTCTTGTCATATGTTGAGTACTTAAGCTTAGCCTCATTAAGTTTTTTATTAAAGAAGGCTACTAGGTGATTTTCTTAGCTCAAAACCCCTCCTATGCCTACTCCTGATGCATCATAAGCTACCTCAAAGACTTTAAAAAAATTGGGTAATCTCAAGATAGGTGCTTGTATCATCTTACTCTTAATATCTAGGAAGGCTCTATCCACTGCTTTGGTCCACTCAAAATTGCCCTTCTTAATACAGTCAGTTATGGGTGCTACAATGGTGCTAAATTCCCTGATAAATCTCCTATAGAAGGTGGCTAGACCATGAAAACTACATACTTCATGGACACTAGTAGGTTACTGGCTACTTTACTATAGATCTAACCTTTTCAAGATCAGTTGATACTCTTTCGGGGGTCACCACAAATCCTAGGAAGACGACTCTATGGGTCATGAAATCATACTTTTTTAAATTGGCATAAAGACTCTCCTTCCTAAGGGTCTGGCAAATTTGTCTCAAGTGATCTAGATGGTCTTCCTTAATCCTACTATAAATCATGATGTCATCAAAATAAACCATTACAAACTTTCCTATGAACATCCTTAGGACTTGGGTCATGATTCTCATAAAGGTGCTAGGGGCGTTGGATAACCCAAAAGGCATGACAACCCATTCATACAGACCATCCTTGGTTTTAAATGTGATTTTTCACTCATCCCCAGGTTTGATCCTAACATGATGATAGCCACTCTTAAGGTCTATTTTTGAGAAGACGGTTGCACCGGTCATCATATCTAGCATATCATTTAATCGGGGGATGGGAAACCTATATTTCACAGTAATTTTATTTATGGCATGGCTGTCAACACACATTCTCCACGTGCCATTTTTCTTAGGGGTTAATAGGGTTGGTATAGTACAAAAACTTAAGCTCTCCCTAATAAACCCTTTTCTAAGGAATTCACCTACCTGCTTCTGCAACTCTAGATGTTCAATTGGGTTCATCCTATAGTAGGGCAGGTTGGGTAGGGTGGCTCATGGGACTAGATTTATAGCATGTTGGATGTACCTTATTGGTGGTAATTGGTCTAGTAAATCTTTAGGAAATATATCATCAAATTCACTTAAGATTCTCTTAACCTCCTGAGGGTACTCTTTATCAGATTGATCAGGTACTTCTTTCACAGCTAACATCCAGACTATAGTCCCCTCAGAAATCTCCTTCTCTAGTTCTTTAGAACTAATTAAATTGACTCAAGATTTCCTTTCTTTCAATGAGATAGATCCTCTCTTAACTTTGTCCTTAGGAGCAGTGGGGTTAATCATAATCTTCTTCCCATGAAAACTAAATGTGCATGCATTAGATCGGCCGTACAGGGTAGCATCATGGTCATAAAGCCAGGGCCTACCTAAAATTATGCTGCTAACTCTCATGGGCACAACATCACGCCACACCTTATCTTGATAAGACTGAGCTAGATCTGGACTTGGCATATGGACTTAATGGGTATGGATGTGGAGTCTATCCAAGAAACCTTATAGGGGCTAGGATGGGGAACTGGGCTCAAGCCTAGGATTTTGACTGCCTTAAGTGAGATGGCATTCACACAGCTCCCACTATCTATAATAATTTTGCATACCTTATCCCCGATCTTCACAAAGGTCTATAAGATGTTAGTCCTATGACAATCTTCTTCTGTCTTAGTCTGGGCTAGGATGCACCTAACTACCCCTACTAGATCAGACTGATCAAAATCCTCCTTATCTCCCTCATACTCATCTATCAAGTCTGCCTCAGCTTCATAGATCTCTTCTCCATCTTCATCATTGGGTTCAGATGCTTCTTCTAATTCACCTATATGTAGGGATCTGGTTGGGCACTGGCTAGCAAAGTGTCCCGGCTGACAACATCTAAAGCAGGTGTTTGGGATGGGACTTAGGTTCCTCTGGATTTCAGGTGCCTTACCCTTATCATTCCTAAAAGGTGTCGAGTTGCTAGAGCTGGGTTGACTCAGACTAGGGTTGGGATGAGGTGGGGTAGGGTTGGGACGGGCTGGGTTGGGACTGGGTCGAGTAGCGTTTGGGTTAGGTCAGTTTAGGTTCGAATTGGGTCGGCCTGGGCATGCTGGGTTAGGATTTGGTCTAGAACTAGGAACACTAGTCCTAATGGTCTCAGGTCGATGTGCTATTGGTGCTTTATGAAATCTCTCACAATTTTCAGCTACCTGGTAGGCTTGGTCTAGGGCATCGACTCCCCTCAAATACAGTTCCCTCTAGATGTCCTCACGAAGGCTAGTCCTAAACTTGGATAAGGTCACTGGTTTAGGTTCATCTAGTGAACACCTAAGGGCACACTCATCCAATTGGGCTATATACTCTGAGATAGACTTATTTCCCTGCCTTAACCTTTGCCATCAGTCTAGAAGGCACTGTTGGTAGTATGGGGAAACATATTTTATCCTAAGTTTCAGCTTCATAGCTATCGACGTGGTTATGGGATCATGATTTCGTTGTCTACCTAGGCGCTCTACGTATTCCCAGTATAACCTAGCCTGGTCAGTTAGCCTGAGCTTGGCAAATTTATACTTCCTTTCATCACTCAAGGCATACCATTGAAAATATTGTTCCATGCCTCCTTCCCAATCTATGTAGACCTTGGGATCTAGGTTGCCATCAAAGGTGGGCAGATCCACCTTGATGCTCCTAAGAAGTCTCTCATCTTGGTCTTGGTCATCATGATTGGGCCTCCTAGGGTTAGGCTTTTGGTAGGATTCCTGGCATTGGGCTCTACTAGGGTTGGGCTCCAAGAATTGGTCATGGTTTTGGGCTCTCCTAGAGTTATGAGAGGGGGAAAGGGGTGACTCAACATTAGGTTTAGTATTAGATTCTTGGTTTCTTTCTATGTTTTCTAATCGATCTTCTATTTGGGCAAGCTTATGGGTTGTTTGGTTATTCGATTAGGTCAGTTGGTCAAACTTGTGGTCAATTTGGTCAAACCGGTCAGTCTGGCTTTCATGAAGGCTTCAAAATTGGGCTCCATGATGGAACCGGGTTGGGGTTTAGACCGTTCGTATTAGGTTCCTGACCTAGTGGTCATGCAATCAATTAATCAAGGTGTTATGATGTAGTCAAGCACACAAAGGTTAACACGTGCTAAGGCTTGCTAGACCTAGAGCCAAAACCTAATGAGTTAACTCAACTTACACTCAACATAGCACCTAATCCTTCCATTGACTAGGTAAGAGGTGGGGTGGTCGGAGGCTCCCCTGCTTGTAACAGGGTCCTAATTTTAAGAACCACCAGTCCACTAAGGGCATTTGCCACTAGATCTCTAGCTTTAGACACCAGCTTTCAGTAATAGGTGATGGGTTGAGTGCACTAGTTCTCTCACTAGACTCGGACCCGACCTCTTGGTGTCTATAAAACTATTAGGTTGCTAGTTAATTTTAATTAAGGCTTGGGTTCTAATGCTGGGTGGATGTTTTGGGCCTAGGATAGGTGATGAAATCCTGCCCTGATCTGATAGAGTAAAATTATCCTTAAGATTAGTTTAATGATATGATGCACAACCGATGAACCCTAATGCAATCTATTAACAAAACAAAATAATTTTTTTTGTCTCTTTTTATGAGGTGGCAACTTAAATTTGAGTTAGTTAAGTTATAAAACAAAATTGGCTTATGATGCGGGATGATCCTAGGACTGATGCAAATGAAGGAGAAATAAAAAATCTATTTTTTTTTGTAATTTTATGGATTTAAGTTTGTAGGCTAATAACCCAAAAGCAAGTAAAGAATTACATGCAAACATGTAATGAAAGAAACTATTATACCCGCAAAAAGACACATGCAAAATAATAAAAGATAGGATCCCGAAAATTGAAAAACCCTCAGTTTAGGATAGCAGACCTTCAACTAGTCAGAAATCAAGAGGGGAAAGGTTTGTACCAAGCAGAGATTGAAGATCCACTTGAAGAAGAGTTCTCTCAGCACTCTGGATGGCGCCTGGAAGACAAGCTTGTAGTTCCCGAATCTGAAGGCAATCTAGGATGGTCCTGAAGGCAAAGAGGGCCTCCTCCTCGGAGGTGAATACCACGGGGATCCTACAAGCATCAGAAAATCAATAAATAAATAAATAAGAATGTAAAGAAAAGAACTAGGATTTGGAAGAAAGAAGAAATCAGGATTTTGGATGTGGCCGGCTTGATGCTTGAAGAAGAACTCCTTGCTTGGGCAGCCTAGGGCACTTCTTCTTTAGGTGGATTAGGGCTTGGAAGAAGAAGACCTGTGGTGGCTAGGGCTTGGTAGAATCAGGCACATCAATCTCAAACACTCACACACCAAAAAAAGAACATAAGGAACAAGCTAGAAAAATTTCAGCAAGGTATTATTTTATGATAAAATTTACTTACAAGAGGGGGAGGGGTGGGGTTTATATAGATGATCCCATGCCCTCTTCTTATTAGAATAGGAATACAAGATAGATAGGGAGAAGGATTACAAGTAGAATAGGAATAGGATCACAAGTTGAGTAGGAATAGGTTCTCCTTGTTTGATATGGATTTCCTTCCTCCTTTGACTTAGTCAAATGGAGCTTGGACTTGGTCTAAAGGGCTTGGACGCCTAATGTTATTGGGCTTGGCATGTGGGGCAGCAAGTGGGCATCCTCCATTGGACCTTGGGCGTCCTCCAATGGGCCTTGGGTGCGGTCTTCAAAGCATGGGCGCATGGGTCTTCTGGTGGCCGAATTCTTGGGCTGGGTGCTGGAAAACTCCTAGTATCAAGTGGCGCCATGGGCTCTTGGTATATTCCTTAAGCATCTGGGTATCATGGGCTTCTGGACTTGATATAATTCTAGCTTTGGTGCTCCTCCTCTTGTACAAACCTGACTTGTACTGGACATAACTTATAGGACTCAATTTGACTAGACTGAGGTTGAGACAAACCACTAGCCTCAACTTATTACAGGACTCAATTTTACTTGATTACAAAATTGGACACATGGCTAAATAAACCAGATAGGGCCCAATAATCTGTGTCTGATCTTGGTGCCCCCACCAATTCTTCCAGGGCAGGAGGAACTCGATCCCGTCGAGTAAGGGTCAACTTGGCTCTCATGTTGCTTAAGAAGGTCTGGTTTGAGGCGTTGCAGATCCTCATGGGTGATCCACGAGTCCTCAGATTCTGGCCGACCTTGCCATCTAACCAAATACCTTTGATAACCTTTATTTCGGGTACTGATGGCTTGATCATCCAGGATTCGCTCAATCCTTTCCTCACTTATAGGCCAAATTGTAAGTGGACTCTCTGGGATGGGTTCACTCTTATGGGAAGGGATAGGCTCAAAGTGCTCGCTAGGTATCGCTGCTGGCTCCCGATACTCCATAAGGTCTGAAGTATTGAAGGTGGAACTAATACCTAATTCGGGTGGCAACTCGAGCATATAGGCATTGGATCCAACTCTCTCTATTATTTTGAATGGTCCAGCTCTGCAAGCATGAGATTTCTTTGCAGTCCCTAGAGGGAACCACTCAAGCCTAAGCCTAATCATCAAAAAATCTCCTGCAGAAAACTCTTTAGCTTGTTTTCGAGAATTAGCCAAGTTTTTACAGGGTGCATTACTTATGTTCATCTTTTGGCTAATTTCCTAACGCAAATGTTGTGCATAGGTCAGTGCAAGTGTAGATAGATGGATTAGGTTTGTGGACTGATTGGGCTCTTGGGACCAAAACCTAACAGACTATAGACTCTCTAGGTTTGACTCTAGTTTGGCATATACATGAAAATTTAACAGGAACCCTTAATAGATGCCAAAGGGTTTTCCAAAAGTATGATGCAAACATGACAGGCTCAATGAATGCATGTAATATGCAAACCTCTTCATGATGTAGGTGAATGGTTAAAAAAATATAAGAAGATTCAAGAAAAGAAAAAAAAACACGAGGTGGATTCAGGGTTAGTCTAATGGGATAGAAAGTAAGAAAAGGGTTCAGGGTTGACTGGAAGAAGAAGGATGTAGGAAAATGTTTCAGGGATTAGACCTAGACTAATGAGGTTAACCTTATAGGGTTGAGGTGTGTTTACAGGGTTTGCATAATGAAAAAATGGGTCACTAATTTCAGGAAAGAGGTTCTCAACGGGAACTATATAAGGGAATTCATCCCGAGGGTATTGGGTTACAGAGATCAAGTCCTTAATAAACTCTTTTGGCTTATGAAATTTAGGACTGGGCTCTATAATTGGGCTTTCTTCTAGTGGCTCCTCAAGTAAGATCCTAATAGTAGTATATGGGTTCTCTTTCTCTAAATGGTCATCCACTACTGGTCCAGTTTGGGTGTGGTCAAGGTCAACTAATTTTGTGTTGCTTCCATCGGGGTATGGTTAGGGTTAACTAACTCTAAGTTGGTCTCAGTCTGGGTACCTACTAGTTTAACTAATTCTAGGTCTTCTATGGGTAACTCCTATTCTTCTTCATATTCATCCACTAAGCTCATATCAGCTTCATACACTTCCTCTTAAAAGAGAAATCAGGGTTTTGGATGTGGTCGGCTTGATGCTTAAAGAAGAACACCTTGCTTGGGCGGTCTAGGGCACTTCTTCTTTGGGCAGATTAGGGCTTGGAAGAAGAACACCTGGGGTGGCTAGGGCTTGGTAGAATTAGGGCACACCAATCTCGAACACTCATACACCAAAAAAGAATAAAAGGAACAAGCTAGAAAAATTTCAGCAAGGTATTATTTCATGATAAAAGTTACTTACAAGAGGGAGAGGGGTGGGGTTTATATAGATGATCCCATGCCCTCTCCTTGTTAGAGTAGGAATACAAGCTAGATAGAGAGAAGGATTACAAGTAGAATAGGAATAGGATCACAAGTTGAGTAGGAATAGGTTCTCCTTGTTTGATATGGATTTCCTTCCTCCTTTAACTTGGTCAAATGGAGCTTGGACTTGGTCAAAAGGGCTTGGATGCCTAATGTTATTGGGCTTGGCATGTGGGGAAGCAAGTGGGCATCCTCCATTGGGCCTTGGGCATCCTCCAATGGGTGTTGGGTGCGGTCTTCAAAGCATGGGTGCATGGGTCTTCTGGTGGCCGAATTCTTGGGCTAGGTGCTAGAAAACTCATGGTATCAAGTGGCGCCATGGGCTCTTGGTATATTCTTTAGGCATTTGGGTATCATGGGCTTCTAGACTTGATATAACTCTGGCTTTGGTGCTCCTCCTCTTGTACAAACCTGACTTGTACTAGACATGACTTACAGGACTCAATTTGACTGGACTGAGGTGGAGATAAACCAACTAGCCTCAACTTATTACAGGACTCAATCTTACTTGATTACAAAATTGGATACATGGTTAAGTAAACTAGATAGGGCCTAATAATCTGTATCTGATCCTGGTGCGCCCACCAGCTTAGGTTTGGGGGTGGTTTTGGATGTAAGTTAGGTTTGGTTTGGTCAGATATGCAGAAATCATAGAAACTAAAATTATGGTTCTATTTTGATGCAGAATTTGGTATGGTTTTCAGAGCAAAAAAATTCTAAAAAAATTTCAAAATAGAGGACTAACAGTGAGAATAGTTCCTACCAAGTTTTATGCAGAAAATAAATTGTACGATGATGCAACACCTATGATTCTTGACTGAATGCAGAAAACTCATAATTCTGGTTAGGGTTTCTAGGATGTAGATTTTTATACTTTTTTTAATAAAAATAATTAAAAATAATGAAAATTATCAAGACTAAATAGAGAGTATGCCATCCAAATATTAGAGAAAATTAAAATACCTAGGATGGTGAAACAGATCGAAACTCAAACCTCTAGTGCAGATGATAGGATGCAGAAAATTAGAGATAGTTGTTTTTGGTGTTTATATGAAGATGCAAACTATCCTAAACTCGCTCTGATACCAAACTGATGCGGGATGACTCTATGGATGCTAGATATGCAAAAAATAATGGTAAACTAATTTTTTAATTTTTTTTTAAAAATTAAGTTGGTGGCTAAAATCTCGAGAAACAAATAAGACTAGCAGGAGAATAAGTAATGAAAAGAACTAAAGTACCGGCATATAAACTCATGCAGAATAATAAAAGAAGGATTTCGAGGGTTGAGAAACCCCTGGTTAGGATAGCATACCTTCAAAGAAGTCAGAGCTTAGGAGGGGGATAGATTGTACCAAGCAATGATTTGAAGATCTTATCGAAGATGGGGTCACTCTACACTCTGGATTGTCACCTGGATGATCAACCTGTTGTTCCACGGATTAGTTGATTTTCTTCAGTCGGTCTAGGAGGCAAAGATGGCCTCTTCCTTGGAGGTGAACACTAGAAGAATCCTGCACACATCATGGGTTAGGTTCATAGAAATCAAGAAAATATTCTAAACAGGGTGAAGTTGGAAGAGAGAAGGCTGATGGCTGTTGGAGGTGTGGCGGCCTGCTTGGAGAAGGGGACACCTGGTCTTGGATGAGGGTGGCCTGGCAGCAAGGAGGATTTCTTGGCTTGAGGAAGAAGGCTGGACTACTTGGTTTAGAGGGAGGAGAGAGATTAGCAGGGGGCTAGGGTTTGTAAAGTAACAACATAACCACGGGTCTCACACCCACTCCAAGAAGGAGGAACAAATTTTCACAAGAAAATTTAGCAGAGTTTATTTCATGAATAAGAGATGATTACAAGAGGGGGAGGGGTGGGGTATTTATAGGCTCACCCAGGCTCCTCTCCTTATTTAATTAGGAGTACAAGTCTTTGTAGAAATAAAACTCAAAATAAACTTGGACTGGAAGATTGGTCTCCTAGCAAAACTGGACTGGTTGACTCTTGGTAGAAGTGGGCTGGCTGACTCCCCCTTGGACTGAGAAGCTTCCTTGGGCTTGGGCTTGATGGGGCACCACTCATGAAAGGGGCTTGGGCTAGGGTGCCATATCTTGAAGGGCCTAGGAGGGGGTGCCGGCTTTAGTGGTCCAAGGCAGGGCGCCAAGGCCTGGGCGCTGATACTGGGTAGGGCACCAATCTGGGAGGGTGCTCTACTTAGGCTTGGCAGCATGAAGGCCCAACTCTTGGGCAGCATAGCTAGGAGGGGCCTGGCAGGGGTCCAAGTACTTGAACTCAGCTCTGGTGGAGTGGCCTAGTAAATGCTCTGGTATGGTAATCCTCCTCTTATACAAGACTTGACTAGAAATAATCAAACTTACAGGACTCAAATAAACTTAAGGACTCATGAGGTTGAGACAAGGGATTCACTGGACTTAATGGAATTCTGCCTCAACTTATTACAGGACTCAATTGTTGGACTAACTTTACTACAGGACTTGACACATTATTAAAGGACTAAAAAAAGTTAATCAATAAACCAAATTTGGCTCGGTAATCTTTGTCAGATCCTGATGCCCCCACCACCATCCAACTATGATCTATTATACACTACTAAGAATTCTATATATACAAATACAAGATAAAATGCTTATCAATTGTTTGATCATTTAACATGGCAATACAAGTATTTAAAATGATAAAGATAATATAAAAATAAAATAATATGATAAGGTTGCTAGGATATTATGTATGCATTCAAATTTTAAAGATAAAACTTAAAAAAATAAGAATGATTGCAAAATAATTCTAGATGAGAGATATAAAGTCTCCGAAATCTAGATGGAGGCTGTCACTAAGAGATGCTCAGACTTAAAAGTGAAGTTCAAGAAAAGAAAGGTGAAGCTTCGAAGAAGAATACTCGAGTAGGAGCAAAATTTTCATGATGAAGAGATATAGGAATACTTTGTAGGAGGTATAGTATAAGAAATCAGAAATCCAAAAATTCAAGACAAGTGAAGAGCATTACCTATCAAACTCTTAAGATATTTGGTATCCTTCAAATTCTTCATTCAATTATTCATTCTCCTCTATATCTTTTTCCCCTTCCTTCTATTCTTCCTCTTCTTAGATAGATTTTTCTATCCTGAAAAGGAATGACTAGAAAGAAGAGAAAGAGAAGGAAGAAGTGGAAGAAGAATCAGATGAAGAATCTAAAAAGTACTAGATATCTAAAGAGGCCAATGAGTAATGCTCCCTACTTGTAATGAACTTATGAGCCTATGGCGCCCTATGCTTCACCTTTAGCAAAACACTCATGTACCTTTTCATTGCAAAGATTCTACTATTGCTCAAGTATTCTTCTTCGAAGCCCCACCTCTCCTTTCGTGGATGACACTTCTAAGTTCGAGCACCTCTCAACTACGATGACCTTCATCTAGATATCTAAGCTCTTATATCTCGGATCAAGAATATCACCTCTGGATGTTCTCATTCTTCCAAGTTTGGTCTTTAATGATGGGTTACAAACTTAGTATCTTAGCAAACTTCTCATATCATTTAATGTATCCTATCACCAACTAATAGGTAAAGATCCAATCCTATTTAGAAATTACATTAATTATATAGGTCAATTACAGTAATCAAACAATATGCAATAGGGGTCAAAAAAAATTTTAATAGCATTTTTTTTGTTCTCCCCACATGACTAAAGATGTGTGAGAAGAATTAAGAAAAAATACTATCTAAAAGTAAGGGTAGTTAGGTACATCCTAGCCCAGACTAGGACACAAGAAGGACTACCTATAAAATTATTTGTAGTTTTCAAACCATCTGAACTAGATAATCGATTAACCAATATACATAATTCTTCCATGTATATAAAAATATATAAATATATGGATATTGTAGAATATGTACATTAATCAATTGATGGGTCTATGATTCTATGCAATACAAACTTTATAAAAATAAATATTTAATCAATTAGTTTAATTAACATATAAATATAAAACATAAATTCATCAATGATAATAGTTTATATATATTAACATATGATAATATTATAAAATATTAATTCATCGATAACAATAATTCATATACATTAAAATATTATCATATTTTAAAATATTAATTAATCAATAACATTAATTCTCTCTAGAAATACTAAAATCCCTTGTATGGCTCAAAAAACTTTCTAGATACCCTAAGACATAAAGATGGCGCCACCAACTATCATAGCGATGCCATAGATCTAGAGACCTTATCACTAAAGAATGATTTTTGCTAGAGAAGGGACAACATAATGAGACATCTTTCCTGGTACCTTATTTCTTTGACCAGTGAGGATAGCAGCTACATAACTGAAGCACTGACCATTTCTAAAATCCTTCATTCCAAAGTAAGCATCCATTAGCATACTTTGACATCAAGATATAGAATCTTATCTTGTTCTCTATATGCCAAGATCTAAATCCCATGTATGTAGGACACATATCCATGCATAGCTTTTTAACTAATTAATTAATAAATATCTAATTAATTACATAAATTATTAATTTATTAATTTATTTTAAAAAATAATTAATTAATCAAAATATAATTCTTAATTTTATAATTTTTTTTTTTTTTTTTAAAGGTTAGAGGGATTTGGGGGTAAACTTAGTGTAGTTACTCTCGAAGGGCCCCATTTCTTTGGAAAATGTTCGATGCAAGATGCTAGATTTTTGCAACCTCTCCCCACCCGAAGAGTTAACCCAACACCACCAAGGTGCCACTAAACAGTACGTGGAACAAGAAGAGATCCTAGCCTCTCACCCACCCTACCTGATGCAGGCCCTAAAAATTAATCTT
The DNA here is from genome assembly GCA_021397845.1 of Areca catechu. Taxonomy (NCBI): domain Eukaryota; kingdom Viridiplantae; phylum Streptophyta; class Magnoliopsida; order Arecales; family Arecaceae; genus Areca; species Areca catechu. The sequence continues at coordinate 156,623,825 of CM038050.1, read as the reverse complement.
GGATTTAATCGGATCAGCCATAGCCTCCTTCCTTGAAATCGTGCCAAATGCATATAAGGTAAGGCCCTATACAACTAGGCTACCATCTTGGCACCTTAGTGATGCTAATTAAATAATTAAATAACTAATTTATTATTAAATAACTTATTAATTAACTAAATAACTAATAGATTAATTAAATAAATAATTTATTAATTAACAAATATTTAATTAAAAATAACTACAAAATAAATAATTAATTAATTAACTAACTAATTCATTATAGAAATAACTAATTTATGACGAACTACTTAACTAAATAACTAAGTGATTAATTAATTAAATATAAATTAAATTTTTAGCAATGGCTCTCTTACCATCACTGTCACTGTTGCTAATACTTATCGAGTCCCATAAATGATGGACCTGACTGGACCAACCAAAAGAAAATTGGAATGATTTGGTGGTAGGAGAACTAAAGTGCCGCTAGATGGTAGCACCTAGAGAAAGGAGACATGCTTGGGAGAGAGGATGTATGGCAGGATCTCGATGATGATAGCACATAAGGGGGAATGCATAGCAGTCAATGGAGCACCATGGGGCTCGATAGCAGTGGCAGCACACAGGAGGATGCAGGGCAGTCGACAGAGCATGGGGTGAGGCACGATGACTGAAGTGTACGAGAGGGGGGGTGCATGATGGCCGACAACATTGGCGGGGCACATGGGAGTTCAGTGGTGCTGGGGGGAGGAAGGTGTGCGAGTTCGACGGGAAGGGACCGGGGGTTGAGAAGATGATGGCCAGCAACAACCAGGGGGTAGGAGATTTTGGTAGCAGCAGGGGGAGAAATGCCTCACCTTTCAGCAAGAAGGGGTAGGGGACTACGAAGATGACGACTGGCGACACTAGGGAGCATGGAATTTTGGTGGCCATCAGGGTGGAGGGATGCCTCGTAGTTCGACAAGAGGAGGCAGCGGGCTAGGAAGATGATGGCTAGTGGAACCAGGGGTGTCAGATTTTGGTAGTGACAGGGTGGATGGAGGCCAAGAGCTCGATGGGAAGTGATAGGGGGCTAAAAAGATGAAGAGGCAAAAAACCAAAAGGAAGAAATGGAAAAAATGGGCATCGGAGGGTTTTTAAGTAGAACAAATAATTATTAGCGATGGAATTATTCCATCGCTAATAATTCTTTCCCATTGGTAATAGAAGTATTGCCGATGGCAAACCTGTGTCTCTATTAACTTTATCGATAATACCTAAATTTTAGGTATTTTATTAGCAACGGCAATATGCTATCCCTAATAATTATTTTCCATCAATAATAAAAGTATTATCGATGACAAATTTGTATTACTAATGACGTTATTGATAATATATAAATTTTAGGTATTTTATTAGTGATGGCAGGATACCATCACTAATAATTAAAACACAATTGATAATAATCTTTTATTTGAAATTAGATTTCTTGAAATGTGATAACTTATTAGTGACGGCATGCTTGCCATCACTAATAGTCATCTTGCATCACTAATATTCTTTTATAAAAATTAAAAAAATCCTTAAAATTTTAAAAATTAAAAATTATAATTGTTCCCATCGCTAGTGCCATCACTAATGGTATTAGTGATGGTCTTTTTACCATTGTAATTACTATCAATATATACACTTATTACCGATGGCTAGGTAGCCATCAGTAATATCCATTGCTAATACTTATTTTTTTTGTAGTGAATCCCTTTAAAGCTGACTATGCCCTTCAAGAAGTTCACAAAAGTATATATGATTGTCACATTGGAGGAAGGACACTAGCTTACAAAGTTTTTAGACAAGGATTCTATTGGCCCACAATACAATAAGATTTCATGGACTTTGTCTAAAAATGTGATCAATACCAAAAATTTACTAATATTTAGAGAAAGCCTTCGGTGTTGATCACTCAGATCTTGATCCCATGATCATTCAATATATAAAAAATTGATATTTTCGGACCATTTTCAATGGCAACTAGGCAAAGAAAATTATTAATATTGGCAATCAATTACTTTATGAAATAGGTAAAAGCGGAACTACTGGCTCGGATCACTAAGAAGAAAGCCTAACCAAGACTTAGTTTAAAGGTCTATCGTCTACCATTTTGGATTATCTAGATACATTATTTCTGATAATAGATGGTGGAAGTTTGATAAAAAAATTCTAAGAATTATGCTCAAATTTATATATTGAACACAGGTTCACATTAGTAGGGCATCCAAAATCTAATGGAGAAGCAGAAATGATCAATAGAACTATCCTTCAAGGTCTCAAATCTAGACTTGATCGGGCAAAAGATCTTTGGATCGATGAATTGGATAGTGTTCTTTGGTCATATTGAACAATTTCTCGTATCTTGACTAATGAAATATCTTTCAAATTGACTTTTGGGACAAAAGTAGTTATCAGTTTAAAGATCAACCTAGTTTTTTGTCGGATAAAGAAGTATGATGAAAACACTAATCAAGAAAGTCTGTAAACAAGTCTCAACCTTTTGGAATAAGTCTGGGAGAAGGCATGTATTAGGATGGTGGAATATAAATAGAAGATTGCTCGATATTATAATTCTAGAATCAAAACTAAAGATTTTCAACAAGGAGATCTTATTCTTCGATGAGCCGAAGTCTTAAAGCCAACAGAGCAAGAAAAATTTACATCCAATTAGGAATGACCAAACAAAATATCTAAGATCATTAGACCTAGGGTATATAACTTGAAAAACTTTGATAGGACTCCAATTCTAAGATCATGGAATTTTGATAACTTGAGAAAATATTATCAATAAACTCCTTTTAAAAAAATATTTTGCCATTTTTTAAATTAAAGTAATTGAGAAGAAGGCAAAGATTTGCCTAAACTACTGATCAAGCTCAGGAAGCTATCACCAACTATAAAGTGGTTGGATAAGAGGCACATATATGTTGAGAATTTGGATCCAACTTCAATCCAAATGTTGAATCAAATATCCAAGAATAGCCTTGTTCCCGATCAAGAACAAATGTCCTGATCTACAAAGCAATTGCGAAAGCATACCAGGCTGTGGATGACCATCTGCCAGTGATCTCCTTTGAGATTACAGTAGGATACAGGTCTTTGAAGATCAAGCACATTCAAGATCCAAGAATGGGAGAATAAAGGGAAGAAGAGAGAAAAGGAGAGAATTATGTGGAGAGAGGGGATTTTCTTGATTTCGTTTCCAAGAAATTCGTTTACACCACTTCTTAGATTACCTCTAACCTCTTAGTTAGTTACAATATATATACCTCGGTCACACATGACCGAGAACCCCAAAACTCCCTCCAGCTGGCATCATTTAAAAAATAGCTCACTCGTCATTCAAGCCGGCTCTAGACACTAGAGTCAACTCGACCTTGGAACCGAGTCGACTCTAGGCATCAGAGCCAACTCGTCCAGACCACAAGGTTTCCTAACTATGAAACTGAGCCAACTCGAATCCAACGAGCCAACTTGACCAGACAACAGGGTTTCCTGACTGTGTAACCGAGCCGACTCGAATCCAACAAGTCGACTCCACCATAACACAATCCCCTATTCTGAGCCATGCCAACTAGCATAGCCGACTCTTATACCAGAGGAGTCGACTCTAAGACCCAGACTAACCAAAACTCAACCTAAACACCTAGGACTTATCCCGGACTCGCTCCAAGCCCTAGATACATCATGAAAAACCATGATAGACCGAACCAATACATGGACATTGACCCGACAAGCCCAGAACGCACCATCCAAGACATAACAATCTCCACCTTAATGCTTCAAGGCTACATATGCCAGACTCCTCAAACCCATCAACCACATATAAGAGTAGAAGCTTTCCCTTGGTAGAGCCTTAGTAAGTGCATCCGCCTGGTTCTCCTTTGTATGGACCTTCACAGCATCACTTCTCCTTCCTCCACCAGCTCTCTAATCCTGTGGTATCTCACATCTATATGCTTGGTACGAGCATGATAGACTGGATTTTGAGTCAAGTGTATGGCACTCTGACTATCACTATGCAGGACCACCATACACTGTTTCACCCCCATTTCAACCACTAGCCTTCTTAGCCATAGTGCTTCCTTTGCAACCTCTATAACCCTATATATTATTCTTCGATTGTAGACAAAGAGTAATAGGTTAAAGGGTTGATCTCCAAGAAACCGGTCCACCATACGTGCAGAAGATGTAACCTGTTGTAGACCTTCTTGTATCAAGATTACCTGCATAGCTTGCATCAACAAATCCTTCCAAAGGATCCAAATCTTCACATGATTCTATGGAGTTCCATTCATGCCTTTTGGCTGCTCACCAAATACCAGTTCATGCTTTTGAGTCCCTTGTAGATACCTCAAAATCCACTTCAATGCTTTCTAGTGTTCCCTCCCAGGATTTGCCATGTACCTGCTCACCTGGCTTACAGCATATGCTATGTCTGGCCTACAATATACCATAGCATACATAACACTGCCTATAGCATTTGCATATGGAACTCTCTCCATGTCTCTCTCTCCACATCTGTCTAGGGGCTCTAATTTTTTGAGAGAGAAATATGCCCTGGTAATGATGTTTCCACTTGTTTGGCCTTCTCCATCCCAAACCTCTCGAGTACCTTCTTGATGTAACCACCTTGTGACAAATGGAGTATTTCTTTGCATTTATCCCTGCAAATCCCCATTCCAAGGATTTTCTGTGCTGATCCCAAATCTTTCATCTCAAATTCATGAGACAATGCTCTTTTCAGCCCTTTCACATCTTTCATACTTTTGTTGGCTATCAACATATCATCCACATACAGAAGTAAATACAGAGCATCCATAGTATCCACATCTCTTTGACATAAACACAATGGTTATGTTCATATATGAGAAACCCAAGGCTCATGATAAATGTATCAAATCTGTGATACCATTGACGAGGCGATTGTTTCAAACCATACAATGACCTCTGGAGTAGACATACCTTGTTCTCCTATCCAACCTCAATGAAGTCATTAGGTTGCTTCATGTGGATCTTCTTTTCCAGACTTCCATGTAGAAGGGCTATCTTCACATCCATTTGCTCCAATTTCATATCATATTTTGCCACCAATAACAAAAATACCCGAATTGAAGTATAGCATACCACAGGAGAAAACACCTCTATGTAGTCAACTCCCTCTCTCTGTGAATATCCCTTTGCTACCAACCTTGCCTTGTATCTCACTCCACCTTGCTCTGAATATATTGTTTTCTTTGTGAACACCCATTTGGAGCCAATTGCCCGAGCATCTTTAGGTAGATCCACCAACACCATGTCTTATTCCTCCTGAGAGATTCCATCTCTTCCATCATGCCTTGCATCTATGACTCTTTATTAGGACTTTCCATGGCTTTCACAAAATTTTTTGGATCTCCATTAACAGATATAAGAGCATATGATATAGTTTTATCCATGCCATATCTCACCAGCTTTCGGATTATACACTAAGGTTTATGCAATGCCACTCCCCTTGCACTATCTTGCAAGTCTTCTGCTTGTGGCTGTTCCTGCACTTCACTTTGAACAACAAATTTTCCTTTCTGATCCTTCATTACAAGAAAATTTTTTCTACCTAATTCCACCTCAACTGAAGCACCCTTGCTAGTTGATGTAGACGGCTCATCCTCCACCTGTGAAGGACAATCACTGCTGTTCACCTTTGAAGCTGCAATTCCATTCGTACTATCCGATATCTTCAAAATGCACCTTTCATCAAAAATGATATCCCTACTAATTACTATTCTCTATGATTGAGGATCCCACAGTAGGTAACCTTTGACTCCTTGTGGATACCTGATGAAGATCATCTTCTTTGACTTAGGATCTAGCTTGCTTCTTTTAGTTACCTTTACATGTACATAGGCCGGGCAACCAAATATCTTCAGGTGGCCAAGCTCCACCTTCTTTCTACTCCAAGCTTCCACTGGAAGACCTCCATCTAGCTTGAAATGAGGACCTGTTCACAAGAAAACATGACAGAGTAATAGCATCACACCAAAAGGTTTTCGACAGTGATAACTGCAGCCTCATACTCTTTACCTTCTCTAATAGTGTCTGGTTCATCCTTTCCGTGATACCATTCTACTGTGGGGTCATCCTTACTGTGTAATAACGTTTAATTCCATTTTCCTCATAGTAACTTCTGAACTCTTTACTAGAGTACTCCCCATCATTATCAGACCGAAGGCACTTCACATATTTTCCTGTCTCCTTCTCTACCTCAACCCTCCAGGCTATGAACCGGGTAAATATCTCTGATTTTTTTCTCAACATATACACCCACAATTTATTAGAGAAGTCATCAATAAAGGTAACAAAATACCTTGCTCCATCCCTGGATAAAATAGGTGCCAGTCCCCATACATCCGAGTGCACCAAATCTAGCACTCCTTCACTTGGTTTGGTACAAACAACAAATTTCACCTTATGCTATTTACCAAAGATACACGACTCACACAAATCATTTCCATCTTTCTTTAAAGCTGGAATGTTCCCTTTTTTGCTTAACTCCATGAGCCCTCGGTCACTCATATGACCCATCCGATAGTACCATAGTTTATATGTCAACTGTTCCTCTTGTGCCGCTACAAGCACCTCTGCACTATCATTCACAACTGAGCCTTCCATCTTGTATAGATTATTGCTCAGTCTTCTTCCTCTCATTACCACCAAAGCCCCCTTGGTTATTCTCAAACATCCACTACTAGATTGGCAACTAAAAGCATATCCCTGCTCTTCCAAGTAGTCCAAAGAAATAAAATTCTTTTTCAACTCTGGTACATGTTTGACATTTGATAGAGTCCTTATCACTCCATTATACATCCTCACCCTAATGGTGCTAACTCCAGCTACCATACAAGGGTGATCATCACCAAGGTTTACACTACCTCCATCTGACCCGTCGTAGGTGTAAAACCATTCCTGATGTGAGGTATAGTGGTATGAGCATGTAAAATCCAAAATCCAGGTATTATCCCAATCTACTGATCCATCTAATACAATCAGTACATCTCCTCCATTATCTTCTAATACATTTGGACCACTTATGTTGACTCTTCCCTTTTCTATCTTCCAAAGGGGACAATGCTTCTTGATATGCCCAAGCTGATGACACTTATAGCACTTCAAGTTCTTATGGTTCTAAGACTGAGATCTATCTTTGGACTTTCCTCTAGCTCTTTCCCTGGGTCTTCCTTGCCTCTCATTCACAGCAAGAACCTCTGAGTTAGGATTACCTTTGCAGACTTTTCTCTTTGCTCATTAGACTTGAGCACACCAACAACCTCTTCATAATTCAGGATTTCCTTTCCATATACCAAGGTTGTTATGAGACCATCATACGATCCAGGGAGTGAACACAGCAGCAACAATGCCCGATCCTCCTCATCAATCTTCACATCCAGATTTATAACCTCTGAACATACCTAGTTGAACCTCTAAATATGAGCAACAAGGACTCCTCCTTCAGGCATTCTCAAGCTATACAGTTGCTTCTTCAACCATAGCTTGTTCGTCATGTTCTTTCCCATGTATGTGTTCTCCAGTCTTCTCCAAAGACCTTTTATGGTAGTCTCCAAACAAATCTCAGATAAAACTTGATCAGCCAAACACATCCTGATGGTGCTAAAAGTAATCTCTTCTAACTCTTCCCATTCTTCAACACTGATCTTTTCTGGCCTTTCTTTAACCAAGACCTTGTAGATCCTTTATTGAACCAGCAAATCTTTAACCCTTTGCTGCCATAGGATGAAGTTTTCCTTGCCATCATACTTTTCAAAATCTACCTTGAAACCACTTGAGCCATTACCACAATCAAGAAATCAAGAGATCTGAAAACCATACCTATAAGAAGCTTTCCTTCTAACCCTCTAATCTTGAGATCTTCCTTCCACGAACCTCGCTCTGATACCAAATGTTGAGAATTTGGATCCAACTTCAATCCAAACATTGAATCAAATACACAAGAACAACCTTATTCCCGATCAAGAATGAACGCCCTGATCTACAAAGCAATTACGAAAGCATACCAGGCTACGGATGACCATCTGCTAGTGATCTCCTTTGAGATCACGGTAGGATACAAGTCTTTGAAGATCAAGCACATTCAAGATCCAAGAACGGGAGAATAAAGGGAAGAAGAGAGAAGAAGAGAGAATTCTCGAGAGAGAGGGGATTTTCTTGATTCCGTGTCTAAGAAGTTTGTTTACACCACTTCTTAGATTACCTCTAACCTCTCAGTTAGTTACAATATATATACCTTGGTCACACATGGCTGAGAACCCCAAAACTCCCTCCAGCTTGCACATTTAAAAAATAGCTCACCCGTCATTCGAGCTAGCTCTAGACACTAGAGTCAACTCGACCTTGGAACCGAGTCAACTCTAGGCATCAGAGTCGACTCGTCCAGATCACAGGATTTTCTGACTATGAAACTGAGCCGACTCAAATCCAACGAGCTAACTCCACCAGACCATAGGGTTTTCTGACTGTTTGACCAAGCCAACTCGAATCCAATGAGCCAACTCCACTAGAACACAATCTCCTATTTTGAGTCATGCCAACTAGCAGAGCTGACTCTTATACCAGAGGAGTCGACTCTAAGACCCAGATTGATCAAAACTCAGCCTAAACATCAAGGACTCATCCCAGACTCGCTCCTAGTCCTAGATATATCATGGGAAACCATGATAGACCGAACCAATACATGGACATTGACCCGACAAGCCTTGAACGCACCATCCGAGACTTAACACATATATTGCCTAAATTTTTGAATTGGCTTAAGAAGCCATTACTTACTCTAAATTGATCATGTAAAAGGCACAAGTATTACTAAACTTTTAATCAGGCTTAGGTAGCCACTATCTACTCTAAAGTAGAAAGCACAGGTATTTCCTAAACTTTTAATCAGGCTCATGAAGCTATTATCTACTTTAAAGTGATATGGTAGAAGGTATAGGTATTGTCTAAACTTTTGATCAAGCTTAAGAAGCTATTACTTACTCTAAAGTAATTAGGTAGAAGGCACATGTATTGTCTAAACTTTTGATTAGGCTCAAGAAGGCATTACTTACTCTAAAGCGATTGGATAGAAAGCACATATATTGCCTAAACTTTTGATCAAGCTCAGGCAGCCTCTATCTACTCTATAATGATCGAGTAGAGGTATAGGTATTACCTAAACTTTTAATTAGATTCAGGAAGCTATTATCTACTTTAAAGTGATCAGATAGAAGGTGCAGATATTATCTAAATATTTAATCAGGCTCAAGAAGCCATTATTTATGCTAAATGATTGGGTAGAACATACATATATTGCCTAAACATCCATTAGACTCAAGAAGCCATTACTTAATCTAAAGTGATCAGATAGAAGGTACATATATTGATTAAACTTTTAATCAGGCTTAGGTAACCACAATCTATTCTAAAGTGATTGGATAGAAGGTACAGGTATTGTTTAAATTTTTTATCAAGCTTAGGAAGCCACAATCTACTCTAAAGTGATCGGCTTGAAAGTACAAGTATTGCCTAAAACTTTGATCAGGCTCAGGAAGCTACTATCTACTCTAAAGTGATCAAGTAGAAGGTGCATATATTACCTAAACTTTTAATTAGGCTCAAAAAGTTATTACTTATTTTAAAGTAATCAGATAGAAGGTACATATATTGCCTAAACATTTAATCAAGTTTAAGAAGCCATTACTTACTCTAAAGTGATCAGGTAGGATACACAGGTATTGCCTAAACTTGTAATCAAACTCATCCCATCACTATCTACTCTAAAGTAATAGTGGTAGAAGGCATAGATATTGCCTAAATTTCTAATCAGACTCAGAAAGCCAATATATATTCTAAAGTGATCGAGTAGAAAGTATAGGTATTGTCTAACTTCTTATCAGACTTAAAAAGTCACTATCTACTCTAAAGTGAATGCGTAGAAAGCACAAGTATTGCTTAAATTTTTTATCAAAGCTATTATCTATACTAAAGTAATTGGATAGAAGGTACATGCATTGTTTAAACTTTTGATTAGGCTCAGGAAGCCACTATCTACTCTAAAGTGATTGGGTAGAAGGCACATGTATTGTCTATAATTTTGGTTGGGCTCAAGAAGCCAAAATCTTAACTAAGGTAATTAGGTGAAAGGTACAGGTAATATTCGAACATCTGATTAGGTTTTGGAAGCCTAAGATTTTGACTAAAGTGGTTGAAAAAGGCTAAAAAAGGTATGTCAAGACTGAGAATGTATACATTCTTCAAATACAAAGACAACAGAAACATTGAACAAAAGAAGGAAAGGAAATTTCTTTTCATTAATCTTTGAGAAAATTTTTTACATATTATATTACTAAAAAAAGAGATACATTTATTTTTCTCCCCTTTTCGATCTTGGAGGTCTTGGAGGCTTGGAAACTAAGGGACTGAGACATCTACCACTTGAAGAAGGATCCTCTTTGGCTAGGGGACCAAAGGTTGCTATCTCTAGTTCGACATCTAATGCATCATCAATTGTGTATTTAAAGGTATATGGGTCTTCCCCCAATATTTCATCTATTAAAGATTGAGCATCTAGATCTATCAAAGTAAGGAAGTTTGGATCTATATTCGAGAAGAACTTCTTTGCCTTTATAATACATCTATTAAAACCTAGTTTAAAGGCAAAGAAGAAAATGCTGGTATTGTTGGTGATAGCTTGATTGTTAACCCCTTGAATGATTTTGATGATAACAAAATATTAGAGCATGCACTTGAGTTGCTAACTACTTTTTAAATGCTTTACAAGTTTTTGTAGGATGATTTTAATGTTCAATCACAACTTCTATAGCCTTGTTATATATCATGTGTAGTGTTGTAAATGTATCATATAAAGAAGAGCCCAAAGAAAAATTAAAGTAGTATTCAAAAAAATGGGTTGCTTCTATGTGTTTTTCAAGCTCAAAATTCTTTAGAATATGTTATTAGTAGAGTTGGAAAGTGTCTTGAGTGATTAAAAGCTGCTAGATGATTTCTGGAGAAGAGTTGAAGATCTTATGGAAAATTCACTCGAGCCGACTCGAGTAAGGAGAGCCGACTCTAGTTCTTGGCATGCATGAAGGATTCTGGCATGCAGAGATCCGAGCCGACTTGAAGGAACCCAAGCCAACTCATCCAGAGCATCATTTTTTGAATCAGACAGGTGAGCCAACCCAAAAGCAATCCGAACCGACTCAACCATTTCGCCAGACAACTGAGTCAACCCTTTAGAAGGCAAGCTGACTCCTCTAGAGTACATAAAAAATTAGTTTTGAAAGAACAAGCCAGGTGAGTCGACTCTACTGAGGCAAGTCGACCCTTCATAGTACAATTTTGAAGACCTGAGAATCCAAGCCGACTTGACTGAGGTGAGCCGACTCAACCAGAGTAAGGAATCAACGACCCCGAGAATCCGAGCCGACTCGACTAAGGTGAGGCAACTCGACCAGAGTAAAGACTCGACTACTCTAAGGATTCAAGCCAACTCGAATGTTGATTCTAGGCATATAACGGCTAGTTTCAGAACTTGCTTTTTGAAATCAAATCAAGCTCCAATTGTCATATTTCGAATCCCAACGGTCTACAATGGCTATATTCACCAGAGAAGAGTACAAGACTCTATAAATGAGAGATTTGGACAACCTTTGAAGAGGTTAATGAGCAGTTAATGATCAAATGAGCTTGTGAGCAAGAGAGCACTAAAGAGCATTCAAGTCAGCATTCAAGACTTCACCAACTCAAATCTGAAGCTTGAATCATTTATTGAAGAAGTTGAAGAAGCCATTGAAGAGCATTAAAGTATAATTAAGAAGGCTTCTCTCGAGCTGCAACTGCAACCATCAGACAACTTTAGTTTATCAATTAGTTGCTTATTTTTCTTACCTCTTTTGTAAGTTTATGGGTTTTTGGTGAGAACGGCTGAAAAACTAAGTATAGGTTTTTGGTGAGCCTGTTTGAAAACCAAGTGTAGGTTCTTGGTGATCCTGTTCAAAATCAAGTTGGATTTTTGGTGAGCCTGATTGAAAAAGTAATTTGGATTTTGGATTATGAGCCTTGTAAAACAATCTGACTGTATTCCATGGATGAATATAGTGGAAATCCTAAGTAGTATCTTGGGTAGTGGATGTAGGAGCGAGGTTGCTTCGTACCATTATAAAATTGATGTGTTTGTGATTGTGCTTTTTCTTCTTTACTTGCTTCTGCTTTAATTATTCTAATCACAGCACCTACCACACAAGAAGATTTAAAAGAGCACATATCTGTTTAAATTTTTTAAATTTCTAATTCACCCCCTCTTGGAAAAGCTACCTGGATAACAACTGGTATCAGAGCAGAGTCTCTGAATTTCAATTAAAGTAAAGATTAATGGCTCATCCCATGAGTACCTCCTTAGTCGAAGGCCAATCCACTAATAGACCTCCACTGTTCATTGGCATGAACTATTCTTATTAAAAAGCTAGAATGGAGATATACATTCCAGCTATTGACTTTCAATTATAGAAGGTCATTCTCAAGGGACCTCATATACCCATGATAAAAGTTAATGGCGTGGATGTCCCAAAACCTGAAAAGAATTAGAATGAACATGACATGAAAATGGATGAGTTAAATGCCAAAGCCATGAACATGTTATATTATGCTTTGGACGCAAATGAGTTCAATCAAATTTCTACTTGCTTATTAGCAAAAGAAATTTGGGACAAACTCGAGATAACCCATGAAGGAACTTCCTAAGTGAAGACTTCTAAAATTAATCTTCTTGTGCACAATTATGAATTGTTTAAGATGAAACAAAATGAAAATATCTCTGCCATGTTTACATGTTTTACAGATATTATTAATGGCTTGAAAAGTCTTGGCAGGGTTTATTCTAATATAGATTTAGTGTAGAAGATCTTAAGTTCACTTCCGGACAAGTGGGACCCTAAAGTAATTGCCATCCAGAAAGCAAAAGACTTGAACATACCACCTCTGGATAAACTGATGGGTTCTCTAATAACACATGAGTTGGCCATGCAGCACAGGAATGAAGATGATCAGAAAAAGAAAAAGACTATTATCTTTAAAGTTGTATCGAAAATGAAAAAACAAGAAGAAGAATCGGAAGATGATTGCTCCTCCTCCGAAGATGACTTAGAAGATAAAGATATAGCTATGGTCGTGAAGAGATTCAGAAAATTTATGAAAAAGAAGAAGAGAAGGTATTTCAAAAAATTTCACAAGAAAGGTGAATACAGTAAGGACAGGACAAGGAAAAAGAAAAAGAAAAGGATAAAATGCCCATATATTATGAGTGTAAGAAACCTGGGCATATCCATCCTGATTGTCCTTTGTTAAAAAAAATATTTAAGAAGAAGAACAAGAAAGTGATGGTTGCTACTTGGAGCGACAGTGAGGAGTCGACTTCAACCGAAGAGAAAGAGACCACTAAAACCGCCAATCTATCTTATAGGTCTCGAAGGCGAGGTAATATCCCCTGAACTTCAAGTTGAATTTACTTTTGATAAGCTAAATTCTGCATTCCATGATTTGCTTTCAAAACTTAAAAAAGCTGGGATAAAAATTAGAGCTTTACAGAACAATAATGACTCTCTATTAAAAGAAAAGGAAGAGATTTGAGAAAAGAACAAGTTATTGCAAAAAGAATTAATTGCCTTTTCTAAAAATAATAAATCTTTGAAAATTGAGAAAAATGTGTATCTTGAGAAAAAACAAAGCTTTAAATGATAAAAATACTGATTTAAAAAGGAGGTGGAAAAACTCAAGCCTTTGGTTGAAAAGCTAACTTTAACTTCAAATAAGTTTGAGTTAATTTTGAAAGAACAAAGAAATTCAAGTAACAAGGCTGGAATCTTTTATAACTCTTCAAATACAAATAAAATTTCAGCTATCATATTTGTATATTCAAAAGCATTTATACCAAAATCTATATCTCAAAAAGCTTTTATATCAAATGCTTCCACATCAATTTCCAAAGCTTCAATGTTTGTACCTAAGATTTCAAATCAAAAATCTTTTAGATCAATCATATCTGCATCTGCATCTCATGCTTCAACTTCCAGAACCTCAAAATTTACATCTTTTCAAAATTTTAGAGTTCTCTATTATGCATGTAATGAGGTTGGACACAAGTTTTCTCAATGCAACATATTAAAGAAAAATAGACTTTTTAGAAATTGAATAAGAAAGATTTTGATTCCCAAAGGAATCAATCCCACTAACTTGCAAGGACCCAAGGTAGCTTAAGTATCTAAAAGAACTTCTTGATTGTCTTACAAGAATATCTTGCAGCCCAAAAAATGAAGAAAAGATAGTATCTGGACAATGGCTGTTGAAGACATATGACGGGTGATAAAGAGTAATTCGTCATCCTACAAATGAAAGAAGAAGGATTGGTAACTTTTGGAGATAATGGCAAGGTAAAAATAATCAAAATTGGTAAGATCAAAATAACCCCCTCTACTTTTATTGAAAATATATTGCTAGTAGACAAATTGAAGCTTAATTTGTTAAGTATTAGTTAATTGTGTGATAAAGGCTTCAAGGTTATCTTTGAATCATCTATGTATATAGTAACTAACTCACTTGATTCTAGCAGCAAATTCATTGGACATAGACTTGAAAATATTTATGTGGTAGATCTGAATGATCTAGCCATGTTTAGTGGTTCCAATCTAGTAGTAATGAATGCTAAGACCAAAGAGTCTTGTTTACTTTGGCATAGATGATTAGATCATGCTAGCATGCATACACTTGCCAAATTGATTTTTAAAAATCTAGTTAGAGGTTTATTTAAATTCAAAGTTGATTTCGAACATGTTTGCGATGCTTGTCAAATGGGTAAACAAACTAAGAAGAGTTTTAAATCTACAAATATGGTTTCAACTTCTAGACCCCTTGAGCTACATCACATGAATATATTTGGACCAACTAGGACCACAAGCCTAGGTGATATGAAATATACACTTGTGATAATAGATGATTTTTCTAGATTTACATGGGTCTTATTTATTGCACATAAAGATGAAACTTTTAAAGTTTTTCAAAAATTTTACAAGAAAGTTTCAAATCAGAAAAATCTTTCAATTGTATCAATTAGAAGTGATTACGGCACAAAATTTGAAAATCAATTTTTTGATGATTATTGTATAGAAAATGGCATTAATCACAACTTCTCCGCTCCTAGAACACTACAACAAAATGGTATTGTAGAGAGAAAGAATAGAACTTTGAAAAAAATGACTCGAACAATGCTATGTAAAAGCAATCTTCCGAGATACTTTTGGGCAGAAGTGGTGAACACTGCTTGTTATATTTAAACCATGTTTTGATATGACCAATTTTAAAGAAAACCCTTTATGAGCTTTGGAATGAAAAGAAACCAAATATTAATTACTTTCATGTCTTTGGTTGTAAATGCTTTGTGTTGAATAATGGAAAGGATAACCTAGAAAAATTTGATGTAAAATATGATGAAGCTATATTCCTTTGTTATTCAATACATAGCAAAGCATATATAGTGTTCAATAAAAGAACACTGACTGTAGAAGATTCTGTATATGTTATATTTGATGAAACTAACCCCTCACCTTCAAAGAAAGAAAAGTGTATAGAAAATGATGCAGGTACACTTGAAAAGGAAATGAAAGATATGAGCCTATAAGAGAAACCAACTCAAGAAGGAGAAGAGATGGTAAGTAAAGATTATGCTGATCTATCAGGGAAATGGAGAAATGTAACCTCTCATCCAAGAGATTTAATTATTGGTGATCTCTCTCAAGGTGTTAGGACTAGGTCATCACATAGAGAAGCACATGATTACCTAGCATTTATATCATAAATAAAGTCACATAGCTTAGAAGAAGCTGAAAATGACCATAACTAGATGTTGGCCATGCATGAAGAAATAAACCAGTTTGAAAGAAACAATGTATGAACTCTAGTTGATATATCATTAGACCATCCCATTATAGGAACAAATGGGTCTATGAAATAAACTAGATGAACAGGGTAACGTAATAAGAAACAAAGCTAAATTGGTAGCTAAAGGATACAATCAAGAGGAAGAAATAGATTTTGATGAAACCTATGCATCCGTAGCATGACTAGAAGCCATAAGATTACTACTTGCATTTGCTTGCTACATGAATTTCAAACTATTTCAAATAGATGTAAAAATTATATTTTTAAATGGTTTTATATCAGAACAAGTTTTTGTAGAACAGCCACCAGGTTTTGTAGATCATGCTTTTCCAAATTATATTTTTAACTTGATAAAGCATTTATGGACTTAAATAAGCACTTAGAGCTTGGTATGATTGATTAAGTAAATTCTTACTTAAAAATTATTTTGTAAGAGAAAATGTTGATAAAATGTTATTTATCAAAAAGAAGAATAATGATATGTTAGTTGTACAAATTTATGTAGATGATATTATAATTAGTGCAACTAATGAGATTCTTTGTAGAGAATTCACTGAGTTGATGCAGCGTGAATTTGAAATGAGCCTAATGGATGAACTAAATTATTTTCTTGGACTCCAAGTTAAGCAAACAAAGGATGGAATCTTTATAAACCAAGCAAAGTACATCAAGGAGATCATTAAAAAGTTTGGTATGGAGTCAAGCAAAGAAACAAGCACACCCATGAGTCCTACCTGCAGATTGGATAAAGATGACGATGGCAACAACATTGATCAAAAGCTCTATCGAGATATGATCGGATCACATTGTATTTAACTGCTAGTAGACCTGATATCTTATTTAGCATATATGTATGTACTAGATTTCAATATAATCTTAAAGAGTCACATATGCTTGTAGTAAAAAAAATCATAAAATATCTAAGAGGGACAAGTAATTTAGGTCTATGGTATTCAAAGCTATCTTCATTAAATTTAATTAGTTTTTTGGATGTTGATTATGGTGGATGAAAAATAGATAGAAAAAGTACTAGTGGTACTTGTCAATTTCTAGGATTGAATTTAATCTTATAGCATTGTAAGAAATAAAACTCTGTAGCACTATCAACTGCTGAGGCAGTGTATGTAGCTGCAGGGAGTTATTGTGCACAAGTGCTTTGGATTAAACAATAACTAGAAGACTTTGGTGTTACACAATCTACAATTCCTATCAAATGTGATAACACAAGAGCTATTAATTTGTCTAAAAATCTAATTCAGCATTCTAGAACAAAGCATTTAGAAATTAGACATCATTTTCTTAGGGATCATGTTCAAAATGAAATTATTGTACTTGAGTTTATTCCTACTAAAAACCAACTTGCTGATATTTTCACTAAGCCACTTAATATAGAGAAATTTGAGTTGATTAGAGGAGAATTAGGATTATGTGACCCATTTTAGAAAACTTATGACATATATTCTTCAAAATTAAGAAAACATTATCTAGAAAGCCTCCTACATCAAACTAAGAATAATGACCATCTCTCTTAGTGTATATCTTTCATTTGAGACCATTTCTAAATTGTTTGGAACCTTTTATGGAGTTTTGATTCGAGTCGACTCGAGCTACAGTGCTCAAGTCGAGCCGACTTGGATTTTGGGTTAGGCATTTTTATATAAAACTCGTAGAACCCTTCTTAGAGCCTTAAATCCATTCAAACCCTAGCTGATCTCTTGTTTATTTTCTCCAAGCTTAGAATCACAAATTCCTACCCTACACTCTCCCAAAATCCACTCTATCCGAACCTATTAGATCCTAATGGCTTCGAAGAGGAATGTCGGCAAGAGATCTCGATGACTAAAACCAACTGTTGAAAGAGAAAGAAGAACAAAAAGAAGACAAGAAGAGCCGACTCGGATAGATGAAGTGGAAGAACAAGAAGATGTGAGGAAGACCAAAATCCATCACCCGTGCAGCCATGATAGATCATCTTAATAGGGAATCGACCCGTGACTACTGGTAGGAAAATTGATTTTACATTCCTAGAACACCAGGGTTTCCGAATTGGTGAATGGATAGAATCTCAGGGCTGGATATTTTTTTGCACATTGGACTTACCTACATACCCTAGCCTAGTCTGAACATTTTTTAAAAACCTAATCCTAGAGGAAAATAGTGTTATTTCAACTGTTAAAGGGGGTTAGACTAACTGTGAATGAAGAATGTCTGAGCCAAGTTCTTAAAATGCCAAGCAAAGGAAGCTGCCATCTAGTTTTGAGGGAAAGACAAAGGACTTTGAGGTTAATTTTAGAAAAAAACAATGTGGATGAAGTTTCTAATGTAAAGGTGAATGTCTTATCCCTAGAAATGAGGCTACTTCATAACATAATAAGCATAATCTTTTTGCCTCGCACCGGTAGATTTGATTGGGTCGGCGAGAAAGATTTACTCTTCATGAGATATATGATTGAGGGGGAGGCCCTCAATCAACCATACATCATGCTGACTTAGATGAGTGATGCAACTAGGAAGGCTAAAGCATGTTACCATATGGTATGGCCTTCACACTCATATTCAAACATTTTGGTGTTGAGCTAGATGGGGAGGACAGTAGGTTATTACATCATGCTGATACTTATTCAGCTAAATCACTTCAATGGATAGGTTACCATCAGGTTGAAGGAGTTTGGTTGAAGAAGGCATCAGATCATAGAGCCGGAGCCTCTTCAGATGAGGATAAGGGTGATGATCAGACAGTGGATCCTGTTATTGGTACTGATACAGATGATAGAGGTAATGAGGACATACAGATTCATATGGATGCACAGTTACAGAGTGAGCCTGGGAGTCTAGGACTTCACCAACACCATCATCACATCATGCTTCACCAGTACCATTAGCACCAATACCAGCACCTATAGTGACTGCTACACCTCCTCTGGGACTATCTGCAGATACCATAGGACCATCTGTGTCTCATGCCTTCTTTGCACAGCAGATGAGACAACTATCTCAGACCCTGACGAGCACTATTAGATCGATGTTTGGTGTGCTTCGTCAAACAATCAATACCAGACTTGACGAGATCTATGGAGAGCTGAGACAGCTACATTCCAAGGTGAACACAGTTGAGTCTGCTAGACCAGAGCCACAGATTGATATACAGTCACTGACAGATTCCTTCAGGTCAGTATCTGATGATATCCGATAGACTGTAGCTCATAGCATTGAGGAGTTCAGTTCTGAGTTAAGGGAGTTATCTTATCGAATGGGATCATTAGAAGAGACCAGGAAGATGAAGGATGACTACACTAAAGGTCTAGGGATTCTTCGGGCTGAGTTTGGCAGATTGAGAGGTTCAGTAGAGGCTTTTGCCAATGCTCAGGCTAGTGAGATCATTGCACTCCATGAGGGATTGAAGAAGATTCAGACTGAGCTTAGCACAGTTTGGGTATTCTTGTCTCAGTTCTCTTCTTCTGCTAGAGGAGCCAGCTCTTCCACTCCAAGACAGCCACCACCTCATTCTACACAGCCACCACCTCACTCTACTGGACCTTCTACTAGGGGTAGGGGTTCTTCTAGTCATCCTAGATCTTGGTATGGTAGGTCTGAACCCATTATAGAAGAACCTAGTGATAGTGAGTAGGCAAGTTTTTAGTGTTTCTGCTTCTAAACTTCTATAATTTGTAATGAAAACCTTGATAGCAATGAAAGAATCTATTTCTTACTTATTGTGTTTGTAATGTTATCTGTGCATTTATGATTTTATATTAGATTATCAAATTTTTTTATGAGAAAGTGAAATTATCTCAAACAATACTTATAATCTTCTCATTCTGTTTCAAAATTTGAGCAATTAATTGAATACCTTTTTGATTAATGACAAAAAGGGAGAGAATATTGCACAGAAAAATATCGAAAGGAAGAATGATATTATTGAATTGTATATGCTTGGATACATTGCAAATTAATGAATGAAATAGAGGAAGATATTTGCTCATATTTGCTCTGATAAGCATCTTTATAATTTTTCAAATTGCTCTGATATAATTTGAATAGCTATCTATTACTATTAGCTCTAAATAAGCTCTGATACATATTGAACTTATTTCAAAATCTCTGATACATTATCAATATGCTCTAATTCTTTCAAATACATTCTTGGTATACAACTCATACATGTTGATATTTACTTCCAAATATACTCATACATATAACTGTAAAGTTTTTTCCATGCCCGGTGTTTTGTCATCATCAAAAAGGGAAAGATTATTGATCACTTGAATAATTTTGATAATAACAAAACATTGAATCATGCACTTGAGTTACTAACTACTTTTTAAGTGCTTTACAAGTTTTTGTAGGATGATTTTAATGCTCAATCACAACTCCTACAACCCTGTTATATGTCATGTGTAGTGTTGTAAATGTATCATGTAAAGAAGAGCCCAAAAAAAAATTAAAATAGTATACATAAAAATGGGTTGCTTCTATGTATTTTTCAAGCTCAAAATTCTTTAGAATCTGTTGTTAGTTGAGTTGGAAAGTATCTTGAGTGATTAAAAGCTACTGGATGATTTCTAGAGAAGAGTTGAGATCTTATGGAAAATTCACTCGAGCCGACTCTAGTTCTTAGCATGCATGAAGGATTCCGGCATAAAGAGATCCAAGCCGACTTGAAGGAACCTGAGCCGACTCGAAGGAACCTGAGCCAACTCGAAGGAACCTGAGCCAACTCGTTCAGAGCATCATTTCTTGAATCGGCGAGCCAACCCAAAAGCAACCCCAGCTGACTCAACCATTCTGCTAGACAACCAAGTCGACCCTCAAAAGGTGAGCTGACTCCTCCAGAGTACAGAAAAAATCAATTTTGAAAAAACAAGCCAGGCGAGTCGACTCTACTGAGGCGAGCCGACTCCTCTAGAGTATAATTTTGAAGACCTGAGAATCCGAGCCGACTTGATTGAGGCGAGCCGACTCGACCAGAGTAAGGAATCAATGACCTTGAGAATCTAAGCTAACTCGACTAAGGCGAGGTGACTCGACCTGAGTGAAGACTTGACTACTTTGAGGATCTGAGCCGACTCGAACCATCGGAGCTGACTCGAACGTTGATTCCAAGAATGTAATGGCTAGTTCCAGAACTTACTTTTTGAAATCAAATCAAGCTCCAATGGTCATATTTCAAATCCCAATGGTCTACAATGGCTATATCCACTAGAGAAGAGTACAAGACTCTATAAATGAGGGATTTGGACAACCTTTGAAGAGGTTAATGAGCAATTAATGATCAAATGAGCTTGTGAGCAAGAGAGCACTAAAGAGCATTCAAGTCAGCCTCCAAGACTTCACCAACTCAAGTCTGAAGCTTGAAGTATTTGTTGAAGAAGTTGAAGAAGCCATTGAAGAACATTAAAGTATAATTAAGAAGGCTTCTCTCGAGCTGCAACTGCAACCGTCAGACAACTTTAGTTTGTCAATTAATTGCTTGTTTTTCTTAACTCTTTTGTGAGTTTGTGGGTTTTTGGTGAGCCCAGTTGAAAAACCAAGTGTAGGTTCTTGGTGAGCCTGTTTGAAAACCAAGTATGGGTTCTTGGTGATCCTGTTCAAAACCAAGTGTGGGTTATTGGTGATCTTGTTCAAAATCAAGTTGGATTTTTGGTGAGCCCGGTTGAAAAACCAAGTTGGATTTCGGATTGTGAGCCTGGTAAAACAATCCGACTATATTCCATGGATGAATATAGTGGAAATCCCAAGTGAAATCTTGGATAGTAGACGTAGGAGCGAGGTTGCTCCGAACTACTATAAAATTTATGTGTTTGTGATTATGCTTTTTCTTCTTTACTTGCTTCTACTTTAATTATTCTAATCACAGCACCTACCACACAAGAAGATTTAAAAGAGCACATATCTATTTAATTTTTTTAAATTCTCAATTCACCTCCCTCTTGGAAAAACCACCTGGGCAACATTGATATCTCCTTGCATCGGCTCTTGATATCTCTGGTGCTATTCTTATTGCTTCTTTGATGGTTATCTTCTTACAAACTTATCCTCAGTTGAAGATCTCGGATGATCGTCGACCACTTCTTTAGGTGGACTTTCTATCAAATCCACTATTCCTAAAGGGTTGTAACCTCTTTTTCGAAGTCCTCGGAAGGAACTCCAAACCACTTCCTAGGTACAAGCACCACATTGACCACCTTGTCTATAATGATGGCCACCAAATTATCATCAATTATACAAATGATCCCATATGACTGCATATATTCAAGATATTAGAAAAATGAAATAAACAAATTAATTTATAAATGGAGATTTCATTACTTTAAATGAGTTTACAAACCAAAATATCTCAAACTCCTAGTAGGAGGGACAAAAGTTGAAAAGAAAAAAATAAAAACAAAAATAGAATACAAGAAGGAAGACGTTCATACTTTTACTGCTTGATCTGATGGAGCTTCAGGTTGAGTCTCCACAAGCTCCTAAGTAGCAGGTTAGGCTTTCGGAGTACTTGATGGAGGGGCCTTAGTAGGTAAACTAACATCTTCTCATAGTTCTGTTGTCTCCTCTTTTGTTGTTGAGTCGGTGATGCTCGAGATAAGAAGAGCAATGTTAATCTTTGGAAAAAGTTTCTTCATCTTGTTCTTGCAATCCCTAAATCCCTCATGGAAGGCACTCACCGACCCCCTGGCCATATTATCTAAAATGTCATCGGATGACTTGTACTCCTCCACTGCCTTTTTTTTGCTTCATCAAGCTCCTTCTCTCAGGACTTTTGGAGAGAAACTAGTTTATGTCGACCTCTTTATTGGAGTCAAAAGGATCAATTTTCAGATGATTTATTTGAATGGAGGTAGCAACCTTCAATTTAGTTTTTTGGACCTCAAGAGCACTCGCTTGTACCTTGGCAACATTTACTCATGCAATGACAACCTCAAACTGCTCGGCTACCTTCTTTGCTGCTTCATTGGCCATTGATAACTTTTTTCTAAGTCATTCTTTACCTCATCATACTTGATGAGAAAGTTCTTGAGGTGACTGACATTGGAGATAAACTAAAAAGAAGAAAACAAATAAGTTTAGAAAAAAAGGAAAAGAAATAAAAAAAGAAAAAGAGAGAAAATAACAAATTGAAAGAATAGTTACCCAGAAAATTTCCAAAGTAGTTATTGCTAAGTACTTGAAAAAGGGAGTATATTTCCTACTCCATTTGGTCCACAGAAAGTAGGATCATCTCCAATAGCTCTTGAGTGAGCTTCAGATCTCTTCAAGCTATATCACTCATCCTTAATCTCTTCTATATGATGAGGTGTTCTTTTTGAGTACTTAAAAACTGGGTGGTAGTAGTTGGTTGAGGTGGTCAGATAATCTTCAATGACCTAATTAGACTGGCCATTGGAGGAGTTGGTGTCGCTTAAGATGAAGGCACCTCTACTGGAACAGGAGATTGGCTACTCTCCAAAATGTGTGTGCTTGATGAACTCATTAGGAGGAATGATTTGCCAAGCTTCTTCTTCTTAGCTTTTTTAGCATTATTTGACCACTTCCTTTTGGTTACCTTCTAGAGCCTTTCTAGATAAATCTTCATTTTTACAAAATAAAAAATCTGAACAGTGGTTAAGAGATCAACAAAATCCAAAAACTATAAAAGAACATAAAAAGAAGTAAAAGAAACTTAAAGTGGTCAAACATACTATGAGGACCAACTAGGTTGATGCATGCATCATACAAAGTCTAATCAGTTAGAAAAAGTTTGAACTCTGGTACAAGAATCTTGAGCATCTTATGGTAGTACTCCAATTCTTCATCTAAAAGAGTTTTATTGTAATTAGGCTTAGTCCAGGCCTTGCCACAGGAGGACTAATATGTAAAGGCTAGTTTGAAAAAATGAAAAGAAAAATCCATTCTTCCATCAATAGATGGAAGATGGAATGCCATCTATAAGTTTATAGGATTGTCTATGAATGAAATAGTACCACTCTTTATTATATAGATGGGACTTCAACATAAAAATGACCCAAAATAAGGAGCACATTTTGGCTCTATTCCAACCAAGTTACAGACAAGGATGAAGCTGATGATCTTCCTAAAATCATTTGGAGAGAATTGGGTCGGGGTTCCTTTATAAAAATTCAAGATATTCCTAATAAATAGATGAAGAGAGAACCAAACTCCAGCGTCGAATGTATCTTCATAGAAAGCAACGCATCCACATGGAAGAGATAGAACCTGGTCATCAGGACCTGGAACAATCAACCTAAGGCTATCAGGGATGAAATATTTATCCTTAAGTCTCCTAATTAAGATCCATTTCTCTAACAAAGACTTCTTCTAATTAGGGCCCCAGGAGGCCCTCTTATGGTATTTGGCAGGAGTGTCGAAAGGAACCAGATGCTTTTCCTCAATTGGATTTACTATGGTCTCAATAAAACCTATCCTAGAGCTCTTCACCTTCCTAATGGCTCCCTTTATCTTAGGGGCCATGGCTACGAGTAGGTAGATTGAAGGAGAATGAAAGCTTAGGATCCCTTACCAGGAAAGATGAAGTCCTAAATTTTTTGAAACAAAGAAAAAGACCTCCAAAGAGAGGTCACTTGCTAACTGGCTTGAAGATGAAGGCAAGAGAATAGGAGACAAAAGATTTAGATTAAAAGAAGAGACCTCTATTTATAATGCTATCCAACAGCCCAGATTAAATCATCTTGCCATTAGGATTCTAGCCACGTCGCTTGATCTCTTGCTAAAGGTATGACCACTCTTTTTATACCACGTGGGTTACTTCTATTGGCTAGGCAACCTGTGGATCGAGCAATCGTTGTCATTTTGAAAACATCCACTGCCAATTTAATTATTCTTTGTAAAAAGGGGTGCAAAAAGGTATGCACCACATTAAATGCCATATATAGCAAAATAGTGGCATAAAAGATTAGATGTTTTGTCCCACCTAAAATTAATAAAAACCTATCATCATACTTCTGAGTTGAATTGAGTGAATTACTTTGAAATCGAAAGTGACGGGAGGAGGGGGGGCAAGTGTTACAAGGTGAC
Organism: Areca catechu; assembly: GCA_021397845.1. Lineage (NCBI taxonomy): Eukaryota > Viridiplantae > Streptophyta > Magnoliopsida > Arecales > Arecaceae > Areca > Areca catechu. The sequence goes on along the minus strand of CM038050.1, from coordinate 156,598,823 downwards.
TAATTTTTCAAAACTTCTCTTAAACTAATGGTGATCAATTGCCAATGGGCAGGAAAAGTGTTGGCTAGGCTCCGAACTCTTATTAAGGTACAAAGTACATGATGTTCAGAGACTGACCTCTTATTCAAGGTATAAAGAACTTATCGACTAGGAGCCAATATCTTGCTAAAGTATAGGATATCTAATAATTAGGAGTCAATCTCCTACCAAGATGAACTTATCGGCCAGGAATCGATGTCTTATTGAAACACAAGATACTCAACTACTTATCGAACAAGTATAGATCACTTATTTGAACTAGGTACGAGTCTTAAAATTTTATTTAACATGAAGCATATTTTTTAAAGTCGTTAGGACCGTTACGACAAGGTTGAAAAGTAGTTACAAGAAGTGTAATAGACTACTCAGCAAACCACTTTATAATTTGATCTCTTAATAGCCTAACCAACTTAATAATTTACTTAACGGCTTAACTATCTTATAAATGATTACAACCGTCTAATCAACTCAATCCTAAATCTCTATAAATAAGGGATCGAATGGAACTCTAGGAGGATTGAACTCTACTTACTCTTTCCATTTTCTTCTCACTATTCTCTCTTTAAGCTGACTTAAGTGTCGGAGACTTTCCTATCATTAGAGAAATCTCACCAATTTTTCCAATAATGAGGACTTCTTTTATAGGTTCAGAGCTAATCGAGTCAGTTTTGAAGGTCATTGGCCAGATTCTTGAAGACTCTCAGAAGCTCAAGCTACTTCAATATATCAAGTTCATCAAGTTTGGAGAGGAGCAGCAACATTGATCATGGAATAGCGTTAAAGTTTCTTCTCAAGGATAGAACAAACCCTTCAATTCCCATTCAGGTTGGGCTTGGGCACAGGCTCAGGGACACATTCCATAAACTACCTGGTAAGTGCACAGGGCAGTGCATTCATTTTTATCTTGTGACTCCTAGTATGGCAATCCTTCTTTCCATAAATAGCAATGAATGCTTTTCAAGTTGGCGGGTAGGATGATCGAGTGTAATTGTGATGCTGCCTTGAACTGTAGATCTATCAGATTGATGGCCGAAGCCTGTCAATGTTACATGGTGTTGCTGCTCTTCCTCTTGGACCGGGCTCGGTGAGTGCGCTAGAGAGCTCCTCTGCCGATCAACCTGCATAAAGTCCCTGGGCGCCAGAGGTGCTCCGGCAGGGGACACTCCGATGCTTAAGTTAGAGAAAGGATTGGAGCAACAGAATGGAAAGAGCTAAGAGAAAATCGCTGGTGGTAGGGAAGGAGTACCTTACCTTTCGCGGAGGTCCCCCGGGCACCTTTTATAGTCGTGGAGTGCGGCCAAATTCCGTTAGGGGACAGGCTAGGAAAGCCCCAATTTGCTCCCAGGAGAGCCAGCATGGTGGCAGGGTCATGGCCTGGCGGCATGGCAGGAGGGTCAGAGCAATGGCCTGCTGGCACGGAGTCATGGCCATGTGGTGGAGTTTATTGTAACAAAACATCAGAATTTGTCAGAGAGGGGTTTCTGGAGGCTTCAAGTAGTTCCCTTAATGGTGGGTTGGCCTCAGCTGAAGAGAGTCACCCGACCGATCGGGACGTTCGCCAGGAGCTCCAAAGAAGCCAACGTGTGCACAAGGAGGTGTCTGATGTCTCTTTGAGTTTCTCTAGGTCAGCCATACCTTTAGCGGGAGAAGTCCATTCGGCTAAGCCCAGGTCGGCCTCCTGGTGGGTCAGCCACTTGGGAAAGAGACCGTAGGGACCTTTTTAAGAGCCGGGGGTTGGACCTCTCTTCCCATGGATCTCTCGGACCCTACTTTAGGGGTCAGCCGGCCGGACGCCTGGGGCCGATCCGACCCAGGGATAGCCGGATAGGTACAACAGTTGCCCCCCTTCTCCTGGACTTTGAGGGGTCACATGGTTTCAAAGGGCAGGAGCATGACTTCGGTACGGGTCGCGTGCACCTACTGCGGATCCTGGGTCAAAGCATCAAGTCGCTTTGAATCCTCGTTGAATGGCTCCCTGGATAGCTGTCGGCCATGCATTGGAGTGCAGGCATGACAGTTAATGCAAATCAGACGCTATGATAAAGGCCAGGCTGGCTCGCGTCGGACCGGGATGGAGTAGGGTGCCACGCCACGCGGTGGCATCCGGTCGGCGATGTTGCTTCCTAGGTTGCCCTTGCACCGCTGATCCGGCATTCACGCGGATCGTTGCCTGTACGACGAGATGTTCCTGATGCTTCAGGCTCTGAGATGTAGACATTCACGTCCTCTGATGGGGCAGTTGGAATGCTTGTGGAACGGGCAGCTGCCGCTCTTCCCTCCCCCCTCCCCCTTAGGAGGCCTATAAAAGGAGGGGGGAGGCAGTGCGAAAAGATTTTTTCTGCTGCACCTGCGCTCCACGAGAGAGAATCCCCTCCTTCTTCCACGAAACCCAGCTTCTAGGAGTCCAGTCCCAGGTTAGTCCCAGTCTTCCTTCCTTCCTTTTTAGCCCAATGGCATCTGGCAGTGGAGGTCCGGCCCGTAGGTCCAGGGACCTTAGACCGAGAGAGATACCCTCGACCATGACCCGGGAACGGGTCGAGAACCTTAGGGCGGTGTATGGCATTCCCTCCACCCTGCACCTTATGCTCCCGGGCCGAGAGGGGAGAGCGAACAACCCATTAGGGCCAGGGACTCTCCCAATGTACGAAGCCCACCTCAAGGCCGGACTGAGGTTTCCCCTACACCCCCTATTTGTAGAAATCTTCAATTTTTATAGGGTAACCCCAGTGCAGCTGACCCCGAATAGCATTCGGGCGATATGCTGCTTCATTGTGCTATGCCATAGGGCTAGGTCCGAACCCAGACTGTCCCTCTTCAATAATTTAATCTACCTGAAGAGGGACTTTAGGAGCCGGGAATGGATGTTGTTCATCCCTCGCCAAGGTCGAAAAATCCTGAAGTGTCTCCCATCGGCCGTCCACGGGTGGAAGGCCCGGTTCTTCTTCGTCAACAATCTCCAGCCTTGGGGGTTCGAGCCATTGTGGAGGGAACCGTGGTCAAGAATCCATGAGGGGAGGTCGATCTTAATAGCGACCGGGCTAAATTTAATGAGATCAGCAGAGCTGACCCGACGGTGGCATTCAAGATGTTGGGGGAGGAAACCCTTCACCAGGTAGGAATCAGCCCCAAAAGATTCCTAGGCAAGGGCTGACCTCCTCTCTCATAACTTATCATCATAAATTTTTGGCTCTTTCTTTTTCCTTTACTAACACTGACTTTCCTGTAACAGGAGGAAGGATGCAGAGGATCGATAAATTCAAGGTCATCCGACGGGCGGTGCAGAAACGGGCCATCCCAGAGTCGGCTTCCACACCGGCCGTCGAACGGTAGAAGAAAAAATAGGAGGATGAGAGACCCGCTCCCATTGTCGAGGTCGAGTCAGGCGAAGATGGCGTCCCCCTCACCGAGAGCCTGGCAAGGAAGAAGGCGGGGATGCCGGCTTCTACAGGTGGGTCAGCCACCCGACTGGGGCAGGAGCGACCAGAAACATCCGACACGGCAACGGCGTCAGCTCCTTCGTCCGCCGGTCCAGAGGAGGTAGTCCCTTTGATAGACAAAGGGAAGGGGATGGCCACAGAAGGAGCAGCCGAGAGCAAGGCCGAGGAGTTGGACGAGGAGATCAGCCAGGAAGAATTCCAGCACTAGCACGTACTTGACCATCCTAGGAGGGTGCGGAGCCTATTGAGGGGGGCCATGACGAATGCTGATTGAGAGGTGTCGATCCAGAGAAATCTGATCGACTTAGTCGTGGAGTCCTACCATGACTTTATGAGGGTAAGAGCCTTAACTCGTCCCCTTACCTTTTTTCTTTCTTTGTGTATAGCACTAACCCAGCCTTGTGCTTGCAGCTCCTTCATGGCATCTCCCTGATGGACGACGGCATCAGTCGGGTGCTGCACACAGCCAAGACCTCCGCGAAGAGAGTTCAGGAGTTGGAGGCGGCCCAAGCGACCGCAAAGGCTTCCCTGAAGTCTTCTGAAGAGGGGCTGGCGGCAGCCCGAGCTGAGGCAGAGTCATTGAAGGCAGAGTCATCGAAGGCAGCTCTGAAGGAGGCTGAGAGCCAGCTGGTCGACCGGGAGGCCTGGCTGAAGAGGAGAAAGGCGAAGATCGACTCACTTGCCCGTCAGCTCAAAGAGGAATAGAAACGGTTCTCGGAGGCCGACAAGAGGGCTCAAGCCGAATGGGCGATGGCAGCATAATAGGCGACCCAGCTTGAGGAAGCCAAAGAGCTAGCCGCAAGGCAGGCCCAAGAAGCTATGGTGGCTTACAAGGCCTCCACCGGCTTCACTGAAGATGTGGAGGAGGCAGCGTCGGACTTCTATAGAGAAGGCTACGATGACTGCCCGAAGAAGGTGGCTTCGCTCTTCCCAGAGCTGGACCTGTCAGGCACTGAGCTGAAGGATCCGGTAGAGGGGGAGGAGCCCTAGGCGAAGCCTCAAGTGGAGGGTGAGATGGAAGTGGTTAGGGCCGAATCCCCAGCTCCAACCGACACGGATGTGGTGGCCTCCCCAGTTGAACCTCCAGTTACCACGGCTTTGGTTGATCCCCCGGTTGTAGCTGACGGGGCCAAAATTGTGGCCCCTGACGCATCTTCCGTGGGTAGGACCTAAGGAGTTTGTAAAGGTCTGACCTACGCATCTTGTAAATATTTACCTTTATCACTAATGAAAGTTACTTTAGTTACTTTCTGTGTATGAGCATGCCAAAATTGTTTTTCTTCCGAAAATCTTCTAAGTATTTCCGGTTGGCCCTTCAGGGTCATAAGCCCTTTCGAAATGGCCGATAGACATTAGCATAACTCGAATTTGAACCCCTTAGGGAAATTCCAAAGTACTTCCAGTCGGCTCATTCGAGCCTGAAGCCGGTAGGATAGCTGGGGGCGGAAGCTAAATCCGAATCAGGTACTTAGATGCTTGCTCTAAGCCCCAGTTTGTGAGTTAGCCCATGTTGCGGCCTATCCTCCATGCGGTCCCGCATAGGTTGTTTTGGGATGATTGCCGACTGGGGTCGGGCCTTCGGAGTGGGCTGCCCTAGAGCCTCTGCCGACCGGGGTCGGACTTTCGGAGTGGGCTACCCTAGAGCCTCTACCAATCAGAGTCGAACTTTTGGAGTGGGCTGCTCTAGAGCCTCTGCCGACCAGGGTCGGACTTTCGAAGTGGGCTGCCCTAAAGCCTCTACCGACCGGAGTCGAACTTTCGAAGTGGGCTGCCCTAGAGCCTCTACCGACCGGAGTCGGACTTTTAGAGTGGGCTGCCCTAGAGCCTCTGCCGACCAGAGTCAGACTTTCGGAGTGGGCTGCCCTAGAGCCTCTACCGATCGAAGTTGGACTTTCGGAGTGGGCTACCCTAGAGCCTCTACCGACCGGAGTCAGACTTTTGGAGTGGGCTGTCCTAGAGCCTCTACCGATCGGAGTCAGACTTTCGGAGTGGTCTACCATAGAGCCTCTACCAATTGAAGTCAAACTTTCAGAGTGGGCTGCCCTAGAACCTCTGTCGACCGGGGTTAGACTTTCGGAGTGGGCTGCCCTAGGGCCTCTACCGACCGGAGTCAGACTTTCGGAGTGGGCTGCCCTAAAGCCTCTACCGATCGGAGTCGGACTTTTGGAGTGGGCTGGAAGAAGTTGAAGAAGTTGTAGATTTTATTGATAGTACTTGCGAAGGTTGTCTACATTCCACGGGCGCACTATCTACCATCCATCCAAATGTTCGAGTCGGTAGGTTCCAGCTCGAATTACTTCAGTGACTAGATAAGGGCCTTCCCAATTGGGAGAAAGTTTTTCTTGATCGGTTGGCCTTGAAATCTCCGTCCTTCGCAGGACCAGATCTCCAACTTGGAAGGTTCGCGTCTTGACCTGCGAATTATAGTATCTGGCCATTTTCTGGTAGTAGGTTGCCATCTTCATGCTCGTTCGGAGCCTGGTTTCTTCCAGCAGACCTAGGTCAGCCCTCCGCTGCTCCGAGTTGGTCGACTCGGCGAACTGGTCAATCCGTAGGGACTGTAAAGAGACTTCCACGGGGATGACCGCCTCACTCCCATAGGTCAGGTTGAACGGGGTTTCCCCAATCGCCGTCCGAGCGGTTGTCCGATACGCCCAAAGCACCGAATGAAGCTCTTCCGTCCAAAGCCCCTTGGCTTCATTCAGCCGGGTCTTCAGCCCATGCAGGATCGTTCTATTAGTGACCTCAGCCTCTCCATTGGACTGAGGGTGACCGACCGAAGTAAGCTGATGGGCGATGTGGTATTGTTGATAGAAACCCCGGAACTGAGAGTTGTCAAACTATCTTCTATTATCGATGATGATTGTTCTCGGGATGCCGAACCGAAAGATAATACAGTTCCGGACAAAATTTTCCACTTTGGCCTCCATTATCTACGTCGATGCTTCAGCCTCCACTCATTTGGTGGAGTAATCAATGGCCACGAGAAGAAACTTTCGCTGGCCTGATGCTGGGAGAAAAGGTCCCAGGATGTCCATGCCCCACTATGCAAATGGCCAAGGCACTGTAAGCGGGGTTAGCTGGCTGGTGGGCCTCCTTTGGATGCTAGAGTACCTTTGGCATGCGTCGCACATTCGTACGAAGTCTGACGCATCCTTTTGAATTGTAGGCCAATAATATCCCTGCCAGATGATTTTGTAAGCCAAGGACCTCCCTCCAAGATGATCACTGTAGATGCCTTGATGCACCTCCCGGAGTGCATAATCTGCATCGATCAGTCCCAAGCATTTCAGTAGTGGTTGTGAGAATGAACGCTTATAAAGGGCCCCATCGAGGATGACATATTTAGAGGCCGTTGAGCATACACGCTTAGCTTCCACCGGGTCATCCGGAAGAGTCCCTCGCACCAGGAATGTACGGATTGGGTCCATCCACGAGGCTTCTTATTCGACCTGATGAACCTCGGTCGGCTCTTCGGTAATGCTTCGGTGCTACAAATGCTCCACGAAGGTCCGATCGGAGGTGCCGACCGTGGCAGTGGCTAGCCGTGACAAGGCATCTACCCGAGAGTTTTGCCACTGAGGTATATGAAGGATCTTGAAAATTTAAGTTGAGATATGAAGCCCCGTACCTTGTCCAAGTACTTAGCCAAGGAAGGATCCCTTGCTTCAAATTCGCCCTTCACCTGATTGACTACCAACTGGGAGTCGGAGAAGGCGCGGATCTTACCAATGCCCAATTCATTGGCTATCTTCAGTCCTACAAGTAAGGCTTCATACTCTGCCTGGTTGTTCGATACCTGGAACGCAAAGTATAGGGCGTACTCCAAACATTGCCTGTCAGGGTTAGCTAAGATCAAGCCTGCACTGTACCCTAAGAGATTGGAAGCTCCATCCACATGCAGAGTCCAAGCGGGCTCGGCTTCTTCCACGAGATCAGCCACAGGCGCCTCAGCCGCTATTGGGGTTGCCTCCATCCCCCAAGTGCACTCCGCAATGAAATCGGCTATTACCTGAGCTTTCAGGGCCAATCGGGACTGGAAGGAGATGTTGAACTTGCCTAGCCTGATGGCCCACTTAGCGATCCATCCGGAGGTGTCAGGGCTTCGGAGGATCGCCCTGAGGGGCTGGTCAGTCAGTACGATGATCGGATGCACCTGGAAGTAGGGCCGGAGGTGCTTCACCGCTATGACCAGTGAGTAGGCCAGCTTTTGCACCTTAGGGTACCTTGTCTCAGCATTGTGGAGGACCTTGCTGATATAGTAGACAGGTTTCTACTGGTTGTCTTCCCCCACCCGCACAAGGATAGCACTGATGGCCTCGTTAGAGGCCGACAGGTACAAATACAGCACTTCCCCCATCGTTGGCTTGGCCAAGAGTGGAGGGTTCCTCAGATAGTCCTTCAAGGCTTCAAAGGCTGACCGGTATTCATCAGTCCATTGGAAGCGATCCGACCGGTGCAAGGTCTTAAAGAATGGGAGCGATCTCTCAGCCGACCGAGAGATGAAGCGGCTGAGAGAAGAAACGCGACCCGTAAGTTCTTGCACCTGCTTTTTACTAGTTGAATGCGTCATGTCGATGATAGCTTTGATCTTTTCGGGGTTGACCTCAATACCTCTTTGAGTAACCAGGAAATCAAGAAATTTCCTGGAGGTCACCCTGAAGATGCACTTGGCGGGGTTCAGCCTCATCCTGTGGCATCTCAATGCGTTAAAGGACTCCTGGAGGTCCCTGATGTGGTCAACCTTATGGAGGCTTTTGACAATCATATCATCAATGTATGCCTCCATGTTCTCCCAAGTTGACCTTCAAAGACTCGGTTAATCAGCCTTTGGAAGGTGGCACCCGCATTCTTCAAGCCAAAAGGCATCATCTTATAGCAATACAAGTTCCTGTCCATGACAAAGGCCATCTTCTCCTAATCTTCGGGATGCATCCTGATCTGGTTATACTCGGAGAAGGCACCATGAAGCTCAAGAGTTGGTGGCCGGCTGTCGCGTCTACAAGCTGGTCAGTTTTTGGCAGGGGGAAGCTGTCCTTGGGGCAAGCCTTGTTGAGGTCTGTGTAATCCACACAGATTCTCCACTTCCCACTGGCCTTCTTCACCATGACGACATTGGCCAGCCACTCCGGGTAATGGGACTCCCTGATGAAGCCGGCATCAAAGAGCTTCTTCACTTCTTCTTCGATGGCCCTTTACCTTTCGGTAGCGAAGCTTCTTTTCTTCTATCGAACGGGCTTATAAGTAGGATCCACCCTAAGCAGGTGGGTGATGATGTCCGACAGGATGCTTGGCATGTCCGATGCTGACCAGGCAAAGATATCTGCATTGCTTTTCAAGAAGCCAACAAGCTCCCGCCTGGCCTCTTCATCCAGAGCACTCCCTATTTGGAGGATTCTTGTGGGATCATCCTCTCTAAGGGGGACAAATACAATCTTCTCAACAGGCTGACTGTGGCTGTCGGCTTCATCTCTGGGGTCAAGTTGCTCAAGTGTGGGGCGCCCATCCTGCTGCTTGTCATGAATAGCTAGGCATAGTCTAGCCATTCTGCGGTCTCCCCTCATCTCTCCAACTCCGTCACGGGTTGGAAACTTGGCCAACAAATGGTAAGTGGATACGATGACCCAGAACCTGTTGAGGGCCGGTCGGCCCAAGATGGCATTGTATGCCGAGGTCGTATGGACGACCACAAAGTTGATGGGGAAGGTCCGCTGGTAAGGCTCCATCCTGAGGGTCACGGGTAAAGTGATTTCCCCTTCAACCCCAATGGTGTTCCTCCAAAGTCAGTGAGCGGCATTAGGGATTCATGCAGCCTAGATCTGGACAAGTTCATCCAGATGAAAGCATCATACAGTAAAACTTTCGCTCAACTTTCATTATCAATAAGGACGCGCTTTACATCATAGTTGGCAATGATAGCCGACACGACCATAGGGTCATCGCCCGAAAGAGGAGGCTTCAAGAGGTCTTCATCAGAAAAATTGATTACATTAGAACCCCTGGACCTCTTTACAATGTCTTGGCCTTCTTCATGCCCCTAGATGGACCGCCAGTGCAGCATGCCAACGCCCCCATCTGTCGAGCATTGATTGGGGAGCTCAGCCTCCTCTGGAGGGTCTCTGGTAGCTGAAGTCTCGGGCCGATCCCGACGGGGTCGAACGTACTTGTTCAGATACCCTCTCTTGATGAGGTCCTCGATGGTGTCCTTCAGCTGGAGGCACTCTTTTGTGTCGTGCCCATGGTCCCTGTGAAACCGGAAGTACTTGTTTTTATTCCTAGCAGCAGGAGGGCCCCTCATCGGTCAAGGCCTTTGGAAGAAGGCCTCGTTCTCGATCTCCATGTGGATCTTCTCCCGCGGTAGGGAGAGAGGTGCATAGTTGTTGAACCGCTTAAGGTAGTCCCTCGGCTTAGGGCTCTGGCACCGAGTGGATCGGCTGTCATCGCCGGGAGGTCGGACTGTGGGGGCTTTATTGCCCCGCTTCTTTGGGGCTGACCTCCCCTCAGCCTGGCATCGGCTGGTCGACTGCTCCTCTGCCAGGGCATACTTGTGCACCTTGGCCAACAGCTCGGTGTAGTTCACCGGGAACTTCTTGTCCAGGGAGAATGTCAGCCTGGACAAGCGGAGCCCCCTCTTGAAGGCTGACATGGCCACCGCTTCATTCAAGTCCGGGACCTCCATGGCAGTTGAGTTGAAGCGGGCCATGTAGTCCCAGAGGGTCTCTCCCTCCTTTTGCAGGATGAGGAAGAGACAATCGGTGTTTTTCAGAGTTCGACTGCAAGTCCTGAAATGAGAAAGAAAAAGGGTTTCAAGCTGGAAAAAGGAACATATCGTACCTGGATTGATAGCGGAGAACCACATCCGCGCAGCCTTTTTCAGGGTCGCTGGGAAGGCGATGCAGTGAAGGGCATCAGAAGCGTCCTGTACCATCATGTGGGCCTTATAGGTGCCCAGGTGGTCCAGTAGATCGGTGGTACCGTCGTAGGGGTCCACCTGCAGGATTTTGAAATGTCAAGGGATAGGCTCCCCCAGAATCTCGGCGAAGAAAGGCAGGCGGGTGTCATGCACCTGCCCCCCTTCGGCTTTCTGCCGCTCGACAATCTGGCAATGCGCTCTTCCATGCGCATGATTTTGCTACCATAGTCATGCGGGTCTATAGCAGGGCGCTGGCCGTCGAGAGGGACAGAGTCAGCGAAAGAGGGGGAAGCTGATCTCGCCCTCTTTCCTTCAGCGCGGGCCCTTAAGGACCCCTGGGGCTCCGGAATAGCGAGGGATGGAGGCAGGGGCGCTTCCGACTGCTGGCTGACACTGACGACGGGCTGATGGTTGACGCAGGAAGCCACCAGCGGCTGCTGTCGATGGTCAGCCATGTCCTGGAAGCACTGGACCGCTGAGGTGAGCATCTCGATGCGGTTTACCAGCATCTGGAATTGCTGCAACTCCAAGATGATAGTGGGCTCAACGACGGCAGCGGCGTCACTTTCCGCGTGGGGTGCTCCGGGCCCATGATGAGAATGCCCTCCCCTCGCGGAAATACTTCGAGTTCTCCCCCTTGCCATGGCCGAATCTTCCCAGTTGATCTTTCCTTTTAGAGTGAAGAGCAGAACGAAGGCTTGCCAGCCCTTCCTCTAGCGCCAATCTGTTGCCGCTCTTTTTCCTGGACCAGGCTCGATGGGTGCGCTAGAGAGCTCCTCTACCGGTCGACCTGCAGAAAGTCCCTAGGCGCCAGAGGTGCTCCGACGGGGGACACTTCGATGCTTAAGTTAGAGGAAGGATTGGAGCAACAGAATGGAAAGAGTTAAGGAAAAATCGCTCGTGGTAGGGAAGGAGTACCTTACCTTTCGCGGAGGTCCCCCGGGCACCTTTTATAGGCATGGAGTGCGGCCAAATTCCGTTAGGGGATAGGCTAGGAAAGCCCCAATTTGCCCCCGGGAGAGCCAGCATGGTGGCAGGGTCATGGCCTGGCGGCGTGGCAGGAGGGTCAGAGCGATGGCTTGGTGGCACGGAGTCGTGGCCATGTGGTAGAGTTTATTGTAACAGAATGTCAGAATTTGTTAGAGAGGGGTTTTTGGAGCCTTCGAGTAGTTCCCTTAATGGTGGGTCGACCTCAGCTGAAGAAAGTCGCCCGGCCGACCGGGGCGTTCGCTAGGAGCTCCAAAGAAGCCAACGTGCATGCGAGGAGGTGTCTGACGGCTCTCTAAGTTTCTCTGGGTCAGCCGTACCTTTGGCAGGAGAAGTCCGTTTGGCTCTGCCGGGTTGGCCTCCTGGTGGGTCAGCTACTTGGGAAAGAGACCATAGGGACCTTTTTAAGAGCCGGGGGTTGGACCTCTCTTCCCATGGATCTCTCGGACCCTACTTTAGGGGTCAGCCGGCCAGACTTCTGGGGCCAGTCCGACCCAGGGTTAGCCAGATAGGTACAACACATGAAATTAGTAAATTTTTTGAAAGCATTAATTTTCGCATGGATATATTGGTCCACTAGTGTTGGACTTTTTGGAATCAATTATTCGAGATCTACAATTAGTAAATCACCGATCAAATTCTAAAATTTTCTTAATCAAAAAGTGTTTTAATTGTAATTTAATGACAAATTTATCCCAAATTTTAGAATTTTGATTCTAATATGAGTCCTTTAATTAGATGTATATTCCAGATTAATGTTATCTTGGGACAGTTTTTTTTCTTTTTTGGAGTCTATTTATATGACTTGCAAAGGATTTTAAGATAGCTTTGATACGTAATTATGATAAATGATTAACTATAATGGTGGTTTCTACTAAAATTCCCTTTTTCTTTTCTAAATCCCTCACCCGATTTTCTTTCTAATTCTTTTTATGTATAATTTTTTTCTTTGAATGAATAGATTTGATAAAAAAAAAAAAAAAAAAGCCTGTGAAAAGCATTAGCAGGCAATTTTGGAGTCCAATGCGGCACAAATTCAGAGAACTATCAGATCCAACTTTTAAAGCCTGTTGAAGTTCACATGGAATCAACAAAATGTTAGATCCAATATTTTTCTCACAAATATTAAATTATAATAATCTTGGACTTGTTAGACCAAAGATCATTTTGAAAGCCCTTCGCACAGCTAGCGTGTCTTTCTTCACGACCAACTAGTTGAGGTTCGATCTCAATTTAAATATAATTTGATTAAAAATTTTAAAGATAAAAAATAATAATAATAATAAAATAATTTTAAAGTTTCTGTTGGATGGTAGTAATAAAAAGATTAGGGATATATGTAATAAATCTCGTTCACTCGGCTGATGCCAGTGATAGTCAGGTTAACGTACTCATCTTCGGATGGAAAACAGCTGCGGAAAATTAATATGCGCCGTGTATCGAATATTTTCTGGCTGAAATTGAAAGACCGTTTGGGGATGACCATGTCCGGGATCTAACTCCTCCTCCTTTTTATTTTATCAAATAAAAAAAAAAAAATTGCCTTCAACCTGATTTCAAGCAGTCGACCCCCTGGTAGTGGTCGGTCGCGGCTCACTTTTAGCAAGTAGTCAAAAATCCCTTTGGGTAAAGGACTGCCGATCTGGTCCTGAGTCCAATTCCTTCTTGGTATAAGCTGGGAGCGGCAATTTATGATACGATTTATTAACTTGATTCATGAATATGATCTACTTTAAACAGTTTCAAATTTGATATAACTAGATTTCGATCATAAAAGGATTAACCCATCTAGAACTGTTTATTAAATAGATTGAATTCGGTTTCATATTTTTAATATGTTTAATATTTGGATTAGGTCATAAGTTGGATATCTAACCCATTTAAAACCTAGTTAAAATCTGCTTAAATTATTTATATCCTATCTAATCCAACTAGCTTAATTTGTTTAATTCTTTTAAATGTATTTAATATGTTAAAAATCTATTTAATCTGTTTAATTTGATTTAATCTATTTAATAAACAAGTTATATGGATTGGATAAGATCATCTACTTAATAAATAAATCAAGTTTTTTTATGATAAGAAGACCCTTGACAGGGTAGCATATATTAACCAACCACAGTAAAAGTTTTACAAAAGAAGAACATAACCAAAATCTAGAAGTTTGGAATTTACAAAGGCACAAAGAAAACTGAAATACTGTAATAAAGTAAGTAGAAATAGCAGACATGATGTAATGGCCATCGGATCCAAGGAAAATTAAGTGGTGGACATGAGTGAAGAGGCATGTGTACAGCAGCACCTGTGGGAGTATCTTTGATTTCTCTGCCCAGCAAACCAATAGAACAGACCTGTTGAAGTTGCAGTGGAGCTTAAAGCAAAATGATAAAAGTATTTGATAAGGTGAAATAGGACAACCAGAGGCAAACACGTTGGAAATATTCCCAAAATTCAAGCCTAAAACCTTCAGGCAGCACCAAACATTGGGGTATACTTCAGTTTTCCATTTCTCTGCCAAGCAAACCAATAGAACAGACCTGTTGAAGTTGCAATGGAGCTTAAAGCAGAAGCATAAGGAAGTATAACTACTCTAGCATTCAGAGAGATAAAAGGAAGACCACAGCAGTGAATTGGGTGTTTATAGAAGGAGATGCAACATGAACTTTGAATATCAGCATTATACCCAGTCCGGTGATATGGGTAGGTACTAAATGTGCCAGCAGTCTGAAATAATAAAGCTTTAAAAACTGGTGATGAAGTGAAACATAATCAGAAAACCTGATAATGATATGATGTATGAAATAGAGTTCCTTAAATCTTTCTATCTCCCTGAACTGTAGCTGTTTGTGGACAATGTCATTAATCCTGATGTAATATAAGTATGAACAAGCACCCATTTTAATAGAAATCAGCTTAAGAGAAGAACTTCGTAAGTGCTGCTGAATCCTACATTCATAACTAATCCAGCCAAGCATCGTAATTGTTGCCGCCTAGATCGTCATGGCTGCAGCTTTCTCGCGTGGTGTCGGGTGATGGTTTTTCCGTCGGTAGCTCGTTGTAGCCTACCGCTCCCACGTGGCATCGGCTGGCAGTTCGCTCAGCTCGCCTCCTCCACGCACATTCGATCCTGCAAAAGAAGGGGACAAGGGCTGAGGAACCCGACGGTCAAGTCAGTAAACAACCAGGAGGAACAGACCCTCTTTGATGGATCCCGGAGTGGTCACCACTCTCAGAGGATTTAAGAGATGACGGACTGAGTGTTGGGAAAGGGAGAGAGTGTGATGGTGGCTGCTACCATGGGGGCTCTCTAAGGAACTCTTTGGTATCAGCTTGGCCGAAGGCTTGCCTCCGTGGCTTGCCCCTTACCCTCTCCCGCTTACCTTTGCCGAAGGCCCCTTCTCTTTCTTCATGAGGTTACTCCGCATGATCCCTGTAGAGCACTGCTTTGCTTGTGAGGCTCTCATAGGCCTATGAGGCTCTAGCAAACCTGTGAGGCTGTGATAGGCCTGGGAGGTTTTTCCAAAAGAATACTGAAGTGGAGGTTTGCATTGAGGAGGAGAACTCGAGCAGTGGTAGTCGTGTCCGTTGGGACTCTTCCCATGAGTTCCCTTGGTAGCCTCCCCCCTCCTTGGTCTCTTATAGAATTTCTTATAGAGATATGCTCGCCCCTCCATTCTTTCCCCTCTCGAGGGATCCTAGGAGGTCAACGATAATCTATGTTTGGAAATCGTGCTTGAGCCCACTCTCCCTTCACGACAGGTAGTTATGTCATTAGATCTGACACCTTGGGTGGTCACCATGTTTTGGAGAAGCTTGGCAGAGCATTGATTGGGGGGTAGCCGCTCCAGGATCTGAATCCTCTGGCATGACCTTCTTCTTCTGGGTGATATAGATGGTAGGTCGAGGAGTGTAGTGCCTCGGGTGGGGCACTCCTTCCCAATTGGTGTAAACAGTGGCTTGGAAGGTTTCAGTATAGCCCTCCTTTATAGGGGTGCAGGCGGCGTGCTACATGACCTATAGCGAGTCCGGCAAAGATGGTGACTTTACGTGTTCGGGTTGCCATCCAAGCCTCCTTCGTATCTACCCTTCGGGAAGCATGCCTACGGCGCCAAGCGAGCCGGACCAATGCGGGCAGAGTCGGACCGCTTCTAGCGATACTGATGTGCTCCCCGATGTGCGAGCCATACCAGCCATGCCCGAAGCACCGGATTGGCCACGGGACATACCAGGCCAAAGTGGAAGTAGTCATGCTGGCTGAGGCGGGACTCCATGCTAGATTCTATGCATGGTCAAGGTGGGCGGAGCCAGACACAAAACATGCCAAACTGAGGTGGGCATACCACGGGCGGAACGGAGCTGGCTAGGATGCTATTCCTAGCATGTGCTGCTCCCTAGCATGCCGGACTGGTCCAGCATGGGCCGAGGAGGGTGCACCTAAGGAACTGATGCGGTCATGCCTGAGGCGTTGAGCCTGGCCACAAAACTTGCCGGACTGGGGCATGGGTGAAGGCGGACTGGAGCGGACGAAGCCAAAGAGCTCCATCTTGGGACTGGACTCTATGCTGCCATAACGAACGTGGCCGACATGGGTGGAGGGATGTGCTGGACCAAATCGAGCGGAGCCGAAGCTGACTCGTGCCATACCTCTGCGGGCATGGCCGGACTGAGGTGGGCAGAGCTAGAGAGCTCCGTCTTGGGGCTAGACTCCATGCTACCATAGTAGACGTGGCCGACGTGGGCGGAGCCAGACGTGGCCGGAGTGGGCAGAGCTAGCTTGTGTGTTGCCTCCCATCAATGCCAAGATGCCCCCAGTAGGCGCAGTCGGACTGGAGCGAGACCCCAGGTCGTGCCGGACTAGGGCGAGCGAAGCCGCGGAGAGTCGAACCCATGCGGGCATGCCGAACTAGGGCGCATGGAGCCAGTGTGCTGAGGTGGGCAGAGCCGGACCGTGTGTTGTCCCCTAGTGATCGTCATCTCATGGGCATGCCCGAGGCGCTGGGCTGGCCATGAGACGCACCGGACCGATGCAGGCACGGAGCCAGACTGAGGCAGGCATGGAGCCGGACCGAGGCACTCTCAATCTCCACCGCCATCTCCGACATCGCCAGATTGAGGCGGGCATGGAGCCAGACATAGAACCGTGCTGGACCGGGGCAGGAGCTGGGCTCCATGCGGGCGGAGCCAAACTGCTCTTAGCGACGTGCGGGCTAAGAAGTTGGAGGTTGGCCATCGTAGGGGCTGAAGCCAGTCTCGTAGATGGCGATAATCTATGATGAAGAGCTATGGCCGGACTGCTTCGACCGCCCTACGCCTGGAGGGGGACGGATCATCGAACTGAAGAGGGCCATGGTTGGATGGAACGCTTACCATCTCCCATCTCCCGTCGAGCTCGCATGGGGGTGTTATGGTCACTTCATCATTTCATGGCGCCTGCTGGTCTGGGTGCAGATGGTGCACGTGGCTAGTTTGCCCAGTCCAAGTTGGGCAGCGAGTTGCATGGCTTGGGTAAAGGCTTGGGTCAAGCCTCTCTTGGAGAAAAGAGGAAAGTAAAAATGGACCTCCTCTTCCTAGGGCAGGGGCAGGCGATCCCATTATTATACACATACATGTATATTTTAGATGGGAGAACTGGGGATGCCCATGCAAAGCATGTGTCCACGTCAACCAAACAGAGACGATACTGTGTTGGGGCCGAATGGATTTTTCACCACTCTAACAAATGCCCCCACTCCCTGAGTCCAAAGCGTTACTTCTCATCATTTTGGATGAAGGGAGTAGCTTTATCCATTCGGCTCCATGCTCGATTAAAGGTTGGTTGGTCAGATGAGAGATGGTGTTGCATGGTGATGATACTAGTACTTCAGCCTGACTCCTTATCGATCGGATAGAAGATGGTGCCGAGGAGGATGAGGTTGGTGAGGTGCACAACTTGGGTGAACACATAGATGATCGGGCACATGGTTGACATGGCCGTGTTCACAGTGCCCCTCGGAGCCTTTGATGAAGGCATAGTGTTGTTGAAGTTTCCCCTCGAGGGCAATGACCCAGTTAGGGTCTTCCCAGTTGGATTGCAGGGGATCTTGACGGTGGAGGTCTTCTTCATGCTTGTTGCGGTGTTCCTCCAATGTGAGTTGCGAGCATAGCCATCGCAAGCTTCGGTTGGTGGAGGTGCACCTCATTCCATCTAGCACCGAAATCCTTCACATATTGCAAGGAGCGACAGGATACCTATTTGCACCACATTGCATGGTGTGGAAGGTGAAATCCCACTTCATAGTATTTCATGGTATGCACGGGGTGACGGGGTTTTCCTCTTGCTATATGTTGCATGGGATGCACGGAGTGACGGGGTGCGGCCTCGATCGGGGTTCAACCTCGGGGGAACCACACCGGTGTGAGGGTCGTGAAGGACGAGGCTCGACCTCGGCCAGAGTTCGACCTCGAGGGAACCACACTAGCATAAGGGGCACGAAGAATGAGAGCTCAACCTTGGTAGGGGCTCGACCTTGGGAAAGCCACTCCGACCGAAGGACTCGAAGAGCGAGACAACGACTTCGGCCGGAGGCTCAACCTTGGGAGAAACACCCAGGCGGAAGGGCTCGATGAGCGGGAGCGCGACTTCGGCCAGAGGCTCGACCTTGGGGGAGCTACCTCGGTGGAAGGGCATGAGAAGTGGGAGCACGACTTCGACTGAAGGCTCGACCTTGGGGGAGCCACCCCGGCGGAAGGGCTCGAGGAGTGGGAGCACGACTTTGGCCGGAGGCTTGACCTTGGGGGAGCCACCCCAACGGAAGGGCTCAAGGAATGAGGGCACGACCTCAACCGGGGCTCGACCTCGGGAGAGCCACACCGACCGAAGGGCCCTCCAGAGGCGGAGTCCAAGTGGCGTCTTCCGCCAAGTCATGGTCCCCCAAGGCAGACTGCTGGGGGGCCTTACTAGTGGAGGTCCTCTTCATGCACATGGTAGTGTTCCTCCACTGTGAGCCATTAGCGTAGGCATGGCCGTCATAAGCTCCAGTTGGTGGAGTTGTAGCCATCACGAGCTTCCATGGTGGTCGGCCCTGTGCATTCCAGCGGTCGAGGATGTTTAATGAGGTTGGTGACGATGGTATTGTGGAAGTCCTCAGGAGGGGAGCAGTATAGTGCATGCACTTATAATCTTTGTACCATCCAATGCCCATGTTGCATGGAGTAACAAGATCTTGTTTGCACCACATTGTATGGAGTGGAAGGAGACATCCCACTCCATAGAATTGCATGGTATGCACGAGGTCTTCCATCTTCTAAAAGTTGTGCCTTGTTCATTGCTTTCCCTAGCCATGGTAGGGTTGGTTGGGAGTCGTACCTCATTCCATCTTCTGGGAGTCTTCATCTCATATGGGAGTTCGACCTTAGCAAGGAGCTTGGGCTCGGATAAGAGCTCGACCTTAGCAAGGAGCTTGTGCCTGGAATAGGAGCTTGACCTCAGCTCTTGGATTGAACGTGGGGCTTCGGAAGCTTCCTGGTTTGATTTGCTAAACTGTGAGCCAAGCGATAGATGGCGGAATTTCAAAGGTTCTCCTGCTAGCATCTACAGGCTATGAATAAGGCAGAAGATGCGGGGCTTCGGAAGTTTCCCAGCTTTGGTGCGGGGCGCTGAGGCTCCCGGCTTGAGTGCGGGGCTTTGAAAGTTTCCTGGCTTTAGTACGGGGCTTCAGAAGTTTCCTGGCTTGAGTGCGGGGCTTCGAAAGTTTCCCAGCTTTGGCTTTTGTCGATAAACCTTGCGAGCAGTGAGCAGCAAGCTCTTTTTTTTTAGTTCTGGCAAACTGTAGCGAGACTAGACAAGCTCCGGTGGGCTTTGGTGCTTGCCATTGATGGTGATACAAGAACTTTTCCTACAGAACTACAACACAGTTTTTGTATTGCAAAGATAGTGGGGGAAGGGAGTTACCTATCAAGTTCTGATCATATGAATAAGTAAAAATATATTGCTTCCTCAAGAAGGCCAGAACTAAATTCATTGACCACCATCTTAAGAGAGAGTAAGACTTCATTGCATGAGAGAATAGGACTCCGTTGTATGAGAGAATATGACTCTGTTGTATGAGAGAATATGATTCTGTTGTATGAGAGAATAGGACTCCGTTGTATAAGAGAATAGGACTCCGTAGCATGAGAGAATAGGACTCGTTGCATGAGAGAATAGGACTCGTTGCATGAGAGAATAAGACTCTGTTGCATGAGAGAATAGGACTCATGAGAAGTGGCAGGTGTTTGAAAAGACCACAAGACTCTTTTTTTTAAAACCCGTGCTACTAGCCAACCATGGCATTAGCGTTGGTTTGGATCTTCCCTGCCAATAGAGGTACCATCGACATCCCCCTTCTGCACTGGCTTTGACACATTCCCTCTGATCTAGCCGAAGATCGGGGGTGGCATACTGGAAGGTGGCATCTATTGGGGATGATCCATCTTTGGTTTGCCGCCCGCTGCCATGTTGAGGACGACGACACCCCTTCATGGCTCGAGACCTTTCCTCGAGACCACTCCTTAGAGCCCCGAGAGAGGGGGGGCTTTCATGCCCCCCATCTTTGTGCCCCCAGTCTGCCCCCCGGGGCAAAGGACAAAGGTGGCTACTGTTGTCCCACCAATTAAGGAGCTCTGATCTCCCCCTTCCTGGCATGCCAATTTGTTGTCGCCTAGATCATCGTGGCCTGCAACTTTCTCACATGGCATCGGGTGATGGCTTTCCCATCGATAGCTCACCATGGCCTACCGCTCCCATGTGGCATCGACTAGCGATTCGCTCGGTTGGCCTCCTCTGCGCACATCCAGTCCTGCAAAAGAATGAAGACCGAGGCCGGGGATCCCAGCAGGGGCACTCCGATAATCAAGTCAGTAGATGACCAATGAGAACAGACCCTCTTTGGTGGATCCCAGAGTGGTCTCCACTCTTAGAGGATTTAAGAGATGACGGAGTGAGTGCTGGGAAAGAGAGAGAGTATGTGATGGTGAATGCTACCGTGGGGGCTCTCTAGGGGACTCTTTGGTATCAGCTTGGCCGAAGGCTTCCCTCCTATGGCTTGCCCCTTACCCTCTTCCGCTTACCTTTGCCGAAGGCCCCTTCTCTTTCTTCATGAGGTTACTCCGCATGACCCCTGTAGAGCACTGCTTGGCCTGTGAGGCACTCATAGGCCTGTGAGGCTCTCGTAAACCTGTGAGGCTATGATAGGCCTTGGAGGTTTTTCCAAAAGAATAGTGGAGTGGGGGTTTGCATTGAGGAGGAGAACTCGAGCAGTGGTAGTCGTGTCCATTGGGACTCTTCCCATGAGTTCTTTTGGTAGCCTCCCCCCCTTCTTGGTCTCCTGTAGAATTTCTTATAGAGATGCTCGCCCCTCCATTCTTTCCCCTCTCGAGGGATCCTAGGAGGTCAACGACAATTTGTGTTTGGAAATCGTGCTTGAGCCCACTCTCCCTTCATGGCAGGTAGTTATGTCGTTAGCTCTGACACCTTGGATGGTCACCATGTTTTGGGGAAGCTTAGTAAAGCATCGATTCGGGGGTAGCCACTCCAGGATCTGAATCCTCTGGCATGACCTTCTTCTTCTGGGTGGTATAGATGGTAGGTCAAGGAGCGCAGTGCCTCGTGTGGGGCACTCCTCCCCAATTGATGTAAACAGTGGCCTGGGAGGTTTCAGTGTAGCCCCCCTTTATAGGGATGCAGGCGGCATGCTACAAGATTTATAGCGAGTCCGACAAAGATGGTGACTTTACGTGTTGGGGTTGCCATCCAGGCCTCCTCTATATCTACCCTTCAGGAAGCGTGCTTGAGGTGCCAAGCATGCCAGACCCATGAGGGAGGAGCCGGACCACTTCTAGCGATGCTGACGTGCACCCCGATGTGCGAGCCATACTGGCTATGCCCGAAGTGCCAGATTGACCATGGGACGTACCAAGCCAAAGTGGGCGGAGTCATGCTAGTTGAGGCGGGACTCCATGTTGGACTCTACACATGGCCGAGGTGGGCGGAGCGGGACACAGAACGTGCCGGACTGAGGTGGGCGTGCCGCAGGCGGAACGGAGCTGGCTAGGATGCTATTCCTAGTGTGTGCTGCTCCCTGGCATGCCGGACTAGTCCGGCACGAGCCGAGGAGGGTGCACCTGAGTGAACTAAGGCGATCATGCCCGAGGTGTTGAGCCTGGCCATGGAACTTGCCGGACTGGGGCGTGGGCGAATCCGGATTGGAGTGGATGGAGCTGGAGAGCTCCGTCTTGGGGCTAGACTCTTTGCTGCCATAACAGATGTGGTCGACATGGGTGGAGGGACGTGCTGGACCAAGGCGGGTGGAGCCGAAGCTGACCCGTGCCATACCTCTGAGGGCATGGCCGGACCGAGGTGGGCGGAGCCGAAGAGCTCCATCTTGGGGCTGGACTCCATGTTGCCACAACGGACGTGGCTGATGTGGGCGAAGCCAGACATGGTCGGAGTGGGCAGAGCTGGCTCGTGCACTGCCTCCCATCAACGCCGAGATGCCCCCGGTGGGCGAGTCGGGCTAGAGCGGGACCCCAGGTCATGCCAGACTAGGGTGAGCGGAGTCGCAGGCAGAGTCGGACCCGTGCGGGCATGCCGGATTGGGGCACGCGGAGCCAGCATAATGATGTGGGCGAAGCCGAACCGTGCGCTGTCCCCCAGCGACCGTTGTTGCATGGGCGTGCTCGAGGCGCTAGGCTAGCCATGGGAAGTGCCGGACCGAGGCGAGCATGGAGCCGGACCGAGGCACTCTTGATCTCCACCATCGTCTTCGACGTTGTCGGACTGATGTGGGCATGGAGCCGGACATAGAGCAATGCTGGCCAGGGCTGGAGCTGGCTCCATGCGAGCAGAGCTGAACTGCTCTTAGTGACGCGGGGACTAAGAAGTTGGAGGTTGGCCATCGTAGGGGCTGAAGCTAGTCACCCAGACGGTGACAATCTATGACGAAGAATTATAGCCGGACTACTTCGGCCACCCTGCACCGGGAAGGGGACGGATCACCAAACTGATGAGGGCCATGATCGGACGGAACGCCTGCCATCTCCCCTCTCTCATCGAGCTCGCACGGGAGCATTACGGTCACTTCATCATTTCGTGGCGCCTACTGGTCTGGGTGCAGATGGCGCACGTGGCTGGTTCGCCCGGTCCAAGTTGGTTAGCGAGTTGCATGGCTCAGTTGAAGGCCTGGGTCAAGCCTCTCTTGGAGAAAAGAGGAAGGAGTAAAAATGGACCTCCTCTTCCTGGGGTAGACGGTCCCATTATTATACACATACATGTATATTTTAGATGAGAGAACTGGGAATGCCTATACGAAGCACGTGGCCACGTCAGCTAAATAGGGACAATGCTGTGTCAGGGCCGAATGAAATTTTAACCACTATAACAGTAATAATCCTTAAAAAGCACATGTATTTCCTGATTAGAGTGTAAATATAACTGTATCTACCCCCGCAGAACAGAGATGAATAGAAAGGCACAAGCGAACCGGAGGCTCCCAGAGAATCAGTAACTTGTTCGAAGCAAAAGATACCTTCAAATCCTAGGATCGCCTCATTGAAATTATCAGCTATAGATGAGATTAGCAGCAGCCATAGCCTCAACAATGTAAGGAGGACATCATACCTATGAAGAGAACTAGTAAACCATCAAATTCCAGAGCATAGAAATGTAGCATTTAAACCATAGTATGTGAAACCCGCATAAGAAGATGAGTTGATAACATAATGGGCACCCATACAAACCCAACAGTACAGTGAAGAGAGCAGCAGCAAAACCAGAGTGGCAACTCCCAGGGCTTTGGCGCCAAATAGGACATCAGTGAGATTTGCAACAAAAGATGAAATTAGAAGCAGCCCCTATATCAAATAACTTGGGACACCAGATATATGTAGCACAGCAGTGTTAGGCCCTGTTTCGCGGCACAGAGAGATAACTGTTGAACCATAATCATTGAATTCCTTAGAGTAATAATAGTAATTAACATAAGTACAAGGCAAACTCAGAAGATGATTAGTTGAATATGCCATCAGAAAACCTGTCATAAAGTCATTGGAAATGATAGTAATGATGGGAACACCATTTGCACCAAAAAATTTTATGCCACTTGAATTACCAAAGTCTGAAACTCCCTGGAGAAGTTGAGTTTGGAAGAGAGGTTGCAGTTGATAATTGAGTTTACAAGCGCCATAACGGTGGCGTGAAAAGGCAAGCACTACAATTGCATAGCATATGTGGATAAATACAAGAGCTCGAAATAACCGTAGATTGAAGATGATGATGCTTAGGTAAGACCCCATCAGTTTAGAGTTCCAAGTGATGTATAACAGCAGAAAAATCATTTGTAACCCAAGATAACATATAGATGACAAAGCACTTGTTTGAGAGTAAAACAGGTTGAAGGATTGGTGAACGACACAGAGAGACAAGAAGTGCATCAAAATGGGAGAAAGGAACTGTGGAAGGAGAAACAAATCAGACAAAAACAACAACAAGTGTAAGATAAGTTGGTAACCTGCAAAAGAGAAAAAACAGTTAGATGTTATACTCTTTTTTGAATGTTTCTTTTTCTTCTTCTTTTTTTTTTTTTTTACTTTTGTTTGTTGATGTAATCCCAGCATTTTTTCTATATTTGGTAAATATTCTTCTATTTCTTTTTCTTTTTTTCCTTTTGTTTCTTTTGCTTTGTTGCGTATGTTTACTTCATTTTGGGATTTCGTCTGAATTCTGTTTAACTCCGTATGCATAAGTTTGTGATAATAGACTATATTGCTCCCGGAAATGGCAAGAACTGATGCAACCTTGCAACTCCAACTCCCAATTTGACTGCCCATTAAAAACCCCGTAACGGTTAAATTCTGGGTATGGACTGAAACTTGGAAGACCGTATTAGAAGTCCTCGCAGTATGGTTGATAATAACGATGGAATATATTTCGATCAAATCCATAGATGGAAATCATTCGTGAATTGAAGTCATGCCATAAGAATCAGCTCACAATATGTAAGCTAAGTCCAGCGAAAAAGCATCAATTTGTTTAATAGTAAATTCTTCTCTTTATTTAATAAATAAATCAAGTTTAGATATGAATTTTTGACCATATCTTCATCAATTTGATCCAACTTGATTGCAATCCTTGATACAAACTATTGAATCGTACGATTATAAAATATAAAAAATTTTTGACGATGAGTGAATCTTTAGCATCTTTGGGCATGATACGTGCATATCATATAGCACACAGATCCTTTGCAATGCACTGCATGATGAGATGCACCATCGACTGCACGATGGATTGCCATGCATGGATGTGACCATGCAATGCATATCATGGATGGCCGTGCACAGCTATCCATCGTGTGATAAATGAATGTACCATGCTACATGATGCATCACGGGTACCGTAGATAACCCGTTCCATAATGATATAATGCCGGCACATCTGAAAGAGGACTGCATGCGAGGGAACAGGGTTCCAGGGTTGTCTCCATCTCTGTCCCTCTTTCTCTCACTAACTTCTCAGTGGCATCTTCTCCTAAGTACTGTTAATAACCACTCTTCCATATGATTCCATCTTCCAAAGGGAAATGCCTAAAAAGGTCAAAAAGGCAAAGCAAAAGGCAACGACCTTCACAGGCAATTCAAATCCCGGTCTTTATTCTTTATTTAGCACTATCTTTCACGATATATAGTGGGTCATCATTGGTGACAAATTATTATTGCGCCTCCTATCCTTACCTTTCTCACCCTCAAATGTAACCGTACATGGAGTCAAACTGCTGGTATTGATAAGCGGGTCCACTCGACCTAATCAATCATGATGGAATGGGAGTGGTGGGTTAAGGTCCGGCTGAGACCGGTAAAGTCGAAGAAATCATCTTCTCTCGATGTACAGTGAGGGCTTGAGTTTGTTATCGTTGCAGCTCCTTGATTGATAGTTGGATTGAGAAAAGGTCCACTCGCCGTAGTTTTTATGGCATAAAAAAAGCTAAAATTCATAAAATAATTGGAGAGAGAGTGTGTGAGAGTCTGAGAGAGCATGGGAGCTATCGGATGACTTAATTAATTACCTGAGGGTCTCCCACACATTCTTATTTATAGAACGTGCAGGAACTGCAAGATAATAGCTACTTAACTACACAATAATCACTATCTATATAATTTTGTAATTATAACTGCTTTATATATATATATATATATGATAATGGTCGAGTAGGCGTGACTGTCCTCACTAATTTCTGGTTGATGCGATCATCCTTTGTCTATATTTGAAGTGAATGAAGTGAGACATTAATTCAAGGTAACCCAACTTCAGTTATTCTCAAGATCAGACAAAAAGATCTGCTGCCAACATGCATCAGCCTCGATCCTAAGGGTGGTAATGGTGTTGTTGTCGATGGGTCCATTCCCACTTATGTTCTGCTATGAGTGAGAGTCAGGTTTTAGTAGTGGAGTCAAAACCCCACTAGAGATCATGATCTTTTGGCCGAGGCTAGATACCCATTGTATGTAGATATTTTTTCGGGCCAGGTTATGGATAGAGAGATCAAAGATGCTATCGCCAAGCACCAGTAGTGGACATTGTACGACCTTCATGCATCGGTACCGTATACACCACATCACCATTCCCACTAGGTGTTTCCCAATCGCTGCACCAATGTACTGCATCCTTCCTGCGTTACTGGTGGCCAAAAGTTTGCTTGCTTGTGTGCTGTTTTGCTCTTATTTTTTATCCTTATTCTAGATTAATAATACGGGAGCGGGTTGTATATTTCACATGAATGAAGGATTCATCTTTCATTATGCAAATCCACCGTTGGATCATCCACTCATCGCTCTATGCAGGTGCATGAAGGATGAAGTTTGGAGTGCTTTTAGAGCTGTGCAACACATGATCCAATGGTGGATTCAAGCATGTGAAAGAAGGTAAATACATCCTGATAACATTGCGTCCGTTGAACAAAAATAAAACTTAATAATCTCTACCCCCGTGCACGCTACGGGCGTGCATTCCACGCGTGGCCGTATGTTTTTTTTTTTTCTTTTTTTTCTTTTCTATTTTTATGTTTTTATACTTTTTTTTCTATTTTTTTAATAAATTTTTAATTTAATTTGGTAACGGCTATAACAGCTAGTGCGAGGATATTTTGAAAATTTTCTTTAAAATCTTGAGTCTATAAATAGATCTCTGCCCAAGCCTTATAAACTATCCTATATTCTTCTCTCTAAAATTTTTAAAATTCTCCTTTCTCCTATCTTTTCCCGCTTTGAGATTTTTGGACTGAAGACAAATTAGTCAGGGTCTATTCGAGATCGTGCCACCGACGGGCGTTGAAGTTTTAACTTCTGGATTGTACCTTAAAGGTAAGTGTGTGGTCTAACTATTCTTTGCACGAAAAGGGGGCTAAATTTTCTTTAGGACAGTGGTTCTATCTGCCTCCCAAGCCAGACTTCTTAACCCTAATTTATTGTATTTGAAATATTTTATTACACCTGATATGGCTACATCGCTGACGTGGGGCGCGTATCAGGTCCAGCTGGACACGGTCAGTACCACGAGGATTTTTTCTTTCAAAAGATCCCTCGTCCGGGAAGAAGTATTTTTGCTCCCTCGCCAGGTGGCACTCCAAGACGGGTCCACCTCGGTCGAGGTCGAGCCGGGCCCTTCTGCTCCTCCTCCAGGTGGGACCCGAAGACGGGTCCACCTCGGCCAAAGTCGAGCACCTCTCTACCGCTCCGCCAGGTGTCCACCCAGGAGGGGTCCACCTCTGCCGAAGCTGGCAGCCCCTTGCTCCCTCGCCAAGTGGCATCCCAAGACGGGTCCACCTCGGTCGAGGTCGAGCTGGGCCCTTCCGCTCCTTCGCCAAGTAGCGCCCGAAGACGGGTCCACCTCGGCCGAAGTCGAGCACATCTCTGCCGCTCCGCCATGTGTCCACCCAGGAGGGGTCCACCTCGGCCGAAGCTGGCGGTACCTTGCTCCCTCGCCAGGTGGCACCCCAAGACGGGTCCACCTCGGTCGAGGTCGAGCCGGGCCCTCCTGCTCCTTCGCCAGGTGGCACCCAAAAATGGGTCCACCTCGGCCGAAGTCGAGCACCTCTCTGCCGCTTCGCCAGGTGTCCACCCAGGAGGGGTCCACCACGGCCGAAGCTGGCGGCCCCTTGCTCCCTCGCCAGGTGGCACCCCAAGACGGGTCCACCTCGGTCGAGGTCGAGCCGGGCCCTCCTGCTTCTTCGCCATGTGGCACCCCAAGACGGGTCCACCTCGGCCGAAGTCGATCACCTCTCTGCCACTCCGCCAGGTGTCCACCCAGGACGGGTCCACCTCGGCCAAAGCTGGCGGCCCCTTGCTCCCTCGCCAGGTGGCACCCCAAGACGGGTCCACCTCGATCAAGGTCGAGTCGGGCCCTCCTACTCCTTCGCCAGGTGGCACCCGAAGATGAGTCCACCTTGGCGAAGTCGAGGACCTCTCTGCCACTCCGCCAGGTGTCCACCCAGGAGGGGTCCACCTCGGCCGAAGCTGGCGGCCCCTTGCTCCCTTGCCAGGTGGCACCCCAAGATGGGTCCACCTCGACCGAGGTCGAGCCGGGCCCTCCTGCTCCTTCGCCAGGTAGCACCCGAAGACGGGTCCACCTCGGCCAAAGTCAAGCACCTCTCTGCCGCTCCGCCAAGTATCCACCCATGAGGGGTCTACCTCGGCCGAAGCTGGCGGCCCCTTGCTCCCTCGCCAGGTGGCACCCCAAGATGGGTCCACCTCGGCCGAGGTCGAGCCGGGCCCTCCTGCTCCTTCGCCAAGTGGCACCCGAAGACGGGTCCACCTCGGCCGAAGTCGAGCCTCTCTCCACCCCTCCGCCAGGTGGCGCCCCCTGACGGGTCCACCTCGGCCGAGGTCAGCCCTACTCTACAAGACCTCGGGGAAGCAGAGGCACGGGTTGCAAGGTCACCACTAGAGCCGGCGCACGTCGCGCCACGTAGGGGGCGCTAGTATGGCCTGCAGTGATACACGAAACCTCGTTTACACCAGTCGGGTGGGGCCCCGCAACCGAGGAATGGAATCCTTGTGGACAGATGCCTGAAACGGCTGAAAACCCATCGTCAATGCCTCGAAAGGAGAGGTCCCGCACTCGGCCCAAAGCCTCGCCAGTCTTCCCCCCTTCGTGACACACGACGGACGAGGCGGTCCGACCACTTAGATCCCGAACCCGAAGAAGAAGGGGGAGGAGAGGGACTAGAGGTCAGAGGGAGCCCCCTGAAAGGAAGGTGATCTTGAGGCAGTTCGATTGTATAAAAAGGATGGTAAAAATGGGCAGATAGGTAGGTCGCAAAAGGGAGAAAACACCAAGAGAACGATCCTGGAAGTCCTCAAGGAGTCCTCAGGCGTGAGCTCGGTGAACCCAGCGCAGGAAGCCGGGCTTCAACTCTCCTCTTTCCCACACTTCTTTCATTTACATCTCCTCTAAGCACGGGAATCCTTCGGGAACCCGCCTTAGGGGATCTGTTCCATCTCGTCGCACTCTAACTTGACCGTCGGAGTGCCCCCGCCGGAACCCCCGGCCAGGGTCTTTGACTTTGTTTTGCAAGTCCAGGAGCTGGGAGATCTCGAGGTGAAAGAGTCCAAGACCGGTGCCAACTCAAGAGCAACAGGCCACCGCGGTGAGATTGGCAACAGATTGGCGCGCCAGGAAGGGGAGCAGAACAGTAACCCCTGTGCGAGCAAGCTCTCCGTGGGCGAAAGCGCGCTTCGACCATGGTGGTGACGCGTGGATGCAAAGCATCCACCAGTCGAGTGGGAAAAGTTCCTTCTCCCCAAGGGCTGCATAGCCCAGAGAGGGAACTTCCTGGTCCACCTCTTCCTCCTCAGCCATCCCCGGTGGATGGTCCTTTCGCAGCTGTCATCCAGCAGCTGCAAACTTTGACCACCGCCATGCGGCAACTGCAGCACTAGCAGCGCTCCCTGGCCACTCAGCCCCAGCCAAGGACCCCCGCGGCTCGAGCCACGGGCCCCCGCGGAAGCCTGCGCTCCATCTAAGGCAAGCCCTCTCATCCGCGGGTAGTCTCCAACCCCCGCGGGAGCCACCAGACTCCCGCAAAGAGGAACTACTCCAGTTTGGCGGATCACGAGAGTCGATCCCCGGCCAACGATGCCGAAGCGGCGCGGCGCAACAGGTGCCATTGGGACAAGGCCTCTTGTCGAGACCGATCGGCACCCCCTTCTCCAGTGGCCTTGGTGGAAGATTCCATCGACGAGGCCATCAGGCGCCAGGCTGAGAGGCACCTGGAGGAGCACGAGCACAAGTTGGTGGAGTTCGCCCGCCGCTTTGCTGACATGCAGAGCTCCCCAATAGATCAAGTGGGCTACAATGCCCAACCACCCTTCTCCCGGGAAATCCAAGAGTAATCGATCCCGGGTCGGTTCCGCATGCCTCAGGTGGATCCCTACGATGGGACCACCTATCCCTTGGACCATTTAGAGAAATATAATGGTTTCATGAGGGTCCAGGGAGCAACGGACGCTTTCCTATGCATTGCCTTCCCAGCTACCTTCCAGAAGGCTGCTCGAGTTTGGTTTACCCACCTCGAGCCGGAATCTATCAGCTCCTTCCATCAACTAGAAGGAAAGTTTGTGGCATACTTCGATGCTTGCCAGAAGGTGCCAAGAGAGGTGGATAGCCTCTTCTCTATCTGCCAACAGGATCAGGAGCTGCTACGGGACTACATTACCCGCTTCAAGATCGCTGCCGTGGAAATCTATAGTCTGGACGATCCTGTCGCCATGCTGGCATTGAAGCACGGGCTCAAGACCTTCCGCCTGACGTACTCCCTGGATAAGAAGCCCCCCAAAACGTACTCTGAGCTCTTCCTCCGTGTCCACAAGTACATCCGAGCAGAGGAGGCTGATCGCACCAGGCGAGAGCTGGACGGGAAGCCCTCAAAGAAGCCTGCCCCAAGGGATGTCCCCGGGACCCAGAGGCCCGGACCACCTACAAATTTTCGTCCAGGATCGAAGCCGAAGAGCGGTGCTGCCCCAGAGAGAACATTCACCCCTCTCCTCGCTCCCACGACGAAGATCCTCATGGAGATTGAGGGTGAGCACTACCTCCGCCAACCTCCTCCTCAGAACCTAAGGAGCATCCATGACAAGACAAAATATTGTCAATTTCACCGTGAGCACGGCCACGACACGGAGGAGTGCCGCAATCTAAAGCGGGAGATTGAGGAGCTGATCAAGAGGGGCTACCTCAGGAAATTTGTGAGGAACGAAGCCCCGGCAGAGGGACAGCTGCTCACAGCCCTTCCCCCGATCCCCGCAATCGACAACCGCCCAACGGAGAAGCCGGTGGGCATGATCTCCTGGGGGATCGAGCATGCGACAAAAAGAGCTCGGGAGGTGGGAGACCCAGAGAATGTACTCCCCTTTAAAAAGGAGAATAAAAATGAAAATGTAAATAATGATGCAGTGGTGGTCGAGATGACCATCGCGAAACATCATATACATCGCATTATGAAGGATAGTGGGAGCTCTACTGACGTGCTTTTGTACGATGCTTTCTCCCGAATGAACCTGTCTCATGATCAATTAAAGCCGGTGCACACCCCTCTCGTGGGCTTCACCGGGGACTCGGTAGGGGTCGAAAGAGAAATCACTCTCCCTGTCACTGCCGGATCCCCACCTCGGCAGAGTACGGTCATGATGACGTTTACCATCATCAAGCTCCCATCACCTTATAATGCCATCCTCGACCGTCCAGGGCTCAACCAGCTGGACGCTGTCATTTCCACTAAGAGGCTGCTGGTGCAGTTTCCTACCGCCTCTGGGACGGGAGTGATGAGAGGGATGGCCCAGCCCGTCCAGCATTGCCTGCAGACAATCCCGGGTGCCTGGGGCGCTGAGCTCGGCCCCGATGTCGACGACCTCGATCTAAGAGAGAAAGACCCTAGGGGAGGTCCCGTGGAGCATCTGTTAACGTACCCTCTCAGCTTGGACCCGCAGAAGATGGTGCAGATAGGAGCCCAGCTCCCGGAAGAAGAGTGGGCACGTTTGCTAGACTTCCTCTGGGCGAACACCGATATGTTCGCTTGGTCCGCTGCCGACATGCTAGGTATCCCCTCGGAAGTCATCACCCACCGGTTGAATATTGATCCAAGGTGTCATCCTGTCTGCCAGAAGAAGAGGAGTTTTGCTGCAGAGAGGCAGAAGGCCATCAATGAAGAGGTGGAGAAGCTCTTCACTGTGGGACTTTGTACGGGAGGTACAGTATCCCAGTTGGCTGGCGAACGTGGTCATGGTGAAGAAGAGCAACGGCAAGTGGAGGATCTGCGTGGACTACACTGACCTCAACCGAGCATGCCCGAAGGACAGTTTCCCTCTTCCAAAGATCGACCAGCTCGTGGACACCACTTCAGGGCATCGCCTCCTCTCTTTCATGAATGCCTTCTCTGGGTATAACCAGATCCGAATGCACCCGGAGGACGAAGAGCACACTGCTTTCGTCTCCGACCGCGAAACTTACTATTACAAGATGATGCCATTCAGCCTCAAGGATGCTGGGGCCACGTACTAGCGACTGGTCAGCAAAGTCTTCAAAGACCCGATCGGCCGCAACACGCAGGTGTACGTGGATGATATGCTGGTAATGAGCAATCCCCTTTCAGACCATGTCGATGACCTGGCGGAGACCTTCGGTAACCTCCGGCTTCACTAGATGAAGTTGAACCCGGTGAAGTGCGCCTTCGGCATGTCCACCGGGAAGTTCCTGGGGTTCATGGTAACCCAAAGGGGGATAGAAGCCAACCCGGAGAAGGTCCAAGCTATCCTAGACATGGAGCAACCCACCTCCAAGAAGCAAGTGCAGCGACTCACCGGCCAGATAACCACCCTGAGTCGATTTATCTCGAGGTCCGCCGACCGCTGCCAGCCCTTTTTTAAGGCGCTGAGAAAGATGAACGACTTTACCTGGACGGAGGAGTGCCAGGAGGCGTTCGACGAGCTGAAGAGGACACTGGCATCCCCGCCGCTGCTCTCCATGCCCGAAGAAGGAGAGGAGCTCCTCCTGTACCTGGCGGTCACCCCGGAGGCCGTCAATTCGGTCCTGGTTCAGACTGACGACCAGGGAATGCAAAGGCCGGTGTATTACACAAGCAAACTCCTCCGCGATGCGGAGCTCAGGTATTCCCAGTCTGAGAAACTGATTTTTGAGCTAATCGTGTCCACTCAGTGTCTCAGACCTTATTTTCAAGCGCACCCCATTGCTGTCCTGACAGATCAACCACTGAAAGCGGTGCTTAGCCGACCTGACACATCTGGGTGCCTGGCGAAGTGGGCGCTCAAGCTCAGCGAGTTCGACATCACCTACAAGCCAAGGTCGGCCAAGAACTCATAGGTACTTGTTGACTTCTTGGTCGAGTGTGCAGGCCTGGGCAAGGGGGCAGAAGAGAGCCTTCAGGACCAGCAGCCGGGGCCAGGACCAGCAGCCGGGGCCAGGACCAGAGGAAGACATCTGGATCCTTCATATAGACGGAGCCTCGAACTCTAGTGGGAGTGGAGCTGGACTCATCCTCGCCAACGGCGAAGGGGTAGTCGCCAAATGTGTGCTCCGTTTCCAGTTCGCCGCCACTAATAATCAAGCGGAGTATGAAGCGCTCCTCGTGGGGCTAAGAGTATCCCACGAGTTGGGCGTGGCCAGCCTCAAGGTCTTCACCGACTCGCAGCTGGTAGCCGGGCAGATCTCGGGGGAGTACGGGGTGCGGGACTCCCAAATGGTGAAGTACGTGGAGCTCGTGAGAACGAGCGCGGCAGGGTTTCGGTGTTTCAGCATCTCCCATATATCTCGCGGGGAAAACACTCATGTGGACGCGCTCTCCTGCCTCGCAACCCTGCCGGACTCGTCGTTGGGCCATGCTTACGTCGAGCACCTCAAGGCCTCGAACTATGAGACACCCATGGAGGTCCAGCAAGTCAACCAATAACCCAGCTAGATGGACAAGTACATCGAGTACATCACCAGTGGCACCCTGCCGGAGGACCGCGCGGCGGCTAGCCTCATCAAGAGGAAGGCTGCACGGTTCGTCTTAATGGATGGGTTACTGTATCGGAGGTCCTACTCCTACCCGCTCCTCAAGTGTCTGAGACCCGTAGAGGATACACTCATGCTCCAAGAGATCCACGAGGACGTCTATGGGAACCACGTGGGGGGCAGGACACTGGCGTACAAGGCCCTCCATCAAGGTTACTTCTAGGAGAGAATGAAAGAAGACGCAGCTGACTTCGTGAAGAGGTGCGACCAGTGCCAGCGGCACGCCA
Organism: Areca catechu; assembly: GCA_021397845.1. NCBI lineage: Eukaryota > Viridiplantae > Streptophyta > Magnoliopsida > Arecales > Arecaceae > Areca > Areca catechu. The sequence continues at coordinate 156,565,142 of CM038050.1, read as the reverse complement.
TGGTGTAACATCAGCCCACCGCTCCACTCTCCCAGCTCTCCGTCCCATGACCGTTCGCTCAATGGGGCATGGATCTCCTAGGACCTGTTACCCCGGCGTCCGGGCAACAAAAATTCTTGATCATGGCCATCGACTACTTCATGAAGTGGGTCGAGGCCGAACCCTTGGCCCGGATCACGGAGGCAAACATCACCAAATTCCTCTGGAAGTCAATTATTTGCCGCTTTGGCCTACCGCACACTATTATCACCGACAACGGACGTCAGTTCGATTGTCGAGAGTTCGAGGAGTTCTGCAGCGACCTCGGCATCCACCATCGTTTCACTTCGGCGACGCATCCACGGACAAACAGAGAAGCCGAGGTAACGAATATGACCATCTTGCAAGGCCTCCGGACAAGACTGGACCAAGCTAAGGGTAGGTGGGCGGAAGAGCTCTCAAGCATCCTTTGGGCATACCACACTATCCCGAGGATGGCTATGGACGAGACCCCGTTCAACCTTGTCTTCGGAGCAGAAGCGGTTATCCCAATCGAGCTCAGCCTACCGACCCTACACGTGGAGCAGTACGACGAGGTGGAGAACCCTGCCAGGATGTTGCTAAACCTGGACCTCCTTGAAGAAATGAGAGACAGAGCTCGAGTTCGGATGGCTGCCTACCGGCAGCGAGTTGCCAGATACTATAACTCCAGAGTACGATCGAAGTCCTTCTGCCCGGGAGATTTGGTGCTCCGCTGCGTTGAAGCTTCCCAGCCACGGGAGTGCGGGAAGCTCTCCCTAAACTAGGAAGGCCCTTATAGGGTGGCGGAGGCACTTCCACACGGGGCGTACTACTTGGAGGAGCTAGGAGGATCCCGGATCCCTCGGACCTGGAATACCTCAAACTTAAAGATGTATTACTAATAGTGTAAGGCTCCTTGAACTTTAGCAATGAAATCTTTTTCATCAAATGCTTCCTCTCATCTCGTAGGGCGAGGGCCACCCAGCTCTAAGTTCAGCGAGCACGGACACGGGGGGAGACCCGCGAAGGCATGATGTCCCTCTCACAAGATCCCGGAGAATAGCTCGGCATGCCACGCAAGGCTCAGATACAGCCTGCGGCCCCGGGGTTCAATTCGGAAGTCCCGGACTTCGGTCTGGAAGGCGGGGCAGAATCAAATTCACCCACGTGATCCCAGAGAATAGCTCGGCAAGCTGTGCAAGGCTCAGATACAGCCTGCTACCCCGGGGTTCAGTCCGGAAGCCTCGGACTTTGGTCTGGAAGGCGGGGTAGAATCAAATTCGCCCATGCGATCCCGGAGAATATCTCGGTAAGCCATGCAAGGCTCAGATACAGCCTGCGGCCCTGGGGTTCAGTCCAAAAGTCCCGGACTTCGGTCTGGAAGGCGGGGCAGAATTAAATTTGCCCACGCGATCACGGAGAACAGCTCGGCAAGCCGTGCAAGGCTCAGATACAGCCTGCGGCCCTGGGGTTCAGTCCGGAAGTCCCGGACTTCGGTCTGGAAGGTGGGGCAGAATCAAATTCGTCCATACGATCCCGGAGAATAGCTCGGCAAGCCGCGCAAGGCTCAGATACAGCCTGCAGCCCCGGGATTCAGTCCGGAAGTCTCGGACTTCGGTCTGGAAGGTGGGGCAGAACTAAGTTCGCCCATGCAATTTCAGAGCTCGGCTCGGAATGCACTACGAGACTTAGTCCCAGTGGCTAGCGCCGGAGTTCAGTCCGGAAGATGCACAAAAAAAAAGAAGAAGAAAAGAAAGAAAGAGTGAATGAACATTTTAGTGAAAGGAGAATTTCATTGCACTTAAAAGATCGGTACATAAGAGGGGCCCCGACAGGTCGGGAGACCCAGAAGAAAAAAAATACAAAAAAAAGAGCAAAGCACCGTGGAGCTACTTTGGTGCAACTGCATTCTCCTCAGGCTGGGAGGCACTCTCTCCACTGGCGCCGTCGACGGGAGGCTGCTCGGGAGTCACCGCCTCGCCACCGGTCACCGCCGAAGCTCCTCCAGTTGGCTCCTACCTTCTGTCGCTGAGGACTACCCCGCTGAGGTCGAGCTCGGGATAGAAGGAACCAACCTTCTCCCGGCATACCTGGAACCCCTTCAAGAAGGAGTCCACGGCAGCATCCCGCACCTCGGCGACGTATTCCTCGGAGGCCCGGAACCTCGGAATGGCCTCCTGCGCCTCCTGCTTGGGCGCATCCAGCAGCCCGTTGACGTAGGAGCTCTTCTCCTTGGCTGCGCTCAGCTCCTTCAAGACTTCTTCCACCCGGCACTCCAGTGACCGGGACTGAGCCCTGAGGCGGGTCTTCTCTGCCACGTCCTCCTCGTTACGACGCTGGTTCGAGATCCTCTCCTCTGACAGAGAGGTCTCGAGCTCCTTGACGCGCCCCTCGGCGCGGGCCAGGTCAGCTCGGAGGGCCTGGTTATTTCCTCACAGCTCGACCCCTTTCTCCATGAGGACCTTGACGTCAGCTACGAGCTTGCCGAGCTTCTCCTCCTCGGTGTCCTTCTTGGCATAGCCGACGAGGAAGTTCCTCAGTAGCAGCGCGTCCGTCCCGATCTGCATTGAAAGAAGGAAGTTAGAATAATCCAACTGGGACTTTAAGGAGTTAGAGCTCGGAACTTACCGTGAAAAGCTGCGGGAGGATCCCGAGCAGTGCCTCGTTGTAGTCCCGGCCACCCCTCAGACGGCGGTCTCGGGAGGTACTGGCAAACTCCATGACCTTCACCGCGAGGCCCTGGTCGTGGATCACGAAGCATCGGCTAGTGAGGCTCGGCGGCAGAATAGGCGCGTCGGTAGCAGGCAAGGCGGTCGTCCCCTCGCCAAGTGGTGTGGCCGTTGGTGGAGCTGTCGCCGTCCTAGTGGCCACCGTGGAAGCGGCCGGTGCAGTGGCTAGAGCCGACGCCGCCTGAGGAGGTTCCGACCCCCTCTCTGCCCCGGCCCTGTCGAGGTCGATGACAGGGACATCGGGCACCCGGGCCCGAGCTAGCCTGGGGGCAGGAGCCGCCGCTCCAGGGCCAGTGATGGAGGTTGGCGCAGGCATCTGGCTCGCCTCAGTACGAGCCCTCTTTGCTGGGGGTTCAGTCCCTTCGGTAGCATCCCTCTGCGCGACGCCCTCCATCAGGTTCTCCACGGAGAACTTCATACCTGAGAAAAAAAAAAAGAAGAAGTCGGTCAAGCCAGTTCAGAAAAAGGGGGATGCAAAGCAGAAAAAGAAATCAAGGGAGGGAGATCCAAGCCTCACCCAGCTCCCGGATGGGACTGATCCCTGCCTCAAATAAATTTTTCTCTGAGAGCAGAACTTCGAGGGATGGGACCGCGTCACTCAGCAGCTAAGAAAAAACCTCTTGGTCTGCTGGCTCGACCTGAGAGTTCCGGTTCGGAGATCGGTCTGGCTCGTTCCAGGCCCAGTCAACGTCGTCGACCGAGGCGAAAAAGAATTGGTTCTTCCAACCCTTAATAGACGAAGGGAGGTCAAACCTGAGGCACCTAGGCCGAGGTGAGATGTACCACCAGTCATCATCGGTGGAATAGCACTTTAGCATGAAGATAGCCCTGAAGAGGGAGAAACGGGCAACGAACCTGTGGAAGTGGCAGAAGACAATGAAGGCAAAGATGACCTGGATGGCATTAGGAGCCAACTAGACCAAGACCAGACGGTAATGACTGAGAAAGGAGAGGAAAAAGGGGTGAAGGGAAAATCGAAAACCCCCAAGGAGGAAGTCCTCGTAGAAGGCGATTCTCCCGGGGCCGCTCGAGGTCACTCAATCTCCAGGCCACGGGAGGGAAAGACGAGTCGAGTCCGGGATTCCATAGACATCCCGGAGCAGAGAAAGGTCGTCCTCGGTCATCGTTAAGGCATGACCGGAGGGGCTGGAGGGAGAGGTTATTGGAGGAGGAAGGGAAGAAATGGGACGAGCAGAAACTATGGGAGGAGACCTAGGACCCCTAGGGACGCCTATGGTCACAACTCCAGGCCAGAGCTGCCTACGGACCTCGTCCAGGATCTCTTCCCCTTCTGAGGAAGAAGGCAATGGAGTCCTCGGCCGGGAAGGACCGGCCTCGTCCGGGTTGGAGGAGACATAGTGGCGGCGCGCCATGAAGGAAGAAGAAGAAGCAAAGAATTGACGCGAAGGCTAAGAGATGGAGGAAGAGGAGAAGGGAGACGCAGATACTCACCAAAATATTCTGTGCAAAAGGAATGGCAATCCCAGAAAGTGAAGGAAAACCACTGCAACCGCCGGCAAAGTGCGAGAAAGTGGAGGGACTTCATTTCCGGAAAGTCCCCATCCTTTTCAAACTCAATCGATGGCAGCCGTATACCTCTTTCCGTTCTGGGCCACCAGATAGCTGCCGCGTGGATGCATGCCCGACATCGACGCTTTGGTTCGATGGAAACTGCATCGTTTTCAAAACGACACATTAATGGCCCATCGGACGCGCGCACATGGCAGCCTCTCATAGGGTCTCGGGCGCAACAGAAGCAGCGACAGGGATCGTGGCAATTATGGCGTGAGATTTTCACCTTCTCCACGTCATCTCCGCATTAAATCCCCACGTCCCGAGCCACGATGCCTCGACGGAACATGGGGATGGGGGGCAACTGATATGGATACATCGCTGACGTGGGACGCATGTCAGGTCCAGCTGGACACGGTCAGTACCACGTGAATTTTTTTTTTCAAAAGATCCCTCGTTTGGGAAGAACTGCTTCTGCTCCCTCACCAGGTGGCACCCCAAGGCGAGTCCGCCTCGGTCGAGGTCGAGCCGGGCCCTTCCGCTCCTTCGCCAGGTGGTACCCGAAGACAGGTCCACCTCGGTCGAAGTTGAGTACCTCTCTGTCGCTACGCAAGGTGTCCACCCAGGAGGGATCCACCTCGGCCAAAGCTGGCGGCCCCTTGCTCCCTCGCCAGGTGGCACCCCAAGACGGGTCCATCTCGGCCGAGGTCGAGCCGGGCCCTCCTGCTCCTTCGCCAGGTGGCACCCGAAGACGGGTCCACCTCGACTGAAGTCGAGCACCTCTCTGCCGCTCCGCCAGGTGTCCACCCAGGAGAGATCCACCTCGGTCGAAGCTGGCGGCCCCTTGCTCCCTCGCCAGGTGGCACCCCAAGACAGGTCCACCTCGACCGAGGTCGAGCCGGGCCCTCCTGCTCCTTCGCCAAGTGGCACCCGAAGATGGGTCCACCTCGGCCGAAGTCGAGCACCTCTCTGCCACTCCGCAGGTGTCCACCCAAGAGGGGTCCACCTCGGCCGAAGCTGGCGGCCCTTTGCTCCCTCGCCAGGTGGCACCCCAAGACGGGTCCACCTCGACCAAGGTCGAGCCGGGCCCTCCTACTCCTTCGACAGGTGGCACCCAAAGACGGGTCCACCTCGGCCGAAGTCGAGCACCTCTCTGCCACTCCGCTAGGTGTCCACCCAGGAGGGGTCCACCTCGGCCGAAGTTGGCGGCCCCTTGCTCCCTCGCCAGGTGGCACCCCAAGACGGGTCCACCTCGGCCAAGGTCGAGCTGAGCCCTCCTACTCCTTCGCCAGGTGGCACCCGAAGACGGGTCCACCTTGATCGAAGTCAAGCACCTCTCTGCCGCTCCGCCAGGTGTCCACCTAGGAGGGGTCCACCTCGTTCGAAGCTGGCGGCCCCTTGCTCCCTCGCCAGGTGGCACCCCAAGACGGGTCCATCTCGAGCGAGGTTGAGCCGGGCCCTCCTGCTCCTTCACCAGGTGGCACCCGAAGACGGGTCCACCTCGGCCGAAGTCGAGCCTCTCTCCGCCCCTCCGCCAGGTGGCGCCCCCTGATGGGTCCACCTCGGCCGAGGTCAGCCATACTCTGCGAGACCTCGGGAAAGCAAAGGCACAGGTTGCAAGGTTGCCACTAGAGCCGACGCACGCCGCACCCCGTAGGGGATGCCAGTACGGCCTACAGTGACACACGAAATCTCGTTTACACCAGTCGTGTGGGGCCCCGCAACCAAGGAATGGAATCCTTGCGGACAGGAGCCTGAAACAGCTGGAAGCCCACCGTCAACACTTCGAAAGGAGAGCTCCCGCACTTGGCCCAAAGCCTCGCCAGTCTTCCCCCCTTCGTGACACACGACGGACGAGGCGGTCCGGCCACTTAGCTCCCAGACCCAAAAAAGAAGGGGGAGGAAAGGGACTAGAGGTCGGAGGGAGCCCCCTGAAAGGAAGGCAAGCTTGAGGCAGTTCGATAGTATAAAAAGGATGGTAAAAACGAGCGGACAAGTAGGTCGCAAAAGGGAGAAAACACCAAGAGAACGATCCTGGGAGTCCTCAAGGAGTCCTCAGGCATGAGCTCGGTGAACCCAGCGCAGGAAGCCAGGCTTCAACTCTCCTCTTCCCCACACTTCTTTCGTTTACATCTCCTCTAAGCACGGGAATCCTTCAGGAACCCGTCTTAGGGAATCTGTTCCATCTCGCCGCACTCTAACTTGACTGTCGGAGTGCCCCCACCGGAACCCCCGGCCAGGATCTCTGACTTTGTTTTGCAGGTCCAGGAGCTTGGAGATCTCGAGGTGAGAGAGTCCGAGACCGGTGCCAGCTCAAGAGCTACAGGCCACCGCGGTGAGATCGGCAACAACACCAAAATTATTCTGCCAACAAAAAAATTATTTTCAAACATTTTAGATATATATATCAATATATATATATATTCCTGCTTTAAATATTAACAGTCTAAAAGAGATTTGGATTAGTTTATAGTACATATATATAAATATAATTAATTATACATAATTATAGTTTATTTACCTTGCATATATATATATATATATATATATATATAATTATATTCTTTTTATTATGTATAGTATAAAAACTATTTTTTTTGAGTTGTGCAAAATTAATTAAAGATTTTTACTGAACCTGTACTATAGTAGATGCAAGTGAGATAGCATTGCATGCTAATGAAATTGTGAAAGACAATAATTTATCTGACAAGATCGTTGTTATGCTTGGACGAGTAAGGATGTCAACATTGAAGAGAATATTAATATCATTATACCTGAATGGATGGGCTACATGGTCCTTCATGAGACAATGTTGCCTAGTATAATTTTTGCCAGGGATAAATGGCTCAAACCAGGTGGGCTTATTCTTCCTTCTCATATAACGATAATTTTTTTTTGCTAAATTTTTTTTTTGAATTGAATCTGCAGAGACTATTTTGAATTTATATGTAGATTTGTTAGCAAGCATAAAGAATAGAATGTGAAATTGATGTTATAAAACTATTCCTTAAATAAAAAATATTATCCTGATGTTATCAAATAAATAGTTGGTTCCCAGATTTTTAATATAAAGTTTAATATCGATGTTGTTTTACCACATTCATATTAAGTTTTACTTGCCAAATTTAAAAGCATTTATTTATGGTCCAATAAAAGATTTTCTTTATAATGACTCAAAGTTGGAAGCATGCAACATATATATGCAATTTATATGTTACTTTGAAATTCATTGATGATATTTATACCAAAATCGACATTTATGTGCCTTGAAAATTTTACATCATTCCATTCGTCAATGTGATGCCTGATACAAATTTGATGGTGACTATTATGAACTAAACCACTTCTTTAGACTAACTCAATGGATGCCTGAAGCTGAAAAAATGCAGGCCCATCAAATAGATGATGCTTCCATGATCCAGTCAATCAATTTGTTCTGTATTGGCTTGCATCCTTCAAAAGATTAGTTTTACAAGTTATTTGAACATAGAAACCAATGTTGGAGATTAAGTTATTTAAAAACTCCATCTTGTGAATGCTCTTTAATTATGAGGTTCTATTTTGCATAAGAATGTAATACCTAAATATTATTGTAAAATCAGTAGGCAATCTTTGTTTAAAGTTTAGTTTAGTTTGCGTTAAAAGATCTTGACCTCATTGCATTGGTTCATTTTCACCTCCTTTCGATGTGCTAGTGACGGTTTTGGGTTGATGCTTTGGGTGCTTCTTAAATTTTTAATAGTTAACATTTCTGACATACCAAATCTTCTTGAAAGCTAAATACTGGTGCTTTTCATATGATAATTGTGACTTTATAAGACTTATTAATATTTACATTTGTATCCTAGAATATTGCATTTTTAAGGATATAAAGGTACTAACACTTTGTACCAGTGTTGGTTGGCTACTTGACTCCTTGTACTCTTATGGCACCAGTAACTACGGTCAAGATAGTGCTATGTTGTATCATTATTTTTCTGGTATTAGAAAGTCAACATGGTTTTTCTACACGAACTTTTTTTTTTTTTTTTTTGGTAGAACTTTATGAAATTTTATAAATTTTACTCATTATTCATCATGCCCTGCCATTTTGCTTTCTTCGGCTTGGTTTGGCCGTGTAGTTGTCAGACCAGATCTTGACTACGAATTCGGATGATACTCATTGTAAGCATCCCTTGATTTTATTTAGCTATCATTCTAGGAAAACCTGAATAGAGTCACATATGTCCATGTTTGAAAACACTCTTTATGATCCATGTTTGATGGATGCAAAATGAATTCATAAATATAATTTTCTTCTTATTATACAAGATCCATGTTTAGCTTTTGGAACTATTTTTAACAAGAGGAAGAAGAGGTAGAAAAGACTAAAGGTGAACTATGCATGTACTATATTTGATAAAAAATTAAACGTAATTGAAACTCCTAATCTAGAATTTCTCAGAGTACGGAGGTACCTAGTTAATGTTAACATCCCTGAACCCAAAAAGAAAAAACTAGGACTATAAATGCTGTCTAAATTAGTAATGCCTATAGATTATTGGTATAAAAATCAGAGGTTAGTGATATAACAATGTTTCACTAAAATTTTAAAATTTCTTTAAATTGTGATTGTGATTTCTTGTTGATCTATTAAATCAACAGACAACTAATGAAAGGAGGAATAATCATATCTTGATTAGGTATAAAACTATAAAAATAAAATAAAAGAAGTGATATCACTATAATTTATAAGATTAAAAAATAATAATAATCTAGCAAATCTTTTTACCAAAAATCTTTCAAAGACTAGTGGTATCTGAGACATCGAGGGGGATGGGGTTTAAACCCATATATTAATCACTATAGTGGACCCCTTCCATCATGGCAACCCCATAATTAAGGTTCAAAAAGAAACGATCTCTAAGATGATATTCATGAGCACCATTTTTAGGAGTCTGTCTCCATCCCATCCCTATGATATGGTGCTCTATTATCGTGATTAGGTTGAGCATAGCTCTTAATAGATCCAAGACTGAGTTTATCGAGGTACGATTTCATTACCATATCTTTGAAGGATCTATCATAGTGAGAGTAGTCATAAGGCCGTGACTATGGGATTAGAGCGAATTCCTAGTAATTCTCATAAAAATCAGGGCAAACACATGGCCTAGATAGCTATATCCTGTATTTTGATCAGCTCATCTTCATACTGTGTATAATTTATACTAAATATAAGTTCAAACCTAGAAGGTACTTGCACTAAGCATAGTAAAAGTCCAAAAATTTTAAATTATTTACTAAATTTAATAATATTAATTTTTTATTTTTTTATTTTATTTTTTGTGGGGATTGTTAACGTCACACAGGTTAAATAAAAAAATAAAATAATCTCTCCTCTCGTACACGCTACCAGCGCGTGTTCCGCACGAGCCCGTACATTTCTTTTCTTTTCTTTTCCATTTTTATGTTTTCATGCATTTTTCCATTTCTTTTTTATTAATTCTTAAATTAATTTGGTAACAGCCATGATGGCTAGTCTGAGGCTATTTTGAATTTTTCTTTTGAGATTTTGAGTATATAAATAGATCTCTACCCCAGCCCTACAGAGTATCCAAAAAAGAATTTTAAGCTCTCTTTCTCCTCTATTCTTCTTTCTAAAATTTTTATTTTTTTTCTTCTATCTTTTCCTGCTTTAAAAATTTTGGACTGAAGATGAGCTAATCGACGTCCGTTCGAGATCGTGCCACCGACGGACGTTGAAGTTTTAGCTTCTAGGTTGTACCTTAGAGGCGAGCGTATGGCCCAACTATTCTTCGCATGAGAAGGAGACCTGTCATACCCATCCGGCCGGCCCGGGTTGGGCCGGACAAGGCGTCCAGCCGGCTGACCCAGGTTGAAGGTCCCACCGATCGGCTCTCATGGAGGTCCTAGCTGGTTCCCCACCGGGGGCCCAATAAGCCGACTGACTGCAGGGCCGACTGGTTTGGAGGCCGACCGACCCAAGAGGCCGGTCAGTCTGAAGGTGGCCCCATCCAGCCAAGGTATGGCTGACCCCCTTTGAGGGTCTCTTGGAGTCTTCGAAGGGCCCTCCACTTCTATGCGTCGTTCGGCCTCTCCAGGACTCCCTATAGACCCTCGGTTGGCCAGACAACCTACTCCTATTAAGTCCGGCCAGCCTGTCTCCATCTGAGGAAATTCTGGAAGCTCTTTCTGCATCCATCGATCGGCTTCTCCAAATATCAAGACAAGCACCCCTGTCAGCCGGGGGATAGCCTCCAACTGGGTTCGACCAACCCGAGGTCTTTCTCAAAACCGCTCGAAGGTTTCGGAAGATTCTCTCCAGCTGGTACCAGAATTCTGTTACAATGGACTCCATGGCGTGGCCACGACTTTATGCCACCTGGCCATCACTCTGATCCTCCCAGGGGCAAATCAGGGTCTTTTATTCTATCCTCTAACAGATTTTGGCAGTATCCCATGCCCATAAAAGGTGCCCAGGGGACCTCCACTGAAGGTGTGTTCTCTTTCCTCTCCACGCTGCTCTCTTCTCATGTTTTCTCTCCATTCTGTTGCTCCAGATCCCCTACTAACTTAAGCATCGGAGTGTCCCCTGCCGGAGCACCTCGGCGCCTAGGGGACTTTGTGCAGGTCGACCGGTGGAGGAGCTCTCCAGCGCAGCGAGCCGAGCCCGGTCCAGGTGGAAGTGCGGAAACATATTGGTGCTAGAAGGAGGGTGCCTGAACCTCCGTTCCGCTCTCTACTCTAAAAGGAGAGATTGACTGAGGAAAGCTATCAATGGTAAGGGGAAGAACACGAAGTATCTCCGCCAGAGGGAGGCATTCTCACCACGAGTCTGAAGCACCCCACGGGGTGGACGCCATAGCCACTGCTGTGGAGCCCCCCATCATTTTAGGGCTGCAGCAGTTCCAGATGCTGGTGAACCGCATCGAGACACTTACCTCAGCGGTCCAGCGTTTCCAGGAAGCGGCTGACGACCGGCGATAGCCACCTGCAGCGTCCTGCATCAACCATCAACTGGCTGCCGGGGGGAGTCAGCAGCTGGAGGTGTCCCCACCTCCTTCCCATACCGCTCTAGAGCCTCAAAGGTCCTTGGGGGCTCATGCTAGCGGGAAGAGGGCGAGGTCGGCTTCCCCATCTTTCGCTGACTCCACCCCCCTCGATAGTTGGCGCCCTGCTGAGGATCCACATGACTATGGCAGCAAGATCATGCACATGGAAGAGCACATGGAGAAAATTATCGAGCGCCAGAAGGCCGAAGGGGGACAGGCATACGACACCCGCCCACCATTTTTCGCTGAGATCTTGGGGGAGCCTATCCCCCGACACTTTGAAATTCCTCAAGTGGACCCCTATGACGGTACCACCGACCCACTGGATCATTTGAGCACTTACAAGGCCCACATGATGGTACAGGGCACCTCCGATGCCCTTCATTGCATCGCCTTCCCAGCAACCCTGAAGAAGGTCGCCCGAATATGGTTTATAGCCATCCGACCAGGACATGCAGTCGGGCCCCTAAGAACACCGACTGCCTCTTCCTCATACTCTAGAAGGAGGAGGAGACCCTTCGGGACTACATGGCCCACTTCAACTCAATGGCCATGGAAGTCCCAGACTTGAACGATGCAGTAGCGATGTCGGCCTTCAAGAAAGGGCTCCGATTGTCCAGGCTCATATTCTCCCTGGACAAGAAGTTCCTAAAGGACTACACCGAGCTGTTGACTAGGGCACACAAGTACGCCCTGGCAGAGGAGCAGTCTGCGAGTCACCGCCAGGCAGAGGGGAAATTAGCCACCAAGAAGCAGAGCGATAAAGTCCCTACGGTCCGACCTCCCGGCGATGATGGCCAACCCACTAGGTGCTGAAGCCCGAAGCCGAGGGACTTCTTCAAAAAGTTTGAGACTTACACGCCCCTCTCCCTTCCAAGGAAGAAAATCCTTATGGAGATTGAGAAAGAGGCTTACTTCCAAAGGCCTCGGCCGATGAGGGGCCCTCTGCCGCTAGAAACAAGAACAAGTACTGCCGATTCCATAGGGACCATGGACACGACACTGAAGAGTGCCTCCAGCTGAAGGATGCCATTGAAGACCTCATCAGAAGAGGGTATCTGAGCAAGTACGTCCGACCTCGCCGGGATCGGGCTGAGGCCTCAACTATCAGAGACCCTCCGGAGGAGGCTGAACTCCCCAATCAGTGTCCAACAGGCGGAGGTGTTGGCATGCTGCATCGGTGGTCCGACTGGGGGTGCGAAGGGGGCCAAGACATTGTAAAGAGATCCAGGGGCTCTAGTGTGATCAGTTTTTCTGATGAAGACCTCTTGGAACCTCATCTCCTAGGAGATGACCCCGTCATTGTGTCGGCAATCATTGCCAACTATGATGTAAAGCATATCCTTATTGATAATGGAAGCTGTACGGAAGTTTTGCTATACGATGCCTTTGTTCGAATGAACTTGTCTAAATCAAGGCTGCGGGAATCCCTGATGCCGCTCACTAGCTTTGAGGGAAACTCCATTGGAGTAGAAGGAGAAATCACCTTACCCGTGACCCTCGGGATGGAGCCTTACCAACGGACTTTCTCTATCAATTTTGTAGTCGTCCGTACGACCTCGACGTACAACGCCATCTTAGGCCGACTGGCTCTCGACAGGTTCCGCGCCATTGTATCCACTTATCATTTGTTGGAAAAGTTCTCGACTTGTAACGGGGTCAGGAAATGAGGGGAGACCACAGGATGGCTAGACAATGTCTGGCCATACATGACAGGCAGCTGGATGGGCACCCCACACTTGAGCAACTTGACCCCATAGATGAAACTGACGACTACGGTCAGCCTGTTGAAAAGATTGTGTTTGTTCCACTCAAAGAGGATGACCCTACTAAAGTACTTCAAATCGGGAGTATGCTAAGTGAAGAAGCCCGATAGGAGCTGGTGGGGTTCTTGAGAAACAATGCTGATGTCTTCGCCTGGTCGGCCTCGGACATGCCAGGTATCCCATCGGACGTCATCACTCACCAACTTAAGGTGGATCCAATGTATAGATCCGTCCGACAGAAGAAGAGGAGCTTCACTGTCGAAAGGCAGAAAGCCATCAAAGAAGAAGTGAAGAAACTCTTCAATGCTGGCTTCATCAGGGAGTCCCACTATCCAGAGTGGTTGGCCAATGTCGTTATGGTGAAGAAGGCCAGTGAAAAGTAGAGGATTTGTGTAGACTACACAGACCTCAACAAGGCTTGTCCGAAGGACAGCTTCCCCCTGCTAAAGATTGATCAATTGGTGGATGCTACAGCTGGCCACTAGCTCTTGAGCTTCATGGATGCCTTCTCTGGGTACAACCAGATCAGGATGTACCCCCAAGACGAGGAGAAGACGGCCTTTGTCACAGACAGGGGACTGTATTGTTACAGGATGATGCCTTTTGGCCTGAAGAATACGGGTGCCACCTTCCAACAGCTGATCAACCGAGTCTTTGAAAGGCAACTCGGAAGGAATATGGAGGCTTATGTCGATAACATGATTGTTAAGAGCCTCCGTAAGGTCGACCATATCAGGGACTTGCAGGAATCCTTTGACGCGCTAAGACGTCATCGGATGAAGTTAAATCCTGCCAAGTGCATATTTAGGTGACCTCCGAGAAATTTCTTGGCTTCCTGGTCACTCAAAGGGATATTGAGGTCAACCCCGAGAAGATCAAGGCCATTATGGACATGGCGCACCCGACCAGTAAGAAGCAGGTGCAAGAGCTTACAGGCCACATTGCCTCTCTCAGCCATTTCATCTTCCAGTCAGTTGAGAAGTCTTTGCCCTTCTTCAAAATCTTGCACCGGTCGGAACGCTTCCAGTGGACCAACGAGTGCCAGTCGACTTTCGAAGCCTTGAAGAACTATCTGAAGAATCCTCCACTGTTGGCCAAACCGATGGAGGGGGAAGTGTTGTATCTGTACTTATCGGCCTCTAATGAGGTCGTCAGCACCATCCTTGTGCGGGTGGGGGAAGACGGCCAGCAGAAACCTGTCTACTATATCAGCAAGGTCCTTCACGACGCCGAGACAAGGTACCCCAAAGTCCAAAAACTGGTTTATTCATTGGTTATAGCAGCGAAGCACCTCCGACCCTACTTTCAGGTCAGTTTATTCGTTGGTTATAGCAACGAAGCACCTTTGGCCCTACTTTCAGGCGCACCTGATCGTTATGCTATTAGACCAGCCTCTCAAGGCAATTCTTCGAAGCCCTGACACCTCCGAACGGCTCGCCAAGTGGGATGTCAGGTTGGGCGAGTTCAACATCTCCTTTCAATCCCGATCGGCCTTGAAGGTCCAAGTAATCATTGATTTTATTGCAGAATGCACCTGGGGGCCAAAGGCAACCTCTTCAGTAGCCGAAGTGCCTATGGCTGATCCAGCGGAAGGGATCGAGCCTGCCTGGACTCTTCATGTGGACAGAGCTTCCAATCTAGCCGGATGTGGGGCAGGCCTGATCTTAGCCGACCCCAATGGGCAATGTCTGGAGTATGCTCTATATTTTGCATTTCAGGTATCGAACAACCAGGCAGAATATGAAGCCTTACTTGCAGGGTTAAGGATAGCCGGTGAATTAGGCATTAGAAGAATTCGGGCCTTCTCTGACTCCCAGTTAGTAGTCAATCAAGTGAAGGGCGAGTTTGAAATGAGGGACCCTACCTTGGCTAAGTACTTGGACAAGGTACGAGGCTTTACATCTCGGCTCAAGTTTTTTGAGATTCTCCATATACCTCGGCTGCAGAACTCCCGAGCGGATGCCCTGTCGCGATTAGCTATAGCTGCAGTCAGCACCTCCGATCGGACCTTTGTGGAGCATCTACAGCGCCCGAGCATTGCTGAAGAGCCGACTGAGATCCATCAAGTTGAGCATGAGGCATCATGGATGGACTAGATCCGTACCTTCCTAGTTCAGGGCACTCTTCCAGATGACCCGGTCGAAGCCAAATGTATACGCTCGACATCCTCCAAGTATGTCATCCTCGACGGAACCCTCTACAAGCGGTCATTTTTGCAACCACTGCTGAAGTGCTTGGGGCCGACCAATGCAGACTATGCACTCAGGGAGGTACATGAAGGCATTTGCGGTGACCACCTTGGAGGAAGATCCTAGCCTATAAAATTATCTGGTAGGGATATTACTGGCCCACAATTCAAAAGGACGCGTCGAACTTCGTGCGAAGTGTGACGCATGCCAAAGGTACTCGGGTATCCAAAGGAGGCCCGCCAACTAGCTGATCCCGCTTGCGGTGCCGTGGCCATTTTTCCAGTGGGGCATGGACATCCTGGGGCATGGCCATTTTTCCAGTGGAGCATGGAGGCCAAGGTGGAGAACTTCATCCGAAACTGCATCATCTTCCGGTTCGGCATCCCACGGACAATCATTACTGATAATGGAAGACAATTTGACAACTCAAGGTTTCGGGATTTTTGCTAGCAATACCATATTTCCCATCGGCTTACCTCGGTCGGCCACCCTCAGTCCAATGAGAGGCTGAAGTCACTAATCGAATGATCCTACATGGGTTGAAGACTCGGCTGAACGAAGCCAAAAGATTTTGGGTGGAAGAGCTTCACTCGGTACTGTGGGCATACCGGACGACCGCTCGGACGGCAACCAGAGAAACTCTATTCAACTTGACCTATGGGAGTGAGGCGGTCATCCCCATAGAAATCTCTTTGCAATCCCTGTGGGTTGATCACCTCACTGAGCCAATCAATTCGGAGCAACGGAGGGCTGACCTGGATTTGCTGGAGGAAACCAGGCTCCGGACAAACATGAAGATGGTGATTTACCGACAGAAGATGGCTAGATATTACATATCGAGGGTTAAGGCACGAACCTTCCAAGTTGGAGACTTGGTCTTGCTAAGGACGGAGATTTCAAGGCTGACCGAGCAAGGAAAACTTTTTCCTAATTGAGAAGGTCCTTATCGAGTCAGCGAAGTGATCCGGGCCGGGACCTACCGACTCGAGCATTTGGACGGGCGACAAATATCACGCCCATGGAATGTAGACAACCTTTGCAAGTACTATCAATAAAGTCCACTGTTTCTTCGACCAACACTCCGAAAGTCCGACTCCGATCGGTAGAGGCTCTAGGGCAGCCCACTCCGAAAGTCCGACTCTGGTCGATAGAGGCTCTAGGGCAGCCCACTCTGAAAGTCCAACTTCGGTCGGCAGAGGCTCTAGGGCAGCCCACTCGAAAGTCCGACTCCGGTCGGCAGAGGCTCTAGGACATCCCACTCTGAAAGTCCGACTCCAGTCAGCAAAGGCTCTAAGGTAGCCCACTCCGAAAGTCCGACCCCCGTCGGCAATCACTACAAATAACCCATGCGGAACCACGTGGAGAACAGATTGCAAATCCAGCCAACAGACTAAGCTTGAAACAAATCTCCAGGTTCATGAGTCCGGACTAAGCTGTCGCCCCTTCCGGCCAACGTATCAGCTTCAAGCTTCAAGGGGCCGACCGAAAATACTTGGAAATTTTTCTAAGTATCTAGATTGGATCGGCGCAGGACGGCCATCTGGAAAGGAAGGTGACTTGCAGTACCAAGGGACCGACCGGAAACACTTAGAAAAATTTCGAAAGGAAAGTATTTGTTTCACACCCACATATACATGAGATGGCTAAAAGGTTTTTCATTGATATCAAAAGTGGATGTTCACAAAAGAAGGTGGGTCGGACCTTTACAAACCCCTTAGGTCGGACCCACGGAAGGTGCGTTAGGGGCCTCAACTTCGGCCCCGTCCGCTACAACTGGGAGGTCAACAGGAACCGTAACACTCAGGGGCTCGATCGGGATGTCCGTCGTCTCTACTTCGACCCTGGCCTCCTCCGTCTCACCTTCGGCTTGAGGCTCTCCCTCCTCCGCAGGTTCTTCTAGTTCCGCGCTCGACAGGTCCAGCTTCGGGAAAAGTAAGGCCACCTTCTTCAAGCAGTCGTCGTAGCCTTCTCTGTAGAAGTCCGACGCCACCTCTTCAACCTCCTTAGTGAAGTCAGAGGAGGCCTTGTACGCTGTCACTGCATCCCGGACCTGCCTCATGACTAGCTCCTTTGCTTCCTTAAGCTGGGTCGTCAGCTGTTCTACCACTGCCCGTTCGGCCTGGGCCCTCTTGTCGGCCTCAGAGAATCGACCCTCCTTCTTTTGCAGCCGGCAGGTGAGGGAATTCACCCTCGCATTCCTCTTCTTCAGTCTGGCCTTCTGGTCGGCCAGTTGGCTCTCTGCCTCCTTCAGAGCCTTTTTCGATGACTCGGCCTCTGCTTAAGTGGCCGACAACCTCTCTTCCGCAGACTTAAGGATACCCCCATGGTAGCTTGAGTTGCCTCCAACTCCTGCACCCTTCTAGTGGATGTCTTGGCTGCATGAAGCACCTGGTCAATGCTATCGTCCATCAAGGAGATATCATGAAGGAGCTACAAACGCAAGACTAAGTTAGCATTGTACGAGGGAGGAAAAGATGCAAGGAAGCAAGCTAAGTGCCTTACCCTTATGAGGTCATGGTAGGACTCTACGGCCACATCACTCAAGTTCCTCTGGATTGACCGCTCCCGGTCGACATCGGTCATCGCCCCCCTAAGTAGACTCCGTGCTCTCCAGGGGTGGTCCAGGGCATGCCAGTGCTGAAACTCCTGATGAATTTTTTCGTCAAACTCTTCTTCGGCCACCACATCTTCGGCCCCTCCTCCTGCAGCCATCCCCTCTCCCTTGTCCGCTCGGGGGCTCCTCCTTATCTGGGCCGACGGGCGTGGGGGCTGACACTGCCACCATGCCAGATTGCTCCGACTGCTCCTGCCCCCGCGGGGTGGCTGACCCCCTAGCAAGAGCCGAAGCCCGGGACGTGTTCTTGGCCAACACCTCAGTAAGAGGGGTATCGTCCTCATCGGACTCTACCTCCATGATGGGTGCAGGCCGTTCCTCCTCCCGCCTCTTCTTCTGTCTTTCGGCAGCTGGTGTTGGGGCTGACCCTGGAGCGGGCCTCTTCCGTACCGCCCGTCGAATGACCTTGGCCTTGTCGATTCTCTTCATCCTCCCTCCTGTTATAAAGAGATTAAAGTGAGCCGAAGGAAGAGAGACAGTAGGGTCAAAAAGGCAAGCCGTAAAGAAAGACGTCGGCCCTTGCCTAAAAATCCTTGGGGGCTGATTCCTGCTCGGTGGAGGCAATCTTCCCCCAACAGTTCGAATGCCGCGGTCAGGCCAGCTCCGTTGATCTCATTGAACTTAGCCTGGTCGGCCATCATGATCGACCTCCCCTTGCGGAGCCTTGGCCACGGCTCCCTCCACAAGGGCTCGAACCCCCAAGGTTGGAGACTGCTCACAAGGATAAACCTGGCCTTCCACCCGTGGATGGCCGACGGGAGACACTTTATGATCTTTCGCCGAGACGGGGACTGGACATCCACCATTCCCAGCTCCTAAAATCTTTCTTTAAAAGAAAGAAGTTGTCGAAGAGAGATGATCTGGGTGCAAGTCCGACCCTATGACACAACACGATGAAGCAGCATATGATCCAAATGCTATTCGGGGTTAGCTGCACCCAGGTTATCCTATAAAAATTGAAGACCTCTATGAAGAAGGGGTGCAAGGGGAACCTCAAACTAGCTTTGAGGTGAGATTCATACATTGGGAGAGTTCCCGGTCCCCATGGACTGTTCGCTCTCCCCTCTCGGCCAGGCAGCATAAGGTGCAGGGTAATGGGATGCCGTATACTGCTATAAGATTCTCGACCCGTTCTCGGGTCATGGTCGATGGAATTTCACCGGCCCTGGCTGCTTAGGTCTATAGACTGGACCCCTACTAGTGGTCGCCATTAAGACTAAAGAAGAAGGAAGACCAAGGAACTAACCTGAAACTAAACTCCTAAGAGCCGGGTTTTGTGGAAGAAGAAGGAGGAGCTCTCTCTCTCACGGGGCACAAACACGGCAGGGAAACCCTCTCGGAGCGCATCGCCCCTCCTTTTATAGGTCTCCGAAGGGGCACCGCCTCTCACTTCATGGGCGTTCCAACCGCCCCATCGGAAGATGCGACCGCCCATGCCTCAGAAACCGAAGCGACGGGTCGATCCCAATGGCAGATGGCAATCCGTGTAAGTGCCAAATCAGCGGTGTGGGAATTGCCTAAAAAATGGAATCGGCCATGCAGATGCCGCCACGTGATGCGGCGCATCCCTCTGTTCTTGCCATTATGTGTGCCAGCCTGACTCTTCATCATGGCACTTTTTCAGCATTAACTGCGACTCCTGCGCCCCCAATACGGGGCTGACATCTGTCCAGGAGGCCGATCATGGGAGATTCGAAGCGATCCATCATGATGATCCCGGATCAAGCCCGAATGGACGCGGTCTGTGCAAAAAAACGATGCTCCTGCCCTTCGAGGTCACGTGCCTCCTCAAAGCCCAGCAGCAGGGGGCAACTGTTATACCCATCCGGCCGGCTCGGGTTGGGCTGGACAAGGCATCCAGCCGGCTGACCCGGGTTGAAGGTCCCACCGATCAGCTCTCATGGAGGTCCTGGCTGGTTCCCCACCGGGGGTCCAATAAGCCGACTGACTGCAGGGCCGACTGGTTTAGAGGCCGACCGACCTAAGAGGCCGGTCAGTCTGAAGGTGGCCCCATCCAGCCATGGTATGGTTGACCCCCTTTGAGGGTCTCATGGAGTCTTCGAAGGGCCATCCACTTCTACGGGCCGTTCGGCCTCTCCAGGACTCCCTACGGACCTCGGTTGGCCAGACAACCTACTATTGTTAATTCCGGTTAGCCTGTCTCCGTCTAAGAAAATTCTGGAAGCTCTTTCTGCATCCATCGATCGGCTTCTCCAAATATCAAGACGAGCACCCCTGTCAGCCAGGGGATAGCCTCCAGCTGGGTTCGGCCAACCCGAGGTCTTTCTCAAAACCGCTCGAAGGTTTTGAAAGATTCTCTCCAGCTGGTACCAGAATTCTGTTACAATGGACTCCACGGCGTGGCCATGACTTTATGCCACCTGGCCATCACTCTGATCCTCCCAGAGATAAATCAGGATCTTTTATTCTGTCCTCTAATGGATTTTGGCAATATCCCACGCCCATAAAAGGTGCCCGAGGGACCTCCGCTGAAGGTGTGTTCTCTTCCCTCTCCACGCTACTCTCTTCTTATTTTTTCTCTCTATTATGTTGCTCCAGATCCCCTATTAACTTAAACATCGGAGTGTCCCCCACTGGAGCACCTCCGGCACCTAGAGGACTTTGTGCAGGTCGACTGGCGGATGAGCTCTCCAGCGCAGCGAGCCGAGCCAGGTCCAAGTGGAAGCACGGCAATAAGACTAAATCTCCTTTAGGACAATGATTTTATCAACCTCCTAGGCTAGACTTCTTAACACTGCTTATTGTATTTGAAATATTTTGTTACATCAAAATTATTTTGCCACATATGCCACAAAAAAATTATTTTCAAATATTTCAAATATATATATATATATATATTCATGCTTTAAATATTAACAAATCCTTCTTTCATGCATGGAATGATACAATCCTAGATCCAAATAGTACAGCATATCATACAGTAGTTTTTGAATCCAATGCTATCCGGTCTATATATATATATATATATATATATATATATATATATATATATATATATATATATGTGGTCATTTCATTATTGGCAGGCTAATTCATGGGCTAGCTATGTTTGTGAGTTGCTTGGGTTCCTTCACACGCATCTGCCAAAATACTTCATTGTTTTAGCCAAGTTCTTGAGTTTCTATTGTTGATGATTGTCTTGGAACACTCATTTCCGTTCCTTACACTATCCTTCATTATTTATCATAGTTTTAGTTTTTGAAGTTAGATGTATGGGATACAATTATATGGTAAAATGTTGTTATACCTTAGATGTCTCGTTGCGATTAATTTGTTCTATAAAAGTGATTTATTATAATCATAGAATTATATGGTAAAATGCTGTTATCCCTTAGATGTCCTATTGCCATTTGAGATACCTAAATGGTTTATTGTAAGTACACCTCCAGGGCAATAGTAGCCAGAGTGCACATGGTTCGTACTAGCTCAATTGTAGATTAGGGACTTTGCATGTTGGTTGGATTTGGAAGTTGTGTTGTGATTTTTAACCCAGGAGGTCACAGCCTATTACATGATTCCATGCAAGTCCGATGCAATACAGGATTGGTTTGTCCATGACCTAAGGTGGTTTAGGTGGTCTAAATCTACGAATATGTTCGATATACCGATCGCTTCGAGTCAATCATCTATGAAAGCCACTAGATATGCATCTATTGTTGCTGCTCGGTAAAATAACTAGGGCAATGCTTTGACTTCTTAACAATAAAGGAATAAAAAAAAAAAAAAAAAAAGGATAATCTTTAATTTATGCTCCAATTTTTTTTAATAAATGCGTCTTTATTTTCACCCTACAGTATAACTAAAGAAGAGAAAAGAGAGGAGTATATGACATCAAAAAATGTACATCATAAAACTTGCATCAAGAAATGTAATTGATCAATGGAATTACAATTAATCCATTCAATTAATGGTCTCTTCTTTTGAGTAAACTATGTGCACCACACGTGTTAAATACTAGCTTATGTGATCATAGCCATCACCAATGAACCCCTTCATCTTTTCCAATAGGTTTGCTCATTTAAACCTTCCTTATGTGTATCCATCAAGACTCCACATGCCCTGCCTCCCTGGTTATCCATTCAATGGATGACCAGGACCTTCTGCTCTTCTTCCCATGGAGAGAATAAGCTCTAATGAATGGATGACCAGGACCTTCTGCTCTTCTTCCCATGGAGAGAATAAGCTCTAATTGTAGCTCGGTAGCTCTTCTAACCAAGTAGAGTGTGTTTTGTACCACACACACACACACACACACACACACAAACCAAAAAAAAAAAAAAAAGAGAGAGAGGCGCACAAGCGGTGTGTAGGCTGGCCACATACCTCCATTTGCTGCTGTTCCCATGATTCCAACACCAGCCTATCTCATCATGCTCTGGTGTTTGGACCCTTTAGCAATTATATCTTTATTCTAAGTATATCCTCAGGTAAAAATCTCTCTGTTTTTCTCTATAAAAAAAAATATTCTCTCTGTTTGACGCCTTGACAACGTAAGCCATCAATCAGTCGGTGGAAGCAGTCCCGAGAAATGCCAACCCAAAGTCCCGATTCAAGGTTTGAACAGAGGCCATGTCGTGATATATATTATTTTATCATGCCATCCTTAGCCAATATTGCCATCTCATCTTCGTGATATTATTTTTTTTTTCTTTTCTTGATTGGTAGAATATTTTATATTGATCTTCAATTATGTTCACGATCATATGGCCCTCGAGCATTGTTGCTCTGCCATGATTACTGCATCTGAGTGATGAAATGGTGGCCTTCAAAGAAGAACACACCTCTTCGATCCAATAAAGAAGAAGAAGAAGAAGAAGAAGACGATGACATCTCAATTATTTCCATCTCCGTTCCCCAGGTTGGATCTCGCTCTTAAATAAAGCTGGAACAATACTAAGTCTTCGACTGAACGAGTTTAGAAAGCAAAATAAGGGATGAACAGTCTTCCAATCAAATTTGTTTGCCCTTAGAATAACTATTGCAGTGGAAGACAGAACTCGTTCCTAGAAAAAGAGTTTACTAGACTTAATAAGAGTAAGTATTACTTCTGCTGAACGAGTTCAGAAAGCAAAACAAGGAATGAATAGTCTTCCAATCAAACTTGTCTACTCCTAAAAGAGCCATTCCAATGAAAGACAGAACTTGTTCTTAGAATAAGACTTTCTTTTAGTACTCTTTTATTCTTATCTCATCATCAACCTACAAGTATTTGACATATATTAGCCGCACAAAAACAGCTACGGTTTGTGGAATACCTTTTCAGCAAGGAATAACTATTCCAATCCCAGATCTTCTTACTCACAAAAACAAATGCAGCTGAAAATATCTACTTCCTCCAGGGTCTTTTAAAAGTTGCTTCATGTAGTCCGGCCATGAGTCGTGAATCCTTTTTGGGACCAAAAAAATTACATTTTATATCAGGCTAGGACACTATAGAAGGCCAGCTAATTATCTTTCGAGTGGAGATCTAATATAATAAACAGTGAAATTAAAGGACCCTGCAGTTTCTTCTGATATCTTGTATGTGTCCCATGAAAGGGCCATGTATCTAAGAAAAATAAATTATATATATCCTTTTACATTGTGAGCCATCATTATCATGATGAACTAATGCTTTTGATAATTTATACGTCAACCATGCATGCAATTTTCTTTTCCATTATTATTGGACTTGGAAGGCTGGGAACATAATTAAGTTGCCTGGCCTACGATGGTCACATAATACTTCTCAATTAAATGATTTGCATATATCGTTGTTGCAAGACTGGAATTGTACATTAGAGCATATAATTGTATCCCTTCTCATTTCATTCATTTCTTTGACATTCATTTTAAGCCACTAGCTTGTTAATCTACCTGGAAGTTTCTCAAGGTCATGATTATATATTTAGCAAGACAATGTAGGTAAACTTTTGCCGTCACCTTTACCAAATAAGCTCTTGAAATGTTAACTTAGTCAAAGCTGTATATTAATTACGTCAAATCGTGCAAGTTAGAGAACCAACCATGAGAGAACCAAAAAAAAAAATAACCACCTTTCTAGTGAGAAGAACCACCGAAAAGGTTGAATGAATAAATGTTCAAGGTCCAATCCACTAGGCCCAAAAAGTGAAACTAAGCCCAAAGAAGATTTGCAACTCAATAGCGCCCTTTGGGCCTGGTTTTCAAGCCTTGGGCCTATTTTGAGAACTTATTTAATTTAGCAGTGTCGCAATCACCTTGCAATCATTTTCCATGCATGGATTAATATTTATAAGTCAAAATCAGAAAAGGTCCATATTCCCGAAATTTGTAAATGAACTTGGATTCTTAGTCTCTAGGAACTGGAGAAAAAAAAAACAGGGTTAGGTATGATATGTCCATTTCCAAATGCACATGCCTCATGCATGCATGCATGCGAATGCGCATGCATGGGAACGTTCAAACACTGCAACTAATGCAGAAAAGGGCGCATGCATGCAATCACGCAAACATTCAAACGATGCAGGAATATAAGCAGCTGCATCAAGTCAAATATTTATTTATTTATTTATTTTCTTCATATAGTCCTTTAAGCATATCTTGATCTAATCCCTTCTCAGTTGTTCTCTTGATGGAAGAAAGCTTATCATTATGGCCTCCTTGTTCTCCAACCATTATGTCAATGTTGGATAGCTCCATTTGCTTTCAACTCATGAGATATTTTCTAAATTACTGGATGACTGCAGTATATTGAAAGAGATGAAAGAGGCTAATAGTTGTTTACATACAAAAATTACAAGTTCAATCCTTAGTTTTCTCCCAAAATAGGAAAAGTATGAGAATTAATTGCTTTCTGGAGAGGAAATAAAAATTTCTAGAACATTAATATTGGCTTTAAGATTTTTAAATGTGCCATAGATTTCATAGCAATAATTGGAAACATACATAGATCAAGAAAGGCACTACTCGATGGCCAAAAAGACAAGGGTAAACAAACTAACTGCAAAGACACCAATCCATTTTAACGGAAAAAAAAAAAAAAGAGACAAGTATTCCAGTTCTTTTGGCTAGAAAGTGGCATTTGTAGTTTATTTCAAAGGAATGTGCTTAATTATCATCACTCAGATAATGCCACATTACTGAAAATTTTTTGAAACTATCACAAGTCTAATATGTGATGAGATCGATTACAACTTTTGACCTGATTCCATAATCATAATCAATTTTATATTTATCATACCTATAGATCATCACTTTGCGACTAAAACGCACACTTTTTTTTTTTTTTTTTTTCAATATGTAGTATCCTGATAGAAGCTCTGTTGGACTTCAAGAGCTAATTCCTCCACACTAAGTTGGCAGTCAAATCCAATCTGCAAATGCAAAAAGTAAAAGACGAATTACAACCAGCAAATAAGATTTAAACATGATGATATTTTTTGGTTGAGTGAAAGATATGCTTTTCATTTGTAAGTTTATTAAAGGCGCATGAAGACATATATATTGTTATCAAACAAACAAATTAAAAAGTATAAGGGAGATCGTATACCTTAATGACAAAGGAGTAGAGCACAGTGTCTTCCATGCTGCTTATGTTGAGATGAAGGATTTCAAAGGCCAATTTCTCTAGCACAGTTATTATCTTGATAACTTGACCAGGGATGCGCTTGGAAAGGGTTCGCAGGAGGACATTTGAACCTGAGATTTTTGCCTCTACATCTGCAACTGGTGAATTGCAACACGCCCCAAGTTCCTTTACGATGTCAGAGTCATCATAAGTATTGTTAGAGGTTGGTGATGGAGTTAACTGCAGCAATGGCCTTGGGCTCGGAGCTGGACTAGGGCTTAAGC
The DNA here is from genome assembly GCA_021397845.1 of Areca catechu. Classification (NCBI taxonomy): domain Eukaryota; kingdom Viridiplantae; phylum Streptophyta; class Magnoliopsida; order Arecales; family Arecaceae; genus Areca; species Areca catechu. The sequence continues at coordinate 156,539,447 of CM038050.1, read as the reverse complement.
TATTCCTTCTTTTCTTGGCCTCCAACGACTGTAGAACGTGGTGCAACTCTTTGATGAACTCTATGGCTCCTCCAATAATAGATGCTTGGTCTCCCTTTTTACGATCAATAACAAATAAAAAATAATCAATATAAGCCATTGTCATCCTGTCAAAAATGAGCCCTATATATTATTTTCTCCAGTAGGTGAAGAAGATGATGTCCTTCTGAAGAGTCGAAGCCCCTCCTTAAGAAGAAAGGCATTCTAATTAACCCTCAAAATGGAAGATGGTAGAGTAAACATGACCTCTCCATGCTCTCTCTTCTCCTATTGTTAAGTCAATCGTTAACTATTTTCTTCTTCTTCAAATAGAAATTCTGGTATAATTCGCAAAACCCTAATTTATTCATGGATTGACAGTCCTCTTTTTTTTTTTTGGATTAACAGTCTTCTCCCGGGACAAAGATATCTTAGTCATCCGAAAATTATTTGGGAATCATTAGGAATGTATTCCTTAGCATTTTCAGCGAATATACATTATTTCCTTTCTCCATTTTCTCACGTAGCTTCCAATACATTCTCCCAGTTCTTTTCATGCTACTATAGATTACTCAATCCATTTAGTTGCGTAGTGTCTCAACAAACTAAAATAGGAATTAGTAGGACAGCGGAGAAAAAATGCTCGAGGACCACACATGGTAGCATCGGAGAGTTCAGCAAACTTTAGCATGATGAAGTCATTTTTTTTTCTTGCATATTTCGCTCTTGATTACAAACAATGTGATGCTAATTAAAAACCTCATTCTAGGTTTACTTGCCTCCCCTAAATGCAACAAGAAATATTTGATAGGCTGTAGTATTTTAAAAGCCATTCCACAACAGGCTTCATCCATCTCGCCCCTTCTCCCCTCAATCAAATGGAATGAATTCTAAACTATACTGCACTACAGGATTTCCGATACCAAGGTATAACACTTTGATTCATAAATCCAAATCACCTACATTATAGCTTGCATGAATCAGAAATGATGCATAACTTAATGAGCATAGACCAAAAATCACATACTCTTTTGATATAAAAACTCGGCGTCAACGATCGCAGCACCTTGAGATGTTCGTTCATCTGCCTTCTCCTGTTCCTCTCCACGGCAATATGAGACATTTCTTTGTGCCTCTCAGACTCGCACAAAAAGCCAGTATTTTGTCTGCTGGCGGCCTCTCTCTTCCGCAGGCTTTCCTCGCACATAAATATACACATCCATGAAGACTTGGAAGATGGATGGAATGTTAGCATGGCTGCCCATTACGTGCTCTCATTTAATGGTTGGTCTGCGCCCCCCGTGAGCGGTGGCCTCTCTCTCTCTCTCTCTCTCTCTCTCTCTCTCTCTCTCTCTCTCTCTCTCTCTCTCTGGAGGTGGCTGCAAAGGGGAAGCTTCTTTGGCTACCATCTCTTTGTCACATATTTTGGCCCATCCCATTGATGCCAATGGAGGAATGAAGCATTTGTAATTAATGGCAAGGCAACCCTTTTGGCCCCTAACCTAAACCTCATGCCTGTCCGCATTGATTACACATTCACCTTCTCACGGGACTGCACCAGCCTTTGTATACCACTAGTTTGAGTCCTTCCCCAAGTCATGGGTAGCAAGGTGTGGTGCTTAAGAGTTAGAAGTGACTTGCTCAGATTTAAGATATATAGCGGCTTGACTCTGCTGGCAAGCACGCATGTATACAAGATAACTTTCCTCAAGTCCGATTGCTTGCCATCTCTCTTCTAATGACTTGTTTTTGAGAGTGATCCAGTATCCAAACTCTGGTGGTGGCATATCATCACAGTTGTATTTTTTTTTATAAATTAGTTAGAAAGTTCAAGGCCGTTTGGGTTGGAGGAGTCTAAAATTAGAAGGGTGCTATCTAACTTTCAAAGTTACTTGTTAATAAGGTGATATGCAGTACAAATAAGAATTACATAGACCGTTTTGAAGAGTAATTCTTTGTGCACCGCGTGCGGTGCAGAAAATCCAGCATGGCCCGCATCGCACGCGGCTATTGGTCCACGCTGGCACCGCATGGCATGACGGATGGGACGGGATATGGCATGACAGGAGGGATATAACGAGTTTTAATTTGAGCGTGACTAGCATTAAATAGGATTCAGCTTTTATTTGAAATATTCATCCAGCACGCCCATTCCCTCCAGCCTCATTTTACCCGCCATCTTGCTTGGATTTATGGAAATATTTCAGTCTGAAACATTCTGAAACATGCTTTGGTTTCTGAAACATGCTCTAGTTTTTATCCAAGAAATCAATAAAGGTTGAAGAAGAATCTTCCTCGTGCTAAAATCTGCTCTGAGAGTTATGTTGCAGAAATCAATCTCGGAAAAATATAAAAACTAGCTTCTTATTATTATTATTCTTCTTTCTGAAAAAGTACTCTGTTTTGGTCCGAAGCTGGAATAAGGCACCGAAGACTTCCTTTCTTTTGATCCGAGTTTGGAATAAGCCACCGAAAAGTTATTCTATACGTTCAAGATAAAATGTCTTCTTCAACATGAAGTAAAACACTTTTTTAGTTTTCTTTTTATAGTTTCTTTATTACACTAACTGTTTTGGTAGTTAGAGAAAGTTAATGGCACTCTGGGAGTCATAACTCAGTCCACAGGTTATAGGTATTCACAGTAGGAGGGGATAATAAATATAGTTTAAGTTTTTGTACAGGGATGTCGTAGCTTTATAACTAAGATGTCGTAGTATTTGAACTGGGATGTCGTAATACTGTTTCAGTATATATTTCTGAACTTTTTGCATCCATGCCTTGTTATGATATCCTAGGAGTTGTAACTCAGTCCACAAGTGATAGGTTCTCGAGGTAGTAGGGGTTAGTATATTTAATTTCATGTTTCATGATCGGGTGTCGTAATATTTTAATTAGGGTGTCGTAACTTCTGAACTAGGATATCGTAACTTGAAAATCCCTTTTTTTTGAAATCTTTTTTCTTCCTGGTCTTTTTATCACAATCCAACAATCTTATTCAAGCCAATGCACGGTTGAAATGTCCTATGACGGAGGATAAAAGCTTTCATTTTCTATTTTGTACCGATTTGTTCATGTTTCGATATTTTTGATACCCAAGTTTTTTCAAAAGCATTTTACTATATTGGGGATATCATATATCATCAGTACATACCGAAACACTTCTGTTACGGAAGATCAAAACATCCGGTTTAAGTTTTTGTACAGGGATGTCGTAGCTTTATAACTAGAGTGTCATAGTGTTTGAATTGGGATGTCGTAATACTGTTTCAGCATATATTTCTGAACTTTTTGTATCCATATCTTGTTATGACATCCCAGGAGTTGTAACTCAGTCCACAAGTGATAGGTTCTCGAGGTAGTAGGGGTTAGTATATTTAGTTTTATGTTTCATGATCGGGTGTCGTAATATTTTAACTAGGATGTCGTAACTTCTAAACTATGATGTATTAACTTGAAAACCCCTTTTTTTTGAAATCTTTTTTCTTCCTAGTCTTTTTATCACAATCCAACAATCTTATTCAAGCCAATGCACGGTTGAAATGTCCCATGACGGAGGATAAAAGCTTTCATTTTTTGTTTTATACTGATTTGTTCATGTTTCAATATTTTTGATACCCAAGTTTTTCCAGAAGCATTTTACTATGTTGGGGATATCATATATCATCAATGCATACCGAAACACTTCTGTTATGGAGGATCAAAACATCCGGTTTAAATTTTTGTACAGAGATGTCGTAGCTTTATAACTAGGGTATCGTAGTGTTTGAACTGGGGTGTCGTAATACTGTTTCAGCATATATTTCTGAACTTTTTGCATCCATGTCTTGTTATGACATTCTAAGAGTCGTAACTCAGTCCACAAGTAATAGGTTCTCGAGGTAGTAGGGGTTAGTATATTTAGTTTCATGTTTCATGATCGGATGTCGTAATATTTTAACTAGGGTGTCGTAACTTCTGAACTAGGATGTCGTAACTTGAAAACCCCTTTTTTTTAAAATCTTTTTTCTTTCTGATCTTTTTATCACAATCCAACAATCTTATTCAAGCCAATGCACGGTTGAAATGTTCCATGACGAAGGATAAAAGCTTTCATTTTCTGTTTTGTATTGATTTGTTCATGTTTTGATATTTCTGATACCCAAGTTTTTTCAGAAGCATTTTACTATATTGGAGGTATTATATATCATCAATGCATACCGAAACACTTCTGTTACGGAGAATCAAAACATCTGGTTTAAGCTTTTGTACAGGGATGTCGTAGCTTTATAACTAGGATGTCGTAGTGTTTGAATTGGGGTGTCGTAATACTGTTTCAGCATATATTTCTAAACTTTTTGCATCCATATCTTGTTATTGTACTATCATGTCATATTCTATCAAATGCATAACTCATTATTTATTTTGTTATAGATAAAATGTCATCTAAAACTATGTATATCAATGTTTATAATTTTTTATGCAGATATTTCTACATATGGCACTGAAATTAAAAATTTGGATGAGGTTGCTAATGTTGTTCAGAAGAATGTACCTTCACCTATCACCCCGATCACAAAGAACGAGTCTGTTGAACCTAAAATTGGTATGGAGTTCAATTTCGTAAATGATTTATACAATTTCTACAATGGATATGCAAGGAGAGTATGTTTTGGAATCACAACAATGTGTAGTAGGCCCAACAACAACAAAGAAATATGCTTCAAGCACCTGGCATGTTGGAGGCAAGGAAAATCTAGAAAAATCGATAACTCCATAAATCATAGGGATACTGGCAAAATTGATTGTAAGGCTTCGATAAAAGCAAGACTAAATTCTAAAAATGGTAAGTAGATATTGGTTGATATTTTTCTAGAACATAACCATGAGCTATCCATATCATCAGCTGGTTATCTACGGTCCCATAGTGATCAGCACACCAGAAAAGGCAGAGATCAGCAATTTACATGCCGTGAATGTTTCCACAAGTCAAATATACTCTGCCATGGCTAGAAGGAAAGGGGGTAGAAGATAACTAGTATTCACATAAAAGAATGCTCATAATTTTATCTGTCGAGAATGTCAGAGTTAGCTGAAAGAAGGAGATGCACAGTCAATGGAAATCCATTTTACACAAATGCAAGTTAAAAATCCAAATTTTTTTTATACTTTTGACATGAATGATAATGGACAGCTCAGGACTGTCTTCTGGATCCATCCTAGGTCAAGATTGGCAAGCACTTACTTTAGTGATATACAGATATTTGACTCAACCTATTTGACAAATACATATCAAATGCCCTTTTGTCCATTTATTGGAGTTAACCATCATGGACAATCCACATTGCTTGGTTGCGCATTGTTATCAGATGAGACGACTGAGACATTTAAATGGATATTCCAATCATGGCTGAATGCAAATGGTGGTCAACCACCTGATGCCATCATAACTGACCAAGATAAGGCAATCGAGGCTGCTGTTAGAAATGTTTTTCTCAATACACGACATAGATTTTGTCTTTGGCATATTTTGAAGAAGATTTCTGAAAAGATTGGCCATATTTGCACTGCAAATCCCAACTTTATGGTTGAGTTTGACGAGGCGATATATGATTCAGTTATCATAGTATCTTTCAAGGAAAGATTGACACATTTAATGGAGAAATATGTAGAATACAAGGCCGTATATTGGTTAAATGACATATATAAATGTCAGGATAAATGGGTTCCAGTTTATCTTAAAGATACATTTTTTGCAGGTTTGTTAGTCATTATAAATGATTAATGTTTATTTTTTAAATTTTTGAACAAACTTTTTATCTTATATGCTTCTATTTTTTGAATATTTATGAATAAGGATGTCAACTTCACAAAGGAGTGGGAGCATCAATCACTTCTTTGATGGGTTTATAAACTCGAAGACTACGCTCAAAGAATTCATCGATAAGTACGAAGATGCCTTGGAGAAAAGATATGAAGCAGAAAATGAGGAAGACAATAAAAAATTGCAAACAAGTATTTTTCTAAAGACATCCTCTCCTTTTGAGAGGCAAGCAGCAGGAAAATATACAAGGCGCATATTCAAAAAATTTCAGAATGAGGTTTTTGAAATGGCTGCATCAAATGCCAGATTACTTAAAGAAGTTGATAATCATGATGCATATTTTATTAAATCATTTGAAAGAATTGAAGTTAATGGAATCAATAAGGAGATTATTAAAAATTACGAGGTTTCATATGACAAAACTTTGGAGGATGTTAAATGCCAATATAGATCCTTTGAGTACAAAGGTTACTTGTATAGGCATGCCTTATTGGTTCTTCATCAAAGCGAGATATTTCGTATCCCAGATAAGTACTTTTTGAATAGATGGTGCAAGGATATGAAATATCAATTCGACGATCTAGAATGCAACACTCAATTTTGTAATAAAAGCACACGAAAATCACGGAACGCACTCAAGGAATTATTTAAATTCAGATGTCTTATTTTAAGTTTACATTAACTTATTATATATCATGAAATCCTAATACGAATATTATGTTTTATTGATCGTAGATATGCTTTGATGAGTTATCGGATGATGAAGCTTGTAGAGATAGCCTCCATGTATGAAGATGCATTCAATTTGATGATGGAAGATCTTATACCATTATTCAGAAGAGCTGTTGATGCTAATTGTGCAGCTAAGCAAAGCAGAGAACTTCTAATTCAGGATCCTGACCAACTTACTACGAAAGGTCATCCATGAGAGAATAGAATTAAGAGTGGAGTCAAGAAGAAATCAAAGAGATCAAAAAAAAATTTGGATAAGGCTTCTGTTGACACTCTTGTGCAAAATGAGAGAAGAGGTAGTACTAGCAAAAGGCAGACTTCCCATATTATAGTGGAATTACCAGAAATAGTAATTGAACCCACTATACCTTCTTCGGACCCTTTTTTAGATGAATTTGATGCTTATGTATGCAATCAACTAACACATGATAGGATATAAAATCCTGAATTATGGTATAGTCCTATATATGTACAGTCCTATGTTTTTTTAGATTATCGAATGAAATTTTATATAGGATGTTTATGACTCCTAGATTGACAAAAAATCCCTTCTACCTATGGTACATGTCATCATTGGATTGGTTATTGACTCCCAGATAATCAGAAATAGTCCTGGCTGCTTAAAAATCAATAAAATCACCTGAAACAGCATTACGACATCCTAGTTCAAAAGTTACGACATCCTAGCTCAAAAGTTACGACACCCTAGTTCAAAAAATATAACCATGCAGAAAATATAAGATAAAATGTTTCTAATCCCTTCTACCTATGGTACATGTCATCATTGGATTGGTTATTGACTCTCGGATAATCAGAAATAGTCCCGGCTGCTTAAAAATCAATAAAATCACCTGAAACAGTATTACGATATCCTAGTTCAAAAGTTACAATACCCTAGTTCAAAAAACACAACCATGCAGAAAATATAAGATAAAATGTTTCTAATCCCTTCTACCTGTGGTACATGTCATCATTGGATTGGTTATTGACTCCCAGATAATCAGAAAGTCCCGTCTGCTTAAAAATTAATAAAATTACCTGAAACAGTATTACGACACCCTAGTTCAAAAGTTACGATACCCTAGTTCAAAAAATACAACTATGCAGAAAATATAAGATAAAATATTTTCAATCCCTTCAACCTGTGGTACATGTCATCATTGGATTGGTTATTGACTTCAGATAATCAGAAATAGTCCCGACTGCTTAAAAATCAATAAAATCAACTGAAACAGTATTACGACATCCTAGTTCAAAACTTACGACAACCTAGTTCAAAAGTTACGATACCCTAATTCAAAAAATACAATCATGCAGAAAATATAAGATAAAATATTTCTAATCCCTTCTACCTATGGTACATGTCATCATTGGATTGGTTATTGACTCCCAGATAATCAGAAATAGTTCCGGCTGCTTAAAAATTAATAAAATCACTTGAAACAGTATTACGACATCCTAGTTCAAAATTTACGACACCCTAGCTCAAAAGTTACAATACCCTAGTTCAAATGCTATGACACTCTAGTATAAATACTACAACACCCTATCAAGAAACATAACATTCCTTTATATCATCATCACAGCAATGAAGAATTATAAAATATTGATTGAATGAATTATATAAAACTACATGTAATAAGACAATGATATTCAAAACAATACTGGTTGAATGAATCAAAAAAATTTCCTTTGCGAATGATACTTAAAATATAATCCTCGAGTTAGTTACAAATTTGTGTAACATAATACAGAAGTGAATGAATCGAAAAGAAAGAGTACATAACAAATAATTTGCTTTTATAGGCTAATATTTAACAACACTTTCAATCTTTTGATTCATACTCTCTCTCAAAATCCTTACTGCTAACAGGCGGCGGTACATGCTGATATCTTTTTCTGTGAAATTTCAAGTATCAGGCATATCCCTGCGAGCAATAAAATCCATGTATTTCAAGCAAAACAACCCGCAGTCCAGTGATCCTGCAGCTTGGGAAGGGCATTCACTATTCTCTATCATGGACCATTTGGATACCTCACTATCATCATAGAATATGTGAAACATTGCACCTACTATCTTGTACCACTTCCTTGCATTTGCCTTGTACTTAGAATTGCGCTTTATCAAATTCAGATGCATGAAAATCTTCTCTTGCATGTCCATTGCTACTATGTGCCAGTGAGAATTTTCAAAGTTTATGATAGTGAAGAGAAATTGAAATTCCTTCTTATCTGCATCACTCACTCCATCAAAAAGCATATTGCCCGCTGTTCCAGCAAGTTCATGACATGGTAATGTTGAGGTTAGGCACATGCCAGAAGTCATTACTATAGCAACTATACTCTTATGATATCTTTTTGCATTCTTAGCCCAGTTCTTTGTAATGAACTCCTGCCCGGCATCAATTATCTGTCAATATAATTTAAATTGATTAATTATAAAGTAAATATAATAATTATTAGAAAATATATCAGTACATATATAAAGATTAACAACAAAATGATGTAATACTCCATTACTTACATCATCAACAATTATGTCATTGTTTATGAAATCAAAAAGATTTTTCCTAGTGATAGTGCCTCCGAATTTGTTGTTGTACATGACATCCCTGAAATTACTAAACATGAATGATATTATATATTCTCGATTATAAATTAGCATACATATTAGAAAAAATAGGTGTAACTTACGAGTTCATCTTTTCTTTCAAAAATATATTGATCAAATTTTCATCATCTTCAATTTGAAAATTCAAATTTGATTCCTCAGGCTGAGATGTGCCCACCATCTTCAACTTTTTTTTCGATGGGCCTGTTTCGAAAGCAGAATCAGTTGTGATTTGGGAGGCCTTCCACAGCCTAGGTTCTTTTTTTACCCTCTTGATAAGTGAAGGAATCTAGATTTCTTCTTTTTCCCCCTCAATTTCCTCACTTACAAGGGTATCCTTAAATTTTTCATCAAAAATTTATTCCACCTCAACCTCAGTATCTCCAGTATACTCTCCCTCCGTCTCTTTCTAGCCTTCTTTATTGGCATTGGTACCATTATTTACCAATGAACTAAGAAGAGAACTATGGCTAGCCTCTTCTTTATATCTTTAACTTCAACCTTCACCTGTGCATGACTTGCACAAGTTTTTTCTTTTTCGGAGGATGCTACTGTTATTGTCTCTTTAAGGAGAAGCCATTGTTCCATTATTATTGGCTCAATAGCTCCCTCCACCTGTAAGCCAAGAACAATAACAAAATAACCATACATTAATCATAATAATATATTGTTCATTAATATTATAATAAAAAAATATTTTTATTTATCAACTCATGAGGCTTCAAGTTTGTAAGGTAAACAATCTTTGTCTTCACCTGGCTGTCATACCATTTTAACAGCCTAGGTATTTTTTTTGGATATGTTGGGGCTCTCAAGGTACTATGCTCAAGGAACCAAACCTGTACATAATAATCATGTATATTAAATATATGGAAGATTTAAAATAAAGCAATTATACTTTTACTGCATATTAATGATACTTACCAACAGAGCAGCTATACACCTATACAGGGTTGGCTGCCTCCAAACCTTGTCGCTTCTCTTGGTTAGGACTAGCTGGTCGGATCTCAAGCAAAAAGCAGTATCTGGAAGAGACATAAGAGTCAACTCCTTTATTATGGAAGCCCAATCTATTTTACCCAGCTGGGATAAATCATCCAAGTAAGGGATGATAAATCTTGGGCAACTTTGATTTGACTTTGGATACAAGAACGTTGCGAACATAAATGCAATCCATAATCTCACTGTGTCCTCGACATCCTCTTGTAAATTGGATGAATGAAGTATGGCAATTAACTTCTCCAGTCCCTTATTTTGCAGATTTAATTGTCTTCCAAATCTTCTGAATAACCGGCCCTTCTTAACTTGATCTTCCATTTTGATTTTCTTTCCATGGCATGGCAGACCCAAAATTAGGGCCAGGTCTTCCACGCTAAATATAAGTTCCTTGCCACAAAAAATAAACTTGTTCCCTTCCTTATAGCATCTAATAATTTCAGCTAGTAGATGCCCGTCGATAACAAACGGTTGCATGTCTACGAATGCATTGAAAGAAATCTTTTGGATTATTTCTAAATGATAACTTGAGAAGCTCATCTTCAAAACCTGTACAGCATATACTGCTGGCTTGTAATGGATTTTAAACAATTACGAAGCCTTTAATATGGGCAGCCGAAGCATTGCAAGATCACCTGAAACATAAATATAATATAAATGTAAGTTAAGCAATAAATTCTAAATAAAAATTTTTATGACATCGTGGGAGTTATAAAACAAGCCATAGTTGCCATGTATTAGAGGTAGAGGGATTATAAACTTATTTTTCATAATTTCTGCATGGATGCCGTAGATTTTGAACTAGGATGTCGTAGGTTTTAAACTAAGGTATCATAATACTGTTTTGGCCATTTTGATTAATGTTACAGTATCCGTGGCAGTTTTATGATACCCTGAGAGTCATAAAATAAGCCACAGTTGCCATGTATTAGAGGTAGAGGGGTTAAAAACTTATTTTTCATAATTTCTGCATGGGTGCCGTAGGTTTTGAACTAGAGTATCGTAGGTTTTAAACTAGGATATTGTAATACTATTTTGGCCATTTTGATTAATGTTACAGCATCCATGGCAATTTTATGATACCTTGGGAGTCATAAAACAAGCTACGGTTGCCATGTATTAAAGATAGAAGGGTTAAAAACTTATTTTTCATAATTTCTGCATGGGTGTCGTAGATTTTGAACTAGGATGTTGTAATACTATTTTGGCCATTTTGATTAATGTTACAGCATCTGTGAAAATTTTATAACATCCTAGGAGTCATAAAATAAGTCACGGTTGCCATGTATTAGAGGTAGAGGGATTAAAAACTTATTTTTCATAATTTCTGCGTGGGTATCGTAGGTTTTGAACTAGGATGTCGTAAGTTTTGAACTAGGGTATGTAATACTATTTTGGCCATTTTGATTAATGTGATAGCATCCGTGATAATTTTATGACATACTGGAAGTCATAAAACAAGCCACGGTTGTCATATATTAGAGGTAGAGGGGTTAAAAACTTATTTTTCATAATTTCTGCATGGGTGTCGTAGGTTTTGAACTAGGATGTTGTAGGTTTTGAACTAGGATGTCGTAATACTGTTTTGGCCATTTTGATTAATGTTACAGCATCCATGGCAATTTTATGACATCCTGGGAGTCATAAAACGAGCCACGGTTGCCATGTATTAGAGGTAGAGGGGTCAAAAACTTATTTTTCATAATTTCTGCATGGATGTCGTAGGTTTTGAACTAGGATATCGTAGATTTTGAACTATGATATCGTAATACTGTTTTGGCCATTTTGATTAATGTTACAGCATCCGTGACAATTTTATGATACCCTGGGAGTCATAAAACAAGCCACGGTTGCCATGTATTAGAGATAGAAGGGTTAAAAACTTATTTTTCATAATTTCTGCATGGGTATCGTAGGTTTTGAACTAGGATATCGTAGATTTTGAACTAAGATGTCATAATACTGTTTTGGCCATTTTGATTAATGTTACAACATCCGTGACAGTTTTATAACACCCTGGGAGTCATAAAACAAGTCACGGTTGCCATGTATTAGAGGTAGAGGGGTTAAAAACTTATTTTTCATAATTTCTACATGGGTGTCATAGGTTTTGAACTAGGATGTCGTAGGTTTTGAACTAGGATGTCATAATACTATTTTGGCCATTTTGATTAATGATACAGTATTCGTGGCAATTTTATGACACCCTGGGAGTCATAAAACAAGCCACGGTTACCATGTATTAGAGGTAGAGGGGTTAAAAACTTATTTTTCATAATTTCTGCATGGGTGTCGTAGGTTTTGAACTAGGTATCGTAGGTTTTGAACGAGGGTATCGTAATACTATTTTGGCCATTTTGATTAATGTTACAGCATCTGTGGCAATTTTATGACACCCTGTGAGTCATAAAACAAGCCATGTATTAGAGGTAGAAGGGTTAAAAACTTATTTTTCATAATTTCTGCATGGGTGTCGTAGGTTTTTAATTAGGATGTCGTAGGTTTTGAACTAGGGGTCGTAATACTGTTTTGGCCATTTTGATTAATGTTACAGCATCCGTGATAATTTTATGACATCCTGGGAGTTATAAAACAAGCCACGGTTGCCATGTATTAGAGGTAGAAGGGTTAAAAACTTATTTTTCATAATTTCTGCATGGATATCGTAGGTTTTGAACTAGGATGTCGTAATACTGTTATGGCCATTTTGATTAATGTTACAGCATCTGTGGCAATTTTATGACATCCTGGGAGTCATAAAACTAATCATGGTTGCCATGTATTAGAGGTAGAGGGGTTAAAAACTTATTTTTCATAATTTCTGCATGGGTGTCGTAGGTTTTGAACTAGGATATCGTAATATCTAAACTACGATGTTATGATTTTATACTATGAAGACTTAATATTTTTTAAAAAATTATCGTAACATCCCTCTGTAAAGATAAATTTCAAAGATTGACATTAAAATAGTAAAATAGAAATTACGACACCCTAGTTCAAAACCTACGACATCCTAGTTCAAAACCTACGACACCGTTGTTCGAAACCTATGACACCGTTGTTCAAAACCTACGACATCCTTGTTCAAATCCTGGGGCGCCCTAGTTTGAAAACTTCGATACCCTTGCAGAAATTATAAAAAAAAAGTTCAGATGCTAAATGTCAAATCCAGGCAAGAATCAAAAATTTTCCTAACCTGTTTCTGCTTTTGTAGCATTCTTGGGGACGGATCTTAAGGGGGTCTCATCACCTCCTGAATAAACAATGATCGCAGTACTTCCTTCCTCTATCTATGTTTCCTTCTTGCGTTCTTTTCATGTTCATTGTCTGCGTTTAAAGACAAAACCGCTTGTCTCCATTTTTCCAAGATTTCGAAGGCGTATCAAATGTTGAAGGAAGATCACCAACGTTTTCTCGACCACCAAAGATGAGCAAAAAATACAAAATATAGGTATCTGAGATGTCCAAAAACAATGGACGAACTTTGGGATGGGGCTTCGTAGTGGCAAATGTTTTTTTTTCCCTGTTTGCAGAATAATAACCGTTTTTCCTATACCGAAAATGATGAGGACAGAATGGTCATTTTGTACGGTTGAAAAGACTGCAGGACGACGTCTACAGCTTACGTATACCCCTCCCGTTATGTCATATCCGTCCCATCCATCATGCCACGCAGTGCTAGCGTGGACCAATAGCCGCATGCGGTGCGGGCCATGCTGGATTTGCTGCACCACATGCGGTGCACAAAGAATTACTCCTGTTTAGAATAATGTACTGTAGCTGGCTGTAGAAGTAGGATTTAACAAGCAGGGAAGTAACTGAAAAATTTTAAGACAACTGTATCCTAGGAAAATGCTCAGAAAAGTTACAAGCAATGAAATAAAAAACCCTACAACCATTATATTCCACCATAATTAGATCTGTTAATCTTGTTATCAATTTAGGATTTGATCCATGTAGTGAATAGTAATCTATGGAAATCAAGCAATCAATGTTCAATCAACACACAAGATCACGACTAAGTTTTATATGTGTTGAATTACTGAACATGTGCTGAGGCCCAACATTAGTGTGATGGTTTTTCACTATCACTAGGAATATGCTAGTATTGGCAAGGAAGAACGGTAGGCTCAGAATAAAATAATAATATATTTTTAAAGGTACTCAAAGACTCAAAATAGTCATGGTTTCATTGCAAATTGATTCCATGGGTATTTATAATCTCTAGGGAAGCTTAAAGGACACAATATATCACTAAACAAGAAATCAAAATACAATTATTCATGCATTTATTTCTAGGTAATGGGAGTTTCTATGTGATTCTTAGACTCCCTCAACCTTTAGACTACCAACAAAGACTCTTAGACTTCTAAAAATAATGAAGTTACAATTAAGTTTATTTGCCAACACCTCCCTTTAAACTTAATTGTGTTCCATCCTTCATTCCAAGCAAATTTTTGAGCTTGTGAAATGGATCTCCTGCAAGTGATTTGGTGAAGATATCCGCCACTTGATTTTGAGACTTGACATAAAATAGCTCTACATCCTTCTCCTTCACATGATTTTGAACAAAATGGTACCGGATGTCAATATGTTTGCTCCTTTCATGATATACTGAATTTTTAGCCAAATTAATTGCAGATTTGCAATCAACACCAATTTGTGTAGCTTCAACTTGTGAAAAATATATCTCCTTAAGCAAACTTCTTAGCCAAATTGCATGACATACACAAATGATACCGCCACATACTCAGCTTCACATGTGGAGAGGATAACAATTGGCTGCTTTTTGGAAATCCAAGTGAATGTTGTATTACCCATATAAAAAATAAATCCAGTAGTGCTTTTTCTATCATCAAAGTCTTCTCCCCAATCGCTATCAGAAAAATCATAAAGTTGAAAATTGTTAGAAGATGAATATAATAGATCATGAGAGATGGTACCTTGAATATAGTGAAGAATTCTCTTTGTGGCCTTCCAATGTGTAGACTTTGGATTTTCTATATATTTACTAACCAATCCAACTCCATAAAGTATGTCTGGTCTTGTGTAAGTTAAGTATCTCAAACTTCCAACCATGCTTTTGTAGAGAGTAGGGTCTGCCATTTTGCTTTCATCATATTTAGATAGCTTCATTCCATAATCAACAGGAGTATTTTTTGACTTACAGTCTTCCATGTTGAATTTCTTTAAAATCTCCTTTGCATAAGTTTTTGTGATACAAAGATGCCTTCTTTTGTTTGCTTTACTTCCAAGCCAAGGAGGTAGGTCATGAGTTCCATGTCTGTCATCTAAAACTCCCGAATCATAATTTGTTTGAATTCCTTGAATACTTGTGGATTATTTCCTGTGAAAATAAGATCATCCACGTACAAAGCAACAAACAAAATATCTCCATTTTGTTTTTTCACATATAAGGCATGCTCATAAGAACATTGCACAGAATCATTAGTCTAAAGTATGCATCAATATGACTATTCCAAGCTCTCGAAGCTTGTTTCAAACCATACAATACCTTCTTTAATTTCAAGACTTGTCCTTCGTATCCCTTCTTCACAAAACCCATAGGTTGCTCCACATAAACTTCTTCATCAAGAAATCCATTTAAAAATGCTGATTTAACATCCATTTATAAAATTTGCCATTGATTTTGAGCAGCAAAAAAAATAATAATCTAATAGTCTCAATACAAGCAACTAGTGCAAATACCTCATCAAAGTCGATGCCGGCTTGTTGCTTGTATCCTTTTGCTACCAATCTTGCTTTGTATTTTTTAAGTTCTCCTTGAGCATTCTTCTTAATTTTGTAAACCCACTTCACACCAATGGGTTCATGTCCTTTAGGAAGATTGACATACTCCCATGTGTCATTCCTTTTTATGGCTTCGATCTCCTCATCCATGGCTCTCCTCCATCTTTCATTTTCTTTTACTTCTTCATAAGAAATAGCTTCTTGATTAGTAAGCAAACATATAAGATTAAGCTCATCCGTTACCTCATAGAGCTCTTTAATAGATCTTGTCTTTGGTGTTCTTGGAAAGTCTTCCTTGGATGGAGATATTGTTGATATTTAGAAGATAATGGTGGAGAGGTGATCTTCTCTTGCTCCTCTTTTTCTTCTTCATGAATATACATTTCTTTATGTTCTTTCCAATTCCAAGCTCCTTCTTCATGGAACTGCACATCTCGGCTTATAATTAGCTTCTTGGTTGTTGGATCTAGAAGCTTGTAAGCTTTTGTTCTGGCATCATAGCCAATAAAAATATATTTGGCACTCTTATCATCTAGTTTTATCCTTTTCTGATCTGGTACATGTGTATAAGCAAGGCAACCGAAGACTCTCAAGTGTGAAACATTTGGCCTTCTACCACTCTATGCTTCTTGTGGAGTCATGTCTTCTAAACTTTACATTAGACATCTATTAAAGATGGCACAATCTGCAGGTTCCATCCAAAACTCCTTAGGTAGATTTTTACTCTTCAATATGCTGCGGATCATATCAAGAATAGTTCAATTTTTTCTTTCTGCTACATCATTTTGTTGAGGTGAATATGGTACTGTCAGTAGCTGCTGAATTCCATGCTCTCCACAATAATCTTCAAAGGCTTTAAATGTGTATTCTCCACCATGGTCTGATCGAAGTGCCTTGATGTGATAGCTACTTTGATTTTTCACCATAATTTTGAACTTCTTGAAGACTTCAAATGCATCAGACTTCTCCTTCAAGAAATAGATCCATGTCTTCCTGCTTAATCATCAATAAATATTAGAAAATATCGATTACCTCCAAATGATGTTGGAGTGATTGGCCCACAAATATGGTGTGGATGAGCTCAAGGGGCATCTTTGCATAATATGATGCCTTTTTCAGGAAACTTATTCTTGATTGTTTGCTAAGAATACATCCTTCACAAAATTGGTTGGGAGAATCAATATGGGGCAACCCGTTCACCATCTTCTTTGTAGAGAGTTATTTAAGATCATCAAAATGAAGATGTTCATATCTCAAATACCATAGTCATGAAATATCTTTCATACAAGCATTTAAACATGTGGAAGAGACATGCTTGATATTCAATAAAAACATTTATTGTTGGTCATTTGAATATGAGCAAGTAACTTATTGTTTTGATTTCTCAAGAGAAGACTTCTATCATTCATATGTATGGTATAGCCTTTCTTTAGAAGTTGTCCCGCACTAATAAACTTCATAAATGAATTGATGACTTCCATTTTTCAATTCAATAAGAATTTTACCTTTTCCTTTCACTGATACTTTAGAAGAATCTCCAAAAGAGATATGACCATCCGCTGATTCATCTAGCTCCACAAACTAATCTTTGTATCCACATATATGATTACTTGCTCCAGTATCCAAATACCATAAGCTTTGATTGTTGATGTCATCTCCCTTGTATGCCAATAGAAGAACTAAATCTCCTTCCTCCTTTTGTTTATTTGCAATATAGGTCTTCTCTTGCACTTGATTAAAATCATTATACCAACATTCTGAAGCATAATGTTCAATATTCTTACAAATATAGCACTAAACTTTAAATTTGCCATACCTTTGGCTTCTTGATGAGTCTCCTTATCCTTCTCCTTTTGGGCTTTGACTTCTCTCTTCATATCTATTTGTTCTTTCTCATCCACGATCGCGGCCTCTCCATGAGCAACGCCTCTCCAAGAGCCACGGCCTCGTCCTCTTTGGATTTATCTTGACTCATTCTTGAGTCTTCTTTGTTCTCCTTCAAAGAAAACTTCGATTGAAGAACTTGCTCCAAAGGCTTTTGTATCTCTTATTGAGTCTTTCTTCATGAGCTTGTAAGGAACCTAAAAGTTCATCTATTGTCATCTCCTCCAAAGTCTTTGACTCCTCGATGGCAACCACAATATAGTCGAATTTGACATCCAATGTGCATAGGATTTTTTCTATTATTCTGGTGTCAATCATAGTTTCACCATTCCTTCTCAATTGATTGACGATGGCTAAGACTCTTGTAAAATAATTCGAAACACATTCGGATTTCTTTATTTGTAAAGCTTCAAATTCGTCTTGAAGAGTTTGGAGATGAACATTCTTCATCTTCTCAATTCCTCTATAAGAATTTTTGAGAATCTCCTATGCTTCATTTGAGGTGGTTGCCATCGCGATCTTTACAAAGGCTGATTCATCTATAGATTGATAGATGAAATATAAAGCTTTCTTATCCTTTCTCCAAGACTCTCTTTGATGATTGGTAAGAGCCTCTCCTTCCCTTGGTTCTTGATAACCTTCTTCTACTAAATTCAAAGATCTTGGGATCCAAGTAGAGCCTTCATTTGCAAGAACTAATTTTCATAATTTGTTTTGGTCAGACGAGGAAAGGAGGGTTGTAGGAGACTATTGGTGGACATCATTAACTCTGATACCACTTTGATATTGGCAAGGAAGAATGGTAGGCTCGGAATAAAATAATAATATATTTTTGGAGGTACTCAAAGATCAAAATAGTCATGGTTTCATTGCAAATTGATTTCATGAGTATTTATAACCTCTAGGGAAGCTTAAAGGACACAATATATCACTAAACAAGAAATCAAAACATAATTACTTATGCATTTGTTTCTAGGTAAAGGGAGTTTCTATGTGACTCTTAGGCTCCTTCAACCTTTAGACTACCAACAAAGACTCTTAGACTTCTAACAACAATGAAGTTACAATTAAGTTTATTTGCCAATATATACTAGTATTAATTAAGTTAGCTGATGTACTCTTTCGACATAGCAGAGGCCATGTTTAAATTGAATGGACTTTTTCCTTGCCAAATAATATACTCCAAGCTTAAGCCATTCTTCAAGAACAGGATATAATCATCCTCATCCATGCATGGTTATGATATAAATAGGGGTGGCAATCGGGTCAGGTAAGGTATAAACAGGTCAAGTCAGAAAAGCTTGAACCTAAACCTGACCTGTTTGTTAAATAGATCAGGTTTTGAAATCCAAACTTATCCCCTTTAATAAACAGGTTATCCAATCCGACCTGACCTGTCTACAAGTCGTTTAAGATATAGCTAAAAAAATGATGAAATGAATCAATCTCTGAACTTTGAGAAAGAATGGGGGTGTACTAGAGCTTAGCATAACTCATATCCTCATTAGTGAGGCTGGTGCCATCATTGCATTGCTACTCCATTTCATTGGTATACTCTCGTAGCTGCTTCACCTGCCTCACGTGGTCTCTTTGCAAACATTGAAGCCTCACCTCCACCTCCTTGGTACCACCTACCGATGTCCATCTTCCTAGGAACTCGTAAGGAATCGAAAACTCATATGGGTACTCACTGGTGCATCGATGGAGGTCTTGTAGGAGAGAAGAGGTTGGAGTAGAGGATCGGCGAGGGAGTGGTGGAGGATCCAAGAAGCCGCCGAGACGATAGAAGTTCCACATCACTGCCAGATCTGATAGCACCTTCGTGGACACTGCCATCACCATCCGGATCCTTACCTTGAACCCTAACGACAAGATCGGGATCATGTATGGTGGCAAGGAGGGACGGGTGACTATGGTGGACAATGATGGTGATGTGGAGGTGGGGATGGCGGCAATCAGAAGAGCAATGGTGGTGAGGACTGGATCACGAAGATGAAGAGGGTGGAGGGAAAGTGTTCGGAAGAAGAAGGGGGTGATAGTGGTGGGGATGACAACGATCAAAAAAGAACCGGGGTGATGGTGGTGGCGATCAAAAGAACCATTCTCAAGAAGAAGGCGGTGATGGTGGTGTGGATGGCAGTGATTGGAAGAAGCCTTCATTACAAGGGCGAAGGGGTCTCAGTGAGAAGAACCATGTAGGCTGTGGCTCTCTACACGAGGTTGGTTCACATCATCACATGGGTCACGGGAAATGGGAAAAGACCAAAAAAATATGAAATTAAGTTTTAAATTTTAAACCAGCCACCAAAAATTCTAATAAATATGAATATACAATAATTTTAATTTAAAAAATTTAAACGGGTTAAATGGGTTGAAAAATTCAAATCCAAACCTGATTCATATATTAAATGGGTTAAAGGGATGATGAAGTGTCTTTTAAAGGGATGCCAATTGTATCTATTAAATAACTATAAATTTGCATGTGTATGGAAGACCATAATTGTGAATTGAATTAACACTGATATTTCAATAATTTGTTCATTTGCACTTTTGTTTCTAATTTCTCCTTGTATGTGAGTTTTTCTTTGAGGCTTGTTAAAAGGCCAACATTCTAGTATCTGAGCCAAGGTGAAAAGAAAGATTTTGCCAGCAAAAATGGCCACCAATCTTTTCCAACCATAAATTTCAAAACTTTTAAAGAAGAACTATGAAAATTGGTCTTTATAAATGAAGGCAATGTTTGGATTCCAAGATCTATGTGAGATCATCTATAATAGGTATTGATACGGCTGTATCCGCTGATGTGGAGTCCATTTGGTTGCCGGCTGTCAGCTGGCAGGTAGAGGTGCCACCTGAGCATGGCGCCCAAGTGAGGAGCCGAAGTGAGCCCCCTACCGAGGTCAACTTCCGGCCGAGGTCGAGCTCATACTACCACCAACTAAAGAAATGAGGACGACGGAGATTCAAATCATGGCGGGAAAGGAAGTTGTCTTCATCAAGACCCCACCGCTGGGATGGTACAACTGACAGGCGACGGGCCGCCACCTGAGGTCTACGGAGGGAGACACCTTGTTGGAGCACCAGGATCCCCTCATGCCCAGTTTACATCAATTGAGAAGGGATGCTCCATTCGAGGCGCGGCGCCCCTCGACCTACTGTCCCACAAGAAGAAGGTCATGCCAGAGGATTCAAACCCTGGGACGGTCGCTTGATACTAATGCTCTGCCAAGCTTTCGAAACATGGTGACCAACCAGAACATCAGAGCTAGTTATATAACTCCCGCCACGAAGGGAGAAAGGGGAGCTCATGCACAGTCCTCGAATGATACCAGAAGTCAACCCTCGGGACTCCCCCAAGAAGGGAACATTAGGAAGCAAGCTTAAGGGGCAATGCTGCCTCTCTATAACAAACAAAAAGGGGCCTCCGACCAGAAGAAGAGGATAAACGACAAGCAAGCAAGGGGCAAGCGAGGTAATCGTTGGCACACAGAAGGAAAGAGCAAACTAGACAAAATGCTCTGAGGCAACCAAAAATTCGTCGGAAGAATCCCACGGACACATCCAACCCTGCTCAGGCTCTCCTTCTCTGCTGACGCTCATTTCTTCTTTCTTTTATCTAAAGATAACCTCCGAATGTGGAGACCTCACTAAAATCCATCAAGGAAATCGTTCTCCTAGATCGCCCACTGACTTGATCGTCGGTGTGCCCCCATCAGAATATCCTGGCCCGGGTCTCTTTTCTTTTATAGGATTGGGTGCGCGCGCATGATTCCAAACAAGGGTGATGCCCGATGCTGCATTGGAGCTACAGGCCATGATGGTCCAGGTGGTAATAGATTGGTGTGCCAGGAAGGGGGGCAAGATGCGGAAACGTCAGTCAAACTAGTCTCCCCACCATAAAAGTAGCTCCACTTGAGACATGGTGGTGACACGCATGTGGGAGGTCTCCACCAGCCGCACGGGAGGTCCTCCTTCTCATGGAGGCCCACACCGCCCAGAGGTGGAGCTCCCCGCTCCATCGCAACCACTCATGGTAGATGTTTAGCTCACCGCGCTCGCCCAGCAGATACAGAATCTGACCATGGTTGTGCGGCAGTTATAGCATCAGCACCGGTCTTTGGCCACCCAATAATAGCTAGAGACCTCCACGGCCCTAGTCGCTCGACCCTGCGATAGCTTGCGCTCCTTCCAAAGCAGGCCACCGCAACCACAGGACATGACTAATCCGCAGGATGGTCTCCGGACCCCGGCAAAGCGATAGAGGAGTGGGTCGGTCGATCGAGAAAGCTGGTCCCCAGTCTTGAAGCGCGTCGTCCTTAGACACCGTAGATGCTGCAAGAGCAAGACCCCCCATCACGACCCTCTTCAGTGGTCACCTCTGTCCTTTCTAGCAGCCTCAGCGGAAGGTTCCACTAATGAGGCTATCAGGCACATGGCCGAGAAGCGCCTGGAAGAACAAGACACAGGTTGGCAAAACTGTCTTGCCAATTTGCCAACATGCAAGGCTCCTCCTGCGAGCCAGTGGGCCATGATGCCCGACCGCCCTTCTCCCGAGAGATCCAAGAGGGACCGATCTTGAGTCGGTTCCGCATGCCCAAAGTGGATCCCTACGATGGGACCGCCGACCCACTGGATTACCTGGAGAGTTACAAGGCTCTCATGAAAGTCTAGGGGGCAACAGATGCCCTTCTCTGCTTAGCCTTCCCCGCTACTCTTCAGAAGGCTACTCCAGTCTGGTTCACTCATCTTGAACCCGAGAGCATCAGTTCCTTCGCGAAGCAGGAAAGAAAGTTCGTGGCACACTTCAATGCTTGTCAAAAGGTGCCACGAGAAGCTGATAGCCTTTTCTTCATCAAGCAATAGGACCACGAGTCCTTGCGGGACTATATAGTCCACTTCAAGGTTTTGCACTGGAGATCTAAAATCTGGACGAGCCCATCACCATGTTGGCGCTGAAGAGAGGGCTCTGGATTTCTCGCTTGACCTACTCCCTGGACAAAAAGCCACTGAAGGCATACTCTGACCTCCTCCTCCGCGTCCACAAGTATATTCGTGCTGAAGAGGCAAACCGCACCAAGAGCGAGCTGGATGGAAAGCCTTTGGAGAAACAAACCCCGGGGGAAGCCCCAAGAGTGCAAGCCTGGGCCAAACCCGAGTCCCCGAGCGAGGCCCAAGCCGAAGAGCGGTCCTATTTTGGAAGAAACATATACTCTTCTACTTGCCCCGAGATCGAAGATTCTCATGGAGATTGAGGGTAAGCGCTACATACGTTGCCCTCCCCCATTAGGGCCGTCCAGTGGCCACGATAAGACAAAATACTGTCGGTTCTGCCGTGACCACGGCCATAACATCGAGGAATGCCGCCACCTCAAACAAAAATTGAAGATCTGATAAGGAGGGACTACCTCGAAAAGTTCATGGGGGGCAAGACCCCAGTGAAGCCCCATGCTAAATTGATTATATTAGTTTTTCTTTGATTTTGGACCTATTTGAACTTTGATTTGAGAGTCGTTTGAGCTATTGAATTTCAAAAATTGAGCTCTTTCCATCCATAGACTCCTTTTCTACAAAACATTAATAAAAATTTTAATTTTTAAGAAATATAGGTCAATTAATATATATTTTAATACTTAAGTTGGAATATTTAATAGATTTATCAATGATCTATGTACAAGTGGTAACCAAAAAGTTAAGATAATAGTGGTACAAAATGAAGCGAACAAGCTAGTTCCAACTAGGGCCAAACTAGATGAAGGGCATGTATTGATAATAGCAAATTGAATGCGACCTCTAGAAAGACCACTTCTTATTACCTTTTATCGACCAAATGCTATAGAGGTTAGCTGAACACAAGTTCTATTATTTTTTTATGGATACTCCGGCTACAACCAAATTCCTATAGCTCCAGAAGATCAAGAAAAAACCACACTTATTTATTCATTTGGAACCTTTGCCTATAAATACATACCTTGTAGATTATATAATGCACCAACAACCTCTCAAAGATGCATGATGAGTATCTTTTCTGACATGGTCCAGTGGTTGCTAGAAATTTTCATGGACAATTTTTCCATCTTTGGATCCCTTTTCTCTAAATACCTACACCACTTAAGGCTTATTTTAGAAAGATGCAAGGAGAAATACTTAGTTCTCAATTAGAAGAAATGTCGGTTCATGGTTAAAGAAGGTATAGTCCTTGGTCATGTTGTGTCAAAGATGGGAATTGAAGTGGACAAAATGATAGGTATATTAAATATCCCAACTTTAGCATTAAAATATATATTAATTGATCTATATTTCTTAAAAATTAAGTTTTTATTAATATTTTATAGAAAAGAAGTTCATGGATAGAAAAACTTAATTTTTGAAATCCAACAACTCAAACGATACTCAAATTGGAGTTCAAATAGTCCTAAAATCAAAAAAAAATTAATATAATAAATTTTACATGGATTTTAATATAGCGATAGACCAGTTACTTGGTTTATAGAATCAGCAGGCAATCCATAGCAGCACTTATTCGTGGACATGGTCCACGACCAACTTTCATGGACCATCCTCTCCTCCTCACTTCTGACGCCTCCCCCTCATCGTCGATGCATTCTCCACGCCCACTAAGAGCCCATCCATGGCTGGAGAAGCCATCACACTCTGTCTTTCTCTGTCGTCATTGTTTTGAGCACTGCCATGCTGCCACCATTACCAACATCGTCGTCCTCCCTGTCCCAAGCCATCACTGTTGTCGCCGCGACCTCACCACCGTCGTCAGTTATCTTCTCCGTTGCCACCGCTTCCCCATCATCGGTTCTCCACCATGAGCCACCATTCCCACCACCGTCTTCTTCCCTAATCCATTTGTTGCTCCCGTGTCACTACTACTGCCCTTCTTTCCCATCATAATCTAACATGGTCGAACACTTGGACTTCTAATTGGGTTGCGCCATTCTATATATAGCTGGCGACTCTCAGATCTGAAGGAAAGCATCCTGGAGAAGGAAATCCTCTCCATGTTTCAAGCCACTATTTACTATCAATCAAATGGCAACGAGATCTTTGGCACTAGTGACAATGGGAGCTTCAGTAATGCTAACAACAGTGACACACTGGAGCTGTTCCAGCGAGGTTAATTTCCTTTGATCACATGCTGCAAACTGCTTTGTGGTATAATCTGGTGGATGGGAGTTGTTATGACTTGATGAAAAGATTTGAACAGATGTTTAGAAGAGGAGGAGGATGTCATCCCTCTTTCTCAGGATTATTTTCATGCTTTGGATGTAATCTTGTGCGAGAGCCCAATGGAGAAGTGCATTCCTATTTTTTGGTCTTTGCATACCAGCTCCATGGGAGGAGTAAAAGACATCGGTGGAGGAGCTGTTAGATTTAGAGGGTTCTTCCAGAATCTTAGACCAACCCAACAAGGCCAATCTCTTAATGTAGGTTTCTCGATGGCGGCTTTTCATGAAAGCACATATAGGCATCATTCCTTACCTACAGAAGTGTTGTGAGTTCTTACGAGACCTTTCTTTCATAGAGGAAAACCGGGGGATTGGTGGGAAAATAGAAGAAAGAATTTGAGAAGGCCTCGAAGAACACTAAAGTCTTTGTCAACCATAGAGAAATAGATAGAAATCTTGATCCGATGGCTAATGAGGAAACCAACTGGGATTAGCACATTGATAGCAGACTTTTGGGCATTTGGTTGTTAATTAATCGGCCAACACAAATTATCACAAGTCTTGGGTCTATTCTACAACGACTCCTTTTCAACTTCAACTGAGATTTGGTCTATTTTGAAGTCCGTATCAAGGGAATCACGGGAGACTATGAGAAACTAAGCCGGTAGCCAGAGTCGAGATAATTTTATTATTATTTTTTTTTATAATTTAGTTTTAAACTTTGAAAAAGAGAGAGAGGAATAAAGAAAAGAGATTCTTCAAGAAGATAAGGTACCATGACAGAGTTCTAAATCTTCAAGAAGATATATAGAGGAGCCAGTATGACTAAGATGCAGTTTATTGGGAAGTACAAGTTTTATACTTAAATTTTTATATTTATTTTTTTTGTTCTATGTAATTAAATAAACCTTTCAATTCTTTCATATTTGATTTCCTAAATTAATTACCTATATATGGGATAGATCATAATCCTGACATAATATGGTCTATGCTCAAGATAGATAATGAATTATAATATTTTTATTTGCGTATCTTGTTAGGATCTATTCAACTAAATTATTGGATAGTCTATATTTGTGGGACGGGCCATGATTTTAACAAGATATGTTTAATACTTGGCAAGATAGTCTATACTAAGTTTAGTTTGAAAGATTCTGATATAATTAAGAATTTTAATTGCTTGGATTGGAACAGGTATAGAATTTGTATGTGATTATCTGAAAGCTTGAAAATATCTTTTTATCATATAAATCCCTTAATTTTTTAATTAATTTAAATTATTTAATTTTAATATGCATATTATCTATCTTTTAAAATCTAAATATTTATCTCTTTCTTTATTTTCTTCGTGAAATAATTATCCTTGATCTCTGAGGATATGATCTCTACTCACCATAGCCATAATAGTGAGTTAGGTTTTTATTTTTGACCGTCCTACTACAAGCGATTAAATTTTGGTGCCATTGCTAGGGATCTAGACATAATTTCTTTGCGAGAAAAAAAATTTAAAAAAAAATATTTTCTATTCCAGTAATTGCTCTCTTTAGTTTTATTGCTTTCATTATTTTAGTGATCTTAATTTTTTTAAATTTCCTTCTATTTTTGTTAGCATATATATATATAAAAAGTTACTTTCCTACTTTTCACAAGTTAACACCTAACATAATTAACTTTCTCTTTTAATTAAACTACCTTAAATAACCCAAAAAAAATATATCTTTCCATAATATACTTAATTTGTGGCTGTATAAAAAATTGACCAGAGCGGTGATAAGCAAAGATGGTTGTTCTTTGCAAGTTAGTACCAAAATACTAAATTAGCCATCATAGACATAAGCGTCGTAGACCTTTGGATAAACTCTAAGAAAGTTTTCAATAATTTTGACCATAAAATTTACTTCAAAAACTCAATACTTAGTGTTACTAGCTAACTTCTTTTAATTTTAAGCCTTGATTTAATTTTGTAAAGAAAAATCTCAATAACACATGGTTATAAAATAATACTTATGTTCTTATTGCATTGCTAAGGGACGAACAATGAATAAGTTGGGAGGTGTGATAAGTCTATTAAATATCTCAATTTAAATATTAAAATATATATTGATTAATTTATATTTATTAAAAATTAATATTTTTATTATTTTTTATAGAAAAGAAGTTTATTGATGAAAAGAGATCAATTTTTGAAATCCAACGATGTAAATGATACCCAAATCAGAGTTTGAACGAGCTCAAAATCATAATTTAAATATTATTAATAAATTATATAAATTTTAAAGCAGTCGGTTCATCATGGACTAGCTGGCTAGTTCATAGAATCCCGAAACTGGTCCATAGCATCTATTGCTACCGGTCCACAAGCCTATTTCATGGACCAGCTTCTTCCTAAGCAGTCATCTTTGTCCGCCGGTCACTACCCACTACCGGAGAACCTCCCAAGAGCCACTTGCCACCGGAGAAGCCACCGAGAAATCAAAACAACCTGATCTTTCTCCAAGAAATCCATGCTCTATCCACTATCTATGGCCGCCCACCGTTCCACACCATGCAACCGCCAGAGCCATCGTCACTACCAACTAGAGATTCCGAAACTACCATGCCACCAAAGAAGCCTGGTGTCAAGCTTTTCCATTGCTACACCATCGGAGACTGCCACCTACTGCTATTGTCACCTCTAGACACTCGTCAGAGCTACCATGCCGCTGTTGGTATGTATGAATGGCTACCTAATTGAAAAGACCAAGTCTAGAGTTACTCTCTATGTCCTTAAGATAATTTTATCCCGCAATGGTGCTTACAGTTTATGACGATTGTCTCCCAGGATACAACGATCTTTTTCTGGTGAAAGCAGTACTACATTTCATCAGAAATTCAAACCAGGAATGCTTTTCTCTTTTTGTATGCACTATAGCTATACTCTGTTATTCAGAATATGCAAATGCTTAAGAGAAGGAAAGAAAAGGATTGATTGGATGAAATGAATGAAGAACAGGACCTATTGATAGCCTTAAGATGCCTCTTGGAAGCAACTCCTCAAATGTGATCGGAGAGAGTTACCGATGACTTTTCACAGTGAGATACATCTTTTCTCAATCACAATATGAAGATTTCACGATCAATACACTTCCTCAACCACGATCGGACACCATGATATGTTGATTCGTACCGTAATCTCTAGATCACGTGATCAGCATGCTTCTCAATATGTTGTTTCATGATCCGATGGCACCCATGATCGTCAGAAGAAACGTTGATCCATGAACGGATGTGTGATTACACCTCCGGACGCATGATCAGTTGTTTCGTGATTCTAAAACCCTGTCATCTGAGTCGGCTCGAACCCTCGAGTCGGCTCCTTGCTGCAGAGAGTACCCTGATCGAGTCGGCTCGACCAGACCGCATGTTAACGTTCTGTAGATCCGAGCCAGCTCGAACTACTCGAGTCAACTCGGCTAGACCATATACTACCGTTCTATGGATTTGAGGCGGCTCCCAGTCATCCGAGATCAATCTCGACCATCTGATCCATTTGATCAAGAAAAATTTAAAGGCTTCTCAAGCTCCTGGCGATGATGCATACGTGTGAAGTGCAAAATGAGCCAACAAAGTGTCCATTGTACCCTTGTCGCACACGCGACCCCTCAAGCTCTCCACCTATGGTGAGCCTAAATATAAGAGCATGGAAAAAGGTTTCTTATAAAGAGCCTTCACTTTTTTCAATCTTTCCATATGGGACTAAAAGTTCCCATCCCAAAGGATAGTTTCCCATCTCAAAGGGTAGTTTAGGAATAAAAAATTTCTATTCACTTTTTCCAACAATCCTCCACATGAATGGAATTTTGGACTAAGATCAAAGATCAGTAAAGGCGATCCCCCACAAACATAGATTTTTAAATACAAATGAATATGCAGACACTTAAAGAAAGTAAATGGAATGAAGTTGTATCAGGATAAGTAGCTTGTGGCTTTAAACCTTCCTTTTTATTTTGTTATCGAGTTTACTTGCTAAAAGTAAATATGATGTCTTGAACTTTTTAGCATTTGATGTAAACTAAGATAATAACAATCATACAACTTTTTTCCAAGCATTTCTTTTGGTTTTCATGGTTGTGTTCATTTTGGCCCTGAACAACTCCTAGTTTCATGAGTGTTTTAGAGAATTAAAGCCTTAAAAATTCTCATAGAATTGTTCTAGTTCACACTCACATAGGTGATTCTTATTAAAAGTATCCTGCTATACCCCACATGATATTCATGTCAAAAGAATCATTAAAAATTATGTTTATCCTAGTAACTTTAGCAGGCAGCACTGATTATCATAGGAATGAGTAGGAATTTACATCCTTAGTGCTTCGTTGACCTCTTCATAATTTAGTTGTCCCTTTTGAACTTAGATCTTGGGATCTCTAGTCAACTAGGTTGGGTATCCACTATGAAGATTAATTTGTTATAAGCTTTAAACACATTCCTCTCGATAAACAATTTACTTGATCTCTTGGTAAACCTTTTGTCAGTGGATCCGCAAGATTTTTCTTTGACTAAATGTAGTCAATAGAGATTATTCCATTTTCAAGTAATTGCTTAATGATATTATGTCTGTAATTGCTTAATGATATTATGTCTACGGCATATATGTCTAGACTTATCATTATATATTTTATTATGTGCTCTGCAAATAGCTGATTGATTATCACAATAGATACATATTGCAGACACAGGTTTAGACCAACATAGAATATCCTCCAAAAAATGTTGAAGTCATTCTGCTTCTTCTCCAGCTTTATCTAAAGCTATGAACTCTGATTCCATGTGGACCGAGCTATACAAGTTTGTTTTAAGGATTTCCATAACACTGCACCTCCTCCTAAGGTGAACACATATCCACTAGTAGATTTAGTGTCTTCTGAAGAAGATATCCAGTTAGCATCACTATATCCTTCTAATACAGCTGGATATATTGTATAATATAATCCAAAATTTAGGGTATATTATAGATATCATAATATCCTTACTAGTGCTATCTAATGATTTGAACTTGGATTACTAAAAAATATGCTTAACTTATTGCATATGCTATGTCAGGACGGATGCAATTCATGACATACATTAAACTGTCAATTATACATGAATATTCTAATTGTGATATGGGTTGCCCAGTATTCTTAGCGAGATGTAGATTAATATCCTAATGTGTTCTAAGCAGACTGGTATCATATTTATTGAATTTATCTAATATTTTTTCAATATAGTGAGATTGAGATAATATTATTTCATTAGACGTTCTAGTAATTTTAATCCCTAGTATATTGCGATACCCATATCTTTCATATCAAAATATTTGATCAACATTTTTTTTGTTTGTTTAATCATATCAGTATACCTATAATTAACAAATCATCCACGTATAAGCAGACTAAAATATACCCATTAGATAGGGTTTTGGCATATACACATTTATCACATTCATTAATTTTGAATTCATTAGACAACATCACATTGTCAAATTTTATATGCCATTGCTTGGGTACTTGTTTTAATCCATATAAGGATTTTACAAGTCTGCACACTTTCTTTTCTTTGCCTGGAGCCACAAACCCTTCAGGTTGTTCCATATAAATTTCTTTCTCTAATTCATCATTAAGGAAAGCTATTTTTACATCCATTTGATATATTTTAAGATTGTTAATGGCTACAATAGTGATTAACATTTTTATAGATGTTATCCTTGTTACTGGTGAATAAGTATCAAAGAAGTCTAGACCTTCTTTTTGTTTAAAACTTTTAGCTACTAATCTGGCTTTATACTTATCAATTGATCTATCAACCTTTAACTTCTTCTTAAAAATTCATTTACACCCCAAAGGCTTCATACCTAATGGTAAATCTACCAATTCCCAAGTATGATTATGCATGATGGACTTAATTTCGCTATAATAGCTTCTTTCCAAAAGGGTGCTTCTGGTATAGACATCACATCTTTGAATGTCTGAGGTATATTTTCTATTATGTATGTAACATAATCAGGACCAAAAGATTTTGTAACTTTAGGTCTCTTACTATGTTTAGGTTCATCTTCAGGATATTTTTCCTGATGACTACTACTTGCCATATTATCATAAGTTCTTTTATTTGAACTTGTACCAGATATCCCTTTATAAGGGAACATATCTTCAAAAAATGATGCATTTCTTGATTTCATAATTATATTTTCCTGTATATCAGATATATCTGATTTATATACAAGAAAGCGATATATACTACTATTTTGTGCATAACCAATGAAAATACAATCAATAGTTTTAGGTCTTATTTTGATCTTTTTGGGATATGAAATAGCTACTTTAGCTAGACACCCCCACACTCTTAGATAATTATAAGAAGACTTTTTTCCTTTCCATAACTCATATGGAGTAATGTCATTCCTTTTAAGAGATATTTTGTTAAGAATATGATTAGCCAAGAGAATTGCTTCTTCCCATAAATTCTGTGGTATACCAGAATTTATGAACACGGCATTCATCATTTCTTTCAATGTTTGATTTTTGCGTTTAGCAATTTCATTAGATTGAGTTGAATAAGGAGCTATAGTTTGATGAATAATGCCATGTTCTTGACAAAAGTCATTAAACGGTGCATCGTATTCACTACCTCTATCACTCCTTATAGCCTTGATCTTTTTACCAAGCTGATTCTCAACCTCATTGTTATAACATTTAAACATATCTAAAGCCTCATCTTTAGACTTTAGTAGATACATATAACAGTATCTAGTTGAATTATCAATAAATGTTATAAAATACTTTTACCTCCTCTAGATTGTACTAACTTTAAGTCACATAGATCACTGTGGATCAAATCTATAGGTTCAGTATTCCTTTCTACTGAATGGAATAGTATTTTAGCTAGCTTAGCTTCAACACATATCTCATATTTGTAATGATGATCGATTTCATGATTAGGTAACAATTCTAAATTTATTAATTTTTGTAATGAATTAAAATTCACATGACCTAATCTATCATGCCATAAATAAGAGGAGTCAACCATATAAATAGAAAAAGCATCATTACATTCATCTTGAATAATCTATTATTCAAGTAACCTCTACCTAGAAAGATCCCTTCTTTAGTAAGTACAAATTTATCAGACTCAAACACCATCTTAAATCTATGTTTGCTTAGGAAAGAGCTTGATACCAAATTCTTACGGATGTCAGGAAGATGCAATACATCGTTCAATAGAAGCTCTTTGCCAGATGTCATTTTTAGAATAATATGACCAATTCCTTCTATCTTCGATGCAGTGGAGTTATCCATTAGTAGATTTCTATCTCTGATAGGAGTATATGATGAGAACATACTCTTATCAGAGCAGACATGTCGAGTAGCTCCAGTGTCAATATACCACTCATTTGGTTTATCAACCATATTTGTTTCGAACACAACTGTTGACAACATCATCCCTAACACTTCATGGGATAGGGTATCTTCAGTAGTATTGACTTCCTTCTTTTATTTCCCCTTGAAACGACAATCCTTGGATTTGTGGCCTATTTTACCACAAATGAAGCACTTGCCTTTGAACTTCTTAGGATTGTCCTTCTTCTATTTATAGCCTTCTCCAGGAAACTTGCATTTCTTCTTGTTGACCTTTCCTTCCATAAGGTTGGCCTTAGGCTCGCAAGATGTCTTCCTATCTTCTTATCATGGCTCTTGTTATCTTCCTCGATCCTCAGGCGGACTATTAGATCTTCAAGTCCCATCTCCTTTCACTTATGCTTCAGGTAGTTCTTGAAGTCTTTCCATGATGAAGGTAGCTTCTCAATTATAGCAGCTACTTGGAATGACTCACTCAAAGACATCCTTTCTGCATGTATCTCATGCAGTATGATCTGCAATTCTTGAACTTGCTCCATGACAATCTTGTAATCTACCATCTTATAGTCAAGAAACCTGTCGACTATAAATTTCTTATGACCTGCATCCTTGGTCTTGTACTTCTTATCCAAGGATGCCCATAGCTCTTTTGCTATGCTTATACTACTGTACACATTGTACAGAGTATTCTCTAATCCATTAAGGATGTAGTTTTTGCATAGGAAGTCTGAATGCTTCCATGCATCCACAGTAGCGATAATTTACTTGTCATTCTTTCATTCCTTAGGACTGGTCGATCTTCGTTGAGAACTCTGACCAGATTTAGAGTTGTCAGATAGAACATCATCTTTTATTACCATCTCTTAAAATCAGTACCAGCAAACTTTTCTGGCTTCTCGACTTGAATAGGTATAGCCATTTTTGCCATCACTTGAGCAGCACTTCAGTACGAAAAAATTGTCTTAAGATTGTTGGTATGTATGAATGGCTACCTAATTAAAAAGACCGAGTATAGAGTTACACTCTATGTCTTTAAGACAATTTTGTCATGTAATGGTGCTTATGATTTATGACGATTGTCTTCCAGGATACAACGGTCTTCTTCTAGTGAAAGCAGCACTACAATTCATCAAAAATTTGAACCAGGAATGCTTTTCTCTCTTTGTATGTACTATAGCTATTTATTCAGAGTATGCAAATACCTAAGATACTTACTATGCACTATAGCTATACTATATTACTCAGAATATGCAAATGCTTAAAAGAAGGAAAGAAAAGGATTGACCTATTTATAGCCTTAAGATGTCTCTTGGAAGTAACTCCTCAAATGTGATCGGAGGGAGTTATCGATGAGTTTTTACAGTGAGATACACCTTTTCTCATGATATGCTGATTCGTATCGTGATCTCTAGATCATGCTGTTGCCCAGATATGGTGCCCAAGAGGGGGGGTGAATTGGGTATTTTAAAAATTAAAGCAATATATGTGCTATCAAGTTCAAAGATGAAGAGTGATAGTGCTCAAGTAATTGTGCAACGGAAGCAATGAAATAAAACAATAATTAAATAGCAAAAGAAGATAAAGAGTAAAGCAATGCAAACACACAAGAAGTATAGTGGTTCGGTGCACCTAGCACCTACATCCACTCTCCAAGCTCCACTTGAGAATTTCCACTATAATCTTTAGATTACAGCCGACTTGTTTTACCAGGCTCACAAGTCAAAACCTTACACACTTGTTTTGGCTTCGGGCTTACAAGTAACCCTAGTTGGTTTTATCAATTGGCTCACCAACAAACCTCACACACTTGTTTTGGCTTCGGGCTTACAAGCAACCCTAGTTGGTTTTATCAATTGGCTCACCAACAAACCTCACACTAGTTTCAAATTCCCTTGAAACTAGCCTAAGACAAAAAGAATATGAATACAATGAATAAAACAAGACAAACTCCTTTTGAGCAAAAAGTAATTCGATGTAGCTCTTGATGGAGACTCTTCAAGCCTTTCTCTTGGAATCTTTGGACCTCACTAAATGCCAAATACTTGAAAGTTGGATTCCTCAAAGATGGAAAGCTTTTGGCTAAGGAATCTCTTGGTTTTCTCACTCTTTTTGGCTTGGAATTGATTGAAGGCTTGTACTTTTTTTCTAATCCTTTTCACTTTGTCTCCTTGTCTTTTTTGAAGTTTGGTGGAGGTTAAATATCTCATTCAAGCTGAAACAACTCCACAAGACCGTTAGAATAAAAAATATGGCCATTTATGGCCGTTAGAAATCAAATCAAAAGTTCAGAAAAACTAGCCGTTATGCCATGAGTCGACCTCATGAGTCGACCTCTGGATCAAGTGTCGACCTCATGAGTCGACCTCCAGTTTATCTTAGGCAAAATTCCAGAAAATCATAGTTCTGCCCAGTTTGATTTCTCAGGCAATGAGTCGACCTCTGGTGTCGACCTTTGGACAGGTGTTGACCTCAGGTGTCGACCTCTGAAGCATGCCACTAAAATTTTGCCGTGCCGGCCTTGCTGAACTTTTCTTCTCTTCATGAGTCGACCTCTGGTGGTCGACCTTTGACAAGGTGTCGACCTCTGGTGGTCGACCTCTGAACTGAAATTTTCTGAAACTCTAGAGAGGTGCGTGCCATGCTTGAGTTTCTCTAAGCCTTTGTTTCTTTTGTCAATTACTTCTTAATAAGAAGGTCCAATATGAGAAATTTGATCTTGTTCAAGGTAGAAGAGCTCTTTTCCAAAATCAGGCAAGCTTGGTTTCATCATTGCACTCTTAGTACTCTTTTTGAATAACCTAAGTCCTGAAACTTTATCTTGAGATGAAACATGTTGCCGCTCTCGTCGCCGCGCCCGTGCCACGGATCAGCCGATCCTTCCTGACCGCCTGGCGAGGGAGCCTCCCTTCCTACGGAGAACCTGCAACAAAGGGGTTAGAAGACCCCGGCCGGGGATCCCGGCGAGGGGGCTCCGACGGTCAAGTCAGTAGACGACGAGAAGGAACAGACTCTCCCACCCGGGCCCTCGAAAGGGTCCCAGATTCAGAGAGTTAATTGGTGAAGGAAATGCTCTGGGGACCGGAATCTCGGCTGGGCCTGCTTGTCGAACTCACGCCTAGTGTTCCCCTCTCGGGATCTCTGGTTTTTCTCTCGGTGCAAGGCCTTGTGCCCGTGCTTCCTCCTTGTCCCCAGGCTAGTTTGGCTTACCTTGTCGTCCCCAGATTCTTCCTTCTTTATCCCCTTCCGTCGCGCGCTTGTCTTTTTCTGCCTCGGGAACCCTCCTCCCCCGTCCTCTTCTCTTTTCCCTTTTTGGTGAAGGGTGCCAGGCGGCTTTCCGACCTCGTCCGCCGGGCCCAGCAGGGAAAAGGCAAAGACAGAAGAGAAAAAGGGGGAGGGCAGCGCTGGCAGAGAGGCTGGTCGTCAGGCCTCGGGCTTCGTGAGAACGCTCTCTTTCCCGAGCGTGGGCGCCATCCGTTTATGGGACCTGTTCCATCAGGATCGGGTCTCTCGGCTGCGGGACCTGTCGGGCCGATGCAAGTGACGTTCCGCGTGCCGCCGCCCTCCGTACGGGACACCGTCTGGGGTCGGTACGGCCCGAGGGATGGCCTCGGGACCTGTCTCCTTCCCCGGGGGCCTCTCCGTACGAGCGGTCTGACCTCGACTGAGTTGGACCCGTCTCCGGGGGCCAACTGACGAGGGGCGAAGGATCTGCCGACCTCGGCTTAGGTGGACCCCTCCTGGGTGGACACCTGGAGAGGTGGCAGGAGGTCGCCTGGCTTCGGCCGAGGTGGACCCGTCTCCGGGTAGCCACCTGGCGAAGGGCGAAGGATCAGCCGACCTCGGCTTAGGTGGACCCCTCCTGGGTGGACACCTGGAGAGGTGGCAGGAGGTTGCCCGGCTTCAGCCGAGGTGGGCCCGTCTCCGGGTGGCCACCTGGCGCAGGGCGAAAGATCTGCCGACCTCGGCTTCGGCGGACCCCTCCTGGTGGACACCTGGCGAGGCGGCAGGGGGCCGCTCGACCTCGGCCGACCTCACTCGGGCGGACCCCTCCGGGCCCGGGCGCCAATGAGGTGGTAGAGGAACTCCGGGCCGAGCTCGACCTCGACGAGGGCGGTTTGCTTCAGACAGTCGTCGGGTGGTGCGGTACGCCGATCCTAGCTTTGTCGACATGGCGCTGACTCCGGCGGGGAAACTTACACGTGGCTTGCTCTCATTCGGCGATACCTGAGCCTGGCCACGTCACTGTCACGGCTGTAATAGTTGCCCCCCAGCCCGCCATTCCGTCGGGGAACCGTAGAACGGAACGTCGGGATTAAATGCGGACATGACGTGGGGAGGCGAAGATCTTGCATCATAATTGCCACGATCCTCGCTCGTCGTGGCTCGATGCGGCTGAAGACCTATGGGGAGCCGCCATGTATCGTCCACTTGCCCGTAATCAATGTGTCGCTTCGGGGCAGAGGCCGTTACTCTGCTAACGAGGCGTCGGTGTCGGGCGTGCGCCCACGTGGCGACCATCCAGTGGTCGGAGGCGGAATGATGGGTACGGCTGCCGTTGGCTGAGTTTGAAAGGGAGGGGACTTTCCAGAACGAGGCCTTTTCCCTTGCTTCGTGGGCGGTTTGCTGCATGCTAACAACTTCTGCTGCTCGCGCTCGTCTGTGCATTTTCGGTGAGTGCCTTCTTCTCCTTCTCTAGCCCTCCTCCTTCCTTCTCACTTCTTTTCCGATTTTTCTGTTCTTTTCTTTTCCATGGCGCGCCGTCGCCATGTCTCTTCCAACCCGACGAGGCCGGTCCATCCCGGCCGAGGACTCCATCTTCTTCTTCCTCCTCAGGTGAGGAGGTGATTCCGGAGGAGGTCCGCCGGCGTTTGCAACCCGGGGGGATCACCATCGGCATCCCCAGGGGGATCCGGCCCCCTCCGGTTGCACCTGCCGTGCCCCTCCGTTCCCTTCCTGCCTTGCCTTCTCTTCCTGCTCCGCCATCTTTTCCCGCCGGTCCCTCCGGTCATGTTTCTACCATGACCGAAGGCGACCTTTCTCTGCTCCGGGATGCCTATGGCATCCCGGGGTCTATCCGTCTCTTTGCTCCGCGATCTGGGGAGCGCGTCACCATGAGTGGCCCCGGCCGCATTGCTTTCTACGAAGACTTCCTCCTCGGGGGTCTTCGTTTTCCTCTGCACCCTTTCTTTCTTTCCTTCCTCAGCCACTTCCGGCTTGTCCCGGCCCAGCTGGCTCCTAATGCCATCCGGGTCATCTTCGCCTTTATTGTCTTCTGCCACTTTCACGGGTTCGTTGCCCGTTTTTCTCTCTTCAGGGCCCTGTTCACCCTGAAGAAGTGCTCCACCGATGACGGCTGGTGGTACATCTCGCCCCGGCCTAGGTGTCTCCGGTTCGACCTCCCTTCCTCGATCAAGGGATGGAAGAGCCAGTTTTTCTTCGCCTCGATCGACGACGTCGATTGGGCCTGGAGCGAACCGGACCGGTCGCCGAACCGGAATTCCCGAGTGGAGTCTGCGGACCAGGAGTCCTACACCCAGCTCCTGAGTGACGAGGTCCCGGCGCTCGAGGTTCTGCTCTCTGAGCAGAATCTTTTCGAGGCCGGCATCAGTCCCATCCATGAGACTGGTGAGATTTGGCCCTGCATTGATTTCTGCCTTCCCATCTTTCTTTAAGATCGAGCTGTCTGACCCTCTGTCTTTTTCATTTTGCAGGGATGAAGTTTTCTTTGGAGAACCTCCTGGAGGGGGCGGCCCAGCGGGACGTCGAGGAGGTGGATGAGCCCGCAGCGAAGAGGGCTCGTACAGAGACGAGCCGGGAGGTCGTGGCGGCGACCGTGCCCGACCCGGCTGTTGCCATTTCCCCGCCCAGGCCACCTCAGGGCGGGGTTCCTGGTACTTCGGCCACGCGACCTGGCGGCGCCGCAGGGAGAGCTCCAGCGCCCGCCGCTCCGCCTGTCTCCGGGCCTGTCATCGCCGCCAGCCTGACAGCGCCGTCTGTGGCGACCGCCGGCCCGTCGGTTGTGGCTCCGGCTGAGGGGGCAGCTGCCGCAGGGGCCGGCCCGAAGGGTCCGGCACCGGTGATCTCCCACCGGGACTCGGTCATCCTCGACAGGGGACTGGCGGAGAAGATGATGGAGTACGCCTCCACCGCCCGGGACCGCCGAGCTCAGGGCGGCCGAGACTATGCGGACGCTCTGCTCGGTATCCTTCCTCAGCTTTTCACGGTAAGTGCGAGCTTCCTCTTCTTCCTTGTTTCAACCTCGAGGCCTTCTGCCTCCGCCCTGACGTGCGTCGTTTTTGCCACTGCAGATCAGGAACGACGTCCTCTTACTGAGGAATTACCTTGTAGGGAACGCTAAGAGGGACTCCGATCGGGAGCTGAAGCTCGGCAAGCTCGCGGCCGACGTGAAGGATCTGATGGAGAAGGGGGCCGAGCTGCGAGCCGAGAAGCAAGCCCTCCAGTCCGACCTGATGCGTTCGGAGGAGCGGAACAAGGAGTTGGAGGCCTCCTTGTCGGAGGAGCGGACCTCCAACCAGCGCCGAACCGAGGAGGAGGCGGCGGAGAAGGCCCGCCTGCAGGCCCACTCCCAATGGCTGGAGCGCCAGCTGGAGGAGGCCCGACGAGAGGTGGCCGCGGCGAAGGACCGGAGCGCCTACGTCAACGGGCTCCTGGAGGCGGCCAAGCGAGAAGCGCAAGAGGCTGTCCCCAAGTTCCGGGCTTCCGACGAGTTCACGTCGGAGGTCCGGGAGGCCGTCGTGGACTCCTTCCTGAAGGGGTTCTGGATGTGCCGGGAGAAGGTGGGGGCCTTCTTCCCCCAGCTGGACCTGAGCGGGGTCGTCGTCGGCGGCAGGAAGCCAGGGGGCGAGAGCAGGGCTCCCGGCGCGGCCAAAGCGACACCTGCGGCGCCGTCGACCAGCGATGCCGCGGCCCCGGAACAGCCCCAGGAGCCGGCCACTGCAGAAGTTGAAGAAGAAGCAGCGCCCGCGCCTCCGGCAGACGGCTCCGAACCCGCACCCCAGTGACCCGGCACTGTCTTTTTGGTTCATCCCTGTAGTTTTTATTTTTTTTGGGGAGTCCCGGCCTGTCGGGGCTCCCAGCTTGTAGCGACCAATTATATCAATGAAGATCTGATTTTTATCGAAACCTCGGTTGTTGCTTCGTCTCACCTTTCTCTTCTTTTCTTTCTGAGATGTCGGTCTGGAACACCTGAAGTAACTGCAGGCCCGATCCTTCCATTGCTCAAATCGAAGGATGGGGCCCGTTGAGTCACGTTGCAGCAAGGCAAACCTTAAGCAGGTCCGATTTTGGGTTGCCTTCATGCCTGGGCGAACAACACGGTTTCCGCACCGTCTTCCAGGCCGAAACCCGGGATCTCCAGACTAAGCTTGGTGCCGCAGGCTTTCTCAAACCTCGCACGGCTCGCTGAGCTGTACTCCGGGCTTGCGCGAGTGAACTGGGAACGGTGCCACCTTCCGGGCCGAGGCCCAGGATCTTCTGGGCTGGGCTCGATGCCGCGGGCTTTCTCAAGCCTTGCGCGGCCCGCTGAGCTGTGCTCCGGGCTTGCGTGGGCGAACTGGGTTCGGCGCCACCTTCCAGGCCGAGGCCCAGGATCTTCCGGACTGAGCTCGATGCCGCAGGCTTTCTCAAGCCTTGCACGGCCTGCTGAGCTGTGCTCCGGGCTTGCGTGGGCGAACTGGGTTCGGCGCCACCTTCCAGGCCGAGGCCCAGGATCTTCCGGACTGAGCTCGATGCCGCAGGCTTTCTCAAGCCTTGCGCGGCCTGCTGAGATGTGCTCCGGGCTTGCATGGGCGAACTGGGTTCGGTGCCACCTTCCAGGCCGAGGCCCAGGATCTTCCGGACTGAGCTCGATGCCGCAGGCTTTCTCAAGCCTTGCGCGGCCTGCTGAGCTGTGCTCCAAGCTTGCGTGGGCGAACTGGGTTCGGCGCCACCTTCCAGGCCGAGGCCCAGGATCTTCCGGACTGAGCTCGATGCCGCAGGCTTTCTCAAGCCTTGCGCGGCCTGCTGAGCTGTGCTCCGGGCTTGCGTGGGCGAACTGAGTTCGGCGCCACCTTCCAGGTCGAGGCCCAGGATCTTCCGGACTGAGCTCGATGTCGCAGGCTTTCTCAAGCCTTGCGCGGCCTGCTGAGCTGTGCTCCGGGCTTGCGTGGGCGAACTAGGTTCGGCGCCACCTTCCAGGCCGAGGCCCAGGATCTTCCGGACTGAGCTCGATGCCGCAGGCTTTCTCAAGCCTTGCGCGGCCTGCTGAGCTGTGCTCCGGGCTTGCGTGGGCGAACTGGGTTCGGTGCCACCTTCCAGGCCGAGGCCCAGGATCTTCCGGACTGAGCTTGATGCCGCAGGCTTTCTCAAGCCTTGCGCGGCCTGCTGAGCTGTGCTCCGGGCTTGCATGGGCGAACTGGGTTCGGCGCCACCTTCCAGGCCGAGGCCCAGGATCTTCCGGACTGAGCTCGATGCCGCAGGCCTTCTTGTTGAAGTTAGAGGGGAGTGT
Source organism: Areca catechu (assembly GCA_021397845.1). Taxonomy (NCBI): domain Eukaryota; kingdom Viridiplantae; phylum Streptophyta; class Magnoliopsida; order Arecales; family Arecaceae; genus Areca; species Areca catechu. Next base: position 156,498,598 of record CM038050.1, on the reverse strand, counting down.
TTGAAGTGGGGGAGCTTTGTTACAGAAACTGGGAGCCTTACATCACTGGTAGTACATTCTCAGGTTCGAGGAGTTCCATGTCCGGGGGAACCTGGCACCTCCCAATTCTTCCAAGTAATATGCCCCATGAGGGAGGGCTTCTGCTACCCGATATGGGCCTTCCCAGTTGGGTGAAAGCTTGCCGCATTCCCGTGGCTGGGAGGCTTCTGCGCGTCGGAGGACCAGGTCCCCGGGACGAAAAACTTTCGGCCGCACTCGGGAGTTGTAATATCTGGCTACTCGTTGCCGGTATGCCGCCATTCGGATCCGGGCCTTGTCCCTCGTCTCCTCGAGAAGGTCTAGGTTGAGCATCATCCTGGCCGGGTTTTCTGTCTCGTCGTATTGCTCCACGCGCAGCGTGGGTAGGCTGAGCTCGATCGGGATGACCGCCTCGGCTCCGAAGACGAGGTTGAATGGAGTTTCGTCGGTTACCATCCTTGGGGTGGTGTGGTATGCCCAAAGGATGCTGGGAAGCTCGTCGACCCACCTGCCCTTGGCTTGGTCCAGCCACGTGCGGAGGCCCTGAAGAATGGTCCTGTTCGTGACTTCGGCTTCCCCGTTGGTCTGAGGGTGCGCCACCGAGGTGAAGCGATGCTTGATGCCGAGGTCGCTGCAGAAATCTTCGAACTCCCGACAGTTGAACTGGCGTCCGTTGTCGGTGACCACGGTGTGGGGGAGGCCGAAGCGGCAGACGATGGACTTCTATAAGAACTTGGCGACGTTTGCCTCGGTGATTCTTGCCAAGGGCTCGGCCTCGACCCACTTTGTGAAGTAGTCGATAGCCACTATCAAAAACTTCCGCTGGCCAGACGCCAGCGGGAATGGGCCTAAGAGGTCCATCCCCCACTGGGCGAACGGCCAGGGGGCTGAGAGCTGAGAGATCGGGTTGGAGGGTTGCCGCTGCACCGTGGCGTGACGCTGGCACCGGTCGCACTTCTTCACGAAGTCGGCGGCGTCTTCCTTCATTGTCTCCCAGAAGTAGCCTTGACGGAGGGCCTTGTACGCCAATGCCCTGCCCCCCATGTGGTTCCCGCAGATGCCCTTGTGAATCTCCTGGAGCACAAGCTTGGCTTCTACGGGTCCTACGCACTTGAGGAGGGGGTAGGAGTAGGATCTTCGATACAATTGCCCGTCCATCAGGACAAATCGCACGGCTTTTTTCCTGATGAGGCGAGCCGCCTGTCGGTCCTCCGGCAGGGTGCCGCCGACGATGTACGCAGCGTACTTGTCCATCCAGCTGGGCTCCTGGCTGACCTGATGGACCTCCACCGGTGCTTCGAGGCTTGGGACCTCAAGGCGCTCCACATGAGCGCGCCCCAGCATCGCGTCCGGCAGGGTCGCCAACCGGGAGAGGGCATCCGCGCGGGCGTTCTCCCCGCGGGGGATATGGAAAATGTTGAAGCGCCGGAACTTGGACGCGCCCGCTTTGACGAGCTCCAAATACTTCGCCATCTGGGGGTCGTGTGCGACGTACTCCCCGGACACCTGCCCCGCCACGAGCTGGGAGTCGGTGAAAGCTCTGAGGTTGGTCACGCCCAGCTCGCGGGAGACCCTCAGTCCGGCGAGAAGCGCCTCGTACTCCGCCTGGTTATTTATCGCGGGGAATTGGAAATGGAGTGCGCACTCCGCGACGACCCCGTCGCCGTTGGCAAGGATGAGCCCAGCTCCGCTTCCGCCGGAGTTTGAGGCTCCGTCTACATGGAGGATCCAGGGGTCCTCTCCGGGCTCGTCGGTGCCGACCTCCATCGGCCGGGCCGGGGGGCCCTTCTCGGGCTCCTTGCCCAAGCCTGCGCACTCGACCAAGAAATCGGCCAGCACCTGCGCCTTCATGGCCGACCTCGGTCGGTATGTAATGTCGAACTCGCTGAGTTTCAGTGCCCACTTGGCCAATCGTCCCGAGGTATCGGGTCGGCTGAGCACCGCTTTCAGCGGTTGATCCGTCAAGACGGCGATGGGATGCGCTTGGAAATAGGGCCTGAGACGCTGGGCAGACACTATTAGTGCAAAAACGAGTTTCTCGGGCCAGGAATACCTGAGCTCCGCGTCCCGGAGAAGTTTGCTGGTATAGTACACCGGCCGCTGGAGCCCCTGGTCATCGGTTCGGACCAAGACAGAGCTGACGGCCTCCGGGGTAACCACCAAGTAGAGGGTAAGCTCCTCCCCCTCCTCGGGTCTGGACAGTAAAGGTGGCGATGCGAGCGTCTTCTTCAGCTCCTCGAAGGCCTGCTGGCACTCCTCGGTCTAAGCAAAGCCATTCATCTTTCTCAGCACCTTGAAGAAGGGACGGCAACGGTCCGCCGACCTGGAAATAAAATGGCTAAGGGCCGTAACCCGGCCGGTCAGTTGCTGCACTTGCTTCTTGGAGGCTGGCTGCTCCATGTCCAGGATGGCCTGGACCTTCTCCGGGTTGGCCTCGATTCCTCTTTGGGTCACCATAAACCCTAGGAACTTCCCGGCGGAGACGCCGAAGGCGCACTTCACCGGGTTCAGCTTCATCTGATGGCGCCGGAGGTTGCCGAACGTCTCCGTCAAGTCAGCCACGTGGTCCGAATCAAGTTTGCTCATTACCAGCATGTCGTCCACGTACACCTGCATGTTGCGGCCTATCTGGTCTTTGAAGATTTTACTGACCAGACGTTGATACGTCGCCCCCGCATTCTTGAGGCCGAAGGGCATCATCCTATAACAGAAAGTCCCGTGGTCAGTAATGAAGGCGGTGTGCTCTTCGTCCTCCGGGTTCATCCGGATCTGGTTATATCCGGAGAAGGCGTCCATGAATGACAGGAGGCGATGCCCCGAGATGGTGTCGACCAGCTGGTCGATCTTCGGTAGAGGGAAGCTGTCCTTCGGGCAAGCTCGATTGAGGTCGGTGTAGTCCACACAGATCCTCCACTTACCACTACTCTTTTTTACCATGACCACGTTTGCTAACCAGCTGGGGTATTGGACTTCTCGGACAAAACCGGCGGCGAGGAGCTTTTCTACCTCCTCGTTGATTGCCTTCTGTCTCTCCATGGCGAAGCTTCTCTTCTTCTGGCGGACCGGGCGGCAACCTGGGTCCACGTTCAGGCTGTGCATGATGATCTCGGGCGGGATGCCCGGCATGTCGGCCGCCGACCAGGCGAACACGTCAGCGTTGGCACGGAGGAACTCCAGCAGGCGGGTTCGCTCTTCCTCGGGGAGCTGGGCCCCGACTTGCACCGTCTTCAGGGGGTCCGAACCGAGGGGAAAAGTTAGCAGGCGCTCTACGGGCCCTCCCCTGGGTTCCTTCTCTCTCAGATCGAGATCCTCGATATCGTGGGCGAGCTCTGCGCTCCTGGTGCCTGGGACTGTCTGGAGGCAGAGCGGGATCGGCTGGAAGGTGGCACCGATCGGTCTCGGCGGGAGGTCTGGCCCCGGCGTCGCTTGCTGCGATGCGCCGTTTCGGCCCCATCGGCCGGGGATCGACTCTCGTGATCCTCCGAACCGGAATAGTTTCTCTTTGCGGGAGCTTGGTGGCTCCCCCGGGGGTCGGAGATGGCCCTCGGGTGGGACGGCCTGCCCTGGATTGAGCGCAGGCTCCCACGCTGCCCCGCGGCTCGGGCCGCGGGGGTCCCTGGCTGCGGCTGAGTGGCTAGGGACCGTTGCTGATGCTGAAGCTGTCGGACCGCTGAGGTCAAGGTCTGCAGCTGCTGGACGATGGCCGCAAGGGACCCGTCCGCGCGGGCAGGCTGCTATGGAAGAGGAGGGGGAGCTGGAAGCTCCTGTTCGGGGGTATGGCCCCCTGGAGGGGAGTGGGCTTCTCCCACACGGCTGGTGGACGCCTCGCGACCACGAGTGACCACCATTGCTGGAGAGCGTGACACCTGCAGAAAGCTGGTTCCTACTAGGGGTTAGTGTCCTGCCCCCCTTCCTGGCACGCCAATCTGTTGCCGCTCTCGTCGCCGCGCCCGTGCCACGGATCAGCCGATCCTTCCTGACCGCCTGGCGAGGGAGCCTCCCTTCCTGCGGAGAACCTGCAACAAAGGGGTTAGAAGACCCCGGCCGGGGATCCCGGCGAGGGGGCTCCGACGGTCAAGTCAGTAGACGACGAGAAGGAACAGACTCTCCCACCCGGGCCCTCGAAAGGGTCCCAGATTCAGAGAGTTAATTGGTGAAGGAAATGCTCTGGGGACCGGAATCTCGGCTGGGCCTGCTTGTCGAACTCACGCCCAGTGTTCCCCTCTCGGGATCTCTGGTTTTTCTCTCGGTGCAAGGCCTTGTGCCCGTGCTTCCTCCTTGTCCCCAGGCTAGTTTGGCTTACCTTGTCGTCCCCAGATTCTTCCTTCTTTATCCCCTTCCGTCGCGCGCTTGTCTTTTTCTGCCTCGGGAACCCTCCTCCCCCGTCCTCTTCTCTTTTCCCTTTTTGGTGAAGGGTGCCAGGCAGCTTTCCGACCTCGTCCGCCGGGCCCAGCAGGGAAAAGGCAAAGACAGAAGAGAAAAAGGGGGAGGGCGGCGCTGGCAGAGCGGCTGGTCGTCAGGCCTCGGGCTTCGTGAGAACGCTCTCTTTCCCGAGCGTGGGTGCCATCCGTTTATGGGGCCTGTTCTGTCAGGATCGGGTCTCTCGGCTGCGGGACCTGTTGGGCCGATGCAAGTGACGTTCCGCGTGCCGCCGCCCTCCGTACGGGATGCCGTATGGGGTTGGTACGGCCCGAGGGATGGCCTCGGGACCTGTCTCCTTTCCCGGGGGCCTCTCCGTACGAGCGGTCTGACCTCGGCTGAGTTGGACCCGTCTCCGGGGGCCAACTGGCGAGGGGCGAAGGATCTGCGACCTCGGCTTAGGTGGACCCCTCCTGGGTGGACACCTGGAGAGGTGGCAGGAGGTCGCCTGGCTTCGGCCGAGGTGGACCCGTCTCCGGGTAGCCACCTGGTGAAGGGCGAAGGATCAGCCGACCTCGGCTTAGGTGGACCACTCCTGGGTGGACACCTGGAGAGGTGGCAGGAGGTCGCCCGGCTTCGGCCGAGGTGGGCCCGTCTCCGGGTGGCCACCTGGCGCAGGGCGAAAGATCTGCCGACCTCGGCTTCGGCGGACCCCTCCTGGTGGACACCTGGCGAGGCGGCAGGGGGCCGCCCGACCTCGACCGACCTCACTCGGGCGGACCCCTCCGGGCCCGGGCGCCAATGAGGTGGTAGAGGAACTCCGGGCCGAGCTCGACCTCGGCGAGGGCGGTTTGCTTCAGACAGTCGTCGGGTGGTGCGGTACGCCGATCCTAGCTTTGTCGACGTGGCGCTGACTCCGGCGGGAAAACTTACACGTGGCTTGCTCTCATTCGGCGATACCTGAGCCTGGCCACGTCACTGTCATGGCTGTAACAAAACATTAGTCCAAACATATACTCAACCTTTTGTTAATCATCAAAACTAAGGAGCCAAAGCCAACAATCTCCCCCTTTTTGGTGATGACAAAACCTTGAGTATATATGCAATTAAGTCCAAAAGCAAAATATAGCAATAATAAAAATTTTCAAAGAATCCTTATACGCATGAGTATACCATAAAAATTTTACTTTTCATCTACCTTTTTTTTTTTTTTTTTTGTGAAAACATTCTCACGAGTCAAAATGATTTTACTTTTTATTTAATTCTTCTTTTTCTTTTTTTTTTTTTTTTGTGAAAACATTCTCATGAGTCAAAAAATTAAGAAACATACAATCTTTACTCATAAGAATCATATATACTTTACTATACTCTACTCCCCCTTTTTGTCAAGAATCAAAAAGTCCAATTTTTTGTAGTGAAAGATATATTAAGGAAACTTATGTTCCATTACAATGAAGTATTTAGTTGCATAAAATACATGCTCCCCCTCAATTTGTGCATTCAATATAAAAGCATTCTAACTTGAGGGTTTAAAAAGATAAATGCTAAGAGCTGGTATCAGACAGTAAAATATCACAATGTAGATGAGTATATAAATGTATTCAGTTACAAAATTGCTTACATAGTAAGCACAAAACACTGATACATCAGATCATACAAAGTATAACAAGTAAATCTATGAGGCTACTCCTCATCAGAAGGTATATCAAAAGAGATAGGAGCCGAGATCCTAGATGAGGATTTTGGAGTCCTATGAGTGAGACTCCGAGTCCTCAGAGAGGGACCAGACCTAGGGGTAGTCCTACGAGATCTATAGGTCCGAGGAAAAGGCTCCACAGATGTCCTGACAGAAGCAGTAGTAGAAGGAGTAAATGGATCAGTATGCTGAGTAGACTGAGCCGGAGTGTGCCTGCTGACTAGCTCATAAGCAGTGGGATCATCAATATCTGTCTCTGTATGCTCATCTCTATCATCCGGAATCCCTGTAATAGTCTCAAAAAGTGACTCAGTAAACTCAGTATCTACTGGCACATCTGTAGCTGGAGGATCTGTACTGGGAAGATCAGTAGAAGGAGGATCAGTAGAAGGGGGAATCTCTGGAATCGGATCTGCAGGTGGAACATCAGAGCTACCTGCTCCAGGCTGATCTCCATCACTGTCACTGTATCCACTGGAGCCATCATCATCATCATCAGAATGTGGAGGAGATACTGTCGGATCTACAGTCCCTGGTGGTAGTGCTAATCTCAGTAGGCTGAGGATCTGTCAGAATCCTGCATCTACACTAGCTGAGAGAGCTCCAATGCGCATATCTGTGTATATCCGCAGATCATGTAGCTCATGTCGTACACCAGTAATCTCTGTCCAAACCTCTGAAATATGTTCAGTCACTCTCTGCTCAAAGTCCGATATCCTCCCTGTAGTCCTCCGTGGTGTAGCAGTAGAGTAGGTGCTGGAGCTGATGAGGGTGGTGGCGTGAATGGCTCAGGCTCCGCAGTCTCTGACTCTGGTGCTGGACGAGGAGGTGTACCATGATCAGTAGGCTCTGAAGGCCCTGCCTCAGCTGCTCGGATCTCATCCTCCTCATCTGGCTCCTGGCCAGACTCTCGTCGCACCCAACGGTCACCAATCAGTCGAAATCCCATCCTATGCAGGGATTTCTCTCCATATGTATCAGTATGCTGCAGCTGACTGAAGGGTATACCATCAAATGAAACACCATGCTCCCTGAATAGCTATGTCAGCCCCATACCATATGGCTGAACTAGTCTCCTGTGAGATGCTGCCTCACCCATCTGCTGAAGCATGATCCTGGGAAGATTGATGGGAGTCCACTGTCTCAGGGACACCATCAACACCAACTCACGCTCAGTGATAAAGTCGAATCTCCCGCTCTTCGGAATCAAGATACGGGCGATGATATGATGCAGCACTCTCATCTCCAGTGAAAGCTGGTTGCGGCTACTATGGAAATGCCGCTAACATCCTCACGCTCTAGAATACATCTGAAGGCATGCTCTCTGTCGCTGATCGAAGTGGCAGCAGTGCCATGAAGTGGAATCCTCCAAACGCGACTGATGACCTCCGGTGTCACTGGAATCTCGATCCCACGTACAGTAGCTGACCATCCAATGCCATCAGTGGCCATGGATCCATAGAACTCCCTGATGAGGTCTGGGTAGAATCTCTCAGTCATCGTGCAGAAGTGAACCAGACCTGCATCTATCAGCACATCTCCTATAAAAAAGTGATGCTGATCCTAGAAAGGTATATCCACACGCCTCCCACTCGCAATGCTCTTCCGTACTAAGCTGGCTGGCACTGGTGCAGGTGGCTCTGGGGTCGGCTCACGCTTATGTCTGACCTTTCTTCGTCGCTCAGTGTTATCTTGGCCTTGTTCCAATCTCCTTTTCCTTACTGCCAAGTGCTTTCTTGGACCCATATGGAAGGAAGAGGGGTAAATTAGGGAGAAGTACGATAAAGCAAGGCTAAGAGGAAAGGAACTAAGAGAAGAGAGGGGAAGAGAGGTTCACGGTTTGAGAAAAAGATGAAATGGTGAAATGGTGAGATAGGGTTTGTGAAAATGGAGAAAATCGAGAGTAAATAGAGAAAATATAAGAAACGGAGGAAGGAAATAAGTGATTTCAATTGAAAAACAACCGAGATTTGAGGGTAGATAGATGCAAAAGCTTTCGGTTGTCCAAAACCAAGAACACGGTCAAAAAATGGTTTGGTTCTAAAGAAAACAAGAGGAGAGGAGAGGATTACCCAAAAAGATGAAGGAGAAGGTTGGAAATCCACTGTTTAAAGGTTTAGGGAAGTTGGAGGGGGACCACACAAAGGAGAAATGGAAAGAAATGGAGAAAATGTGGCTTGCGGACGGGTTTTAAAAAAGAAGATTTCCGTTCAAGTGTCGACCTCTAAAAATTTTCAGGGGTCGACCTCAAGTGTCGACCTCCAAAAACCTTAAGGGTCGACCTCAAGTGTCGACCTCCGAAAATTAAAGTGTCGACCTCCAACAATAAATTACCCAAAATAAAATTCTGTAAAATTTAAAAAATTTGATAAAATTTAGAAAAATAACCTTTAAACATATTTGAGAATTTATAAATCATTTTTGAGAAATTTTTGATGAAAATTGAAGAGTTTCAAGCAAAAGGATCAATGACTCCCAGTTCTCTTCTAATCATACAAAATCTATCGTCATTCAATGGTTTTGTGAATATATCAGCCAATTGATAATCAGTACAAATAAATTCTAACAACACATTAGAGTTTTGAACGTGATCTCTTATGAAGTGATGTCTTATTTCAATATGTTTGCTTCTTGAATGTTGTACAGGATTTTTCGTTAAATTGATTGCACTATTATTATCACATCTTATGGGTGTCTTAGTTAGTTTAATGCCAAAGTCCTCGAGTTGTTTGATCCATAGAATCTGAGCACAACAGCTTCCAGCTGCTATATATTCGGCTTCCGCCGTAGATAGAGCAACCGAATTCTGTTTCTTACTGCTCCATGAAATCAAATTAACTCCTAGGAATTGACAAGTTCCACTAGTACTTTTAAGATCAAGTTTACACCCAGCAAAATCAGCATCAGAATATGCAATTAATTCATATGATGACTCTCTAGAGTACCAAAGACCAATTTCGATTGACCTAGATAAGTATCTAAATATACGTTTTACAGCTAAGAGATGTGATTCTTTAGGAGCAGACTGAAAACGTGCACACATACAAACACTAAACATTATATCTGGTCTACTGGCAGTTAGATATAGCAGTGAACCAATCATGCCTCTATATAATTTTGGTCTACTGATTTACCACATTCATCTTTGTCTAATTTACATGAAGAGCTCATAGGGGTACCTATTGGTTTGGTAGTCTCCATCCCAAACTTTTTCAATATTTCTCTTGTGTACTTGGCTTGGTTGATGGAGATCCCCTCTTTGGTTTGCTTAATTTGGAGTCCGAGGAAGAAGTTGAGTTCTCCCATCATGCTCATCTCGAACTCACTCTGCATTAACTATGCAAATTCTTGACAAAGACATTCGTTAGTAGCACCAAAAATAATATCATCTACATAGATTTGTACTACTAAGATATCATCATTTTTCTTTTTCAAAAACAATGTATTATCTACATTACCTCTAGAAAAATCATTCTTCATCAAAAATGAACTTAATCTATCATACCAAGCTCTAGGAGCTTGCTTTAAACCATACAATGCTTTATGCAATTTAAAAACATGGTTAGGAAATTCATGATTTTCAAAACCAGGAGGTTGTTCAACATAAACTTCCTCTTCAATAAATCCATTTAAAAAAGCACTCTTAACATCCATTTGAAATAACTTGAAATCCATAAAACAAGCAAAATCAAGTAAAAGTCTAATTGCTTCTAGCCTAGCAACAGGAGCAAAGGTTTCATCAAAGTCGATCCCTTCTTCCTGGTTGTAGCCTTTAGCAACAAGTCTAGCTTTGTTTCTAGTTACAATACCATGTTCATCAAGTTTATTTCTAAAAATCCATTTTGTGCCAATTACAGAAACATTAAGGGGTCTTTCAGTTAAAGTCCAAACGTTATTTCTTTTAAATTGATTTAGTTCATCTTGCATAGCATTAATCCAGTTACAATCTTTTTCAGCTTCTTCAATTGACTTAGGCTCTATCTGAGATACAAAAGCTAAATAATCACAAACATTTCTAATAGAAGAGCGTGTACTTACTCTCTTTGACGGATCACCAATTATTATCTCTTTGGGGTGTCCGTGTGCATACCTCCACTCTTTAGGTAAAGGTTTTGGTGAAGTTGCATTGATCTCTTGAGTTTGATCTTCATTTTCTTGATCATCATCTCCTTTGGGCTCATCTTCATTGATTGTCAAATGTTCAAGCTTCTTTGTACCTGTTTCATCATCAATAGAATCTTCTTTTCTAGAATATTTTTCGTTAGATTCATCAAACACTACGTGAATTGATTCTTCAACCAGAAGAGTTCTTCTGTTGAAGACCCTGTATGCCTTGCTAGAAGTAAAGTATCGTAAGAAGATACCCTCATCTGACTTTGTTGCCCAGATATGGTGCCCAAGAGGGGGGGTGAATTGGGTATTTTAAAAATTAAAGCAATATATGTGCTATCAAGTTCTAAGGTGAAGAGTGATAGTGCTCAAGTAATTGTGCAACGGAAGCAATGAAATAAAACAACAATTAAAGAGCAAAAGAAGATAAAAAGCAAAGCAATGCAAACACACAAGAAGTATAGTGGTTCGGTGCACCTAGCACCTACATCCACTCCCCAAGCTATACTTGGAAATTTCCACTATAATCTTTAGATTACAGCCGACTTGTTTTACCAGGCTCACAAGTCAAAACCTTACACACTTGTTTTGGCTTCGGGCTTACAAGCAACCCTAGTTGGTTTTATCAATTGGCTCAACAACAAACCTCACTCACTTGTTTTGGCTTCGGGCTTACAAGCAACCCTAGTTGGTTTTATCAATTGGCTCACCAACAAACCTCACACTAGTTTCAAATTCCCTTGAAACTAGCCTATGACAAATAAATATGAATACAATGAATTAAACAAGACAAACTCCTTTTGATCAAAAAGTAATTCGATGTAGCTCTTGATGGAGACTCTTCAAGCCTTTCTCTTGGAATTTTTGGACCTCACTAAATGCCAAATACTTGAAAGTTGGATTCCTCAAAGATGGAAAGCTTTTGGCTAAGAAATCTCTTGGTTTTCTCACTCTTTTTGGCTTGGAATTGATTGAAGGCTTTGTACTTTGACTCTAAACTTTTTCACTTTGTCTCCTTGTCTTTTTTGAAGTTTGGTGGAGGTTAAATACCTCATTCAAGCTGAAACAACTCCACAAGACCGTTAGAATGAAAAATATGGCTATTTATGGCCGTTAGAAATCAAATCAAAAGTTCAGAAAAACTAGCCGTTATGCCTTGAGTCGACCTCATGAGTCGACCTCTGGATCAAGTGTCGACCTCATGAGTCGACCTCCAGTTTATCTTAGGCAAAAATCCAGAAAACCATAGTTCTACCCAGTTTGAATTCTCAGGCTATGAGTCGACTCTGGTGTCGACCTCTGGACAGGTGTTGACCTCTGGAGCGTGCCACTAAAATTTTGCCGTGCCGGCCTTGCTGAACTTTTCTTTTCTTCATGAGTCGACCTCTGGTGGTCGACCTTTGACAAGGTGTCGACCTCTGATCTGAAATTTTCTGAAACTCTAGAGAGGTGCGTGCCATGCTTGAGTTTCTCTAAGCCTTTGTTTCTTTTGTCAATTACTTCTTAACAGGAAGGTCCAATATGAGAAATTTGATCTTGTTCAAGGTAGAAGAACTCTTTTCCAAAATCAGGCAAGCTTGGTTTCATCATTGTACTCTTAGTACTCTTTTTGAATAACCTAAGTCCTGAAACTTTATCTTGAGATGAAACATTAGTCCAAACATATACTCAACCTTTTGTTAATCATCAAAACTAAGGAGCCAAAGCCAACAATCTTCCTCTTTTTGATGATGACAAAACCTTGAGTATATATGCAATTAAGTCCAAAAGCAAAATATAGCACTAATAAAAATTTTCAAAGAAACCTCACATGCATGAGTATATTATAAAAATTTTACTTTTCATCTATTTATTTATTTATTATTTTTTTTTGTGAAAACATTCTCATGATTCAAAAAGTTAAGAACCATAATAGCTTTACTATACTATATGAAAGATTTTACTTTTCATTTACTTCTTTCTTTTTGTGAAAACATTCTTATGAGTCAAAAAGATAAGAACCATTATAGCTTTACTCTACTCTATTCTATGAGAGAGTCATACTTTACCATATATACTTTATAAACTTTACTATACTCCCCCTTTTTGTCAAGAATCAAAAAGTGCATTCTTTGTAGTAAAAGATAAAAACAAAAGATACCATTCCATTGCAATGAAATACTTAGTTGCATAATGTACATGCTCCCCCTCAATTTGTGCATTCGAGATAACAAAAACATTCTAACTTGAGGGTTTAAAAAGATAAATGCTAAGAACTGGTATCAGACAGTAAAATATCACAATATAGATAAGTGTATAAATGTATTCAGTTACAAAATTGCTTACATAGTAAGCACAAAACACTGATACATCACATCATACAAAGCAAACTAATTCATACATCAAGTAAATCTATGAGGCTACTCCTCATCAGAAGGTATATCAAAAGAGATAGGGCCGAGATCCTAGATGAGGATTTTGGAGTCCTATAAGTGAGACTCCGAGTCCTCAGAGAGGGACCAGCCCTAGGGGTACTCCTACGAGATATATAGGTCCGAGGAAAAGGCTCCACAGGTGTCCTGACTGAGGCAGTAGCAGAAGGAGTGGATGGATCAGTATGCTGAGTAGACTGAGCTGGAGTGTGCCTGCTGACTAGCTCATAAACAGTGGGATCATCAATATCTGTCTCTGTATGCTCATCTATATCATCCGGAATCCCTGTAATAGTCTCAAAAAGTGACTCAGTAAACTCAGTATCTACTGGCACATCTGTAGTTGGAGGATCTGTACTGGGAAGATCAGTAGAAGGAGGATCAGTAGAAGGGGGAATCTCTGGAATCGGATCTGCAGGTGGAACATCAGAGCTACCTGCTCTAGGCTAATCTCCATCACTGTCACTGTATCCACTGGAGCCATCATCATCATCATCATCAGAATGTGGAGGAGATACTGTCGGATCTACAGTCCCTGGTGGCAGTGCTAATCTCAGTAGGCTGAGGATCTGTCGGAATCCTGCATCTACACTAGCTGAGAGAGCTCCAATGCGCATATCTGTGTGTATCCGCAAATACTGTAGCTCATGTCGTACACTAGTAATCTCTGTCCGGACCTCTGAAATGTGATCAGTCACTCTCTGCTCAAAGTCCGATATCCTCGCTGTAGTCCTCCGTGGTGTAGCAGTAGCAGTAGGTGCTGGAGCTGATGAGGGTGGTGGCGTGAATGGCTCAGGCTCCGCAGTCTCTGACTCTGGTGCTGGACGAGGAGGTGTACCATGATCAGTAAGCTTTGAAGGCCCTGCCTCAGCTGCTCGGATCTCATCCTCCTCATCTGGCTCCTGGCCAGACTCTCGTCGCATCCAACGATCACCAATCAGTCGAAATCCCATCCTATGCAGGGATTTCTCTCCATATGTATCAGTATGCTGCAGCTGACTGAAGGATATACCATCAAATGAAACACCATGCTCCCTAAATAGCTGTGTCAGCCCCATACCATATGGCTGAATTAGTCTCCTGTGAGATGCTGCCTCACCCATCTGCTGAAGCATGATCCTGGGAAGGTTGATGGGAGTCCGCTGTCTCAGGGACATCATCAACACCAACTCACGCTCAGTGATAAAGTCGAATCTCCCGCTCTTCGGAATCAAGATACGGGCGATGATATGATGCAGCACTCTCATCTCCAGTGAAAGCTGGTTAGCGGCTACTGTGGAAATGCCGCTAACATCCTCACGCTCTAGAATACATCTGAAGGCATGCTCTCTGTCGCTGATCGAAGTGGCAGCAGTGCCATGAAGTGGAATCCTCCAAACGCGACTAATGACCTCCGGTGTCACTGGAATCTCGATCCCACGTACAGTAGCTGACCATCCAATGCCATCAGTGGCCATGGATCCATAGAACTCCCTGATGAGGTATGGGTAGAATCTCTCAGTCATCGTGCAGAAGTGAACCAGACCTGCATCTCTCAGCACATCTCCTATAAAAAAGTGATGCTAATCCCAGAAAGGTATATCCACACGCCTCCCGCTTGCAATGCTCTTCCGTACTAAGCTGGTTGGCACTGGTGCAGGTGGCTCTGGGGTCGGCTCACGCTCATGTCTAACCTTTCTTCGTCGCTCAGTGCTACCTTGGCATTGTTCCAATCTCCTTTTCCTTACTGTCAAGTGCTTTCTTGGACCCATATGGAAGGAAGAGGGGTAAATTAGGGAGAAGAAGGATAATGCAAGGCTAAGAGGAAAGGAACCAAGAGAAGAGAGGTTCACAGTTTGAGAAAAAAAAGAGGAAATGATGAAATGGTGAGATAGGGTTTGTGAAAATGGAAAAAATCGAGAGTAAATGGAGAAAATGCAAGAAACGGATGAAAGAAATAAGTGATTTCAATTGAAAAACAACTGAGATTTGAGGGTAGATAGGAGCAAAAGCCTTCGGTTGTCCAAAACCACGAACACGATCAAAAAATGGTTTGGTTCTAAAGAAAACAAGAGGAGAGGAGAGGATTACCCAAAAAGATGAAGGAGAAGGTTGGAAATCCACTGTTTAGAGGTTTAGGGAAGTTGGAGGGGGACCACACGAAGGAGAAATAGAAAGAAATGGAGAAAAAGTGGCTTACAGACGGGTTTTAAAAAAGAAGATTTCCGTTCAAGTGTCGACCTCTAAAAATTTTCAGGGGTCGACCTCAAGTGTCGACCTCCAAAAACCTTAGGGGTCGACCTCAAGTGTCGACCTCCGAAAACTCAAGTGTCGACCTCCAACAATAAATTACCCAAAATAAAATTCTGTAAAATTTAAAAAATTGATAAAATTTAGAAAAATAACCTTTAAACATATTTGAGAATTTATAATTTATTTTTGAGGAATTTTGATGAAAATTGAAGAGTTTCAAGTAAAAGGATCAACGACTCCCAGTTCTCTTCTGATCGTACAAAATCTATCTTCATTCAATGGTTTTGTGAATATATCAGCCAATTGATAATCAGTACAAATAAATTCTAACAACACATTAGAGTTTTGAACGTGATCTCTTATGAAGTGATGTCTTATTTCAATATGTTTGCTTCTTTAATGTTGTATAGGGTTTTTCGTTAAATTGATTGCACTAGTATTATCACATCTTATGGGTGTCTTAGTTAGTTTGATGCCAAAGTCCTCGAGTTGTTGTTTGATCCATAAAATCTGAGCACAATAGCTTCCAGCTGCTATATATTCGGCTTCCGCCGTAGATAGAGCAACCGAATTCTGTTTCTTACTGCTCCATGAAATCAAATTAACTCCTAGGAATTGACAAGTTCCACTAGTACTTTTAAGATCAAGTTTACACCCAGCAAAATCAGCATCAGAATATGCAATTAATTCATATGATGACTCTCTAGAGTACCAAAGACCAATTTCGATTGACCCAGATAAGTATCTAAATATACGTTTTACAGCTAAGAGATGTGATTCTTTAGGAGCAGACTGAAAACGTGCACACATACAGACACTAAACATTATATCTGGTCTACTGGCAGTTAGATATAGCAGTGAACCAATCATGCCTCTATATAATTTTTGGTCTACTGATTTACCACATTCATCTTTGTCTAATTTACATGAAGAGCTCATAGGGGTACCTATTGGTTTGGTAGTCTCCATCCCAAACTTTTTCAATATTTTCCTTGTGTACTTGGCTTGGTTGATGGAGATCCCCTCTTTGGTTTGCTTAATTTGGAGTCCGAGGAAGAAGTTGAGTTCTCCAATCATGCTCATCTCGAACTCACTCTGCATTAACTTTGCAAATTCTTGACAAAGACATTCGTTAGTAGCACCAAAAATAATATCATCTACATAGATTTGTACTACTAAGAGATCATCATTTTTCTTTTTCAAAAATAATGTATTATCTACATTACCTCTAGAAAAATCATTCTTCATCAAAAATGAACTTAATCTATCATACCAAGCTCTAGGAGCTTGCTTTAAACCATACAATGCTTTATGCAATTTAAAAACATGGTTAGGAAATTCATGATTTTCAAAACCAGGAGGTTGTTCAACATAAACTTCCTCTTCAATAAATCCATTTAAAAAAGCACTTTTAACATCCATTTGAAATAACTTGAAATCCATAAAACAAGCAAAAGCAAGTAAAAGTCTAATTGCTTCTAGCCTAGCAACAGGAGCAAAGGTTTCATCAAAGTCGATCCCTTCTTCCTGGTTGTAGCCTTTAGCAACAAGTCTAGCTTTGTTCCTAATTACAATACCATGTTCATCAAGTTTATTTCTAAAAACCCATTTTGTGCCAATTACAGAAACATTAAGGGGTCTTTCAGTTAAAGTCCAAACATTATTTCTTTTAAATTGATTTAGTTCATCTTGCATAGCATTAATCCAGTTACAATCTTTTTCAGCTTCTTCAATTGACTTAGGTTCTATCTGAGATACAAAAGCTAAATAATCACAAACATTTCTAATAGAAGAGCGTGTACTTACTCCCTTTGACGGATCACCAATAATTAGCTCTTTGGGGTGTCCGTGTGCATACCTCCATTCTTTAGGTAAAGGTTTTGGTGAAGTTGCATTGATCTCTTGAGTTTGATCTTGATTTTCTTGATCATCATCTTCTTTGGGCTCATCTTCATTGATTGTCAATTGTTCAAGCTTCTTTGTACCTGTTTCATCATCGATAGAATCTTCTTTTCTAGAAGATTTTTCGTTAGATTCATCAAACACTACATGAATTGATTCTTCAACCAGAAGAGTTCTTCTGTTGAAGACCCTGTATGCCTTACTAAAAGTAGAGTATCCTAAGAAGATACCCTCATCTGACTTGGCATCAAATTTACTGATATTGTCTTTGCCATTGTTTAATATGAAACAGCGGCAACCAAATACACGAAAATACTTAAGATTCAGTTTTCGATTTTTCCAAAGCTCATATGGTGTTTTCTTCAAAATAGGTCGAATTAAAACACGATTTAAAATGTAACAGGAAGTATTAATGGCTTCTGCCCAAAAATATCTAGGTAAATCATTTTTGCAAAGCATTGTGCGTGCCATTTCTTCAAGTGTCCTGTTCTTTCTTTCTACCATCCCATTTTGTTGAGGTGACCTAAGTGCAGAAAGATTATGACTAATGTCATTTTCATTACAAAAAGCTTCAAAATCATGATTGTCAAATTCAGTTCCATGATCACTACGCAAAGAAACAATAGTGAGATCTTTTTCATTTGAAACCCTTTTATTAAAATTTAACAAAAGCTGAAAATGTTTCATCTTTATGAGCTAAAAACATCACCCAAGTAAATCGTGAGTAATCATCTACAATTACTAGCCCATATTTTTTACCTTCCAAACTAGTTGTTCTGGTTGGTCCAAAGAGGTCCATATGCAATAATTCAAGGGGTCTAGTAGTAGATACTACTCCTTTAGGTTTGAAGGTAGATTTAGTTTGTTTTCCAAATTGACATGCAGCACAAATCTTATCTTTTTCAAATGTGAGTTTTGGCAATTCTTTTACAAGATTCTTTTTGCTTAATTTTGAAATCAACTACATACTAGCATGCCCTAGCCTACGATGCCAAAGCCAACTAGTTTCACTTGCCTTGGCTTCCCTAGCCACTAGGCATTGACCACTTTCCATGGCTAGATCATCAAGATCAACCATGTAAATGTTTCCATGCCTATGACCAGTGAACTTGATGCCATCGACATCTAGACTAGATACCATGCACAAAGATGATTCAAAAATTACTTTAAAACCCTTATCACAAAACTGACTAATGCTAAAAAGATTATGCTTCAAGCCATCAACAAATAATACATTATCTTCATAAGCATTAGGGGTGATATGGATTTTACCAATCCCGACGATTTTGCCTTTTCCATTATCACCAAAAGTAACGTTTCCACCATCAATAGCTGCTAGTGATGAGAATTGCTTCACATCCCCAGTCATGTGCCTTGAGCAACCACTATCCAGATACCACAATCTTCTTTTATTTTTGGTTGCAAGGCACACCTGCAAAAATTAATCAAGTTGAAACTTTAGGTACCCAAGTCATCTTGGGTCCTTTAGGGTTAGTCAAATTGGTTCCTTTTGGAACCCAAATCTTTCCAAAGGTATTTAATTTTCTTCTATTACAAATATATGATTTATGTCCTAACTTACCACATGCATAGCAGGTAATATTAGAAGATGCAAGTATGAAAAAGTTTTTGTAAAGTTTTTGCTGATTGTGTGGCTTAAATCCAAGTCCAGCTTTGTTAAACACTGCATGTTGACTATTTAAAAGCATGCTTAATTTTTCTGAACTAAAAGTAAACTTTTCTACAAAAAGTTTTACT
Organism: Areca catechu; assembly: GCA_021397845.1. Taxonomy (NCBI): domain Eukaryota; kingdom Viridiplantae; phylum Streptophyta; class Magnoliopsida; order Arecales; family Arecaceae; genus Areca; species Areca catechu. The sequence goes on along the minus strand of CM038050.1, from coordinate 156,480,112 downwards.
TTTTCTAACTCTTCTTTGTAATTCTTGTTTTGAAGCAATAGTTCTTTGTTTTGTTTTTCAATTTTCTCATTAGTTTTAAGACTTCTATTATTTTTCAAAGAATCATTTTCTTTTAAGAGATTTTCTTTATCATTTTTCAAGGTCTTTACATGTTCAGTTAATTTCTTGTTTTCTTGAATTAAATCTTCAATTTCAGTTGAAAACTTTTCTGAATTTTTGGTAAGCTCAAGATTTAGCTTTCTTAATTTCTTATTTTTCAGTTTTAATTTTTCATATTCCATAACTAAATCATCAAAAGCATCATGCAATTCATTGAAAGTAAATTCAATTTCAGGTTCAGAATTTACCTCATTATCTTCATTGGCCATGAAACACAGGTTGGCGACTACCTGCTGCTCTTCATCACTGCTGGAGTCCTCACTCTCACTCCAGGTAGCCATCATGGCTTTCTTTCTCAACATCCTTCGACTCTTTTTAAGCAAAGGGCAATCCGTTTTATAATGTTCAGGCTTCTTGCACTCGAAGCAGATGGGTGGATCCCTTTCTTTTTCTTTCTCTTTTTCTTTATTGTGATCACCTTTTTGTGGCCTTTTATTGTAGAAGCCCTTCTTCTTTCTCATGAATCTTTTGAATTTCCTTGTAATAAGGGCTGTCTCATCATCATCAGCTTCTTCTTCTGATTCATCGCTTGACTCTTCCTTTGTAGTGGACTTGAAGGCTATGGCTTTCTTTTTCTTGTCATTGTCCACTATCTTCTGCTTTAGTGAAAGCTCGTAAGTCATCAGTGATCCAAGAAGCTGCTCAAGAGGTAGAGTATTGAAATCCTTGGCTTCTTCTATGGCTGTTACTTTCGCATCCCATGAAGCCGGAAGAGACCTGAGAAGTTTGTTAACCAGTTCACCATTAGATATAATTTTTCCCAAACTCCTCATACCATTTACTATATTTGTAAATCTAGTATACATTTCACTGATACTTTCAGTTGGTTCCATCCTGAACATCTCATATGTATGAATGAGCATGTTCACCTTTGTGGTCTTCACTTGGTGTGCACCCTCATGGATAACCTCAAGTGTATCCCAAATTTCTTTGGCAGAAATATAATTTGATATTCTGTTGAATTCACTAGGATCAAGTGCACAGAATAGCAAATTCATCACCTTAGCATTTAACTCAGCTTGTTTGATGTCATTGTCATCCCATTCTTCTTCAGATTTTGGGGTGATAATGCCATTAACCAAGTGAGTGGGCTGATGAGGCCCTTTAGTAATTATTCTCCATATATGATAATCTACAGCTTGTAAATAAATACGCATACGAGTTTTCCAGTATGTGTAGTTTGTGCCATTAAAGAAAGGAGGGTGATTTGATGCTTGTCCTTCAACTACACCCATTCCAATTGGGGCGGCCATGATTTTTCACTCAAGATCGTTGGACCTACAAGAGAGTACCGGTGCTCTGATACCACTTGTTGCCCAGATATGGTGCCCAAGAGGGGGGGTGAATTGGGTATTTTAAAAATTAAAGCAATATATGTGCTATCAAGTTCAAAGGTGAAGAGTGATAGTGCTCAAGTAATTGTGCAACGGAAGCAATGAAATAAAACAACAATTAAAGAGCAAAAGAAGATAAAGAGTAAAGCAATGCAAACACACAAGAAGTATAGTGGTTCGGTGCACCTAGCACCTACATCCACTTCCCAAGCTCCACTTGGGAATTTCCACTATAATCTTTAGATTACAGCCGACTTGTTTTACCAGGCTCACAAGTCAAAACCTTACAAACTTGTTTTGGCTTCGGGCTTACAAGCAACCCTAGTTGGTTTTATCAATTGGCTCACCAACAAACCTCACACACTTGTTTTGGCTTCGGGCTTACAAGCAACCCTAGTTGGTTTTATCAATTGGCTCACCTACAAACCTCACACTAGTTTCAAATTCCCTTGAAACTAGCCTAAGACAAAAAGAATATGAATACAACGAATAAAACAAGACAAACTCCTTTTGAGCAAAAAGTAATTCGATGTAGCTCTTGATGGAGACTCTTCAAGCCTTTCTCTTGGAATCTTTGGACCTCACTAAATGCCAAATACTTGAAAGTTGGATTCTTCAAAGATGGAAAGCTTTTGGCTAAGGAATCTCTTGGTTTTCTCACTCTTTTTGGCTTGGAATTGATTGAAGGCTTGTACTTTTTCTCTAATCTTTTTCACTTTGTCTCCTTGTCTTTTTTGAAGTTTGGTGGAGGTTAAATACCTCATTCAAGCTGAAACAACTCCACAAGACCGTTAGAATCAAAAATATGGCCGTTAGAAATCAAATCAAAAGTTCAGAAAAACTAGCCGTTATGCCATGAGTCGACCTCATGAGTCGACCTCTGGATCAAGTGTCGACCTCATGAGTCGACCTCCAGTTTATCTTAGGCAAAAATCCAGAAAACCATAGTTCTGCCTAGTTTGATTTCTCAGGCAATGAGTCGACCTCTGGTGTCGACCTTTGGACAGGTGTTGACCTCAGGTGTCGACCTCTGAAGCGTGCCACTGAAATTTTGCCGTGCCGGCCTTGCTGAACTTTTCTTCTCTTCATGAGTCGACCTCTGGTGGTCGACCTTTGACAAGGTGTCGACCTCTGGTGGTCGACCTCTGAACTGAAATTTTCTGAAACTCTAGAGAAGTGCGTGCCATGCTTGAGTTTCTCTAAGCCTTTATTTCTTTTGTCAATTACTTCTTAACAAGAAGGTCCAATATGAGAAATTTGATCTTGTTCAAGGTAGAAGAGCTCTTTTCCAAAATCAGGCAAGCTTGGTTTAATCATTGTACTCTTAGTACTCTTTTTGAATAACCTAAGTCCTGAAACTTTATCTTGAGATGAAACATTAGTCCAAACATATACTCAACCTTTTGTTAATCATCAAAACTAAGGAGCCAAAGCCAACACATGCGATCAGCGCGCTTCTCAATATATCATTTAATGATCTGATGGCACTTGTGATTGTCAGAAGAAACGTTGATCCATGAATGGATGCATGATTATGCTTCCGATGCACACGTGTGAAGTGCAAAGTGCACCTACAAAGTACCCATTGCATCCTCGTCGCTCGTCGTACACGCGCGTGCGCATGCACGTGCGAGTGATGCTATGCATCACCCTCAAGCTCTCCACCTATGGCGAGCCTAAATGCAAGAGCATGGAAAAATGTTTTCTTATAAAGAGCCTTTACTTTTTCCAATCTTTCCATGTGGGATTAAAAGTTCCTATCCCAAAGGATAGTTTCCCATACCAAAGGATAGTTTAGGAATAAAAAATTCATATTCACTTTTTTCAACAACCGTAACCTTCTCCTCTCGAGTCCATAACCGTCAGCCGTCCTCTACTCATCCTTGCTGTCTTCCCCACCGTTACCGCTCCACACATCACTAATAGCCGGAGTAGGGGCATGAATAGGAAGAATGCCACCACCATCCCCCACTATCCTCCCCTATTATTCGGTCACCCTACCACCATGCCAACCACCATCACTGTCTACCAGTCACCCGCCATTCACCATCCAAGAGTCTAGAAACTATTATGCCTGGCCATCTTCTTCCCATTTCCACTCAACACCACCTTCTCCCCATCTTAGTTCAGGCAGTGACAATGGCGGTACACGAAGAGGGAGTAGGGTCTTTGGTTATGACATGTGCTGATGAATGATGCCGATTGATCTGGGGAGATGATCCGATGACCTGTGGAGTTGCCGGTTGCTAAGAATGGGTGGGAACTATCTTAACATGTGATCCAATGAGCGAAAGTGATATTAAGCATTGATCCAATAGTTGATATTAACTCCTAAATGTGATCAAAGATTAGACAAAGGATGCGGCCTGATTTGAGGCACCGATGGGCTTTTTACTAAAGATTTGATAGCTCGACTGATTCCAAGCATTCAAACATGCTTTCTAAATGGACTGTGTGATCGAATTGGACCAAGATTTTTCCCATATGAGGCTTATTTAAAGGGGGGATCTAGAGGGAGAAAAGAACCAGAAAGCCAAGATCAGTTCATGTAGCAAAATTTTATTTTCTTTTATAGTTTAGTTTTAGGTTTTGAGAGAGAGGGAGAGGAATAAAGTAAAAGAGTTCTATAGAAGAGGAGGTGCTATGACAAAGCCTAAAATCTCCAAGAAGATGTATCCAAGAGCTATGTGTGACTGAGGTGTGTCTGTAGGGAAGTACAGGTTCCCGTGCTTTAGTTTTGTATTTGTTTTTATCTATATAATTGAATAAAGCTTTAAATTTCTTTTAAACTCTTTTTTATTTAATTTTCTAAAATTAATTATGTAGGTGGGATGAATCATGATCCTAACATAATATGGTCCATGCTCAATATAGATAATTGATTCTAGGATTTTTATCCACTTATCTTGTTAAGATCTTTTTAACTCAATCGTTGGATAGCCTATACTTGTAAGATGGTCCCTGATCTTGGCAAGATATGATTCGTACTTAACAAAATAGGCTATACTAAGGATTAGTTTAAAAGAATCCAAAACAATACTGACTTTGATTATTTAGATTAGAACAAATACTTGATTTATGTTGGTGATTACTTGAAGACCCGAAGACATCTTTTTATCATTTAAACCTCTCGATGTGGCAGGATCATTGATGTGGAACCCATGTCAGACCCAGTCAGATGCCACATCAGAGAAAGCTGCCACGTCGGACATCCCTCTTCGGACTCCTTCTCCAGGTGGCTCCCTCGAGGTCGAGATGCCCTGGCCAAAGTCGGGCTTCGGCTATCTCCGAACTCCTTCACCAGGTGGCTCCCTCAAGGTCAAGACATCCTGACTGAACTCAAGCTCCGGCTCTCTCCGGACTCCTTTGCCAGGTGGCCCCCTCAAGGTCGAGACGCCCTGGCCGAAGTCAAGCTTTGGCTCTCCCCGAACTCCTTCACTAGATGGCTCCCTCAAGGTCGAGATGCCCTGGCCGAAGTCGAGCTCCGGCTCTCCCCGGACTCCTTCGCCAGGTGGCTCCCTCGAGGTCGAGATGCCCCAGCCGAAGTCGAGCTCTGGCTCTCTTTGGACTCCTTCGCCAGGTGGCTCCCTCGAGGTCAAGACGCCCTGGCCGAAGTCAGTTCCTCCTCCCTAAACCAGTCCCACTTCGGACGAGGGGACCGGAAGCCAAGGGATGTCACCGCCATCCTTGAATGACGGTAAGCCGCCCAAGGACCACGGAGGGGTGCCCACCAGGCCGCAATAATCGTCCTTGCTATCACTTACATCGAAGGGGAAAGGGGTCTCTCGATCAAGGTGCCACGCTCCCGACCGACCATCTATACCACCCAAAAGAGGAAGTCAACTTGGGAGATTCAAATCCAGGGGGGGACTACCCCCCGATCGAGGCTTTGCCAGGTTTCCCAAAATGGAGCGACATGAGGGAGGGTCAGAGCGGACGGTGTGGTTCCCTATCATGAATGGAGAAAGGTACCTTGCGCATGGCATAGAATATCGCCGCACGCGCCTGCAAGCAAGGGAAGGATCCCAAGGTAGGCGGCATGTAGCCATCCTGGCATAAAAGAGCTCTCCAAGGTTCCAAGGAGGTAAGTAACAAACAAACGAGCGAAAGGGACGGCATACAGGAGAGCAACTGAGAGGCCAAGTTTTCTATGCTACTGGAGACTCATCGAAAGGGTCTCGATGGACATAGCCATCCAACATAAACACTCCTCCGCTGCCACTTCTCCTGCTCTACTCTCAATTCATCTACACTCTCCAAGTACATAATTTTCTCCTCCTAGAGTGGAGTCCATCTATGGGGCTTGACTAGGAGGATATGTTTCCCTGGATCGCCACCGACTTGAGCGTCGGAGTGCCTCCACCGGGATCCTCGGCTCGGGTCTCCTCTATTTTGCAGGTCCAGGCACGCGAGTCGATTCTCGAGCGTTGAGGGTGGGGTCCGAGGTCGTCTCCAGCTACAGGCCATGGCGGTCGGGCGGCAACAGATTGGCGTGCCAAGAAGGGGGCATGACACATTTTGATCCAAGCCAATCCCCTTGTGAGAGATGGAAATTAATAAAGGATTAAAATTAGCTAGGAATGAAAGTAGCATGGATAATATCTAGTTGGATCCATTTTTATATCCGAATTTATCAAGATATAGATAAAAAATTGAGCATCTAACTAATATTTATATTCGTATCTATATTTGTCATAAAAAAATGGATATAAACATGAATAGACAACTATTCAATTTATATCTGAATATTCGATTCTACCTGTAATTCTTTATAATTTTATATAGCACTTGTTAACTTTAATATATATATATATAATTATATTAATATGCTATTAATTTAATTTATCATCCATTTAGTAATATCTTTAATTTTATAATCATAAAATTTAATTATTAAATTTATATCCATATTTATATTTATATTTTCAATCCATATATACTTAAAATAAATATATATATAAATTTTTATATTTAATTAATATTAATATTAATATTTATTTTATTTATTTGATAAAATAAATATATGAATATATTTATGATCCCAGCCCTAAAATTAGCCCCTCATGATCTTAGATAGGACAATTTATTCTAGAAATAATGTGCATGGCAGATGCTGCGCTTAGAGTTGTCAACGGATCGGATTCGGATCGGAATCTAGATATCCAGACCCGGACCCGAATACCCGATGGGTCTAATTTTAAAGTACCAGACCCGGACTCGAATGGATCCCGGGTATCCAGACCCGAACCCGGACCCGAACAAGAATAAGCATTACTAAAAAAAAAAAACTTATCGATTTCGTGGCACTGTAGCAGGGGCTCGGATCCGAGGAAGACGAAGCCAAAATAGGAACGACATCGGGATAGGGACAGCGACAGCTGGTGGGGGATGATCGAGGGGGGAGGCATCGACCGTCGAGGGGAGGAGGCGTCGGCCGTCGGGGCTCGGAGCTGAGGAAGGCATTGAGGGAGGCATCGACTGGATGGGGATCAGCTGCTGAGGGAGGCGTCGACCGTCGAGCAAGGGGAGGTGTTGGCCGTCGGGGAGGGAGGCATCGGCCGTCGGGGGAGGCGTTGGCCATAGGTGTGGAGGCGGAGCACCGATGTCGAGGCTCGGTCTGCTCGGAGCAGCAATGTAGAGGGCTCGACCGTCGGGGGGGGAAGCATTGGCCGTCGGGGCGGGGGGGGGAGGCGTCGACCGTGGGCGTGGAGGCGCAGCGTCGGAGCGGATTTAGGGATTCGTTTGCTGGGCGGCTGGAAAGGAGAAAGGGCCAAAGGGGCTAGGGCATGAAGCTTTTATAGTAAAAGCCTTGATTGATTTTAATCATTGGATTGTGATCCAACGTCCCATATTTATATAAATATATATAATATTATTTTATTTAATCGGGTTTCGGATCTATGGGGTCTGGATATCCAGATCTGGATCTATTTAACTATGATTAATCGAGTCCGGATCTGGATCCAGGTAAATAAGTTCAGAATTAAATTCAAATCTGAATCTGTTGGGTCCAGATTCATGAATCTCGGGTCCGGATCCGACCCGCCGCGCTACGAAAAAACACTAAAATAGCTTCGAAGAGACGATTTTTGTCTATAAAAATTCCTACCTTTTGCACCTCGATCTGTTCTATTTTCGTGCCCTCTTTTCTTCTGCTGAGAAGGTGGAGTATATTTTTAGCCCCACCCCACGCAGAGCGAAAGGTGGCTGCGATGGCGGCGAACTCGGCGGACGTGGAGGTGGTGGACTTCGAGCCGGACGACGACGATCTCATGGACGAGGACGGCGCCGCCGACGTCGACGCCACCCCCGCCGCCGCTTCCCACCCCAAGCTTCGCTCCACCATCACCGGCGGCGATCTCTCTGCCGGCCGCAAGAAGACCAAGGGCCGCGGCTTCCGGGAGGAGGTCACCACCGCCACCGCCGAGCGCAACAACCGCTTCTTCTCTCGGGACTTCGAGTCGCTCGACTCCGATGGCGGCCCCGGCCCCCAACGGTGTCAGTTCTCCTCACCATTCTCTGATTTCTAGGTTTTTCTAAGAGAAATGGTTCTAGGGTTTGAACATCTTGTTGCAATGTTTGTATGCTATTTTTCTTTTTGAATTTAGGCGCCTTTATATTAGAATGATTAGGTTTTCTGGTTTCTACATGAGCTTTTTCTTATAGATCTTGAGTTAAGGAAACTGTACGATCTGAATAAAGAGGAACTGATTGGGAGTATTTATTCCCTTGACCTTTGTTTCCCCCTTTTATAAGGGTAAGCTTGGACTTATCCTGGAGCGTAAAAGTAGCAAACACATTTATTTTTTTTAAGCCATTTGTACTCGGGTGAGGTTTCAGCATGATTTTCTTGGGAATTGAAATGTCAAAACTTGCATTTTTGGGTCCTTGGAGCGACAAATAAGACCGAAAATATAACTGTGCTCTCAAGCATTGATGCGAACTTATTTCAGTCGATAATGTTGGGTGTGTATTGCAGCAAAAAAATTGTTGTTTGTCGTGCTTGGTTGTTCGTCAACAATGCCTAGACCTAAGAAATGATGTAAATGATGAAATTTGCCTTGAACATCTTCTTGTTTGATGTTAGTTAGCCATGGCCATTGTGGATTAGATTTCTTTATTTAGATACAGGGCTTAACCTTTTTCCCCTCTCAGAATTGTAGTTTACTTTTATTCCCGAATTGTTACTTTTGTTAACTAGAAAGGATGTCAGGTATCAAGGGAGGGAGGTTACACAAGGGGAGGGTAGACTGATTGCTGTGCTTACGTGTACAAGAGAAAGTTTTGGCTGTAATGATCCTGGATTTCTTTCTATTCTTTAAGCACAGCAACCAGTCCAAACAACGACAAGGAATTTATCTTACATTATTTCAACACTTAAAGCAATCAATACCTCAGAACAAGGTGTTTTCATGATGTTTCATCTTTCCTCTAAAATGTCAGTCACTCATCTTTTCCTAGAATTGTTATTACCATGCCGAATGGAACTTGTTATAGTAATGATAGTAGATCTATATGGCCCCGACATGATTACAAGGTCTGATTAGCAAAGACAGCACATCCAAGGCTGCAAGTCCTCTGGCTGAGTAGAGCTTCTGACTGACTAGAGCTTTCTAGTAGAGTAGATCTCCTGAACGAGTACAGTTCCTGGCAGAGTAAATCTCCTGGCCAAGTAGAGCTCTTGGAAGAGTAGAGCTCCTGGAAGAGTAGAGCTCCTGATCGAGTTGAGCTCTTGGTCGAGCAGAACTTCCAGGCCGAGCAGAGCTTCCAGGCTGACTAGAGCTCCTGGCCGAGTAAAGTTCCTGGCAGAGTAGAGCTCTAGGCCGAGTAGAGCTCCTAGGCCGAATAGAGCTCATAGGTCTACTAAAACTTCTTAGGCCTATCAAAGTCTCACAGGTTTACTAGAACCTCACAGGTCTATCAGAGCCTCATAGGTCTACTAGAACCTCACAGGCCTATCAGAGCCTCACAGGTCTACTAAAATCTCTTAGGCCTATTAGAGCCTCACAGGTTTTCTAGAATCTCTCAGGCCTATCAAAGCCTCACTCTCAGGCCTATTAGAGCATCACAGGCCTACTAGAGTAGGTCTACTAGAGCCCCACAGGCTTTAGCAAGGCTTTTTCTGCGGTTCATGGCAGACAATATCCCAATAAAAGATACGGGAGACAGGATCCTGGCATTCTATCAGAATCTGTTGTAAGGTGTCAAGAAGATGCCATCTCTCCAAACGATAGGCAATTACGCGGAGTAATTTCATAAATAGATAAGATGGACCTCCAACTAAGGTAAGACACAAGCTACTATATGCTCATTTCTAGCTGCACTCTACCAGAATCTGTTGTAAGGTATCAAGAAGATGCCATCTCTCCAAACGATAGGCAATTACGCGGAGTAATTTCATAAATAGATAAGAGGGACCTCCAACCAAGGTAAGACACAAGCTACCATATGCTCATTTCTAGCTCTCAGGCCATCTTTTTTAGCTCCGGCTATTGTCCAAATCATGCCATTGGCTTGAGCGTCGGAGTGTCCCGTCGATACCCCGGCCCAGGGTTTCTTGTAGGTCTCCGTCCGTGAGCAGCGCTCGGGAGAAGGACCTCATCCAACTAGAGAAGCCAGCCGGATGACCGGCGACGTCAAGGCTCAGGGGGCAGGTGATCTGGCAGCAATAGAACTCTAATATGTTAATCACCCATCTTCTGTCCACTGAATATAGTTGAAAAGAATAAATAAAAACATTTAATCTTGTATCATTTTTTGCCTTCTTATGGCAACTATTTAACAAACATGTATAACATTTCCATGGTAGCATTAACTCAGCAGTCACCGGCAATGCACCAAATTCTCCCTAAGGAAAAGCTGTTGCCATCTCAATATTACGAAGCTATGTGATACCTCTTCTTTTAGGCATCAGGCATGAATGTTTACTGGCTTCAGACAGGAAGAGATCCCACTTCACAAGCACATCAGTCAGCATAATAGAATCCATAAAGAAACTCTATGCTCGCATTGACTATATGTTTTGAGAGCTAGGATGGTGGAAGGGCAGGAAAGAATAGAAAGAAATCCAAGAGCACAGCTCTCCTTGTATAGAAGATGAGTGATTGACATTTTAGAATTCCATTTTGCATAGTAGAAACAATGCTAGGAAAGATGACAGGTTGACATTTTAAAGGAAAGATAAAACATAGTGAAAACATCTGATTTTGAGATATTGATCGCATGAAATGTTGAAATAATGTAAGACATGCTTTATTTATTGCAGTTCCAAGAAAAAATAGTGAGGTGATAGTGCTGTTGCAAAATGTCACTGCCAAGTTTGATTACCTCATTTGGCTGTGGTCTAATCTGTTGACTGTGCTTCTCCATTTGAGAAACTCTCTCTTATTCTTCCTTGAGGTGGCAAGTTTAAAATAAGGTCTTACTATATCAGTTAAGTTTACCAGGTTTTAATGGAGTAAATGAAAAGAATAAAGTAGTGCAAAGGCAAAAAGACATTTTTTTAGACATGTCACAATTTTTTGTTGAAGTGCTTCACTCTGACAAAGTTTGTATTTTGTAACTTATTTCTAAGCTTTGCTTGGAAAAAATATACAGATGTTGCAGTTTCATTTCTTATCCAGCATTATGTTGGGTCTATATAGTAGCTTTCTTGCTTGGAAATTAACTTGTATGATCGTGGGTTGTCGAGTTTCATGTTCTGTATGATTAGTTACTCTACATTATGGACCTTGCATCATGAGCTTCATTCTTGCACTGTTGTCATTGCAGTTGCATATCCAAAGAAGGAAAAAAAAAGGCAAAATAGAAACTAATTGTCCAGAAAAGGAGAAGACAAAGCAAAAGAGAGACTAATTTGTATTGCCCTGTTCATCCTTTCCTGCTTTTTTCATAGAATTCTATAATTTTCCCATAGCAATCCTGGCACTCTAATTCATTGAGGTCTATAATTGTGATTTGCATTATCATATGAATGATTTCTCTTGTGCAATCCTTCCCTTAGTTTCACAACATGAGATTTCTGTACAAGCTTATATTTTTTTGTCTATTTTCCACTCATATCTGTGGATCTTACTAAATTTGATATGGTATATCATTCAAATATTTTAATAGCTTTTCTACAGGAAAGCATATCTTGTTCTTCATATATTAGGTTTGCATATACTTTGTCCACCAAGTTTTTTTAACTTGTAATTTTGTAATTTGTACAGCTATCGAGGGATGGATTATACTGGTCACTGGAGTTCATGAGGAGGCTCAAGAAGATGATCTCCATAATGCTTTTCGGGAATTCGGGCAGGTCAAGAATTTGCATCTAAATCTAGACCGCCGTACTGGATTTGTCAAGGTAAATTAGCTTCTTCCATTTTAATAGCTTTAAAAGATCATAACAGTCTTACGTGCTATGTCAGTGACATCTCCTTCCAATCTGAAGTTGGTGACCCTTCTCAGTTCAGCAACTGGTTGTATTATTGCTTAAAATAAAGCTTTTCATCCCTATTAGCTTAGGACTCTGCTTTCTATTACCAAGAACTTTGCATATATTGTAGTACCCCTCCTATCTTGGGCCTCCTCATACTATCTTGATTGTTTCACTTTTTTCTCAATTTGTATAACCCCTACAGTCTCTTTATATATTTGGTTCTCACTATGCCCTTAATAGTTTTCCACTCATCCACCTTAAAATTCTCATTTTTGTAAAGTCAAGGACAACAATATTAATCATAGACGAACTTAATTAAAAATATTATTATTATTTTCATTGAAATTAACATCATGACTCTAACATGATGAGACATTACTTCATGGATCCAGTATACAATATTAAATTTTTAATTGTCCTGGAGGTAACTCTACTGATTTATTATTAATTTATTAATTATCTGGTAGAATACATTTCACTTTTTTTTTTTAGCAGAATTCACTTAAAATTATTAAAATAAAAAAATGGACCATATAAACATGTTTATTCAATTGCATCTTTTCATTCTGAACAAAATATTTACATCAGAAAAAAAAACCAAACCATGCTCCTATTGCACTTGTTCTTAAAACATGATTATAACTAATCATGATTATTTAATCTCTCATGTTCTTCTTAGTTCTTCATTGATGATGATGAATCTTGACCCATTTGTCCTTAGTGATCTTGTTGAAGCATGATCCATAGAATCATGTCTGTACCCATTGTAATAGAACCGAACTTCTTGGTTTGATAAGTCTTTCTGAAGGGTGAGGATAGAAAATGTTCAATAAAGATTCATTTGTCATAAAAGAGAAACTTTTCTTGGGAATTTGGTAGGGTGATGCAAAGATCATTGCCAGTAATGAGGGAAAGGGGATGTTGGGTATTTAAATGCCATTTTCCCCCAAACTTCAAATCCTTTGTTTTAAAAAATGGGTGTGGTATGTGGTTGGTCAATAGTAGTATAGTGCATATGCAGTGCGCAGCTCGAGCATATAGGTGCGCATGCAGTTACTATTTTCTCAACTATCTAAAAATAGATATAATATATCAAGGATAATAAAACAACAATTTTTTATGGATGGATAATAGCAAGATTAATAACAATAATAATTAATAGTTAGTTCTTATTTGCTTAGTTGCTAATAGCCAATAGCAAGAATTGTAACATAGTCAATGTTTTAGCACTATCAACGCTTGTTTATGCCTTCAGGCCCACCTGAAACCTATATCAAACATAGCCATCAGCTTGAACCCACTTCATATACGGGTCCATGTAAGAGTGGGCTGTGTATGTGGCTTCAGAATACTGAGTAGGCTCACATAAAAATCTGTAAGTAGGCCATACTTGTGGCCGTGCAATACTAAATAGATCGCCTTTTTGGTCCATGTATGGTATAACTGCATATAGGCAGGGCGGTGTGGTCAAGGCGTATAAGTATATGCAGGCACTTTGCAGTGGCGTGCACAGCATGTTTAAACACCATGAATGCTTTTAGCATCGATCTTTTTTTACCACGAAGTTATTTAAGCCACCCTAAAGGACCTATTTTTGAATTTTACTAATTTGGGTGTATAAGTGTATTAGTCCAAGCAAAACAATCAATTTGAAGAATCATCAAATTCTCACTGATTGTCATGTGTGATGTAGATCATATTTCTTTCAAATACTTCATAACACAACCTTATTTTATCATTTTCTTGGATTTGCTCATATGTCTTGACCACTTTTTCAAATTAGACCTTACCCACTTTATCAATCATGTTTTTGGTCCACTGTGGTGATTAGTTATGGCATGAAGTTGCCTCAACTAACTAATGTGGATTCAGAAGAGGGTTGGACCATTCAAATAGTTGCCTTTCTGTCAAGATTTAGGACATGAAATTTAAAAGAAAAAAAAAGAGGCTCACAATAGGGCCAGTTTGAAAATATCCCTCTTGCATGTTAGCAAACAAACCTACTACCACACTGTTTGTATATGGCATAAGATAATACACTTCATATAATGATAGTCAAGGTTTGCTAAAATATCTCATCATTAGGTTCGAATGTACAGTTAGCCAATTTGGACCTTTATGGTTCAACCTAACTCTGTTTCAAATTTATGTCTTGCCAAGTTCTAATAACCATTATTTTATATTTGAATTGAACTGACTTTGTGCAAATATATATTAGAGTCTGAAGACCTACCATTTTAGTGTAGAAGACTACCATTCTATGTTAAACCAAAACTATATTAGGAAGTGCCTTACGAGGATGACATTTAATGTCATTAGTGTTGGGGCCAATTTTTTGTCTGAAGATGAAGAGAGGATTGCACTTAGGCTAGTACCATCTCTTATTAATTCGCAGCTGCAGTGATTCAGATGTTATAGTGGAGTACACTAAGAAGTTAATTTCAAATATTTTTAACTTACAAGATGGAAGTGTTGGAATTTTGATCTATTTGGGCTGGTTTTGTTGTGGAGATGGAATTTTGTATAAACTAGCGTACATGCACTTTGAGATGCATGTATATGTAATATATGTATATCTATATTTCTGTGTATATGTATATGTATTTACATGTACATACATACATACATTCTATCTATAACAATTTGAATATCTTTGGAGGGTTAAAATTTGGAAGTAGATAATGTCAAGGGGTTATGCAAATAATAGACCGCTACAGCAAATGTATCTTTCTTAGAGTTTAAGGGATGTGGAAGTTAGCGGCAAATTATGGCCTGTTTGTTATTGTTGCTGTTTTTCTATTTTTGTTCCTCTACAGATTATTGAAATACCCACATGGAGATTGATATTGGAGATAGCATTTGCAGAAAACTTCTACCATTCCTTGCATCCATTTTCACTCGTTCTGAAAGCAATCAATTTATGCCACCAAAAGTTCTAAAAATTTTACACAATAATTTAGAAAGTAAAAGGGTTTCATCTGAGATGTTGTTTGGTCTGGTTCATTTTTCTTGGGCCAGAAGCTATCAAAAAGCCCCGTAGTTTTCCAAAATTGTCCATGTCTTTAATCATCTCATAATAAATTTTCCAAAGTCAATGAATTAGTTGTCCATCTATGGGCAAATATGACACAACTAAAGGCTGCAACTCATTCCTTTTAACATAGTAGTTTCAGATATATATACATATGAATGTATATGTGTGTATTCATTTATTTATATATTGGTGGCATTTCACTTTTGGTGTGACTGGTAATTTCTTGATTAATCTTAGAAAAATTTAGAATCAATTTTTTTTTCGATGTGTTCATTCATCTTGTGTGGATGTACACATACTAAGTGATGGAGAGGCAATGACCAAAATTTACTGAACCGGATCGAACCATCCGATTCAAGTTGTACCGTACCGTACCGATTAAGAACTAGGATGGTTGATCATGGAAAATGGTCCGAACACCTGGACCATCCAAAACATCCTAGAATCGAACCAAAACGGTATGGTTCAGCCCCAAACCATGCATTTTGGCCTGATTTGGGTCTGGTTCGGATTGGACACTATAGCCATGTGAAGATGGTTTTAATGTGATTAAGAGCTCGAGAGGCTCTCAATTTCACAGAAAAGCTTATTTTTTCCTCTGCAATCCATTCTAACTCATACAACTCAAGATAAATGCAGGAAAAAACTTAGAAAAAATATCGATTAAAGGTACGTAGATCCATCATCTTCCCTCTTTCTCCTTTTTTCCTCTCTTTTTTATAAAATTTGTGGAAATAAAAAAATAAGAGCCAACTATGTCAATTTTTTTATTTTAGCATGATTTTAGAATATGTTGTAGATCTATGAATGATCTACATAATGATACTAAGATTATTAATTTTTATTAAATATATAATTTTTAAAATTAAAAAAATAGTTTTGGATTAAAAAATAAAAAAATTAAAATTAATTTTTAAAAAATTAAAAAATAATATTATTATTTTGGAGCTTGTAAGCTACTATCTTCATAAATTTTGTATCTATTTTTTTGGTGCTCACAATTTAGTCGGCCAGAGCATCATGTGACGAGAGGGCAGGTAGCTACATAGTCTAGAGATAGAAAAAGAAAAGGTAGTTGCATCTCTGGTGGAGCACTTAGTTCACTCAGATTCAGATACTAGGGAGAGTAGTGCTAATTATTTTTTTAATGGTTGATGATCTAGTGATCAAGGATGAATCAGAGGATAGGAGACGTAGCTGACTAGTTGTTTTCGATTTATTGATGAGTCATAGTTTATGCACACCACACAGAATAGTGACCATGGTGTACAAGCTGGTAGAGCCTGTGATAATATAATTTCATACAGACGACGAAATCCATGAGATCATTCAGGATACGATGCAGCTGTAAATGATTTCACTCGTGGAGTAGAATCCATGGATGTATCAGGTTCATTCTCATATTTTGGATTTTTTTACCTGCAGGCACTGGCAACTTATGATCCATATAGATATAGATATGGTGCATCCGAGATATTGTTTTCTATTATCTATTTTCTCATGTAACTTAGAATATTTTATAGATCCGATTTTGCTGCCGGCATATTCGGATAGGTCCCTTCACAGCCATATCATCAGTTTTAGGATATCTCTTAGAATCAGGATCTCAGTAAGGGATCTACGATGAGTTATGATCCAGCACGCATACTTTCTAGAATGACCGTAAAAGATTACAATGCTGCTTGGCTAGAGGATGGACTAATCTTTCTACTAAGTGTATCAATTATCCTGACATTTATGGATATTGATATTCAATCAGATTCTAAATGTTCGTATGTAACTATGTATTGGTTATTTATTTACAAATATTGAGCATTTTAAGATTTAGTGATATCTAATCCATGTATTAATAATAAATTCACGTTACATGTAATTAAAACTGTATTGAAGTGATACAAACATCAATTAGCATCAACAAATATATATTTGGACCTAAAAACATTCAATAGATCCTAAAAAATTATTTGAAATCACAAGAAACCAAAAAAATAAAAAAAATCTTTGACCAGCATGCTTGTCATATCGTATGTCGGTACGATACCGAACTAGTACTGTACCATACTAGCCCGCAACCGGTACGGGTTCCAGTACCGGTTCAGCGATCCTTGGCAATGACCATTGCGTATCTTTTTGTGCTTTCTTTAGTGTTCTGAGGTTTCAAAATGTAAAGGGGGAAGATCATTAGAATATGGTAAGGGAGTTGATGGCCTCCACTAATCCCTTGATGGCATGATAGTAATTATAAAGTGGGCATTAATGAAGGACACCTGCAAATAATGCCTTTTGCCCCTCCAAAGGGGAGAATGAAGTCATCAAGAAGTGACCTAAAGAGAGATGAAGTTGGAGGATGTCTTGAGAGTTTGCAACTTTGTGAAAATCTTGAGAAGGGAAAAGTATTTTGTGCTAATTTTTCTACTCACAACGTGTATCCATGATTTACTTTTGTTACTTGTTAATCTTTAACCAGTCTCATTGCTTTATTTTGAGAATTTGGTTTAGGTTCAGAAGTGAGAGTTGGCATGAATCTAGGATCCTCTCATTCTTATGAAAAGTCCTATTGGCTCAACATTTCAGTATTTTGTGTTTTATTGTATAGTCTATGCTGGTCTTTGGAACAAACACATGCTCAATTTCTGTTCTTCAGCCTTAAAAAGTTTGTCTTGATTTCTCATTGCCATCTTTTATGGGATTTAAAATCACTGTTTTAAAAAGTGTTTATGTGGTTGCATATGCATATGTGGCACTCTTAACTGCTGAGCATAAGGCCGGAGATGTATGTGGATGGGCCATGGGCCATGTCATGGGTGCCCAAGTGGATTACATAAGCTGAAGATCTGGTCTTGTGGCTCTCTGCATCTATAGTTTTTTTTCATTTTCTCTTATTTTTTGTTTAGTTATTTCTAAGGTTTCTATTCTCTTATCCATTCTTATGAATTTAATTATTTTTAATATTTTAAACAAAAAAACCATGTAGGTACGTGCTTAAGCAGCTGCATACTACATAAGCACTATGTGGTACCTTGACTGCCTGCATACTATTGCTGCTTTTTCAGAGCTTGTTTGGAATGACACTCAGAAGAATACTGCAAGTTGCATTTCATGTCTATTGGATACTTCTTAGATACATTCAGGATATTTGCAGACACCTCCATGGATGAGGGACAAGGATTTTTTTCTTTTAGTTTCTAGACTTGTTGGTATTGACCTTTTCCGTGTGAACCAAAACTATATCATTGCATGCGATGAAATAACAATGAATGAACATTTGTATTTACAATATTCTTTTAAGAACAATATTTACAGTACTAATGTATATGTTCTGCACTTGTATGATCATATTCACTGTGTTTGACCAAATCTGCTCAACGGTTCAGCAATCCTACTTTTATTGAGCCAAATTCCTGAAAGGTAACTCACTCTTGGCTAATTAACTTCCACAATACTCTCCAGAAGCACTTAATCTAATTGTAACCATACAGACCCATGCACAAGATATTGTTGATGAGGCATATTTCATCATAGCTTGTATGTTAGCATGGTGATGGGTTGTTGTACTGGCCATAACAAGCAATTCTACATTTGTTAGAACAAGTTTTATCCCTTACCAAAAGTCTGCATAGAGTTTTCCATTTGTGGTTCCCCAGTATGTACGCTTGTTTCGGGAGAAAAAAAAAAAAAAAAAAGAGCTCGATACTTCTTGTATTATGCCTTCTTGATATAACAACTTAAAAAAATTGTATCGAGAAGCATGATATTGAAGGCATATCCTCTATTCTTCCTCTTCATTAGGTAAATTCAATTTATGCATTGGCAATTTCTGTATTTTTTTTCTTCCCTAGTTGCCACTTACAATTGTCTTTGGAACCTTTTATGAGATAGGGATATGCGCTAATTGAGTATGAGACATTCAAGGAAGCACTAGATGCAATCAAAGCACTGAATGGAACTGAGCTTCTCACACAAACTATTTATGTTGACTGGGCATTTAGCAATGGTCCATTCAAGCGCAGAAATGCAAGGCAAAGGTAGAATTCTATATACTTGACCGATCTTTATTATCATCTGAGTGGTCTCTTTGTAGTACTTTATTTCTGTATCAGTGTATTGAAAGCTTTGTGTACTGCATGTGCTTGTAGAGTTAATCTGATCCAGTGGTGATGGATTGTCAGACATCTACATCGTCTTACATGGTTAATTTTCTAAGCCTTACTGGTCTCCCCTCCTTAGCAACAACCCCTGGCTCCCTCCTCTTAAAAAAAAAACAAAAAAAAAAGAAGAAGAAGAAGAAGAAGAAGAAGAAAAATAAAAAAGAAAAGCAACTCTCCTCTAACCCTTTCATGTTAGGTTCCTGTTTAGTTGGTCGCATTATTCTAGAATCATCCTAAGTTCTTCTGTGCTCCTAAATTGTTTTTGTCGATCATTCATTAAGTGAAAAGTATATTAGATGCTAGTCATCATTTTTATAGGCTCTAATTGTATCAAGTATACATCGTATATGCATGGCAGTTTTCTGAGTACACTTGATTTCCCTACTAACCATATCACTTGATTTCCTCACTAACCATATTGACTTATTAGTTGTCCAAAGGTTTGCTATTATCGGTGATGCTGGTGGACCTGGTTTTATGGTCATAAGGATCTCCAGCAACTGATCCTCATTCTGTTCAAAGCCATTTCTGTCTCTTTTACTTAGATAGCAATAGCACATTTGCTTTCTTTCTTTCAATATTTTATCAATCCAAGTTATTTATTTCATTTTCTTGCTGAATGCTAATATAATTCCAAATATTTTTTAGTAAAATGCTGTATCGTCCTATGTAGTGTGACATTTTTTTCCCCTCAATCCTCTGCAGATCACCACGTACACACCGTTCAAGGAGCCCACCAAGGCGGAGATATTGAAATGTAGTAATCTGCCCACCTGAAGTGAGATTTTAATGTGTTTCAGATTTGGGATTTGGAGTTCAGTCATTTTCGTGGTTTGTTTGATACTAACAAAGAGTTTGATATATATTACTTGGTTGATTGGAATCTTTATTCTTCACCCACTCGTAGTTAGAGTTGTTGCCATTTTCCTTTGGTTTCTTTCATGTGTCATGTTCCTTAAACAATGTATGGATTTTGGGTGAACTGCTGGTGTACTTAATTGGAGGTCTTTATCAATTAATGCCCTGTCTGTTGGATATCTAATGATCTTCGTGGTATTCCAGAAATGCAGAGATGGAGTCTTCAAAATTTTATGATATGAGATGCAATATAGGCGCTTCAAATTTTAAGATACTGGTTTTCAGAAGGCATGTTTTCATATTCTTGCTTCCTGGTTCAGAGGATGCACATAAACAAAATTGGGATAATGACAATATGGTATATGTTGGCAGAACCAACGTATTGGTGGTTGCCAACACCGTGAGGTCTGGTTCAGCCAGCCCAATATCAATGGTTTTTGTTCACCCGCAATGTTTCCTTTCTATCAAAGAAAATTGACAGTTGTGGATGTGCATTAATCTTTGAATTCCTAACTACACCTCTCTAGCTGCTGATCATATCTGTACTTGCCCTTATATATATTGTTTTATAGTGTTCGATCAGATAGGTTTTTGTTTGACCAGTATTTCGTTACCAGTAAACATGTTTATTTGTTTGTATCATAATTGTTATGGTAACTATTTACTCGCCCCGAGACTCTCATTGATGGCCGATGCAGGTGGAGATTCTCGTTAGACAGCCAACACTCCTGGCATGGACATGTCACTGATCGATAGATGGTGCTGGTGGCAGTCTATACCAACAGGCTGAACAGTTGGGCCCGACTAAGGGCCACCCTTGCCCCTTAGTCGGGTGCATCTGGGGTTAGGGGTCCTCTCTCGACCTGGTAATCTCTTAGCCTGATCTTCTCTTGGTCAGTCCTCTTGACCTGGTCCTTTCTTGGCATGCCCTCTCTCGACATAAACTTGGCGACAACTAGCATTGACTGTCCTAGCTATCCCAATCGTTCCACTTGTCCCTACAACAATTGTGGCTAGTAAGAGCATGGTAATCTAGTTCGTGGGGGTAGCAATTTTTTAGAATCAACTTTTCTAATAGAAAAGATATTAATTGTAGACCTAACAATGTGGGCTAGCCTAGCCCGGTTCTAACCTGCATGGGCTGACATTATATGGGTCGGGCTAGGCTAAGTCTACTTGCACAAATGGATCATGAAAATCTAGTCTGACCCGGCCTTTTATGGGTCGTGGGCTAGGGTCGGGCCAGCCCATCTGCTCTTTTCTCTTTCCAAATCATCCTTTCCTTCAATCAAAAGTTTCTTGTCTCTTTTTTGCTATGAAAATTGATGAGCCTGAGCAGGCGATGGGATTCATCGCAGAGACGGTGGAACCATCGAGGATCCAGCGGTTGGACAAGTCGATGGTGAATCGGATCACAGTAGGGGAGGTGATCTAGCAGCTTGTGTCGGTTATGAAGGAGTTAGTGAAGTGAGAACAACCTCGATGTCAGGGCCACCTTCATCTCCGTTGTCATCAAGGATGGTGGGCAGCGATTTTAAGCCCATCCAGGTTTCGGACAATGGATACGATGGTGGAGGAGGAAGAGGATCTAGCCCGGCGAGCCTGCTCGGCAGGCCAACATCCCTATTGATGGCCTGACCCCTGTTTCTGACCGTCCGATGCTCCATCGAGAGAAAGTAAAAAAAAGAAGATTGATGACTCACTGTCCAAGGTCGTGTTCGTTATCGCCGGCTTATCGCATGCCGCAGCTGCTTCTCTCCTCCTTAGCCCCCTTGTCACCGCCAGTACCAGATATTCTTTTCTTCTCTGCTAGATTGCCAAAGCCCTCTAAGCCTTAGGTGAATCACTAAATCAGAACAGGAAAGAGAGATCACTGGAAAAACAAACAAGTGAGGGGTTTAATATTTAAAATTTTTTAAAAAATATTTTTTTTCTTGGTCCATGGGCTGACCCGGCTCTAATCCTATTGAGCCCATGGGCTATAGGGGCCCGGGCAAAAAGCATGGTTACATAAATGGGCCAAATTTCTTCAGCCCGGCCTAGCCCATTTATAGGGCCGAATGGGCTAGCCCATGGGCCATAGCCCATTTTGACAGCTCTAATTAATTGAGAGAGTTTTAAGAGACAAGATCTTAATAACCTGTCAGAATCTATTATTTTTATCAGATTTCTTCTTTGGCAGATTTTTTGTTATCCCGCGTAATACTATAAATAGATAAGAGGGATGCTTGACAAGGTATGTTTTTATACACTCTACACTTATGCTTGCACAGTCATCAGGGCTTTTGACTCTAGCTACTATTGCCCTTTTCATCCTCCCTCATTGACTTGGATGTCGGAGTGTCCTTGCTGGTAACCCTGGCCTAGGATTCTTGTAGATCTCCATGAGCGAGCCACTAGGAGTAGCATCCCTACCTGCTGGAGAAGACTAGAGGACTCCCTGGCACTACCTCTACATGCCCGAAGGGTGATCTTGCAGCAAAAGATTGGCACTCCAGGTAGGGAAGTAGATTGGTGTACTACCAACATCCCCTAATCTCCAGAGCTTGAAGCCATGGTGCTTACCCACGCACAGGAGTTTATCATGAGCCACATCGAGCAGTTCCTATGTGGCAAGGAGCTGGCCAAGCAACAGAGGAAATTGCTCCACGTCCACCACCTACATCATAGCAGGGCTTGCTAGCCACTTTGGCCTAGCAAGTCGAAGCCCTCGCCACTTTGGGCCAGCAAGTCGAAACCCTCGCCATAGTGCAAGGGCTACGGTGACAATAACCCCCCGTGGTGGGACAACAGCCACCAAAAGTTCTAGCTATCGTAGCCACCATTGCCCGTGGCAACCATCAGTCTCCAGCAGGGAGACCTCTTTCATGCCGTGGAAGTTGTTGGTCTCCTTGGAAATGGTCCTCTCACCACTGGACCATCCCGTAGTCTCAGTCCTCTACATTGCACCAACAAAGTCCTGGGCGAGAGGGTCGATGACCTCAAAAAGAGTTGAGATGGGAGAAGCACTCTTGATTCCCCTTCGAGTCCTCATATGAGTACTCCCTAGAGTACTCCCAAGAGGGGTCCAATGAAGAGGATATTCGATGGCGAGCCAAGCGATGCCTTAACAAGTATGATCGCAAGTTGCATGAGATTAACCATCGGCTTGCCAATCTTTAGGAAGAGAGCCAGGACCTAGCCGAGCTTAGCACTCACTCCCTCTCTCCTAAAGCAATTTGGAGGAACCAATCTTGGGTCGGTTCAAGATGCCTCAGCTGGAGCCGTACAATGGCACTATCGACCCGTTGGATCACCTCAAGAGCTACAAGGCTCTCATGAGGATTTAAAGTGCCTCCGGTGCTCTGCTCTGCATCGCCTTTCCCATCACTCTATGGAAGGTGCCCCAAGTTTTGTACTCTCAGCTCAAGCCAAGAAGTATCAACTCCTTCCGGTAGCTGGAGAAGTTTGCATTATACTTCAGCATTTGCTATAAGATGCTGTGGGAGATTGATAGCCTCTTTTCTATCCGTCAGCAGGACAAGGAGTCGCTAAAGGACTATGTGGCCCGATTCAAGATGGCCATATTAAAACTTTACCACCTCGATGAGTCCATGGCCATGCTGGCATTGAAGTGCGAACTCTGTCCTTCCCATCTCATATACTTGATAAGATGCTTGCAAAGTCTTATTTGGAGATCCTCTCTAGCATAGAAGTACATCTGCGTGGATGAAGGAGCCCTCTCTTGGTGCAAGATTGACGGGAAGCCAAGCAAGGAGAAAGCTCAAGAGGAGCTTGGCAGAGCCCTATCTAGCAAGCCCAACTCATCTTGTCATTGGAGCCCAGGCCGAGAAACCCGTCGGTCGACCGAATAACTACACCCCTCTCCTTGTCCCTTAATCCAAGATCCTGATAGCGATTGAGGAAAAATAGTACCCACGAAGGCCTAACCCACTGAAGCCTTCTGCCTCTCACAACAAAAATAAATATTGCCATTTCCATCAAGACCATGGCCATGACATGGACAACTGCCACCAGTTGAAGAGGGAAATTGGAGACCTTATATAATGTGGCTATCTGAGGAAGTATGTCCGTGGAGGCACTGCTCGGCCCGATGCCCCAAATTCGAGCCAGCAGTTGGCCCTGCCCAAAGTTGACAATCGATCAACTAAGAAGGAAGTCGACATGATCTCTTGGGGGCATAGCACTTCTCAAAGAGGCCAAGAGGAGAGGGGAGAGATGAAAATGCAATTTCCTTTTCTAACAAGGATTTAGTTAGGGTCTACAACCCTAACAATGACCCTATCATTGTATCCATGAGATAGCGAAATACCTTGTAAAGAGAATCCTTGTTGATAGTAGAAGTTTAGCTGACTTTCTTTTTTACGATGTTTTTATTTGAATAAACCTACCACTGAACTAACTTAAGCTTGTCTCCGTGCCTTTGGTTGCTTTCAATGGAGAATTAGTTAGGGTCGAGGGAGAAATCACCCTCCCTATCATAGCACGAACTCTGCCCCGACAAAGTATAGTCTTTATGATATTCACTATGGTCGAGTACCATCTACATACAATGCCATCCTCGGATGTCTAAGAATGAATCAACTAGATGCTGTCTTCTCCACCAAATGCCTGCTCGTCCGCTTCTCGATAGTGCACGAAGTTGGTGAGATGCGTGGGGATCAACAACTTGCCTGATAGTGCTTCTAAATGGAACTTAAGGCACAAAGGCTAAGCGAGTTGACTGCCATCAAGCACCTGGACCATAAAGAGCCCAAAAAAAGGGGTGAACCTGCCAAAAGACTACTCTCCTTTGCATTGAAGGATGACTCGATAAAGATCGTATAGATTGGAGCATCTCTGCTTGAGCTTGATCGGGACCGACTCTTGGACTTCCTGCACCAAAATACAGATATTTTTACTTGGTTGACATCTAACATGCTAAGAATTCCTCTTGAGATAATCATCCATAAGCTGAATATCGATTCAAAGTTTAAGCTGATCTGATAGAAGAAAAGGAACTTCACCCCCGAGAGATATAAAGCCATAAATAAGGAAGTAAATAAGCTTCTAGTAGCCTGCTTCATCCAAGAGGCCCATTATCCCAACTGGCTAGCCAACGTTGTCATGGTGAAAAAAGTAAATAAAAAGTGGTGCATCTGCATCGACTACACCAACCTTAATAAAATATACTCGAAGGATAGCTTTTCATTGCCAAAAATCGATTAGCTAGTCGACACCACCTTTGATCATAAGCTTCTTAGCTTCATGAACATATTTTTAGGCTACAATCAAATAAAGATAGCTCCTGAAGATGAAGAGAATACCTTCTTTGTAATTGATAAAAGTATCTATTGTTATAAAGTAATGCATTTTGGCTTAAAAAATGTAGGAGTCATATACCGGTGATTGGTCAATAAGGTCTTCAAGGACCAAATCGATCGTAACATAAAGGTCTACGTCGATGACATGTTCATCAAAAGTTCTGAGAAGACCAACCATATCAAAGACCTAGAAGAAGCCTTCAACATCCTTCATCGATACCAAATGAAGCTAGACCAGAGCAAATGTGTTTTTGGAATCATGGCTAAAAAACTTCTTAGATTCATGGTTACCCAGTGAGGCATCGAAGTAAATTCAAAGAAGATTCAAGCCATCCTCAATATGCGGCACCCGACCTCCAAAAAGGAGGTACAATAGCTCATTAGACTTGTTGCCACCTTCAGCCGATTCATCTCAAGGTCAACTGAGTGATGTTTGCCATTCTTCAAAACCCTACAAAAGATGCATAGTTTTGACTGGATAGAGGAGTACCGATAAGCATTTGAGGATTTATAGAGTTTCCTTGCTTCTCCACCCCTGCTTTCCAAGCTAAAGGTCGGAGAGGAGCTATACCTAATCTGCTTGCATCCTTTGAAGTGGTCAGTTCTGTATTTGTTTGGATGGATACAAAGGACTCTAGAAATCCATATACTGCACAAGGCAAGTGCTTCACAATACAAAGACCACATATTCCAAATTCGAGAAAATAGTTTATGCACTGATTACCTCTGCACAGCATCTCAAGCCCTATTTTCAAGCATACTCAATAGTCATCCTTACCGACCAACCACTTAGGACTATCTTACAATGGCCCGACACCTCATGGTGGATGGTGAAATGGGCAACCAAACTTAACAAATTTAACATCTCCTTCCATCCAAGGTCATCCATGAAGGCACAGACCCTGTCTGACTTTCTCATCGAGTGCACTTGGCCAGATGACGGGCTCGAGGAAATATCTATTGAACATCTTGATGGGTAGCCCGATCTATCTACAACTTGGATCCTGCACATGGACAGAGCTTTGAATTCCCTGGGAAGCAGAGCTGGGCTGATCCTCACAAATTCAAAGGGAGTGGTTACTGAGTATACCCTACATTTTTCATTCAAGGTGACCAATAACCAAGCCAAGTATGAAGCTCTTCTAGCCAATCTGAAGCTTGCCAAGCAACTCGAGGTGGAGTGGTTGAAGGTCTTCACCAACTCTCAATTTGTGGCTGGTCAAGTAATTGGCAAATAAGAGGCTTAGGATTCAACGATGGCCAAGTTTTGGACAAAGTATAGATTCTAACATTAGCGCTTAAGTACTTATGCATCTTCCACATCCCTTAGTGCAAGAATGCTCAGGTTGACACCCTCTCCCAACTGGCGACCTCAATGGATAGCACTCTCGACCAGACTTGCATCAAATACTTGGAGACCCCAAGCATCGAGGAAGCTGAGGAGATCCAATAGGTTGACCACAAGCCGAGCTAGATGGGCTATTTTATCAAGAACTTAACCGACAGCACCATCCCCGATAACCCTCTAGAAGGCAAGAAATTCCAGTGGAAGGCTTCTAAGTATGTGCTATTGGACGGACAACTCCACCTAAAGTCTTTTTCCTTCCCACTACTCAAATACTTCTGGCCTTCCAAACCTGATTACATGCTTTGGGAGACCATGAAGGAATCTATGAGCACCAACTGGGTGCCAGGTCCTTGGCTTATAAAGCCCTAAGACACGGATACTGATATGTTAGGGTTTGGTGGTCCAGCATGGCAACCAGGCTCCAACCCACTTCAGATACGTATGAGCTAGCTTAAGTGACAGAGTTACCTCCTAACACCTCTCTATGTGGACATAGAGGTTTATGCCCACTAGTTTCCTGAATGCACATCAACCACTACCGAGCCTGCTCAGTCTATCAAGTCATGCATGCTCCAGGTGCAGTGGCCATTAATATTTGCCACTTAGGGGATGCCTGCTGGAGGGACGTGCCATGCCAACCACCACTTCCTATCTCATCTACCATGGCATGATCTCCCATCGCGAACATACCTGCAATAGCCAGAATATGCCAGCCATCATTTTCTATTCTTAGGCATCAGGTACATGCCTATAAATTGGTTCCTTGAGACCTTCCAGGTAAGTTGGGAAAGACCATGGTAAGGACACAAGGAGAAGAACAAGGAAGACAATAGAAATGGAACTAAGAGCCCACTTTTCTCAAGAGCCCCTTTCATCATAAAGGAACACTCTTCTTGCTCTTACCTTAAAATGCATCCAGAGCTTCCTGAATTGAGTCTTTCATAGCTTGCCACCTGAGTGAGATCCCTGCAGACCATCCCACATACTTTTCATCGGTCATAAAGCATCCAAGACTCCGTGACTCCATTCATTTATGTGCCGATCCTAGGGAAGCAGGACTCATATGTACTGAGATCCCTTCTCTCACAGATCTCGTTCTATCTCCCTCCTTCACTTCTTCTCTGGCTCATCTTCTACTATTGCTCTAAACCCAGAGATGACTCCAAGCCTCCTCTATTCGCCTCTCCAGGAGGGAGACTGACTTAGGCATCGGAGGGTTCACCACCAAGAACCCACCCCCAGTGTATCAAACTTTTTGTCTTCTCTATCTTGTAGGACCAACTCCCAGCGATAGGACCCTGTAAGGCTCTGTTTTGCACAGTGACCATATTAGCTATAGCCTTGTCTGAGTCAAGTCCAAGTTAGTACCATATCTTGGAGATCTGCAACAGATACTATTGGCTGACCATGTAAGAAGACACGACGAAGCTCATCTGGAGGTGCGATTAGTGTCAGCGCTTCTCCAATATCCAATACTAGCCAACCCAACTCTCTTCTCCCTAGCCATTTATCTAGAGGGGGATGGACATAATTGGCCCATTTTTCCTGACATCCGATTAGTGAAAGTTTCTCATCATCGCCATCGACTTCTTCACCAAATGGGTGGAGGCCAAGCCATTGGCACACATCACCGAGGATAAGGTTAAGAAGCTTTTTTGAAAATCAAGCATCTACCGATACAGACTTCTCCACACTATCATCACTGACAATGGTTGATAATTTGATAACTATATTTTCAAGGATTTCTATGCCGAACTTCATATCAGGCACCGATTCACATTTAATGGCCATCCTTAGTCGAACGGTGAGGTGGAACTTATGAATCAAACCATTCATCAAGGGCTCAGGACACCAAGTTAGATGAGTCCAAAAGTTGATGAGCAAATAATTGCCCAGTGTGCTATGGGTGTACCATACGACTCTACTAACTTCAACAAATAAGACTCTTTTTAATTTGGCCTTCGACACCGAGGTAGTGATCCTCATCAAGATTGGACTCCCAACCATGCAGATTGAGCGCTTTGACTAGGTGACCAACTCAGATCGACTGAGGGCCAATATTGATCTACTAGAGAGACTCGGGACCAAGCCCACCTAAGGATGGTGACATACTGGTAGAGAGTCGATCGGTACTACAACTCCCAAGTGAAGTTGAAGACTTTCCACCTAGGAGATCTTGTGTTGTAGTGTGTCGAAGTATCAAGGCCTACCGAGCAAGGCAAGTGTCTCCCAACTAGAAAGGGCCCTACTGAGTGACCGAAGTACTTCAACGTAAAGCTTATTAGCTTAAGGATTTAAGTGGAACACCTATCCCCTGAACTCAGAATGCTAAGAATCTCCAGATGTACTACTAATGATGTATTCACTTTCATTTGAAAATGCCAAGAAACTTTTTTTCAATAATGTCTCCTGATCCTTTAACTATCCAGCACCAAGCTCACTAAAGCTTGCTGGAGTCCTGGTCGGCTCATACCTGGTCAAAGAGATGGTCAGCTCAGTGATCCCATTCGGTTAACTCCCACTCCAAGTAACTCCTCACAAAGGTAACTCCTATCCAGTTGGCTCATATTCGATCGAAGAGATGGTCGGCTCACCTCTCCATCTAGGTAACTCCCGCTAGGATAACTCCTTACAAAGATTACTTCTGCCAAGATAACTCCCACTCCGGGTGACTCCTCATAAAGGTAACTCCCATCTAGTTGGCTTATACCCGATCGAAAAGATGGTCAGCTCACCACCCTCATATAGAAACTCCTGTCAGGATAACTCCTTATAAATGTAACTCTTGCTAGGATAACTCCTCACAAAGGTAACTTCTATTCGGTTGGCTCAAACCCGATCGAAGTGATGGTCAACTCACCACCCCCATCTAGGTAACTCTTTCTAGAATAACTCTTTACAAAGATAACTCCTACCAAGGTAACTCCCACTCTAGGTAACTTCTCATAAAGATAACTTCCATTTGGTTGGCTCATATCCGATTGAAGAGATGGCCGACTCAACATCTTCATCCGTGTAACTCCTCGTAAAGGTAACTCCCGAATAGCCGACCAACATCCTATTGAACAAGATGGCCAACTCTACACCTTCATTCATATAACTCCTCATAAATGTAACTCCCGGATGGCTGATCGACATTCAGTCGGATGAGATGGCTAACTCTACACCTTAATCCAGGTAATTCCTCATAAAGGTAACTCATGATAGATGGCCAACATCCTATCGAATGAGATGGCCAACTCTATACTTTTACCTGGGTAACTCCTCACAAAGGTAATTCTTGGATGACTGACCGACATCCTATCGAATGAGATGGTTGACTCTACACTTTCACTTGAGTAACTCCTCACAAAGGTAACTTCCAGATGGCCAATCAACATTCAGTCAAACAAAATGGCTGACTTTATACCTTCATCCAAGTTACTCCTCATAAAGGTAACTCTCGGATGATTGACAATCTTGTCGAAATGGCCAACCGACAATCCTGTCAAACAAAATGGCCGACTCTATGCCTTCGACCAGATAACTCCTTATAAAGATAACCCTCAGATGGCCAACCAACAACCCATCAATAATGGTGGCCGATTATCCTACTTAGTGGATTCTCGTAACCAAAAATGAAGGTGTTCATCCAACACATAGATGCATTCAGGATTAAGGGCATTCAATAAAATGTCACATTCAAAAACAAAGGTATCCAAATAAAACTGAATTATCAAAAGATAGTTTCCTTTTCATTAATTTGGAAGGAGACATACAAAGCCGAATCAAGTCCGAGATATACAAAGTTGGATCAAGTCCAAGACATATAAAGTCAGAGCAAGTATGAGATATATAAAGTCGAATCAAGTCCAAGACTTGATACAAGACCAGGCTTGAACACCTACAATGTTGGACAAGATAAATCAAGTAAGAAGTACAAGGACATGTCTTCTTCATTGACTTCTTGACTCCCGTGCTCACGGTCTGCAGCCGAGAGTTATCTTCCATGCCAGAATTAGTTTCCAAGAAAGATGACTCTGGCATGCAAGGCTCACGACCAGCGCTTGACCTATGGAAGATGGAACTTTAATAACAAAACCTCCACCGGGAGCTCCCGTGCCAGAGAAGCTCACCGGTGGAAGATGGAACTTCAACAACCAAAAAGAAGTCCCACTTGGAACAACCGTGCCACGTGAGGTGACCGGTGAGGCAGCTATTCCAGGTGGGGCTATCTCCAAGGACACCTTTATCCATCTATCTCCAATAACGCCTTCGGCATTCTACCCTCCTCGCACCATCCATCTCGTCCTCACCAGATTTCGCTTTCTCCTCGAATGCCCCGATGGCCAGTGGCATCATCCCCTCTCTGTCACCGAAAATTGCTAGACCTCCGCTCAGCCTAAGGGCCCCCTGTTTGGAATGAGGAGTGTATCTAGAAGGCTAGGTGAGGGCCTCCTATTTATTGTCGAAGCTAGCCTTCCAAATGGCAATACATGTCGGTGACCGACTGGATCGATTGAGCCAACATCTAGGATCTCGGGCAATCACTTGAGATTCTAGCCTCATTTATTCCCATCTCCAAGTCCGATGCCAATGACCATAATTCAAAGCGTTCTTATTACGTGGCACTCCCGGAATGCCCGAACATGGTAGCTACTTGGGGTTTACGATCCCATTTACTCCCGCTCCTGGGCTCAGTGCTGGTGGCTGACGATTACACTTCACTTATCGCGTGGCACTCTTGGATTGGGCAAGGGTGGCAGTCATCAGAAGAGTGATCAAGATATTAAAGGCACGATGCTTTCAAAGATAGCTTGCCTTTCGACTTGCCATTAAACTAGTCGGTGATAGTCAAAATCATTCAATCGGTGCATAATGCAATTAATTCCACTCTATCACCCCTTAGAAGGCCGGCCAACCCTTAGCTACCAAAAGTTAGCACCAAGCAACTTGAAGATGCTTGACGAACACTACCTACTGGCTACAGGACTTGGGAAAAACTTTCACCTTCGAAAGCCGCATCGGCTAGGGCCCAACCGATAGCCACCTATCCAAGGGTTGCTCAAACCAACTAGAGCATTGACCAAGGCAATGATAAGAAAAAATCCTAGGTCTTAAGGCCGGAGGGTTCACTCCCAGCTTCGGTAGGCAAGTTGGCCCAATAGACTTCCTAGCCAATTGATGCACTTGGCTTTTCTCCTAGCAAGTTACCTACACTAGTAGCGCTTATAGCACCGGTCATGGTACTTAGCAAAATTCATAAGGCAAGAGGGTCGGAAAATAGATCTCTCGACTGTGATAGTCACGCTAACTAAAGAAGGCATTCGATTGAAAAATTTACAAAAGAAAGGCATTCGACTAACTTAGAAAAATTTATAAAAATTTACAAGAACTTTTACGGTCACGCTAACTTAGAAAAAATTACAAAAGGAAGGCATTTGACTAACAAGTCATCATTGAACAAAGTAGATCTCTCATTGAAGACCGTAAAAGTTCTTACAAGTTTGATTTCAGACCCAACTGGAGCTTACAAAATTGGGCCAAAAATCCCAAAAAGAGGAGCTAAAAAGTGCATAAGGAAGAAGGGAAAAGGAAAAGGGTCTCCTGGGGCCCTACACCTGTGTAGCACCGACTTCATCAGGAATCCTGAGTGCAACAGCCACTCCCTGGAAAGCTTCCATCAGGTTCGGCACTTCCTCAGCCACTTGAGCCTTGACTGCTTGAGTTTTAGCCACCTGAACATTGGCCGGAGCGGTTGCCTCCATAGAAACCTCGATTATAGCTACTTCAGGTGTTGGCACCTCCATAACATTCCCATTGATGCCACCTTCCTTGGCAACCTACTCTCCGGCCACCTTACCTTCCCTTCCCTTCTTCTTCTTCATCTTCTTCCCCTCATCCTTTAGAGTGCCCAACATGGTGATGATGCACAAGTTCAGACTCGGGTAGGCCTCAGTGACTTTCACCTTGTTGTCACTGAACCCAATGTTGTACACACCTGTCATGGTTGCAATAGCATCAGCCTCAAAAGCATCGAAGTCTCTGTATTCTTCGACTACCAGGGTAGCTATGGCCTTGGCCTCTTCTTCAGCAGCTTTGGACTGTTCGCTAGAAGACTTAGCTTACTTGCCACTGTCCCTGGCTAGATCCTTAGTAGTTGTCACCTTTTCTTCGGTCGCTCTCACTCGGCCCTCAGTTGCCTCAATCTTGCTATCAAGAAGCTTCAACAAAACCTCATTTCGATCTAGCTTGGACAAAGCATGATCGCCTGACTATGCTCCTGAGAAAGTATCTTCTCCTTCTCTACTAACCAAGCATTGCAAGACTTGCGATGGGTGGCCATCTCCTCTTTCAGTTTATTCTCTCTCTCCTCTACCGTCTTTAGTTTAGACTCACTAGTGGTAGCAAGGTTGTAGTACTTGATGACTATCTTCCACATAGTAACCAGATCATGAACAAGCTACACAAAAGTGACAAACAAGGTCAACAATTCAACATGATTATTTCCCATCAGTGCACGACGAGATTGAGAATGGCTTACCTTGATCACGGTTGGGAGGAACCTGTCTACCACCTCACCCATGGTCTAGGATTTTAGCTCCTCCTTGTCCTGAGGGAGTATCAACATCTTTGTCAGTTCTTGAGTGACCTGAGGATTGTGTAACGCCGAGTCCTCCTCACCAATCTAGTCCCAGTGGACCTATCTGTCATTGATCCTAGTATAAGAAACAAAGGTGCGATGCCCACGGGATCCCTGCAAAGGACTAGCCCCTCTTGGAGATGAGAATTCTTCAACCCTTCTCAGGGTCGAAGAACTTCCGGCACCCCTCAGCACCCACCAAGGAGGTCGAGGAAGTCATGGCCATCCTTGACGAAACTAGCACCTTTGCTGGTGGACTTGCTAGTGCAGCAAGAGCTGAGACCACTGGGGGTGAGGCCCAAGTCACCAAAATAGTTATGGTGGGAGTTGCCACAGTCTTCACTTCTTCATCACTATATGTGGAGACTCTCAGAGGAATGAAAGTCACTCGAGGAGCCGGCACTCTCATAGCGGTTGCAGGGGCACCAATGAATGGCCTTGAGACCCTCAACTTCTTGGAAACTACTTTTTTTTCTTTTTGTAGTTGTTGTTAGGAGTTGGTCTATTCTGCATGGACTTTCAAACCTAATCCATCGAAATCATCCTTATGGTTACAAAGAACACAAGTCAACCCAAGCACAAGTGGAAAAAAGGGGAAAAACACATGGTTCTCATCAAGAGGGTTGACTAGGCTCAACTTGGCTTCATAAAAATTTTGCTTAGTAAGGAGCTCTTGCAGCCGAGGGACTTTCATGTCAAGAAGTATCTTGAAGTCTTCTTCATTAGCCCTATTTATCTTATCATTCTTATTAGGAGAGGTGTTTGGCTCTCCCCAACTTAGGCAAATTCCTCATGGTCAGTTAGAGGAAATAAAGAAAGTTCGAGACCTCCAATGATGAATGGAACTGGAAAGTTTAATAAGTTTTTTTCTTTTTCAAGGGCCAAAAAATCACTAGCCATTCGACTCGGAAAGTTTGTTTAACGTAAAGAAAGGCCTGAATAACTTAAGTCAGGGCCAAACATGGGCAAGATGGCAAAGGATCACAAAGGTGGCAAGGGCATGGAAAGAGTTTGGACCAAGTTATGCGGGAACAATGTCATATCATTACAAGACATCCCAATTCGACTTGGAAAGTTTGTTTAATGTAAAGAAAGGCCTGAATAACTCAAGTCAGGGCCAAACATGGACAAGATGGCAAAGGATCACGAAGGTGGCAAGGGCATGAAAAGAGTTTGGACCAAGCTATGCGGGAATAATGTCATATCATTACAGGACATCCCAAATCAGGGGGTGCAAGGAAAACAAAGGCTGGCATGGAGAACATCCCAAATCAGGGTATGCAAGAGAAAACAAAGGCTGGCATAAAGATCCTCCCCATCATAGCCAGGCAACCGGCCAGACCAGAAGTCACTCGATCTTCCGATCTCGGCACATGAAGGAGGAAGTCGTTTGGGATCTTGTATTTCTTATAGATCCCGACGATGTTATCCTTGATAACGATCGAGACCTCAAACATCGATCTTGCCGAGGGTCTAGTTGAACTTTAGAAAGTTCCTGCTTGACTCTTCCTCTTAGGGGCAGGGGCTTCCTCCTCCTTCGGAACTTCCTCCACCGTATCCTCTTCCTCCTCAAAGACCTCCTCCTCGGTAGACTTCTCTCCCCCTACTAGACTCTCCTCCTCCTCCTAGCTCACCTTCTTGGATGGGCTCTCATGGATCTAGTCGATCGAGGAAGAAGAGTTTGAAGATCCCTATGCCTCCAAAGGTTGCTTACCAAATGGTTCTCACCATTGAAAGACATTTTTCGAAAGCACAATACAAATTGGGGAAGACGGAAAAATAACCAAAGAAAGATGCCTCCACCCAAGAAGCAAGCAGAGGCAGGAAGAAAAGACTACAAGCAGCAAGAGAGAGGGAGGCACCTATTCCTACGAAACCCATACAAGTCTATCATATCAGGAAGGAAACACAAAAAAATAATGGGAGACCAATTTGGGGGAACCTTGCAGGGATCAAGCACGAACCTCCCCTTCTTCTTTTCCTCTTTGCGCTCTCCTCTTCGTTCTCTGCTAGCAAAAGTCCCCACTACTAGGGTAAGGGCCTCCTATTTATACAAGTCTAGACTGGCTAAGATAGAAGTCTCGGCGTTCTCGAGACCACCATATTGCAACACACGGTCCACTCCCACTCGGGTATAGCTTCATCGTCTCGAAATCCCAATTGATTGACCGCCTCCCTATGCAAATCATTTAAAGCCTATTGCTGGTAGGCCACGTGGTACAATCCAGTTGGTCAGTGGCGATCATGTGAATCATTGAAGGTCATGGCACAACTTTTTAACATTTGGGAAACAAATTTTGCCAGATCGGAGTTCGAATCCCTCACAACTTATCGCCAACCACATTCCTTGCCCATCAAGACTCCTCCCTCGAGAACTTCGACGAAAATCTCAGTCGGATAAGGGAAAATCAAACTCCCCTGTTCCCGGACATGGACTCCCTCTTTTTTTTCTAAGTTCCGGATAAAGTCGGGAAGGGCTACCGACTTCAGCCCACAACAGCCCAGTTATGGGCCGGGCCTCACAACAACTAAAACCAATAATACGAGTAGATCTCAGCAGGCAGGGGACTGGCAAAATGATGCTGGTATAAAGAGGTGCAAGCGTGTGAGCATTGAGGTTCAACGGGTTATGGGCAATTCTATGTTGCTCGTAAACATCATCAAATAACTAATCACAAACAATGGTGTTAACAGAAAGATTATATTCTAAAAGGAAGAAAAAATTTAATGGATATCCCAGGGACATCTCGTACCTATTTTTAAGATTTTTTTTGATATAATGCCACCAAGATTTCTCAAATTAGGGAAAAACAAGAAAAAAATAATGAAACCATGGCACTGATGGATTTTCTTTTTTTTTTTTAAAAAAAATGATGGTAGCTAGTGGTGGCCAAATATAACCAAGTAAATAAATAAATAAAGTAGACTAATAACCACTACAGTGGTAGCGCGGTTAGTTGGCGCGCGGCTCCGTTCTTGTGAATAATCTACTGGTTACGGATTCGAGGAATGATCCATCGGATGACTTGATTAAATTACAGAAATTCTGGACGTACGTGACTAGGGGACGGAGCGGCTCTAACTTCGGCGCTGTAGTGGGGTTAGATTGGCGTACTCACCGATTGGTGTGAAGGGTACGCGAAAATATATGGTCTGAATCGAACAATCATCTAATAGACTGAGGACCAGAACGAGGAGCTACATCGGAGTTCCCCCACCCCCATCTATCAAAAAAAAAAAAAAAAATGAAAAAAAGAAAAGAAAAGTAGACCAATATATATAAAACTACGGTCATATTGTCTCACAAATATTACTGGATACCAGGAGCTCCAAAATTTATTAATTAAATACATTTCTGTAATCCAGCAAGGTAAGGTGACGACACTAGCTCCATATTTAAGGAACACGTACATGTCATCAAGAATATTGCATAATAAGAGACGGATCAGCTTACACAATATTGTATAATTAAAAAAGCTGTGAATGATGAGCAGGACTATTGCTCCCTTAATTTGTAACAAATAGAAAAGAAAACATTTTTGATTTCTGTGCAAATGCAAAAATAAATATTATACCCTTCAAACATTACATTCCCACACGAGACCAACTATAGGAAGAACTAGTACTTGTCTCTGTCCTACAGGAGAGAGGAGAAGGACGCATGTCCTCCCTTCTGTCCAAATACTTCCTCTTCTTTGCCCCTGTTATCTCTTCCTTCTTAAGATCATCGACGCACTTTGCATCACCAAGGCAAGAGAAAGACCTCGATTTGCCCGAGAAATAATTCGACAATCCTTTCCTCCTGCAAAACAGAAACAGAGCAAGCATGAGCCAGATGCAATTTAATGGTAAACCTATCGAGCATCGAACGCAGAAACTGGAATGCATGGCATGAGATATCGAGCTCTTACTTTTGTGGCAGATGGGACCTTAGAGACCCCATGTCGAAGATTTCGATGCCTTCCAATTCTTTGTCAGAGGAGGTGGAGATGGTGTTGGGTGCCATCGTGCTGTGATGAGCGATAAGGTGGTGGGAGGCTGTGGTGGGGGCCTTATAGGGGAGGGTACGCGATGGCAGGAAGGGTCAAAAGAAGCCCTTGGTATGGATAAGAGCTCCAGGACGTGGATGGATTCGAGGGAACCCCGGCTCTATAAAGATGGGCTTCATCTTAGCCTCACAACGTGTACGGAGGGCATTTTGGGTGGGCCCCAGGAGGGAGACATCAACCCTCATCTTTATCCATCCACCGAAGCCAGGCCCAGCGAAAGGGTGCTCCTTCCTTGAACCAACCTTCCGCTTTTGCCAAAAGAAAAAAAAAAAAGAAAAAGAAAAAAAAAAAAATAGACTTTGCTCTTTTCCTGTCGTTGGGATACCTTTTTTGCTTGGCCTTTGTTCTAACATTACATTTTTATTTTATTATTTTTACTGGCTAAGACTTAGGATCCTTTTCCTCGCTCTACTAGGATCTTTCCGCTTGCTCTACGAGACAATATTCCGAAGACATAACCTGTGAAGCAGTATATTCTTTTCTCATCCTCCTATTTCTCTCTCTCTCTCTCTCTCTCTCTCTCTCTCTCTCTTTTTTTCCTTCTAATTTTTGGTTTTTAGTGACTTGGGAAAAAATTTAAGATGTATAAATTAAGTCTAAGTTAGGATACTTCAAGCACGGTTGTACCGCATATTCTTTCATGGCCGGTTAAGCAATTAGCAGCCAAGTCTCTCCCTGTACCGTCTGCTCCACTCAATCGATTTTTTCTGAGTTGGATCGGTCCAGATGGGCTTTCGGCTAGTTCGGCTGGCTCCCTCTCTCAAAGATCCGAACGCCACTTCCTTTGAGGTCCGACCATTCGACTCCCTCCACCAAAAGTCTGATCGACTGATCCACGGAAGGAGAGGTCCGAACGACCCACTTCCTTCGGGACCTGACCGGTCGGCTTCCTCAGAGCTCTGACAGATATTCCCTGTCGGTCGGATGACCCATCCCTGTTAAGTTCGACCGACTCATTCCCATCCTGGAAATCGCTCGAAGGCTCCAGAAGCCCTTTCCAGCTGGTACCGGAATTTTGTTACAACGAACTCTACAACGTGGCCACGTCTCCGCGCCACCTGGCCACCACCCTGATTCTCCTAGGGATAAATCGGGACCTCTCAGCCTATCCCCTAACAGAATTTGGCAGCATTCCACGCCTACTTAAGGTGACCGGGGGACCTCCGCTTGGGGCTAAGTACACTCGTCCCTCTCCGTATGCTTTTCTCTTGGATTTCTCCATTCTGTTGCTCTCAAGCTCTGCTAACTTAAGCATCGGAGTGTCACCCGCTAGAACACCACCGGCACTCAGGAGACTTTGTTGCAGGTCGACCGGGAGAGGAGCACTCCAGTGTAGCCGACCAAGCCCGGTCCAGGAGAAGACGCGGCAATAGATTGGTGCTAGAGGAAGGGGGCGAATCTTCGTTCTGCTCTTTCCTCTAAAAGGAGAAATCGATTGAGAAAATCTTGTAATGGCGAGGAAAAGAACTCAAAATATCTCCACCAGAAAAGGTCATTCCCAACACGGGTCTGAAGCACCTCCCAGGAAAGATGACACCGCCGCTGTTGAACCCACCATCACTCTGGGACAAAACAGTTCCAGACTTTGCTGAACCGCATTGACACACTCACCACCGCGGTCCAGCACCTCAGGGAGGTGGCCAACAACCAGCCGCAACCGCCTGCAGTGTCTTGCGTCAACCATCAGCCAGTCATCGGGGGAGGTCAGCAGTCGGAGGTTCCTCCGCCTCCGCCCCACGCTGTTCCGGAGCCCCGAAGGTCCCTGGGGGCTCGCGCTGACGGGAAGAGGGCGAGGTCAGCTTCGCCCTCCTTTGTTGACTCCGTACCCCATGACGGTCGGCATCCTGCTGAAGATCTGAGGGACTATGGCAGCAAAATTATGCGCATGGAAGAGCGCATCGCTGAAATTGTTGAGCGGTAGAAGGCCGAGGGGGGGCAGGCGTATGACACCCGCCCACCTTTCTCTGCTAAAATTTTGGGGGAGCTGATCCCTCGTCACTTTAAAATTTCTCAGGTGGACCTCTACAACAGCACTACCGACCCACTAGACCATCTGGGCACCTACAAGGCCCACATGATGGTATAGGGCACCTCCGATGCCCTTCACTACATTGCCTTCCCAGCGACCCTGAAGAAGGTCGCTCGGATGTGGTTTACCGCCATCCGACCAGGTACGATCCACTCTTTTTCTCAACTTGAGAACTTTTTTCTTTCCCATTTTAGGACATGCAGTCGGACCCCAAGGAACACCGACTGCCTTTCTCTCGTGCTTCAAAGGGAGGGAGAGACCCTCCGGGACTACATGACCCGTTTCAACTCAGTGGCCATGGAGGTCCCGGACTTGAATGAGGCAGTAGCTATGTTAGCCTTCAAGAGAGGGCTCCGCTCGTCCAGGCTCACATTCTTCCTGGACAAAAGGTTTTCGACGAGCTATACTAAGTTGTTGGCCAGGGCATAGAAGTACGCCTTGGAAGAGGAGCAATCGGCGAGTCGATGCCAAGCTGAAGGGAGATTGGCCCCCAAGAAGTGGAGCGACAAGGCTCCCGAAGCCCGACCTCTCAGTGATGGCAACCGATCAGCCCGTCACTAAAGTCTGAAGCCGAAGGACTTCCCCAGGAGGTTCGAGACCCCTCTCCCTTCTGAGGGAGAAGATCCTCATGGAGATCGAGAACGAGGCATTCCTGTAAAGGCCTTGGCCGATGAGGGGCCTCTCTGCCTCCAGAAATAAAGACAAGTACTGCCAGTTCCATAGGGACCACGGGTACAATACCGAATAGTGCCTCCAGCTGAAGGATGCCATTGAAGACCTCATCAGGAGGGGGTACCTGAACAAGTACGCCCGATCCCGTCAGGATCGGGTCGAGACCTCGATTGCCAGAGACCCTCCAGAGGAGACGGAGCTTCCCATCTAGCACCCGACCGATGGGGGCGTTGGTATGCTGCATTGGCGGCCCGACTAGGGGCACGAAGGGGACCAGGACATTGTGAAGAGGCCCAGGGGTTCCAATGTAATCAGTTTCTCTAACGAAGACCTCCTGGAGCCTCATCTTCCTGGAGATGACCCTGTAGTTGTGTCGGCGTTCATTGCCAACTATGATATAAAGAGCATTCTCGTTGATAATGGAAGCTGTATAGAAGTTTTACTATATGATGCATTTGTCCGATTGAGCTTGTCCAGATCAAGGCTGCGAGAATCCCTAATGCCGCTGACTGGCTTTGGGGGAAACTCTATTGGAGTTGAAGGAGAAATAACTCTGTCCATGACCATCGGGAGGAGCCTTACCAGAGGGCTTTCCCCATCAACTTCATGGTCGTACGTATGACCTCGGCGTATAACACTATTTTGGGCCGACCGGTCCTCAACAAGTTTTGGGCCATCGTATCCACTTATCATTTGCTGGCGAAGTTTCTGACTTGTAATGGAGTCGGAGAAATGAGGGGAGACCGCAGAATGGCTAGACAATGCCTGGCTATTCATGATAAGCAATTGGAAGGATGCCCCACTCTTGAACAACTTGATCCCCGGGTCGAAGCTGACAACCGTGGTCAGCTTGTCGAGAAGATCATGTTTGTTCCCCTTAGGGAGGATGACCCCACTAAGGTCCTCCAAATTGGGAGCACACTCGGTGAGGAGGCCAGACTAGAGCTGATTGGCTTCTTGAGGAGCAATGCCGATGTCTTTGCTTGGTCGGCGTCCGACATGCCAGTCATTCCGTCAGACATCATTACTCACCAGCTTAAGGTGGATCCGACCTATAGACCCGTTCGATAGAAAAAGAGGAGCTTCGCCGCCAAAAGACAAAGGGCCATTGAAGAAGAAGTGAAGAAGCTCTCTGACACTGGCTTCATCAGGGAGGCCCATTATCCTAAGTGGCTGGCAAATGTTATCATGGTGAAGAAGGCTAGTGGAAAGTGGAGGAACTGTGTGGACTACACTGACCTCAACAAGGCTTGTCTGAAGGACAGCTTTTCCTTACCAAAGATCGATCAGTTGGTGGATGCCATGGCTGGCCATCAGCTCTTAAGTTTCATGGATGCCTTTTCCGGGTATAACCATATCAAGATGCACCCTGAAGACGAAGAGAAGATGGCCTTTGTCATGGACAAATAACTATATTATTACAAGATGATGCCCTTTGGCCTGAAGAATGCGGGTGCCACTTTCTAAAGGCTAATCAAGCGAGTCTTCGAAGGGCAGCTCGGAAGGAATATGGAGGCGTACGTTGATGATATGATTGTCAAGAGCCTTCATAGGGCTGACCACATCAAGGACTTGTAGGAATCCTTTGACGCACTAAGATGCTATTGGATGAAGCTAAACCCTGCCAAGTGCATATTTGGGGTGACCTCCGGGAAGTTCCTGGGTTTCTTGGTCACTCAAAGAGGGATTGAAGTCAACCCTGACAAAATTAAAGCTATCATTGACATGGCGCATCCGACCAGTAAAAAGCAAGTACAAAAGTTCACAGGCTGTATAGCTTCTCCCAGCCATTTTATCTCCCGGTCGGTGAAGAGGTCTCCACCATTCTTCAAGACCTTGCACCGGTCGAACTGCTTCCATTGGACTGACAAGTGTCAGTCGGCCTTTGAAGCCCTGAAGGATTACTTGAAGAACCCTCCGCTGTTGGCCAAACCAACAGAGGGGGAAGTGTTGTACCTATACCTATCGACGTCGGACGAGGTGGTCAGTTCCGTCCTCGTGTGGGTAGGGAAAGATGGCCAGTAGAAACCTGTCTACTATATCAGTAAAGTCCTCCATGATGCCGAGACAAGGTATCCTAAAGTGCAGAAACTAGTCCATTCTTTGGTCATAGCGGCAAAACGCCTCCGACCCTACTTCCAGGCACATCCGATCGTCGTGCTGATTGATCAACCCCTCAAGGTGATCCTTCAAAGTCCTGACACCTCCGGTCAGCTCACCAAGTGGGCTGTTAAGTTGGGCGAGTTTGACATCACTTTCCAATCCCGGTCGGCTTTGAAAGCTGAGGTAATCGCTGATTTCATTGCAGAGTGCACCTGGAGGCCGGAAGTGACCTCATCAATAGTTGAAGCACCTGAGGCTGATCTCGTGGAAGAGACCGAACTTGCTTGGATCCTTCACGTGGACGGAGCGTCCAACCTCACAGGATGCAGGGCAGGCCTGATCTTAGCTGACCCCGATGGGCAGTGCCTGGAGTATGCTTTTCACTTTGCATTTCAAGTATCAAACAACTAGGCGGAGTATGAAGCCTTACTTGCAGGCCTAAGGATAGCCAATGAGTTAGGCATTGGTAGAATCCAGGCTTCCCCGACTCTTAGTTGGTGGTCAATCAAGTGAAAGGCGAATTCGAAGCAAGGGATCCGACCTTGGCCAAGTACTTGGATAAGGTACGAAGCCTCGTATCTTGACTTAAATTCTTCGAAATTCTCCATATACCTCGACTGCAGAACTCTCGGGTGGATGCTCTGTCACAATTGGCTACTACTGCCATCAGCACCCCGACCGAACCTTTATGGAGCACCTGCAGCATCCAAGTATTGCTGAAGAGCCGATCGAGGTTCACCAAGTCGAGTAGGAAGTCTCATGGATGGACCCAATCCTTATGTTCCTGGTCAAAGGGACTCTTCCGGACGATCCGACCGAAGCTAAGCATGTGCACTGGATGGCCTCTAAGTACGTCGTCCTTGACGGCATCCTCTACAAGCGATCATTCTCACAGCCACTGTTGAAGTGTTTGGGGCCGACCGATGTGGACTATGCACTCAGGAGGTACATGAAGGCATCTACAGCGACCACCTCGGAGGGAGATCCCTGGCTTATAAAGTCATCTGGCAGGGATACTATTGGCCTATAATTCAGAAAGACGCATCGGATTTCATCTGAAAGTGCGATGCATGTCAAAGGTACTCTAATATCCAAAGGAGGCCCGCCAGCCAGCTGACCCTGCTTACGACGCCTTGGCCATTTGCACAATGGGGCATGGACATCCTGGGACCCTTTCCCCAAACATCCGAATAACGGAAACTTCTTCTTGTGGCCATTAACTACTTCAACAAATGGGTGGAGGCTGAACCACTGGTGCAAATAACAGAGGCCAAGGTGGAGAACTTCATCCAGAATGGCATTATCTTCTGATTCGGCATTCCACAGATAATCATTACTGATAATGGAAGACAGTTCGACAACTCTAAGTTCAGGGACTTCTGTCAATAATATCACATCTTTCATCGGCTTACGTCGGTCGACCACCCTCAGTCTAATGGAGAAGCTGAGGTCACCAATCGGACGATCTTGCATGGACTGAAGACCCGACTGAACGAAGCCAAAGGGCTTTGGATAGAAGAGCTTCACTCAGTGCTCTAGGCATATCGGACAACTGCCCGAACAGTGACCAGGGAGACTCCATTCTACCTGACCTATGGAAGTGAGGTAGTTATCCCCGTGGAAGTCTCTTTGCAATCCCTACGGATTGATCACTTCAATGAGCCGACCAACTTAGAGCAACGGAGGGCTGACCTAGATTTACTTGAAGAGACCAGGCTCCGGACAAGCTTGAAGATGGCGGGCTACCATCAGAAGATGGCCAGATATTACAACTCGCGGGTCAAAGCATGAACTTTCCGGGTCGAAGATTTGGTTTTACGAAGGACGGATATTTCAAGACCGACCGAGCAAGGAAAACTCTCCCCTAATTGGGAAGGACCCTATCGAGTCGTTGAGGTGATTCGAGCCGGAACTTACCGACTCGAATATTTGGACGGACGACAAATAGCGCGCCCATGAAATGTAGACAACCTTTGTAATTATTATCAATTAAGTTCACAACTTCTTCTATGAAGCATAACTACTTCAAAACAATCCACATGGAGAACAGGACCTAAATTCGGACGAG
This sequence comes from Areca catechu, assembly GCA_021397845.1. Lineage (NCBI taxonomy): Eukaryota > Viridiplantae > Streptophyta > Magnoliopsida > Arecales > Arecaceae > Areca > Areca catechu. The sequence goes on along the minus strand of CM038050.1, from coordinate 156,435,962 downwards.
CCGATGGATCAGTACTTGGAGAAATTCCTAAGCACCTAGGTTCGGACTGAGTTGCTGTCCATCCATCATCCTACAAGACTCAAATTGGGACAAGCCGACGAACTAGTACTTGGAGAGATTTCTAAGTACCTAGGTTCGGACTTAGCTACCGCCCCTCAGCCACTTTCCAGGTTCCGAGCCCAGACGAGTTGACGGAGTAACACTTGGAAATTCTCCTAAATGCTTAAGTTTGGATTGAGCTACTGTCTGGCAGCTATTTCGAAGAACTTGCAGTTCTAAAGAGCAGACCAAAAATACTTGGAAGAATTTCAAAAAGAATGTATTCCATCTGGTATACATCAATACACATAAGTGACAAAAGGATTCTTCTATTAAGTCCGAAGAAATTCTTTACAAAAGTAGGTCAGACCTTTACAAACACCCTAGGTCTGACCCATCGAAGGTGCGGCAAGGGCCTCAGCTTCGGCCCCGCCCGCTACAACTGGAGCTTCAACTGGGACGTCCACCATCCCTACATCAGCTTGAGCTGGGGCTTCGGCCCTACCCTCTTCCACATTGCCTTCAGCCTGGGGCTCGGCCCCAGCATCTGTCAGGTACTCTTCTTCCTCTGCTGGCTCCCTTAGCTCGGTGCCAGATACGTCAAGCTCCGGAAAAAGTTCGGCCACCCTCTTCAAGCAGTCATCATAACCTTCTCTGTAGAAGTCCGACACCGCCTCATCTACTTCTTCAGTGAAGTTGGCGGAAGCCTTATACTTTGCTATGATGTCCCGGACCTATCCCGCCGCCAGCTCCTTGGCTTCCTCAGGTTGGACTGCCAACTTCACTGCAGCTGCCCACTCGGCCTGGGCCTTCCTGTCAGCCTCAGCAAATTGCTCCTCCTCCTCTCTCAGCCGGCGGGTAAGGGAGTTCACCTCTGCCTTCCTCCTCTTCAGCCTAGCCTCCCGATCAGCTCGCTGGTCCTGCATCTCCTTTAATGCCACTTTTGACGACTCGGCCTCCGCCTGGATGGCTGTCAGCCTCTCCTCCACGGACTTCAAAGATGCCTCTGTGGCTGCCTGAATCGCCTCCAGCTCCTGCACCCTCTTGGCCGAGGTCTTGGCCACATGCAGTATCTGATCGATGCCATCGTCCATCAAGGAGATGCTATGAAGAAGCTGTAAGTAGAAGGTCAAGCTAGTGCTATGCAAGACAATTGAAAGAAAAGGAAAAATACAAGGGGGCAAGATGGGTGTTTTACCCTCATAAGGTCGCGGTAGGACTCCTTGGCTACGTTACTCAGATTTCTCTGAATGGATAGCTCCCAGTCGGCATCTGTCATTGCCCCCCTGAGCAAACTCCACGCTCTTCTCGAGTTGTTCAGGGCGTGCCAATGCTGGAATGCCTCTTGACGGACCTCTTCCTCAGACTCTTCTTCAGCTGTCTCTCATTCGATCGCCTCTCCTTCGGCCGCCCCTCCTTCGACCGTCCCCTTTTCCTTGTCTATAAGGGGAACCGTTTCTTCTGGGTCAGCGAGTGTTGGAGCTGATGCTATCGCCATGCCGGATAATTTTGACTGTTCCTGCTCCGGTCGGGCGACCGACCTTCCGGCAAGAGCTGAAGACCCCGGTATTATCTTCTTCGCCAATACCTCTGTAAGAGGGGTATCATCTTCATCAGAGTCCACATCTACTACAGGCGCAGGCCGTTCCTCCTCCCGCCTCTTCTTTTGTCTCTCCGCAGCCGGCTCCGCGGTCCGCTCTGCTACTGGAGCAGCCATCTTCCACATTGCCCGCTGGATGACTTTGGCCTTGTCGATCTTCATTCCCCTTCCTGCTCTGAAAAAAAAAGATTAGGGTAAGCAAAGGAAGGGCGTACGATGGTATAAGTGAAGCGAATGTATGGGAGAAGGTCGGTCAACCCTGGCAGCCCCTTTGTTCCTACCTAGGTATCTCTGGCGGCTGACCCCTGCCTGGTGAAGGATATCCTCCATAAGCAGTTCAAACACCATGGTCAGACCAGCTCCATCAATCTCGTTAAATTTGGCCTGGTCGGCCATCAAGATCGCCCTCCCCTCGTGGAGCCTTGGCCTCGGCTCTCTCCACAGTAGCTCAAAGCCCCAGGGCTGAAGGCTGTCTACAAAAAAGAACTTGGCCTTTCACCCATGGATGGTTGACGGAAAGCACTTCAGGATCCTTCAATTAGGGCAGGGACAAAACATCCACCACTCTTGGCTCCTGAAGCCCTTTTTTAAAAGGAAGAAGTTACCGAAGAGGGACAACCTAGGTTCGGTCTCGGCCTTGTGACAGAGCACTATGAAGCAACAGATCGTCCGAATGCTATAAGGGATTAGCTGCGCTGGAGTCACTCTGTAAAAGTTAAAGACCTCTACGAAGAAAGGGTGCAAGGGAAACCTGAGGCTGGCCTTAAGGTGGGCCTCGTACATGGGAAGGTTCCCCGGTCCTAGTGGATTACTGGCTCTACCCTCTTGGCCCGAAACGGAGAGATGCAAGATCGACGGAATGCTGTACACGGTCCTAAGGTTTTCAACCCGTTCCAGGGTCATCACCGATTGGATCTTACTCGGCCCTGATTCCCTACGCCTATGGGCCGGACCTTGACTACCGGACGCCATTAGTGCTAAGGGAGAAGAAGGACTGGGGGACTGACCTGAGGCTGGGCTCCTAGAAGACTGGTCTTGCGGAGGGGGAGGAAGAAGCTCTCTCTTTCTCTCGCGGAGTGCAGTCGTAGCAGAAAATCCTTCCTGAGCGCCTCGCCCCCCCTTTTATAGGTCCCCGAAGGGGCGTTTGCCTTCGCCTCGCGGGAGTTGTAACCATCCCATCGGCAGACGCGACTCTCCATGCCTCAGAAATGGAAGTGACCGGTTGATTGGAACTGGCAGGCAGCAATCCATGTGAAGACTGGATCAACGGTGCAAAGATTGTCTAGGAAGCGACATCGGTCGTCCGGATGCTGCCACATGGTGCGGCACGTCCCTCCACTTCAATCGTCGTGCGAGCCAACCAGGCCCCTCATCATGATGCCTTCTCCGCATTAACTGCGACCCCTGCGCCCCCAATGTGGGGGCGACATCTGTCACTGATGCCGATCATGGGAGATTCAAAGCGATCCCACGCGATGATTCCGCATCGAGCAGTGGACGGACGCGGCCTGTGCGAAAATAATGCTCCTGTCCTTCGAAGCCACGTGTCCCCTCAAAGTCCAGGAGCAGGGGGCAACTGTTGCACTCGACTGACTTTTCCTAAGTCAGACCGGCACAGATGGGCTTCCGGTTAGTCCGGCTGGCCCGCTCTCCCAAAGGTCCGAATGACCCACTTCCTTCGAGGTTCGACGAGTCGGCTCCCTCCACCAGAAGCCCGACCGACTGACCCACAGAAGGAGAGGTCCGAACGACCCACTTCCTTCGGGGCCCGACCGGTCGACTTCCTCAGAGCTCTGACAGATGTTCCCTGTTGGTCAGATGACCCACCCTTGTTAAGTCCGACCGACTCATTCCCATCCTGGGAATTGCTCGAAGGCTCTAGAAGCCCTTTCCAGCTGGTATCGGAATTCTGTTACAACGGACTCCACAACGTGGCCACGTCTCCATGCCACCTGACCACCACCCTGATTCTCCTAGGGGTAAATCGGGACTTCTCAACCTATCTCCTAACAGAATTTGGCAACATTCCATGCCTACTTAAGGTAACCGGGGGACCTCCGCTTGGGGCTAAGTACACTCTTCCCTCTCCGTGTGCTTTTCTCTTGGATTTCTCCATTATGTTACTCTCAAGCTCTTGCTAACTTAAGCATCGGAGTGTCCCCTGCCGGAACACCACTGGCGCTCAGGGGACTTTGTTGCAGGTCGACCGGGAGAGGAGCACTTTAGCGTAGCCGACCGAGCTCGGTCCAGGAGAAGATGCGGCAACAGATTGGATCTCACTCAGCCCTGGTTCCCTACGCCTATGGGTCGGACCTTGACTACTGGACACCATTAATGCTAAGGGAGAAGGACTGGGGGACTGACTTGAGGCTGGGCTCCTAGAAGACTGGTCTTGCGGATGGGGAGGAAGAAGCTCTCTCTTTCTCTCATGGAGCGCAGTCGCAGCAGAAAATCCTTCTTGAGCACCTCACCCCCCCCCTTTTATAGGTCCCCGGAGGGGCGTTTGCCTCTGCCTCGCGGGAGTTGTAACCGTCCCATCGGCAGAAGCGACTCTTCACACCTCAGAAATCGAAGCGACCGGTTGATTGGAACTGGCAGGCAGTGATCCGCATGAAGACCGGATCAACGGTACAAAGATTGTCTGGGAAGCGACATCGGCCATCCGGATGCTGCCACATGGTGCGGCACATCCCTCCACTTCAATCGTCGTGCGAGCCAGCCTGGCCCCTCATCATGGCTCCTTCTCCGCATTAACTGTGACCCCTGCGCCCCCAATACGGGGGCGACATCTATCCCTGACGCCAGTCTTGGAAGATTCAAAGCGATTCGATGCGATGATTCCGCATCGAGCAGCGGACGGATGCGACCTGTGCAAAAATAATGCTCCTGTCCTTCGAAGCCACGTGTCCCCTAAAAGTCTAGGAGCAGGGGGGGCAACTGTTGCACTCAACCAGCTGTTCCTTAGTCGGACCGGTGCAAATGGGCTTCTGGCTAGTCCGGCTGGCCCCCTCTCCCAAAGGTTCGAACGACCCACTTCCTTCGAGGTCCGACCAGTCGGCTCCCTCCACCAGAAGCCCGACCGACTGACCCACGGAAGGAGAGGTCCGAACGATCCACTTCCTTCGGGGCCCGACCGGTCGGTTTCCTCAGAGCTCTGACAGATGTTTCCTGTCGGTTGGATGACCCACCCCTGTTAAGTCCGACCAACTCATTCCCATCTTGGGAATCGCTCGAAGGCTCCAAAAGCCCTTTCTAGCTGGTACCAGAATTCTGTTACAACGAACTCCACAATGTGGCCATGTCTCCGCGCCACCTGGCCACCACCCTGATTTTCCTAGAGGTATATTGGGACTTCTCAGCCTATCTCCTAATAGAATTTGGCAGCATTCCACGCCTACTTAAGATGACCGGGGGACCTCCGCTTGGGGCTAAGTACACTCTCCCCTCTCCGTGTACTTTTCTCTTGGATTTCTCCATTCTATTACTTTCAAGCTCCTGCTAACTTAAACATCAGAGTGTCCCCGCCAGAACACCACCGGCGCTCAAGGGACTTTGTTGCAGGTTGACCGGGAGATGAGCACTTCAGCGTAGCCGACCGAGCCCGGTCCAGGAGAAGACGCGGCGACAGTCTATTTCACAAATTAGTCCATAAATGGACTCAAATTACAAAACTCATATATACATTATTTCCATTAAAAAAAAAAAAAACTATTGCATGATTTTGTATAAGTCATAATCAGGGATGGAAATGGGCTCGAGCCCGAAGCCCATTAATTAAGGCCAAATTTGAGCCCAACTATAGGCTAGGCCCAAAATATTTTAAGATGGATTTGAACTTAAATATAGAGATTATTTATTTTTCGGGCCGGCCTCGGGTACATCATTAGCTCAGCCTAAGTTCCGCCTCACCCGTGCCTGATTTGAAACAGAGTCCAAATTCAGGCCAAAATAAGTTTCAAAGTCTTGGTCATCCTTTGTTAAATACTTGGTCCTGGGAATATTGAATATTGATGTTTTTAAGCCATTTTAGAATCTTCTGAAGACATGGTGGTTAGAGGCGGTCAATCAAAATTCTAAATTATCGATGAAAATGATGGTCATGATTTAATGGACCATCGTCCACTCCACAAATTCAAATTGGACTAATCATGTTTGGATTGTACCTTAGCCTAGGTTCAGGCTTGAGTTTTTCAAATATTTTTGGATCTAAAATCCATCCAAAGCCCAAAAGCTATTGGGCTAGGCTTGGTAGGGGTGTGGCCGAGTGCAACCCGGCCCATTTCCGGACCTACTTACAATAATTCTTATAAATTTGGAATTTTTTTTGTTACTAGCTATTGTACATATAGCATGTCTGGGCTAACCTGGACCTGGTTAATTGTTTAAAAACAAAAACTCGGTTTGTATATAACAATGCCATCATAAAAAAATTTTAGAAAAAATCTAATAAGATTTACCATAAAAATAAATCATTTATCATATTCCCTATTAAATATTTCAAATCAAATTAACTCGTAAAAACTATCCATCAAATCAAATAATTCATAATAAGAGATCATTTGGTGTGCCATCGTCATGGGTCAACGATCTTCCAAGATCATGGCATGGTGGAAGCAGTAAACCAAGCTGAAGTGGTATAGATAAAAATTTGTCAAAAGAGTTGAATAGCTGAAAAGCAATGGAAGAGATGTGAAAAAAAATAGCAATAATGATGAAAAATTAATATATGGTATATATTCTTTTTTTTTTTAAAAAAATCTTTTTTCAATGGCCAAAATAATTATATCCTGCACCATATACGGTGCACCAAATCAATTATATTCACTCGTTTCTTTGGATCCTATTTATTATGCATATATGATTGGTACGGTATACTGGTATAAGCAGTGCATGATATGATCTATTCTCTCTACATTTCTTGTAAAATTTAGTCCTTTCCATTTTCTTTTCTTTTCTTTTCTTTAATCTTGTAATACTTATCTTCTTTGAATATATCGTAGTGGTACTTTATTTATCTTTTTTTAATTTAAATTTAATTTTTTATTCTCATTAAACACTTTTCTCTTCTCGCAACAAAAAGAACATTGCATGTATGCTTACATGCTCGTAGAACTACATCTGTCACCATGATTACTTCTTGGCTTACAATGTTTTTTTTTATAGGACGAACATCACTTTTTTTAAAAAAAATAAAATATCAGTGCTCAAACTGAAAATCTTATGGGATAAAAGAATAAATAAGAGATGGGGCAGGAAAAAAAAAAAGAAAAAAAAGAGAATAACCAACACAGGCCTCTAAGACTAGAAATCCCAAACAGGCCCAGCGAGGCAGTCCATTGGAAATAAACATTGTACATTTGGTAGATAATTGGCATCATAATAGAGACCAAACAAAATGTCATAAATTTGACAACAAGAGAACTTGGATGTTTGATATTATTTGTTGGCTTTAGCTATCCTTGCATTTACTACTGACTAGAACTACAAACAATTGTCAAAGTTAAACTATAACCAAATTGAATGCCTAAATAAATGGGGTTGGAGGATTTGTACTTTATCTGCACTAAAATTGAATTGAAGATTGTAGTGCATCAAGGGAAGACATCATTAGTAGGGTCAGATTTATTTGGCACAGAGATAAGGTGTTGGACATGTTTTGAGCTCAACTTAGATCTAGCCAATTTGATCAGCATCAAGAGCACCCCACCAACATCAGCCTCATATCACAACTAAATGCAACATGCTGCATGTCCAACATCAAAATGTGTACTTGCAGTGGGTTATTTATCTGAAGCAGTCTAGCCTCATCATAACTTCAAAATGATATTCCTCTTAGCTAACCAGTTTGTGAGAATCTATACGGGCATGCCTTTAATTATAAATTGGCTACGTATCGGTAAATCTAGGATACATATATAGGCCAAGAAATCTAAATAAATTAACCTCTCTAGAAAAGATCATAGATTGTTATAAATGATATATAAGAGTACATTCATGTTTGTAGCAGTTCTAGTACCAGTGGTGCTCACTGGCTTGAGGACTTGGATTCATGATCACCAAGATTTGCCTTAGAGTAACTGTAGAAGCTTAAATAATTAATACTTTCAGTTAGGATCACTAAAGCCAAATATAAGAATATTGTAAGCAAGGCTATATAAATTATATATGGATTAGGTCATGCAGGTTGTAGCTTGTCCCAGCTTAATGTTCATCCTAGCGGTATCTCCTTTCATCGGTAGGTTTACAAATAAATTCATAGAATTGCTACTTTTCTCTTTTAAAATCAGTTTTGTTTTTTTTAAGAAAGAGGCTGGTCGGAAATGGGTAACACAATAATAATATTAAAAAAAAAAAAATGAAGAAAGTTTTTTTTTTTGAAAAAAAACACATCCTTGGCCTTCTATTCAACATATGATGACCCTAGGATTCCTTAAAACCTACTATACTCTCAAAGTCATCCACAGCCAACCCAAACTGTTCTAAAAAATGTATTATTTAATGACAGATAAAAAATTAGATTCTTTAATTAGATGCTAGCCACCTTGTCCCACACTTCATACTCTCTGAAATCTGCTTATATCAAAATACCTAGAAAGTTAGGTGCTTATATCATTTAAACCATTTTCAGATCATAGAGAAGCATGAAAACTGAATGACTTTTTCTCATGACCTTATAAATTAGGTGGGAGCTTGGAAGGATCACTTGGAAATGGCAACTATATTTAGGTACCTAATTCATTTTTATGTGATGTAACAGTGTATAGGCCTCATAAGCATATAGAAAACACCAAACCATGCAATTCTTTATTTCTTTCCGCATGTTCTCCATTGTTTTCCCCTCTCACTTTGCACATTTTTTTCATATTTGAAATAAAGTACTGCTTTCATATCAGTCTTTATTCTGTGTATCTCCAATGGTATCAGAAATATTTTATATGCAAAACATTTAGGAACTTAGAAATGCATCACTCCTTTTGTTATGCACAATACATGTATATCCCCAGAGAATAATTTGATTCAAAAGAGACATTTGTTTTTCAGATCTCTTCCCCATATGCACTGAAAATGAAGGATAGAAAGTCCAACCATGGAATTTTATTTGTTTTTAATTATTTTGAGAAAATCTTCCATGGGTTTTGCTTTGCAACAAGTGCTAATATATTTGCTACGAAAAGGTTGCTTCCAACAGTCTCTTGAACATAATAAAATTTACATACATAAGGTCTGACTACAATGCACTTATGAAGGAAGATTACACCTACAAGGTTATTCCAAATTGATAGAGAGAACTACTCCAGATTTTTTCAATATGAAGAACAACCGCTAGACACAAGCACAAAGCAAAGTACTAGCTAGACTCACGACATTCCAACATTATTTACATCGTAACTTCATGCATTGTGCATCCATTCACAACAACATACTATGCCACATTTGTAACCTGCAGCTCACTTCTAATGGGTTGCCGTGAGGACTGTAGATCCTTCAACCTGTAATATATAATAGCAGAAATTAAACTTTTATACTTTGTAAGGCAGATGAAAGATATTACAAGTTATTTACCCTTTCTCAAAAATAATACAAGTTATTTTTTCATGGTATGAGTGATGCAATTAGATGGCAGATTCCATGTTTCTTGGAAAGACTCCTTTTTAAGGTATTATATAGCTGGTAAGGAACCGGCTACAAAGCAGATAGAGATGAATGATCCATTATCACAAAGTTATCACAAAAGATACATCAAAGCTTCCTGCTTCATTCAAACCTCATCTAGGTGCTATTTAATTAGTGAAAAGCTCAAACAAGGCCGGAACTATTATAATCCCTGCTAACAGCACCATGGGTGCATGGCTGGTTCTTGGTGTGAGAGACACCCATCTAACCATCGAGAATTTTTTTTTTTATTCCATTTCTCCTTTTTCAGTTGCCACTTTGATCAAAAACTGATATTGAATATGCTATTCTCAGGCTTGCCATTTACCCAAAAACATATCTTCAGTTCTATCCGTGAAAGCTTTTAGTCTCATTAAGAATTTCCTTGTATTTATGTAATGATCTCAATTAATTCACTTCAAATCCAATACAGTCAAGATATCCAAGAGGAAAAACTTGATGCAGAAATTTTATTTACTTTAGTTCAATATTCGTGGCCTTATTGAAGTTCTCATTTAATGCGGTTCTCGTATTATATATTGAGGACAAAAGGGTATCCGACATCTGACATAATCTACAATCAATATTAGAAAAAGGTTTTCCTCAATATATTAGATACAGTGAACTTTCAGATTTTCATAGAAGAGAATGAACAGTTACCTTGAAAGTTGCACCGCAAATCTCTTCTTCATTTGCTAAAATAGCAGTGACCTTGTTCTTTGGATTCTCAAAGCTTTTTAACCCTCCCAGAGTGTTTGAATAAAAACATCCTGCAGTCCAACCACCAAAAATTATATAAAGATGAATATTATGAGTTGTATGGGTTACCAACTCAGAAGGCATTAAAATTATCCTATTTGTTTACGTATCACTAATTCATGCATACACACGAGTTGGGATTGCTTGCTGGTAGTTCTGAACCTTGTAATTGGCTTGTTGGATTTAATGTAGGGTATTTAGAAAATTATTACAATTTAGTCAAGCAAGCACTAGATGGAGTGAACCTACCAATGTCAGGAAGAGCATTATTATAGCAGTTTAAGGAAAAGATTTTAATAGCCTTGCATGGTCATAGGGAAAAAATAAAATATTCCAAATGGCAAAGGCACCACTGATGGTGATGTTACCATGGATTACCTTTTTTAGAAATAAAGAGATATTCCCACACTAGATATTATAAAAATAATTCTCAAGTTGAATTGATTCCTTGTATAGCAACATCATATGATGCTCATATTATTCTGATACCAACTATAAGAAAGTTGCTCATCTGTGTTGAGTTCCATTAACATCCGAAAGGAATTTGGAATCCATCTAGTAAGTGAACGATGAAAGTTACATGGAATAAAAGTAATATGCTCAGATCTTATTTTACTGTTGATCAGTGAATATTATGCCTTAATGACTATGAGTTCAGTAGTCTTTGCGAGCTTATTTATGAAACAAAGTCTAGGATCTACTTTACAATAAGTGGGGTTTGCCTTCACAGAAGATGCAGAAAGTGATGTGAAAATTTAAGATAGAACACTCTGTTACATGACTCTTTGAGAAGATCATGATATTAAATGGATTCCAGGTACGATGGAAAGAGTCACATGAAGTAATTAATTATTAATATAATTGGGCCTCTAAAAGATATATAATCATTGATTGGCAAGGGCAACTCTAGAGGTTTAATTATTGTGACCCGGCTTACTTCATATTTGTGAATGAGAATTTAACTAAAGATACTAGCCTATACATAGGGTATGTATAAGAAGATTAATGACAATGAAGATAATGTTTATTTGCCTACAGATATTGGAATTTTCATTTCAAAATCATATATTTGTATGTAAAACAATATCTAGTGAGGCCATACAGAAGGGAAAGGTTATGGGAAACGAAACCAGAGACTTGTGTAACAAGAATAAATTATGGATGAAACAAGAGATTAGTGTAAGCAGAATGATTTATGGGTGAAAGGCAAAATGTGGGAATGATTTAGTAGCCAGTGTCTGATATCAGCTGGTCAACAAGTGGTCTCACACATCTCAGATTAAACTGCTATAGTGAAAATTGAAGTTGCATTCCCTAAATTTAGCCAACAAATTCAAGTTCAATTGAGCTTCTATTCTACTTGTAATTAGGTTCGGTTGAGAGTTATTTCTAATAATAATAGGTTTCAAAGACACTTTGATAAGATTGGAGGTCTAGATAACTTCTCTTCCCTTAAGAAAAGGTGATAGATCATTTTTTGATTTAATATTTTGAAAATGGCTACACACAAATTGATGTTTTGAGTCTACAAATTGTTTTAAAAAACTATATAATATTTTCTTTCTACTTTCTTCCTTTGTGGTCTATGAATGGAATAGCTGTTTGTGCCGCATGTTTAACTCTTCTTAGTTACCATCCAATGCTAATATAATGATGTATACACTCTAGTCAATCACCTTTCTCTATTTTCAACTGAATCACAGACCAGTGTATTGTTATACAATCTCGGAGCATCGACCCCATTTTAATAATTAAATATATGATGACCAAACAAATGCTTAAGTTATTGATCAAAAGATCAATTACCTTGAGGGAATGGTGCAAGAGACTTGCCACATGATCCTTTAAGCAGGTCCAGATTGTCACCAAAGGCCACACACCCATCTGCAGTAATTCCCCAGAACAAAGGAACCTTTCCATCTGGATCCTGTTGCATTACAAGTATAACAGAGCATCATTAATCAGTGAAGTTGCATGCCAAGTACTAAAAAAATGCAAAGGGGTTGGGATTGAAGACTTACAGAAGCAACAAGGATTGAAGAAGTGGACTTGTCAAAGAGCACAAAGGCAAAATTGCCAGTGAGGTGGGCAAGCATGAAGCTTGGTGGATATGGAGCCCGGTCGCGGAGAGCCTTGTAGGCTTCGATGACGAGAACCACCTCATTGGCAGTCTTGGAAAGGCCATACTGCTGTTTTAAGCTTCCGAGGTTATCCAGCACTCCTTCAAACAGGCAGAATATGTCATCCTTTGCTGCAAATGACCTGCAACAAGTTCTCACCATTGGTAGTCCACACACAGAGAAGGTGTGACATATTTTGTTAAAGATCTGATGTGATTCAAAATTTGGCTTATAAGTGGATGGTGGTACAAAACTAGTTTGATGCCCTTGAGGACCATGCTTCAATCAGCTAAGCAAATGAATGGATTAATCCAAATTATACGCCCACTTCTGAACACCCCTTATTTCCATCTAAAAATTAAATTGTCATAGGATAGATCAGGTATTGGACATTTGTAATCCATCGAATACTATAGCTGATCGATCAGAGAACAGTAATCTTTTTCCCACTAGTTAAAGGTGACAGTATAAGAGGACTGTTCATGCAAAAAATTTTTATGACAAATACTTGGATAAGTACCTCCTAAGATTTGAACATAAAGTTCCTCTTGATCAACGGAAGAAACATATCCTTAAGGTTCAAACATAGGTGTTACAACCAACGGTTGGAGGGCTATCAATTATTTGATAAATATGATAGAAGAATAAGAAGAACTGTTCATATTAAAAGAAGTTGGAGAAACATCTCCAAAAGTTTGAACATAAAAAAATTCTTAGTCAACATGAGAGAGCTGGAAATCTATACTTTAAAATTAGCACAAGTATCTTAATGCTAGGCAACCAGTCAAGGTAGGTTACAAATAGACATTTTATATGTTGCACCAACTCGATTCAACTAACCTTGGTAGGTCTAGAATGTAGGGATAACTAACCCCAACTTATTTTTACCTCACCCTGGATAACTAAAACACTTTGTCTATGAATTACACTTGGGAAATGCTTTGAGAATCTTATCCAATGAACAAGCTCCATGTAATACTAGGCTAAGTGAATCTCTTAAAGTTGGGTTGCATTAAGAATATATTCGAATTTTAGATGTTGATGTGTGTCATAAATCTTATACGGACCCTAACACATGGCTTCCACTTTTGGACTTGTGGCCTCCATGATGAGGAAAAGCAGTCCTAGATAGATACGTGGTAGGCCTACACCCACCACAGCTTGTTCACCTATATCTTTGGAGGAAAAAGTTAGGTAATCCTCCGTGGGACCTTATGTCTCAGAATTCCAAAATTCCATAGGTAGATGGTCTAAGTAAAGCTGGTTCGTCATAAAGTAAGCAAAAAATCAAAATTCTGGTGCTCTCAATTTTCTTCCACCACATTGCAGGTAAATAATAGGATTATCGAAGAACAAACTCATCATCGGCTCGTGCTTGGCTATAAATTACCAAACATGCCAATCTAGAAATAGATTTGGCTAGCCTGAGCTTATCTTAGAATAAAAATAATTAAAAAACTAAATTTTTTAATTATAAATTATTGTAATTCTTATTGTATGTAATTATTAATTTTTTATAATTATTTTTATAATGTAAAAAATAATTGCTAATAATTATTGATACTATAATAATAACAATAATAATAACAATAATCGATTATTAGTTAAAAATATAATTATGATTATAATTATTAACCAATTAGGCAATAATAATCATCAATAATTAATAATATGATTTATTTATTATTTATAAATACTTATTACTAAATATAAATATGTTTTAATCATTTTTTGAGAAACCATTATATTTTAATGCTATTTAAAATATAATGGTAAAAGAATTAACTCAAAGTAACTCAAAGAATTAACTCAAAGTAACTCTCCATACTCTCATTGTATCTCTTAAGCAATCCTCCATGTAGAGTTTGAGTAGCTTTTTTTAAAGAAAATTAGATGAACTAGGTTAAATTTGACTCCATTATTTAGATGCACTCAACTTGTTTCCATCCCCTTCCACATGTTCAATAACAACCAAGTTTTTATGACCACACACCATTCATGGTGTCACCATCTTTAACTTGGATCGGCCATGGTCTAGCTTTCAAACATTACTTGATAATATCCTTATCTCAAGTGGCTAATCTCATATATATTTATTACATACTTTTTTTTTTTTTTTTGGAAAGGATTTAGTAGATACAATCTATTCTCAGAAAAAAATCAAATTAACAAGGCACCAAATCCAGCCATGGAAACATTGTGGTGCACAACTTTGGGCCAACAGGGTGCACAAAAAAAATGCTGTGCCAAATAATAATTAACACCAGGCCAGAAGCAAAGACAGGTGCTGCCCATCTCTTGATCTCAGGGATAGCCTCATCGAGAGGGTCACATTCCTCCAGGCTTTCCCCGGTGGATAAGAACGGGAGGACTGCTTTGATTTTGTTCCACAGTGGGTCCCATGTGAATAATTTGTCCCCATAGCTTCTTCCAAGCATAATTTTCCAAAGCCCAATCTCTCTCTCTCTCTTTTGCTTTCTTTCTTTCTGAAGTCTAAACTGTGGGCGGTTTTCCCAGCCACGAGCTTCCAAACCCTTCTAAACCACCACAAAAAAACCAGACCCCAAAAAACAATATTTTATTACTAAAAAAATAAAAAAATGAATATACTGAATTTTATTATTTATTATTTTTTTTTCCAAGAAGTGACACATCTTTATAAAAAAAAGTATCCATCCGCGTTTCGCAGCTATCCGCGTTGCAGAAGAAAGAGGGTGGCTCAGTGGCACGCCTCCCGATCACCATCCAAATATAAAAATATTTCCAGTATTTTGGCATTCTTCTCGCTCATTTTAGAAGAAATCATTTTATATCCGAGAAAAAGAAAAAAAAAATCTTTATAGAATTGAAAAGAAAAATCATTGATATAAAAGAAAAGGCAAAATAAATAAAAGCTTTGGTTTTCATAATCTTCAAGACAGATCATCCGAGATCCAAGTAATCCAAATCTCCACGCTTCTCGCAATTAGAAAAATTATTAATTAAGTTTCATGACAAAAAAAAGAAGACAAGAACAACAATAATGTAAAAGAAAGAAAGGGGGAAGGGGGTGAAGCAAGAAGATTAGATAGCAAGGAGAGAGCATGGGGGAGTACGTCTCGGAAACGCATGCATATAGCTTTCACCACCACTTCTAAGATCGAGTGCTATAATAAAAAAAAAAAAAAAAAAAAAAAAATTCAGAGGAGAGTAGGTTGCAGGAATTGGGAAGACACCTCGGGCGGAAGGGGGACTGGTTGGCGTGGGAGTAGGCGAGGTGCCCGGCGGGGCCGATCTGGATCGACACGGCGGGCACGGAGCTCCCGACAAATCGGCTCAAGAGCTCCGACGCCCGCGTCTTCGGCGACGGCGTCCTGCTCCCCGCCGCCACCAGCTCCGCCGGCGCCTCCACTACCTCGCCGCTGAAGACCCCCAACATCTCTCTCTCCCCACGAACGACACAACAAGAACCCCAGAAACGAAGACAAGGATCAATACAATGGAGAGGTGGAAGGGGACCAAGGGGATGTTTGGCCTTATATAGGTGAGTTTGAGAGCTATTTGGGACCCACTCCTCCTAATCTCTTTCCCATCCCACCCCCCCTCTCTCTCTCTCTCTCTCTCTAGTATTCTCTCCTTTTCAATTTACTTCTCATCTTATGATACCTACTTAAATGACGACAAAATGCTTCAGTGATCGACATTAATGAAATTCTGTTACAGAAGTCATAAACAGTAAGGAATCTCTATCCATTGTGTCCGAACCAACGGTAGTTCTGAAATGTTACCAATATATGGTCCTGACTATATTTATAGAATAAAATTATGACCTTATGAACAATAAATTTTATAATATCATCAATTTTTTTTTTGTTTATTCGTGTTTAAATTTTTATATATTAAATTTATATCGGATTTTTATATTTTAAATTTATATCTAGAAGATTTTATTTTAGAACCGGTGGGTGTCATGCACGTGCAAACAAAGGTGATGCACCGTTGACGACGCGTGCTTGGATGCCGTCGGGGTGGTAGACGGTGCATGGTAGTATTATTTTGCCTAGCAGCGTGTTTTTGGTATCATGGAAATAAAATTCTGCCACGTAAATGTTAATTTTTTTTTATTTCTATCGATATATTAAATTTTTAAAATATTTTTGTTAAAATTTTAGAGGAAGAGTAAAGCGACGTAGCAAATAAAACAAAGAAAGAAAGAAAGAAGCGATGGTATTAGTTGTAAAGTTGGGTTTCAGGTAGTGTGCCGTCAATAAAACGTTATCTCCAAACGGAAGTGGTCCCACTCAACTGGACCTGGCGTTGTTTTTGATGCCTCCTTTATTTTTTCCACATGACTACAAAGTTCTTAATCTTTATAAATGTTATTAGTCAGAGGTGTAGAGTTTATATATATATGCAACCATTCAGACATATAGGTCATAACATTCTATGAATTTTTTTAAAAAAATGTTTGTATGTGGATTAGCTTAAACTGGTAATCATGGGCCTAGAGCATGACAATCTGGCATATATCTTTGTAGTTTTCAATCTATTTTTTCTCTTTTTTCAATGGGGTGGAGCTGTGTAGTTTTTATTATTATTTTGATCACTTTCATAAATGTTAATTCCAATTTCCAAGTGACTAACAATTAAAAAGTGACCTCCCATCCAAAAAAGATAAAAATACGGAAACCAAGTGAGCAAGGGCAATCAGTTGGCTAACAATTAAAAAGTGAGCAAGGGCACTAGTGCAGTCGTGAATTCTTAAATTGCCTCGGCATCAAAGGACTTCAAAAATTCACAAACAAAAAAGAATAATTGTAAGAAGCATAATACTTACCTAGAAGAATAAGATAATAAAATATAATTAGGCTAAGATAAACAATTTACATTTATTATCTAATAATAGAAATCGCCACATATATAGTAGAGAATGATGTATAAATTTCACAACTACAAACCACTACAAAGAAAAAGGATCACAAGGAATGATCGAACTAAGAGGGAAATGATTGCTAATGAAAATAAACAATTTTTAAGATTGATTAATTTTCCCTTAATTGATTCCTTGGTTCTTCTTAAATAAGTGGAATCCTATAACCCTTCATGAAGTCACGCGATGATGAAGTGGTTCCCGTATCTTCTATTTATGAGTATCCATGTAAACCATGTTGGTTCTTGAACGTAGTGTACACAGTTACCAAGAGGATCGAGATACTTTTTTTCTCAATCCATGTGATAGTCTCACTAAGATTACATATATTTCTTTCTTTCCACGTCTACCATTTTCTATCAGTTTCCAATCACCCTCGGAATACATTTTGGTCCGTGAAAGTAAAATCTATGATTGCTAAGAGAATAGAAAATTTTATTGTTTAATCTATTTTATTGTCTAGCTAAAATTGAATAATATCTTATGTTGCCGCTGGATCTTTCGGATCGGATTTTCTCGATCGGGCTTGCTAGAATGCACGTTGTTGGGATATCCTGGTTCAGCTACGAATCAGGCTCCGGTTCGACTTATCGAAGCCCCGGTTCTCCGGACTACGGACTTCAGACTAAGCAAAGGCCAACTATAAGCAACTCAAGGCTTCATACCAAACTACAGCATCCGAAGGCCAGTCCTTCGGGTGGCACCTTCGACCTCGGTCGAAGTCTGAACTACTCATCGACTTCCAAAGACACGGACTTCGGTCCCCGTCGTACACATGATCTCCGGCCTTGGAAAAATATCAAGCCTTCGGTCCATGCAAGGGAAAATCCGAAGCTTGAACCACAATCTGTTCCAAAAAGAAAACTGTAACTAACGGTTACAATCGACACTCATCATGCCATGATCATAGCACGCAATTCCTGCAGCCACGCCTCCGATCTGGCCGGAACCGCTCATTGACAACCCACGATCGACTATCATGGGAGTGAATGGCTCCCCATGATCTTCGGAAAAAGAGCGGGCTACAGACTGGAGGCCATCTTTTAAATATGGATAAGGAGGATGGCTCGTGAGGTACGTGTGAATAATCCCGCACATACATATTTTCAATCTCCAAGAGTTCTTTTTCTCTTCCACTCTCGATATCTTCCCCATTCTGTGGCTGGAATCCGCCACTGATTTAGGCATCGGAGTGTCCTCCACCGGAACAACTCCGGCAAGGGACCTGTTTTGCAGGTGAACTAGGGAGCGGTCTTGCGACGCAGCGGCTCCGACCAGCCGATCCAGGGACTCCACGCCAACAGATTGGCGCACCAGGAAGGGGAGAGGATTTTACTAACATTTGTTAAGCTCCCTCCTAGATAAGGGGAAGAAACAAAGAATTCTTTGATGGCAAGAGGAAAAGTCCAAAATGCTTATGCAAGCCAGAGTCGTGCTCCATCTCAGGGGGTGCACCTCCGGAGGTAAACGATGTTCCACCTCCCATGGTTACTATGGGAGCACAGCAGTTCGAAGCTTTTTTGAACCAGGTCACCAACCTGACGGCCATGGTTCAAGAGTTTCAAGACAGAGCCTTTCCGGTAGCAAACCCACTGGCTGTTTCTAGATATAGCTCTCGATCCCGAAGAAGGAGAGTACCACGGGAGGATTCAGCGCATCCCTCCTCCCATTCTCGACCCTCTCCCGAAGGCCGAACTTCGAGACTGCCTAGGTCTGCCGATTCCCCATAAAAAGGGGAAAGGCCTAGGCAAACTTCCTCTTCCTCCTCCGAAGACTCCACTTCGGTGGAGAGAACGTCCAAGCAGACTCTCGATTATGACGGGAGGTTCAGAGCCATCGAATCAGAGATGGCAAGGGTGCGAGAACAGAGAATGCGGGATCAGAGAGATCCTGAGGACTTGATTGTGGTGATCTAAGCCCACCCTACACCGACCGCATTATGGCTGAGGACATTCCTCGGCACTTCAGGGTTCCCTAGATGGAACCCTACGACGGCACTACCGACCCCTTCGACCATTTGGACAACTTCAAAGCCCATATGATGATTCAAGGAGCTTCGAACGCGACGTACTGTTTGGCGTTCCCGGCTACCTTGAAGAAGTCCGCTCGGATGTGGTACTTGAGCCTGCGCCCAGGTACCATCGATTCCTTTTCCGAGTTAGAAAAATTATTTGTCTTGCATTTCAGGACCTGCCGCAAGACTCCTCGGAATACGGACACACTCTTCCTCCTTCACCAGAATGAAGGAGAGAGCCTGAGAGATTACATCTCTAGGTTCAATGCGGCCACGCTTGAGATCCCCGATCTCAACGAGCACATGGCCATGTCAGCTCTGAAGAAGGGGCTTCGAACCTCCAGGCTTATTTTTTTCCTGGACAAGAAGTTCCCCAAAGCTACGCTGAGCTCCTATCAAGGGCTCAGAAATACGCCGATGCTGAACAGCAGGCGGTGAATCGACGTTTGATTGAAGGGAATCCCCCTTTAAAGAAGAAGAATAATAGGGGGCAAGGCTCCCAAACTTCCAATAACAACAGCGATAGATATGCAGACTGCCGGAGAAGCCCTCCCAAGCCCAGAGCATTGGAAGGAAGATTCGACTCATACACCCCCTTAACCTCCATCGAGAAAAGATCCTCATGGAGATAGAAAAAGAAAACTATCTCCAACGGCCCCGTCCCATGAAGGCCTCCTCTCCCGCAAGGAACAGGAACAAATTCTGCCAATTCTACACCACGGCCACAACACAGAAAAATGCATCCAGCTGAGGGATGTAATTAAGGATCTCATCAAGAGAGGGTACCTGGGGCGGTACATCGGTCATCAGGGGCCCCGGTCGAAAGCAACTGTTCCCCAGCCACCTCTCGAAGAGACCGAATTGCCAAATCAAAGGCCCACCAACGGAGGTGTAGGGATGATACACCGGCTCGCCAACTATAGAAGGGATGAAGATGAAGCTTCAAGGCGACTACGACCATATTTCCAGGCCCACGCTATCGTGGTGTTGACTGATCAACCTCTCAAGGCCGTTCTTCAATCTCCGGACACTTCTGGAAGGATAGCCAAGTGGGCTGTGAAGCTAAGCGAATTTGACATTAGCTTCCAGCCCCGAGCGGCTATGAAGGCCCATGTGCTCTCCAATTTTCTGGTCGAGTGCACCTGGAAGTCCGAAGATGAAGCCTTTTCGGATGAAAAAGAAGCCCCGAAGGAGATGGAGTCCATTTGGGTGCTTCATGTGGACGGAGCTTCCAATGCTACCGGGTGCGGGGCTGGACTCATGTTGGCCGAACCTGATGGCCAGATTATAAAGTATGCACTCCGTTTCTCCTTCCATGCCTCCAATAATCAGGCCGAATATGAGGCCCTACTTGCCGGACTTCGGATTGCCAAAGATCTGGGAGTCCGGCAACTCCGAGCCTTCTCCGACTCTCAACTGGTTATGAATCAAGTTAATGGGGAGTACACAGCCAAAGATCCAACCATGATGCAATATCTAGAGAAGGTTCAGGCCTTATCCTGTCACTGAAACATTTTGAAATTATTCATGTTCCCCAATCAGAGAACTCCCGGATGGATGCACTGTCTCGACTGGAGACTACAGCACCGGAGTCTCTCGGGCGCACCTTTGTTGAACATCTTGAAACTCCAAGCATTGCCAAAGAGGCTACAGATGTGCGCCAGATTGATGCTGAGCCAAGCTGGATGGATCCCATCATCAGATTACTGAATGAAGGAGAACTGCCCGAAGATAAGGCAGAGGCCAAGAAGATCCGCTGGATGGCATCTCAGTATGTCATCTTAGACGGAACCCTCTATAAGAGATCGTTCTCCCAACCACTGTTGAAATGCCTCAGACCCACTAATGCAGATTATGCATTGAGAGAGGTCCACGAGGGCATATACGGGGATCACTTGGAAGGCAGAACTCTAGCATACAAGATTATTCGACAAGGGTATTACTGGCCCTCCATCCAGAAGGACTCAGTTGCTTTCGTGCGAAAGTGCGACCAATGCCAGAGGTATGCCAATGTGCAGAGACAACCTGCAAGTCACCTGACTTAGTTGGCAGCCCCATGGTCCTTTGCCCAGTGGGGGATGGACATTCTTGGCCCTTTCCCACCAGCATTAGGACAAAGAAAGTTTATCCTAGTGGCCATCGACTACTTCATGAAATGGATGGAAGCCGAACCATTGGCCCAAATCACAGAGGGCAAGGTGGAGAGTTTTGTGAAAAACTCCATCATCTTCAGGTTCGGTATCCAACACGTCATCATCACGGACAACGGGAGACAATTCGACAATCCAAAGTTCAAGGACTTCTGTGCTCGGTACCATATCCAACATCGGCTGACATCCGTTGCACATCCACAGTCCAACGGAGAAGCCGAAGTCACCAACCGGACCATCCTCCATGGTCTAAAGACAAGGTTGAACGCCGCCAAAGGGTTTTGGGCCGAAGAACTGACATATGTCCTTTGGACATACCGAACTACCCCAAGAACAGCCACCGGCAAATCTCCGTTCAACCTAGCCTATGGTACCGAAGCCGTGCTACCTATCGAAGTCTCCCTACAGTCCTTGAGAATTGACAACTATGAAGAGCCTGAGAATTTCGATCGCAGAAGGATCGATCTAGATCTGCTATCAAGCACCAGGCTACAGGCCTAGATAAGAATGGTGGCATACTAGCAAAAGGTTGCCAAGTACTACAATGCAAGGGTGAAGGAGCAAACTTTCCACACGGGGGACATGGTATTGCGAAGAGCAGAAGTATCCAGGCCAACGGAATAGGGTAAACTCTTCCCTAACTGGGAAGGCCCATATCAAGTCGAAGAAGTCATTCGACTAGGGACATATCGACTCAAGACCCTAGAGGGGAAGACCCTATCTCGGCCATGGAATGTACAAAACTTTCGCAAATACTATCAATGAAAAAGTTCCAAAAAACTCATGTGCAAAACTCCTCAACCCTATTCAACTCAGAACGGCTAGTTGCATCGACTGAACGACAATAGCCCGAATGACCCGATCTAAAAAATCGGTCAACTGTGCAAAGGAGAGTCTGATCCACTCACCTTATCGGTATGCCTGACGAGCACAATGGATGGCCTAACCAGGCCACCAAAAAGATCAAAGGTGTAGGGATGGTTTTCGTAACCTACCCTACGGTGAATCCGAACACGCGCCGAGGTGGGCCTCAACAGCCTACCTTAATCACGACAGAAAGTGCACAAGGATGGTCTCGTAACCTACCCTACAGTAAATCCGAATACGTGCCTAAAAGGATCATTGTCGTCCTCTCTATCAACAACAAACACTCTCAGAATGGTCCCACGGATCCTACTTCTTCCCTACAAACCGCAAGTTGTTTATGGAGTCTACATTATGGACAAGTCGTGATGCAACACATTACAGAAAATACACGGGAAGAGGTAACAGAAAAGATCTTTCATTTCTTTCAATTTTTCTTACATAAAGAAAATAAAAGAAAAAAAAACTCTCCAAAAGAGAGATACAAAAAAAGAAGTAGCAGCAATAGCAACAGCAGGTTAGGAAATTTGCATTAACTCCCCGATGGATTTTTCCTGTACCGTCAGGGAGAGACCAGATGGGATGATGAAGGGCCCCCGGGGTTCCCATCCGAACTCGAGTCCGACCCCTTATCGGAGTCAGAATCGAATTCATGGCCGGGGAAGGGAACGGAGGGTTTGATATTATCCAAGCCCTTCAGGTCATAAAACCTGGAGGCTTTCCTCCGGTACTCCCGAAACTCCTGGTGGAAGGAGTCCAGGACCACCCCGGTGAGCTCATTCTTGAATGAGGCAGAAGTTCTGAAGTTCGTGACGACCTCCGCCACCTCCTTCTTCGCCTCCTCCGCCACCATGGTCGCTGCCGTGACTTGGGCCCGGGCCTTCCTCAACTAAGCCTCCAGAAGGCGGACCTTCTTCTCGAGACGGTCAACCAGAGGCTCCTTCTCTTCACCGACGGGCCCAGATGGCCCCGGACTTCGCTTCCTCTCGGGGTCAGTAGCCCTCCTCTTGGCTGCACGACGAAGCTCGGAAGTGCTGAACCTCATGGCTGATAGAAGGAAGACATCAATTGAAATGATGTCCTTCGATAGCAAGGGGGCAGGGTCATATTTATAGAAACCCTGTGCCCACAATCAACTATGGGGAGGCGCGTCCCACGTCCTTCCCGACCAACTGAGAAGGTGCCACGTGTCTGGGCGACGCTTCGAGAACCAGAAAGTCTCTTGGAAGCCATCCCCAGGATCGCAACCGCCATCTATTCGAATCCGGAGAAATCTGCATCATGCGACGGCATCATTAATAGTCTCTTTTTGGAAAAAAGAGGCCCGACGGCTCATAAGGTGCAAGAGATCATGACTGTACAAATTTTGACGTGCCACATGGACAACGGTGATCCTAATCAAATCCCCTTAATTATTGATTGGCGGGGAGATGACTCCTGTCCGCCCCAGCGAACAAGCTAATCGTCTGAAGGAAGGCAACGCAACGGAGTTCTGGTTCATTCAAGTGTTCGTCCTTATCGATTGAACGGCCTTCGGCCACGACTATTCGACTAAGCGGAAAAGAGAACGGTAAAACTGGCTCTTATCAATTGGATGGCCTTCGAAGGCTATCGTTCGACTAGATCAAAGGAGAAACGATAGAACCGTTTCAGGCTACACATGAACACGTGAGGCACAACAACGCATATGCAAAGAAAGGAGAATTCATTCCAAAATCTGAGAAAATTATAGCACAAAGTTCATTGGCAATACAAGTAAAAAAAAAGAAGAAAATACTTTCGGAGTGATCCAGGTCACTCAACATCAATAGGAGAGGGCTCCACACCATAAGACTGGAGCAACCTATCAACCTGATCGGAGAAGGTCTCATTAATTTGGGCTTGGACGGGAGAACCTTCAGCCTGGACTCCTCCAGCCTGAGTCACCTCCTGAGCCGAGATCACAACCGGGATCACCTCCAGGTTTTCGACTGGGGTAGCAGCCTCCTCCGCCAGACATGGTGACTCCTCGACCTCCCCTGCGGCTTCGGCCTCCTCTGTTTCTCCTCCTTCCTCTCCAATTATATTGTAGGAGGGGATCTTCGAAAGGTCAAGGTGAGGGAGGGTCTCCTTTACCTTGGAAAGCCCATCATTGAAGCCGTGCTGGTAGGCATACAATGATGCTTCATCAATTTCTATCTGAAATTGCGAAGACATCTTGAAGTCAGCCATGGCATTGTCCATCTGCTTCCTTAAAGCTTCGGACTCCCTCTTGGCGGCTTCGACCTCCCTCTTGGCAGCTTCGGATTCTAGGATCACCTCTTTGGCCCTCTAAGAAGCCTCCTCCACCACCTTGGACAGGCTCTCCATCCTCTCCTGGTTCTCCCTGGCAGTCCATTCCAGGGATTCAACTTGCCTCCTACTCTTGTTCCACCCTGCCTCTTGTCCCGCTATCCTCGAATGGGCGCTCTTCAGTTCGCCCTTCAGGTCATGAACTTCATTAGTCACCCGGACAAGACGGTCCTCCATGGATTACTTCAGCTCCTCGGCAACTTCCCTGGCAGTCCTAGCAGTCTGAAGCTCCTCCTTGAGGTCGTAGATGAGGCTGTCCACGTTCCCCAAGCCTTCCTCCATGAAGGTGAAGTCATAGACCAACTACATCATAAAAAGAAGAATCGAGGGTCAAATAACTCTTAAGGCAAAGAAGACGATGATAGTCATACCTGTTGCAAGGCGGCGAAGCTGGAATCAGACACTTTGTGAAAGCTCCGGTTCCGGAGAATTGCCAAGCTGCGGGGCTGTATCGTACCCTTCAATGCCTGTCTGGCCTCCTCTAGAACTAGCAGCTCTCCCATAGGCGGGAGCTCCGAAGGGTTCGTCGGGCGACCTCCAGCTGAAGAAGCTCCACAGACGGACTCTCCTTCGACTTGCCGTGCCTTGCCCCTATCAGTGGCAGATGGGCAAACCGACGGCACATCCACTCCTTGAAGCGGGCCCCTCGTTGTGTCAACTGGGGAGGCGATCGTCGCTGGAGTCTCGACTGGGCAGGGCCTCACTGGAACCTCTTCCACGGTTGCTGCATTTTCCCCCAAGATGCCTTGAGAAGATGAAGTGCTTTGGTCCCCTTCGAGACCATCTCTTCGAGCTTTCTTCCGAGTTGCAGACCTGGTGGAAGGGGCCTGTGCCACCCTCCTCTCCGAAGTCTGGCGAAGCCAGCTCAAATTGCGCTTCATCCCACCACCTGCAGGCAAAGGGGATCACCTTTGTTAAATGAGCTACAATGAAACCTAAAGAAAAGAGCAGAAATTTCCACTGCTATACCTAGTGAGGGGAATTTACTGATTCCCGCTCGATGGAGGTTCCTCTCCTCCAACAACTCCCGGATAGGAGCAACTTTCGAGTTGGTCAGAAGATCATAATCCGACTGATCGGCCGCCAAGACTTTCTTTCCATTATTGGCGGTCAGGTGAGGCTTCTTCCATTTAGTATCGAAGCCCCATGGGTCGGAGGACAACACAAATACAAAGACAGGTTTCCACCCGTGGATGGCACTGGGCATATCCTTAATCACCCTGCGATCCGATCTGGGACCGATCACCCACCATCCATTGCTGTGGAAGTCCCTCTTAAGGATGAAAAGGGCCGAGAACAAGTTGGTCCTAGGCTCTACATTGGCGATACTGCACATGACCAGGAACCCACAGATGTTCCTGATGCTGTTTGGGGTTAACTGCGCTGGCACCACTTGGTATAAGCAAAAAATCTTAACAAAGAAGGGATGCAGGGAAAATCGAAGACCAGCCTTCAGGTGATCTTTGTATACAGCTAGGCACCCAGGGGGGCTTCGTTCGCCCGCTCCTCGGGCACAGGGAGGACGAAGGGAAATTTCTCAGGAATGCGGTAGCGTTCCAAAGAAGGGTTGCCTTGCTCTAAGAAACTGAGCTGGGGACCGACACCGGACCTACTATATCTCCGGCCCCCGAGGGCCCAACCTGCTTCCCCTGACTCTCTACGGTCTCCTCCATGATGAAGGAATGAAGCAAAGGGGTGGAAAGAAAATTCTACCTGAAAAATAGACTGGTACTCCAGAACTGTTTGGGCGGAGAATGAGACGAGGTTAAAGAAGCTTCCTTGCCCAGACCTTCACTCTTTCTCAAAAGAAAAGTAAGGGTCTTTGGATCCCCACAGAGGGTTAATTTGACTCAAGGTTATCCTGGGAGGTAACCCACTTACGACTGACCACCAAGATAAGATCTATCCTTCATCCAACGGGCGAAGAACAGCCACCACAACTATCCAAATCCCAACCAAAAGATTGCCTCAACCACTGTGCAACGGGATGAGGAGAGATAGCCTCAGGGCCACCTACTTTTCTCCAATCAGGGAATGGCACCTGTCCACCATCTGATTCTCAGATCGTGATGGGTAGTCCAATAGAGATCCCGTAATCATTTACTGCACTGTCTCTCAGGAAGAAAGCGACAAGGCAATAATACTCTCACTTCTCGAGGCAGATCTTTACTTCAACAACTGAGAGTAGGGGGGCAACTGTTGGGATATCCTAGTTCAGCTATGAACCAGGCTCCGGTTCGACTTATCGAAGCCCCGGTTCTCCGGACTACGGACTTTGGACTAAGCGAAGGCCAACTGTAAGTAACTCAAGACTTCACACCAAACTAAAGCATCCGAAGGCCAGTCCTTTGGGTGGCACCTTTGGTCCCAGCCGAAGTCTGAACTACTCATCGACTTCCGAAGATACAAACTTCGGTCCTCGTCGTAGACATGATCTCCAGCCTCGGGGAAATATCAAGCCTTCGGCCCATGCAAGGAAAAACCCAAAGCTTGAACCACAATCTATTCCAAAAAGAAAACTGTAACCAACGGTTACAATCGACACTCATCATGCCATGATCATGGCGTGTAATTCCTGCAGCCACGCCTCCGATCTGGTCGGAATCGCTCATTGACAACCCACGATCGACTATCATGGGAGTGAATGGCTCCCCATGATCTTCGGGAAAAGAGCGGACCACAGACCGGAGGCCATCTTTTAAATATGGGTAAGGAGGATGGCTCGTGAGGTACGCATGAATAATCCCACACATACACATTTTCAATCTCCAAGAGCTCTTTTTCTCTTCCACTCTCGACATCTTCCTCATTCTGTGGCTGGAATCCATCACTGACTTAGGCATCGGAGTGTCCTCCACCGGAACAACTCCGGTAAGGGACCTCTTTTGCAGGTGAACCAGGGAGCGGTCCTGCGACGCAGCGGCTCCGACCGGCCGATCTAGGGACTCCACGTCAACACACGTCTCCCTGTTCCTGCAAAAAAGGTCCCACGGGCCGGTGATATTCCGACGGGGGACACTCCAATGGCTAAGTCAGTGAGAGACTTGGAGCAACAAAATTGAGGAATCGCAAAGGAGATAGCTCGTGGGGAAGAAAGAGCCTGCTTATCTTGGGGTCCCCCCTTTACCTTATATAGGTATGGAACTTTACCAGAATCTATTAGGGGCTAGGCTAGAAATGGCCGATTTGCCCTTAGAGAAATCTTGGTAGTGGTTAGGTGGCACCAAGAGGGAATGGCGCTGTGGGATCTGCAAAATAATGACGGGTCAGGTGTTACCAGGAGGGAATGGCACCGTGGGATCTGCAAAGTAATAGCGCTGAGATGTCAGGAATCTATTGTAATAGAATCCTGGTACTAGCTGGAAGGGGCCTTTGGGACCTCCGGGCCATCCTTGGAGCGGCCCATTTAAGATCGATATGGGCCTGGCTGAAGTGGGTCAGTCGGACCTAGTTGAAGGGTCGGTCGGACCTCTAGCGGGTCGGTCGAACCTCTGGCTGGTCGGTCGGACCTCTGGGTGGTCGATCGGATCTCTGGCGGGTTAGTCGGACCTCTGGTGGGTCGATCCGACCCGATCTGGTTCGGAGAGAGGTCGGTTGTGTATAACAATTGCCTCCCTTGCTCTTAGCCTTCGGGAGGGCCCGTAGCTTCAAAGGACGAGAGCATCATTCTCGCATTGAATGCATTCATCCTTGTGGGGATTGCGGATCTAATCAGGTGTGCTGCATTCGGTCACTTCCCACACTAGAAGCTCGTGCCTGGGATAGGTATCGATCTCGCATTGAAAGCGAAGGGAGTAGCAATTAATGCAAAAGGAGCGTAATGATGAGCGACCAACCCGGCCCGCTCGGTCGTTGGGCTTCGAAGGTTATTTGGGTGACGTGGTGGCATCTGAGCGGTTGGTGCTGCACTGGGGGTGACCCCCCCACCGCTAATTCGGCGATCACGTGGATCACGGCCAGACTATGCTTCCTTTCGTCGCTTTGGCTTCCGCTGCATGGGGATCTGTGTCGCTTGATGCCTGGGTCACGGTGCTCGAGGAATGGTGACAACTGCTTCCCTCAAGAGCTATATAAAGTGATGTTGAGACTGTGGAAGAAGCCTTTGCCGCATTCTCCTTTGGAGAGAAATTTTGGCTCGCTTCAGCGTCTTCAACCTTTTAGGAAACTTAGCTTTCAAGTTAGTGCCTCTCTACTTCAAGCCCCTTAACAATGGCCTCTTGTAGCCGGAGTTCCAGTCATAGGATAGAGGGATTGGGTCCTAACCAGGTCTAGTCTGAACTAGTACGGGATCGGGTAGAGGCTCTTAGGATTACGTTCAACATCCCCTCCACCCAGCACATCATCATCTCAGACCGAGAAGGGAGGGTGACCCAGCTGCCGAGCCCGGGAGCCCTCCCGGTGTACGAGGACCACTTGAAGGCTGGTCTTCAATTTTTCCTGTGTGATTTCTTCGTTCGGGTCTTCAACCTGTATCGAGTCACCCTGCGCAGCTAACCCCGAATAGTATTCGGGCCATCAGCTGTTTTGCAATCTTGGCCAGAGGGTTGGGGCATAACCTAGGACTTCCCTTTTTGCAAACTTTTTTGTCCTCAAGAAGGACTTCCGGAGTGAGGAGTGGTGAGTGTTCAGCCCCCATCCCGGGTGGAAGGTAATTAGGGATCTTCCGTCGGCTATTCATGGGTGGAAGTTGAAGTTCTTCTTTATTCATAGTCTTCAGCCTTGAGGCTTCAACTCATCATAGGGGAAACCAAGGCCAATAGCTGATGGAGGGAGGGCGGTCTTGATGGCTGATCGAGCCGACTTCAACGAGTTGGAAGCAGTCGGTATCACCATGGTGAAGGAGCTGCTTCGGGAGGATAGCCTCCGCTTGGCCGGAATCAGATGTCATGAACATTTAGGTAGGGTAGGAGTTATTGCCGTCGGCCTTTTTGTTATGTCAGCTACATTCTTTCTTTCCTCACTCTGATCTTGTTCCGATAATAGGAGAAAAAATGAAGTCGGACTGTGCAAGAATAGCAGAGCAGGCCATGAGGAAGAGGGCTGCCTAGTCCACGGAGCTGACCGTGGGTAGGCAGCAGAAATGGCGAGCGGAAGAATAGCCTGCAATCATCATGGCATCGGGCTTCGATGAGGACAATATGTCTCTATCAGAGCGGTTGGTGGCTAGAGCGTCTAGAGCATCAGGACCTCTACCTACAGTCGGGGAGTCGACCGTCCGACCGAAGTCGACCGTTTGACCAGAGCCGGACCCTTCGGAGCCAACCGAAGTGGGGACGGCCCTGGCCTCGCCATCAACCAAGCAGATAGAGGTGGTCTGCCTCGCAAGTGAGAAGAAAGGGGCAGTCGAAGGGGTAGAGGCTGAGGAAGTCAGTCACGACACCTATCAGTGCTGGCGTGCTCTTCACAACCCCCATCAGGCCATAGACCTACTAAAGGGGGCCATCACCGATACCGACTAGAATGAGACGAGCAAGTGTAAGATGAATGAGGTGGCAAAAGGCGCCTACCTGAGTCTGTTGAGGTACTTCTGTCATCCCTTCATTTTTTCCCTTCTTTTCACTTCTTATACATGACTAACATGGTCCGTTGCCTGTAGCTCCTTCACGAGGTCTCGATGATGGACGAGGGCCTCGACGAGATGGTCCGTGTGGCAGAGGCCTCGGTTGGGGAGGCCAAAGGATTGAAGATGGGCAAAGCGACGGTGCTGGCATTGCAGAAGGCCACTGAGGAGAACTTTTGGCCAGTTTGGTTGAAGTCGAGTCATTGAAGAAGCAAGCAGAGGACCTGCAAACCCAGCTACTACACGGGAGGCCCAACTGAAGAAGAAGAAGGAAAGGATCAAGTACTTGACCCGTTGGCTATCTGAAGAGGAGGGGCGATCCACCGACACAGAAGGAGCGTGCGGTCTTACAAGGCACTGGCAGAGAAGTATCTGACTGAGCTGAAGGAGGTGAAGGAGCTGGCAGAGGAGCAGGTCCGCATGCCATAGTAGAATACAAGACCTTAGCTGACTTCAATAATGAAATGGAGGAGGTTTGAGCGGCGAGCTACGATTACGGCTTCGACGACTGCCTGAAGAAGGTGGCCGAAGCCATCCCAGAGCTTGACCTGTCCTCAATATAGCTGA
Organism: Areca catechu; assembly: GCA_021397845.1. Taxonomy (NCBI): domain Eukaryota; kingdom Viridiplantae; phylum Streptophyta; class Magnoliopsida; order Arecales; family Arecaceae; genus Areca; species Areca catechu. The sequence continues at coordinate 156,405,396 of CM038050.1, read as the reverse complement.
TGCACCTGCCAGAAGAAAAAAGGGCTCGACCGACACCAGGGCCGAGGCCCAAACCATTGCCGATGTAGGATCGACAAAGGCCTTGGTTGAGGTTCCAGATGCGGTGCAGGAGGTCGAAGCCGAAGCTCTTTTGGCGAGTGGGAAAGATCTTCCTCTTTTGTAAATTCTTGGCAAGACTTAGAACCGGCCATAAAAGTCTGCCTATATCTTGTACAAAAGTTTTTGATCAATAAAATAATATCTTGATGTTCATCTTCTGCTTTATCTTGCTGTTGTTGTTGTGTTTTCCTTTTTTTCTTTTTTCTTTTTTTTTCTTGAATGGGCTATTCCTGCCTGAAGAAGGTGGCCGACCAATGGCCCCTTATGGGGTTGTCGAGTGCCCCATCAGCTTTTAACTCAACCATTTATAAGAAATATTTCTAAGTGTCGAGAGGTTGGCTTAGTCCAAACCCATCTCCTTAAAAATTATTCCTAAGGGATCTTCGAACTAGATGTTTGTAGGGAAATACCTTAGGTGTTTAATGATCCCACAAAGTACTTTTCGATGGAGGTCGGATTTGAGTTGGCTGCGCTTAAACCCTTGCCGATCGAGGTCGACTTGAGTGGGTTGCCTTAGAGCCTTTGCCGAATGGGATCAGAATTGAATGGGCTACACTAGAGCCTTTGCCGATTGGGGTCGGACTTGAGTGGGCTGCCTTAGAGCCTTTGTCGATCGGGCTCGAACTTGAGTGGGCTACACTAGAGCCTTTGCCGATCGGGGTTGGACTTCAGTGGGCTACACTAGAGCCTTTGTCGATCAGGGTCGGACTTCTTTGTTGTTGGCTCTATCTAGTGATTTTGATGAATAACAAAATGTTGAGTACATATTGTGTACTAATGTTTATTTCTAGTTATGAGTTTTCAGGAAACAAGCACCTCAAATTCTCAAAATTAAAGTATTGTGGCACGCTGTGGCACAAAGCATCCTTCACTATTTGAGAAGTCTTTTCCATGCAAAAAGGGATTAAACGAGTTCAATTATTTCTTAATTACATTGCATTTAAGTTTCATAATCAACACTTGTGTTTTTGGCTTGAATAGCACTTAATTTTGAATTTTGCAGAACTAAGTGTCGACACCTGGAAGGCTAAGTATTGACACTTCAGTATTTGGCACGCAAAAAAACTCCTTGGCATGACAAGTGTTGACACCCAGAATTCAAGTATCGATACCTGAAACTTAAGTGTCGACACTTAAGTTCCCAAGTATCGACTCAAGACCTGAGACTTTTTGAAAATCTAGAACTTGGCCAATGGAGTATTTTTGTGTTAAGTGTCGACACCTATGAATCAAGTGTCGACACTTGAAAGTTCAAGTGTCGACACCTGGAAGTCAAGTGTCGACACTTGACAAACCAAGTGTCGACACTCAGGTTCTGATAGTCCTAACGGATCTATTTGTTTTGAAGTACAGAAACATCTTTTCAAGCTCAAAATGGCTAGATTCGAAGCTCCAATGGTCACAAACCATTTTTTGGATGTTTTTGAAGTATTTAAGCTTTACCAAACTCATTATTGAAGCATTGAAGTCCATTCAAAGCCCAAAAGTCAATATTCTCTCAAGAACTTCACTTCAAAAGCTATTTAAAGAGTGATTCCCTGAAAAAGCTTACAAACCTATCCTTTCAACATTCCAAAAAGAGAGCTTGAAGAATATTCCAAGGAGAAGACAAGACAAAGCATCAACTTAAGCCTCAAATCTTTCATTCAACTCTTGAAGAGAGTTTGTTTTATTTATTTGAATTGTATATATGAAATTCTCTTATGATTTGACCTAGCTTTCAAGGGTTTCTTGAAAGTAGGTTATTGTGGTTATTGGTAAGCCAAAGGGACAAAACCAACTAGGGTTGACTTATGAGCCCGAAGATAAAACAAGTGTAAAGGTTTGTTGGTGAGCCTAGGTGATAAAACCAACATAGGTTTTGACTTGTGAGCCTTTGGAAAAACAAGTTGGCTGTAATATTAGAGAGATTATAGTGGAATTCTCGAGGATAGCTTGGGGAGTGGATGTAGGTGCTAGGTTTGCACCGAACCACTATAAACCTTGTGTTTGTGTGTGATTATCTCTTCTATCTCTTGCTTTTTACTTCTTGTACTCTATTTATTGCTTTCCACCGCATATAATCTTGTGCATCAATTTCATTACTCACAAACACCACAAGGACTGCACATTATTGCTTTAAATTTTTTAAAAGACCAAATTCACCCCGCTCTTGGACTCCATATCTGGGCAATAAGTGGTATCAAAGTGCCGATACTCTCTTATAGGTCCAAGGATCTTGAGTACAAGATCATGGCAGCCCCAATAGGAATGGGTGTTGTTGAAGGTCAAGCTTCAAACCGTCCCCGACTGTTTAATGGCAAGAATTATACTTATTGGAAAACTCGCATGCGCATATTCATTCAAACCATTGATTATAATCTTTGGAGGACAATCATAAAAGGTCCTCATCTGCCTACTATGTTGGTTAATGGCATTCTCACTCCAAAAATAGAAGATGATTGGGATGAGAATGACATTAAGCAAATATAACTTAATGTGAAGGCTATGAATCTATTATTTTTCTCTCTTGATCTGAGTGAATTCAATAGAATATCTAACTATCTCTCTGCTAAGAAAATCTGGGACACACTTGAGGTTATCCTTGAGGGTACACACCAAGTGAAAACTACTAAGGTTAACATGCTCATTCACATATATGAAATGTTTAAGATGGAACCTACTGAATCTATAAGTGAGATATATACTAGGTTCACAAATATTGTGAATGGCATGAGAAGCTTAGAAAAGATTGTATCTAATGGTGAACTTGTAAAAAAACTTCTCAGGTTTCTTCCAGCTTCATGGGATGCCAAGGTGACGGCCATAGAGGAAGCCAAGGATGTCAACACTCTATCCCTCGAGCAATTGTTAGGCTCATTGATGACTTATGAGCTTTCCTTAAGACAAAAGAACATGGATGTTGACAAGAAGAAGAAAGTGATCACTTTTAAATCCACCGCAAGAGAAGAGTCAAGTGATGATTCCGAAGAAGAAGATGAAGAAGATGAGACGGCTCTAATGGCAAGAAAGTTTAGAAGGTTCATGAGAAAGAAAAAATACAACTTCAAGAAGAAACCTCTGAAAGGTGAGCCAAGCAAAGAGAAAGAAAAGGAGAAAGATAAGGAGCAACCCACATGTTTTGAATGTAAGCAACCGGGCCACTTCAAGATGGATTACCTTTTACTTAAGAAGAGCAAAATAAAACTAAGAAAGAAAGCCATGATGGCAACCTGGAGTGACAGTGAAGACTCCAGCTCTAAGGAAGAACAGCAAGAAGTTGCAAACTTCTGTTTGATGGCGGATCATGATGAAGTACTATCCGAAACTGAAATTGAATTTATATTTGATGAATTACATAAAGTTTTTGATGAATTAGTTATAGAATTTCAAAAACTAAAATCAAAATATAAAGAACTAAAAAGACAATCTGGATTTGGTCAAAGCTAATGACAACTTTTCAAATGAAAATGATTGCCCACTTCTTCAAAATAAAAAGTTAAATGATAGGATTTCTACTCTTGAAAAAGAAAAAGAAACTTTGAAAAAGAAAAACTTTTCTGTATCAAATGAAAACTCTTCAAAACAGAACAAAAAAATTTTGGAAGAAAACAAAAGATATAAAGAAGAAATTGAAAAGTTAAAACCTTTTGTTGATAAATTTATATATAGTTCTAAAAAACTAAATATGCTTTTAAATAATCAAAGAGCTATTTTTGATAAAGCCGGTTTAGGTTTTAGAACTCAGAAGAAATAAAAATTTTTCAAAAATTTCTTTGTGCCTGCATCTTCATCCATTTTTTGTTATGCCTGTGGTACTGTAGGGCATAAATCTTACTTGTGCAATAAGAGAAAATTGAGTAATGTTAAGAAAATTTGGGTTCCAAAAGGAACCATTGCCACTAACCTAAGAGGACCCAAGATGACTTGGATACCTAAAATCTCTACTTGATTTTTATTATAGGTATGCCTTGCGACCAATAAAAGAAGAATGTGGTACCTCGATAGTGGTTGCTCAAGGCATATGACAGGAGATGTGTAGCAGTTCTCATCACTTGAATATCAAAATGGTGGTAATGTGACTTTTGGTGATAATGAAAAGGACAAGATTGTCAGAATTGGTAAAGTCCATATCACCCCTTCTACTTACATTGATAATGTATTACATGTTGATGGTTTGAAACATAATTTACTTAGTATTAGTCAATTTTGTGACAAGGATTTCAAAGGTACTTTTGAATCTTCTATATGCATTGTTTCTAGTTTAGATGACAATGGCATCAAGTTCATTGGTCATAGGCAGGACAATATCTATATGGTTGATCTTGATGATCTTCTTATTCAAAATGGTCAATGCCTAGTAGTAATGGAAGCCAAGATCAATGAAACTAGTTGGCTTTGGCATCATAGACTAGGATATGCTAGTATGCATTTGATTTCAAAACTTAGCAAAAAGAATTTGATAAAAGATTTGCCAAAACTCAGTTTTAAAAAAGGCAATATTTGTAGTGCATGCTAGCTTGGAAAACAAACCAAATCATCTTTTAAACCAAAAGGAGTAATATCTATATCTAGACCCTTAGAGTTGCTTCATATGGATCTCTTTGAGCCAACTAGAATATCTAGTTTGGGAGGTAAGAAGTATGGTCTAGTTATTGTAGATGATTTCTCACGATTTACATAGGTCATATTTTTAGCACACAAAGATAAAACATTTTTTGAATTCATTAGATTTCATAAAAGAGTTTCAAAAGAAAAAGGTGTTTCAATCGTATCTTTGAGAAGTTACCATGGAATGAAATTTGAAAATTTTGATTTTGACAAATTTTGTATTGAAAATGGCATTCATTACAACTTTTCAGCACCTAAAACACCTCAATAAAATGGGATGGTAGAAAAAAAAAAATAGAACTCTTAAAGAAATGGCATGTACCATACTTTGTGAAAATGACTTACCTAGATATTCTTGGGCGGAAGCCATAAACACTGCATGTTATGTTTTAAACCGTGTTTTAATCCGACCGATTTTAAAGAAAACACCGTATGAGCTTTGAAAGAGTAGAAAACCTTTAATTCGATATTTTCATGTTTTTGGATGCCGTTGTTTCATCTTAAACAATAATAAAGACAATTTGAGCAAGTTTGATGCCAAGTCAGATGAGGGTGTCTTTCTAGACTACTCTATATCTAGCAAGGCATACAGGGTCTTCAACAGAAGAACACTTGTTGTTGAAGAATCTATCCATGTTGTGTTTGATGAATCTAACCAGAAATCCTCTAGAAAAGAAGATGTGCTTAATGATGAAACATGTACCAAAAGAACTGGAGAGGTGAACAACAATGAAGAGCCTACAAAGGAACAAGAAGTTGATCAAAACAATGAAGGAGATCAAGTACAAGGTGATGAAAACACATCTATAGTCGATCCTTTGCCCAAAGAATGGAGGTATGCTCATGGACACCCCAAAGAACTTATCATTGGTGATCCATCTAAAGGTGTAAGTACTCGATCATCCCTTAGGAATGTTTGTGATTACTTAGCATTTGTATCTCAAATTGAACCTAAAACTATAGAAGAAGATGAAAATGATTGTAATTGGATTAATGCTATGCAAGACGAACTTAACCAATTTAAAAGAAACAATGTTTGGACTTTAGTAGATAGGCCTTCAAATATTTCAATTATTAGCACTAAATGGGTTTTTAGAAATAAACTTGATGAAAATGGTATTATTACAAGAAATAAGGCTATACTAGTTGCCAAAGGATACAATCAGGAGGAAGGAATTGATTTTGATGAAACCTTTGCTCCTGTGGCTAAACTTGAGGCAATTAGGCCATTATTGGCTTTTGCTTATTTTATGGATTTTAAATTATTTCAAATGGATGTTAAAAGTATCTTTTTGAATGGTTTTATCGAAGAAGAGGTTTATATTAAACAACCGCCTGGTTTTGAAAACCATGAATTTCCAAACCATGTTTTCAAACTTCATAAAGCTTTGAATGGTTTAAAACAAGCTCTTGGAGCTTGGTATGATCGTTTAAGTTCTTTCTTGCTCAAAAATGATTTTATTAGAGGTAATGTTGATAAAACTTTATTTTTGAAGAAAAAGAATGATGATCTCTTAATAGTACAAATATATGTAGATGATATCATATTCGGTGCTATTAACGAATCTCTTTGTCAAGAGTTTGCAAAGTTAATGCAGGTTGAGTTCGAGATGAGCATGATGGGAGAACTTAACTTCTTCCTCGAACTCCAAATAAAGCAAACCAAAGAGGAGATCTTCATCAACCAAGCTAAGTACATAAAAGAAATATTCAAGAAGCTTGGGATGGAGAACACCAAGCCATTAGGTATGCTTATGAGCTTCTCTTGTAGACTTGACAAGGATGAATCAAGTAAATCTATTGACCAAAAACTATATCATGATATGATTGGTTCATTGTTATATCTTACTGCTAGTAGGCCAGATATTATGTTTAGTGTTTATATGTGTGCTAGATATCAGTCTAATCCTAAAGAGTCTCATCTTTTGGTTGTTAAATGCATACTTAGATATCTATATGGCTCAATTGAAATTGGTCTTTGGTATTCTAGAGATTCTTCATTTGAATTGATTGCTTATTCTGATGCTGACTTTGCTGGGTGTAAACTTGATCGTAAAAGTACTAGTGGAACTTGTCAGTTTCTTGGAGTAAATTTGATCTCTTGGAGTAGCAAGAAATAGAATTTGGTTACTCTATCTACGGTGGAAGCCGAATATATAGCAGTTGGAAGCTGTTGTGCTCAACTCCTATGGATCAAACAACAGCTCGAAGACTTTGGCATTAAACTAATTAAGACACCCATAATATGTGACAATACTAGTGCAATTAATCTAACTAAGAATCCTATGCAACATTCAAGAAATAAATACATTGAAATAAGACATCATTTCATAAGAGATCATGTACAAAACTCTAATTAAGTACTTGAGTTTATGTGTACTGATGATCAATCAGCTGATGTGTTTACCAAGCCCTTGAGTGAAGAGAGATTTTGTATGATTAGAAGAGAGTTAGGTATCATTGATTCATTCTCCTAGAACTCTCTCAAATTCTATCTTATCCAAGTTGTTTTTACTCAAAAATCACTATTATTAAGTCCCAAAAGCTTTTAAACACTTTCCTTGAATTTTTGAAACTTTTTTTGATTTTTTTGGGAATTTCTTGGCCAAGTGTCGACACTTGGATTTTGCGAAGTGTCGACACCTGACCAAGTGTCGACACTCGCAGAAAATTCTAACTTTTTTAGGGAAAACCGAGCTTTTGTATTTCATTTTTCCCCCATTTTCTCTCAAGCCGTTGTGGTCCCCAAAAATCCTTAACCTTCCAAAATCATATTTTTCCCCTTTTATCCCGCGAAATCAAGGTAATCTTCTTCCCTCTTTTTCATTTTGAAACCATGAACCCTAGTTTATCTATTATCCATCCATTTTAATGTATTTAACTTGGATTTTTTGAAGTTTTAAATCGTTTGGAAGTCTCCTTTTTGAGGAAATCATGTTTGAATGCATTTATCTTGGATTGCCCTCAGATTTTGATCGATTTCACACTCAATCCATCCATTTTTCATGATTTCACCGTTGCATTGGTTTTTTGGCCAAAAATTCCAAGGTTTTCAGATTTCTTAGCTATTTATTGGTATTTCTCTGATTTCATTCATGTGGAAGGAGTATTTGTGTTGATTTCATGGTATCTTACTCCTCTTTCCACTATTTTGTTGTTTGATTACTTGTTTTTGACCTAAAACCCAAATGTGTTTTGTTTTTAACCCTAATCTCATGGGTTTATTGTATATGTGTCAACTTGTTCTAGTTTACTAATTTTATAAACTTGTAAAATATGTAGGGATAAATTTCATAACCCAAATATGTTTTAAAAATCTCATAACCCAAATATGTTTTATAAATTTTATAACCCAAATGTGTTTTATATGTAGGAATAACTTTCCCTCTTTTCAAACTATTAAAATTTTTTTTAACCCTCGATTTCATGTTTTTTGGAGAAAATCATCTTAATCTTTATCTCTGATTTTAAAACAAACCCTAACTTTCTTTAAACCATTTTCCCTCTTTTAGGAAAACCTAAGTTTGATTAGTTGCTTCCGGTCTAACCCTTCACCGATCTTTCGTTCCCAGCTTGCTTGAAATCTGTCCTATCCTTTAGTTCATTTATCTTCTTCCTTTCCCTTCTTGTTCAGCTTATTATAATGGGTCAAAGGAAGAGACTAGCAGTTAGGAGTAGGACTGGATGTGGTTCTGAGAGGAGGACTAAGGCCAGACATGATGCAGGACAGACTAGTAGTTCCACAGCTCCAGGTTCCCCCCTGCAAAGAAAATGGCAGGGAATGCCGTGGTAGCTGGCAGACGGATCGGCTTAGAGTTCTTCGACAGACAGCACTTTCAGATTCGGCGGACACTCACAGATGCTGGATTAGTACCTTTTTGCACCATGCAGGAGAGATACTATCCTCTTTTGATGAGGGAGTTCTATGGTGCTTTGGATTGCCGTCGACTATTATGGAGCACCACCGTCAAGGGTGTGGACACCTCATTGACAGAGGAGCTACTGATCAGAGTATGGGAGATTCCTCATCGAGGTATCAGTGTTTTCTCAGTAGAGGATAGAGAGGCAGCTTTCAGGTGCATCCTTGAGCGAGAGGACATTCGTGGAGTGACTGTGGTCACCGCGAACCAGTTGTCAGTGGAGATACACCTTCTACATCACATCACCACCCGTATCCTACTTCCAAAGACTGGATGATTTGACTTCATCACAGAGAGGGAGCTGATGCTGATGGTCAGTCTGACCTAGAGGAGATTGATTGATTTACCCTAACTGATGTTGGTTCAGATGCATGATGTAGTGACACAGAGGCGACATTGTCTACCATACGAGATGGCGCTGACCCGTCTATTTAGAGCTTGTAGAGTTCCTTTGGAGGGGGAGATCCCCAAGGAGATTCTACATACCAATGTTTATGACGAGTGGTCATTACACCGCATGGGATATTGGTTGGTCGCAAGTCGCTGGGTTCAGAGAGAGTCTGGACAGGAGCCAGACGAGGAGGATGAGATCAGAGAGGCTGAGGCTGGGCCATCAGGGCTAGTCAGTACACCTCCTTAGGTTGCTCCAGCATCAGAGGTAGAGCCGGTGACTCCTACAGCTACACCTTCGGCTCCTCCTCTGTCGTCTACAAAGTTATCCTTTGAGTAGCACACCCAACAGCAGTTTGTTGAGGTACAGAGCGAGATTATAGGACTTGCGGTGCAGTCGACTCAGCTGAGGATTGAGATAGAGGGCCTTAAAGCCCACACAGCTTCTGAGCACGCTGAGTCACGACACATCATAGAGGCTGGATTTGCATGTATCGAGGAGTTACTCAGATCTTTTGTTCCTCCAGCAGCTCCTGCAGCTCCACCAGCTGATGACGATGATGATGACCACCCAAACGGACATGATGACACTGATGAGGGTGGTACTGATGCTGATGATAGTGATGATGGAGAGGGTGATGGTGATCCCAATGATAAGAGTTCATATGGCAGTGTGGATCATGCTGGTCATTATCATATGCTTAGTAGAGATGATCCTCAGGCTACACCTGCAGTTCCTCCTCCAGCTGATTTAGTTAATTCCACACCGGATTTCATTACACCGGCTGAGATTCTATCCCCTCCTTCCACTAGATCTTCTAAAGTTGTACCCTTACTAGGACCTTCTGGCCGTACTAGGAGTCGTAAGGCCTTAGCCCAGGGACCTCCTAAGGCATTAGTTCCTAGATCTAGGATTAGCGCACCATTTACTCTTGAGCTTCCATCTGATGAGGATTAGCCTCATAGATGTTGTATGTTATTTATGATTTATGTCTCATGATGTATTTTGATTATTTTAGTGTTACTGATGAGTTAGCAAATTTTGTACTGAAAACATTACTTGATATATATATATATATATATATATATATATATATATATATATATATATATATATATATATGCATTTCAACTTGATGTTTACAATTTTTGAATTTACTATGATTGAAGTTGATGATCTACACTTATTTTTTTTGGCTCCGATACCTATTAACTCTTGAAAATTTATTTCTTGTATCAACTCTGATACTCTACTACTTTTTGTTTCCATGCTCGTTTTGAGGGGGAGCTTACTCCCTTTTTCTAATGATTGACAAAAAGGGGGAGTAGAATTATATATAATTCTGATTAATCTAAATTTCAAATTTGATATTACATACTATTCCTCAAAACTTGTTCTGACTAGAATTGTCTCACTAAGGGGGAGTTTCATCCTTTGATATTGCAAGTTGTGGATGTATGAGCTTAAAATTATATTTATGAAATACAATATCTGAAATTTCAAATTAAATGTTGATATACTCAAGGTTTTGTTATCATCAAAAAGGGAGAGATTGTTGGCTCTACCTAGTAATTTTGATGAATAACAAAATGTTGAGTACATATTGTGTACTAATGTTTATTTCTAGTTATGAGCTTTCAGGAAACAAGCACCTCAAATTTTTAAAATTAAAGTATCGTGGCACGCTATGGCACGAAGCATCCTTCATGATTTGAGGAGTCTTTTCCATGCAAAAAGGGGTTAAATGAGTTCAATTATTGCTTAATTACATTGCATTTAAGTTTAATAATCAACACTTGTGTTTTTGGATTGAATTGCACTTAATTTTGTAGAACCAAGTGTCTACATATGGAAGGCTAAGTGTCGACACTTCAGCATTTGGCACGCAGAAAAACTCCTTGGCATGCCAAGTGTCGACATCCAGAATTCAAGTGTCGACATCAGAAACTCAAGTGTCAACACTTAAGTTCCCAAGTGTTAACTTAAGGCCCGAGACTTTTTGAAAATCCAAAACTTGGCCAATAGAGTGTTTTTGTGTCAAGTGTCGACACTTGTGAATCAAGTGTCGACACTTGAAAGTTTAAGTATCGACACCTAAAAGTCAAGTATCGACACCTGATAGCCAAGTGTTGACACCTGACAAACCAAGTATCGATACTCGGGTTCTGACAACCCTAACGGTTCTATTTTTTTTGAAGTACAGAAACATCTTTTCAAGCTCTAAATGGCTAGATTCAAAGCTCCAATGGTCATAAACCATTTTTTGGAAATTTTTGAAGTATTTAAGCTTCACCAAACACATTATTGAAGCATTGAAGTCCATTTAAAGCCCAAAAGTCAATATTCTCTTAAGAACTTCACTTCAAAAATCATTTAAAGAGTGATTCCCTGAAAAAGCTTACAAGCCTATCCTTTCAACATTCCAAAAAGAGAGCTTGAAGATTATTCCAAGGAGAAGACAAGACAAAGCATCAACTTGAGCCTCAAAGCTTCCATTCTACTCTTGAAGAGAGTTTGTTTTGCTTATTTGAATTGTATATATGAAATTCTCTTATGATTTGACCTAGCTTTCAAGGGTTTCTTGAAAGTAGGTTGTTGTGGTTGTTGGTAAGCCAAAGGGACAAAACCAACTAGGGTTGACTTGTGAGCCCAAAGACAAAATAAGTGTAAAGATTTGTTGGTGAGCCTAGGTGATAAAACCAACATAAGTTTTGACTTGTGAGCCTTTGGAAAAGCAAGTCGGCTGTAATCTTGGAGAGATTATAGTGGAATTTTCAAGGATGGCTTGAGGAGTGGATGTAGGTGCTAGGTTTGCACCGAACCACTATAAACCTTGTGTTTGTGTGTGATTATCTCTTATATCTCTTGCCTTTTACTTCTTGCACTATATTTATTGCTTTTCGCTGCATATAATCTTGTGCATCAATTTCATTACTCACAAACACCACAAGGCCTGCACATTATTGCTTTAAATTTTTTAAAAGACCCAATTCACCCCCCTCTTAGGCTCCATTTCTGGGCAACATTTGTAGAGTAAATTACTGTCTTCATTGATAATATTTGCAGAGGTTATCTACATTCTAAGGATGTGCTACTTGCCATCCATCTAGATGCTCAAGTTGGTAAGTTTCGGTCCGGATCACATTGACTACCCACTAGGGACCTTTCCAGTTGGGGGAGAGCTTTCCTTATTCAATTAGCTTGGATATCTTTGATCTCCATAGAACCAAGTCTCTGACCTGGAAGCTTCGAGCCTTGACTCGAGAATTGTAATATCTGGTCATTCTTTGACGATAGGTCACCATCCTCAGGTCTGCTTGGAGTCAGGTCTCCTCGAGTAAGTCAAGGTCAGCGCTTCTCTATTCAGAATTGGCTAGTTCGGCAAAATGATCAATCCAGAGGGATTGCAAGGAGATTTCCACTGGTATGACCGCCTCGCTCCCGTAGGTGAGATTGAATGGAGTTTTCCTAGTTGCCGTGTGGGAGGTAGTCCGATAGGCCTAGAGTACCGAGTGGAGTTCTTCGGCCCAAAGCCCTTTGGCATCATTCAATCTGGTCTTCAGGCCATGCACAATCGTTCGATTGGTAACTTCAACCTCCCCGTTGGATTGGTGGTGTCCGACTGAAGTCAACCATTGGGAGATATGATACTGCTGGCAGAAATCCCGAAACTTTGGATTGTCGAATTTTCTCCTGTTATCGATGATGATTGCCTATGATATGCCAAACTGATAGATGATGCAATTCTGAATGAAGGTCTCCACCTTGGACTTCGGTAATCTGTGCTAGTGGTTCAGCTTCCACCCACTTGGTGAAGTAGTCAATGGTTATAATTTGGAACTTCTATTGTCTGGATGCTGGGGTAAATGGCCCGAGGATGTCCATTCCTCACTGTGCGAATGGCTAGGGGGCTGTCAGCGGGGTTAGCTAACTAGCTTGTCACCTTTGAACATTGGAGTATCTCTGGTATGCGTCGCACCTTTTAATAAAGTCTACAGCATCCTTCTGGATGGTTGGCCAGTAATAGCCTTGCTGAATGATCTTGTAGGCCAAGGATTTACCTTCCAGGTGGTCAACACATATGCCTTCATGCACCTCTTTTAGTGCGTAATCGGCATTCAACAGTCCTAGGCACTTGAGCAGTGGTTTCATAAATGATCGCTTGTAGAGGGTCCCGTCGAGGACGATGTACTTCGAGGCCATCTAGCGCACATGCTTGGCTTCGGCCCTATCTTCTAGCAGGGTTCCTTCATTGAGAAACGTGAGGATGGGGTCCATCCAACAAGCCTCTCGCTCCACTTGATGGATTCCCGATGTCTCTTCGACAATGCTTGGGCTTTATAGGTGCTCCACGAAAGCTCGATCGTAGGAATCAGTGATGGCAGTGGCCAGCCGTGATAAGGCATCCACCTGAGAGTTTCTCACTTAGGGTATGTGGATGATCTCAAAAAACTTGAGTCGAGCCACAAGGTTTTGCACTTTACTCAAGTACTTGGCCAGGGTCGGATCTCTTACCTCGAATTTGCCTCTCACCTGGTTGACCACCAGCTGGGAATTCGAGAAGGCTCTGATTCGATCGATTTCTAGTTCGTCATCCATCCTTAGTCCCGCGAGGAGGGCTTCATACTTTGCTTGGTTATTTGATACTTGGAATGCGAAGTGCAGGGCATACTCCAGTCTCTGTCCGTCGGGGTAGGCTAGGATTAATCCTGCTCCGCAACTAGCAAGGTTAGATGCCCCATCCACATGGAGTTCCAGGCAGGATCTGACCCTTCGGCAGTATCATCCCCAGGTGTGTTGGCCGTTTGCAGAGATGTCCCCTGTCTCCAGGTACACTCTGCTATGAAGTCGGTGATCACTTGAGCCTTCATGACCAACCGAGGCTGGAAGGAGATGTCAAATTCGCCAAGCTTAACGGTCCACTTGGCGAGCCGACCCGAGGTATCGAGGCTCCTAAGGATTGCCTTGAGAGGTTGATTGGTCAGGATGATGATTGGATGCACCTGGAAGTAGGGCCGCAGTTGCTTGGCTACTATAATTAGGGAGTAGACAAGCTTCTGCATCTAAGGATACCTTGTCTCGGCATCGTGGAGTATCTTGCTGATGTAATAGACTGACCTTTACTGGTTGTCCTCCATAATCCAGACAAGGATGAAGCTCATAGCCTCGTCCGATGCAGATAGGTACAAGTATAGGGACTCTCCTTCCAAAGGCTTAGCAAGAAAGGGGGAGTCTTCAGGTATGTCTTCAATGCTTCGAAAGTCGATAGACATTCATTGGTCCACTGGAAGCGATCCGATTATCGCAGCATTTTAAAGAAAGGGAGACATCTTTTAGCTGACCTAGAAATGAAGCGATTGAGAGAGGCTATTTGACCTGTGAGTTCTTGCACTTGCTTCTTATTGGTTGGATACCCCATGTCGATGATGGCCTTGATTTTTATCTAGATTGACCTCAATTCTTTGCTGGGTGACCAAAAAGGCAAGAAATTTTCCCGAGGTCACCCCGAAGGTATACTTGGCGGGGTTTAGTTTCATCCGGCGATGCCTCAGGGCATCGAAGGACTCTTTCAGATCCTTGATGTGGTCGGTTCTCTGGAGGGTCTTGACTATCATGTCATCAACATATGCCTCCATATTTCTTCCAAGTTGTCCCTCGAAGATCCTGTTGATCAGCCTCTAGAATGTGGTTTCGGTGTTCTTTAGGCCGAAGGGCATCATTTTATAGTAGTATAGCCCTTTATCAGTGACAAAGGCTATCTTCTCCTCGTCTTTCGGGTCCATGCTGATCTGGTTGTACCCGGAGAAGGCATCCATGAAGCTCATAAGTTGATGACCGGCAGTGGCGTCCACCAGTTGGTCGATCTTTGGTAAGGGGAACCTGTTCTTCGGGCAGGCCTTGTTGAGGTCAGTGTAGTCCACACATATCCTCCACTTTTCGTTGGCCTTCCTCACCGTCATGATATTTGCCAACTAGTCAGGGTAGTGGGCTTCTCTGATGAAACCAGCTTTGAGGAGCTTCTTGACCTCCTCATCAACCACTCTCTGTCTCTCAAGGATGAAGTTCCTCTTCTTCCGTCAGATAGGCTTGTAGGTAGGGTCCACCTTAAGTCGATGGGTTATGACTTTCGACGGGATGCCTAGCATATCAGATGCCGACCAGGCGAAGACGTCGGCATTGTCTCGTCGGAAGCTGACCAGCTCTGATTTGGCCTCCTTGTTGAGTGTGCTCCCAATCTACAAGACCCTAGTAGGATCATCCTCCCTTAGAGGTACGAATAGGATCCTCTCGATCGGTTCTCCATAGCAATCAGTTTCGGACCTGGGATCAAGTTGTTCCAAGGTGGAATGGTCTTTTGATTGTCTATCCTGAATGGTCAAACATTGTTTGGCCATCTTGCATCCCCTCTCACCACTCTGACCTTGTTTCAAGTCGGGAACTTCGCCAACAAGTGGTAAGTAGACACAATGGCTCGGAACTTGTTTAGGGCCGGTCGCCCCAAAATGGCATTGTAGGATGATCTCGTGCGAACGACCACAAAATTGATGGGGAGGGTTTTTTGATAAGGATCTGATCCGATGGTTACGGGTAGAGTTATTTCTCCCTCTACACCAATAGAATTCCGTCCGAACCCAGTCAACGATGTTTGGGATTCTTGCAGCCTAGTTCTAGGCAGGTTCATTTTGACAAAGGCATCATACAGCAAAACTTCAGTAGAGCTTCCATTATCAATGAGGATCCTCCTTACATCATAATTGGCAATTACTACCGACACAACAACGGGATCATTCCCGGAGACCTGGGTCTTTAGGAGGTCTTCGTCGGAGAAACTAATTACATTAGAACCCCGAGGCCTCTTTGAGATGTCCCGACCTCCCTCGTCCCTCCAGTTGGACCAGCGATGAAGCATGCCAACATTTCTGTTGGTGGGGCATTGGTTGGACAGCTCCATTTCCTCAGGGGGGTTTCTGGTAGTGAAAGTTTTAGCCCGGCTCCTCTGGAGTCGGACGTATTTGTGCAGGTACCCCCGCCTAATCAAATCTTCGATCGGGTCCTTCAACTGGAGGCAATCTTCTGTGCTGTGCCTATGGTCACAGTGGAACAGGCAGTACTTGTCCCTACTCCTCGACGTGGAGGAACTCCTCATCGGGCGAGGCCTTTGCAGGAAGATTTCTTTCTCTATCTCCATAAGGATTTTCTCCCTTTGGAGGGAGAGATGTGTGTAGTCTCGAACCTTCTGGGAAAGTCCTTTGACTTAGGGTTGTGGCATCGGGCCGAGTTAGTCCATCGCTAGGAGGTTAGACTTCGGGAGCCCTATCACTCCTCCTCTTAGGAGCCGACCTCCCTTCAACCTGGCATCGGCTTGCCGCTTGTTCTTCTACCAGGGCATATTTTTGGACCCAGGTCAGTAGTTCAGAGTAGCTTGTTGAAAACTTTTTGTCCAGTGAGAAAGTGAGCCTGGATGATTGTAGCCCCTTCTTGAAGGTCGACATAGCCATGTGCTCATTGAGGTCCGGGATCTCTATGGTCACCAAATTAAATCGGGCCATGTATTCCCGAGGGTTTCTTTTTCTTTCTGCTGCATGAGGAAGAGGCAATCCATGTTCCTCGGTGCCTGCCTGTAGGTCCTGAAATGGGACAAAAAGAGTTTTTTTAATTGGAGAAAGGAATGGATTGTACCTGGTCGGATGGCAGAGAACCACATCCGAGCTGCCTTCTTGAGTGTTGCGGGGAACACGATGTAGTGGAGGGCGTCGGAGGTGTCCTATACCATCATGTCGGCCTTATAAGTGTCCAAATGATCTAGAGGGTCGGTGGTGCCATCGTAAGCATCCACCTAGGAGATCTTGAAGTGATGGGGGATAGTTTTCTCCATAATTCTGGCGGAGAATGGTGGGCGGGAGTCGTACACCAGCACTTCTTCTCCTTTTTTCCGGTCGACCAGTTCGATAATTTTCTCCTCCATGCATTGGAGCTTGTTGGTGTAGTCCCTCAAGTCTTCGTTGCATCACTAGTCATCATCGGAGACTGAATCCATGGAAGAGTGTGAGGCGGACCTCACTCTTTTCCCATCGGCAAGAGTCTTCTGTGACCTTCGCAGCTCCAAGGTCCTGTGGGAGCAGTGTCGAGGGACTCATTGCTGTCGACTTCCTTCAACAGTAGGTGGATGACTAGTTTTGGATGCCGTGAGTGGTTACTGTCTATCATTGGCCGCGTCTTGAAGGTTCTGAGCCATGGCGGCAAGAGTGTCGATGTGGTTCAGAAGGGTCTGGAATTGTTGCTGTCCCAAGGTGATGGTAGGCTAGGCGGGTTGTTCTCCCTGGGAGGTTCATCCGAGCTCAGTTGGGAGCGGCATCTCCTGTTGGAGGTATTCTGAGCTCTTGCTTTCACTATCATCTTGTCTAGTGGTGAATCCCTCCTTTTGAAGAAGGAACACAAGGGCAAAGGTTCAGGCATGCGGCCCCTTCCTCTAGCACCAATCTATTGTCGCTGAATCTCCCAGATCGGGCTTCCTCAACTGGGCTTGCTGGAGTGCGCGTCTTCTTGCAAAAAAAAGTCCCACGAGCCGGTGGTGTTCCGGCGGGGGATACTCCGATGGCAAGTTAGTGGAAGAATTGGAGCAATAGAATGGAGGAATCGCAAAGGAGATAGCTCATGAGAAAAAGAGCCTGCTTACCTCGGGGTCCCTCCTTTACCTTATATAGGTGCGGAACTTTACTAGAATCTATTAGGGGCTATGCTGGAAATGGTCGATTTGCCCTTAGAGGAATCTTGGTAGTGGCCAAGTGGCACCAGGAGAGAATGGCATCATGGGATCTGTAGAGTAATGATGCCGAGATGTCAGGAATCTATTGTAACAGAATCTTGGTACCAGCTGGAAGGGGCCTCTGGGACCTCTGGGCCATCTTTGGAGCGGCTCGTTTTAGACCGATATGGACATGGCTGAAGTGGGTCAATCGAGCCTAGCTGAAGGGTCGGTCGGACCTCTGACGGGTCGATTGGATCTCTGGTGGATCAGTTAGACCCGATCTGATTCGGAGGGAGACCAGTTGTGTATAACACCTTCTTCCCATGTCCACCACCGCATTCTATCAGTTTTTAATCATCGATAAAATCTATCACGGTCTTTAAACTGGTATATACGATTTTCTATGGATTTAAAAAAAAAAAACTTCCTTCTTAGTCTATGTGATGGACTCACTAAGATTTGTGTGGCCATTCCATGTCTAACGAAATCTATCAATTTTCAATCACCTATATAGTCCACCGTAGTTGTTAAACTAGCTAGCACAATTACTAAAAAAAATTGGAAAACTTCCCTCTCAATCCAAATGATAGTCTGGTTAAGACTATGTGCCATATTTTATTGATTTTTAATCATTGATATGATTCACCATTGTATTTGAAAGTAGCTATACTTTTGCCAAAACAATCGGAAGACTTTTCCGAGTCCACATGATTTTCTTATTCACTACATTTTGTTAGTTTTTAACCATTGGCATAATCCATTATAGTTTTCAAAGCGGCATAATTGCCAAGAAAATTGGAAAGCTTCCTTCTCAATCCACATAATAATCTTATTAATTAAGATTTTATACCACATTTTATTGAGATTTTGTACCATATTTTGTTAGTTTTTAATCACCAACACAACATACCATGATATTTGAAAGTAGCTATACTGCTGCCAAAAGACTTGAAATACTTTTTCTAGTATGCGTAACTTTCTTGTTCGCTAGAGTTATCAATGGACCGGATCCAGACTTAAGATCCATGAGTATTTACCTAATGGATCTGGATCTGGTATTAACAAATGGGACCTATTTACCCGGGTGTAGACCCAGACCTGAATCTGTTTAACTACAATATAAATGGATAGGGTCTAGATATTTAATATCCAGACTCGACAGATCCAAGACCCGTAATATAATATATTATATATATATATATATATAATATTTTGAACTATTAGATCATAAATCTAACATCTCAAAATCTTTATCGGGATGAAAAAAATAACCCTTGCTCTAGCTTAAGACAGTGCCCGCTCTCCCTCCTTGCCTCAGTGGCTCCCCCCTTTCTACCCACTAGCAGATCGGTATTACCAGCTATCTCCTCCCTGTCCTCCCCTCCCCCTTCCCTGTCCCTGGCTCTCTGTAAAAAAAATCCATCAGAGAGTCGTGAAACCATGGCCATCTCAACATCACCACCACTCTAAAAAAAACCACCCAAGCCCTCACCTTCGATCCACACAAAGCCCATCAAAGACTCCTCCACTGCTCCACTACTCCCCATCGTCGCCACTTCAAAGAATCGGAGCCCCAAATCTTTGAAGCATTTACTCCACCGGATCCCTAGATCGCCATCGATGGACTTCATCCTTGATCCTCCCATTGCTTCATGACTTGGACTCCAAGTCGGTGTCCATCTCCTCCTGCCTATCTGTCTTCTCCTTCAGTCATGACCACGAGGACCACACTCCGATCTCCCTCAACTCTAAGAAATCGAGAGCCTAGATCCCAATCTTGCTAAGCCAGAACCCGCCACAGGTTTGGGTGGCCTGTCCGAGATTTGCTATAGCTTCCACGAAAGGAGAATCCCACCCATCATGAGGATCCGCCAAAGCCTGGTCCGGTGAACGGCGGGCCCGAGGGCACTACCACCTCCATCGCGAGGATTGTTAGTGGATAGCTCCCAGATGAACCTAGTGGGGAAGTGTTAGAACCGCCAACCTTCGCGTGGACTTTCAGAGAATAGTAATGAACTTCTCTACCAAGTTTTGCAATGATTTGATATCATTTGAATAGCCAAATACCAAATCCTAGTAGTTCTTCACGTCCTCCCTAGGTGCAGAATTTTTCTGCAGTCTAATACTTCCCGCATTGGCATCCAAATTGCACCTCACTTGAACCCATGGACCTCTAGGACATATGAAGACTTGTTCCTAGGTGCGTGAACATCCTTCTTCCAGCAACCAACCTCAAAAAGTTGATTGGAGATGGCAGCAATTTGAGAATGAAGTAATCAACACCTTGCGATAGCACAGCCTTGATGCCTAGGAGTTTTCAAAGATATCCAACATACCCCACACCTTCCAAACCTCTACCAAATCTAAAACTCCTTGGAACCTTAAACGAGTATGGAATCATCTCTCAAAAGCTCCTAGTCAAACTCCAAACAGAAGGGACAAGGGATGACTCCAAAACCTTACGCACTAGGGATTCCTAGTTTGACTAGGAATCTTAGCGCTAGTCTATCTCCTTCTCCAAAGCCTATTAGTCATTCTAGATGTGTTCTAGACCTGATCCACCTCCTATTAGGACATTGAATCAGTGAAGAAATAACTAGGAACACCCTTGGTCAACTAGGAATAGGAAGAAGAAGGGATAGTGCCAAGATCTCCTTAGGCGCTGGGGATTTCTACCTTGTCTAGGAATCCAAGCACCTAGCTTCTCCTTGCTTCCATGGATGTGGCATGATGGCTAGGACTTTTCCCTTAGTAGCAGCAACCAGAGAGGGAGAGAGAGAGAGGAGGAAGAGAGGTTTAGGGAGAATATAGAGTTTACATTAATTCCACTTCAAAATATTAGGTTACATAGTATGCCCTTTTATTGACCAAAAGATTCTCCTAATCCATATAAGACTAGAAATATAAACCTAAATCTAACTCTAATTCTTTCAAGACTAATCCAATTAGGAGTGCACTCATCCAAGCCTATGTATACCTATGAGTTGACCCATCTCACATCCCCTTGGATCTAAACTTGATCCAACATTGAATTAGCCCCTTCAACATCCAAATCCTGGACCTCGAGCCCATGGAGAGCCAAACCTCCATCCTAAGACCAAACTAGTTCTAACCCTAGGACCCAAATTGATCCTAGACTTTTAGAGTCATCATCATCCTTTCTGGCCTTCCAATGCTTGAGAGCACCACACTTACACCAAGAGGAAGATCGTGTTCCAGGGCTTGGAAAGGAGCTCGGTAGCCCTAGAAGCTTCCATAGTGATCTGAGAGTCTAACCTAGGGGAGCGGTGAGTACTTTGCCTAGTTGGGCATCGATGGGCCTGCTAAGCCTTAGTTCATGATGCTCGCTCAAGGTACATTTTCCCTTGCCCTCCTTGCATTTGGGTACATTTCAAGACCCGGGTCTGGATACCTGGGATCCATTAGGGTCCGGATCTGGTACTTCAATGCTAGACCATTAGGTATTCGAGTCTAAGTATGGGTCCAATAACTAAGGTTGAGTCTAGATTTGATATCTAGGTTCCAATCCAAACCCAACCTGTTGACAACTTTATTGTTCACTACATTTTATCATGACTCTTCACGATTATTTTTTTGGTGGTTGTCTACTATGGTTTTTAAAATGGCACAATTACTAAGAAATTTGGAAAACTTCTTTTTCAATCCATGTGATAGAATTGTTAATCTTTTGTATGCTATTTTGCAGATTTTTTTATCACCAACACAATCCACCATGGTATTTAAAAATAGCTATATTGTTGCCAAAAGAATCGGAAAGCTTTTCCTAGTCCATATGACTTTCTTTTACAACACATTCCATCAATTCTTAATCACCAACAAAACCCATCATGATTTTTAGAGTGGTATAATTGCTAGGTGTTGCACCATTCACTCAGACTTGCTGATTAAGGCAATAAGCCAATAGCTGATTCACTTACTTAGAGCCAAATAACTTCTTTCCGAGTAATTGGAACTGAGTAACTCTGATGATAGGAGACTGAACAACTATGAATAATTAAAACTTAGTCGGCATTATGTCCCATGACACATAATGTCTGACTGTCACTCAAATTTGACTAAAATATCCAAAACAGGTATATCCATCGAAACAAAGTAAATGATTCCCGAATGATATCGATGACTAAAGCACATTGATGCCATTATCCAAAATGCTTGAATAAGATGGTGCAAGCGAGAAAATAACTGTGTAATATAAAAATCATTATGACAAAACTGTTGTCCCAACTGAAAGAGATTAATCTTAATGTTTTTCTTAATCTTAATGGAAGAAAACCATTAAGATTAACTGAAGGAGGTTACTTTCCAATGGAATTCGGTTACTCTGAGTGCCTATACATAGAGATAAGAGGGGACCCTTGAGAGGTAAGCAACTCTGATTCACTAGGAGGAAACTCTATCCAATTTTCTATTTCTCTTTGTTTCCCATCTATTTTTTAAATTTTACTGACTTAAGCATCAGAGGGTCTTCCACTGGATAAACTCTGGTGAAGGAACTTCTTTTGCAAGTAAAAGGGCACTTCTCCAACTCGCTTATCACTTACTCAGCTTGGACTTGAGCAAATCTCAAGTCCCTCTTCTCACAAGATTTGGTGGCAATAGATTAGCATGCCAAGAAGGAAAAGAAAGCAAATCTCCTCGACTACAAAGGAAATTTGAAAAAGTAGGAGTCATGGTAATCACCAGAGTCTAGAATGTTTCAACTAGCAGAGGTTGGCATTCATCCAAGCAAAATGGCTAAGCCCAGTCAACTACCAGAATCAACAATGCACCACCACTAGTGGTAGCTGATTAGCTATAATTTGCCAACCTAATATAACAAGTGTTAACGCTATTCAAACCGTCTATAGGGTGATGATGAATAACCAGCAGCATCAAGTAGAACCTATGGCCCAGCTACTCCTTGTAGATATAGTCAGCAATCCCTCCTATAAGAATCCCAACACCAACCCTCTGCTTAATAATCGCATCACTGATACTCTCTCTCCACAAACCCCTCCATGATATCTAAGCTTAGAGTGAGAAAGAGATAGACCATAGGGAGAAAGTTAGCATAGGAAAAAATGCCCTTGATTTCCTTCGAAGTCTTCAAGGGAAGACTATCTCGGTGGAAACTCGATAAGATAGAGAGGTCCGTCGATTCATCGTCTATGATAAGAAGCTACAGGAGCCTAATCGATGACTTACCAAGCTCCAAACTAATAACTAAGACCTTGCTGACTCCCTTAGCTACTATTCTCAACCACCCTTTTCTCGATGTTTCATGGAAGAACCAATACTACCTCACTTCAAGATGCCCTAGTTAGAGCCCTGTGATGGATCCATTGATCCAGTGGACTATTTGGGAGGATATAAGGCACTGGCGATGTTCTCCACTGCCTTTCCTTCTCGACAACTTTGAGGAAAGTTGTTTGGGTTTGGTATTCAGGCTTCTAACTAGGAAGCATCCACTCTTTTAGTCAGCTAGAGGAACTATTAATGGCTCATTTCTGATGTGGGACAGGATCAGGGTTAGGATCGTCAGCAAACTAAGAAGTCACCAAGATTAGGGTACTACTATATATTTCTTTTTGTAGAAGGTAGTGAAGGAACAATGAAGATGGAAGGTAGAAATCTGGATTCTCATGGACTTTGGGACTCATACTCATGGAGAGATCTCTCACCTCTAGGGCATCTCACCCACCCCACTAATGGAGCCGTTAGAGTGAATCTCAAAAGACATGAGGGCGATAAGGAAGAAGGAATCAAGGAAGGGGATAACTAGACATGACCCCATATTATGTTTTGGGGCTGGGTCTCACACCCTCTCCTCACGGAGCAAAAGAAGAGTCACTCTTCTCTAAAAAAACTTTCATTCATCAATAGCATCTTTTTTTACAAAGAGATTAGGGGCCTATTTACAGCCTTCTAAGCCCCATTTGAAATTCAAATTTTATATGAAAAGAGGGGGAAATGTAGTTACAAATTCGAATTTCAAATTTCATGAAAAGGGGGCACAAAATTTGAAAATCTGCATGGGGTTTCAAAATAGGGTGCCAAGTATCTCCATGTGGTTGCCAAATATCCAAATCTGAAAATTTGTATGGGATTTCAAAATGGGGTGCCAAGTATCTCCATGTGGTTGCCAAGTATCTCCAAATCTGAAAATCTGCATGCATGGGTGCCAAGTATCTCCATGTGGGGACCTTCTTATATGGAGGATGAAATGATCTTCAAATTTATATTTATTTGCATCAAAATTCATATTACATTATAATTCATGCTGCTTCGGGATCCATGCAGGTCGATGTCCCCATCATTCTCTTGAGATGGGGAGAACTCGACTCCGTCGAGTCAAGATCAGTGAGAGCTTGGATGAACCAAATCCAAAGGCTATGCTCTGAGATATGTGCAGCTTTGAAATTCGTGTGGCTCTGAAATTGTGCAGCTCCGAAAACTGTCCCATTTTTTTCTCTTTTTTTTATTTCCTCAGCTCTGCTCTAAGAATCATGCAGTTTGAGGAGCGTGCAACTTTGAAGATCATGCACTTTGAAATTGGTGTAGATTTAAGATCCATGAGGCTTGGAGAACCGTGTAGCTTTGAGATTCGTGCAAAGTTGCTCTGCTCTGAGATCTATGCAGGCTCTCCTGTGACCATGGAACAGAGGGGGCGACGAATTGGAAGAGGGGCTTGCAAGGAGGCTTTGCCCGCATCAATGATGGGGGAGGCGGCGCCACGGCCGATGGCTAGAACAAGCGACCGACGGGGAGCGATGTGAAGATTCGGTAGGGTGTCGGCGTCAGGCATCGGCGTCAGGCATCGATGTCAAGTGGATGGCTTCTCCAGACGGGATGAGATCCGACGATTGGGGTGCACGGTGGCCTTGTCGTCGGCAGCAAGGCAGCGGATGACCGGTGAAACAGCGGGAGGCGATCCGGCATAGGGAAGGGAGGCGCCGTTCGAATTTGGACTGGCAGGGCGGCCGGGCGACACGGTCAGCTCGACCATGGATTTGCGGCTCGGTCGGCGACACTGGGCGGAGATGGTGGAGACGGTGGCAGGGCGACTCCGATTGCATGGGTTGGGCGGTGGTGATGTTAATGGATTGGCCATGATGGTGGATCAAAGGCGATCTTGGCTATGGGTGGAGGAAGAAGAGGATAGGAATAAGTTGGGGATAAGTCAGGGATAAGTAGGAATAAAATGGGAATAGTGAGGATAAGTGGAATAAGATGGGATAAAAAGAAAATAATGGATACCCTAAATCTTTGGGCTATGGTACCAAAATTTGATATGGGACGGGATCAGGGGTAGGATCGTCGACAAGCTGAGAAGTCACCAAGATTAGGGTACTACTGTATCTTTTTTGTTTGTAGAAGGTGGTAAAGGAACAATGGAGATGGAAGGTAGAAATCTGGACTCTCTTGGACTTTGGGACTCATACTCACGGAGAGATCTCTCACCTCTAGGACATCTCATCTACCTCACTAATGGAGCCGTTAGAGTGAATCTCAAAGGACATGAGGGCGGTAAGGAAGATGGAATCAAGGAAGGGGATAACTAGACATGACCTCACATCATGTCCTGGGGTTGGGCCTCACAACCTCTCCTCACGGAGCAAAAGAAGAGTCACTCTTCTCTAAAAAAACTTTCATTCATCAATAGCATCTTTTTTTGCAAAGAGATTAGGGGCCTATTTATAGCCTTCAAGCCCTATTTAAAATTCAAATTTTATATGAAAAGAGGGGAAATGTAGTTACAAATTTGAATTTCAAATTTCATGAAAAGGTGGCACCAAATCTGAAAATCTGCATGGGATTTCAAAATAGGGTGCCAAGTGTCTCTATGTGGCTGCCAAGTATCCAAATCTGAAAATCTACATAGAATTTCAAAATGGGGTGCCAAGTGTCTCCATGTGGTTGCCAAGTGTCTCCAAATCTAAAAATCTGCACGCATGGGTGCCAAGTGTCTCCATGTGGGGACCTTCTTATGTGGAGGAAGAAATGATCTTCAAATTTAAATATATTTGCATCAAAATTCATATTGCATTCTGATTCATGCTGCTTCAATATCCGTGCTACTCCGGGATTCGTGTAGGTCGATGTCCCCATCAATTTCTGAACAAGTAGAACGATGGCATGAAACTTGGACAGCCTCTTCTCCATCCAGTAAAAAGAAAGGGAATCTTTGGCAGACTATGTGGTGCGTTTCAATGCCACCACACTTGTAGTTCAAGATCTTAACAAATCCATGGCTTTGTTGACCATGAAGAAAGGACTTTAATCATCCAGATTCACCTTCTTTCTGGATAAGAAGTTTTCTAAAACTTACTCAAAACTTCTAGCACATGCCAAAAAATATGTGTTGGCTGAAGAAGGTGCCATCAATCGATGCCAAGCTAATGAAAAGTCAACACCAAAGATGAAGAAAATTCAAAAAGACATATCTCGACCTTGCAACAATAAGGATGCTCCACCACAATGACAAAGTTCGAAGCTAAAGAACTTAACCTATAATTTTGACAGTTATACTCCTCTATTTCTCCCTTAGAGAAAATTTTGATGAAGATAGAAGGAAAAAGTTTCTTGCAAAGACCTCAGCCTATGCATGCACCCCTCACTTCTTGTAGCAAAAAAAAATATTATCGCTTCCATCGTGACCACAGCCATGATACTAAAGAATGCATTCAGCTGAAGGATAAAATTAAAGATCTAATCCACCGTGGATATCTCAAAAAGTACATGCATGGAAAAGAGCATTGTTCTAAAATTGTTGCTCCAAGGAAGTCTCCTACTGAAGCTAAAATTGACAACCAACCCACTAGAGGAAGGGTCAATATGATATCTCGGGGAGCAAAGCCAGGTGGAACATGCAATGAAGAAGATACTCCAAAAAGGCTGCAAAGCAACAATATAATTAATTTCTCTGATAATGACTTACGAGGAATCCAAATTTTCATGATGATACTATTGTTATCTAGACAAAAATAGCCAACTATGATGTACCTAGAATCCTTGTTGATAATGAAAGTTCTGCCGATGTATTATTCTACAATGTATTTGTTAAGATAAATCTCTCTCCTGAATGACTAAGTGTCCACTCCATTAGTTAGCTTTGCTAGCAACTCAGTCAGTGTTAAGGAAGAAATTACTCTTCCGATAACATAGGAACAGAGCCCCAATAGAGAACACTTTGTCTCAACTTTATAATAGTTTGGGTTCCATCAACTTACAATGCTATACTCGGATGATCGAGTCTGAATGCATTTCGTGCAATCATTTCGACTTACCACTTCTTAGTGCATTTTCCAACTAAGTTTAGAGTTGGAGAAATGAGGGGAGAACTGGCTGAGACAAACAAAAGTATCTCTCAACCATTTGGACCAAAGGGAGCCTGAGGAACGTGGTGAACTAGTTAAGAAGATGATCTCTATCCCATGACAAAAGAAGATCTAACTAAGATAGTACAACTTGGATCTCTCTTGTAAAGAAAAATAAAGGAGCATCTCATCAAGTTTTTGCAATGAAACACAAAGTATTTGCTTGATCGGTCATCAACATGCCCAGAATACCTTCAAAGATAATCACTCATGAGCTAAATGCCGATATAGGATATAAACCTGTCTGATAAAAAAAGAGAAGCTTTGCTTTTGAATGACAGACACTACAAGAGAATTAGTTATTAGCGATAGCTAACCTACTATCACTAATAGTAATTTTTATCGATCAACAAAATCAACTGAGATTTATGCCATTGCTAATACAATTAGCGATGAGAAATTGAATATTAGCAATGATAAACACTGTCACTAATAATTTTTATAATTTTTTTTATTTTTTTGAAGAACTATTAGTGATAGGTGTTAAAATGTATTAGCGATGGCATGTGCCATTGCTAATATATTTTATAATTTTTTTAAAAAATATTTTCTAAAAAATTAGTAATGATGGGATTTTAATATTAGCAATGGCTCTTGCCATTACTAATACTTTTTTAAAATTTAATCTTTATCTTTATTCTTAAAACATATTAGGGATTGCATTTTAGTATTAGTGACGGTATCTTAGCATTGCTAGTAGTTAAATTTTTTTTATTTTAAATTTTAACATATGTTTAATTATGAAAATGAATTAGTGATAGTATTTGGCTATTAATTAGTAATGGCCACTTTCCATCGCTAATAGGCAACACAAAAAAACATGTTTTGCTGGCAACTATTAGTGATGGCGAGCTTGCTGTCGCTAATAGTCCAATGTAAATTTCTTCCAGGCACCCGAGAAGCCAATTTTTTTCTTTCCCTTGGCTTCCCTCCTCCCAAATCTCCTCCTCCCCCCCACCTTTTCTCCCCTTCCAGCATCCCCATCATGCTTATTTCCTCCCCTTGCTTGTTCCCCCCTTGCGATGTCCCCATTGTGCAAGTTTCCTCTCCCCTACTTGTTCCCCCCTTTCAGCATCCCCTTGGGAAGCTAATTTTTTTCTTTTCCCCAGCTTCCCTCCTCCTAAACTTCCTTCTCCCTCACCTTTCCCCCACTTATGGTGTCCCCATCGTGCTTATTCCCTCCCCACAGGTTGTTCCCCCCTTGTGGCATCCCCATTGCACGATTTCCTCCCCCCATTGCTTTCCCCCCTTTCGGTATCCCCATCGTATGCCGTGCTCCCCCCACCTTTCCCCCTTTCTAGCATCCTCATCATGCATTGAGATTTTCCCCAACTTTTCCCCCTTTTGGTGTCCCTATTATGCACCGTGCTTCCCCCTATTCCTGTTCCCCCTTCTAACATCCCCATCATGCATTGTGCTTTCCCCCAACTTTTCTCCCCTTTTGGTGTCCCTATCGTGCACCATGCTTCCCCCCATGCTTGTTCCCCCTTCCAACATCCCCATCATGAACCATGCTTCTCCCTTGCCTATTCCCCCTTCTAGCATCCCTATCGTGCACTGTGCTTCCCCCTATAGTAGTCCCCCTATAGGTTCCCCTACTCCAGGTGCCTGGTGCTCCTCCTTGGAGGAACCGACCTTCTCATGCTAGTTTGCCCTCCACATGCGCTGCCATCTTATTCCTATTCCACCTTCCTATCCCATGCCACCATCTTGTTCCTGTGCCACCATTCGTGCACCACTGCTACTATCTGTGTGCCACTGACCACTCCCGTGCTTCAATCCATGCACATTGGATCTACCATTCATGGGCCCGATTATTGTTGCTACCATTGGATTTAGCATTCGTGGGGTGGGGCATGTTGTGTTGATGTGAGTATTAGTGATGATGATGGCGATGGTAATAGAGTTATTGCTAAAAGTCATTTTTTAATTAAATTTATTAATTAAAGTTAATTAATTATTTTTAAGTAATTAATTAGATATTAGTTTAATTAGTTAATTAGATAATTAATTAATTAGTTAATTAGTTAGTTGATTAGTTGTTAAGTAATTAATAAAATATTAATTAATTAGTTAATTAATTAATTAGATGTGCATGAATGTATATCCTGTATGCACAGGACTCGAGTCTCAACATGCATAGTACAAGCAGGGGTCCTAAGCTACTTTGGTGCTAAGATACAATAATGGATGCTTACCTTGAAATGAGAGGTATTAAGAATGGCTAGTGTAATAGCTATATTACTGCTATTATCGTTGGCCGAATGATGATGGTGGTGGATGCCTCAGCACCTAGCTCCTTCTTGAGCAGGAT
The DNA here is from genome assembly GCA_021397845.1 of Areca catechu. Lineage (NCBI taxonomy): Eukaryota > Viridiplantae > Streptophyta > Magnoliopsida > Arecales > Arecaceae > Areca > Areca catechu. The sequence continues at coordinate 156,375,956 of CM038050.1, read as the reverse complement.
CTGGCCTTTGGTGAAGAGGCTCCAATGGAGTCGCTGTGATAGTCGATGGCACTATCCTCGTATCTCAGGATATCTAGAAAGCCTTTTTAGGTTATACGAGGGGTTCTACCATTGCTAGTGAGACATAAAGTTTTAGAATTATTTCTTGACCTCTCATGACTATTATTTAGTCACAATTCTCCTCTTGTATTTTAATATATATGAACTATTATTATTTATAAATTCATATTTTATAATTAAGTGTTAATTTAACTAATTAATTATGTATTTATTTTTATAAAATTTATATTGTATAGAATCATAGATCCATCTTTTGATTAATATACACATTCTATGGTATCCATATATTAATATATTTTTATACGGGTAGAAGAATTATGTATATTGATAAATTAATTATCTAGTTTGAAAATTATAATTAATTCTATAGATAATTACAATAATCAAATATTATATTAAGGGTTCGAGAGAAATTTTGGATAACATTTTTTAGTTCTCCCACATCTTCAATCATGTGGGGAGAATTAAGGAGAAATGCTATCAAAATTTTATTCGATTCTTATTATATTTCGTTTGATTACTGTAATTGATCTATAAAATTAATGCAATCTTGAATGGGATAGGACCTAATTTTACTTATTAATTGGTGATAAGATATATTAAATGATACTAGAAGGTCACAGTGATTCTAAGTTTGCATCCCATCACTAAAGACAAAAATTAAAAGAATGAGAGTGACCAGAGGTGATATTTGAGAAGCGAGATATAAGAGCTTGGATGCCTAGATAGAGACCATCACTGAGAGGTGCTCAGACTCAAGAAATATATTCTTTCTTTTTTTATGTGACAAGTTATTATGGCTGTAATGTTAATGGTTTTAAATTTCACTCCCATAAATATGTATAGCATAAGAACATAATGAACAGTGATGTGTATATAAAGGGTAGCTGGTGGAAAGAGTAGGAGAGTAACTATTATGGAATCTTTAAAGAAGTAATCCAGTTGATCTACATTGGAAGTAAAAGTATCATTCTATTTAAGTGCTAATAGTTTGATAATAACAATGGTATGAAGGCTGATATATGGTATAGGGTTATTGAAAACAAACATGGATTAAAAGCATATTTACCGCTAAGGCCATAGCCCAGTTAGTTGGGGTCTTGCCCTATAACCAACTAGTCACGGGTTTGAGGCATAACTCTATGGAAGACTCGATTAATCAGGGGTTATCCCTTGAGGCCCATGACAGTTTGGTGAGTGAGAGGCCAGGGTCATTCTTCTTTCTTGTTCTGACCAGCTGACACCTTGGTGGTATCGGGTTGACATACTTACCCATAGATGGGGAAAGGCTACGAAAATCTAGTGCTTTGAATCAAATATTTTCCAGTGGGGTGGGGGCCTATAAGGGTAGCTACACCAGATTTATCCCCCATATCCCTTTTCTGTATTAAAAAAAGCATATTTTAATAAGCCATTTGTGCTAACTCATAAAGCTGTTCAAGTGTATTATACTCCTTTTCCATTAAAAAAGAGAGGAAGGAAAGATTGGTGAGCTATTTCTAAGATTAAGTCTCGAGTCATTCATTATATGCTCAAAGAAAAAGAAGAGCCCCATTTATTAAAATACTTTCAAGAGGATAAAACATTAGGTGTTTATTAGTCCAACATAGATGCAAAGTTGGATGTTTCAAGAATTCTCCTACATGATGGCCAGCATGAGGAGATAGATCATATTAAGTTTGTTTTAGGGGACAATCCTATCCAAGAAGGGAAAGAAGAAGAAGTGAAAGAAAAAGAAGAAGATGAAGAAATGGAAGAAAAGGATGAATTGAAAGAGGAATCTGGAAGGCTAGGGTATCAAACATCTGAAGAGGCCAATAAGTAGTACTACGTATATAATCCTTGAATTATTTTAAATACTTGTCTTAGATCATTTTAAATATTAGATTACCATCCTTGATTGTATAATTAATTTGGTAAACCTATTTTTTTATTTTTAGAGATTATACATCATGTCTTCTAAAAGCTGGAGTCGTGCTAGTTAAGGAGAGATCTTAAGGAGAGAGCGATCATGCTGCCAGCTAGCATGGTTTTATGCCACTCACACCACACGATAAATTCTAAAATTTTAGATTTTTTTATATTATTTTATACTTTATTATCTAATATAATATTCTTTATGTTAGATATTTTATGATCAGGTTCAAAGAATGTGGGGTCATTGGGTCACCAGTGACCCCACGTACATAGCAGCTAACCCAGTGACCCCACATCACACAGCAGCGACCGATGTGGGCATCATCAAGCTTTTTCTTCAAAGAAACATTAGAAGCTTTTTCAGATAATAGCTTCTTCTTCTTCTTTTGTAATTGGGCCTCCACATCGGCTGCTTGGTCCTTTACCAAGGAAAGTTCCTTCTAAAGTGGAGCAATGTTGATGCAGAACAAATAAAGGGACGCGATGCGGAAGTAAATTAAGATTAACTAATTTTTTTGTTGTTTTTATATGTTTGTAGAAGTTGGCGTCAAATCAAAGAAAAGTTAACCTAACATTGAAAGATACTAATATGATAATTGAAAGCACAATTTTAAGGAAACTAAAGTATCAGAGTAGTTCAGAAGCAACGGATCGCTGGGGGTTGAGAAACTCCCAGACCTAGGGTTTCGCTTCGAACTTTCAGCAGAACAGAAATAAAGAGAAGAGATGGTTTACCTAGCCAGACAATGATCTTCACAGATTTTGGTGGAAGAACTCTCCCGAGCAGATTGTTGGATCCTCGGATTCAGATTTCTTCGCAATGGATCCTCCAGTACTAGTCTTTTGGCTGGTTGGCTTCTCCTGAACTCAAGATCTAGAAGAGAAGAAAAACAATTGATGGAATCAGAGAGTCAAGGGAAAGATTTACCAGGTTGATGGACTTGAAGATTGAAATTGCTGAAAACTGGATTCTCCTGGATGTTGATGTGATTTTCCTTGGAACTTGCTCTGGATCTGAAGTTGCCGGACTGGATCTGGATGAAGGTGGACGGCCTGGACTTGTAGAGAGAGAGAGGCCGTGGGAGATGGATGGATCTAGGGTTTGATGGATTGAAAATAATGAAGGGTGGCTAGGGTTTTGGAATTTCAAGTGGCTAACCTAGGGTTTTGGATAAAGATGGAGATCTCTCACCTCCTCAAGGCTCCAATGGAACCCGGATTACCCCCTCACGGAGCTCAACACTTAGAATAGTGCGGAAGAAGAGAAACCTAGGTCACTCAACACAAGAGAGTAGCAAAAAAATAATTTTCTTCATTGATTTTCAAAGTTACAAAGAGAGGTCTATTATATAGACCTAAAATTTTCTCCTAGCTTGTACAAATTCCCATGTGGGACTAAACTCTTCCAACCCCTAGATTAGGTAGAAAATCCTCTCCCTTGGCCGACCAAGAGTCCAAAAAAAATTGGGACGGCCATAAAGGAATTGTTTTGGAACTTTTATGGCACCTCCTTTGGAGTTGGATTTGGATTTGGAGTCCTCTTCTTCTTAAGGTATTTCTTCTTTTCTTCCACTCCAAGTTAAGCTCTTTGATTTTGATTTGAACTTCAATTAGGAGTAGGTTGGATGTCCTTCTTTGATTTCTTCTCCAAGAGAAGTTTTCTTCCTTCTTTGCTTAGGTAAATTAGGCAGGTGTGGGCGCCTCCTTTAATTTAGCCTCCTATTTGATTTTTTTCTTCTTTGGATGTGGGGACCATGACACTGGGATGCCTCTATGGCGCCTCCTGGACTCTGGCGTGTGCTCGGAGTGTGGCTGGGCGTGTGGCTTGGAGTGTGGCCTCCACTTGCTTGAACCTTGAGTTGATTGGAAGAGAAATGTGGCACCATTTTGGACCAAATTGAAACCACATTGGGACTTGCACCGAGTCAACATGACTCAACAAAATTTAAATGGTGATTCAAGAAATAAATAAATAAACTGGTTGACCAGGTCAACCTTTATTACAAACCCTAATTTCTCGGGCAATGTCAATCAGAGATCCAAATGGAGCTCTGAAGTCTTCTTCTGAGTCTGGTGCCCGCACCAAATGTCATCCAAATTTTTTCTTACTCAGTCTTCAAGAGAATCTTTGAATTCCTCGACAACCTCAGTTCTAGCCTTAGTGGTTTGGAGTTGATCCTCCAGGGACTAACTAAGCCAAGCAAAATTCCTAAAGCTCTCCTCAATTGTAGCTGCTTCATGAGTAAACTACCATAATAATAGTATTTTATGTTAGATACTCAAAAAAAAGAAGAGAAGACTTACTTTGAGGAGAGTTAGATAAAAAGAGGAAATAATCTCGTCCAATTGATGAGATTTAGTCTCCTCCCAGTCTGTTGGGCGGAGGATTGTCTTCATCAGTTTTTGAGCAAGCTCGAGGTTGTGAATCCCCACTTTGTTAGAGTAGACATTCAAATCAATGAAAGACTCGGGGAGTCGAGTAGATCTCTTAACCCTCGATGGAGATTAAGGTGCTTTCCTTGATTGGTGATTATTCGAGGAACAATAGGGGTGGCCAAACACTCGGAAGTAGCCAATTGCCTTGAAGATGTAGTTGTTGTTGGCATGGAAGACTTGGCCAGTGTGGGCTTGATGATGATGATGTCATCACTGGTAGTTGGGGCTACTACCTCCACCCCTACAGTTTCCAAAGGAATGACAGCCAAATTTAAGGAACTTCCTGGCACTAAGTTGGTGCCAGGCATGACTTCTTTGGCTGGTAAGAGGATCTACTTGACCAGCAGGCTTCTTCCAAACTACTTATCAAACTGTCTGATGATTGAGCCTCATCTCTACAAAAATAAACATGCCGAGTAAGATACTTGTTAAACTTCAAAATTTTAAAAGAGCTGAGAACATGACAAAGTCACTCAGACTATACCTAGGCTATGTACTATGCTAATTTCCACATTGCAAAAGGTTCTACTCCTTCAGCAGCTCTTTCTATAATAGGGCCTCGACGTCAAGAAGTCTCTTAAAGTTATCTTTGTCGGCTCTAAGGACTTTTTTACCATCCTTTGGAGTAAGTCGGGGCTCCCTCCATTCGAAATTGAAATCCTAAGGATGGTCAGAAGAGAAAATGACGAATCATTCCTTCCATCCATGAATGGTGGAAGGAAAACCCTTAATAAAAGATCATAAATGGCGGGGTTCGATGAACCACCATCCTTTGCCATATGGATGCCTCTTATTCATAAAGAGGGCATAGAAAAGAGATGTCTTAAGCTCTATCTAAAGATAATAACATAAGATAATGAAAGAGTAGATAATCTAAAATGTATTTAGAGTAAGCTATGCTAGGATGACTTGGTACAGGTTCAAGATCCTAATAATGAAAGGGAGCAGGAAACGAGGTCCCACCTAAAGAAACTCCTTGTACATGGCAAAGTGTCTTGAGGGGCATTATTCACTCGGTCATCGGGACTAGCAACATGAACTCGGATGTCCTGTAGAATCTGGTAATAATTTTGCAAGTGGGCTACTTTAGACTCGATCACATTATAAGAAATAGAAGTATTAGTGATAGCCATTATCAACAGCAAGCTAGTTGTCAATAATATTGGATATATAACAATAGTAAATATAATGGTACAAAATGGCATTGCTAATACTATTAGCAATGACAGTAACGATGGTACCGGTTGTCATTATTAATTTTTAAAATTTTAAATAATTTTAATTTTTATAAAAGATTATTAGCAATGCATGATGACTATTAGCTATGGTAAGCATGCCATCACTAAAAATTTATCACATTTCAAGAAATTTAATTTTAAAGAAAAGAATATTAGCGATGGTGTTTTAATTTTTAGTAATAGTAAATGCCATGCTAATAATATACCAGAATTTTAGGTATTACCGATAAACTTTATCAGCAACTCAATTTTGCCATCAATAATACATTATTACTGACAGGAATAACGTATTACCAATGGAAAATAATTATTAGCAATGGCATTTACTAATAGTTCTCCTTAAATACCCCTTCGATGCCTAATTTTTCCATTTCCTACTTTGGCTCTTCATCTTCCCAGCCCCCTACCCCTTCTCACCAAACTCACAGCCTCCCTCCCCCAGTGTCACTAGCCATCATGTGGCCCCCCTGCATGCTCTGACTTTTGGCTCTTCATCTTCTCGACCCCCTGCCCATTCCTGCTGAGCTCCCACACCTCCCTCTCCCCTGGCATTGCTGAACTCCCATGGCCTCCCGGTGCCACAAGCTATCAAGCACCCCTCCTGCATGCTTTGGTCGCTGTGCTTCCCCTTATGTTATGCACCACAAGCTACCATTCTCCCCCCTTGCACACCATCGACCACCATTCTTCCCCCTTCCCTCCTACGCTCCACCAGCCACCATGCATCCCCCTTATGCACTGCCATCATCGAGATCCCCCCCAATGCTCTACCAACCACCGTGCATCCCTCGTACGTGCTACCATCACTAAGATTTTCCCCATCCTCCAGAGCATGATTTTCCTCTCTACGTGCTGTCGACCACCACCCAGAGCCTGGGTTTCCTCCCTACACACCATCGACCACTGAGATTCCTCTCCCCTGGGTGCATCTTCTCTCGGGTGCTGCCAGACCGTGGTGCTTAAGTATCCTTGTCACCAAATCCTTGTTCCATTTTTTTTGCATGTCCTAGCCAAATCCATCATTTATGGAGCCTGATAAGTATTAACAACGGTGACAACGATGATAAGAGAGCCATCATTAAAAATTTAATTTATATTTAATTAATTGATTGATTGTTTATTTAGTTAATAAATTCATCATAAATTTGTTATTTATTTAATTAATTAGTTAGTTAATCAATTAATTAGTAATTTGTTTTTTATTAAATGTTTGTTAATTAATTAGTTGTTTATTAGTTGATTTGTTAGTTATTTAGTTAATTAATGAGTTGTTTAATAATTAATTAATTATTTAATTAAGTAAACATACATTAATTAGTTATTTATTTTATTTTTTAGTTAATTAATTTACTAATTAATTTTTTTTAATTAATTAGTTAAAGAGCTATGCATGGATATGTGTCCTACATGCACAAGATTCGGGTCTTGGTATATAGAGCAACAAGCTAAGATCTTATATCTTGGTGTCAAGGTATGTTAATGGATGCTTATCTTGAAATGGAAAGTATTAAAAATGGTTGGTGCTTTAGTTATGCAGCTACTACCCTTGTTGGTTGAAGAAATGGGGTACCAGAAAGGATGTCTCATTGTGTTGCCCCTTCTTTAGCAAAAAATGATCTTTAGTGATGAGCTCTCAAGAACTATGGCACCGCTAAGATAATCGATGGTGCCATCCCTATATCTTAACGCATCCATGAAGCCTTTTTGAGTCGTATGAGGGATCCTAGCATTGCTAGCGAGGCGTAGAGTTTTGGAGTTATTTTTGCAGCTCTCAAAAAATTGTTTAGTCATTATTCAATTATATTTGATTGTTGTCATCCTCATGTATTATCATGTTATAATATACATGTACTATTATTATTGATTAATTATATTTTATTATATTATCATGTTTTAATATATATAAACTATTATTATTGATGAATTAATATTTTATAATGTTATTATGTTTTAATATATATGAACTATTGTTATTGATAAATTTATGTTTTATATTTACATGTTAATCAAACTAATTGATTAGATATTTATTTTTATAAAATTTGCATTGCATAGAGCCATAGACTTGTTAATTGATTAAGGTACATATTCTACGATATCCATATATTTATATATTTTTCTATAGGTGGAAGAATTATGTATATTGGTCAACTGATTATCCAGTTTAAATATTTTAGAAATTATAAATAATTTTATAGGTAGTTACAAAAATGAAATAGCATGCTGAGGTTTGATAGAAATTTTGGACATTATTTTTTCTTAGTTCTCCTCACATCTTCAGTCATGTAAAGAAAACTAAGAAAAAATACTGCTAAAATTTCTTTCGATCCCTATTGCATATCGTTTGATAATTGTAATTAACTTATATAATTAATATTTCTGAGTAGAATAAGATCTTTACCTATTAGTTGGTGATAGAATGTATTAAATGATATGAGAAGGTTGCTAGGATACTGAGTTCGTATCCTATCATTAAAGACCAAACTTGAGAGAATGAGAATGACTAGAAGTGATATTCCAGATATAAGATATAAGAGTTTAGATATCTAGGTGGAGGTCATCGTAGTTAAGAGGTGCTCAGACTTAGAAGTGTTATCCAGGAAATGAGAGGTGGGGCTTCGAAGAAGGGTACTTGAGCAAGAGCAGAATCTTCACGATGGAAAGGTATATAAGTATTTTGCCAAAGGTGAAGCACAGGGAGTCATAGGTTTAGAAGTTCATTACAAGTAGGGAGCATTACTCATTTGTCTCTTAAGATATTTGGTACCTTCTAGATTCTCCATCTGATTCTTCTTCCACTTCTTCCTCCTCTTCCTCTTCTTTCTAGTTGTTCCTTTCTAGGATAGAAAAAATCTAAGGAAAAGAATAGAAGGAATGAAAAGATGTAGAGGAGGATGAATAAGCAAATGAAGAATTCAAATGGTACCAAACATTTGAACAGTTTGATAAATAGTACTCCTCACTTGTCTTGAACATTTGGATCTCTGATTTCTTATGCTTTATCTCCTATGAACTATTTCTATGCCTCTTCGTCATAAAGATTCTGCTCCTACTCAAGTATTCTTTTTTGAAGCTTTAGCTTTCCTTTCTTGGTATTCACTTATAAATCCAAGCATTTCTCAGCAAAGGCCTCCATCTAGATTTTGGAGGCTTTATATCTCGCATCCAAAATTATTCGATGGTCATTCTCATTTTTCTGAATTTTGGTTTTAGTGATGGAATGTGTACTTAGTATCTCTGCAACCTTATCATATTATTTTAATTTTTTTATTATTTTTAATCATTTTAAATACTTGTGTTGCCATATTAAATGATAAAATAATTGATAAGCATTTTATCTTATATTTATAGATAATGAATTCTTAGATAGTGTATAATGGATCATAGTTGGATGGACCATCGAGTAGTCAACAGGGTGATTTCTATTGAATATAAGGAGGGTGTTGAGTACTTCTGTGATTATACTTTTAGAAATGTGGCACTCTTATTTGAAGGATGAGCTCGTTATCCTTGCAACAGATGTGTTAATAGAAAAATGCATGATAGGGGTATAATAACTGTTCATTTATATAGAAGTGGATTTATATCAAAATACAAGCATTGGTACTTTCATGGAGAGACGTGGGAGATAGTTGCAATGGTTAGAAATCGGCAGCATAAGAATATAGATAGAATGATAGACATGGTTGTAGATATGACTAGTTCAGAATTTGATTGGGATATGATGGACGATCCAGAAGTTGGCAACAATGATTTTTATCGTATGGTAAAGGATGTTGTTGAACCACCATGGTCGGGTTGTGAAACATGTAGTATACTATCAGCTATGTTAGAGTTATTGAACTTGAAGACCAAGTTTAATATGGTAGTCAATTGTTATAATAAGATAGTAGTAATAATAAAGAAGATACTACTGAAGCAGGAGGAGCTTTTGGAAACTTTTATGTTTTAAAAAAATTATGAAAGGATTAGGCATAAGATACGAGAAGATAGATGCATGCTGTAATAATTGCATGCTTTTTTATAAGAAGGACCAACTGAAAAGCTCATGTGATATATAATATCAAAGTCGATTTAATTTAAGGTAAGAGGATAAAAGTCAAAAGGACATACCATATAAAGTTCTTCAATACCTTTCCCTCACTCTTAGGCTTTGGAGGCTCTACTTGACCAAGAGTACTGCAGAGTAGATGAGATGACACAAAGAAGAGATTTGCAAGTATACTGAAATGATGTGTCATCCATCAAATAGTGAGGCATGGAAAAAAATTGATACTTACCATTCTCTATTTTCTCAGGAATTATGTAATGTCTGACTGGATCTATCTAGGATGGATTTATACCATTCAATCATATAGCAACCCCTTATTCATGTTGGCCAGTCTTTATTACTTTATACAATCTATTGCCTAGGATGTGTGTTAGCTTTGGCCCTTGATTTTGATGAATAACAAAATGTTGAGCATATATTTTGTACTAATATTTCAATTGAAGTTGTGAATTCTAGGTTAAGGTACATAAAATTCTTTACACAAAAGTATCAAAGTCATTTATATTAATGAAAGATGAATTTCAAAGTTTAAGAAGTCTTCTCACTTTTGAAAGTCAAGAAATTGATCAATTTGGTCATTTGAAGAAGAAATTGGAAGTATATTGAAAAAAAATTAGAGTTTCAGAGCTTGGCACAAACTTTGGAATTGGCACAGATCAAATGTCGATCTTAGTGTCGACTCAAGTGTAGACTCATGAAGCCTAGTGTCGACCTTCTGAAGACTGGTATGCAGAAATTCTGCCAGCATGCCAAGTACCAACCCAAGTGTTGACTCACAGGTCGACTCACATATCGACTCATGGCCTGAGACAAGAAAGTTATAGAATAGTGTTATTCCTGGATTTTTTGCCAAGTGTTGACTCATGTATTGACCCAAGTGTCGACTCACAAGCTGAAGTGTCGACTCATAGGTCAACTTATAGCCTGAGACTAGAAATGAAGCAGAACCATGGATTTCAAGAATTACACCTGGTGTCAATCCAAGTGTCGATCCAAGTATCAACCCTAGTATTGACTCACAGGTCGACTCACAGGTCGACTCACAGGTCCTGACAACAGTAATGGCTATGTTTTCAGAAGTTCAGAATTGATTCAAATAGTTTATAATGGCTAGTTTCTCCTCTCCAATGGTCATAAACATTTTTTTGAAGTTTTTGATGTATTTATCACTCACCAAACTCATTGAATACATAAGAGACAATTCCTATCATTCTAGAAAGCTATTGAAAAGACAAGAGAGAGCTAAAAAAAAGATTCCAAGTAAAAAGCCTTCATTCTAGCTATTGAGCCTTTAAATCAATTTCCAAAAAGTATTTATTGAAAGCTTCCAAGAAGAAGAAGATAACTCAAACATTCAAGAAGAGCTTCGTCGACATTATTTTTTCTCTTTTGAGAGCTTTTTCTTGTGCTTAAAACTGTACTTTTGATCTTATTTGCTGTAACTAGTTTCAAGAGTATTGAAACTAGGGGTTAGGCCCTTCCAAGCCATGAATTGGAATACAAGCCAAGGGTTGGCTTGTGGGAAAGGTTGTTAGTGAGCCTAAGTGTGAAAACCAACTGTGAGTTTGACTTGTGAGCCCTTAAAAATAAGTTGGCTATAATCTTTAGTAGATTATAGTAAAATTTCTAAGAGATAGCTTGGGGAGTGGATGTAGGTGCTTGGAGCGCACCGAATCACTATAAACTTCTTGTATTTATATATGTAGTTTGCCTTCTCATTTCTTTCTCTAGCATTGCTCTTTATTCTTTAAAGCACTGCATTTAGATCACATTCTGCACATTCACATTATTACACAAATACATTAGTTCAGCACATACTTAGTTTAATTTTTTTTTTAAAAACTCAATTTACCATCCCTCTTGGGTTGCTATGCTAGGAACAATGTGCATGAAATTACATAACATCTTTCTTATATTAGTTATTCCTAGACCACAACACCTTAGTAGAAACATTGATATATGACTGAGGCCTCTTATTGATAAGCAAAAATTCTTATGGTCTGATGGTACACCTACTCATGATGCATCAAAGAAGTAGAATTTTGTAATGAAGGCTATACTGATATGGACCATTAGCGATTTTCCTGCTTATGGGATTCAGTCAAGATAGAGCACTCATGGAAAGCTAGCATGTCCATATTGCATAGAGAATACAAAATTATTTTAGCTTGAGCATGATCATAAGCCCTGAAGGTTCAATTATCATCGTCAGTTTCTTCCCAAGCATTATCTCTTTTGAAAGTAGCAGGATAGTTTCATGAGGAATAAGATAGGGAAGGACTGTACACCCCCATGCTTCAATGGTATTGAAGTATTTTAGAGGGTATTGCAAGTTGACAAAATCTAGTTTGGCATACTATTTAATAAGTAAAAACTTTGGAGATTCGGTAGAACTCATAATTGTGTGAAGTGCAGCATCTTCTAAGAGTTACCATATTGTTGTACTAATTTTGTTCACCATAACCTTGACATCATGCATATTAAGAAAAATGTATTCGACACTATTATAGATATCAAGGGTAAGATAAAGGATAACCCCAAGGTCTGAGCAGATATATAGAACATATGTAGATATTCTCTATTAGAGCTAGTTGAGGTGTCACATGGAAGATTTTTGAAGTCGAAAGTATCTTACACCTTAACGAGAGAGTAGCTGAAGGATATATGTGAATGGTATAAAAATTTTTAATTTCTAGATGGCTATGCAAGTAATCTAGCTTTGTGTGTCAATATTAAAGATTGTAGTTTCTATGGACTAAAGAGCCATGATGCCATGTCTTCATGCAATATTTGCTACCATTGGCTTAGCATGATCTCTTTCCAACCCTATATAGAGTTCTTTGATTGAGCTTAGTCTTTTTTTTAGAGACATGTGTGTTACCGAATTATCTATCGATCACATCTCCAGTCTTGAGGCTAGTATTGTAAAGATGATACATAAGATGGAGAATATATCCCTTCTTAGTTTTTTCGACTCCATGGAGTATCTCATGATTCATCTATCATATGAAACTAGGGTGTAGGGACCAGTGCAGTACAGGTGGATATATCCATTTGAAAGATATATCATAGTCTCAAAAAAAAAGGAAAAAATAAGACCAGAGTCGAAGGTTATATTATAGAGGCTTATATAATAGAAAAAAATTTAAATTTTAGTTGACACTACTTTAATCCCAATGTGCAGACAAAGTTGACTCAAGTTGGTCAAAATGATGGTGGTGGTGGTGAGGGATTAGAGCGAGAGATCTTAATATTTTCCTATCCTACTCCTGAATTTGGTTATGAGGTTCACTGGATTTTAACATATCCTGAATTTCGACAAGCATAGATATATATTTTACTAAACTATGGTGAGATCGATCCATACATTGAGTAAGTATCTATCACAATTCAAACTCTTCAATCTTTTATTACAGTATACTAATATTATACATGTTTAGAGATTATGATCGAATAAGTGAGCAAGAAATTTCTGCATGGTGCTCACAAAATTTTGTAGATTGGTTCCATCAATTGGTAAGCATCCATTGACATCATTGGTTTTAATTTTTTTCAATTTATTCTTTTTATACTATGTAGGCCGTGCAAGGGTTACTCTATTCCTAAAAGGCTAAGACCATTAGGTTATGGGCGAGCAAAATACGTGATATGCTACAACAGCTGTAATGTTAATGATTTTAAATTTTACACTCACGAATATGAATATCAAAAGAGCATAATCAATAGTGATGTATGTTTGAAATCCTCAAAGAAGTGATCAAACTGACTTACATTGGAGGTAATAGTATCATTCTATTTAAGTGCCAATGGTTTAATAACAACTATGGTATGAAGGTCGATCCACGGCATGGGCTTATTTAAATCAAATATGGATTAAAAGTATATGTTGACCAGCCATTTGTGCTAACTCAACAAGTTGTTCAAGTATATTATACTCCTTTTCTATCAAGGGAGAGAGGAAGGAAAGATTGATGAACTATATACAAGATTAAGTCTCGAGCTATTTATTATAAGCTCGAAGAAGAAGAAGAAGAAGAGTCCCATTTACCATAATGCTTTCGAGAGGATGAAACACTAGAAGTTTATTAATCTTACATTAATGTAGAGTTGGCATGATAGCCAGCATGAGAAGATAGATCATATTGAGTTTGTTTTAGGGGCAAACATATCCAAAAAGGAAAAGAAGAGGAAAATGATGAAGAAATGAAAGGGAAGCAAGAAGAAAAAAATGGAAGAAGAGGATGATTCGAAAGAAAAATTCAAAGGATTTCAATCATTTGAAGAAGCCGATAAGTAGTGCTAAGTATATAATCCTTGAATCATTTTACATACTTATCTTCCATACATTTTAAATCTTTCGTTGCCTACATCCATAATTGTATAATTTCGATGAATTTGTTTATTTTTATTTTCAAGGATTACAAATCATGTCTTCCAGAGGTCGAAGCCATACCAATCAAAGATAGAGCTCTCGAGGAGAGAGCAATCATGGTGCCAACTCTCATGGTTCAGTGCCACCCATACCACATGATAAATTCTAAAACTTTAGATATACATTATTTTTTATATCATTTTATGCTTTATTATCTAATATAATATTCTTTATTTTAGATATTCTTTGGTCATATTCGGAGAACATGGGATCATCAATGACTCCACAATCACAGGCTATAGGGATTGACTCATCTTAGACTCAGCATTAAGGTCAAGGACCTACCTGGCTCACAGTACCTCCAACTTGTTTAGAGGATAGAGAGCTCATTCACATCTAAAATCGCTCGTAAGTATTATATCTTTATATTAATATGTTTAAAATCTAATCATTTTAGAGTTAACATTTATTATTAAATTTTTATTTTGTAGGATATTTAGAGAACCTAGAGTTTCTTAAGTGATTACTGAGATCATTCGTCAATTGATGTCGGGGTCAGTGAACAAGTTTTCTAGTTGGCTGTCAGGGGCTTGAGATGCAACCTGATAGATATTCCTAGTAAGTCAAATATATTTAATTTTTAAAATCATGAAATGATTGTATTTTATTTATTTAATACAAGTTTACTTTTACTTGCATGAGTATTACTGATTCGATACTTCTCAAGCTAAGGAGGTTAGCCATCCAATCTTTAAGAAGGTGGCCACACATCGGTTCTAGGATGGTGGTGGGGACACCTGAGGCACCAGAATAAGACAGAGGCTTTTCAACCCTCTGTAAATTGATCAATAATTTATGAGTCTATCTGTAATAAGGGCTTAGCTCATCTGAGTCCATTTTAGTTGTTATTTGAGTTTTTTGAATTGTTATTTCAGTTCTGTACTAGTCAGCTCATGTTGAGCTAGTTCAGTCCAATGCTGGTCAGCTCATGTTGAGCTAATTTTATTTTTTTTGAGTCCTATCCAAGCATACTGAAGACTCAAGACCACATCATACAAGTAAAGATCAAGTCCAACCAGATTGAAGACATGGAAGTTTAGCCCAAGTCCAACCCAGCTTGAAGATTTGAAGACCCCAGGAGGAAAATTAGAAACCCTGATTCCTTGCAGATGCCCTCCAGATGCCCAGATTTCCTTCCAGATGCCAAAATATATTCATAGACCAAGGCATCCATGATTTTAGAGGTCCATCTGCATCCTAGCCCAAAGAAATCAAGCCCAGGCGCCAAGCCCAAGCCCCTAAGAAGCAAGATACCAGGGAATATTCCTGCTACCTGGCTACCAGGCCACCCCAGCTTCCAGAGGCCCAAACCCATGCACCCGGGCCCCTTTGGGCCTGCCCCTTGCTGCTCTTAGAAGACCAACACGCCCCCCTAGGTGTCCTTGGAGTGTTGGCCAAGTCAAGAGAAATTTTAGGGATTTTTTCTACCTAATGTTTCCTTATTTTCTAGCTAGGGTTTGAGAGGGAAAAGGATTCTCATGTAAAGACTAATGTGCCCTTACTTGGAGCCCAAGGTTAAGGGTCTATTTAAGGGACCCTAGCCTCTTGTATGAAGGGAGAATTTTGATGAATGAAAACCTTGAGTTCTTCTATTGAGTTGTGTGATACCCTACTGTGTGCATAAAGGGATTTGCGAGAGTTTTTCTTCCTAGTGCTGCAATCATCTTCCTGCTGCCAACAAGCATCTCAGATCCCTGGACGCCCACGCCAAAAGAAGCCTTCCCTTGCTATTTTTCCTTTGTTTTCTTGTTCCTTTATGAGTTTTCTAACCCCTGATAGGTCGTTTACAGGTCCCCGAGTCCCTACGAATCCAACGACTCCAGCCAAGCCTCAATCGGATCACCGAGCAGAAAGCCGGGTATCTGCGGGTCTTTGGCTCGGTTTTCCAGGCTGCATCCATCGAGGAACGAGAGACCCTTTTGCTGCGATCTTCCAGCCCCGGCGATCCTTCTTTTCTACTTTTCTAGGTCCTAATCTGCATGCTGATCTTCTAAAATTCATATAAAATTCCCTACAACTAATTTTAATCTGAAATTCGGGAATTAATCACTCAACCCCACATATAAAACATACAAAAAAAAATTGCATGCATATTAGTTCCCCATCATTTGGCCCGGCTGCGCTCCCTCTGGGTCGAGATGCTGAGGTCGAAGTCGAGCTCCGCCTCTCCTTTGCCCGACCGCGCTCCCTTCGGGTCGAGATGCCGAGGTCGAAGTCGAGCTCCGCCTCTCCTTTGCCTGGCCGTGCTTCCAGTAGGTCGAGATGCCGAGGTCGAAGTCAAGCTCTGCCTCTCCTTCGCTTGGTCGAGCTCCCTCCGGGTCAAGATGCCGAGGTCGAAGTCGAGCTCTACCTCTCCTTCGCCCAGCTGCGCTCCCTCCGGGTCGAGACCTTGAGACCGAAGTTGAGCTCCGCCTCTCCTTCGCCCAGCCGCACTCCCTCCGGGTCGAGATGCCGAGGCCAAATTCAAGCTCTACCGCTCCCTTCGGGTCGAGATGCCGAGGTCGAAGTCGAGCTCCGCCTCTCCTTTGCCTGGCCGTGCTTCCAGTAGGTCGAGATGCCGAGGTCGAAGTCAAGCTCTGCCTCTCCTTCGCTTGGTCGAGCTCCCTCCGGGTCAAGATGCCGAGGTCGAAGTCGAGCTCTACCTCTCCTTCGCCCAGCTGCGCTCCCTCCGGGTCGAGACCTTGAGACCGAAGTTGAGCTCCGCCTCTCCTTCGCCCAGCCGCGCTCCCTCCGGGTCGAGATGCCGAGGCCAAATTCAAGCTCTGCCTCTCCTTCGCCCGACCGCGCTCCCTCCGGGTCGAGACGCCGAAGCCGAAGTCAAGCTCCACCTCTCCAGATTGATTCCACCTCGAACAAAAAGATCTATAGTTGAAGGAAGTCCCGCTCTTCCTGGATGTCAGCCCGATGCCCGAGGACCATAAAAAGATGCCTGCCAGGCCACGATGATGGTCCCAGTTGTCACTTACACCAAAATGGAAGGAATCCCCCGATCAAGGCTCTGCATTCCCCACCAACTGTCTGCACCCTCCAAAAGAGAAAGTCAACCAGCAGATCCAGATCCAAGAGGTGGCGGCCCGTCGATCGAGGCCCTGCTAAGTTACCCAAAAGGGAGCAACTAGAAGGAATGTCAGAGTAAACGGTAACTTCCATACCACCAAATGGAAAGGCCACCCGTCCACGGCATGAAACATCACCGCACGCGCCCGTAAGCATGGAAAAGATCCTAAGGTAAGCGGCGTGCAACACCCCCAGCTAAAAGGGGTCTCCCAGATTTGAACAAGATAAGGAGTTCAAGCTGAAAACTCAAGCAAAAGATTTAGTCGAGTGAGGTCCAACGAGCAAGAAGGGGGCAGTGCACAGGAAGACCACTGTTCAAGGCTATTGCAAAACCCCTAGGAGGGGTCTAAACGGACACAGCCACTCAGCTCGAGCTCTCCTCTGCTGCCACTCACACACTCTGTTCTCGGCCCACTCGCATTCACTTACCTGACAAATTCTCCTCCTAGCATGGAGTCCACCCTCGAGGCTCGACCAGGAGGATCTATTTCCTTGGATCGTTACTGACTTGAGCATCAGAGTGCCCTCGCTGGAATCTCCAGCCCGGGTCTTTAACTCTCTTTTGCAGGTCTGGGTGTCCGAGCAGGAACCCGAGCGACAGGAGCGTAGTCCGAGCTCGACCTCAGCTATAGGCCACAGCGATCTTGGTGGAAACAACTACGTATGCAAATAACTGAAGTACCTTTTTCATTAGATACATTTCAATAAAACTTTGTAGTGCGGACACCAAAGGCACCAGAATAAGGCAGAGGCTTCTCAACCCTCTGTGGATCACTTAAATGACATTCGAGTCCACTGTAATAAAGCTTAGTCCAGCTGAGTTGTTTTCATTTAAGTCCTGTAATTATTTAGCTCATGTTGAGCTAGTCCAGTCCAATGTTAGTCAGCTCATGTCGAGCTAATTTTATTTTTTGAGTCCTGTTCAACCATATTGAAGACTCAAGACCACATCATACAAGTGAAGACCAAGTCCAACCTGATTGAAGACATGGATGTTGAGCCCGAGTCCAACCTAACTAGAAGACATGAAGATCCCCGAAGGAGAATTAAAACAAGTGCAAACCTGAAGCTTGGAGACCAGCCAGAAGGAAACTGGGCCAGCCCAGGCCCAGAGAGAAATTAGGGCGCCCCTCCTTAGAATTACCTTCCCCTTGGTCGGCCACTTATGGTCACCCCCTTGGCCGACCAAGACAAGGAGAGGGAGTCCCATTCCATTTAAAATTTTTCTACCTAGGTTGCCATGTATTCCTAGTTAGAGTTTGTAAGGGAAAAGGAGTCCTATGTAAAGTCTAAAGTACCCTTACTTGGAGCCCAAGGTTAAGGATCTATTTAAGGGACCCTAGCCTCTTGTATGAAACCAAATTTTTGATGAATGAAAACCTTGAGTTCTTCTATTGAGTTGTGTGATACCCTGCTGTGTGCATAAAGGGGTTTGCGAGAGTTTTTCTTCCCAGTGCTGCAATCATCTTCCTGCTGCCAACAAGCATCTTAGATCCCTGGATGCTCACTCCAAAAGAAGCCTTCCCTTGCTATTTTTTCTTTGTTTTCTTATTCCTTTGTGAGATTTCTAATCCCTGACAGGT
The DNA here is from genome assembly GCA_021397845.1 of Areca catechu. NCBI lineage: Eukaryota > Viridiplantae > Streptophyta > Magnoliopsida > Arecales > Arecaceae > Areca > Areca catechu. The sequence continues at coordinate 156,357,182 of CM038050.1, read as the reverse complement.
CGTTTACAGGTCCCCGAGTTCCTACGAATCCAACGACTCCAGCCAAGCCTCAATCGGATCACCGAGCAGAAAGCCGGGTATCCGCGGGTCTTTGGCTCGATTTTCCAGGCCGCATCCATCGAGGAACGAGAGACCCTTTTGCTGCAATCTTCACAGACATTGTCAGGTACACCCCCTCTACCTCCAGTAGTTTTATTGTAGGAGAACTTGCCCTAACCGAGGCTTCTCAGCCCCGGCGATCTTTCTTTTCTACTTTTCTAGATCCTAATCTGCATGCTAATCTTCTAAAATTCATATAAAATTCTCTACAACTTATTTTAATCTGAAATTCGGGAATTAATCACTTAACCCCACATATAAAATATACAAAAAAAAGTGCATGCATATTAGTCCCCCATCATATGGTGTCAGAGCTTAGACTAGGGCTTATTTTCTGAAATTTTTCAGTCTGTATATGCTCTGTTATTTTAATTATTTCTCCCTGTTAAAAACTCCAAAAATTTTTAAATTTAATTGGATTTATCAAAACTCAAAGTAATTTTTAGAATTTTTGCAGATTTTATTTCGAACTTTGAATTTTCTTCAAGCCGAAATACAGCCTACAAATTTTTGGCTCTATTTTTTTTCAGCAAGACAAGTTTGGAAGTTTTAGATTTTGTTTAGCAATTTTTGCATATCTTTTAATTTTAGTATATTTCCTGAATATTAGGCCATAATTTGTAAGTTTTCTTCTATTTAAGAAAATACCAAAAAAAAAAAAAAACTACATATTCTCCAAAGATACCAAAAACATCTAAACCCTAATTTGCATCCTCATCTACCTGCCATCATTGCATAATTTACTTTTAAGGGCACTCTTGCTATATCAGATGGGGACAGGATTTGATAACCTCTCCTTAGCCCAAAACCACATCTCTTGCATTTGGTCCCAAGCCTTAACCTAAAATTAACTAGACTTAATTTGCCCTAGTGGGCTAGGGACACCAACTGGTCGGGTCCGGACTAGTGTTAGATCACAGTGTCAAGTTAACCTGTGTGTGCCTTGTGCTCAGTGTCTAGAACGGTGGTTTAGGGATTCAATCCTGAAGGGCTTGTGTGCTGGTCCGCCTACCTGGCCAATCTCTGATTGGTGTCTAGGATTGGCAGTCAGGGACCTAACACTCCCCTTACACATGCCTGGCTGAGTACAGGGTTACTATAGGCTAGTTTGCCACCCTAATTGAGCATCTAGTTTAGACTCTAGGTCTAATCAGCTATAGTCGGTCTGATCGAGTCTTGCATGAGCACTAGATCAGGAGTTTCATATCACCCACCTCCTTCACAAATGTCTGAACCCATGAAAAATTTACAAGCCCAAATAAAAGCCCTAGCTGATCAAATAGCCCAGATGGCTACCCAGATAACTACCCAGATGACCCAGTTAACTCAGTCTGGTATTCAAACCAATGATAGAATTGACCATCTTGCCAGCAGGTTTGATCAGTTAGAAGTCCGGGTAGGGACCCCAGGAAAAACCCATGGGTCACAGTCTGAGCCAGATCCTAATTCCCCTCAGCCTAGGAGGAACCCAGACCCTGACCCATACCAAGAGGTCGAACCTAGGAGAGCCCCTCAACCTGACCCATACTACAATTCTGAGCCCAGGAGGACCCCAAACCCTGATCCATACCTTGAGGCTGAACCTAGGAGAGCCCATCGTCATGACCCAATCCCTAAGGTTAGTCCTAGAAGACCCAATCAGGATTTTATAGACCAGGAAGATAGATCCTATTTACCCTCTCCCTATAAGCCTAGTATACCAACAACCTATAGATCTTATGACTCCAAATCCTATGAACCTAGAACCTATGAATCCATAACCTATGAACCTAGATCCTATGACTCTAGATCCCATGATCACAGATCCTATTCACCCACACCCTATGAGCCTAGTAGACCCAACACCCAATATTCTGACCCATATAGGGAGTCCAACCCTAGGAGAACCCAATATTCTGACCCATATAGGGAGTCCAACCTTAGGAGAACCCAGTATTCTGATCCATATAGGGAGTCCAACCCTAGGAGGACCCAATATCCTGACCCATATAGAGAGCCCAACCTTAGGAGGACCCCATACCATGATCCATCCTTAGAACCTGATCACAGAGCTGACCCAAAATCCTATGACCCTAGATCCTATAATCCCATGACCCATAGATCTGCACCCTTGTCCTATGAGCCTAGAGAACCCATAACCCCTAAGTATCAGCCTAGTACTAGTCATGCTTCCCCTAGTCAACTTGAACCCCATAGGATTAGTATCCCTAAATATGAGCCCAGTAGTGAGCCATTACCCCTTAGGCAACCTGAACCTACTAGGAGTAGTACCCATAATCAGAGACCATAACCTAACCAATTTCCCGCTAGCCGACCTTCTCCAACCATTCCTGAGATTCACAAGGCTTACATTAACGCGGAAGTGTATGAAGCTGATGCGAGCCTAGTGGATGAGTATGAGGGAGAAGAGGAGACACCTTTAGTAGACCTCGAATTAGTTGACCCAGTAGATACCCAGGTAGAAACCAACCCAGAGCTAGTTGACCTTGACCACATCCAACCCAAAGCTATAGTGGAAGAACAAATAGAGGAAGAGAACCTGCTCGAGCCTTACCTGAGGAAACCATAGAGGAGAGCCAAATTATAGAGTCTAGTCCAAAAATACAGGAACCAGAAGAATTTATTAAGGACCTGATCTCTTTGAATCAATACCTTCAAGATGAGTCCCCTCCTATAGTTCCCATTAAGGACCTTTTCCCCGAAATTGGCGACCCATCCTTCCATTATGCAAACCCTGTAGATATAGCTCAACCTTGTAAGGTTAACCTCATTAGTATAGGATTAGTTCCTGACACCCCGTCTTTTATCCTACTTTATCCAACTAACCATGAACCTTTTTCTCTACCCTACCAAACTACTTCTGAACCCACTTCCTATTTTCTGTCCTTTCCTGACACCTCCAGCATTTCTAGGATCATTAGAGTGCATTTAGCTGAGATTAGCATACTGCATGCATTCATCATGCATGTTAGGTTTGCATCTTACTTCTGGCATACTCTTTGAAATTTGCTAGGAGTTCACTGTAAATTTTCATGTGCATGTCAAGCTAGGATCAAACATAGAGAACCTATAATCTATTAGGTTTAGATCCAAAGAGTTCAATAAAATTTTCTTCGATAGGAATGCATAGTCAAGTCTGTTAGGTGTCAGTATGAGTCCTTTGCATCATTTGTTAGGAGTCTGCATGTGCCTAGCATGTTCACCACTCGCACTAATCTTAAAACAACTGGCTAATTCCCGAAGAAGGGTCAAAGAATTTGATGTAATGGATTCTATCTTGGTTAGGCATAGGCCTAAAAGAAGCTTCATGCTCGTAGAGCCGGACCTTTTAAAGTGATAAAGAAGGATTGGATCAAATGCCTATGTGTTAGACATGCCTTCGGATTTGGGCATTAGTTCTACCTTCAATATTACACACCTGGTTGAGTACAGGGAACAGGCAACGATACCCAGTGAGGCTTTTGGACCTATCCCTTATGTTGAGAGTGATCCTTACCCAGAGTGTCCACCAATTAATTGGCCTGAGAGAGGAGAACGGATCGAGCGTATCCTGGACGATCAAGCCATTACGACCCAGGGCTGCAGTTATCAACGCTTCCTAGTCCGATGGCAAGGCCGGCCAGAGTTAGACGATTCATGGATTTCTTGAGAGGACTTGCAATGCCTCAACTCAGACCTTCTTGAGAGATATGTGAGCCAGTCTAATCTTCACTCGACAGGGTCGAGTTCCTCGCACCCCGGGAGAATTGGTACGGACACCAAAGGCACTGGAATAAGGCAGAGGCTTCTCAACCCTCTGTGGATCACTTAAATGACATTCGAGTCCACTATAACAAAGCTTAGTCCAGCTGAGTTGTTTTCATTTAAGTCCTGTAATTATTTAGCTCATGTTGAGCTAGTCCAGTCCATTGTTAGTCAGCTCATGTCAAGCTAATTTTATTTTTTGAGTCCTGTTGAACCATATTGAAGACTCAAGACCACATCATACAAGTGAAGACCAAGTCCAACCTGATTGAAGACATGGATGTTGAGCCCGAGTCCAACCTAACTAGAAGACATGAAGATCCCCGGAGGAGAATTAAAATAAGTGCAAACCTGAAGCCTGGAGACCAGGCAGAAGGAAACTGGGCCAGCCCAGGCCCAGGGAGAAATTAGGGCGCCCCTCCTTAGAATTACCTTCCCCTTGGTCGGCCACTTATGGTCACCCCCTTGGCCGACCAAGACAAGGAGAGGGAGTCCCATTCCATTTAAAATTTTTCTACCTAGGTTGCCATGTATTCCTAGTTAGAGTTTGTAAGGGAAAAGGAGTCCTATGTAAAGTCTAAAGTACCCTTACTTGGAGCCCAAGGTTAAGGGTCTATTTAAGGGACCCTAGCCTCTTGTATGAAACCTAATTTTTGATGAATGAAAACATTGAGTTCTTCTATTGAGTTGTGTGATACCCTGCTGTGTGCATAAAGGGGTTTGCGAGAGTTTTTCTTCCCAGTGCTGCAATCATCTTCCTGCTGCCAACAAGCATCTTAGATCCCTGGATGCTCACTCCAAAAGAAGCCTTCCCTTGCTGTTTTTTCTTTGTTTTCTTATTCCTTTGTGAGATTTCTAATCCCTGACAGGTCGTTTACAGGTCCCCGAGTTCCTACGAATCCAACGACTCCAGCCAAGCCTCAATCGGATCACCGAGCAGAAAGCCGGGTATCCGCGGGTCTTTGGCTCGATTTTCCAGGCCGCATCCATCGAAGAACGAGAGACCCTTTTGCTGCAATCTTCACAGACATTGTCAAGTACACCCCCTCTACCTCCAGTAGTTTTATTGTAGGAGAACTTGCCCTAACCGAGGCTTCTCAGCCCCGGCGATCCTTCTTTTCTACTTTTCTAGATCCTAATCTGCATGCTAATCTTCTAAAATTCATATAAAATTCTCTACAACTTATTTTAATCTGAAATTCGGGAATTAATCACTTAACCCCACATATAAAATATACAAAAAAAAGTGCATGCATATTAGTCCCCCATCATATGGTGTCAGAGCTTAGATTAGGGCTTATTTTCTGAAATTTTTCAGTCTGTATATGCTCTGTTATTTTAATTATTTCTCCCTGTTAAAAACTCCAAAAATTTTTAAATTTAATTGGATTTATCATAATTCAAAGTAATTTTTAGAATTTTTGCAGATTTTATTTCGAACTTTGAATTTTCTTCAAGCCGAAATACAGCCTACAAATTTTTGGCTTTATTTTTTTTCAGCAAGACAAGTTTGGAAGTTTTAGATTTTTGTTTAGCAATTTTTGCATATCTTTTAATTTTAGTATATTTCCTGAATATTAGGCCATTATTTGTAAGTTTTCTTCTATTTAAGAAAATACCAAAAAAAAAACTACATATTCTCCAAAGATACCAAAAACATCTAAACCCTAATTTGCATCCTCATCTACCTACCATCATTGCATAATTTACTTTTAAGGGCACTCTTGCTATATCAGATGGGGACAGGATTTGATAACCTCTCCTTAGCCTAAAACCACATCTCTTGCATTTGGTCCCAAGCCTTAACCTAAAATTAACTAGACTTAATTTGCCCTCGTGGGCTAGGGACACCAACTGGTCGGGTCCGGACTAGTGTTAGATCACAGTGTCAAGTTAACCTGTGTGTGCCTTGTGCTCAGTGTCTAGAACGGTGGTTTAGGGATTCAATCCTGAAGGGCTTGTGTGCTGGTCCGCTTACCTGGCCAATCTCTGATTGGTGTCTAGGATTGGCAGTCAGGGACCTAACACTCCCCTTACACATGCCTGGCTGAGTACAGGGTTACTATAGGCTAGTTTGCCACCTTAATTGAGCATCTAGTTTAGACTCTAGGTCTAATCAGCTATAGTCGGTCTGATCGAGTCTTGCATGAGCACTAGATCAGGAGTTTCATATCACCCACCTCCTTCACAAATGTCTGAACCCATGAAAAATTTACAAGCCCAAATAAAAGCCCTAGCTGATCAAATAGCCCAGATGGCTACCCAGATAACTACCCAGATGACCCAGTTAACTCAGTCTGGTATTCAAACCAATGATAGAATTGACCATCTTGCCAGCAGGTTTGATCAGTTAGAAGTCCGGGTAGGGACCCCAGGAAAAACCCATGGGTCACAGTCTGAGCCAGATCCTAATTCCCCTCAGCCTAGGAGGACCCCAGACCCTGACCCATACCAAGAGGTCGAACCTAGGAGAGCCCCTCAACCGACCCATACTACAATTCTGAGCCCAGGAGGACCCCAAACCCTGATCCATACCTTGAGGCTGAACCTAGGAGAGCCCATCGTCATGACCCAATCCCTAAGGTTAGTCCTAGAAGACCCAATCAGGATTTTATAGACCAGGAAGATAGATCCTATTTACCCTCTCCCTATAAGCCTAGTATACCAACAACCTATAGATCTTATGACTCCAAATCCTATGAACCTAGAACCTATGAATCCATAACCTATGAACCTAGATCCTATGACTCTAGATCCCATGATCACAGATCCTATGCACCCACACCCTATGAGCCTAGTAGACCCAACACCCAATATTCTGACCCATATAGGGAGTCCAACCCTAGGAGAACCCAATATTCTGACCCATATAGGGAGTCCAACCTTAGGAGAACCCAGTATTCTGATCCATATAGGGAGTCCAACCCTAGAAGGACCCAATATCCTGACCCATATAGAGAGCCCAACCTTAGGAGGACCCCATACCATGATCCATCCTTAGAACCTGATCATAGAGCTGACCCAAAATCCTATGACCCCAGATCCTATAATCCCATGACCCATAGATCTGCACCCTTGTCCTATGAGCCTAGAGAACCCATAACCCCTAAGTATCAGCCTAGTACTAGTCATGCTTCCCCTAGTCAACTTGAACCCCATAGGATTAGTATCCCTAAATATGAGCCCAGTAGTGAGCCATTATCCCTTAGGCAACCTGAACCTACTAGGAGTAGTACCCATAATCAGAGACCATAACCTAACCAATTTCCCACTAGCCGACCTTCTCCAACCATTCCTGAGATTCACAAGGCTTACATTAACGCGGAAGTGTATGAAGCTGATGCGAGCCTAGTGGATGAGTATGAGGGAGAAGAGGAGACACCTTTAGTAGACCTCGAATTAGCTGACCCAGTAGATACCCAGGTAGAAACCAACCCAGAGCTAGTTGACCTTGACCACATCCAACCCAAAGCTATAGTGGAAGAACAAATAGAGGAAGAGAACCTGCTCGAGCCTTACCTGAGGAAACCATAGAGGAGAGCCAAATTATAGAGTCTAGTCCAAAAATACAGGAACCAGAAGAATTTATTAAGGACCTGATCTCTTTGAATCAATACCTTCAAGATGAGTCCCCTCCTATAGTTCCCATTAAGGACCTTTTCCCCGAAATTGGCGACCCATCCTTCTATTATGCAAACCCTGTAGATATAGCTCAACCTTGTAAGGTTAACCTCATTAGTATAGGATTAGTTCCTGACACCCCGTCTTTTATCCTACTTTATCCAACTAACCATGAACCTTTTTCTCTACCCTACCAAACTACTTCTGAACCCACTTCCTATTTTCTGTCCTTTCCTGACACCTCCAGCATTTCTAGGATCATTAGAGTGCATTTAGCTGAGATTAGCATACTGCATGCATTCATCATGCATGTTAGGTTTGCATCTTACTTCTGGCATACTCTTTGGAATTTGCTAGGAGTTCACTGTAAATTTTCATGTGCATGTCAAGCTAGGATCAAACCTAGAGAACCTATAATCTATTAGGTTTAGATCCAAAGAGTTCAATAAAATTTCCTTCGATAGGAATGCATAGTCAAGTCTGTTAGGTGTCAGTATGAGTCCTTTGCATCATTTGTTAGGAGTCTGCATGTGCCTAGCATGTTCACCACTCGCACTAATCTTAAAACAACTGGCTAATTCCCGAAGAAGGGTCAAAGAATTTGATGTAATGGATTCTATCTTGGTTAGGCATAGGCCTAAAAGAAGCTTCATGCTCGTAGAGCCGGACCTTTTAAAGTGATAAAGAAGGATTGGATCAAATGCCTATGTGTTAGACATGCCTTCGGATTTGGGCATTAGTTCTACCTTCAATATTACACACCTGGTTGAGTACAGGGAACAGGCAACGATACCCATGAGGCTTTTGGACCTATCCCTTATGTTGAGAGTGATCCTTACCCAGAGTGTCCACCAATTAATTGGCATGAGAGAGGAGAACGGATCGAGCGTATCCTGGACGATCAAGCCATTACGACCCAGGGCTGCAGTTATCAACGCTTCCTAGTCCGATGGCAAGGCCGGCCAGAGTTAGACGATTCATGGATTTCTTGAGAGGACTTGCAATGCCTCAACTCAGACCTTCTTGAGAGATATGTGAGCCAGTCTGATCTTCACTCGACAGGGTCGAGTTCCTCGCACCCCGGGAGAATTGGTACGGACACCAAAGGCACTGGAATAAGGCAGAGGCTTCTCAACCCTCTGTGGATCACTTAAATGACATTCGAGTCCACTGTAATAAAGCTTAGTCCAGCTGAGTTGTTTTCATTTAAGTCCTGTAATTATTTAGCTCATGTTGAGCTAGTCCAGTCCAATGTTAGTCAGCTCATGTCGAGCTAATTTTATTTTTTGAGTCCTGTTGAACCATATTGAAGACTCAAGACCACATCATACAAGTGAAGACCAAGTCCAACCTGATTGAAGACATGGATGTTGAGCCCGAGTCCAACCTAACTAGAAGACATGAAGATCCCCGGAGGAGAATTAAAATAAGTGCAAACTTGAAGCCTGGAGACCAGGCAGAAGGAAACTGGGCCAGCCCAGGCCCAGGGAGAAATTAGGGCGCCCCTCCTTAGAATTACCTTCCCCTTGGTCGGCCACTTATGGTCACCCCCTTGGCCGACCAAGACAAGGAGAGGGAGTCCCATTCCATTTAAAATTTTTCTACCTAGGTTGCCATATATTCCTAGTTAGAGTTTGTAAGGGAAAAGGAGTCCTATGTAAAGTCTAAAGTACCCTTACTTGGAGCCCAAGGTTAAGGGTCTATTTAAGGGATCCTAGCCTCTTGTATGAAACCTAATTTTTGATGAATGAAAACCTTGAGTTCTTCTATTGAGTTGTGTGATACCCTGCTATGTGCATAAAGGGGTTTGCGAGAGTTTTTCTTCCCAGTGCTGCAATCATCTTCCTGCTGCCAACAAGCATCTTAGATCCCTGGATGCCCACTCCAAAAGAAGCCTCCCCTTACTATTTTTTCTTTGTTTTCTTGTTCCTTTGTGAGTTTTCTAACCCTTGATAGGTCGTTTACAGGTCCCCGAGTTCCTACGAATCCAACGACTCCAGCCAAGCCTCAATCGGATCACCGAGCAGAAAGCCGGGTATCCGCGGGTCTTTGGCTCGGTTTTCCAGGCCGCATCCATCGAGGAACGAGAGACCCTTTTGCTGCGATCTTCACAGACGTTGTCAGGTACACCCCCTCTACCTCCAGTAGTTTTATTGTAGGAGAACTTGCCCTAATCGAGGCTTCTCAGCCCCGGCGATCCTTCTTTTTTACTTTTCTAGGTCCTAATCTGCATGCTGATCTTCTAAAATTCATATAAAATTCTCTACAACTTATTTTAATCTGAAATTTAGGAATTAATCGCTCAACCCCACATATAAAACATACAAAAAAATTGCATGCATATTAAACTTTAATCCTACTTAAAAGATTATGCTTTAAACTTTCAACTAAAAGTACATTATTAATGCAAGTAGAAGGAAAGATGCGAACCTTACTAATACCAATGATTTTTCCTTTACCGTTATCACTGAAGGTCGTACTCCCTCTATTTATTGCCTCTAGAGTAATGAATTGCTTCACATCTCCTGTCATTTGTCTTGAACAACCACTATCAAGATACCATAGCCTTTTGTTTTCCTTGGTTGCAAGACATACTTGTAAAACAAATCAAGTTTTATTTTTAGGTACCCAAGCCAACTTGGGTCCTTTAAGATTAGTACTTAAATTGGTTTCTTTTGGAACTCAAACCTTTCCAAAATTATTGATCTTTCTCAAATTGTATTGAAAAGCTTTATGACCTAGTTTTTTGCATGAAAAATATGTAATGCTTGATGATGCGGGTACAAAGAAATTTGTAAAATACCTTTGCTGTTTTTGAGGTTTATATCCTAATCCTGCTTTATTAAAAATAGCTCTTTGATTATTTAAAAGAAGATCTAGTTTTTCAGAACTATAAGTAAACTTTTCAATAAAAGGTTTTATTTTATCAAGTTCATTTTTATAGTTATTGTTTTCTATCTCTAGATCTTTGTTTTTCTTTAAATGATCACCATTTGAAACAATAGCTTCAGATCTTTTTAAAATTTTATTTTTCATTGTTAAAGCTTTATTTTTATTTTCTAAAACATCAAGTTTACTTTTCAATTCACTGATTTCATTTAAAAGAGAATTATTTTCATGTAAAAAATTATTTGCATGCTTTTTCAATTTTTTATTTTCAGATAAAATCAATTTATAATCATGCATCAATTCATCAAATGTATTTTTCAATTCATCAAAAGTAAAATCTGCTTCAGAGTCGAAAATTATCTCTTCTTGTTCTTGTTGTGCCATGAAACAAAGATTGGCAACTTCAGTTTATTCTTCATCTGAGCTGCAGTCCTCGCTGTCACTCTAGGTCGCCATCATAGCTTTCTTCCTAAGCTTCTTTCTTGATTTCTTTAGGAAAGGACAGTCAAACTTGTAATGTCCGGGCTTCTTGCATTCGAAGCATGTTGGTATTTCCTTCTTCTTTTTTTTTTCTTTCTCCTTTTCTTTTCCCTTATCTTTACTTGTTTGGAACCTTTTCTTATAAGGGAACTTTCTTCTTTTCATAAATCTTCTAAACTTTCTTGCTAGAAGAGCTTCCTCACTCTCATCCTCTTCTTCTTCTTCTGATTCTTCATTTGAGGATTCTTCTTGAATTGCAGACTAGAAGGCTATCCCCTTTTTCTTTTTGTCCAAGTCCATAGATTTTTGTTTCAGATTTAGCTCATAAGTCATGAGCGATCCCACTAATTATTCCAAAGATAATTTGTCAACATCTTTGGCTTCTTGTATGGTAGTCACCTTTGGATCCCATGAAGTTGGAAGTGACCTGAGAATTTTGTTGACAAGATCAGCATTAGACATGATTTTTTCTAAACTTCTCATGCCATTAACAATGTTTGTGAATCTAGTATACATGTCAGTGATAGATTCATTTGGTTTCATTTAGAACATCTCATAAGTGTAAACTAGCATGTTTACTTTTGTATTCTTCACTTGATCAGTACCCTCATGGATAACTTCAAGTGTGTCCCATATTTTCTTAGCAGATGTGCATATAGAAATTCTATTAAATTCACTAGGATCTAATGCATTATAAAGGAGATTCATTGCTTTCGCATTAATCTCGGACTGTTTAATGTCATTTTCATCCCAATCCTCTTCGAGCTTTGGGATGGAAACACCATTAACCACAATCGAAGAAATATGTAGACCTTTATCAACAACTTTCCATAAATTATAATCTATTGAATAAATATAAATTCTCATTCTAGTTTTCTAATAAGTATAATTTGTTCCATTAAAATATGGAGGTCTATTTGAGGCTTGTCCCTCAACTACACTAGTACTAAGGGGGTGGTTGCAATAGATGTTTATGCAAGGCGGTTTGACCTATATATTGAGAACGTGGCTTAGATACCACTTGTTGCCCAGTAAGTAACCTAAGAGGGGGGGTGAATTGGGTTTCTAAAAATTAATTGCAAGTGTGTAAATCAATTTAATAAACAATCTAAGTACAATGAAATACAAGTATAATGTGCTCTTAAAGAGTATGCAGCAAAAATTTAAAAACAATAAAAGCAAGAGCAAAAGAGAGAGACAAACAATCACAAATACAATCCAAGTATAGTGGTTTGGTGCTTTCTAATGTACCTACATCCACTCCCTAAGGACCACTTAGGAATTTACTATAATCTCCATCGATTACAGTCGATTAACTTTTCGGGCTCACTAATCAAAACCCGACTTATTTTTACAAGGCTCACAAGTCAAAACCATCCTTAGTTTTGTGGGCTAACGAGAACCTAATTGATTTTAAAGCTCACCAACAACCTCCTTGGTTTTCAAGGCTAACCAATAACCTTCTTGGTTTTCAAAGCTAACCAATAACCTTTACAACAAATATAAAGTTTGAAGTAAGGCAACAATAAAAGCTTTCTAAATAAAAGCAGATATCTCTTTGAAGCTTTTAAAAAAAAACTTCAATGTGCATAGAGCTTATGCAATGGATATTGAAATATGAAAAGAGATGTTCATTGTAGATTTTAAAATTCTTTTTTGAAACTGATTTGAGCTAAGAGTATCAGAGTTTAAAACACATATAAGAAATAAATTCATGTATCATGATACTCTAAAGAAAATATGCTCAAGTTTAATAAATTTAGCAATAGAACACTGTGAAGAGTATATATACTTTCCCTGAAGAGATGATCTGTAAAATTGATTTTTGAAGATCTTTAAATGATAGTAAGCTGAAATTTAAGCATCTAAAAGTAAGAATTGGACATGAGAATTTTAGCAAAATAAGTTTTCAATTCAAAGGAGGGATTACTCCCCATCACTTAATGAACAGAAATTTTCAAACTTTAAAAACTTATCTCATTTTTTAAAGCATTTTTTTTTTAAAAAAAACTTAGCTCTTATTTCATCATTCACATTTATACTCATTTCTCCCCCTTTTTGTCATCATTAAAAAGGAAGGAAGAAGGCAATCAATGAGAACATAAATGTGAGAACATTAAATCACTAAAGTTAAGTAATGCATTCCATTCATTCAAAGTCATAACATGAAGTAGAAAAAAAATGTTTCCTTCATTTGATACAAGATTGATACATAAGAGTAAATAAACATCAAAAGAAACATACAACAAGTGCAGAAATGTAAACTATCTAAATATTGAAACTATCCTAAGCATCATCCTCATCATCCGATGATCCAATCTCAATCAGTCCGGTATCAGTAGAAGCACGAGATCGAGGCCACATAGATCGAGGATCACTAAGACGAGTCCTAGTCGGTCTGGATGGAACATGACAACCTCATCCTCTACGTCTGACATAAGTCCTCCCTCCAGCTAGAACAGAAGAGGTAGAAGCTATGTCAGCGCAGGAGAAGAACTGATCAGAGTGACAATCTCGAAAACTGTAGGATGTAGTGTATGATCAAATAAAGGATCGGAATCAAGATGATGGAAACCATGGGTATAAAATCCTAGTTCCTGGATAAGGGAAGATGTATGCAATGATGGAGAATCAACAATAGGTGTATCAATAATAGGTGTATCAACTGAAGAAATGATAGGTGTGAGTATAAGAATGGTAGAATGATCAGTTGGTCTAGAAGGAGGTGTGGGTAGGATAGGAGTCTTGAAGGATGAACTCAATGGATCATGAATGGGACTCCTAGGAGGGTCAGCTACTGTCTCCAGCACTGGCCTGTCATCACATTTGGAAAGTCAAACTTGTCAGAGTCAATCACATCATCATCATGATCACCTCAATGTCTGATCTCAAAGCAGATGGAATTGGAGCAAAATCAGTTGGAGCTGAAGAAATGGGAACACTCCCAAAAGAGGGTCTACTCAATGCAGATATAATGGAAGAGATCCCATCTCTCAAACCTCGATGGCTCTCTCTAATCTCTATAATAAAACTGTTAACTCATTGACAAATGATCATAATCTCTGTCTCCATGCGAGCGACTCTATCCTTAAGACTCTTAGAAGCTCCTGGAATATCTGATCGTGCTGCCTCGGGCTGAGGAGCAGGCTCTGGCTACATTGAAGGCTCAGGCTAAATCTCAGGCATGTCAATGTGTGTCTCTGAAGGTCCTGCCTCACCTGAAAATATGCGCTCCTCCTCCGCTAGATCCTCATCTCTGTCAGCGGCCTAACCTGATACTCATCGTCTCCACTGGCCATTGACTAGCTGATACGCCATCCGATGAAGAGATCTAATATCATAGACATCAGTGTGCAGTAACATCCAGTAGGGCTCATCATCCATAACAACATCGTAAGCTCTGAAGAGCAAAGTCAAGCCCATCTCGTAGGGTAAACACAGTCTCTAACTCATAGATGCCTCCGTCATCTAATGTACCATAAGTACTGGTGGCAAACAGGAGCATGCTGAACTAGAGACACCATCACTAGTAGGTCTCTCTTTATGATGAAGTCGAAACTGCCGGTCTTCGGTAGAAGGATCTGGGCTATGATATGATGCAACAACCTCATCTCAGTTGGAAGTTTAGATGTAATAATAGTGGCTCCCTCAGGCAGGTCATCTGTCTCGAAGATACATCGAAGACCACTGAGTCTATCTACTAAGCTGTCAACCACAGATCCTCTAATGGGTGTGTCCCATACTCTGCTCAGAATCTCTACTGTCACTGGGACATCTCTGCCACGGACCTGTACGACCCATCCATCACTGTCTCGAGCTAAAGATCCATAGAACTCTTGTATCAAGCCGGGATAAAATCTCTCTGTCAAAGAGCAGAATGGAACCAAACTAGCATCCCTGAGCCACTGGCTTATCCGAAAATGCTGCTGGTCGATGAATGTGAAGTCCACATGGCATCCTCCAACGATGGTCTTCATACCCATCCGACTAGCCACAGGAAAAAGAGCTCGAGTAGGGGCATCCGATGCACTAGCTTCATGTCTGGCCTTAGTTCTTCTTTCTTCTTCTTGATTGGATGGCCGAGGATGGCAGACAACTTGCTTCCTAGGCCCCATTCCACAAAATCAAGGATTGATGCAAAAGAGGAGAGGAAATCTAGGATTTCAATTATCAAAAAAAAAAGAAATGGAAGAGGGATTGTGGTGAACCAAAACTGTCCTAATCGGGAATTTGAAAGAGTTGGAGTTGAAAATTGGAGGGAAGAAGCGAATAAAACACAGTTAGGGCAGGTGTTGGCTTAATTTGGGAGAGAAAAGATCGCAAAAATATCTCATTTCTGGTTTTTATCTCGGTCTATCATCGTCCAAGTGTCGACTCACGACACAGGGCCAAGTGTCGACACTTCAAGGTGTCGACACTTACATGTGTCGACACTTCGACTTAAAATCGAAGAAAACTGAACATGAAGCATTGATCAAAATCAACAGAATTATGGTGAAATTCAAGAAAATTAAATATGATTGATATCTAAATTGATCTTTCATGGGTCAAAGAGTAGAATTTTTAAACAAAAGGATTGATGACCCCAAGCTCTCTTCTTATCATATTGAATCGATCTTCTTGAAGAGGCTTAGTCAATATATCAACTAATTGCAATTCAGTAGAAATAAATTCAAGCACAACATCATTATTTTCAACATGATTTCAAATAAAATGATGCCTAATTTCAATATCCTTACTTCTAAAATGCTGAACAGGATTTTTAGTTAAGTATATTGCACTAGTATTATCACATTTTATGGGTGTCTTAGTTTAATTCCAAAATCCTCAAGTTATTGCTTAATCCACAAGATTTGAGCACAACAACTTCCTACTGCAATATACTCAGCTCAGCTGTGAATAGTGCAACTAAAGTTTGTTTCTTACTAAACCAGGAGATTAAGTTAACTCCAAGAAATTGACAAGTTTCACTAGTACTTTTTCTATCAAGTTTATATCCATCAAAATTAGTATCAGAAAAACCAATCAAATAAGTAGATGAGTCTCTAGAATACCACAAACCAATATCAATTATATCAGATAAGTATCTAATAATACGCTTAACAGCCAACAAATGAGACTCTTTATGATTAGACTAATATCTAGCACACATGCATACACTGAACATTATATCTGGTCTACTGGCAGTCAAATATAATAAAGAGCCAATCATACCTCTATATAATTTTTGATCAATAGATTTACCATGCTCATCTTTATCAAGTTTACAAGAGGGGCTCATAGGTGTACCTATTGACTTAGCAGTCTCCATCCCAAACTTCTTTAAGATTTCTCTTGTATACTTAGCTTGGTTGATGAAAATTCCATCTTTGGTTTGTTTGATTTGAAGTCCGAGAAAGAAATTGAGTTCTCCCATCATGCTCATTTCGAACTCACCCTGCATAAACTTAGCAAACTCTTGACAAAGGATTTCATTAGTAGCACCGAAAATGATATCATCAACATAGATTTGTACTACCAATAAATTATCAATTTTCTTCTTTAGAAATAAGGTTGTGTCAACATGGTCTCTAAAGAATTCATTTTTAATCAAAAACTTGCTGAATCTTTCATACCATGCTCGGGGTGCTTGCTTTAAACCATAAAGTACTTTGTGCAATTTATAAACATAATCAGGATGTGCATGATTTTCAAAATCAGGTGGTTGTTCTACAAAAACTTCTTCTGCTATATAACCATTCAGAAAAGCACTTTTAACATCCATTTGAAAAATTTTGAAATTCATAAAATAAGTAAATGCTAATAGTAGTCTAATTGCCTCAAGTATAGTAATAGGAGCAAAGGTTTCATCAAAATCAATTCTTTCCTCTTGATTGTAACCTTTGGCAACTAGCCTAGCTTTATTTCTAGTTACAATTCCATTTTCATCTAATTTATTTCTAAACACCCATTTTGTGCCAATAATAGAAACATTTGATGGTCTTTCTATTAATGTCCAAACATTATTTCTATCAAACTGAATTAGTTCATCTTGTATAGCATTTATCCAGTTAGGGTCTTTTTCAGCATCTTCAAAATATTTTGGCTCTATTTGAGAAATAAAAGCAATATAATCACATTCATTTCTAATTGAAGATCGAGTTCTTACCCCTTTAGATGGATCACCTAGGATTAATTCCTTAGGATGTCCATGAGCATACCTCCACTCCTTAGGTAGATCTTGATGCTTTGGTGTGGATTGTATGGCTTTTTCTCTTTCATATTTATCTTGATCTTATTTACTTTGTTGCGAGGGTTGATCTTCCAATGTTAGCTTCTTTAGCTTTTCAGCACCTGCACATACATCAGATGTATCCTCTTTCCTAGAGAATTTGTCAGTAGACTCTTCAAAAACTACATGTACATACTCCTCTACAACTAGGGTTCTGTTGTTAAAAATCTTGTATGCCATGCTTGATGTAGAATATCTTAAAAAGATACCTTCATCAGACTTGTCATCAAATTTTTCAAGATTATCTTTACCATTATTTAAAATGAAACATTTACAACCAAAAACTCAAAAATACTTTAAAGTTGGTTTTCTTTAATTCCAAAGTTCATAAGGAGTTTTCTTTAAAATAAGGTGAATTAAAACATGATTCAAAATATAACAAGCAGTGTTAATTGCTTCAGTCCAAAAATATCTTGGCAAATCATTTTCGTAAAGCATAGTGCGTGCCATTTCTTCTAAAGTACAATTTTTTCTTTCTACTACCCTATTCTACTGAGGTGTCCTAGGTACAGAAAAATTATATTTAATACCTTTCTCATTACAAAAATTTTTAAAATCTTGATTTTCAAATTCAGAACCATGATCATTACGTATGCAAATAACTGAAGTATCTTTTTCATTAGAAATCTTTCGGTAAAACTTCATAAATACTGAAAAAGATTAATCTTTATGAGCAAGAAAGAATATCCATGTAAACCTTGAAAAATAATATACTATAACCAATCCATATCTCTTGCCTCCTAGATTGGATGTTGTAGTTGGTCCAAATAGATCCATATGGAGTAGTTCTAATGGCCAACTAGTAATAACAATACTTTTAGGTTTAAAAGATGTTTTAACTTATTTTCCAAATTGGCAAGCTTGACAAACTCTATCTTTTTAAAACTAATTTTCGGCAAATCTCTTACTAAATCCTTTTTGCAAAGTTTTGAAAGCAAGTACATACTAGCATGTCCCAGTCTTCTATGCCAGAGCCAACTAGTTTCATCTTTAGTAGAATCCATTGCAACTAGGCATTCTCCATTAGACAATGATAGATTATCTAAATCTACCAAATAAATATTACCATGCTTTTTTTTCAATGAATTTTACTCCATTTTTATCAAGACTAGCAATCATGCAATAAGATGATTTAAAAACAACTTAAAAACCTTTATCGCAAAATTGACTAATACTTAAAAATTATGCTTTAAACCTTCAACTAAGAGTACATTACTAATACAAGTAGAAGGTGAGATGTGAACCTTACCAATACCAATAATTTTTTCTCTATCATTATCATTGAAGGTCACACTCCCTCTATTTATTGCTTCAAGAGAAGTGAATTGCTTCACATTGCTTGTCATGTGCCTTGAACAACCACTATCAAGATACCATAATCTTTTATTTTTCTTGGTTGCAAGACACACCTATAAAATAAATCAAGTTTTGTTTTTAAGTACCCAAGCCAACTTGGGTCCTTTAGGGTTAGCACATAAATTGGTTCCTTTTAGAATCCAAATCTTTCTAAAAATATTGATTTTTCTCATGTTACATTGAAAAGCTTTGTGACCTTATTTTTTGCATAAAAAATATGTAATGCTTGATGATGCCGGTACAAAAAAGTTTTTCAGATACTTTTGCTATTTTTGAGGTTTGTATCCTAATCCTGCTTTGTTAAAAATAGCTCTTTGATTGTTTAAAAGAAGATTTAGTTTTTTAGAACTATAAGTGAACTTTTGAACAAAGGATTTCATTTTATCAAGTTCATTTTTATAGTTTTTATTTTCTATTTCTAAATCTTTATTTTTCTTTAAAAGATCACCATTTGAAATGATAGTTTTAGGTATTTTCAAAACATCATTTTTTATTGTTAAAGCCTTATTTTTTTCTAAAATATCAAGTTTATTTTTCAATTCATTAACTTCATTTAACAAAGAATTATTTTTATGTGAAAAACTATTGGCATGCTTTTTCAATTTTTTATTTTTAAATAAAATCAGTTTGTAATCATGCACTAATTCATTGAAAGCATTTTTCAATTCATCAAAGGCAAAATCTACTTTAGTATCTGAAATTATCTCTTTTTGTTTTTGATATGCCATGAGACATAGATTTGCAATTTCAGCTTGTTCTTCCTCTGAGCTGGAGTCCTCACTATCACTCCAGGTTGCCATCATAGCTTTCTTCCTAAGCTTCTTTCTTGATTTCTTTAGGAGAGGATAGTCAAATTTGTAGTGTCTGGGCTTCTTGCATTCGAAGCATGTAGGTATCTCCTTCTCCTTTTCCTTTTCTTTTTCCTTTTTTTCCCCTTCTCTTTAGTTGTTTGGAACCTTTTCTTGTAAGAGAACTTCCTTCTTTTCATAAATTTTCTAAATTTCCCTGCTAAAAGTGCTTCCTCAAACTCATCTTCTTCTTCTTCCTCCGATTCTTCATTTGAGAATTATTCTTGAATAGTAGACTTGAAGGCTATCCCCTTTTTCTTTTTGTCCATATCCATAAATTTTTGCTTTAAATTGAGCTCATAAGTCATGAGCGATCCCACTAGCTACTCCAAGGATAATTTGTCAACATCCTTTGCTTCTTGTATGGCAGTCACCTTTGGATCTCATGAAGTTGGAAGTGACTTGAGAATTTTGTTGACAAGATCAGTATTAGATATAATTTTTCCTAAACTTCTCATACCATTTACTATGTTTGTGAATCTAGTGTACATGTCAGTGATATATTCATTTGGTTCCATTCGGAATATTTCATAAGTGTGCACTAACATGTTTACTTTAGTGTTCTTCACTTGATCAATACCCTCATGGGTAACTTCAAGTATGTCCTATATTTTCTTGGTAGATGTGCTTGTAGAAATCCTATTAAACTCACTAGGATCTAATGCACAATAGAGGAGATTCATTACTTTCGCATTGATCTTGGATTGTTTAATATCATTTTCATCCCAATCCTCTTCAAGCTTTGGGATGGAAATACCATTAACAATAATCGAAGGAACATGAGGACCCTTATCAACAACCTTCCATAAATTATAATCAATTAAATGCATGTAAATTCTCATTCTAGTTTTCTAATAAGTATAATTTGTTCCATTGAAATATGGAGGTCTATTTAAGGCTTGTCCCTCAACTACACTATTACCAATAGGGGCTGCCATAGATCTTTACTCAAGGTGGTTAGACCTATTTACTGATAACAGGGCTCTGATACCACTTGTTGCCCAGTAAGCAACCCAAGAGGGGGGGTGAATTGGGTTTCTAAAACTTAATTACAAGTGTAAAGTGCTCTTAGTGAGTATGCAGCAGAAATATTAATGTAATAAAAATAAGAGAAAATTAAAGAGACAAGCAATCACAAATACAAAGCAAGACAGTGGTTCGGTGCTTTCCAATGCACCTACATTCACTCTCCAAGGCCCACTTGGGAATTCACTATAATCTCAACCGATTTCAGTCGATTAGTTTTCCGGGCTCACTAATCAAACCTGACTTGTTTTCACAAGGCTCAAAAGTCAAAACCTCACTTGATTTTTCAGGCTAACCAAGAACCTAATTGGTTTTAAGGCTCACCAATAACCTTCCTTGGTTTTATGGGCTAAACAAGAACCTAATTAGTTTTTAAGGCTAACCAACAACCTCCTTGGTTTTCCAATAGGCTAATCAAAAATATTTACAACAAGAATAAGTTTAAAGTAAAGAAACAATTAAAGTGATGGGGACATCCATAATAAGAATATATACTTGATTAACTCACTTTATTTTTAAAACTAACTAGTTGAAAGTTGTTCCTTGCTGAAATTTTTTTTTATAACAAGCTTTCAAAATGAATTTCTTAACCACATTTCAGGAATTAAATTTCAAAATTTAGAATCTGTAATCTTCACTGAGAGATTTAACAATTCAAATTTTAATTTTATTTTTTTAGAATTTTAAAATTTAATTTTGAATTTTTAAAACTAGTTGACTAGAAGTTATTAGGGCTGAAACTAGCAACAACTCTAACTTCTAGAATGAATTTTTAATCCTAATTCAAGATTTAAATTTTAAAACTTGATTTTTAAATTCTAGACTTCAAAATATAAATTTTTTAATTAAATTTCTGAATTATAATTTTTTTTAAATTCGGGTTTGAATCATATATTTGAGCTAGTATAGATATCTTGTTAGCAAGTTGATTATTTGTGCATCAATTTCTAAATCTAATTAAGGGTATTCAATCATAACATGGAAGGAGGTCATTACCTTTCCTTGGTCCAAAATAATCACCCACATTTGCATTGACCTAAATCATAATTGAAATCGAGTAGGCACCTAAAACTAGGGACACCCATAAGTCGGATTCAAGTGCAAGATGAGACCAAATATTAGTTGAGTTTGTACTTACTTCTTGAAATTATTGTCTAAGGCAAGAGGTCCAATGGCAAATGCTTTAAGTAGACTTACAGTTTTTAATTAGGACCTCGTGAAAGCGAGAGGAGCCACCCGCAACCCTACCTCTTACCTGGCCAGTGGAAAAGATAATTATAACTTTAACTAGTACTTAGTCAATTCTTATATTTTAAACTTTTAGATCTAGGAGCCCTAGAAGTTAGGTTTGTACTGGTTGCCCATTTGATCTGAAGCCCTATACCAACAGTCCTACACGTATCTATGGGTTCCAATCTTGAATTCTTTATGAGGACCCTGATCAAAAAATTTGATATCCTAACTAAACAATTAGGACAAGTGAACAAAGAGTTAGGGCAAGTAAATAATCAAATTGGGAACCTCGAAAAAGATCGCTTGACCCATACTAATCCTAAATCACCTGCCATTGATCCAAGAGTCCATTATCATGATCTCACCCCTGAGTATAAACTTAGATACCCCTGTCAAGACTTTGTAGATCAGGAGGAGAGAGTCTTTAGGAGCAATCGATCCTATGCACCCACTTTTGATAGAAACCCTGAGGTGTATGTCGATTGGGAGAAGAAAATGGATCAGTACTTTGAGTTTGATAAAATGTCAGAAGAAAGGAAGTATCAATTTGCCAAATTAAAGATAATCCGATATGCTAAGTCATATTGGGAATATGTTGAGCATAAAAGTTATTATAGTGGGGATAAAATAATTACTTGGAGAGATATGAAGAGTAAATTGAGAGAAAGTACCTAAGCAAATCTTATAAACAAAATTTTCCAACCCAATGGTACAAATTGAGACAAGATGATGAAACTACGTTTAAATATATTACTAAATTCAATAAGTATGAGGGAGATGAGGAAGAGACTGAACCCACTGAGAATTTAGAGGAAAGATCTCCTGGACCAATTGAAGAATTAAAAGATGAAATAGAATCAAAATCTTATCCAAATGAAGGGTTAGAAAGAAAAGATCCTAAACCCATTGAAGAACTTAAGGAAGAAGTTTATGAAGCTGGGTATAACCTTATGGACGAATATGATCAAGAATAATTACTTGAAGATAAAATAATTACCCAGCCTAAAAAAATCAACAACAGGGATGATCAAAATGAAATCCAAGGACAAGACCATGGAGATCAATCTGAGGATAACATAGAAGATTCGAAATTAATTGATGTTGAAGGTTTAGATCTAGAGATCGATGAAGGATCACATATTAAGGTATTGACTGTCAAAGAACAAAACCCTACGGATTAGCCCCAAGAAGCTGTAGAGCCTTTGAAAACCCTGCAAAAAATTTTTCCTAACAATTTTTCTATCCCTGATTCTCCATTTCTGAACATCCACCATCCCGATCCACCATTATGTTTCATTCACTCCAATCCCATCCGGCTAGGTCATCTACCATACTATTAATTTGGTCCCAGTGATATTCAATAGTTACTTTATTAAGACTCTTTGGCATATGTTGGGAGCCAAATTAAGATTCACTGCCACCTACCTAAAGTTTTGTGCCAAAGTCTTCAAAGCCATTTAAGGAATATTAGAAATTAGGAACTTTATTTCCTAGCCCAACAATAAAGTTTAGTTCATAGATAATAAAGTCCATTTGAACTTATTTTGTTTTTGTTTATCTTTTACCATTTAATATCATTTGTGTTTGTCTCTTGTCATTTGGTGTCCCATGCATAAGTATCCATGATTACGAGAGTCATATGCATAGCGTGATTAGTAAAGCAAATTTTGAGCAATGAAATTAACAAGCATATGGCTAAATTTTATAAAAAAAAATTCAAAGAATTTCAGGAAGCTATGTCTCGATTAGGCTCAAAATGATTATATGCCCGTGGTGTAGGTCCTTTTCAAAATAGTAAAAAAAATTGGACCTAATATGTGCTAGATATACCATCCGACTTTGGTATCAGTTCCACTTTCAACATTTCAGATCTAGTAAAGTATAAGGAACCAAAAATGATACCTAGTGAGCTATTCAAGCATGATTTCACCTTTGAGAGTGAACCAACCCTTGAGTGTCCACTAGCCATATTACCAAAGCGGCAAAATAGGATTGAGCGAATCTTAGATGACAAGATTATCACTACTCGAAACAAAGACTATCAGCGCTACTGGTTCACTAGCAAGGACATCCTGATTCTGAAGACTCATGGATTACTCAAGAGGACTTACAAAAATTGATTGTGACCTCCTAGAGTACTACCAAAGCCAGATGAATTCCTACTCGACGAAGTCGAGCTCTTTCCACCCGGGAGAACTGATGGGGACATCCATAATAAGAATATATACTTTAATTAACTCACTTTATTTTTGCAGCTATAGTCAATAAAGTTTTTGAAGCAAGTTATACATTCTTGAAACATGTTCATAAGCCAAATTTTCTTGAAGCATGATTTGGCTCATAAGCCATCATATGGAAGAAGCCCATTCGGCTCAAGCCTAAAGCATGATGGAGGGCATTCTCTTCAAGTCCAAGACCAACCATTCAATCCTCTTCAAGACCAAGCCCAAGCCAAATTCATGCCAATATTTGAAGCACATGGGGGAACAACTCATCAAACAACCTTGGGGGAGAAGGAATTACACTACATCAAGAGTTTTATGGGGAACATAAAGATTCCTTCTACTACCCCAACAATATTTGACATGTGGGATGCCATAACTTATGACACCTAAGCCTCCACATCAGTATTTGGAAGCCACATTAGGATCTTCTAGATGCCACATGTTGAAGTGGTTGTAACTTTCTACCAATAATTTATTTTTAGTTAAAACCACTTACCTAAAGATTGTTGGAGCCAACTAAGCCATCCTTATCCCCTCCTCTCCACCCTTGGATGAAATTTCTAGCATTGGAGCCTATAAATAGGGCTCCTAAGCTCTCATTGTATTCATTTTATGCTATGATTTGAGTTAATGAAAGGATTGTTTTCTTGTGTTCTAGTTTTCTTGAGTTCTTGTTTGGAGTGAAAGTTTCTAGCTAGTTTGAGTGGTAGATCCTTATCCAAGGAGAGAATGAGAGTTTTCTAAGTTTGAGTTTGAGAGTGAAGAGTTCTTTTGCAAGGAGTAAAGGATAGGATGCTCATTGATGGATCTATGATCAAGCTCCAAGTCCCAAGCCATCGGCCACTTTCTTCTTCTTCCTTTTTTTCTTTGTTTCCATTCCAACTCCAATTCTTCTCCATGTCTAATCCCAAATTTTTTTGTAGGTCCTCTCAGGTTCCTAGGTCAAGGATGAAGGTCTCCATGCCATGGATCAAGGTCAAGGTGAGTCCCAAAGTAGAGAGTGCCAATCTTGAGTTATAGGCCTCAATCCTTGAGTGATGAGAGCTCCTTCTTCCACCAAATAATTAGCCATCATTGTTGATAAGAAAACTCTTCCTAAGCTTCATTAGATTTGATCATTTGAAGGTTAACTTGTCCTAGTAGTGATGGTTTCCTTGCCATGAAGATCCTAATCCTTATTTTGAAATAGATCTACATTGCGGGTCTTAAAAATTAGATTAACTAGTCTCCTTATAAAAATTCTTTTCTTGGATTAATTTAGCTTATTTATTTGATAATTAATTACTCAAGTTTGCTTACTGGTTAGCTTGCTAAAACTCTCCATTCATCATTTCATTTTTGTCCCCCATCAGAAAGCTTTCTAAACAAAGCGGATATCTCTTTGAAGCTTTGATGTAGTGCTGTCTTCAACTTGATGAAGCCTCTATTAATACTCAAGAAGGTTGAACTTGAATGCTCTTGAATGCTTGGAGACTTCTTTTTGCTTGAAGGTAGTTGCTCTCAATTAATTTGAGTGAATGCACTTGCTTTTTTTTTTCTTGGTGTTCCTCTCTTAATCCTCTTGATTCTCCTTGTGTTTAGATTTGATTTGCATCATTTAAATACCTTCTCAAGGCTCAAAGTCAGTTTATGGCCATTTGGCATGAAAAACTAGTCATTGGGAGCCAAGAGGAGCAAGTTTTGCATTTGAAAAACTAGCCGTTACTGTTCCCAGAACTCCAAGTATCGACACTTCAAGCTATGAGTCAACACTTAGGGTCGACACTTGCATTCCATGAGTTGACACCTAGTTCAAATATCTTCAATGAAGCTTTCTGGAATTCTCAGATGAGTCAACACTTACTCTGGTGAGACAACACATTGAGTCGATACTTGATATCCATATGTCGACACTTCAGGCAAGTCTTCAACTTCAGCAAGTTCTGTAACAAAAAAAGTCTCAAGCGATGAGCCGATCCTTGAGTCGATACTTTGAGTCGATACTTGACTGGTATGAGTCAACACTTCAACCGTGCCATCTGAAACTCTTTCTGCATACTGGCTTGAGTCGACACTTCCACTGTCATGAGTCGACATTTGATTGAAATTTCTTCAAAAACACCTTAACTTTTGCAGAAACCAAATTATGTTGAATTCTTGTATCCTTTTAAGCATTCTTCAACTACCAAAGTCCACTTTAAATTGATCTTTCATCCATAGTTAGGACTTTTTCATTGTTTGACAATCAATCAAATTTTGTTGAATTGATGAGCACCTTTTTCTAAAAACACAGTTCAAAGAAATAATTAGTACTCAACTTATACTTAAGCATTTTGCTTATCATCAAAATCAATAACAGAGTCAATAGTTAGTGGTATGGCTTCGTCTCCTAGGTCTCCCACTAGAGTTATGGAAGCCGACGTCCATCATGATAGTGGCGAAGGAAGCGGGAAGACCACTCTCGGTAGATGGCTTCACGGATCATCTAAACAAGGCAGGTTACACCCATGTCTAGGTTAAGCTAGATGCATGTTAGCCTCTCAAACTAGGGGTTCTGGTCTGTGGGAAGAAGAAGGTGTGTTGGTAGTAGTTCATCTATGAGAACCTTCTGGAGTCTGTTATCGGTGTGGGAGGATGGGGCATGGAGATGATGAATGTAGGTTTTTTGGATCGGGGATTTTGGATGGTAGCCTAGATCTTCAAGAGGAGAGTGATTGCAGTGGGCTTGTAATGGGTGAAGGTTCTACAGCTTCTTCATCGATGACGAGGTCGGATGGTACGGAGGTGGAAGGAGTTACCCAACCAATACTGGAGCCGTGGCTTGTTACCACTCCCATTCGTTAACCATGGCCAGCGAGAGCTCTGGTGAAGGGGCGGAAGGAAATTAGAAAGGACAGGGTATCTGGGAATGCTTCCCCTGATCTTCCCTCCTTCTCGCCTAGGGCTTCTCTGATAATTGGGACATCCACTCCAAGCTCATCGTCGAACTTAGATGGATGGCAAAAATCGAGCAAGGTGAAATGCCAATGATCATCGGGGGCTAGTTCGGGGAAAGTTTTCGATGATGGAGCAGCTTCGATCTCTGGTTTTGGGCTTTTGAGTCCTCTAGGGGACTGCATGGACTTGGGCCATTTTGAGGCTAGCCCAAAGGACCAGCACATGGTGGACCTTGGCTCGAGGTCCCTGAAGTGAGGCCGAAGCCCTCTGACCTCACCTATTCCTAGCCCAAGAGGAGCCTCCCCTACGATGCTAAAATCTTTATCGACTGATCTGGCTGCAATAGAACTGGCAGTGGCTAACGTATGTCATTCTGAATCATGCATGGAAGGGGAATTAGGGGGTAAAGGGAATCCTCTATCTACTTCATCCCCTTCTAGCAAGATGTTGGGTGATGCTGGGCCAACCACTGCACCGATTGGTCGGGAGTTGCTGGGTGGTTTGAAACCAGTTAGACAGGGCAGGCAGGCTGCCAGTGCCTCCAAAGAAAAGCTGCCATTGGTTGATCTGGGACTGGAAGCTGGACAGGGTGGAAGGGATTTCAAAGGTATTGCTAGGAATTTTGAAGAGATAGTGGGCTTGAACAAGGAATGGTGTAGGACCATAGGAGGTGATCTAGTTCAATTTTCAGTAGATCATCCTATTCAGGAGAAGGTATCAGCTACCTCAGTTTCTACTATCCCAGTTCAAATCTTATATGCTAAGGAATCTCCAAGGCATGAGGAGGTTGTGGGGAAGCTGAATGTGGCATTGTTCAGTGCTGGAGAGGCCTTAGTGGTAGGGAAGGGTATGAATGATGTTTTTGATGAAGGGCCAGGGGAGGGCTCTTCTAAGGAGTGTTAAATCCTTGTAATGAAAATTCAATCTTGGAATGTCAGAGGGCTGGGGAAACCATCCTTCGCCTCTTCTTTTCAAAGACTTTGTCAACTTTATCATCCTAATATCTGTATTCTTCTTGAGGCCATATTTGGTGGGTCTAGTTTGCAAAGGATTCGTCGACGTCTTCTGAGGGATTGGGACTTCTATGCTATCGATTCCAAGGGGTTGTCGGGTGGCATTGTGGTTGCGTGGGATCGGGGAGCAGCCAAAATTGATGTGTTTCATAAGTGTCCTCAGTATGTTATTCTGGTTATGACTGAAACTATGGAACTGACATAGCTCCTTTCGGGAGTTTATGCTAGTACCAACTACAAGGAAAGAAGAATTCTTTGGCATAAGGTATCTCTGTTGATTGACCAAGGGATTCTAATTATTGTTGTTGGGAATTTTAATTGTATCACTAAGATTGAGGACAAGAGAGGTGGTAAACCTTTTGTACAGGATCTGGCCACTAAGAAATTTAGCCACTTCTTGGACTCCAATGGGCTACTGGATTTGGGGTTTGTTGGATATTGCTTCACCTGGTGTAATAACAGATCTGAGGGGCGAGGGTGTGGGAGAAGCTTGATAGAGCATTGGCCATGCCGGGTTGGCTTAATCTTTATCCTCAATATATGGTGCGTCACTTATACAGAGTTGCCTCTAATCACTGTCCTATTCTCCTCTCTACCTCCCCTCAGGCCCCTTATCATGCTTCTTTTAGATTTGAAAGGATCGGGCTCTCTTATCCGACATCTTGGGATATGGTTCAGGAGGTTTGGCGAATGCCGGTGCATGGAGATGCTCAATACCGGGTTACTCATAGGCTGGAGCTCCTCAAGCGATGACTTCATAGAAGAAATAGGGAGGAGGTGGAGAACATCTTTATCAGATTGGAGGAGGTTGAGAGGGAAATCCATGAACTTCAGGTGAAGGAGGATAGGGATTGGGTATTGCAGGATGGTGATTTGCACTCCTTGCAGAGAAATATGGCTTTTTATCACTCTCTCCTTAGCCAGCAGGAGATTCTATGGAGGAAAAAATCGAGAGTGCAGTGGTTGGTAGAGGAGGATAGAAACACTCATTTCTTTCATCAGGCCACTCTTGTTCGGAGGCATATAAACCAGATTGTAGCCTTAAAGTCTGATGATGGGCAGTGGATTAAGGAGGGAGAGGATATCAGGCAGGAGGTTATCCCCTTCTTTAGATCTAGATGGAGGGCCACCATCAGGACTCCTCATCCTTTCCATACATCTCCCCCGGAGGTTGTGGTCTTCTATATACAAAATGTTGTTCTTCTTGCTCCAGTCATTGAGTTTGAGGTAATTGCTATTCTCTAGTCCTTGAAGGAGGATAAAGCTCGTGGTCTAGATGGTTACCCCCGTCTATTATTCAGGAGATATTGGAGCATCATTAAACATGATGTTATATCTGATATTCAAGTCTTTTTTTCCACTGGTCAGATGCTGGATTTTTGGAAGAGGACTTATGTCACCCTTGTTCCCAAATGCTCGGAGGCTTGTCAGCCTTCTCATTTTAGACCTATCAGCCTTTGTAATACTCTCTACAAGATGTGTTCTAAGTTGCTAGCTAACAGGATGAAGCCTATTCTGCCACATCTCATCTCTCCTGTGCAAGGGCCTTTCATTGGTGGCTAGAGTATTTTTGACAATATTTTGCTGGCTCAGGAGTTTATGTTTGATTTGCGAAATGCTCTAGCTAGGCGGGGTCTCATGGCTATCAAGCTTGACATGGAAAGGGCTAATGATCGCATGGAGTGGAGCTTCTTGAAGAAGTCTTTAGTGGATTTTCGTTTTTACCCCCTCTTGATATCCAGGATTATGGCTTGTATTATCAGTCCTTCATTTTCTATCATCATTAATGGATTTTTGTCGGAGATTTTCTATTTCACTATTGGGTTGCGGCAAGGTTGTCCCCTCTCTCTTTATTTATTTATTATTTGTGCTGACTCTCTTTCATGAGTGTTGTGGGATTCTGTTCGAGAGTTGGCAATCTAGTCATATATTGCTGCTCCTACAGTGTTCCTGATTTTGTACCATCTATTTGTAGATGATTGCTTACTTCTAGGCAGGGCATCTGAGACTATGGCTTAGGGATTCAGGAGAGTGCTTCATTCTTATTGCTTGTGATCGGGGTAGAGGGTCAATCTTACTAAATTGAAGGTCCACTTCAGCCTGAAGATCCCAGCTCATCAACAAAATTTGATCACTTCTATTCTGAAGATAGAAGAGGAGGGGTCTTTATATTATCTGGATATTCCTATCTCTGGTGGTACTCTTCGTAGAGATGATTCTAGTGTGGTGCTGTAAGATGTCCAAGATAAGGTGGAGGGCTGGCAGGGTCGGACTCTATCCTCGATGGGCAGGCTCACCTTGATTAGGTCAGTCCTTACTTTCCTTCCAGTTCATATGCTCTCCAATGCGGTCATCCCTAAGACCATTGTTATTAAAGCTAAGCAAATCATTCGGGTTTTCTTATGGTGATCGACTGGAGCTTCGAGGGGAGTTAATCTTCTGAGTTAGCGGTTTGTCTGTCAGCCAATTAGGGATGGAGGGTTGGGTATTCATTCACTTGTTGCTAGGAGATAGGCCTCTTGGCACATCATGTCACCTGGCTCTTATTGACTCCTGATAGCTTATGGTCCTCCATCATGTGTGATAGATATGACATGCAGTCCTTGGAGGTGGGGGAGGTAGCTCACTCCCAGCATGGGTCTGCTATATGGAGGAAGATGTTTAGGAGGGCTCCGGATGTTATGCATCACATGAGATGGATTGTGGGGGATGGTAGATTGGTCAAGGTTTTGTTTGATCCCTGGATTTCAGATATTGCCCTGGACAGGTGGCCTACTTTTCTTTCTATTGATATTTTGGGTTCCATAACCATTGGTGATCTTCTCCTCCCCGGGGTGCATAGGTGGGATCTGGTAGTGGTTACCCAGTATTTTGGTGATGTGTTAGGAGAGAGAGTCTTATTTATTAGGATTTTGGAGAGCCCTTGCCCAGATGTTAAAGTTTGGAGATCTTTTTCTTCTTATAAAGCCCCTCTGGCTGATCTTTATCCCATTTACTGTCTAGAGCCTCCGAGGGGTATTCAGGATGTGTGGATCTGGTCCTTGCCAATGCATCCTAAGGTGAGGTTATTTATTTGGAAGGTGGCTTGGCGGTGGCTCCCTATGAGATCTCTCCTGTATTCTAGAGGACTTCCCTTCCTCCTTCCTGCCTATCTGTAGGACAGATGATGAGTCGGTTGGGCATGCATTATTTTATTGTCTGCAAACTTGGTGGGTCTGGTCCTTGGCTAGTTGCAATAGTTTGTTATACCATGGTGAGGACATTGTTGATATCTTTTTGCACCTCCTTCATTCTCTTCTCTCCTTTCCTTCACTAGTGTTTGGGGCCTATTTAGCATATCATATTTGGCTCACCCAGAATGCTATGGTATTCGGCTATGATACTTGTTTGACAAGATTCATTATTAAGAGAGCTAGGACTCATACCAAGGAGTATCAAAGTTTGACTGTGGATTATTCAAAGATCTGGGATTCCGGTTCTGCTTTTCGAGTGCCTCGCTAGGTTTTTATTTCTTGGAAGCTTCTTCATCCGACTTATACCACAGTGAGCTTTGATGGAAGTGTCAGAGGTGGGAGTGGGAGTGTTACTTTTGTTATCCGAGCATTGGGAGTATGGTTTCTTGCTATTGGGGGATCTCATCTCTTTGACCCTACTGTCCCGATGGAAAAGCTCAATGGAGCCTAGGTAGGGATCAGGTATGCCAAGATGGTGCTTCATCTTGACCGTCTTATTATTGAGGGGGACACTTTGATGGTTATTTCTTAGATCCACGGTGCTTTTCAATATACTCCTGTTCACCCTCAGATTCGGGACATCATTAGACTCTTGTAGGGATGTTCAGGGATAATTATCAAGCATGTCTACAATGAAGCCAACTTAGTGGTGGATTGGGTGGCCTCCTTTATGGTGAATCATTCGGGCAAGGTCTCCTAGTCTTAGTTAGCGGAGACACCTTCATCGTTGAGGGATATTCTCTTGTCTAACTCTTTTCGCTGTTCTCACTCCATGATTGTATCTTGAATGATCCTGTTAATAAAAAAAATAAATTTTTTTGGTCACGAATAATTTTTTAAATTATTTTTTAAAAATAAAAATATTATTAGTGATGATATCTATCGTTGCTAATATTGTTTCTAATAATCTTTATTAGCAACAGTATGGAAACCCATCGCTAATAATGATTAATTGTGACAGGAATTTATCCGATGGTCAATTAGCGATGGCGAGCCATTGCTAATAGTATTAGTGATGGTAAATCGTGTATTCGCGATGGCTTTTAGACATCACTAATAATGTATTTTCTTATAGTGTCAGGATGCTCTTTACCTAGCTTGGACTCAACTCCCTGACATTCGGATTCCCTAAACACCAAGACCTGGAACCCTCTTGGTGGGACTGCGATGTAGTTTCCCGTGCAAGAGAAGAACTAACCCTATCTAACACCTCTAGAGTCCTAATCATGGTGAAAAACAAGAAAAATAGATGATAGAGGGAATGATGAAACCTATGAGAAGGCTATTTCTAAATCCTAAGATGGTCAAGCGACTAACAAAAGAAGAAAAAAATTAGTAAGGAAAATGAACCCAACCTTTGAAGTACTGAAAAAAAAAAAGAAGATTTGAAGAACCCTAAGAGGAACCTTCAAGGGTAGAAAAAACTCATGGTTCAAATAGAAGAAGCTTGGAGGAAGAAGAGGACCACCTATATATAATCGATTGCAACGATAGTCGACCCTCGAACAACAAAAAGATCACTGGATTATGACACATGGCTTGATCATGATCAAAGAAGTTATCCAACTCTTCATTGTACTTCTCATGTGATGGTGACATGTCAGCTGAATTTGCACAGATGACAAAGCTCCAACAATAACTCAATACAACGTGGTAAAATAGAATGGCTAAGGAAAAGTTGATCAACTTCCTAGAATCGTCGATCATATCTGCAATAAATAACCATCTATTCAATGTGATCACGTGCAATCATAACAACTTTGACATTGAAATGACAAAACAAGTTTTGCGCTACTTTTCAAAGCATCATTAATGACCACTAGTGCAAAGAATTAAAGTGGTGGAGCTTGAGACCGAGTAAATCATTAGTAAGACTCCCTTCTTCCAAGATGATAAAACATCTTGGAATTGGGAGTGGGGGTAACTATTATACCATTCACTCGGACCTGCTGACTATGGCAATAAGCCAAGAGCCGATTAACTTACTCGGAGCTGAATAGCTTCTTTTCGAGTATTTGGAGCCGAGTAACTTGATGATAGGAGACTGAACAACTATGACAATTATAACTTAGTTGGCACTATATTCAACGACACATAATGGCTAACTAACTCACTCAGATCTATCTAAAATATCCAAAATAGGTGTATCCATCGGAACAAAGTAAATGATTTCTAAATGATATTGACAACTAAAGCATATTGATGCTATTATCCAAAATGCCCAAATAAGAGGGCACAAGTGAGAAAATACAATTGTTATAACAGAAAAATTGTTATGATAAAAATGTTATTTGAACTGAAAGAGATTAATCTTGATAGAAAACTATTAAGATTAATTGAAGGAGGTTACTTTTCAATGGAATTCGGTTGCTTCAAGTGCCTATAAATGAAAGTAAGAGGTAATCCTTAAGAGATAAGCAACTTTAGATCATTGGAAGAAAACTATCTATTTTCTTATTTATTTTTATTTTCTATCTATTGTATCATGACGGCTCACCCTCTGCAAGAATCGGCCCAGTCCTGCGGTTCGACTCGGCCGTCCTTCTCAAGGCTCCAACTAAAGAGGTCTGACTCACCGGAGTTGAGGTCCTAACGATCCTCTCCTGCTCGGGCCTGGCCCACCGTTCTTCGTCAGAGGTCCGACCCACCGGAGCTGAGGTCCGACCCACCGGAGCTGAGGTCCGAATGACCCTCTCCTGCTAGGGTCCGGCCCACCGTTCTCCGTCAGAGGTCCGACCCACCAGAGCTAAGGTCCTAACGACCCTCTCCTACCGGGGCCCGGCCCATCATTCTCCGTCAGAGGTCTGACCCACCGGAGTTGAGGTCCAAACGACCCTCTCCTGCTGGGGTCCGGCCCACCGTCCTCCGTCAAAGGTCCGACCCACCGGAGCTGAGGTCCTAACGACCCTCTCCTGTTGGGGCCCGGCCCACCATTCTCCGTCAGAGGTCCGACCCACCGGAGCTGAGGTCCCAACAACCCTCTCCTGCTGGGGTTTGGCCCATCACTCTCCGTCGAAGGTCCGACCGACCGACTGTCTCACGGCCGACGTCCGACAGGAGAGCCTTAACATCCAGGGTGTTCCAGAAGCACCTTTCTATTGCTGTGGGATCCTGCTATCCCAACGGCCCTGCTCCACTACTTCCATGATGCCACCGTATCTGCACGCTATATGGCCACTCTCCAGATTCTCCTAGGGACAGATCGATCTTTTCCAGCCTCTCCCCTAACGGATTATGGACTGTTCCGCGCCTATATAAGGTACCTGGGGGACCTCGTTCGAAGGTAGAACAACTCTTCCCTTACCAGAGACTGTTCATCCCTTGATTTCTCCATTCTGTTGCCTTCAATCTCCTACTAACTTAAGCATCGGAGGGTCCCCCGCTGGAACACCATCGGCACCCTTGGGGACTTTTCTGTAGGTTCGCCCGAGAGAGGAGCGCTCCAGCCCATCCAGCCATCCCGGTTCCCGGTCCAGGAGTTGATGCGGCAATAGATT
This sequence comes from Areca catechu, assembly GCA_021397845.1. Lineage (NCBI taxonomy): Eukaryota > Viridiplantae > Streptophyta > Magnoliopsida > Arecales > Arecaceae > Areca > Areca catechu. The sequence continues at coordinate 156,322,731 of CM038050.1, read as the reverse complement.
GGTTCTAGAAGAAGGGCGCTTTTCTTTCTTCTAAAAGGGGGAATCTATCATCCCGGCAAGAAAATGGCTAAGGGAAGAGCTCTAAATACCACTTCCAGGAAGGATACCTCTCCTTCCAGGACTGAGGAGCCTCTTAGAGAGAATGATTTTGCTGCTACCGCCCCTACTGCTGCAGAACCTACCATCACTTTGGGGTTGCAACAGTTCCAAACCTTGGTGAATCGCATTGAAACACTTACGGCTTCAGTTCAGCGATTCCAAGAAGCAGCCGATAATCGATAGCAACTACCAGCCGCTTCCTACACTAATCCTCCAACTGCTGCTGTGGGAGGCCGACGGCCAGAGATCCCTCAGCATGATTCTCATGCCATCGCGGAGCCCCGGAGTTCCTTGGGCGATCGTGCCGACTGAAAAAGGGCGAGGTCTGCTTCGCCTTCCTATGCCGAGTCCATCCCGTTCGGCGGTCGGCTTGCCGTCGAACCTCCGAAGGACTACGACAGTAAGATCATGCAATGGAAGAGCACATTACTGAAATCACCCTTCGGTAGAAGGCCGAAGAGGGACAGGTATACGACTCCCATCCCTCATTCTCCGAGGAGATTCTGGCAAAGACGATTCCCCGCCACTTCAAGATCCCACAGGAGGACCCCTACGATGGTACCATCGATCCGATGGACCATCTGGGCACGTACAAAGCCCATATGATGGTCCAAGGCACCTCCAACACTCTCCATTGCATTGCCTTCCCTGCGACCCTCAAGAAAATCGCCCGGATGTGGTTCTTCGCCATCCGGCCAGGTACTATCCACTCATTCTTTCAACTCGAATCACTTTTTCTTTTCCATTTCAGGACTTGCAATCAGACCCTGAGGAATACAACTGCCTCTTCCTCATGCTGCAAAAGGAGGGAGAGACCCTCTGAGATTTCATGGCCCGTTTTAACTCAGCGACTATGAAAGTCCCGGATTTGAACGAAGCTATAGCGATGTCAGCCTTCAAGCAAGGGCTCCACTCATCTAGGCTAACCTTTTTCCTGGACAAGAAGCATCTGACAAGCTACAGTGAGCTACTGGCCAGCGCGCAGAAGTATGCCCTGGTGGAAGAACAAGCAGCCAGCCGGCGTCAAGCTGAAGGAAGGCCGGCCCCGAAGAAGCAGAGCGATAAAGCTCCCAAAGTCCAACCTCCGAGTGACAGTAGACGGTCAACCCAACACCGAAGTCCGAAGCCGAGGGACTTCCCCCGAAGGTTCGAGACTTATGCACCTCTATCCCTGCCAATAAAGAAGATCCTCATGGAGATCTAAAACGAGACCTTTCTCCATAAGCCTCGCCCAATGAGGGGCCCTCCTGCCCTAAGGAATAAAGATAAATTCTGTCACTTCCATAGGGATCATGGACACAGTACTGAAGAGTGCCTGCAGCTGAAGGACGGCATTGAAAATCTCATCCGGAGGGGATACCTGCGCAAGTATGTCCGACCCCACCGGGACCGGGCAGAAGCATCAAATGCCAGAAACCCTCCGGATGAAGCGGAGCTCCCCAATCAAAGGCCAACCGGTGGGGATGTCGGCATGCTGCATCAGCGATCCGGAGGAAGTCAGGAGGATGGGACGGATATTACTAAAAGGTCCCGAGGCTCCAATGCCATTACTTTCTCTGATGAAGATGTCCTAGAAACTCATGTTTTTTAAAACGATCCTGTAGTCGTGTCGGCAGTCATTACCAATTACGATGTAAAAAGAATACTTGTTGATAATGGAAGCTCGACAGAGATATTGCTGTATGATGCTTTTGTGAGAATGAATTTATCCAGATCTATGCTACGGGAATCCCCCGCGTCGTTGACAGGCTTCGGGGACAACTCCGTCGGAGTGGAAGGTGAAATAGTTCTCTCTGTGATGATTGGGATGGAGCCTCTCCAGAAAACCCTCCTCATCAACTTTGTGGTCGTATGGACAAACTCCCCTTATAATGCTATTCTGGGCCGATCGGCCCTCAACAAATTCAGAGCCATCGTTTCTACTTACCATCTGTTGGTGAAATTTCCAACCAGGAACGGGGTCGGAGTGATGAGGGGAGACCGTCGGATGGCCAGGCAGTGTTTGACCATTATGAATCAACAGTCAGAAGGCCATTCCACTCTAGAGCAACTTGACCCAAGGACGAAGGCCGATGGCCTCGGTCAGCCAGGGAAAAAGATTCTGTTTGTTCCACTCCGAGAGGATGATCCTACTAAAGTCCTTCAGATCGGAGGCTCCCTCAGTGAAGATCTTAAGTCGGAACTGATTAGCTTCCTTAGGAGTAACACCGACATCTTTGCTTGGTCGGCGTCTGACATGCCTGGGATACCATCGGAGATCATCACTCACAAACTCAAGGTCGATCCGACCTACCGACCTATCCGATAGAAGAAGAGAGGCTTTGCTGTCGAAAGACAGAAAGCTATTGACGAGGAAGTAAAGAAGCTCTGTGATGCTGGCTTCATCAGGGAGGTCCACTATCCGAAGTGGCTGGAGAATGTGGTCATGGTGAAGAAGTCCAACGGAAAGTGGAGGATCTGCGTGGATTACACCGACCTTAACATGGCCTGTCTGAAGGATAGCTTTCCAGTACCCAAAATTGACCAGGAGGTGGTTGCCATAGCCGGCCACCAACTTCTCAGCTTTATGACACCTTTTCTGGATACAACCAGATAAAGATGCATTTGGAAGATGGGGAAAAGACCGCCTTTATCACCGACAAAGGCTTGTGCTGCTATCGGATGATGCCTTTCGGCTTGAAGAACGCCGGCGCCACCTTCCAAAGGCTAATTAACCGGGTGTTTGAAGGACAGCTGGGAAGGAACATGGAGGCTTACGTTGACGATATGATAGTGAAGAGTCTCTGTAAGGCTGACCACATCAAGACCTGCAGGAATCTTTTGATGCACTCAGACGCCATCGGATGAAGCTGAACCCCACGAAATGCACTTATGGAGTGACCTCTGGCAAATTTCTTGGTTTTCTAGTTACATAGAGGGGAATTGAAGTGAATCCTGACAAGATAAAAGTCATCACGGAGATGGCGCACCCGACCAACAAAAAGCAGGTCCAGGATCTCACCGGTCGAATCGCCTCTCTTAGCCATTTTATCTCCCATTCGGCTGAGAAGTCTCTGCCATTCTTCAAGACCCTGCATCGGTCGGAGGGCTTTGTTTGGACTGATGAGTGTCAGTCGGCTTTCGAAGTATTGAAGGAGTACTTGAAGAACCCTCCGCTGTTGGCCAAGCCGACAGAGGGGGAACCTTTGTACCTTTACCTTTTGGCATCAGACAAAGTGATCTATGCCGTCCTTGTGTGAGTCGGAGAGGACGGACAGCAAAAGCCTATCTATTATATTAGCAAAGTCCTCCATGATGTCGAAACAAAATACCCCAAGATGCAAAAATTAATATACTCCTTGGTCACATCCGCTAAGCGGCTCCGACCGTATTTTCAAGCATATCCGATCATAGTGTTGATCGACCAACCACTCAAGGCAATCCTTCAGAGTCTGGATACAACCGGTCGGCTCGCCAAGTGGGCCGTCAAGCTAGGGGAGTGTGACATCTCTTTCCAGACACGATCTGTCTTGAAGGCCCCGGTAATTGCTGACTTCATTACAGAGTGTACGTGGAAATAGGAGATGCCTCCTCGAATGGCCGAAGTACCTGAAGCTGATGCTATTTATAAAGTAGAGCCAGCCTGGACTCTCCATGTGGATGGAGTGTCCAACCTCGCAGGCTGTGGGGCCGGACTGATTCTGGCCGAACCGGATGGGGAGAACCTGGAGTATGCCTTACACTTTTTATTTCAGGTGTCAAATAATCAAGCGGAGTACGAAGCCCTCCTCGCGGGGCTGCGGATCGCCAACGAACTGGGCATAACCGACTCAGAGTTTTCTCCGACTCCCAGCTAGTAGTCAATCAAATGAAGGGGGAATTTGAAGCCAGGGATCCGACCCTGGCAAAATATTTAAACAAGGTACAAAACCTCATTCCTCGATTCGAATTTCTCGAAATCCTTCACATACCTTGTATGCAGAACTCTTGAGCGAATGCTCTCTCAAGGCTGGCTACGGCCGCCAGCAGGACTTCTGACCGAACCTTTGTGGAGTATTTGCGACATCCTAGCATTGCCGAAGAGCCGACGGAGGTCCACCAGGTGGAGCATGAAGTTTCTTGGATGGATCTGATCCTTACTTTCTTGGCCAAGGGAACTCTTCCTAAAGATCCGGTGGAGGCCAAATGGGTGCACCTAACAGCCTCTAAGTACGTCGTCCTTGATGGCATCCTTTATAAGCGGTCATTCTCACAGCCGCTATTGAAGTGTTCGGGGCCGGCGGGCGCTGACTACACCCTTAGAGAAGTCCATGAAGGTATTTGTGGCGACCACCTCAGAGGGAGATCTCTGGCTTACAAGATCATCCGGCAAGGATATTACTGGCCCACCATTCAGAAAGATGCATCAGACTTCGTCCGAAGGTGCGATGCATGTCAGAGGTACTCCATCATTCAAAGGAAACCTGCCAGTGAACTGACTCCGATCACTGCCCCATGGCCATTTGCACAGTGGGGGATGGATATCTTGGGACCCTTTCCCCCAGCCTCCGGGCAACGAAAATCTTTGCTTGTGGCTATCGACTATTTCACCAAGTAGGTGGAAGCCGAACCACTAGCACAGATAACGGAGGCTAAGGTGGAGAAATTTGTTTGGAACAATATCATCTTCTGATTCGGCATTCCCCGGATAATTATTACTGACAATGGGAGATAGTTTGACAACTCTAAATTTCAAGATTTCTGTCAGCAATACCAGGTCTCTTACCGACTTACCTCGGTTGACCACCCACAGTGCAACGGAGAGGTCGAAGTCACCAATAGAACAATCTTGCATGGGCTGAAGACCTAGCTCAATGAAGCCAAGGGACTTTGGGCGGAAGAGCTCTATTTAGTGTTATGGGCGTATCGGACGACCGCCAGAGCATCGACTGGCGAAACTCCGTTCAACCTCACTTACAGAAGTGAAGCCATCATCCCCATTGAAACTTCTCTCCAATCTCTTCGGATTGACCATTACACCGAGCCAGCCAACTCCGAGCAGTGAAGGGCTGACCTGGACTTGCTTGAGGAAACAAGACTTCGGGCAAGCATGAAGATGGCAGTATGCCGTCAAAAGATGGTGAAGTATTACAACTCGTGAGTCAAGCTGCGAGCTTTCTGGGTCGGAGACTTAGTCCTGCGGAGGGCCGAAATATCGAGCCCAACCGAGCAATGCAAGCTTTTCCCAAATTGGGAAGGACCGTATTGGGTCGCCGAAGTGGTTCGAGCCGGCACCTATCGACTTGAATTTTTGGACGGACGGCAGTTGGCACGTCCGTGGAATGTAGATAACCTCCACAAGTACTATCAATGAAGTTCAAGTTCCATTTCGAACCACTTCCGAAAGTCCGAATCCGGTCACCAGAGGCTCTAAGGCAGCCCACTTCCGAAAGTCCGACTCCGGTCGGCAGAGGCTCTAGGGTAGCCCACTTCCAAAAGTCCGACTCCGATCGGCAGAGGCTCTTGGGCAACCCACTTCCGAAAGTCTGACTCCGGTCGGCAGAGGCTCTAGGGCAGCCCACTTCCAAAAGTCCAAATTCGATCGGTAGAGGCTCTAGGACAGCCCACTTCCCGAAAGTCCGACTCCGTCGGTAGAGGCTCTAGGGCAGCCCACTTTCGAAAGTCCGACTCCGGTCGATAGAGGCTCTAGGGCAAGCCACTTCCGAAAGTCCGACTCCGGTTGGCAAAGGCTCTAGGGTAGCCCACTTCTGAAAGTTCGACTCTGGTCAGCAAAGGCTCTAGGACAGCCCACTTCCGAAAGTTTGACTCTAGTCGACAAAGGTTCTAGGACAGCCCACTTCCGAAAGTCCGACTCCGATCGGCAGAGGCTCTAGGGCAGCCCACTTCCGAAAGTCCGACTCCGGTCGGCAAAGGCTCTAGGGCAGCCCACTTCTGAAAGTCCGACTCTGGTCGGTAGAGGCTCTAGGGTAGCCCACTTTCGAAAGTCCGACTCCGGTCAGCAGAGGCTCTAGGGCAGACCACTTTCGAAAGTCCGACTCCGATCGGCAAAGGCTCTAGGGCAGCCCACTTCCGAAAGTCCGACTCCGATCGGCAGAGGCTCTAGGGTAGCCCACTTTCGAAAGTCTGACTCCGGTCGGCAAAGGCTCTAGGGCAGCCCACTTCCGAAAGTCCGACTCCGGTCGACAAAGGCTCTAGGACAGCCCACTTCCAAAAGTCCAACTTTGGTCAGCAGAGGCTCTAGGGCAGCCCACTTCTGAAAGTTCAACTCTGGTCCACAAAGACTCTAGGGCAGCCCACTTCCGGAAGTCCGACTCCAGTCAGCAAAAGCTCTAGGGCAGTCCAATTCAGAAAGCCGATGGACCAACACTTGGGATAAATTTTCTAAGCTAGTTGCTCCGGCCTGAGCTAACATCCGACCTCTGCCTCAACTACCTCAGGGTCCGGAAAGCCGACGGACCAGCACTTGGGATAAATTTCCTAAGCTAGTTGCTCTGGCCTGAGCTGACATCCGACCGCTGCCTTAACTGCCCTAATATATTCTCGGTCTGGAAGGTCGACGGGCCAGTACTTAGAGTAAAAATCCTAAGAGAACCTAGTTCAACTTAAGTTGTTACTCAATACGTACCCTGAAGATCTGACTACTCACTCTAATATGCCGACTGGCTCATACATAGCAAATTTTCAGAAAGGAAGACATTGAACAGTATAAGAAGACAAGATAGTGAGGAAAAGTTTCTTCATTACTTCAAAATGGTTTTTTACATAAACTGAAGGTCAGACCTTTACAACCAACTAGGTCTGACCTTCGGGGGACACAACAACGGCCACTTCGGCCCCTTCGGATGCAACTACTGCTCCAGCCTCTTCAGCCCCTTCGACTACCTCCGCCTCGGCACCAATTGGGGCATTTGCTCTGACTTCTCCCGCGACGGTCTCCGCTGGGGCATCGACCGCTTGGGCAGTCGGGTCCGACCCTTCCAGAGCTCCCACCTCCGCTGGATTCGGCGGTAGAAGGAACTCCAGATCGAGTTCTAGGAAGGCAGCGCAAACCATTCCCAGGCACTCGTCGTACCCATATCCGAAGCCAACCATCCCGGCTTCGTTCATTTCCTCCGTAAAGTTCTCGGAGGCTTTATACTATGCCACGACCTTCTCGCCGGCCATCTTCCACAAATCTTGGGCCACCTTCAGCAAGCCCTTGTATCTTTTCACCGATGCTTGATAGCCCTTCGCGTGGATGTCGAGATCGGCCAGACGGCCCTCCTTAATGGCCAGCCGACGAGCCAGGTCTTTGATTTTCCTCTTCTTGTCTTTCAGCCTGGCCTCCCGATCGGCTCTCTGGACCAGCAAGTCCTCTATCTTCTTCTTTTGGGCCTCCAGTTCAGCCCGCAGGGGGGACACCTCGGCTGCTGCGGCCTTCAGATCGAGCACCTCTTCCCTGGAAGCTATCAGTGCTTCCCAGGCTGTGTCCCTTGCCAGCTCGATCGCTTCGGCCCTCTGGGTTAGCTGCCCTTTTATGTACAGCAGCTCACCCAGCCCCTGGTCCATCAGGAGGTTGTCCCTGACAAGCTGCTGACAAAGACTTACAGTTAGAGAACTTCCAATAGTAAGCTTGAAATGAAAGTGGGAAGAGTGAAGCTTACCCCTAAAAGATGGCGGAGAGAACTGCTGGCTGCATCGTTCACTGACCACCCGTCAGTATCGAGGATGGCCCGTTGAATTTGTTCCCTCGCCTCCTCAGCAGCATGCCACAGCAGGCGCTCCTCTTCCTCCCCCAGGGCCCAGGCGGCCCTCTCGCCGACGGTCCTTCACCCGTAGGGGTTCTCTGGGTTGTCGGGGGGACCGTTGTAGTCATCTCCAGTGACGGGGGCGCAGGGGCTGCCACCGTCCTTGCTGACATCAAGTGCCTCCCTTCTGCCTGGATGGTCGGTTGTCCTGCTAAATAGGATCGCTTGGACACGATCACCTTCCAGCGTTCGGTTAGGGGCATATCATCCCCTGAGTCAACCGACACCACCGGAATGGATGGTTCGGTCGTCCATTGCTTCTTCGGTCTTTCGGGCGCTGGTTCTGCCACCCATTTCTTCGGCTCTTGTTGCGCCAGTTCTGTGATCCGGATGGCTCTCCGCTGCACCGACCGTGCCGAAAGGATAACCCGATCTGGCTTTATTTTTTTGCCTGTCAACAATGAAAGCAGAGTTAGTGGCAGTCGCCAAGCCGACAGGAAGTAAAGAAGGAAAGGAGGGTAGCCGATCTCTCCCTACATGACTCTTGTCCTACCTAACATCGGCTGTCAGCTGAGTCCGGCCTGGTGGAGGCTATCCTCAAAGAGCAGAAAATTGATAAATTTTGGGTCTTCACCATCCAACTTATGGAAGTCAGCCTCGTTGGCCCTCGAGACCTTCCTTCCATTCAGGGCATTCGGCCTCGGCTCCCTCCAGGCCACCTCAAAGCCCCACGGCTCCAGGCTGTCTACAAAGAAATATCTGGACTTCCATCTGTGAATAGCGGATAGAAGCCCACCTAGGATCTTCCGGTTAGGACGGGGACTGAACATCCACCATTCCTGACTCTGGAAGTCCTGTTTTAATAGAAAGAAGTTGGAGAAGAGGGTTACCCTAGGCTCTATGTCGGCCTCCCGACACAGAACTACGAAGCCGCACAGGATCCTAATGCTATTCGGCATCAGCTGAGAAGGCGTGATCCTATAGGTATTAAAGACCTGAACAAAAAAGCTATGAATCAGAAAACGAAGACCGGCCTTCAGGTGGTCTTCGTACATGGGAAGGGCTCCTAAATTCAGAGGTCCATTCACCCTACCCTCTCGGCTAGGGATGGTCAGATGTAAGGTGGATGGAATGTTGCATACGGTCCTAAGATTCTCGACCCTCTCTCGGGTCATGGCCGACGGGATGTCGAAGGGACCAGGTTCCTTATGACCGTAAGCTATAGCCATCCTAAAACGGGTGCAGAGGAGGAAGAAGATGGGAGAAGATGAAGACGGGACTAACCTGATTCTTTGGGTCTCTAAGGGAGCCTAAAGGCAGCGCACGGGGGAGAGGAGGCGATTTTCTCTTCGAGCGCGAATGTAGTAGCAGGTTCCTTCTGGGCACTGCCCTCATCCTTTTATAAGCATCCGGGGGCCCGCATCCCAACGCACCCCCCGTATGATGAGATCCGATGGTCGTCGCTTCAGTTCTCGAGTTGGACGGGGATCCGAGGGGATGCACCGGATCGTATCCGGTCGTGATCCACGTGATAGACGAAGCAACGGTGGATGGGCTGCTTCGGCAGGGGCGCCAACCGCCCTGATGGCACCACGTGTCCCACATCGCTTCAAGAATTTGAACGGGCAGTTGCTACGTGTCGTACCAGCCATAACTAGCCCCTAGTCCTCGCCAACCCGGTGCTGACACCTATCCCAGGGCAAAAACCGAAGCAGGAGGTGGCCAGACGCAGCACGCCAAATCGGATTCGCCATCATTTGAAAGGCCACCACATTTATTGCCATTTAATGCCCTCACCCTTCAAGCCTGCAAACTCGCTCGAAGCACAAGGGCAAGGGGGACAACTGTTGTACCATGATGGCTCACCCTTTGCCAGAACTGGCCCAGTCCTGCGGTCCGACTCGACCGCCCTTCTCAAGGCTCCAACTAAAGAGGTTCGACCCACCGGAGCTGAGGTCCTAACGACCCTCTCCTGCTGGGACTCGACCCACCGTTCTCCATCAAAGGTCCAACCCACCGGAGCTGAGATCCGAATGACCCTCTCCGGCTAGGGTCTGGCATACCGTTCTCCGTCAGAGGTCCGACCCACCGGAGCTAAGGTCCTAACGACCCTCTCCTACTGGGGACCGGCCCACCGTTCTCCATCAAAGGTCCGACCCACCGGAGCAAAGGTCCGAATGACCCTCTCCTGCTGGGATCCAGCCCACCGTCCTCCGTTAGAGGTCTGACCCACCGGAGCTGAGGTCCTAACGTCCCTCTCCTGCTGGGGCCCGGTCCAACGTTCTCCATCAGAGGTCCGACCTACCGGAGTTGAGGTCCCAACGACCCTCTCCCACTAGGGTCTGGCCCATCACTCTCCATCGAAGTTCCGACCGACTGACTGTCTCACGGCCGACGTCCGATAGGCGAGCCTTAGCATCCAGGGTGTTCCAGAAGCACCTTTTTGTTGCTACGGGATCCTACTATCCCAACGGCCCTGCTCCACTACTTCCACGATGCTGCCATATCTACGCGCCACGTGGCCACTCTCCAGATTCTTCTAGGAGCAGATCGGTCTTTCCCAGCCACTCTCCTAATGGATTTTGGACTGTTCCGTGCCTATATAAGGTACCTAGGGGATCCCGTTCAAAGGTAGAACAACTCTTCCCTTACCAGAGACTGTTCATCCCTTGATTCCTCCATTCTGTTACCTTCAATCTCCTGCTAACTTAAGCATCGGAGGGTCCCCCACCGGAATACCACCGGCGCCCTTAGGGACTTTTCTGCAAGTTCTCCCGGGAGAGGAGCGCTCCAGCCCATCCAGCCATCCTGGTTTCCGGTCCAAGAGTTGACACGGCAACACTATCTATTCTCCAAACTCTACTAACATAAGTATCGAAGGGTCTACCACTGGATAAACTCTGGTCAAGAGACTTTTTTTACAGGTAGAAGGGTGCTTCTCTAACTCGCTCATCACTCACTTAGCTTGGACTCAAACGAATCTCGAGTCCTCCTCCTGGGGTTTGGCAGCAACACTAAGAAAATTGAAAAACATTCTTCACAAACCATGTGATAGTCTTTTTTAGGTCATATACCATATTTTGTCAATTTTTAATCACTGTTATAATCCACCATGGTATTTAAAAGTAGTTATACTATTGCCAAAAGAACAGGAAAACTTTTTTATATTCCAATTAATTTTCTTGTTCACAATATTAATTTTGTCAGGTTTTAATCACCAATATAAACCACCACTTTTTTTAAAGTATCACAAAGTGCTAAAAAATATTGAAAAACTTTCTTCTCAACCATGGGATAGTCTTGTTAAGATTATGTACCATATTTTGTCAGTTTAGTTACCAGTATAATTTACCATTACTATTTAAAAGCAGCTATACCATTGCTAAAAGAATCGAAGAACTTTTCCAAGTCCACATAACCTTTTTGCTAAGATTAAATGTCTTTTTCTTTTTGTGCCCATTGTATTTTGTTAGTTTTTGATTCCTGGCATGATCCTGTTGGAAAACTTTTAATCCTTTATACCTGAATCGTGCTTTGTTGACTCTGGTCTTGATTTTGATGATTGACAAAATGTTTAAGTATATATGAGTACTAATTATATTTTAAGTATTTTTTTTAGATCTTAGTACTCAACCATGTTGAATGAAGAAATGCTTGTATTTCAGTTGAAAAAGTCCATAAATTAATAAAAAATCAAGTATATGGACTTTGGAATTAATATGGAAGAACTTGAAGAAGTTAAAGTTTCAATTTGAAGATGTTTCAGTAATGGCACAGGCAAGTGTCGATACCTGGAAATGAAGTGTCGACACTTGAGGATCAAGTGTCGACATTTGAAGAGTGAAGTATCGACTCAAGGCCTGAGACAAACAGAAAACTTCAGAAAGTACTTTCAGTCAAGTGTCGACACTTGGAGCTGAAGTGTCGACACTTGGAAGTGAAGTATCGATACCTAGAGGTGAAGTGTCGACTCTTGAACAGTAATGGCTAGTTTTCTGGGCTGCAGAACTTCTCCAACTTGGCTCCAACGGCCATATTTTCCTCCCTAATAGATATAAACGGTCATTTAAGTGTTGGGAGGCTATATAAACATCAAGAATCAAATAGGGAAGTAATTCTTTGGTGAGTTTCTTGAATATTCTTAAAGGATTCAATAGTTGAATGATTAAAAGCCTTCAAGCTTCCATGTTTCAAAGAGAGCATTCAAAGTCTACATCTACAAGCATCAATCAAAGGCTTCATCAACTTGAAGACAAGATCTTCATCAACAATCAAGAACTTCAAAGAGATATTTGCTTTATTTTAGAAAGCTTTTATTGTATTCATTTATACTTACTCTTACATTGTTTTACTTAAGGTTTTTGATGAGCCTTGGAAAATCAAAGAGGTTTTTGGTAAGCCTGTGAAAACCAAAGTGGTTGTTGGTGAGCCTTGAAACCAACTAGGATTTTACTTGTGAGCCCGAAGTCAAAACAAGTTGTTTAGGTTCTTGGTTATCCCGTAAAACCAAGGGTGATTGTTGGTGAGCCTTGAAACCAACTAGGGTTTGACTTGTGAGCCCGAAGACAAAACAAGTTATAAAGATTGTTGGTGAGCCTAAGTTATAAAACCAAACTTAGTGGAATTTCCAAGGGTGGCTTGGGGAGTGGATGTAGGTGCTTGGTTGGCACCAAACCACTATAAATCTTTGTGTTTGTGTGATTGTTCTCCTTGTGCTTTTATTTCTTTATTTCTGCTGCATTTATTTGAAATACACAAGTACTTGAATTGCATTAGCACATATTTGCTTTAGTTCACATTTTACAAATAGTACAAAAGTTTTATAAAATCCAATTTATCCCCCCTCTTGGGTTGCCTACTTGATCCTACAATTGGTATCAAAGCGGGTGCTCTATTTGAAAATCTAACGATTTTGAGCTAAAGTTTATGGTAACCCTTGTAAATATCAGTGTTAGACCACCATTTTTCAATGGCACAAATTATACATTTTGGAAAACTCGCATGCATATCCATATTCAATCTATTAGTTATCATATTTGAAAAATTATTATTAGTGGTTCTCATATTCCTTCCATGTTGGTTAATGGCATTTCCATTCCAAAGCTCGAAGAGGATTGGAATGAATATGACATTAAACAAACTGAAATCAATGCTAAAGCAATGAACTTGTTTTATTGTGCATTGGACTTGAATGAATAGAATCTCTACATGCACATCGACGAAGGAAATATTGGACATACTTGAAGTTACTCATGAGGGTACTCTTCAAGTGAAGAATACTAAAATTAATTTGCTTGTACATTCTTTTGAAATTTTTGAAATGATGCATTATGAATCTATTTCTGATATGTATACTAGATTTATGACTATTATTAATGAATTGAATAGTCTTGGCAAAATCTATATTAATACTGATTTGGTGAATAAAATTCTTAGATCCTTGCCAAAATCATGGGATCCAAAGGTGACGGCGATTCAAGAATCTAAAGATGTAGAAACCTTATCTTTGGAGAAGCTTATCGGTTCACTCATGACCTATGAGTTGAACTTATAGCAAAGGATAGTGGAAGCTGATACAGAAAAGAAGATAATAGCTTTCAAAGCCAAAAAAAATTCAAGACAATGATGTCAACTTGGAGCGATAGCAAAGATTCAAGTACGGATGATGAAGTTGCCCATCTTTGCTTCATGGCAAATGAAAAGGTATGAGCTAAAAATGATTATAATTTTATCTTTGATGAACTACATGATGTATCTAATGATCTTGTGCATGAATATAGATTGCTAAAAATTAAGCACAATAAATTAAATAGGCATGTAGATTCATTTTCTCTTGACAACACCAATCTTGCAAATAAAAATGGTGATTTAAATGCCAAGATTAATATTTTGAAAAATAAAAAGAATAATTTTTCTAAAGAAAAAAGAATTTTTAGAAAAAGAAAATGTTATTTTGAAAGATTTATATGATAAAAATATTTTAGTTCAGAAAAAGAAGCAAAAACTTTTGAAAAATTTATCTATTCCTGCTTCTTTCAATTTATCTTCTAAATGTGGTTTTAATGCTTATCCTTCTACATTAAGAAAAGTTTGGGTTCCAAAAGAAACCTTAATTACTAATCATAAATGATCTAAGAAAGTTTGGGTACCAAAAATGTCCACTTAATTTGTTTTGTAGGAATGTCTTGCAACCCAACATGAAGAAAGGAAGTTCTTGAAAAGAGGTTGTACAAGATAATTTAAAGAAGTGGACAAGCTATATTTTGAACTAAATGGTAAAAGAAAGGACTTTGTATAATGGTAAATCCTAAACATCTCCTTTCATAATTAAAAATGTAGATTAATTTTTATTGCATCAATTACTTTGAAAAATTATTTTATATAGTTAATTAGAATCAAGTTTGGACTTATCATCATTGGCTATGATCATGAACTTTTTGGTGTTGATGAATTTCATGCTATCATGATTAAACTTATGATTGTAGGACCTTCACTTGATTTTGATTAATGTATTTCATGATAAATACTTTTAAAAATGCATATTGATTTGAAAAATATTTTAATTGATTAATTAGAATCAAGCTTGGACTAATAATCATTAGTTGTGATCATGACTATTTTTAATGTAAATGGATTTCATGCTCTCATGATTTCAACTTATGATTATTAGACTTTCACTTGATTTTGATTAATACAGTTTTTGAATTATTTCAAGTGAAATGTTACGATTTATGTGCTTTCATTGTTGTCATCTATGCTTAAGTTAGAATTGATTTGAATCAAGTATAGAACTGGTAGTTAAGGGTTACATTTAAGAAGAAGGTATGCATATTGACAAACCCTTGCTCTAGTAGCTAGACTTGATATCATATTACTTCTAGCATTTGTATGGATATCAAATCATCTTAAAATGAATTTAAAATCATACTAAAAGTTTTTAAATGATATAAATGCTTTGTATTTTGAAAATCATGAATATCTTGAAAAATTTCAAATCTTGATGCATGAGCTTTCATGTTTTATTCCTCAAATAAATGCATATTTTCAAAGAAGGAATAACATTTAGGGAGAGCATCCAAAGATTTGTTATCATATTTGATGCTTTGAATATTTTGCTTGATATCATGCTGTACTTATATTGCTTTGATACTCTTTCTCCTTGTTTTCAAATCTAATTTTTTAAGGGGAGTTACATTCAAATGGTATCATATTTCAATTGGTATCATGTTCAATTTGTATCATATTCAATTGATATCATAATTATTTGATTTCATGCATTAATTTTGATGACCTACTTGCTATTCTTTCCGACTTTATTCCCACTTTGTATTGCCTTTCATCCTTTTTCATGATGTCAAAAAGGGGGAGAAAATTGTTAAGTATGAAAAGGGAAAGATTGGATAAACATGAAAAATCATTTGAGAAATGAAAGAAAGTGCAAAAGGGAGAGAAGAATGTAAAATATTTTTATCTAAAGGGAAGAATTAGTAAGAAGAAGAAATTTTAAAAATTTAAAAATTTTGCATATTTTGAAAAATATTTTTGAAGATTTTTTTTGGATCATATTTTAAGGGGGAGCTTGGTGCTTATTATTTTGAGCTTACATGTTTATCTTATTGTTAATCTTTTTAAGCTTACCCTTTTCATATACTTTAAGGTTTTGTCATCATCAAAAAGGGAGAGATTGTTGACTCTGGTCTTGATTTTGATGATTGACAAAATGTTTAAGTATATATGAGTACTAACTGTATTTTAAGTGTATTTTTCAGATCTTAGTACTCAACCATGTTAAATGAAGAAATGCTTGTATTTCAGTTGAAAAAGTCCTTAAATTAATGGAAAATCAAGTATATGGACTTTGGAATTAATATGGAAGAACTTGAAGAAGTTAAAGTTTCAATTTGAAGATGTTTCAGCAATGGCACAGGCTAGTGTCGATACCTGGAAATGAAGTGTCGACACCTGAGGATCAAGTGTTGACACTTGAAGAGTGAAGTGTCAACTCAAGGCCTGAGACAAACAGAAAATTTCAGAAAGCACTTTCAGTCAAGTGTCGACACCTGGAGCTGAAGTGTCGACACTTGGAAGTGAAGTGTGGACACTTGGAGAATGAAGTGTCGACACTTGAAACTGAAGTGTCGACACTTGAAACTGAAGTGTCGACACCTGGATGTGAAGTGTCGACACTTGAACAGTAACGGCTAGTTTTCTGGGCTGCAGAACTTCTCCAACTTGGCTCCAACAGTCATATTTTCCTCCCTAACAGCTATAAACGGTCATTTAAGTGTTGGGAGGCTATATAAACATCAAGAATCAAATGGGGAAGTAATCCTTTAGTGAGTTTCTTGAATATTCTTAAAGGATTCAATAGTTGAGTGATTAAAAGCCTTCAAGCTTCCAAGTTTCAAAGAGAGCATTCAAAGTCTACATCTACAAGCATCAATCAAAGGCTTCATCAACTTGAAGACAAGATCTTCATCAACAATCAAGGGCTTCAAACAGATATTTGCTTTATTTTAGAAAGCTTTTATTATATTCATTTATACTTGCTCTTACATTGTTTTACTTAAGGTTTTTGGTGAGCCTTGGAAAACCAAAGAGGTTTTTGGTAAGCCTTTGAAAACCAAAGTGGTTGTTGGTGAGCCTTGAAACCAACTAAGGTTTTACTTGTGAGCCCAAAGCCAAAACAAGTTGTTTAGGTTCTTGGTTATCCCGTAAAACCAAGGGTGGTTGTTAGTGAGCCTTGAAACCAACTAGGGTTTGACTTGTGAGCCCGAAGACAAAACAAGTTGTAAAAGTTGTTAGTGAGCCTAAGTTATAAAACCAAACTTAGTGGAATTCCCAAGGGTGGCTTGGGGAGTGGATGTAGGTACTTGGTTGGCACCGAACCACTATAAATCTTTGTATTTGTGTGATTGTTCTTCTTGTGCTTTTATTTCTTTATTTCTGTTGCATTTATTTGAAATACACAAGCACTTGAATTGCATTAGCACCTACTTGCTTTAGTTCACACTTTGCAAATAGTACAAAAGTTTTATAAAACCTAATTCACCCCCCCTCTTGGATTGCCTACCTGAGCCTACATGCTTTTATGTGCATGCAAAACCATAATTACGGAAGACATACCTTAAGCCATTGTACCAGTCTGTAGATTCACAATCCTTGAGATGTCCCTCGTGCAATCTTAAGATGTCCCTTTCTTCTTCGCAAGGTGACTGGTCTTCTGTCTCCTCACTCTCTTCTCCTTATATGGATAATTGATGAAAAATCACACACCACTGTTATGAGAGTTGGAGAAAAGGGACTAGGTAGCCTTTTATTTATAGCTGCATGTATCTCTCCCATCAGAAGACTAATGAAAGACTAAAACTTCAGTTAGAGTTTTACTCTAGTCCTGATTATTCAATTTTATTGGAAATAGTTCTCTTTAATCAATTGGGTTTTGATCTAATACATATGATCGAGTCAAGAATTGACCATTATAAAATGATAATTAGGCCACATATCATATTTTAAATCTAACATTCTCTCACTTGGCCTATATTATCTCTTAAAATAATTTTTGATTCTATCAAAAATATTTTACTTTAAAAATAAATAAAATATTTTAATTTTTTAAAATCAAAATAATAGTACTGAATCAAATTTTGAAATTGATCCAATGAGTGCACTCATATTTTAAAAATTATCCAATTATCTATTCCTCAACAATTCCTTTATACTTTGATTAAGTAGAAAACTATTGATACAGATCATGGCAGTCATACATCACTATTGACATACTCCCTTCCATGTATCATGACATCAATAATTCTCACTTAATGTATTATATACTGAAGTACATAGGCTATCAAAAATCATAATGTCTATTATAATGGTCCTACTGTAATGTCATATAAATGATCATTCTGTTTACTTTAATTTTGACAAAAGTCAACCATCATGTATCCAAACAATAATTGAACAGAAGTAATAGTAGTTAATAAACTGTTAAGAAATTTCAAATAAGTGTCTATTACAAATTAAATATCCCACTGACAAATATACATATATTTTACATGCTCTTTAAAAACTTTGGATATTAATCCTTTAGTCAATAGATCAGCCAATATACAAGCAGTACCAATAAAATTAATAGATAATTGATGACTATTAATTCTCTTATTTACTACAAGATATTTAATATCAATATGCTTATTTACATTGGTAATTTTGCCACTGTTGGAGAACAAAACTGCAACAAAATTGTCACAATAAATTCTTGGTGGCTTGGAAATTGAATCCTTAATTCCTAGTCCTAAGATGAACAACCAATATAATCTGCATTTGAATAATCGATCACCTTCAACTGATCGATTATTCTATAAGTGAGCAAGTAGTCCTTAGTCCCTTGAAAATATCGCATCACTTTCTTGGCAGCCTTCCAATGATCCATGCCTGGATCACTTTGATATCTACCAAGCATTCCCAGAGTAAAACTAATATCAAGACGAGTACATGCTTGAGCATACATCAGACTACCCACTACAGATGCATAGGGTATATCTTTCATCTAATTTTCTCAATCTCGTTCCTGGGATACTTAGATTTACTGAATTTATCACCTTTAATAATTGGCACTTTACTTGATGAGTAGCTTGACATTCCAACCTTTCTAGGATCATAGTAATATATTTTTTTCTGGGATAAACTAAGTAACCTCTTATTTCTATTACGATGGATTTTTATACCAAGAACATAAGAAATAACTTTCATATCTTTTATATCAAAATATTCGAAAAGAAATCTTTTAGTTTCATACAAGAGATCCAAATCACTACTGGCTAGTAAAATATTATCCACATATAGAACCAAAAATATAAACTTACTTCCACTCACCTTCAGATATATACATTGATCAATAATGTTTTCCTTAAATCTGAAGGATGCAATGACATCATTAAACTTTAAATACCATTGCCCGGAAGCTTGTTTAAGACCATAAATTGATTTTTTTAATTTACATACCATCTTTTTATTTTCTTGTATTGAAAACCTTTATGGCTGTTCCATATACATCTCTTCTTGTAAATCCCTATTCAAGAACATAGTCTTGACATCCATTTGATGTAGCTCTAAATCAAAATAAGCTACTAATATTATAATAATTTTGAATGAATCCTTTCCAGAAATAGAAAAAAATATTTTAAAATAATCAATTGCCTCCTTTTGAGTAAATCCCTTTACTACAAGCCTAGCTTTATACCTTTCAATATTTCCTTTGGATTCTCGTTTGGTTTTAAAAATCCACTTACAACCAACGGGCTTACACTTTTCAGGTAATTTGACAAGTTTTTAGACTTGATTTTTATTCATGGATTCCATCTCATCTTTCATGGCATTTAACCAAAATTCAGAATTATCACTATTCATGGCATCTTTAAATAAAAGTGGATCATCCTTAATTCTAATATCATAATCACATTCTTGTAAGTAAACAATAAAATCATCTGGAATAGCTGATCTCATAATTCTACCAGATCTCCGAATACTCTAGGTTCAATGTTATTATGATTATTTTCAATTAGCTTAGGTTCATTAACAACCTAATCGAGAGGTGCTGTTCAACATCTTGTTGATGTTCCATAGCCTCAGGATTAATAATTTCATGTGGAACATCTCTAGATATTGTTGTAATAGAAAAAGATTTTCTTATTTTCTCTAATACCATGTCGCGTGATTCACCACTCCCACTGTTATTACTATCTTCAATGAACCTAGCTGTTCTAGTTTCAACAATTATGATAGTATGTGATGGACAATAAAACTTAAAATCTTTTGACCTTTCTAGATACCTAACAAAATAACAACTTATAGTTCTGGGATCCAATTTCTTTTCTTATGGATTATATAATCGAGCCTTTGCAGGATAACCCCAAATATGTATATGTGCTAAATAGGATTTCCTATCCATCCATAACTCAAAAGGGGTTTTAGGAACGACCTTATTAGGAACACGATTTAGGATATACATAGCAATTTTCAAGACTTCTCCCTACAAATATAAAGGTAATGATGAATTACTAATCATACTCCTTACCATGTCCATCAATATGTGATTACGCCTTTTAGCCACACCATTTTGTTGGAGATTTTCTATCATAGTATACTGTGTTACAATACCACACTGTTCTGGTAATTTGGCAAAAGGTCTATGATTATGGCCAGATTTATCATATCTGCTATAGTATTCACCACCCCTATTAAATCTCATAACCTTAATTTTCATATCAAGTTAATTTTCTACTTCAGCTTTGTATACCTTAAAGGCTTCCAAAGCTTCAGACTTTTCATGTAATAAGAAAACATAATCATTATGTGAGAAATCATCAATAAATATAATGAAATACCTCTGCCCTCCAAAATAATATGAAAAATAGCCACAAATATCAGTATGTATCAATTCTAAGAGTTTTGACTTCTAGTAGCATGCTTTTTATTACTTTTAATTTATTTTTCTTTAATGCAATCGATACATAAGACAAAATCACTAAAATCTAGATTTGGTAAAACACCTTCCTTAACCAATCTAGTTATCTTTTTTTTGATATATGACCTAATCGCCTATGCCACAACATCGAAGAACTCTCATTTACAATACCATATTTTATTCTGATATTGACATTTATAACAAGTAGAGTCTGTGTAAAAGAAGAATCCAAATTTATTTTATATAAACCATTGCACAATGTTCCAATACAAACTGAAATGGAATTTTTTATTAATTTAAAATTTGAATTTACAAAAGTCAATGAAAAACCTTCTAAATCAAATTTTGCTAATGATACTAAATTTCTAGATACCAAAGGAACATAAAAAATATCATGTATATTTAATTGAAAATTGGTATTTATAACAAGTCTATAAGTCCCAACTAAAATAACCTTGGATTTCATCCGGTTTTTCATAAAGATCCACCGCTCTCTATCATTTAGTTTTTGGCTTGAAAGGAATCCCTGCAATGAATTAGAAATATGAATTGCAGCACCCGAATCAATCCACCAAGTATTAGAAGGAATATCAATAAAATTAGTTTCGTAACAAACAAAGGATAAGGAAATACACTTCTTTTCAAATCATTTCCTTCTTTTTTCATAATCATTCTTGATATGTCCCTCCTTGTTGCAGAAAAAATATTTCACTTTATATGAACCTTTCTTTGGTGGATTGTTCTACCTTTTATTTTCTTTATTTGCCTTCTTTCTTTTAGATCGCTTCTCAGAAATCATGTAAACAACAGGAACCCCTTCCTGTCTCAATCTCTCTTTCTTCTGCACACATTATGATATAAGTTCATTCATTGATCAGGATTCTTTATATGTGTTATAATAGATTTTAAATTGAGTAAACTATGATAAAAGAGAGTTGAGAACAAACTGGACAAAAAAATTTTCAGATACTATCATTTTCAGATCATTTAATTTTCCAAATATATCACGCATTTTCATAATGTGCTTTTGTACTCCAGAAATTATATCATACTTTATAGAGGTTAACTTGTTCATCAGGGTACCAGCCAGGGCTTTATTAGATTTGGTGAATTGTTACTCTACAAAAGAAAGGTACCTAGAAACTAATTTATTATCACGAATAGATCTTCTTATGTCTCTCGCTATAGAGCTCTTTATTATCATGAGAGATAATCTATTAGAACACTCCCACTTTTCATGTAATTCCTTTTGATTAGGAGAACTAGTGGGAGTTAAAGGATCAAGCTGAAGTTTACATAGAGCCAAATCTAAGTCTAGGCATCCTAGAACAATAAGAAGCTGCTTATGCCAATGAAAGTAATTTGATCCATTCAGTATGGGAATATTGGTTAGATGCGATGAAAGTGAAGTAGGGGTCATAGTTGTAAAT
Source organism: Areca catechu (assembly GCA_021397845.1). NCBI lineage: Eukaryota > Viridiplantae > Streptophyta > Magnoliopsida > Arecales > Arecaceae > Areca > Areca catechu. The sequence goes on along the minus strand of CM038050.1, from coordinate 156,301,027 downwards.
AAAAAAATATCCATACAGTTACTTTCCTGATGCATTTCAAAAATAACAATTCTGTAAATAACACTTGCTATATAACCATAAAATACCTTTGGACAAGAATTATAGCATACAATAAGTGCTGTAACTAATTTAATCACAAATTTAACCATAATAATGCCAAGATATGCATTACATAAATAAAAAACAATAATAATATAAAATATGTAAGCAACAATAGTAATTATGGTATAAACGTATAATTTATATTATGATCCATTATATTAGTTATACTTTTAGTAGTCTAGCCAACTATGATTACAAAAATCCGAGGTTACTCCTACTTTTGGATATGGAACTTCCCGTCTTTATGTAATTCAAGTTGGTCAACCTATAATTGTCAATTTTATATCTTATTACAATTACCTTTAGGTCAACTGTAATAGACACACCTTTATATAATTTTAAAATATAATGAGAGAGAAAATAATTAGCTCCCAAGAACTCATCTATCCAAAATCCATAGAGTGCTCCAGACCCTTAGGGGCTACACGAAAACACCCTTGAACAATGCAATAATAAGTAAAATTACTAATAAATAATTTTAAAAATATTTAAATATTTTATCATTCATGAAGAACTCAATAAAAATGTTCTTCAAGTCATTACAAGTCCAATGACTCGCTTAAATCGGATGTAAAACGAGCAAGTTATAGTAATTTTAACAAAATTCAATAAAAAAAACTGAACTGTAAATAATAGAAGACCAAACTATAAATAGCAAACAATACAGGGGCTTACTGTAAAACAAAATTAAAAAAAATAATGGGAACTTAAATATAAATTTTAATTTGGACTGGTATATAATTTCATCTTTTATAGGGGCTAAATTATAAAAATCTTCTTAATCCAAATTAAATTGACTCAAGCTGATTGGGCTCAATCATATCTTTGATTGGGCTTATTTTAATTAATGGGTTTTGGATTTTAAAATGAATTAAAACCCAAAACCCGTTAGCCCGTTTTAAACTCCCCTCGTCTCTCCCGTTTCATCTTCCAACCGAGCTCTCAAAACTGCCATTAATGGAGGGTGGGAGCTCAGAATCGCACCCAATCGAGGGCCGGAGACAAAACCAGGGGTCCGACAACCATCTCACGGCCGTCGGTGACCCTGTCTCCAGCTTCACGGTGGTCAAAATCACCGTCGGAAAAGGAAATCCAAAATGACCGGTTTTCTTCCCAAAGAACCAGCCGGCGATCGGTTTTCTTCCTCGGTAGGTCTTCACCGGTGGTTCACCGGCCCATCCCGACTGTTGGTGATCTTCTCCCGACTACCGGTGAGCCCAAACACCGGTTCCCATTCCTTGTGTTCCGGTGTTCCAAAACGGGAGAAAGGAGGAAGATTGTTCGGCACCGGTCTGAAGCCCCCTCCGCCTAACCCCCTCCACCGGTTCATTTACTGAGGCTCTTCTCATCGGAGCAGTACCCGATAGAAGAGACCACCCACTCTCAGTCTGGCAATGACCCCATGGCAAGCATCTCCCCGCAAGGACAAGCTCGTTCTGGTGAGGAGAAGGAGAAAGGATTCAGCTCCGATCTTGGCCCAATATATATATATATATATATATATATATATATATATATATATATATATATATATATATATATATATTTAAATTTAAATATATATTTTATTTATTTATTTATTGAAATTATAATTAAATAAATAAATAAAATATAATAATTTTTTATTTCTTTTTCTACTGTTTGGAGTTCGTTTCCAATGATCCGTCGATCGACGAGAATATCTGCACGATCTGGAATCAGACAAATTCCGACATCTCCCGCCGATTTTTGGATTTTCATGGAATCGGGCACTTACCGCCGATTTCTAGATTTTTCGATTCTAAACAGTAGGAAAAGAATTCTGAAGAAAATTTATCTTAAATTATTGCATGAACATGAAGCATGAACCAGTGCACTGATATCACATGTTAAAAAATTTTTAATCCTTTATATCTGGATCGTGCTTTTATGTGTATGCAAAACTATAATTACGGAAGATATATCTTGAGCCATTGTACCGGTCTGTAGATTACGCAGTCCTTGAGATATCCCTCGTGTAGTCTTGAGATATCCCTTTCTTCTTTGCAAGGTGACTGATCTTCTCTCTCCTCACTCTCTTCTTTTTATGCGGACGATCGATGAAAAATCGTACACCACTGTTATGAGTTAGAAAAAAGGGACCAAGTAGCCTTTTATTTATAGTTGCATGTATCTTTCCCATCAAGAAGATTAATGAAATACTAGAACTTCTGTTAGAGTTTTACTCCAGTTCTGGTTATTCGATTTTATTGGAAATAGTTCTTTTTAATCAATTGAACTCTGATCCAGTATATATGATCGAGTCAAAAATTGATCATGATAAAATAATAATTAGACTATATATCATATTTTAAATCTAATGGATCCATCATAGATGTTAAAGTGGCATATATAGTTACTGAGAGAATTAGAAAATTTTCTTCTCAATCCACGAGACTCTCTCTAAAATTGCAGGTCTCCTTCTTCCTATGTCCAATCATATTCTTTTAGTTTCTGATCGATGACAAATCTCTTAGGATCTTTGAAAATATCATATATATATATATATATATATATAGTTAGTTAGTTAGTCAGTCAGTCAGTCATAAGATGATAGTAAAACTTCCTTCTCCATACATTTGACATTGTTGTTAAGATTGGTTGTTGTCTTTTTTTTCCACATTTGCAAAATTTTGTCAGCTTTTGATCACCAATAGAATCCACCATGATCTTTGAGGATAGCAGATAAGACTGTCAAGAGGATTAAAAAATTTTCTTCTCAATCCACTTGACAATCATGTTTATGTTTACTGTTACCTGCTTTTAAGAGATTACCTACTCTCGTGCTGCTGCAACTCTGGTCCTTATTAATCTATAAGATATTCAATATTATTAGTTGTCAATATTTCTCTCACTCATCTGAATAGACCAGATGGGGTGACAAACAAAGGTAAATGTAATATAATTTGAATTGGTTGGATGAAATGGGCAATGTGTGATAAAATTTCCTTGGAGATATGTAGCAGATTTTGTAGAATAATAGTAAGTCCTGTAATGTTATATGGCTTAGGCAATAAAGAAAGAAGATGAAAATAAATTAGTTATAGTAAAAAAAGAGAATGTTGAGTTGTATTTGTGATAAAACTATGAGGAATGGGTTAAAAATTAATACATTAGAAGAGCTATAAGAGTTGCACAAATTAAAGACAAGGTGATGAAAAATTGATTAAGATACTATGGATGTATAAAACGAAAATCTAAAGAAAATCCTATAAGAAGAAGTACTTTACTTTAATTTGTGTTGAAGATGGTAAGAAACAAGGAGGAATATTTGAATTAACATGGATGGATGTTGTGAAAAGGTATATTGAGAAACTTGGAATTAATAGCATCAGAGGTAATTCTAAATATAAATATTTGGCAGATAAGGATCCATAATGTTAAACTCATAGTTGAGAGAAATGGTAGATGATTGTGATTGTAGTTTGAATTAATTATATTTAAATAAACAAAAAATAATCACTTGTGACTCATTAATTTAGGTATTCTTAAGCGATTAAATACCCTCGAATCGTTATATGGATCCATTTTTACTGACCATTCAGGTAGTTGTCAATTTGTGCAGGTGAGTAAAGACAAATTTTCCAAGATCTATAGGAAAACTCCCATACCTTTGGAGGTAAGGAGTCATTCTCAAACCTCTCAATATTATTATTTGGGTCTCACTTTCTAATCTAGTTTCTCAATTGGATGCGTTCAACTAAAAGAAGAGGGTAAAGGTACATCAGTTTCTGACTCCACATACAACCAACTTGAGACCTAAATTTGGTGATGATGGATCAATTGCATGGAAAAATGATGAAAGGTTCCCTTCAGCAGAAATCTATCAAGCCATCCAACTGTCTTTAATTTCTAAGCAATCATGGCCAATGGAGACTTGCTTTCATTTGCCATGTGTTTTTAGTTCACTTCCACAATGCGTTTCATTTGTCCCTTGGAATGATAGCCCCCACCACCTAAGTTGTTCCTAATTGACTGGTTTTTTTTGTCATTCAAAGGGTTTTCATTGTCTTTTCCCTCCTTGTATTACTACCATCCTAAGGTAGTGGCACATAGCTTCTGTGCAACTGAGGACAAAACAAGTAGTGGAATCCTTGATCAATAGGGTTTCATCTTACTCTAATAGGTTTCCTAATTTCAAGCAAACGATTGGTAGAGTTGATTGTTCCATATGTGCAACAATAAAAACATATATTGAAAAAGATTTGCACAACACAATTGTGCTTGCTCTTTCAATTCTTAACCCATCTCTTAAGGGGATGTTTTGAACCTTACCTTCTGAAGATTAATTAGCAAGAGGTTGGGTGATGCCTATTGAGTTCTGTAGTCATGTATATAATGTTACTTCTAAGAAATGGCATCCTCATGTAATCTATATATCTATGAAAAGAAAAATCAACTATACATGACTTCTAGTTCATCCATTATCACCATCATCATCTTTGACATTGGACTGCTTGAAATCCTTCTTTAATATATAATGTTGACCCTAATCACTCCTTTGCTCTTTTTATTCCTTCCAACTAGGAGCTTATGGCCATAGTTAAACCCTAATACTAGACTCATCTTTTAACTTCATGTTTCCAAGCTCAAGATCTTTGTTTTTCTTTTTAAGCTCATTATTCGGAACAAAAGTTTTGGATTTTTTTAAAACTTCTATTTCTTTTAAAAGTGTTTTCTTCTATTTTTTCAAAACATCAAACTTGATTTTTAGATCACTATTTTCATCAACAAGATTGATGTTTTCAATAGAAGAGAAATCCATACTTTATTTCTTTTAATATTTTTTTGTTTAGGCAAGTTTATTTGCCTTTTGAGACCTACACTTCGATGGTACCATTCAACCATCCATAGTCCATATCAAGTGGAAGTTTATTGCCCCCAACCAATATGCTCATGAGCTTCATAAATTATTATTTATACCTCCATTATGCTAGTAATTGCACTCTTCCGTCACTCTCCATCTACATGCATTTGTGCACAACATCACCATTGGCTTTATGCCTATGTCTAACTTATTACGTACATAAAGTATCCTCAAGTCCACATCATTGTTAATTTTGTGAATATAAAGATATGAAATTCTTTATTTCATGATGTGATGGATAATGATGGGATAGTAATTTAAGCCTAATCAAAAACATATATAACAGTGGAATAGGTATTGGTTACATTAATTATTTTTTTATTATCATAAAGGCAGATAGCTAGCTAAAATAATTTACATGAAATTAAAAAGAAATGATGCTACGTATATCCAACAAATATGACTTTGGGATCCATCCAATTTAGAGTCTATCTCTATCCCATTACTAGTCCTTCATGTTACAAAAAAAACTGCCGATTAAAGTTAAGGCATGCATGACGCATATAATTAATTATTACTTTGAAATAGATCCAATTCAACCACCGATTAGAGAGGATTGAACTTGGATGAGTTTAACCTTTCAAAGATGCAAAGCTTCAATTTAAAGCTCGACTACTAAGTATAAGTATAAAATTATACTAAAATTAAGCATACAAATATAAATTTATATTAAGTATGAGTCATTTTTTATTCTTAAAATTGTAACATCCACTTATTGCACTTCATATAAGTTAGTTTATATGCAAGCACGAATACAAATATAAATATATATATATACACTTCATATAAGTTAGTTTATATGCAAGCACGAATACAAATATAAATATATATATATATATATATATATATATATTTATGTATATATATGTACGTGCGTATGTATGTATGTATATGTATGTAAGTATGTCATTTTTAATTAAAAATATAAATCCTCTCTAAGTATAAATATAAAGAGCAATGACTCATTTCTCTACAAACCTAGTTTCTTAAAACTGATCACCCTATGCTTATTGGTGCAGTGACTAAATGCATAAAAACATGGAATGTGGTTAATTTTGGACTAAACTGCTTGTTTCTCGTAAAGACACCAATTCATGAATAATGTGATAATTGTCATTGTTTTACTTTTTCTTCTCCGATGTGCCTTTAGAAAGAATAAACTTCAAAAACCAGAGAGAAAAGTTGCTGGATTTGAATCCTCTCATCCCAGCTAAATGGAATTTCTATAGGCTTGTTGTGTAAAGTGGTCGTGAGGCCCAACCCAAAATTTAGCCGGCCTAGCCCGTGCAAAATTCGGACTGAAATCAACAACTGGGTTGCTGACTTCAATTTGGATTGAGCATGGCACCGAACTGCCGTATTTCTCGACGGAGGGGTCGGAGAAGGAGGTCAACGACGGGGGAAAAGGGATCCTTTCCTATGAAGAAAGGATTCCTCGCATGCCTCGATCCATTTCGGAACCCATCTTCCTCTGGTGGTCATCGAAATTCGACGCCAACCCCGCCGAATGATTCTTCGCATGCCCCAACTCTTGTCGGAACTTGTCTTCCTTCGGTGGCCACCAAAATTTGATGCCGATCTCGCCGGTAAGTTTCATTTTCTCCGTCTCCTCTCGAGCGTGAGCATTAGCAAAGACGATTGGTGAAAGAAGGTGGGGATTCGTTCTGTATTTTTTTGGGATTTTCGGAAGGTCACCGGACAACCGTTGAGATCGCCACCGGTCCCTTCCTTTCCTTTCGGCTATCCTTCTCGATGGATGATCGTTACGATCGTCGCCGGTCCTTCCTTCTGGCCTTCCTTTGGGAGAGATGGGTCGCCTCCGTTAAGGAGGATGGGCCGGCTCGGTTGAGCCGAGGAAAGCAGTAGAGAGGGGTTTCGGGGGAAGAAGAGAAAGAACGAAAGAAGAAAAAAAAAAGAAGGGTTTGGCTCAGAGTAGAGAAAAAAAAGGGTGGGGGGGGGGGGGGGGGGAGGAAGGGTTATGTTTCGGACTAGAATTAGAACTGGATTGTCAAGGGTATCATATTAGTTTTCTTTTTAGTTTTATTTTTTATATATGGATACTAATTGTATGATTAAAAAAATTATTATTCATGATCGTCGTTATTCTTAGATGACCAGGTCTAGTGTTGAACTGTACTTAGTTGGTGGATACTCATCTGTAAGTTATCTCTCTCTCTAGTATATTCTGCCATGCATGATGTGAGCTTGATATTGGATTTTACTGTATACATTATATGCTATACTTCGATGACTTGACATGACATGAGGTTAAACACATGTTTAGAATGCTCTGTATCATGGATTGAGTTGATTTTTGACACTCTCTAATCCGACTATGATTACATGAGTCAGGATCTAGGCTCCTTTTAGGCCTCCAGTGAGGCTATCATTGGTGCATGACCGTTGAGCGGTATGTATACACAGGAGCTAGTTTTTCTTGTGGGCCTAGCCAACTGGGCGATCGTTGGTACATGCAGAGGATGCATATTTCTCATGTAATTTCAGAGCTAGTATTCCTTTTGGACCTCCAGTGGGGCTATCACTGGTGCATGACTGTTGAGCGGTATTGTACACAAGATCTAGTCTCTTTTAGGGCTAGCCACGGGCCGATCGTGGCCATGGTCAGAGGGACTAGGTGAGTGAGTGTGGATGGCCATCCTAAAGAGTGTGTTGATAGAAAAGTAGTTAAAGAGGTAAATAATGGAAACTTAACTGAATTGGCTTCATTTTAGTATTATATTTAGCTTATTAATATGCACTGATTTCTTCAAGTTATCTTGCTCTTGATTCATGATAAATTTGTACCTGAGATTTACGATAACTTATTGAGTTTAGGGAACTTACTTTATTCCCTTACATTTCTTTCAGGACCAGAGAAATATGTGGGCTTGGAAACCAGTTAGTGAGGAACTTAGGACATAGCGGACATTATTATTTTTATGTTTAATGTTTAGTAAAATTTAAGTGTGTGGCTGTTAGTTTTTATGAACATTTGAATTTATTTGTCTAATAAAAACTTTTGTGTATGCCTGGTTGAACAAATATTGCTGGAATTGAGTTTTGAAATAGGCCTTGTGTGTTTGAGGGAGAATAAACCTAAGGGCACACAGCTGTCTATTATGCATCTGGCTCGGGTTTGGGGTCGGGGTGTGACAGATTTAATGGTATCAGAGCCAGGCTATCTTAAAAATCAAGATGACATAGATAATGATAGTGGGGTAGAGTTAATTAGGACAAGTCTAAGATATTTAAGTAACAAGCAAGGTTATATTATTAAATTGACTTTCTTTTGTGAAATAGGTGAGATTGGCCTGGACCTGATCCATGAGAATGTCAAATCATAATGATCGTGCTTCTCGAGCTCATGGTGCTTTGCAAGTAACAGGTTTATCTCAAGCTGCCAGTGCCTCCAAGACTCGTAGCTAATTACTTGATCAAGGCAAGAGCCGAGTAGTTAGTCCACCCCCTCAGCAACTTGACTTGAGAATAGCCAATTCTGATGGTCAGGTGGTAAGCCTTATTCAAGCTCTAACTGGACTTGTTCAGGAAATGAGATAGCGGAGAAGTAGAGGTGATCAATCTTCTAAGATAGATCGAGGAATCACAAAATTCAAGAAATTGGCACCTCCTACCTTTGAGGGATCCACAAAACCTACTGAATCCTTGAAATGGTTGAAGGAAATGAAAAAAGTTTTTGCCAGTATGGACTGCATGGATCAAGAAAAAGTTCATTTTGCTACTTATCAATTGCAGGGCGAAGCTTTTGAATGGTAGGAAACTGTCAAGAGACAGCATGGTGCAGAAGAGCCCATTACTTGGAATGATTTTCGTTAAGAGTTCTTGGATATGTATTTTCCAGAAAGTCTTAGATTTGAGAAGGAAAGTGAATTTACGAGGTTGATACAAGGAAACATGATGGTGGCACAATATGAAGCCAAGTTTATTGAACTATCCCGTTTTGCTCTGAATTTGGTGGCTACGGATGGTATCAAGGCTCGGAGATTTGAGAAAGGACTTGTTACGGCCGTAACGATGACGTGGTTGGTCACAGATCCCGGCGGGCACTATACGAGCCACGTGGAGGTTTTCGACCGAGTCAACTGCGGCTCCCCACTCGAAGTCGAGCTCGGATCGGGCTCCCCCGCTCCCTCTCCGGGTGGCACCCATAGACGGCCCAGCCTCGGTCGAGGTCGAGCCGAGCCCCTTCGCTCCTTCGCCAGGTGGCCCCCCGAGACGGGACCACCTCGGCCGAGCCGAGCGTCCTTCTGCCGTCCCGCCAGGTGTCCACCCAGGAGGGGTCCACCTCGGCCAAGGTTGGCTGCTCCCCTGCTTCCTCGCCAGGTGGCACCCATAGACGGCCCCACCTTGGTCGAGGTCGAGCCGGGCCCCTTCGCTCCTTCGCCAGGTGGCCTCCCGAGACGGGACCACCTCGGTCGAAGTCGAGCGTCCTTCTACCATCCCGCCAGGTGTCCACCCAGGAGGGGTCCACCTCGGCCGAGGTCGGCTACTACCCCGCTCCCTCGCCAGGTGGCACCCATAGACGGTCCCACCTCGGCCGAGGTCGAGCCGGGCCCCTTCGCTCCTTCGCCAGGTGGCCCCCTGAGACGGGACCACCTCGGCCGAGGCCGAGCGTCCTTCTACCGTCCCGCCAGGTGTCCACCCAGGAGGGGTCCATCTCGGCCGAGGTCCGCTGCTCCCCCGCTCCCTTGCCAGGTGGCACCCATAGACGGTCCCACATCGGCCGAGGTCGAGCCGGGCCCCTTCACTCCTTCGCCAGGTGGCCCCCTGAGACGGGACCACCTCGGCCGAGGCCGAGCGTCCTTCTATCGTCCCGCCAGGTGTCCACCCAGGAGGGGTCCACCTCGGCCGAGGTCGGCTGCTCCCCCGCTTCCTCGCCAGGTGGCACCCATAGACGGTCCCACCTCGACCGAGGTCGAGCCGGGCCCCTTTGCTCCTTCGCCAGGTGGCCCCCTGAGACGGGACCACCTCGGCCGAGGCCGAGCGTCTTTCTGCCGCCACACCAGGTGTCCACCCGAGAGGGGTCCACCTCGGCCGAGGTTAAGCAGCTCGAGCAGAGAGAGCCCCAAAGAGCGGAGGCACAGGTTCCGAGGCTGGCCCTCGAGCCGTGCGCGCCGCACCCCGAAGAAGGCGCCTTGTACGGATGGCGGCGGCACGCAGAACATCACTTACGTCGGCCCGACGGGTTCCACAGTTGAGAGACGCGGCTCTGACAGGACAGGGCCTCTCGACGGACAAGCGCCGGCACCTGGGGAGGAGAGCACCCATGCTTGGCCCAAGGTCTGACCGGCCACCCTACCGACGCCCCCTCCTTTACCTTTTCCCCGCTAGGCTCGGCGAACGAGGCCGGAAAGCTGCCTGGCCCTCAGAACCAGAAGGGAAAAGAGAAAAAGACGGAGAGAGGGCGACGAGAACGAGAGGGGGAGCCTCCCGAGAGCGAAAAACGAGCAGGCACCGGGAGGAGATAAAAGGAAGAAGCAAAGAGACGACCAGGTAAGCAGAGACAAGTAAGAAACAGAGGCTGGAAGCTCCGCTCCATGGGACAAGATCCAAGGTCCCGAGAGGGGATCGCTTGGCGTGAGCTCGGCAAGGGAGTACAGCCGGGTTTCTGGTCTCTTTAGCACCATTCTTGCTCACAGAATCTCTGAGTCTGGGACTCCTTCGGGGGCCCGTCCCAGAGACCCTGTTCCCTCTCGCCGTCTACTAACTTGATCGTCGGAGCTCCCTCACCGGGATCCCTGGCCAGGGTCTTTTGACCTCGTCTTGCAGGTCCGGTCCAGCCAGGAAGCCCCAGGAGCAAGACAGTCTATACGGATCGGCAGTTCCGAGGCACGTTCGCGGAGGCGAGATCGGCAACAGATTGGCGCACCAGGTAGGGGGGAAGAACGACACCCCTAGTGGGAGCTAGCTTTCTGCAGGCAAGGCGCTCTCCGACAATGGTGGTCACTCGTGGGCGCGAGGCATCCACCAGCCGTGTGGGGGAGGTTCCCTCCCCTCAAGGGGCTCACAGCCCGGAGAGGGAGCTTTCAGCTCCCCCTCCTCTTCCACTACAGTCGACCTCGGCGGACGGGCCCCTCGCAGCCCTCATCCAACAGCTGCAGACCTTGACCTCGGCGGTCCGGCAGCTTCAACATCAGCAGCGGTCCCTGGCCACGCAGCCGCAGCCGGGGACCCCCGCGGCTCGAGCCGCGGGGCCGCGTGGGAGCCTGCGCTCCATTCAGGGCAGGCCATCTCACCCGAGGGCAGTCTCCAACCCCCGCGGGAGCCACCAAGCTCCCACAAAAAGAAACTACTCCGGTTCGGCGGATCACGAGAGTCGATCCCCGGCCGATGAAGCCAAGATGGCGCATCGCAGCAAGCGACGCCGAGGCGTGACTTCGCGCCGAGACCGATTGGCACCCCCTTCACCAGCGGCCTCGGTGGAAGACTCCACCGACGAGGCCATCAGGCGCCAGGCCGAGAGGTGCCTGGAGGAGCACGAGCGCAAGTTGGCAGAGTTCGCCCACCGATTCGTCGACCTGCAGAACTCATCGGCAGACCCGGTGGGCTACGACTCCCGTCCCCCCTTCTCTGAAGAAATCCAGGCGGAGCCGATCCCGAGTCGGTTCCGCATGCCACAGGTGGATCCCTACGATGGGACCACCGACCCTCTGGACCATCTGGAGAGCTACAAAGCTCTCATGAGGGTCCAGGGAGCCACGGACGCCCTTTTGTGCATCGCCTTCCCTGCTACCCTCCGGAAGGCCGCTCGAGTCTGGTTCACCTGCCTCGAGCCCGGATCTATCTACTCCTTCCACCAGTTGGAAGGGAAGTTTGTGGCGCACTTCGACGCTTTTCGGAAGGTGCCAAGAGAGGTGGATAGCCTCTTCTCCATCCGCCAGCAGGACCAGGAGCTGCTCCGGGACTATATCACCCGGTTCAAGACCGCAGCCCTGGAAATCTATAGCCTGGACGAGCCCGTCGCCATGCTGGCTTTGAAGCGCGGGCTCAAGACGTCCCGCTTGACCTACTCCCTGAACAAAAAGTCGCCCAGGACATACTCCGAGCTCCTCCTCCGCGCCCACAAGTACATCCGAGCGGAGAAGGCCGACCGCACCCGTCGAGAGCTAGATGGGAAGACTCTGAAGAAGCTATCCCCGAGGGATACTCCAGGAGCTCGGAAGCCCGGGCCATCTGCCGACCCTCGCCCGAATCCGAGGTCAAAGGGCGAGGTCATTCCGGAGCGGAGGTTCACCCCTCTCCTCGCCCCCCGAACAAAGATCCTCATGGAAATTGAGGGCGAGCACTACCTCCGCCGACCTCCTCCTCAGAACCCAAGAGGTACCCGGGACAAGTCAAAGTACTGCCAGTTCCACCGCGAGCACGGCCATGACACGGAGGGGTGTCGCAACCTGAAGCGGGAGATCAAGGAGTTGATCAAGAGAGGCTACCTCAGGAAGTTCATCAGGAACGAGGTCCTAGCGGAGGGGCAGCCGCTCGCGGCCTTACCACCAGTTCCTGCAATCGACAACTGCCCGACAGAGAAGCCGGTGGGCATGATCTCACTTGGGCTCGGCCGGGCAACAAAGAGAGCCCGGGAGATCGGGAACCCGGAGAATGTACCCCCTTCTGAGAAGGGGAAGGAAAAAGAAAATGTAAACAATGATGCCGTGGTGGTCGAGATAACCATCGCGAAGCATCCTGTACACCGAAATATGGTAGATAGCGGAAGCTCGGCTGACGTGCTTTTTTACGATGCTTTCTCTCGAATGAATTTGTTCTATGATCAGCTGAGACCGGTGCATACCCCCCTGGTAGGCATTACCGGGGACTCGATGGGAGTCGAAGGGGAGGTCACTCTCCCGGTCACCACCGGGTCCCCACCTCGGCATACGACCGTCCTGATGACGTTTACCGTCGTCAAGCTCCCTTCGCCTTACAACGCGATTCTCGGGCATCCCGGGCTCAACCAACTGGACACCATGATTTCCATGAAGAAGTTGTTGGTGCAGTTCCCCACGTCTTCCGGGCTTGGGGTAATGAAGGGGATGACCCAGCCGGTCCCGCATTGCCTCCAGACGATCCCGGGCGCCCGGAGTGCCGAGCTCGGCCCCGACATTGACGACCTCGACCTAAGGGAGAAGGAACCCAGGGGAGGCCCCGTAAAATGCCTGTTGACTTATCCCCTTGGTCCGGACCCGCTGAAGACGGTGCAGGTCGGGGCGCAACTCCCAGAAGAAGAACGGACCCGCCTGCTGGAGTTCCTCCACGCAAACACGGATGTGTTCGCCTGGTCGGCGGCCGACATGCCGGGCATTCCCCCCGAGGTCATCACGCACAGGCTGAACATGGATCCGAGCTGCCGCCCGGTCCGCCAGAAGAAGAGGAGCTTCGCTATGGAGAGACAGAGGGCCATCAACGAGGGGTGGAGAAACTCCTCGCCGTCGGCTTTGTGCGGGAAGTCCAATATCCCAACTGGCTGGCGAACGTGGTCATGGTAAGGAAAAGCAATGGTAAGTGGAGGATCTGTGTAGACTACACTGACCTCAACCGAGCTTGCCCGAAGGACAGCTTCCCCCTTCCAAAGATTGACCAGCTGGTCGACACCACCTCGGGGCATCGCCTCCTGTCCTTCATGGACACCTTCTCCGGATACAACCAGATCCGAATGAACCTGGAGGACGAGGAGCACACCGCCTTCATCACCGACCGCAGAACTTTTTGCTACAGGATGATGTCATTTGGCCTCAAGAACGCCGGGGCCACATACTAGCGTCTAGTCAGCCGAATCTTCAAAGACCAGATCGGCTGCAACATGCAGGTGTACGTGGATGATATGCTAGTGATGAGCAAGCCCGATTCGGACCACGTGGCTGACCTGGCAGAGACATTCGGCAACCTCCGACGTCATCAGATGAAGCTGAACCCGGCGAAGTGCGCCTTCGGTGTCTCCGCCGGGAAGTTCCTAGGATTCATGGTGACCCAAAGAGGAATTGAGGCCAACCCGGAGAAGGTCCAGGCCATCCTGGACATGGAGCGGCCCGCCTCCAAGAAGCAAGTGCAGCAACTCACCGGCCAGGTTGCGGCCCTCAGCCATTTTATCTCCAGGTCGGCCGATCGCTGCCGGCCCTTCTTCAAGGTGCTGAGGAAGATGAACGACTTCGTCTGGACCAAGGAGTGCCAGGAGGCCTTTGAAGAACTGAAGAAGATGCTCGCATCGCCGCCGCGGCTTTCTCGGCCCAAGGAGGGGGAGGAGCTTATCCTCTATCTGGCGGTAACCCCGGAGGCCGTCAGTTCGGTCCTGGTTCGGAGCCAAAGCGGTCATCCCGATCGAGCTCAGCCTACCTACACTGCGTGTGGAGCAATATGACGAGACGGAGAACCCCGCCAGAATGATGCTCAACCTTGACCTTCTTGAAGAGACGAGGGACAAGGCCCGAGTTCGGATGGCGGCGTATAGGCAGCGAGTGGCCAGGTATTACAACTCCCGAGTGCGGCCGAAGTCCTTTCGTCCTGGAGATCTGGTCCTCCGGCGTGCTGAAGCTTCTCAGCCACGGGAGTGCGGGAAGCTCTCACCAAACTGGGAAGGCCCGTACCGGGTAGCAGAAGCCCTCCCCCACGGCGCCTACTACTTGGAGGAATTGGGAGGGGCCAGGTTCCCCCGGACGTGGAACGCCTCGAATCTAAGGATGTATTATCAGTAATGTAAGGTTCCCCACTCCTACAATAAAGTTTCTTTGCTTAAAATGCTCTTTCTCACCTCGTAGGGAAACCGGCGCATGGCCCTGAGTTCGGCACGCCCGATCGTGGCCGAAGGCCAGAGGAAGCGAGAAGTCCTGGACTTTAGTCTGGAAGGCGGGGTACAACCCAGTTTGCCCACGCGAGCACGGAGAACAGCTCGGCAAGCCGCGCAAGGCTTGAGAAAGCCTGCGGCCCCGGGGTTCAGTCCGGAAGTCCCAGACTTTGGTTTAGAAGGCAGGACAGAACCCAGTTCGCCCACGCAAGCACGGAGAATAGCTTGGCAAGCCGCGCAAGGCTAGAGAAAGCCTGTGGCCTCGAGGTTCAGTCCGGAAGTCTCGGACTTCGGTCTGGAAGGCGGGGCAGAATCCAGTTTGCCCATGCGAGCACGGAGAACAGCTCGGCAAGCCGCGCAAGGCTTGAAAAAGCCTGCGGCCCCAGGGTTCAGTCCGGAAGTCCCAGACTTCGGTCTGGAAGGCGGGGCAAAACCCAGTTCGCCCGCACGAGCACGGAGAACAGCTCGGCAAGCCGCGCAAGGCTTGAAAAAGCCTGCGGCCCCGGGGTTCAGTCCGGAAGTCCTGGACTTCGGTCTGGAAGGCGGGGCAGAACCTAGTTCGCCCACGCAAGCACGAAGGCAAGCCCAAAGGAGGGCCCGCTCAAGGCCTACTCTAATACCACCCAGTCCGAAATGTCCCGAACTTTGATCTGAACGCCGGATAGGACCAGGTCCACCCTCGTCTCGGCACTCCACATCAACATCTCAGGAAGAAAAAAGAGAAGAAGAAAAAGTGAAAAAGAAGGCGAGTTCGAGATATGGACAAACTGGATTTTCATTGATCCAAGAAAGGGAAGTACAAACTGGGAGTCCTGACAGGCCGGGAGTCCCCAAAAAAAAATAAAATAAAATAAAACAAAACAACAACAACAAAAAAAGAAGAGGATACATGGTTCAGTTCGGCGCGGTGGCGGGGCCCTCAGCCTGGGTCGCGCGCTCTGCATCCTCGCCTTCGGCGGCTGCCGGCTCAGGGGGCCGCTCCGGAGCCACGGCCGTGTCGCTCACTGGGGCCGCAGCTGTGACGTCGGTCGCACCGGAGGTCCTGCTGTCGGGTCCCTGCCTCCTACCTCCGAGCACCACCCCACTGAGGTCGAGCTCGGGGTAGAAGGACCCCACCTTCTCCCGGCACACTCGGAACCCGTTCAGGAAGGAGTCCATGGCAGCCTCCTGGACCTCCGAGGTATACTCGTCGGAGGCCCGGAACTTCGGGACGGCTTCCTGTGCCTCCCACTTTGCGGCTTCCAGGAGCCCGTTGACGTAGGAGCTCCGCTCCTTCGCCGCACTCGCATCCCGCCTGGCCTCCTCCAGCTGGCGCTCCAGCCACTGAGAATGGGCCTGGAGGCGAGCCCTCTCAGCCGCGTCCTCCTCCGCGCGACGCTGATGGGAGATCCTCTCCTCAGATAGAGAGGACTCCAGGCCCTTGCCACGCTCCTCGGCGCGCGCCAGGTCCGCATGGAGGGCCTGGTTGTTTGCTCACAGCTCGACCCCCTTCTCTATGAGGTCCTTGACATCGGCCGCGAGCTTGCCGAGCTTCTCTTCCTTCTCGGCATCCTTCTTCGTGTACCCTACGAGGAAGTTCCTCAGTAGGAGCACGTCGTTCCCAATCTGCACAACAAAAAGACCAGGTTAGAAGAAAGACCACCCGAGGTCACAAAGGACAGAAGAGTCTGAGTTTGAACTTACCGTGAAAAGCTGTGGGAGGATCCCGAGCAGGGCATCGACGTAGTCTATGCCACCTCGAGATCGGCGGTCCCAGGCGGTGGAGGCATACTCCATCACTTTCTCCACGAGCCCCTTGTCGCGGATTACTGAGCACCGGTTGGTGATCACCGGTGGCGGAGCCGTCAGGTCAGCTGCGGCGGCGACTGCCCCTCCGGTAAGTATCGCCGTCGACGGGGCGGTAGAGGTCGCAAGCTGCGCCGTCAGAGCCGCGGCGATGATGGGGCCGGCGCTGGGCGGAACTGCCGGTGGTGGAGCCCCCTCGTCGGCAGCACCGCCGAGTCTGACAGCTGGAGCATCGATGGCCCCGCCCCGAGGCAGCCTGGGCGTGGGAGCAGCGGCCACCGGGCTAGGTACGGTCGCCGGTGCGACCTCCTGGCTCACCTCGGTGCGAGCCCTCTTCGCCGCAGGCTCATCCACCTCGACGACGTCCCTCTGGGCTGCGCCCTCCAGGAGGTTCTCCAGCGAGAATTTCATGCCTGCAACACAAAAGAAAAAGAGGTCAGTCAGCTCGGCTAAAAAGAAGAAAGAGTACAGAGGTCAAGGAAAGACTGAGTCTCACCTGGCTTGCGGATGGGACTGATCCCGGCCTCAAACAAGTTCTGCTCTGAGAGCAGAACCTCGAGCGCTGGGACCATATCACTCAGAAGCTGGGAGTAGGCCTCTTGGTCCGCGACTCGACCTGGGAGTTCCGGTTCGGAGACCGATCCGGTTCGCTCCAGGCCCAGTCGACATCCTCGATCAAGGCAAAAAAGAACCAGTTCTTCCAACCCTTGATGGAAGAAGGGAGATCGAACCAGAGACACCTGGGCTGGGGCGAGATGTACCACCAGCCATCATCGGTGGAGTACCTCTTCAGGGTAAACAGAGTCCTGAAGAGGGAGAAACGGGCAACAAACCCGTGGAAGTGACAGAAAACAATAAAAGAGAAGATGACCCGGATGGCATTGGGAGCCAACTGGGCCGGGACGAGACGGAAGTGGCTAAGGAAGGAAAGAAAGAAAGGATGCAGAGGAAATCGAAGACCCCCGAGAAGGAAGTCTTCATAGAAGGCTATGCAGCCGAGGCCACTCATGGTGACGCGATCCCCGGGCCGCGGACCGAGCAGACGGATTGACCCCGGGATGCCGTAGACCTCCCGGAGAAAAGAAAGGTCGCCTTCGGTCATGGTGGAAGCATGACCGGAGGGACCGACAGAAGGAAGAGTTGGAGGAGGAAGAGAAGAAAGCGGAATAGCAGAAGCAACGGGAGGAGACCTGACACCCCTGGGGATACCAATAGTGATACCCCCGGGTTGCAGTCGCCTGCGGGTCTCCTCCGGGATCACTTCCTCCTCCGAGGAGGAAGAAGACGGAGTCTTCGGCCGGGACAGACCGGCCTCGTCCGGATTAGAGGAAACATGGCAACGGCGCACCATGACAAAGGAGAAAGCAAGGAGGATTCACAGGAGAAGAAGAGGGGAACTAGGGAGAAAATGGGGGCACTCACCGAAAATGCACTGAGCGAACGCGGGGCAGTGGAAATTAGCCTGCAGCAAACCGCCCACGGAGCAAAGGAAAAGGTCTCATTCCGGAAAGTCCCCCTCTTTTTCAAACTCAGTCGACAGTCGTCGTACCCGTCATTCCACTCCGGGCCATTGGATGATCGCCGCGTGGACGCATGCCCGACACCATTGCCTCGTTAACAGGGAAACGGCCCCTGCTTCGAAGCGATGCATTTATTGCGGGCGAATAGACGATGCGTGGCGGCCTCCTATAAGGCTTCGGGCGCACCGAGAAACGGCGATGAGAATCGTGACAATTATGACGCAAGATCTCCGCC
Organism: Areca catechu; assembly: GCA_021397845.1. NCBI lineage: Eukaryota > Viridiplantae > Streptophyta > Magnoliopsida > Arecales > Arecaceae > Areca > Areca catechu. Next base: position 156,282,710 of record CM038050.1, on the reverse strand, counting down.
TCCCCATGTCATATCCGTATTTAATCCCGATGTTCCGTCCCACGATGCCCCAACGGAACGTCGGATAGGGGGGCAACTGTTACGGCCGTAACGATGACGTGGTTGGTCGCAGATCCTGGCGGGAACTATACGAGCCACGTGGAGGTTTTCGACCGAGTCAGCTGCGGCTCCCCGCCCGAAGTCGAGCTCGGACCGGGCTCCCCCGCTCCCTCTCCGGGTGGCACCCATAGATGACCCCACCTCGGCTGAGGTCGAGCCGAGCACCTTCGCTCCTTCGCCAGGTGGCCCCCCGAGACGGGACCACCTCGGCCGAGCCGAGCGTCCTTCTGCCGTCCCGCCAGGTGTCCACCCAGGAGGGGTCCACCTCGGCCAAGGTCGACTGCTCCCCCGCTCCCTTGCCAGGTGGCACCCATAGACGGCCCCACCTCGGCCGAGGTCGAGCCGGGCCCCTTCGCTACTTCGCCAGGTGGCCCCCCGAGACGGGACCACCTCGGTCGAAGCCGAGCGTCCTTCTACCGTCCCGCCAGGTGTCAACACAGGAGGGGTCCACCTCGGCCGAGATCGGCTACTCCCCCGCTCCCTCGCCAGGTGGCACCCATAGACGGTCCCACCTCGGCCGAGGTCGAGCCGGGCCCCTTCGCTCCTTCGCCAGGTGGCCCCCTGAGATGGGACCACCTCGACCGAGGCCGAGCATCCTTCTGCCATCCCGCCAGGTGTCCACTTAGGAGGGGTCCACCTCGACCGAGGTCCGCTGCTCCCCCGCTCCCTCGCCAAGTGGCACCCATAGACGGTCCCACCTCAACCGAGGTCGAGCCGGGCCCCTTCGCTCCTTCACCAGGTGGCCCCCAGAGACGGGACCACCTCGGCCGAGGCCGAGCATCCTTCTGCCGTCTCGCCAGGTGTCCACCCAGGAGGGGTCCACCTCGGTCGAGGTCGGCTGCTCCCCCGCTCCCTCACCAGGTGGCACCCATAGACGGTCCCACCTCGGCCGAGGTCGAGCCGGGCCCCTTCGCTCCTTCGCCAGGTGGCCCCCTGAGACGGGACCACCTCGGCCGAGGCCGAGCATCTTTCTGCTGCCCCGCCAGGTGTCCACCCGGGAGGGGTCCACCTCGGTCGAGGTCACGCAGCTCGTGCAGAGAGAGCCCCAAAGAGCGGAGGTGCAGGTTTCGAGGCTGGCCCTCGAGCCGTGCGCACCGCACCCCGAAGAAGGTACCTTGTACGGATGGCGGCGGCACGCGGAACATCACTTACGTCAACCCGACGGGTTCCACAGTCGAGAGACGCAGCTCTGACAGGACAGGGCCTCTCGACGGACAAGCGCCGGCACCTGGGGAGGAGAGCACCCACGCTTGGCCCAAGGTCTGACCGGCCGTCCTGCCGATGCCCCCCTCCTTTACCTTTTCCCCGCTAGGCTCGGCGAACGAGGCCGGAAAGCCGCCTGGCCCTCAGAACCAGAAGGGAAAAGAGAAAAGGACGGAGAGAGGGCGACGAGAATGAGAGGGGGAGCCTCCCAAGAGTGGAAAACGAGCAGGCATCGGGAGGAGATAAAAGGAAGAAGCAAAGAGACGACCAGGTAAGCAGAGACAAGTAAGAAACAGAGGCTGGAAGCTCCGCTCCACGGGACAAGATCCAAGGTCCCGAGAGGGGATCGCTTGGCGTGAGCTCGGCAAGGGAGTCTAGCCGGGTTTCTGGTCTCTTTAGCACCATTCTTGCTTACAGAATCTCTGAGTCTGGGACTCCTTCAGGGGCCCGTCCTAGAGACCCTGTTCCCTCTCGCCGTCTACTAACTTGATCGTCGGAGCTCTCTCGCCGGGATCCCCGGCCAGGGTCTTCTGACCTCGTCTTGCAGGTCCAGTCCAGCCAGGAAGCCCCAGGAGCAAGACGGTCTATACGGATCGGCGGTTCCGAGGCACGGGTGCGGCGGCGAGATCGGCAACCGGACTAAAACCCAAGATTTGCACTGGAGTGAGATGGATGCAACTGGCTTCGTATCGGGATGTGGTTAGTAAAGCTAAAATTATAGAGCAGGAGGTTGACAACATGCAATAGGAAAGAGAATGACAACCGAGAAAATGATCCAGATCTGATGAACAGCAAGGTAGTCGATATCCTGGTAAACAGACTAGATAGCAGGGAACTCAAGGGAAGGATCCAGGACCTCAACAGGGAAATAGTTATCGTTGCAAAAGGTGTCAGGGTTATCATTTAGAGCAGGATTGCCACTGGTTTTTCGAAGCTTGTTTTAATTGTGGTCAACAAGGCCACAAAGCTATGGATTGCCCTCATTCTCAGAATTTTGGATACCAATGTTCATTTTAGAATGCACCGCGATCGCCTGCACCTCCTACATCGAATGTATTAGCCTCTATTCAGGGTTAACCTTCAACTTATGGATCTGGAGAGTGCCAGAAGCAGAAGACCCAGGCTCGAGTATATGCTTTGACTCAGCAAGATGCTCAGGCATCGAATGCTGTGGTAATAGGTAATTTTAGAGATTTTTTTTAAAGTTAATTAAATTGAGTTTATATAATTATCAAGTTAGAATTTGACTATTTGATAGGTACCATCTAAGTAGTTTCCTCCTATGCTCATGTTTTATTTGATTCCAGGGCAACACACTCATTTATCTCAACTGGATTTACTAAGAAGGCTAGTATGAGGCCAGTACCTTTGAATTATGAGATTTGTGTCTCTACTCCAAATGGGAGCACCATCATAGTCAACAAGATTTGTCTATCTTGTACTCTAAGTATTGGAGATCATGATTTTACATTCGATCTAATAGTTTTGGAGGTGAAGAAGTTTGATATTATCTTGGAAATGGATTGGTTGGCTTCTTATCATGCCACTGTGGACTGTTTCGAGAAGAGAGTAATTTTTCATATTCCAGGATAGGAGTCTTTCAGTTTCTCTAGCAGTAAAGGAAAGGCCCCTACCAGAATGGTTACGGCTATGCAAGCTGGCATGATGCTGAGGCAAGGCTATACAGGATACTTGGCCAATGTTATGGACTTTCAGCAAGAAGAGATGAAGTTGGAAACCATTCCGATCGTGAGAGAATTTTCATATGTATTTCCAAATGAATTGTCGAGATTGCCTCCTGATAGAAAGATAGAGTTCTCTATTGACCTTATACCTGGTGCAGAACCTGTTTCTAATGCTCCCTACAGGATGGCACCAGCTGAATTGAATGAGCTTAAGGAGCAACTCCAGTAACTACTTGATAAGGGTTTTATCAAACCGAGTGTTTTGCCATGGGGTGCTATGGTGCTTTTTGTCAGAAAGAAGGATGGAAGCTTGAGATTGTATATTGATTATCAGGAATTGAATAAGTTGACAATCTGGAATAAGTAGCCTCTTCAGATAATTGATGATCTTTTTGATCAATTGCAAGGTACACAAGTATTTTCAAAGATTGACCTACGGTCTCGGTATTATCAATTAAAAATTAAAAGTAAGGACATATTCAAGATAGCCTTTCGGACTAGATATGGACATTATGAATTCTTGGTTATGCCTTTCGGATTGACGAATGCTCCAGCAGCTTTTATGGACATGATGAACAGGATATTCATATCATATTTAGATCAGTGTGTAGTAGTGTTTATTAATGATATTCTGATATATTCCAAGAATAAAAAAGAACATGAAGAACATTTGAGGAAAATCTTACAAATACTGCGAGAACAGAGATTGTATGCAAAACTAAAAAAATGTCAATTCTGGCTTGATAGTATTTCATTTCTTGGCCACACAGTCTCTAAAGAAAGTATAGCTGTTGACCCAACAAAGATTGAAGCAATTATTGGATGGGGTCGACCAACTAATATAACTGAAGTCCGTAGTTTTCTGGGATTAGCTAGTTATTATCGAAGATTTGTGGAAGGATTTTCTCGCATAGCACTGCCACTAACCCAGCTAACTCATAAAAGGATCAAATTTGATTGGACAAAAGAATGTGAGAATAGTTTCCAAGAGCTGAAGAAATGCTTGGTGTCAACTCTTATTCTTATCCTACCATCTAGAAGTGAACATTTTACTATATATAATGTTGCCTCCAGAAGAGGGTTACGATGTGTACTTATGCAAAATGGGAAAGTGGTAGCCTAGGCCTCCAGGAAACTTAAATCACATGAATAGAACTACCCTACTCATGATTTGGAGTTAGCTGCAGTTGTTTTTGCTTCGGAGACATTATTTATATGGGACATCTTGTGAGATTTTGACTGATCATAAAATCCTCAAATACTTATTCATATAGAAGGAGTTAAATCTAAGACAAAGAAGATGGTTAGAACTGATCAAGGATTATGATCTAAAAATAAGTTATCATCCGAAAAAAATAAATGTGGTGGCTGATGCATTAAGCAGGAAGACCGTGGGTAGTATAGCGACTTTAATTACTTCTCAGAAAGAAATTCTTTAGGATTTTGGAATGTTAAATATGGAGATACAGCTGCACAATTCTAAATTTTCGCTTGCTTTTCTAAAGGTACAATCTACCTTAATTGATAGAGTTAAAGCATCCCAGGAGAGTGACACAAAATTACAAAAGATCATGAAAAAAGTATAATCTGGAGCAATTTCAGAAATCCGAATTCATGAGGATAGATCCTTAAAGTTTGGAAATAGATTATGTGTTTCAAGGGATGCAGGTTTGAAGAGGGAAATTATGACTAAAGCTCACAACTCTACTTACACTATTGATCCTGGAAGTACGAAAATGTACAGAGATCTTAAAGAGAACTTTTGGTGGAATGGTATGAAAAGGGAGATAGCCATGTTTGTGTCCCAATGCCTAACTTGTCAACAAATAAAAGCTGAGCATCAGAGACTGGTAGGACCACTGCAACCCCTGGCTATTCCAGTATGGAAATGGAAACATATCATAATAGATTTTGTTACGGGATTGCCAAGGACTTGATGCTATTTGGGTTGTTGTAGACCGATTGACGAAGTCAGCTCATTTCTTACCTATCAAGATCAATTTTTTATTGAAAAGTCTAGCTAAATTATATATTGATGAGATTGTTAGATTGCATGGTATTCTTGTATCGATCATATTTGATAGGGATACAAGATTTGTCTCTCAATTTTGAAGAGGACTACATCGAGCTATAAAAACCAAACTGAAATTTAGTACGGCCTTTCATCCTCAAACAGATGGTCAGTCAGAGAAAACAATCCAGACACTGGAAGATATGCTAAGAGCTTGTGTTTTAGATTTGAAGGGATTGTGGGATGAGCATTTATCACTGGTGGAGTTTGCATATAACAATAGTTATCAAGTAACTATTAAGACGGCACCTTTTAAGGCATTATATGGGAGGAGATGTAGGACTCCGGTATGTTGGGATGATATTGGTGAGAGAAAACTTTTGGAACCAAATATTGTACAATAGATAGTGGATAAAATTCAACTTATTAGGAGACGGCTTCTCGTAGCTCAAAGTCGACAAAAGAGTTATGCGGATAATCGGAGAAGAGAACTAGAATTCCAAGTGCGAAATCATATGTTTCTTAAAGTGTCTCCTACTAAAAGAGTAATGAGATTCGCGGTGCGAGGGAAGCTAAGCCCCAGGTATGTGGGTCCTTTTGAGGTTCTAGAAAAAATTGGAGTAATGGCTTATCGACTTGCTTTGATGCCTTCTTTTGCTGGAGTGCATAACATTTTTCATGTCTCTATGCTGAGGAAATAGGTACCTAATCCAAATCATGTAGTCAAATTTGGATCGCTTCAATTCAAAGAAGATTTGTCTTATGAAGAACAACCAGTGAAGGTGGTAGATAGAAAGTAACAAGTCCTAAAACGATGTATCATTCCTTATGTTAAAGTCCACTGGAGCAATCATTCAAAACGAGAGGCCATCTGGGAACTAGAAGAAGTCATGAAAGACAAGTATCCTCAACTATTCCGTAAACCAGGTATGTCAATTTTGAGAACAAGATTTTTTTTAAGGAGGGGAGAATGTGAGGCCAAACCTAGAATTTAGCCAGCCTAGCCCATGCAAAATTCGGACTGAAGTCAGCAACTGGGTTGCCGACTTCAGTTCGGATTGAGCATGGCGTCGAATTGCCGGATTTCTCGATGGAGGGGTCGAAGAAGGAGGTCGATGGCAGGGGGAAAGGGATCCTTCCCTATGAAGAAAGGATTCCTCGCGTGCCTTGATTCATTTCGGAACCCATCTTTCTCCAGTGGTCATCGAAATCCGATGCCAACCCCACCGGATGATTCTTCGCAAGCCCTAGTTCTTGTCAAAACCTGTCTTCCTCCGGTGGTCATCGAAATCCGACACCGATCTTGCCAGTAAGTTCTTTTTTCTCCATCTCCTCTCGAGCGTGAGTGTGAGCAGAGACGACCGGTGAAAGAAAGAGGGGATTCATTCCGTATTTTTTTGGAATTTTAGGAAGGTCACCGGACGGTCGTTGAAATCATCGTCGGTCCCTTCCTTTCCTTCTAGCTATCCTTCTCGACGGACGATCATTACGATCGCCACCGGTCCTTCCTTCTGGCCTTCCTTTGAGAGAGGTGGGTCACCTCCGTTAAGGAGGATGGGCTGGCTCGGTTGAGCCGAGGAAAGCAGTAGGGAGAGGGGTTCAGGGGAAGAAGAGAAAGAATGAAAGAAGAAAAAAAAAGAAGGGTTCGGTTTAGAGCAGAGAAAAAATGGGGGGGAGGAAGGATTAAGTTTCGGACTAGAATTAGAACTGGATTGTCGAGGGTGTCCTATTAGTTTTCTTTTTAGTTTTATTTTTTATATATAAAAACTAATTGTATGATTAAAAAAAATTTTGTTGTTCAGGATCGTCGTTATTCTTGGAAGACCAGGTCTAATGTTGAACTGTACTTAGTTCGTGGATACTCATCTGTAAGTTATCTCTCTCTATTATATTTTGTCATGCATGATGTGAGCTTGATATTGGATTTTACTGTATACATTAGATGCTATAGTTCAATGACTTGACATGATATGAGGTTAAACACATGTTTAGAATGCTCTGTATCATGGATTGAGTTGATTTTTGACACTCTCTAGTCCAACTATGATTATACGAGTCAGGATCTAAGCTCCTTTTGGACCTCCAGTAGAGCTATCACTGGCGCATGACCATTGAGTGGTATGTATACACAGGAGCTAATTTTCCTTGTGGGCCTAGCCAGGGGGACGATCGCTGGTACATGCAGAGGATGCATGTTTCTTGTGTAATTTCAGAGCTATTATTCCTTTTGGGCCTCCAGTGGGGCTATCACTGGCGCATGACCGTTGAGCGGTATGTATACACAGAATCTAGTCTCTTTCAGGATTAGCCATATACTGATCGTGGCCATAGTCAGAGGGACTAGGTGAGTGAGTATGGATGGCCATCCTAAAGAGTGTGTTGATAGAAAAGTAGTTAAGGAGGTAAATAATGGAAACTTAACTGAATTGGTTTCATTTTAGTATTATGTTTAGTTTATTAATATGCACTGATTTCTTCAAGTTATTTTGCTCTTGATTCATGATAAATTTGTACCTGAGATTTGCTATAACTTACTGAGTTTAGGAAACTCACTTTATTCCTTTACATTTTTTTTCAGGACCAGAGGAATATGTAGACTTGGGAACCAGTCAGTGAGGAACCTAGGATATAGTGGATATTATTATTTTTATATTTAATGTTTAGTAAAATTTAAGTGTCTGGCTGTTAGTTTTTATGAACATTTGAATTTTTTTGTCTAATAAAAATTTTTGTGTATGCCTGGTTGAACAAATATTGCTGGAATTGAGTTTTGAAATAGGCCTTGTGTGTTTGAGGGAGAATAAACCTACGGGCACATGGCCGTCTGTTATGCATTTGGCTCGGATTTGGGATCAGGGCATGATAGTTGTTGAATCAAACATGTCTCAAAGCAATATTGCTTAATTTGCCAGCATCTACCACAGCCCTAAGTTGAAGAAACTATCAAGAATTTTTTTTTGTTTTTGCAGAAAATGATTTAGCAATTTTTGATTTGGAACTTTTTATTTAGTTCCATTTGGACTAGTAAAACATTATTGTATAAAAATTATGACACTAGTTATGTGGATACATGATAGGCCTTAATGTGATACTAGGTGTATCCATGAGGTTTGTAGTTCAAAGTTTGCTTCTCTATTTAAAACTGGTGAATGTGTTGGATGAGGGCCAGTGAGTTCCACTGCTCCTTGTTTGTCTTTGTAGAACTCTTGTACTCCAGTAATGAAACTGGAGTACACTGGACACAGGAACATGGTTTGCTAGTGGGGCAGGATATATACATAAATTCAGTGCCTCTTGTCATTATGCTTGTTTATATTTTAATTTAAAATAAATTATAATTTTTTAAAAAATTAAATTATATTTAATAATTTTAAAAGTCTAAAAAAAAATATTGTTATTTATTATTTTGATTCACAATTTAATACAATGTTAATCAAATCAATAATTTTGAATAAATTCTAAATATTGTACTAGAAAAAAATTAAAAATGATCAAAATAATATTAAATGATATAACAATCATTCAAGAAGTTAAATGTGTACTATTGCCGCTCCTCCTGAACCGGGCTCGATGGGTACGTTGGAGAGCTCCTCTGCCGGTCGACCTGCATAAAGTCCCTGGGCACCGGAGGTGCTCCGGCAGGGGACACTTCGATGCTTAAGTTAGAAAAGGGATTGGAGCAACAGAATGGAAAGAGCTAAGGGAAAATCGCTCGAGGTAGGGAAGAAGTACCTTTTTTCCATGGAGATCCCCTGGCACCTTTTATAGGCGTAGAGTACGGCCAAATTCTGTTAGGGAACAGGCTAGGAAAGCCCAAATTTGCTCCTGGGAGAGCCAGCATGGTGGCAGGGTCGTGGCCTGGCGGCATGGCAGGAGGGTCAGAGCGATGGCCTGGTGGCACGAAGTCGTGGCTGTGTGGTGGAGTTCGTTGTAACAGAATGTCAGAATTTGTCAGAGAGGGGCTTTTGGGGCCCTCGAGCAGTTCCCTTAATAGTGGGTCGGCCTCAGTTGAAGGGAGTCGCCCGGCTGACCGGGGCATTCGCCAGGAGCTCCAAAGAAGCCAACACGCGCGAGGAGGTGTCTGACGGCTCGGAGTTTCTCTGGGTCAACCGTACCTTTGGCGGGAGAAGTCCGTTCGGCTCAGCCCAGGTTGGCCTCCCGGTGGGTTAGCCACTTGGGAAAAAGATCATAGGGACCTCTTCAAGAGCCGGGGGTCGAACCTCTATTCCCATGGTCTCTCGGACCCCTCCTTCGGGGGTCAGCCGATCGAACGCCTAGGGCCGATCCGACCCAGGGTTAGCCGGATGGGTACAACAGTTGCCCCCCTGCTCCTGGACTTTGAGAGGCCATGTGGCTTCAAAGGGCAGGTGCATGACTTCGGTATGGGTCGCGTGCACCTGCGGCAGATCCTGGGTCGAGGTGTCAGGTTGCTTCGAATCTCCTTTGAACGGCTCCCTGGACAGTTGTCAGCCATGCATTGGAGTGCAGGCATGGCAGTTAATGCAAATCAGATGCTATGATGAAGGCCAGGCTGGCTCATGCCTGGCTGGGGTGGAGTAGGGCGCCGTGCCACGTGGCGGCATCCGATCGGTCGACGTTGCTTCCCAAGTTGCCCCTGCGCCACTAATCCGGCATTCACATGGATCGCTGCCTGCACTACGGGATGTTCCAGATGCTTCGGGCTCTGAGATGCAGGCAGTCACATCTTCTGATGGGGCAGTTGGAACGCTCACGGAATGGACGGCTGCTGCTCCTCCCTCTCCCCTCCCCCTTTGGAGGCCTATAAAAGGAGGGGGGGAAACAGTGCAAAAGGATTTTTCCTGCTGCGCCCGCACTCCACGAGAGAGAGTCCCCTCCTTCTTCCGCGAAACCCAGCTTCTAGGAGTCCAGTCCCAGGTTAGTCCCAGTCTTCCTTCCTTCCTTTTTAGCCCCAATGGCGTCTGGCAAGGGAGGTTTGGCTCGTAGGTCCAGGGACCCTAGGCCGAGTGAGATACCCTCGACCATGACCCGGGAACGGGTTGAGAACCTTAGGGCGATGTATGGCATTCCCTCCACTCTGCACCTTATGCTCCCGGGCCGAGAGGGGAGAGCGAGCAACCCATTAGGGCCAGGGACTCTCCCAATGTACGAAGCCCACCTCAAGGCCGGACTGAGGTTCCCCCTACACCCCCAATTTGTAGAAATCTTCAATTTTTATAGGGTAATCCCAGTGCAGTTGATCCCGAACAGCATTCGGGTGATATGCTGCTTCATTGTGCTGTGCCATAGGGCTAGGTCCGAACCCAGATTGTCCCTCTTCAGTAATTTTTTCTACCTGAAGAGGGACTTTAGGAGCCGGGAATGGATGTTGTTCATCCCCCGCTAAGGCCGAAAAATCCTGAAGTGTCTCCCGTCGACTGTCCACGGGTGGAAGGCCTGATTCTTCTTCGTCAACAGTCTCCAACCTTGGGGGTTCAAGCCGTTGTGGAGGGAATCGTGGTCGAGGATTTGCGAGGGGAGGTCGATCTTAATAGCTGACCGGATAAATTTAATGAGATCAGTAGAGCCGACCCGATGGCGGCATTCGAGCTGTTGGGGGAGGAAACCCTTCACCAAGCAGGGATCAGCCCCCAAAGACTCCTAGGCAAGGGCCAACCTCCTCTCTTATAACTTGTCTTCATAAATTTTTGGTTCTCTCTTTTTCCTTCACTAACATTGACTTTCCTACAATAGGAGGAAGGATGCAGAGGATCGATAAATCCAAGGTCATCCGATGGGTGGTGCAGAAATGAGCCGTCCCAGAGTCAGCTTCCATGCTGGCCGTCGAACAACAGAAGAAAAAATGGGAGGAGGAGAGACCTGCTCCCATTGTCGAGGTCGAGTCGGACGAAGAAAACATCCCCCTCACGGAGAGCTTAGCAAGAAAGAAGGCAGGGACGCCGGCTCCTACAGGTGGGTCAGCCACCCGACCAGGGCAGGAGCGGCCAGGAACATCCGACATGGCTGCGGTGTCAGCTCCTTCGTCCGCTGGTCTAGAGGAGGTAGTCCCTTTGATAGACAAAGGGAAGGGGACGGTCGTAGAAGGAGCAGCCGAGACATAGACAAAGGGAAGGGGATGGCCATAGAAGGAGCAGCCGAGAGCGGGGCCGAGGAGTAGGACAAGGAGATCTGCCAGGAAGAATTCCAATACTGGCGCATGCTTGACCACCCTAGGAGGGTGCAGAGCCTGCTGAGGGGGGCCATGACGGATGCTGACTGGGAGGTGTTGATCCAGAGGAATCTGATCGATGTAGTCATGGAGTCCTACCGTGACTTTATGAGGGTAAAAGCCTTAACTTGTCCCCTTACCTCTTTTCTTTCTTTAGGCATGGCACTAACCAAGCCTTGTGCTTGCAGCTCCTTCACGGCATCTCCCTGATGGATGACGGCATCTGCTGGGTGGTGCACGCCACCAAGGCATCCGCGAAGAGAGTTCAAGCACTGGAGGCGGCCCAAGTGGCCACAACGGCTTCCCTGAAGTCTTCTGAAGAGGGGCTGGCGGCAGCCCGAGCTGAGGTAGAGTCATCGAAGGTGGCTCTGAAGGAGGCTGAGAGCCAGCTGGCCGACCGGGAGGCCAGGCTGAAGAGGAGAAAGGCAAAAATCGACTCACTCGCCTGTTGGCTCGAAGAGGAAGAGAAACGGTTCTCGGAGGTCGACAAAAGGGCCCAAGCCGAATGGGTGGCGGCGGCACAATTGGTGACCCAGCTTGTGGAAGCTAAAGAGCTGGCCGCAAGATAGGCCCAAAAAGCCATGGTGGCATACAAGGCCTCTGCCAGCTTTACTGAAGTTGTGGAGGAGGCAGTGTCGGACTTCTATAGAGAAGGTTACGACGACTGCCTGAAGAAGGTGGCTTTTCTCTTCCCCGAGCTGGACCTGTCAGGCGCTGAGCTGGAGGATTCAGCAAAGGGGGAGGAGTCCCAGGCAGAGCCTCAAGCAGAAGATGAGGCGGAAGTGGTTAGGGCCGAAGCCCCAGCTCCAGCCGACACAGAGGTGGTGGCCTCCCCAGTTGAACCTCCAGTTGCCGCGGCTTTGGCTGATCCCCTGGTTGTAGCTGACGGGGCTGAGGTTGTGGCCCCTGACGCATCTTCCGTGGGTCGAACCTAAGGAGTTTGTAAAGGTCCGACCTACCCCTCTTGTAAATACTTACCTTTATCATTAATGAAAAGGCACTTTAGTTACTTTTGTGCATGAGTAGGCCAGGATTATTTTTCTTTTGAAAATATTCTAAATATTTCTGGTCGGCCCTGTGATGCAGAACAAATAAAGGGACGCGATGCGGAAGTAAATTAAGATTGACTAATTTTTTTGTTGTTTTTATATGTTTGTAGAAGTTGGCTTCAAATCAAAGAAAAGTTAACCTAACATTGAAAGATACTAATATGATAATTGAAAGCACAATTTTAAGGAAACTAAAGTATCAGAGTAGTTCAGAAGCAACGGATCGCTGGGGGTTGAGAAACTCCCAGACCTAGGGTTTCGCTCCGAACTTTCAGCATAACAGAAATAAAGAGAATAGATGGTTTACCTAGCCAGACAATGATCTTCACAGATTTTGGTGGAAGAACTCTCCCGAGCAGATTGTTGGATCCTCGGATTCAGATTTCTTCGCAATGGATCCTCCAGTACTGGTCCTTTGGTAGGTTGGCTTCTCCTGAACTCAAGATCTGGAAGAGAAGAAAAATAATTGATGGAATCAGAGAGTCAAGGGAGAAATTTACCAGGTTGATGAACTTGAAGATTGAAATTGCTGAAAACTGGATTCTCCTGGAAGCTGATGTGATTTTCCTTGGAACTTGCTCTGGATCTGAAGTAGCTGGACTGGATCTGGATGAAGGTGGACGGCCTGGACTTGTAGAGAGAGAGAGGCCGTGGGAGATGGATGGATCTAGGGTTTGATGGATTGAAAATAATGAAGGGTGGCTAGGGTTTTGGAATTTCAAGTGGCTAACCTAGGATTTTGGATAAAGATGGAGATCTCTCACCTCCTCAAGGCTCCAATGGAACCCGGATTACCCCCTCACGGAGCTCAACACTTAGAATAGTGCGGAAGAAGAGAAGCCTAGGTCACTCAACACAAGAGAGTAGCAAAAAAATAATTTTCTTCATTCATTTTCAAAGTTACAAAGAGAGGTCTATTATATAGACCTAAAATCTTCTCCTAGCTTGTACAAATTCCCATGTGGGACTAAACTCTTCCAACCTCTAGATTAGGTAGAAAACCCCCTCTCTTGGTCGACCAAGACTTCAAAAAGAATTGGGACGGCCATAAAGGAATTTTTTTTTTGGAATTTTTATGGCGCCTCCTTTGGAGTTGGATTTGGATTTGGAGTCCTCCTCTTCTTATGGCATTTTTTCTTTTCTTCCACTCCAAGTTAAGCTCTTTGATTTTGATTTGAACTTCAATTGGATGTCCTTCTTTGATTTCTTCTCCAAGAGAAGTTTTCTTCCTTCTTTGCTTAGGTAAAATAGGCAGGTATGGGCGCCTCCTTTAAATTAGCTTCCAATTTGATTTTTTCTTCTTTGGGTGTGGGGACCATGACACTGGGATGCCTCTGTGGCGCCTCCTGGACTCTGGCGTGTGCTCGGAGTGTGGCTGGGCGTGTGGCTTGGAGTGTGGCCTCCACTTGCTTGAACCTTGATTTGATTGGAAGACAAATGTGGCACCATTTTGGACCAAATTGAAACCACATCGGGACTTGCACCGAGTCAACATGACTCAACAAAATTTAAATGGTGACTCAAGAAATAAATAAAAATAAATAAACTGGTTGACCAGGTCAACCTTTATTACAAACCCTAATTTCTCGGACAATGTCAATCAGAGATCCAGATGGAGCTCTGAAGTCTTCTTCTGAGTCTGGTGCCCGCACCAATCTCCCAGGGTGGGAGGAACTCGACCCTGTCGAGTAAGGCTCAAGTTGGCTCTGGTATCTCTCCAAGAGGTCTGGGTCCAATTCTTGTAATTCTTCTCGGGAGATCCAAGAGTCATCAGAATCTGGCCTTCCTTGCCAGCGGACCAGGTACCTTTGGTATCCTCGATTACGAGTAGAGATAACCTGATCATCCAGGATCTTTTCAATCTGCTCTTTCCTCACAGGCCAGTTTGTTGGTGGACACACAGGGTCGGGATCACTCTCAATGATTGGGTTAGGCCCAAAAGGCTCACTAGGAATCACAGCTGGCTCCCTGTACTCTACTAAGTCTGTAATGTTGAAAGTAGAGCTAATGCCTAGTTCTGGAGGCAACTCAAGCACATAGGCATTGGATCCTACTCTCTTTACCACTCTAAATGGTCCAGCTCCCCTAGCATGTAACTTTCTAACGGTTCCAGGAGGAAACCGTTCAGGCCTTAACCTAATCATCACATAGTCTCCCTCAACAAAAGATTTGACTCGCCTTTGAGTATCAGCCAACTTCTTATAAGTTTTATTACTTAAATTTATTTTGGCATGAATTTCTTTATGCAAGTCTTTTACATGCTGTGCAAAATTCTCAGCAGATTCGGGGACTCGAGTGTGGACAGGTAAAGGGACTAGGTCAAGAGGTGTGTGAGGTTTGTACCCATGTACAATTTCAAATGGACTCTTACCCGTAGACCTATTGACCGAGTCATTGTACGCAAATTCTGCCCTTGGTAGGTATAAATCCCAATTTCTGGTGTTTTCACCAACAAGACATCTCAGCAGATTTCCTAGGCTACGGTTCACTACTTCAGTTTGGCCATCAGTTTGGGGATGATAGGCAGTTGAAAACTTAAGTTTTGTCCCTAACTTATGCCAAAGGGTCTTCCAAAAGTAACTGGTGAACCGGACATCCCTATCTGAAACAATTGTCTTAGGTAGGCCATGGAGTCTAACTATCTCATTGAAGAAAAGTGTGGCTACCTTAGACGCATCAAAGGTTTGGGAACAAGGCAAGAAGTGGGCCATTTTAGAGAATCGGTCAACTACGACACAGATAGAATCATGTCTCCTCTGGGTCTTAGGTAAACCTAACACAAAATCCATACTCACATCTTGCCAAGGACGATCTGGGACAGGGAGTGGGGTATAAAGGCCAGTGTTTTGTTTTCGCTGTTTGGCAACAGCGCAGGTTCGACATCTAGCTACAATATTAGCTACATCCCTTTTCAAGCTAGGCCAGAAAAAGTGGTCTTCAATAGCTAGAATGGTCTTGTCTTTTCCAAAATGGCCGGCTAAACCTCCAGCATGGATTTCCCAAATCAAAAATTCCCTAAGAGAAGTTCTAGGGATGCAAAGCCTATTTTTGAAGAACAAAAAACCATCTACAAGGGTATAATCCTGGTGATTACTAGATGGTCCTTGAACTAGATCCTGATACACAGTTATGAAATCCGGACAAGACTCATATTCCTCTTTGATTTGCTCAAACCCTATGACCTCAGTTCTAACAGAAGTTAATAACAGGGATCGGCGACTAAGGGCATCAGCTACCTTATTCTCAACTCTAGCCTTATGTTTCAGGACAAAAGTATAGGACTGGATATATTCTACCCACTTAGCATGCCTAGGGTTAAGCTTCTTTTGGGAGTTCAGAAATTTAAGAGCCTCATGGTCCGAAAATAGTACAAATTCCTGCGGTAGCAAATAATGTCTCCAGTAACGCAAAGCTTGCACCACCGCATAAAATTCCTTATCATAGGTAGAATACCTAAGCTTAGCATCATTAAGTTTTTCACTAAAGAATGCTATGGGATGATTCTCTTGGCTTAGGACTCCACCTATTCCTACACCTGAAGCATCACAGGCAACCTCAAATACTTTAGAAAAATCGGGTAATCTCAGAATGGGTGCCTGGGTCATTTTCTCCTTAAGATCTAGGAAGGCTTTATGGGCTGACTTAGTCCAATGAAATTCTCCCTTCCTAATACAATCAGTGATAGGAGCAGCTAAAGTACTAAACCCCTTGATGAATCGCCTATAGAAGGTAGCCAAGCCGTGGAAACTTCTAACTTCATGCACATTGGTTGGCTCTGGCCAGTCTACTATGGACCTAATCTTCTCAGGATCGGCTGCCACGCCGTCAGGGGTTACTACAAAACCAAGAAAGATAACTCTACTAGTCATGAATTCACACTTCTTAAGATTACCGTAGAGTCTCTCATTCCTCAAAACTTGGCAGACTGCTCTAAGGTGGCCTAGGTGATCTGCTGGGGTCTTACTATAGATCAGGATGTCATCAAAATAGACCACCACAAATTTTCCTATGAAAGCTCTAAGTACCTGGGTCATAATTCTCATGAAGGTACTAGGGGCATTGGACAACCCAAAAGGCATAACAACCTATTCATAAAGACCATCCTTAGTTTTGAAAGCAGTTTTCCATTCATCCCCGGGTCTAATCCTAACCTGATGATAGCCGCTTTTGAGATCAATCTTAGAAAAAACCATTGCACCAGCCATCATATCAAGCATGTCATCTAATCTAGGGATGGGAAACCTATATTTGATTGTAATTTTATTGATGGCACGACTGTCAACACACATCCTCCACGTGCCATCTTTCTTTGGGGTCAGTAAGGCTGGGACTGCATAAGGGCTAAGACTTTCTCTAATAAACCCCTTCCTCAATAATTCTCCAACCTGCTTTTGCAGTTCTTCATGCTTAGATGGATTCATCCTGTAATGGGGCAAGTTGGGCAAAGTCGCTCCTGGGATTAGATCTATGGCATGCTGGATATCCCTAAGAGGTGGAAGGTGGTCTGGCAAATCCTCGGGAAAGACATCCTCAAATTCTCTTAACACAGGTTTAACTTCTTGAGGAGGCTCTGAGGGTTCCGAAGTTCTAAGTTCCTTAGCAGTCAACATCCAGATGGGTGAACCACTATGAATTTCTTGTTCTAGATCCTTAGCACTGATTAGGTTCACTCCAGTTTTCATCTCCTTAACCTTACCGGCTCCTTTAGTTACCTTGTCCTTAGGGGGAACTGAATGGATCGTAATCTTCTTCCCATTGAAACTAAAGACACAGGTATTGGATTTTCCTAAGAGGGTGTCATCATGATCATACAACCAAGGTCTTCCGAGAATTATACTGCTCACCCCCATGGGTAAGACATCGCACCAAATCTTTTCGTGATAAGATTGCATTTGGATTTGGACTTGACATCTAGACTGGATGGGTATGGAGGTAGAATCTACCCAAGAAACCTTATAGGGGTTGGGATGGGGAACTGGGATTAAGCCTAACATCTTGACAGTGCTAGTAGAGATGGCATTTACACAGCTCCCACTATCTATGATGATCTTACATACCTTATCCCCTAGTTTAAGAAAAGTCTGTAGGATGTTAGTCCTACGCCAATCCTCTTGAACTAGATTCTGGGATAGGATCCATCTTACAACTCCTAATTGGTCAGATTCATTGGGTTCCTCCTCTCCTTCATACTCCTCAACCAAATTCATTCCGGCCTCATACACTTCTTCTTCAAATTCCTCACTGGGCTCGGAATTATCATTCTCTCCCTCTTCTATGTAAAGGGATCTCCGAGGGCACTGGCTAGCAACATGACCTACCTTATGACACTTGAAACAGGCTATGGCAGTACACTGATTGAAAATGTGACCTGGTTTCTGACACTTAAAACAGGTGATATTTGAACTAGGGGTTCTCTGGGTGTCAGGTGCCTTACCTTTGTCCATGGGCCTAGGGGTAGAAGTACCCTGAAAAGGTTTACTAGGGATAACTTGGCTAGGTCCATTCCTTGGGATTGGGGCACTAACCCTAGAAGGTATAGGTCCTCTCTAAAATTTCTCAGTGTTCAGTGCAATCTGGTAGGCTTGGTCTAGATCAGTAACCTCTCTCAGAAATAGTTCTCTCTTGATATCTTCCCTCAGTCCAGCCCTAAATCTAGACAAAGTGACTTCGTGGGCTTCACTCACATCACATCTCATTAGGTATTCATCAAAAGTAGCTATGTAGTCTGAGACAGATCGGTTTCCTTGTTTCAGGTTTTGCCATTGGTCTAACAGGTTTTGCTGGTATGAAATGGGTAGATATTTATCTCTCAGTTTTTCTTTCATACCCTGCCAAGTGGTTATGGGCTCAACATTCCGTCTCCTAGTGGTTAGCTCAATGTTCCCCCAGTATAACCTAGCTTGACGCACTAATTTCATCTTGGCAAACTTGTATTTCCTCTCCTCAGACATAGCATACCACTCAAAGTATTGGTCCATCTCACCCTCCCAATCAGAATACACCTTAGGGTTCAGACTACCATCAAAAGTGGGTGCATCTAATTTGATGTTCCTGATGAACCTATCATCTCTATCTTCAGGCTCTGGGTCAGGCCTCCTATGATTAGGTTCAGGATCTCTATATAAAGGCCTTCTAGGCTCCTGATGTGGGTAAGGTTGAGGCACATTAAAATCGGGGTCAGGAGTCCAATTCCGATGTCTAGGTTCTTCAAGTACTTGGACTCGGTCCCTAAGTTGGGTAAGATCCTCATGAATTTGTGCGCTAAACTGGGCCACAGTGTTTGTCATATCCTGATTCATTTTAGCCATACTTTCAGTAAGAGTTCTGATCATGGCCGCTAAATCAGGTTGGGTTTGACCAGGTTGATATGGCACTCCGTTTCTGGTAGACATGATGATTCAAGCAAGCACACAAAATGAGACTAGACTAAATCGACTACTGGATCACTAGACCTAGAGTCCAAACTAGATGCCCAATCAGAGTGGCAAGCTAGCCTGTAGTAACTCAGGACTCAGCCAGGCAGGTGTAAGGGGAGTGTTAGGTCCTTGATTGCCAATCCTAGACACCAATCAGTGATTGGCCAGGTAGGCGGACCAGCACACAAGCCCTTCGGGACGTAGTCCCTAAACCACCGTTCTAGACACTGAGTGCTAAGCACACACAGAATAACCCGGCAAACTGACTCAACACTAGCCTAGACCCGACCAATTGGTGTCCCTAGCCCACTAGGGCAAATTAGGTCTAACTGATTTTAAATTAGGTCTAGGTTCGAATGATTGGATGGTGGTTTTGGGCTAAGGAGAGGTAATCAACTCCTCCCCTTATCTTAGATGCTCAATTGCCCTTAAGTAAATTATGAGATGATCACTCCAAAAAGAATTGAATTGCAGAACACAAAAAATAGAGTTACTGTATTTTAATTCTCAGAATTTTTACCGAAACCTATAAATCACAGAAAAATTATGAAAAATAGGTTCAATTATACTGGTTTCAACGAAGCAAAAATCATGCAATTCGGAGTTTTATGCAGGGAGAAATAATTCAGACAACAGGATAATTACGGGCTGCAACTAGATTGTCTTCCCCGTTTATAATCCCTGCTACGAAGTTATAACCCAATGGATCCCCTACACGTCCTAGGAACACCCCGTGGAATGGGAGGAGGAGGCTTGCGCCTCGCTTAGTTCCTAGGACCGGACGTCCTGGGGAGTCTACTTCGAGCAGACAAAATAAAAAGAGAATAATCAAAGCAAGCAAGCAAATCAGAAACCCTAGACTGGGCTCTGATACCAAAAATGATGCAGAACAAATAAAGGGACGCGATGCGGAAGTAAATTAAGATTAACTAATTTTTTTGTTGTTTTTATATGTTTGTAGAAGTTGGCTTCAAATCAAAGAAAAGTTAACCTAACATTGAAAGATACTAATATGATAATTGAAAGCACAATTTTAAGGAAACTAAAGTATCAGAGTAGTTCAGAAGCAACGGATCGCTGGGGGTTGAGAAACTCCCAGACCTAGGGTTTCGCTCCGAACTTTCAGCATAACAGAAATAAAGAGAAGAGATGGTTTACCTAGCCAGACAATGATCTTCACAGATTTTGGTGGAAGAACTCTCCCGAGCAGATTGTTGGATCCTCGGATTCAGATTTCTTCGCAATGGATCCTCCAGTACTGGTCCTTTGGTAGGTTGGCTTCTCCTGAACTCAAGATCTGGAAGAGAAGAAAAACAATTGATGGAATCAGAGAGTCAAGGGAGAAATTTACCAGGTTGATGAACTTGAAGATTGAAATTGCTGAAAACTGGATTCTCCTGGAAGCTGATGTGATTTTCCTTGGAACTTGCTCTGGATCTGAAGTAGCCGGACTGGATCTGGATGAAGGTGGACGGCCTGGACTTGTAGAGAGAGAGAGGCCGTGGGAGATGGATGGATCTAGGATTTGATGGATTGAAAATAATGAAGGGTGGCTAGGGTTTTGGAATTTCAAGTGGCTAACCTAGGGTTTTGGATAAAGATGGAGATCTCTCACCTCCTCAAGGCTCCAATGGAACCCGGATTACCCCCTCACGGAGCTCAACACTTAGAATAGTGCGGAAGAAGAGAAACCTAGGTCACTCAACACAAGAGAGTAGCAAAAAAATAATTTTCTTCATTCATTTTCAAAGTTACAAAGAGAGGTCTATTATATAGACCTAAAATTTTCTCCTAGCTTGTACAAATTCTCATGTGGGACTAAACTCTTCCAACCTCTAGATTAGGTAGAAAACCCCCTCTCTTGGTCGACCAAGACTTCAAAAAAAATTGGGACGGCCATAAAGGAATTTTTTTTTTGGAATTTTTATGGCGCCTCCTTTGGAGTTGGATTTGGATTTGGAGTCCTCCTCTTCTTATGGCATTTTTTCTTTTCTTCCACTCCAAGTTAAGCTCTTTGATTTTGATTTGAACTTCAATTGGATGTCCTTCTTTGATTTCTTCTCCAAGAGAAGTTTTCTTCCTTCTTTGCTTAGGTAAAATAGGCAGGTATGGGCGCCTCCTTTAAATTAGCTTCCAATTTGATTTTTTCTTCTTTGGGTGTGGGGACCATGACACTGGGATGCCTCTGTGGCGCCTCCTGGACTCTGGCATGTGCTCGGAGTGTGGCTGGGCGTGTGGCTTGGAGTGTGGCCTCCACTTGCTTGAACCTTGATTTGATTGGAAGACAAATGTGGCACCATTTTGGACCAAATTGAAACCACATCGGGACTTGCACCGAGTCAACATGACTCAACAAAATTTAAATGGTGACTCAAGAAATAAATAAAAATAAATAAACTGGTTGACCAGGTCAACCTTTATTACAAACCCTAATTTCTCGGGCAATGTCAATCAGAGATCCAGATGGAGCTCTGAAGTCTTCTTCTGAGTCTGGTGCCCGCACCACCCTGCAGGTAAGGCTTCATACTCCGCCTAGTTGTTCGATACCTGGAATGCAAAGTATAGGACGTACTCCAAATATTGCCCGTCAAGGTCAGCTAAGATCAAGCCTGCACCGCACCCTGAAAGATTGGAAGCTCCATCCACACGCAGAGTCCAAGCAGGCTCGGCTTCTTCCACGGGATTAGCCACAGGCGCCTTAGCCGCTGTTGGGGTTGCCTCCATCCCCCAAGTGCACTCCGCAATGAAATCAGCTATTACCCGAGCTTTCAGGGCCGATCGGGGCTGGAAGGAGATGTCGACTCGCCCAGCCTGACGGCCCACTTGGCGAGTCGTCCGAAGGTGTCAGGGCTTTGGAGGATCGCCTTGAGGGGCTGGTCAGTCAGTACGATGATCGGATGTGCCTGAAAGTAGGGCCAGAGGTGCTTCGTTGCTACGACCAGCGAGTAGACCAGCTTTTGCACCTTAGGATACCTTGTCTCAGCATCGTGGAGGACCTTGCTGATATAGTAGACAGGTTTCTGCTAGCCGTCTTCTCCCACCCGCACGAGGACAGCATTGATGGCCTCGTTAGAGGTCGATAGGTACAGATACAGCACTTCCCCCTCCGTTGACTTGGCCAAGAGCGGAGGGTTCCTCAAATATTCCTTCAAGTCTTCAAAGGCTGACCGGCATTCATCATTCCATTGGAAGTGATCTGACTGGTGCAAAGTCTTAAATAATGGGAGGGATCTCTCAGTCGACCGGGAGATAAAGCGGCTGAGAGAAGCAACGCAACCCGTAAGTTCTTGCACCTGCTTTTTACTGCTCGGATGTGTCATGTCGATGATAGCTTTGATTTTTTCAGGGTTGACCTCAATACCTCTTTGAGTAACCAGGAAACCAAGAAATTTTCCGGAAGTCACCCCGAAGATGCACTTGGTGGGGTTCTGCTTCATCCTATGGCATCTCAATGCGTTGAAGGACTGCTGCAGGTCCTTGATGTGGTCGACCTTATGGAGGCTTTTGATAATCATATCATCGACGTACGCCTCCATGTTCCTCCTAAGTTGACCTTCAAAGACTTGGTTGATCAGCCTTTGGAAGATGGCACACACATTCTTCAGGCCAAAAGGCATCACATTATAGCAATACAGGCCCCTGTCCATGACAAAGGCCGTCTTCTCTTCATCTTCGGGGTGCACCTGATCTGGTTATACCTGGAGAAGGCATCCATGAAGCTCAAGAGTTGGTGGCCGGCTATTGCATCTACCAGTTGGTCAATTTTTGGTAGGGAGAAACTATCCTTGGGGCAAGCCTTGTTGAGGTCTATGTAATTCACACAGATCCTCCACTTCCCACTGGCCTTCTTCACCATGACGACATTGGCCAGCCACTCTGGGTAATGGGACTCCCTGATGAAGCCAGCATCGAAGAGCTTCTTCACTTCTTCTTCAATGGCTCTCTGTCTTTCGGCAGCGAAGCTCCTCTTCTTCTATCGGACGGGCCTATAAGTAGGATCCACCCTAAGCTGGTGGGTGATAATATCCGATAGGATGCCTGGCATGTCCGATGTCGACCAGGCAAAGACGTCTGCATTGCTCCTCAAGAAGCCGACCAGCTCCCACCTGGCCTCTTCATCTAGAGCGCTCCCTATTTGGAGGACTCTTGTGGGATCATCCTCTTGAAGGGGCACAAATACAATCTTCTCGACAAGCTGACCGTGGCTGTCGGCTTCATCTCTGGGGTCAAGCTGCTCAAGTGTGGGGTGCCCATCCAGTTGCTTGTCGTGAATAGCTAGGCATTGTCTAGCCATTCTGCGGTCTCCCCTCATCTCTCCAACTCCGTCACGGGTCAGAAACTTGGCCAGCAAATGGTAAGTGGATACAATGACCTGGAACCTGTTGAGGGCCGGTCGGCCCAAGATGGCATTGTATGCCGAAGTCGTACGGACGACCACAAAGTTGATAGGGAAGGTTCGCTGGTAAGGCTCCGTCCCGAGGGTCACGGGTAAAGTAATTTCCCCTTCAACCCTAACGGTGTTCCCCCCAAAGCCAGTGAGCGGCGTTAGGGATTCTCACAGCCTAGATCTGGACAAGTTCATCTAGACGAAAGCGTCATACAGTAAAACTTCCGTGCAACTTTCATTATCAATAAGGATGCGCTTTACATCGTAGTTGGCAATGATAGCTGACATGACCACAGGGTTATCGCCCGGAAGAGGAGGCTCCAAGAGGTCTTCATCAAAAAAACTGATTACATTAGAACCCCTGGACCTTTTTACAATGTCTTGACCTTCTTCATGCCCCCAGTTGGACCGCCGGTGTAGCATGCCAACATCCCCATCTGTTGGGTGCTGATTGGGGAGCTCAGCCTCCTCTAGAGGGTCTCTGGCAGCTGAAGTCTCGGCCCGATCCCGAGGAGATCGGATGTACTTGTTCAGATACCCTCTCCTGATGAGGTCCTCGATGGCGTCCTTCAGCTGGAGGCACTCTTCTGTGTCATGCCCGTGGTCCCTGTGGAACTAGCAGTACTTATTTTTTATTCTTGGCGGCAGGAGGGCCCCTCATCGATCGAGGCCTTTGAAAGAAGGCCTAGTTCTCGATTTCTATAAGGATCTTCTCCCGCGGCAGGGAGAGGAGCGCATAGTTGTTGAATCGCTTGAGGTAGTCCCTCTACTTAGGGCTCTGGCATCGAGTGGATCGGCTGTCGTCACCCGGAGGTCGGACTGCGAGGGCTTTATCACCCCATTTCTTTGGGGCTGACCTCCCCTCAACCTGGCATCGGCTCGCCGACTACTCCTCTGACAGGGTGTACTTGTGCGCCTTGGCCAGCAGCTTGGTGTAGTTCGCCGGGAACTTCTTATCCAGGGAGAATGTGAGCCTGGATGAGCGGAGCCCCCTCTTGAAGGTTGACATGGCCACCGCTTCATTCAAGTCCGGGACCTCCATGGCAATTGAGTTGAAGCGGGCCATGTAGTCCTGGAGGGTCTCTCCCTCCTTTTGCATGATGAGGAAGAGGCAGTCGGTGTTTTTTGGAGTCCGACTGCAAGTCCTGAAATAAGAAAGAAAAAGGGTTTCAAGCTGGAAGAAGGAATAGATCGTACCTAGGCGAATGGCGGAGAACCACATCTGCGCGGCCTTCTTCAGGGTCGCTGGAAAGGCGATGCAGTGAAGGGCGTCAGAAGCGCCCTGCACCATCATGTGGGCCTCATAAGTGCCCAGGTGGTCCAGCGGATCGGTGGTGTCGTCGTAGGGGTCCACCTGCGGGATTTTGAAATGCTGGGGGATAGGCTCCCCCAGAACCTCGGCGGAGAAAGGCGGGCGGGTGTCATGCGCCTGACCCCCCTCGGCTTTCCGTCACTCGACAATCTTGGCAATGCTTTCGTCCATGCGCATGATTTTTCTACCTTAGTCGTGCGGGTCTGCAGTAGGGTGCTGGCCGTCGAGAGGGACAGAGTCGGTGAAAGAGGGGGAAGCTGATCTCGCCCTCTTTCCTTCAGTGCGGGCCCTCAAGGACCCCTGGGGCTCCGGAACAGCGGGGGACAGAGGCGGGGGCGCCTCCGGCTGCTGGCTCACACCGGCGACGGGCTGATGGTTGATGCAGGAAGCCACCGGCAGCTGCTGTTGATGGTCAGCCATTTCCTGGAAGCGCTGGACCGCCGAGGTGAGCTTCTCGATGCGGTTTACCAGCATCTGGAATTGCTGCAACCTTAGGATGATAGTGGGCTCAGCGACGGCAATGGCATCGCTTTCCGTGCGGGGTGCTCCGGGCCCATGATGAGAACACCCTCCCCTCACAAAAATACTTCAAGTTCTCCCCCTGGCCATGGCCAGATCTTCCCAGTCGATCTTTCCTTTTAGAGCGAAGAGCAGAACGAAGACTCGCGGCCCCTTCCTCTAGCGCCAATCTGTTGCCACTCCTTCTCCTAGACCAGGCTTGGTGGGTATGCTGGGGAGCTCCTCTGCCAGTCGACCTGCACAAAGTTTCTGGGCGTCGGAGGTGCTCCGACGGGGGACACTCCGATGCTTAAGTTAGAGGAGGGATTGGAGCAACATAATGGAAAGAGCTAAGAGAAAATCGCTCGTGGTAGGGAAGAAGTACCTTTTTTTCCGCGGAGGTCTCCCGAGCGCCTTTTATAGGCATGGAGTGCGGCTAAATTCCATTAGGGGACAGGCTAGGAAAGCCCATATTTGCCCCCGGGAGAGCCAGCATGATGGCAGGGTCGTGGCCTAGCGGCGTGGCAGGATCGTGGCCTGGCGACATGGCAGGAGGGTCAAAGCGATGGCCTAGTGGCACGGAGTCGTGGCCGTGCGGTGGAGTTCGTTGTAACAGAATGTCAGAATTTGTCAGATAGAGACTTCTGGGGCCCTCGAGCAGTTCCCTTAATAGTGGGTCGGCCTTAGTTGAAGGGAGTTGCCCGGCCGACCGGGGCGTTCGCTAGGAGCTCCAAAGAAGCCAACACGCGCGCGAGGAGGTATCTGACGGCTCGGAGTTTCTCTGGATCAACCATACCTTTGGCGAGAGAAGTCTGTTCGGCTCAGCCCGGGTCGGCCTCCCGGTGGGTCAGCCACTTGGAAAAAAGACCGCAGGGACCTCTTCAAGTGCCGGGGGTCGGACCTCTCTTCCCATGATCTCTCGGACCCCTCCTTCGGGGGTCAGCCGACCGGACGCCTGGGGCCGGTCCGACCTAGGGTTAGCCGGATGGGTACAGCATGTACCATCTAACAATAATTTTAATTTTTTATATGAGATGAATGATTTCATTAGCATCATTAATTTAACTAATATAAATATAATTTTATAGATTATTGACATAAAAATATAATAAATATATATTTTTTTAAAAAAATATAATTTATTTTTTAATTTGAGCCAGGTATCTCTGGCTAGTTAGCACCTACCATGCACCCAAATCAGAACAAAAATGATTAGTACAAACAACACGCAAAAGGATGGCAGAATGCTACGTGTTTCAGAAAAGGACCTGCACCAAGTAGTCAAAACTACCATCTTGCCAATTAACAAAATAATACCTCGAGAGTGCAATATTTTTTAAGTTTGAAAAGCTTAGTTTAAAAGGATGGGAACGTTCAGATCTCAATTATGTGGGCAAAATAATTTTTTGTTTTTGGTACAATTTTTTGTATTCCTTTAAGGAGCATCAAATCTGGCAACCAGCACTCTAAGTGGATGCATCAAGTTCCATGGCTGCTGGAGGAACCCTTCACCACCTTAAATATTAAAATCTAAAGCAGCCCAAAGAATCCTATAACAATAGAATAATATGGATTCCTTGTACCACGCTAGCAAATTAACTAACGTGCACTTCCTACCCTCTCCCAATGCACAACTGGGGGGCTGCCATTAACTCAAGATTTGCTATATGGTTTCATAAACCTATTTTTAAAAACTATTTATCTTTTCTATGACTTAACACAGGTAGTGAAATGAGGGTTTGGTCATATAAAATTGGTTAAATGAATTAAAACTTCTTTCATTCATCTTATTTTCCATCTAAAAATAGCATAAATCTTAACCAATTAAAAGACTTTGAATAATGGTCTACTAACCAATAATTTGAGATATTAACATATCAAAAAATTGCCTATTATTTATATAACAACTCAAGTAATTTTATTATTATTTTTTTGGTAAGACAAAAGGGATAGGAAGGATTAATCCCGATATAGCTATTTCCGTAGGCTCTCATCCCATCAGCCCCAGAAAAATTCTGGATTGGTTGGTAGTGAGGCAAGGTCTCTACCAACTGGGCTACCGTCTTAGCGATAAATAATTATATTCAAAAAAAAAAATTAGCCAAAAAAATATTATTTAGATTTTTAAATTTTATATAAATAGACTAATAATATATCCATACCGATCCTACTATATTCTTTCTATTTAAATCCTGATATACTTGTCAAAATATTGGTTCACATCAATATAAAACCATTTATAATATTAATCCGTCGTTGACTCAAAATGGATTGATATTGCTGTGTCTCCCGGTCCACATAAGCCATATATCGGATCCACTCTAATACGATTTATAAAATTCAAAATCTCAATCTAGAAAGTTAATTAAAAAATATTATTTAAGTTATTTAATCTTATATAAATAAATTATACATGTTTACAAAGATCCTCATAATTTAAGTTAATAAAATCACTCTATGTTATATATATATATATATATATATATATATATATATATATATATATGAATTTCATCTCCGATCCATTTTTATAGATAGATATTTTTCATAATTTTTAAATAATAATAATAATAATATTATTATTATTATTTATTATTCTTTTATATGGACCCTATTCACTCCTTTGTTCTTTTTATTCCTTCAACCGAAAGCTTATGGCCCTGGTTCAGACCTAATATTAGACTCAACTTTTAATGGGTTGTGAACGTATTGTTTAGGCAAGTTTCTTTGCATTTCAAGACCTATCGAAAATCCATATCAAGTGGAAGTCTATTCTCTCTCTCTCCCCCCACGTGCATTTGTGCACAACATCGTCATTGGCTTTATGCCTACATCTAACCTACTTATTAGATAAAGTATCTTCACATCATTGTTAATTTTATGAATATAAAGATATAAAATGCTTTATTTCATGATGTGATTGATAATGATGGGATCATAATTTAAGCCTAATCAAAAACATTACAGTGGAATAGGAATTTATTACATTTATCATTTTTTATTATCATAAAGGCAGATAGCTAATGGAATTTACATGAAATTAAAAGAAAATGATGCTACATATACCCACCAAATGAGACTTTGGGATGATCCTCTCCAATTTTAAAGGATGCAAAGCTTCAATTTAAGGCTCGGCTACTAAGTATAAATATAAAACTATACTAAAATTAAGTATATAAATATAAATTTATATTAAGTATATATGAGTCATTTTCAATTCTTAAAATTGGAACCTCCACTTATTAATTGCACTTCATTTAAGTTAATTTATATGCAAACACAGATATAAATAAATATAAAAATAAATAAATATATATATATATATATATGTATGTATATGTATGTATGTATGTATGTATGTACGTATGCCATTTTTTAAAGCGCAATGGCTCATTTCTCTGCAAACCTAGTTAATTTCTTAAAACTGATCACCATATGATTATCGGTGCAAGTGACTAAATGCATAAAAACATGGAATAAATTAAGTTAATTTTTGATTCAACTGTTTGTTTTTCCGTAAAGATAGACACCAATTCATGTATCAATGTGATATATAATTGTCATTGTTTTACTTTTCCTTCTCCAACATGCTTTTATAAAGAAGAAACTTGATAAACCAGAGAGAAAAGTTGCTGGATTTGAATCCTCTCAGCCCAGCTGAATGGATTTTCTACAGGCTTGTTGTGTGAAGTTGTTCAACTCTCAACTCTCAAAGCAATGCTTAATTTGATGGCATCCACCACGGCCCTAGGTTGAAGCAACTATCAACAAATTCTTTTTTTTTTTTTTTAGCAAAAATGATTTAGCCAATTTTGATTTGAACTTTTTATTTACTCCCATTTGGATTATAAGTAAAACATTGTATAAAAATTATGACACTAGTTACGTTGATACGTGACCGGCCTTAATAGGATGCCGGGTGTACGAGATTTGTAGTTCAAAGTTTGCTTCTCTGCATAAAATTAGTGATGTTATTGGATATGGCTGGAACTGGGCCGGTCCAATTCAAAATTAGATCAAATTTCGGATCAAATTTTAAAAATTTTTGGACTAAATCCGGGCATCCCTTTGGCCCAAAAATTAAATAGACTCTATTTTACAACCTGGAGTCTAGCATGATATGCTTAAAATTTGGTTCGAAGCCTGAACTGATTTCAGGCCGATCCAAAATTTATTGAGCTGGTCCAGCCCAGTTCCAGATAATGGGCTTTGGGCCGGCCCAGTTCCAGCCTTAGTATTGGATGAGGGCCAGTGAGATTCATCGCAGTACACTGGACAAAGGTTTTTCGGTGGGGCAAGATAAATAAATTTTGTGCAAACTTTAATGCCTCTTGCCATTATGCTTGTTCATATTTTAATTTAAAATAAATTTTATTTTTTAAAAAAACAAAAAAATAAAAAAAAATTATATTTACACTCAGTAATTTAAAAAATTCAAAAATATTTTTATTTAATATTTTAATTCATAATCTGACAGAATGTTACTCAAATCATCAATTCTAAATAAAATTTAAATATTATAATAGATTAAAATTTAAAAATGATCAAAATAATATTAAATGATATAACAATCATTCAAAAGATTAAATGTGAGTCCATCTAAAAATAATTTTAATTTTTTTATATGGGATGGATGTTTAATTTCATAAGCATCATTAATTTAACTAAATATAAATATAATTTTATAAGTTATTACATATAAATATGTTGGAAATCAAGCCACATCATCACATGCCTGAATAAGTTCTCTCTCCATATTTAGCATTCCTCCTTCCTTCCTTTGACTTTCCTAAATTTGTGTAATTGATTTAGGAGTAGTTTTAGGATTATTATAATCATACCGGCTGTATGATTACCCATTCTAGCAAAGTAGTTTATTCACCTTCCTGAATTTGAGACAATCCCATTTCGAAATTTTTTCAAATATGTAAACTATTTATGTATGCTTTCTTTCATTATTTAAGTGTGATGAATAAGAGAATGAATGGTGTTGGAGTTCCTTCATTGTTTTAATATTTAAATTTCTTCATTTTTAGTATTCAAATTCTTCATGGTATCAGAGCAGGTTTAATCCTGTCTCATCATCTTCTCCATCTTTGGAATGGCTACCAACTCATCCTCCTCTTCCTCTGATATCATCATTTCATCATCTTCATCTTCTCATCAGATGGAAACATCTCATCTTCCATTCACTGCCCATAAATTGAATGGGCAAAATTATTTACAATGGTCTCGGTCCATATTAATGTTTATACGGGGAAAGGAGAAAGATGACTACATCACCGGAGTTTCAGTGGCACCAGAAACCACAGCTCCAACCCATAAAAAATGGATAGCAGAAAATAATATGGTCATGTCCTGGTTAATCAACTCCATGACCACTGACATTGGCAAAAATTTTCAGTCATTTGCTATTGCCAAAGAAATCTGGGACATGGCAAAAGAAATGTTCTCAGACAAGGAAAACACATATGAAATCATCCAGATTGAAGGCATCCTCCATGATTTGCATCAAGGCAACCTTACAGTAACTGAATATTTCAATACTCTTACTCGTCTATGGCATCAACTTGATACATTTGAGGTTCATAACTGGACTTGTGTTGCTGATGGTTTATTGTATAAAAAGATTGTCGAAGGGAAATGTGTGTTTAAATTTTTGTTAGGCTTGAACAAAAATCTTGATGAAATCAGAGGAAGAATCATGGGAGTAAAACCTCTACCTAGCCTCAGGAGACGTTCTCTGAAGTCCGTCGCGAAGAAAGTCGAAAAAATCTCATGATGGGATCTCATCAACAACTGAATATGGTAGAAAGCTCGGCTCTTAAGACTCAATTCACTCTTTTTGACAACTGTCAAAAAATTCAAGGAGGAAGACCTTAGTGTGATCATTGCAAAAAGCCTGGTCACTCGAGAGAAACTTGCTAGAAGATTTATGGAAAACCAGTAGATTGGAAGCCAGGTCAACCACTTGAGAAAGAAGGACGAGATAATCATGTGGCTACCAATGAACAATCACCACAAACTGAAGCTAGCCCTTTTAACAAGGAGCAAATGGAGATGCTTCAGAAACTACTGTCTCCTCTTCTGTCAGTACAGTCACAAACTGGCTCATCTTCCAATCAGGTCATTGGTTACGAAACCTTGGCTCACAAAGGTAATTTTTTGAGCACCTTTACTGTTAGTAAAAAACATAAAAAACCTTGGATTGTAGACTCAGGAGCATCTGATCATATGACAAGAGATGCGAGAATTTTTTATACATATAGCTCATGTCCAAATAATTTAACAGTCTGAATAGCAGATGGTTCACTATCAAAGATTGCCGGTACAGGTTCAGTTGTGCTATCAAGGGATCTTACTCTCAACTCTGTTCTCCTTGTTCCTAACTTGGACTGTAATCTATTATCAATTAGTAAACTCACGAAGAAAAAGAGGTGTATTACTAATTTTTTCTCCACTCATTGTGAATTTTAGGATTTGGATTCGGGGAAGATGATTGGCAATGCTGAGGAATGCTCTGGACTCTACATCCTTAAGGAGCACCATGAACCACAAGAACAACTTCAAATGGCTGTTCGTGGTAATTCTTTTTCGGTCTCATGTCAAAATAACGATAGAGCAATTATGTTGTGGCACTATCGCTTAGGCCACCAATGTTAGGTATCTCGAGTATTTATTTCCTTCATTATTTTACAAAAATCCAAAATCCCTTGAGTGTGAAATCTGCCAATTATCAAAGCAAGTCTGGTCTCATTTTTCCATTCAACCCTATAAAGCGTCTAGTCCATTCTCAATGATTCATAGCGATATTTGGGGTCCTTCAAGAATAAAAAATGTAACCAGTATTAGGTGGTTTGTCTCATTCATAGATGATCACACTAGATTAACTTAGGTATTCCTTGTGAAAGAAAAATCTGAAACGTGTCAAATTTTCAAAAATTTCAAAAATATGATTCATACCCAATTCCAATCAAAAATACAAATTCTAAAGTCTGATAATGCTAGGGATTATTTCAACTCCATTCTAGGAGAATTTCTAGAAAATGAAGGGATAGTTCACTTAAGTTCCTATGTTGATACCCCTCAACAAAACGGAATAGCTGAAAGGAAAAATAGGCATTTGTTAGAGGTAGCTAGATCACTAATGTTCTCCATGAATGTTCCAAAATTATTCTGGGGGAAAGTTGTCCTTATGGCAGCCTACCTCATCAATAGGATGCCATCTAGGGTACTAAAATTCCAAACACCTTGTCAAATACTCCCAAAGTCCTTTCCGACCACTCATCTCATCTCCATCATCCCACCCAAAATTTTTGGATGCTCTGTCTTTGTTCATATCAATCAACAATATAGAAGTAAACTAGATCCTAGGTCACTCAAGTGCATCTTTCTTGGGTATTCTTCAAATCAAAAAGGGTATAAGTGTTACTCTCTGGTCACAAGAAAATTCTACAATTCAATGGATGTCACATTTTTTGAAACCCAGCCTTACTATCCCAAAATTGATATTTAGGGGGAGAATTCAACTCAGGAATATCAATTTTGGAACCTTGAGTCCTTCAGTGAGTCACTGTAAGGGTTTTGGTGACCAGGGCGAAAGCGTGGATTTCAAAAATTTATTATGAAACTACTACCAAACCCTTAACCCAAGACCTCTTTACTAGGAATTAAAACATACAAACATGCATATATAATATAAACTAGAGTTTAGGCACCAACCTGAACCGCTAGTATCCAATCTGATGAAGAAAACCCTGATTCAGCCTTCTTCTCCACCAGGCACCCAAACGTTCGCCCTCCAATGGTGATCCACACGAAACTCGGACCAAGGAAGAACTCCTTCTTCAAGTTGCTTGGATAAATGGAACTCTTTCGGCAGCCTTTGGTGTATTGACCACTGCAGGACACCCTGTCCTACTGTAGGGCACTAAAGACACTCTCCTAAACCACTCTTGGTTTTAGGACAACCCTCCTCTAGGACCCCTTAGGCTTATGTCCTAAAACAAAGCCTTGTTCTATTAGAAAAAACCTTGTCTTAACAAGACAATTCTTGTCTTAAAGAAAGGAGGGAGAGAGAGACACTCAGAATAATACATCGGTGGAATTCTTAATTATCAGACTCATTTCACCACCCCCTATTTATAGATACAAGAGGGGCATGTGATATGTCCTCCCATCAACTTATCATATATGATTTTTCAAGACCGAAGAGAAGTTATCTGGCTTGAAAAATCATATCTAATAAGCCCATTCATGCACCGAAGGCCTTATTTACATCCTTTCTTTTATCTAAATGAATTATCACTTGCCACATGTCTATTACCGGTCCCTAGGAAGCCAAGAGGCACCTCTTCAATTTTCAAACATCGGAGATTATGAAGAGTCCTGATAGCAGAAGGACTCTCCATCAGAACCGCACGCCACATGAAGAGTTGCGACTCTTCATACACCGCGTGCGCCATCTTTCTTCCACGCAAATTTCAAAGAATGTTGACCGGTCAAAACATAGGCAATATGGGTGTCATTGGGAAGAGCATAAAATTTCATTTCTGACCATATAAATTATATTCAAATCAGATATCTATAGCTCATTCTGTGCCCTTTTGAAGTTAAGGTATCATTTAGGTACCAAGAGTCCCATGCCATTGGGACTCTTCATGTATGGCGCCTAAAATGCCCTTAAATCCAAATTAAAATCAGATTTAGCTCTGATTAGGCTAGCCCCACTTAGGACTCAACCTAATTTAGGTTTCCCATAATTAGGTTAGCCCAATTAGCAAGCAACCGGACCCAATTCAAATGGGATAGGAATTTGGTTAGCCTACATATGCTAGTATGTAATCCGGCTAACTAATTAGAATCCTATGACCTTAATTAAATCATGAATGACTTCCTTGGCCAATTCTCTATTGTGTGTGACCCATTGGGTTCCACATCTAGCCAACAGTAGGTTTAGGTTTGAGCTGATTCGATCCGATCAAACCCGATTGACCTAATTAGGTCAAATTGGCTCACCTAATTATCCAATTCGAATCACACATCGAATTGATTCATGAAACCAAATCAATTGGTTCATGAAGACCTACAAGACAAGATTGACGTCTAGCAACGTGTCATGCCTACCCAGAAGATGAGAAATTTTGGTGGATTTACCAAAATACCCTTCAGTGGTGCATTACCAGGCAATTCAATCCTTCGATCTACTTGCAACCTGAATATGACTATGGATATGGATACTTGTCAAATCCAATTTCATATTTATTCCTTGCTCAATCTGATAATGATGATTTATTAATGAACCATTAGAAACTATTTCTAATATTCATACTTTGATCAATGATTTTCCGAATCTTAATTTGATAGAAATCATCTGGATGTGCTTCCCTCTTACTAGGGTTGATCGATTCCTTTTTGACCTACTCACAACCTCCATATGCAATCCACCATACCCAGTATCACCCCATGCATGACTCAGTGTCATGATTGAGTGTGAACCAAAGTGTGGATTCATGCATACAAGGTACCATGGCAGTCTCAGGTCAAAGGACCACATGCACTACTACCACTATGAGAACTATCTATTGACAAACAGATAAGGTTCCATTAGATGTTCTCAAGCTGGATCTATTCAGTGAACTCATTCTCTAATGAGCACCCACATCCTAGTATTGTGTCAAACACAAGTTACTGTGAGATCAGTCACCCTCTTCACCAAGCATACATAGGATGTGCTGGTCTTACCGGAAATATTGATCCCCTACTCAATATCCCATCGACCAGGAATATTCTAGATTAGGGTTTTAAGGCTTTAGGTCTCACTGGTATGATCTCATCATAACCCTAGAACCATAGCCCTAATCTATGGGGTTCATCATATCTTAATAAAATTAATAAGACACAGCGTATGATGAAAATAAAATGCCTTTATTAATTGATAATGTCGATACACTGGTTTGGGATACAAAAGAAAATCCAATCGAAATACAACATTTTGATTGGCCTTTAGGGCATAATCCTTTCAATCTCCCACTTGCACTAAAGCCAATCGCCTTTAAATTTTAATCCCATACAATCGAGGTGGCGATCAAACTCCCGCTATGATAGAGCCTTAGTGAACGGGTCTGCTATGTTGTTCTTTATTTCTACTCTTTTAATGCAGACTTTTTGTCTTTCAACAATCTCTCGAACGAGATGGAAGCGTCTTAGAATGTGCTTTGATTTGTGATGAGCTCTAGGTTCCTTAGCTTGAGCGACATCTCCAGTATTATCACAGTAAAGTGATACTGGACCTTCAATCTCCGGAACAACGCCCAACTATGAGATGAACTTCTTCATCCAGACAGCTTCCTTGGCAGCTTCACTAACAGCAATGTATTCTGCCTCAGTTGTTGAGTCAGCTACAGTCTACTGTTTAGAACTCTTCCAGCTTACAGCTTCTCCATTTAGGATAAAAATATACCCTGAAACAGATTTGCTATCATCTGGATCCGATTGAAAACTAGAATCTGAATAAGCTTCCAGTTTAAGATCAGATCATCCGTATATCAAAAAAATATCCTTAGTCCTTCTCAAGTACTTAAGAATATTTTTCATAACCTTCCAGTGATCCTCTCCTGGATCAGCTTGAAATCTGATGGCTATACCTAAGACATATGCCACATCAGGCCTGGTACATAACATACCATACATTATAGATCCTATAGCCGAAGCATAAGGTATAGAACTCATTCTATTTCTTTCTTCAGGTGTCTTAGGAGACATCTTCTTAGAAAGATGTATGCCATGACCAATGGGCAAGTAACCTTTTTACTTCCCTCCATGCTAAATCTCTTTAGCACTTGGTCAATGTACCTAGACTGGGATAAGCCTAGCATCCTCCTAGATCTATCTCTATAGATCTTGATACCCAGTATATAGGATGCTTCTTCCAAGTCTTTCATGGAAAACTGTTTAGATAACCATACCTTGTCTGATTGTAACATTGGGATATCATTCCCAATGAGGAGTATGTCATCCACATACAGAACCAAGAAAACTATGGCACTCCCACTAGTCTTCTTGTATACACAAGGTTCATCCTCATTTTTGATAAAGTCAAACACTTTGACTGTCTTATCAAATCGGATGTTCCAACTCCTGGATGCTTGCTTTAATCCATAAATGAATTTTTTCAGCCACATACTTAATTAGGTTTAGTCTCCAAGACAAAACCTTCTAGCTGTGACATATAGACCTCTTTCTCAAGGAAACCATTAAGGAATGTGGTTTTCACATCCATCTGCCAGATTTCATA
This sequence comes from Areca catechu, assembly GCA_021397845.1. Lineage (NCBI taxonomy): Eukaryota > Viridiplantae > Streptophyta > Magnoliopsida > Arecales > Arecaceae > Areca > Areca catechu. The sequence continues at coordinate 156,246,567 of CM038050.1, read as the reverse complement.
ATCATGATATGCTGCTATAGCAAGCATGATCGGAATAGATTTGAGCATGGCAACAGGAAAAAATATTTCATCATAATCTATTCCCTGTTTTTGTCTGAAACCCTTAGCCACTAATCTGGCTTTATAAGTTTCGACTTGGCCATCTGCCACAATCTTTTTTTATAGACCCATTTGCATCCAATAGGGTTAACACCCTTTGGTGCATCAACCAAAGTCCACACTTGGTTGACATACATGGAGTCCATTTCGGATCTTATGGCTTCCGGCCATCTATCTGAGTCCCTACTCATGACAGCATACGTATAGGTTAGAGGATCATCATTTTCAATGATCTGGGCTTCATTATTTTCAATAATGAACCCATACCTCTCATGTGCATGACGCACCCTATCAGACCTACGGATAGGAGTGGTGTGTTCTGGTTCTATACTAACTATATTATTATTTGGTTGAGATATATCTATTTGTTGAAATTCTTCAAGTTCAATATTTCTCCCACTGCCCTTTTGTAGGATGAACTCTTTCTCTAGAAAAGTGGCATGCCTACTGACAAAAAGTTTTTGTTCAGTAGGGTGGTAGAACATATATCCTATACTATCTTTAGGATATCCTACAAATAGACACTTATCTGCTCTAGCATCCAGCTTATGTCCAAAATTTCTTTTGACATAGGCTGGACATCCCCATATCTTAAGATACTTAAGATTGGGTTTCTTACCCCTCCATATCTCATATGGAGTGCTAGAGATAGATTTAGATGGTACTTTATTTAAGATATTAGCCGCGATTTCCAAGGCATATCCCCAGAAGGAAACAGGTAACTCTGTGAAGCACATCATAAATCGTACCATATCTAATAAGGTACGATTCCTCCTTTCAGCAACACCATTTAATTGTGGTGTGTAAGGAGGGGTCCATTCAGAGATAATCCCATTTTCTTTAAGGTGATCGAGAAACTCGGTGGATAAGTATTCACCTCCTCGATCTGATCGAAGGATTTTAATACTTTTTCCTGTTTGTTTCTGTACCATACTTTGATACTCTAAAAATTTATCAAAGGCTTCGGACTTATGTTTCATAAGATACACAAATCCGTACCTTGAAAAATCATCAGTAAACATGATGAAATAAGAGTATCCACCCTTGGCCTGAGTTGTCATAGGCCCACATACATCTGTATGTATGAGTCATAATAACTCAGTTGTCCTTTCTCTATGTCCACTAAATGGAGTCTTGGCCATTTTATCCATGAGACATGATTCATAAGTTCTCAATGATTCATAATCATAAGGATTAAGGAAATTTTTCTTGTATAACTTGCTAATCCTAGTCTCACTAATATGTCCAAGCCGACAGTGCCAGAGTAAAGTATTGTTTACATCATCTCACTTTCGTTTGTTACTTACATGAAGTATATTGTCATTAGTGGATAGAGTTAAAAGATCATTGCAAAATACGCCACAACATATAATTTCATTAGAAAAGTTGATTGAGCAACCATTGCTCATCACATTCATAGTATAACCTTGTCTAAGTTACAAGGGTACATAAATGATATTTCTAATGACCTTAGGCATATAGTAACAAACTCTCAGCTCTAAAATCTTTCCCGAAGGTAACTTCAAGATATAAGTCCCTACGCCTCTGCTTGGATGGACTCTCCTCCAGCACCGTAGAGCTCGAAGTCTCCTTCCTTCAATACTCTAAGCCTCTGCATCACCTGTAATGATTTGCAGATATTATGACCACAGGCGGTATCCAATACCCAAGTATTTGAAATGGAAGAATCCAATGACAAAATAGTATAAACTTTTTTCATACCTTTTGGTGCATCCGATGCACTAGGCTTCACACCTGCAAGGTAAGCCTTGCAGTTCCTCTTCCAATGACCCGGCTTGCCACAGTGAAAGCAGGTTATCTATCTGGAGGCCTTCTGTCCTTTCTTCTTTTTTATGCCCCTTTTTGGATTCAATCTCCTCTTGGAACCCTTTCTGCCTGACTTCTTCTTGTTGATCCCATCCACAAGAAGAAGTGGAGCCTTATTTTTCTTTAAATGGCTCTCTGCTATTTTTAACATGTTTAACAGCTCAGGCAAGGAAGTGTTAAGTTTGTTCATATGATAATTTAGAACAAACTGTGGAAATGACTCCAGGAGTGACTGCAGGATCAAATCCTGATTCAACTCCCCATCCATAACAAAATCCAATTGACCTAATCGAGTGATCAAGTCAATAACCATCAGTACGTGGTCTTGTATGGATGTACCTTCTGTCATTCTCGCACGGAACAACTGCTTAGATATCTCATATCTAGCAGTTCGACTATGTTCTCCATATATCTCTTTTAGATTGAGCAGTATAGAGTTAGTGTCCATGCTATCATGTTGCCTCTGCAACTCATTGGTCATGGAGGCAAGCATGATACATTTGACAGTGAGTGAGTCATTTTGCCGCATCTTGTATGTGGTCTTTTCCTCTTGCGAGGCATCTTTCCCTAAAGGTTCCAAGGTAGGGGTATCAAGAATGTAAGAAAGTTTTTCCCGGCTGAGTACTATCTTTAGGTTTCTCAACCAGTCAACATAGTTCAGTCCAGTCAATTTATTGGCATCAAGTATACTACGGAGTGAGAGTGAAGAGGCCATTTAATCTACATCAATAAAGAACATAACATAAGCAAACAACCAATATTGACAAAACATAATTAAATTAGGACTTTAACTTAATTATATCTCCCACTATTTTATCAAGCATCATAACCCTCTATATGATGATCGAGAAACCCTAATTAGTTTTCTTAGTGGGGTTGAGATTCTAATTCCTTATAAAAGACCTTGTATGTACACAACAAATCTTTTATAAGTTTAAAGGTAGGAAAACTCTTTCCAATCGTATCTCATACAATTCTCAACAAAACCTGGCCTCTAAAATATTAATAGCCTTGTGTGTGCACAACAAATTATAATATTTTTAGTTAAGTAAGACCCTTCATTCCTTTATAGTTATGATTGTAATAATAATATCCTTGTGTGTTCACAACAAAGTATTATATTAAATCATGCCATAAGCATCAAATGCACCAGGCCAAAATTATGTTAGTTACCATAATAGGCCTTGTGTGTACACAACAAACCTAATACGGATCATAACATAATAATGACCTAGCATGAAGGAAGGCCTAATGTTGTGAATATTACACTAAGCATATCAATCAAGAATTAAGTTAATCTTATTGGCCAGGTAAGTGGGAGAGTAGTGGGAGTCCCCCCGTTGCTTTCCTAGACACCAATAAAAATTGGCCAAGTCAGTCAATGGAACTAATTAAAAATCACGTCCTCTTTACCGATCATGAACCACTTTTCCTAGACACCGAATAATCAACTAATCATCTTCATTATTTTGCTTTTGGTATATGACACTACAACTTAATATAATTTTAATAGAGGGCAATTCAAATAGAAGCACATTCTAATATTACCATTCATCAACCATGCATCATATATCATTTTATAATATGCCAAGTGTGTCATCATACTAGGACAACCATCTACCACATAATGGATCCACCATTATGCCAGGGCAACCTTATTTCAGTATGATGACTAGAAAGCTAAACATATCTCTATATCGGTTAAGGTTTAAGTGAAAATCCTAATCAGTGACATACATATATGCATAAACATATCAATCATATGTAACTTTAAACTTTTGTAGAGTCCTATAAAAATGGGCAACCTCAAGAGTCCTACAAAATTGGGCAACTTCAAATTTTTTATGATTTAGCCCTAATAAGGTGGCTCTGATACCACTGTAAGGATTTTGGTGACCAGGGCGGAAGCGTGGATCTCAAAAATTTATTATGAAACTACTGCCAAACCCTTAACCCAAGACCTCCTTACTATGAATTAAAACATACAAACATGCATATATAATATAAACTAGAGTTTAGGCACCAACCTGAACCGCTAGTATCCAATCCGATGAAGAAAACCCTGATTCAGCCTTCTTCTCCACCAGGCGCCCAAACGTTCGCCCTCCAACGGTGATCCACACGAAACTCGGACCAAGGAAGAACTCCTTCTTCAAGTTGCTTGGATAAGTGGAACTCTTTCGGCAGCCTTTGGTGTATTGTCCACTGCAGGACACCCTGTCCTACTGTAGGGCACAAAGACACTCTCCTAAACCACTCTTGGTTTTAGGACAACCCTCCTCTAGGACCCCTTAGGCTTATGTCCTAAAACAAAGCCTTGTCCTATTAGAAAAGACCTTATCTTAACAAGACAAGTCTTGTCTTAAAGAAAGAAGGAGGGAGAGAGAAACACTCATAATAATACTTCGGTGAAATTCTTAATTATCAGACTCATTTCACCGTCCCCTATTTATAGATACAAGAGGGGCGTGTGATATGTCCTCCCATCAACTTATCATATATGATTTTTCAAGATCGAAGAGAAGTTATCTGGCTTGAAAAATCATATCTAATAAGCCCATTCATGCACTGAAGGCCTTATTCACATCCCTTCTTTTATCTGGACGAATTCTCACTTGCCACATGTCAATTACTGGTCCCTAGGAAGCCAAGAGGCGCCTCTTCAATTTCCAAACATCGGAGATTATGAAGAGTCCTGATAGCAGAAGGAGTCTCCATCAAAACCGCGCGCCACATGAAGAGTTGCGACTCTTCATGCACCCGCGCGCCATCCTTTTTTCATGCAAGTTTTAAAGAATGTTGACCAGTCAAAATATAGGCAATATAGGTGTCATTGGAAAGAGCAGAAAATTTTCTTTTTGACCATATAAATTATATTTAAATCAGAGATCTATAGCTCATTCTGTATCCTTTTGAAGTTAAGGTATCATTTAGGTACCAAGAGTCCCATGCCATTGGGACTCTTCATGTATGGCACCTAAAATGCCCTTAAATCCAAATTAAAATCAGATTTAGCTCTGATTAGGCTAGCCTCACTTAGGACTCAACCTAATTTAGGTTTCCCATAATTAGGTTAGCCCAATTAGCAAGCAACCGGATCCAATCCAATTGGGTTAGGAATTTGGTTAGCCTACATATGCTAGTATGTAATCCGGCTAACCAATTAGGATCCTATGACCCTAATTAAATCATGAATGACTTCCTTGGCCAATTCTCTATTGTGTGTGACCCATTGGATTTCATATCTAGCCAGCAGTAGGTTTAGGTTTGAGCTGATTCGATCTGATCGAACCCGATTGACCTAATCAGGTCAAATTGGCTCACCTAATTGTCCAATTCGAATCACACATCGAATTGACTCATGAAACCAAATCAATTGGTTCATGAAGACCTACAAGACAAGATTGACGTCTAGCAACGTGTCATACCTACCCGGAAGATGAGGAATTTTGATGGATTTATCAAAATACCCTTCAGTGGTGAGTTACTGGGCAATTCAGTCCTTCGATCTACTTGCACCCTGAATATGACTATGGACATGGATACTTGTCAAATCAAATTTCATATTCATTCATTACTCAATCTGATAATGATGATTCATTAATGAACCATTAGAAATTATTTCTAATGTTCATACTTTGATCAAAGATTTTTCGAATCTTCATTTGATTGAAATCATCTGGATATGCTTTCCTCTTACTAGGGTTGATCGATTCCTTTTTGACCTACTCACAATCTCCATATGCAATCCACCATACCTAGTATCACCCCATGCATGACTTAATGTCATGATTAAGTATGAACCAAAGTATGGATTCATGCATACAAGGTACCATGGCAGTCTCAGGTCAAAGGACCATGTACACTACTCCCACTATGAGAACTATCTATTGACAAACATATAAGGTTCTATTAGATGTTCTCAACCTGGATCCATTCAGTGAACTCATTCTCTAATGAGCACCAACATCCTAGTATTAGTGTCAAACACAAGTGACTGTGAGATCAGTCACCCTCTTCACTAAGCATACATAGGATGTGCTGGTCTTACCAGAAACATTGATCCCCTACTCAATATCCCATCGACCAGGAATATTCTAGATTAGAATTTTAAGGCTTTAGGTCTCACTGGTATGATCTCATCATAACCCTAGAACCATAGCCCTAATCTATGGGGTTCATCATATCTTAATAAAATTAATAAGACATAGCGTCTGATGAAAATAAAATGCCTTTATTAATTGATAATGTCAATATACTGGTTTGGGATACAAAAGAAAATCCCATCGAAATACAACATTTCGATTGGCTTTTAGGGCATAATCCTTTCAGTCACCCATCACCACTATAAATCACGTTCCTACAGAGTCATTTAATCAACCCGAGTTTATTGTTGACTTACCGGATAAAGAGCACATCCAAGAGGAAACGGAGGAAGCAGCATTTTCTCAACAAACCCATGAGGCTGAGTCAGGTTCTAATCCAAGCAAAATTCCAGGTAGCAACGTTCCTGACTCAAATGGTACCATTGATTCCGAGTTAGAAAATGATATTCTTAATATGACCATAGTATGGAGGAAAGGAGTTAGATCATGCACTCAGCATCCCATTGGAAATTTTATTTCTTATGATAAGCTATCACCTATGTTTCATGCATTCACTTCTAGCATCATAGAGATACAAGTTCCTTGAAATATTCAGGAAGCTTTCAAGTATCCTAAGTGGAAGGCGGCAGTTGATGAGGAAGTTCGGGCACTGGAAAAGAATGGTACGTGGGAAATTACTGACCTTCCAAGAGGGAAACCGGTTAGGTGTAAGTGGATTTTCATGGTAAAGTACAAGGAGGATGGTAATGTGGACATGTATAAGGCTTGGTTGGTCGTCAAAGGATTCACCCAATCATATGGTATTGACTATCAAGAAACTTTTGCTCCAGTTGCCAAGTTCAACACTGTTCATGTACTTTTATCCTTGGCAGCTAATCTTGATTGGTCGCTTCACCAACTTGATGTGAAAAATGCCTTCCTCAATGGTGACTTAGAGGAAGAAGTTGACATGGACATTCCTGTTGGACTTGAGACTACATCGAATTTCAACAAGGTTTGTAGACTCTTAAAATCCTTGTATGGCCTCAAACAATCTCCCAGGGCCTGATTTGAACGGTTCACTAAGGCAGTGAAAGGGTATGGATTCATTCAATGTCAATCCGATCACATATTGTTTATGAAACACTTCCAAGAAGGGAAGCTAGTCATTATCATTATTTATGTGGACGACATAATTCTGACTGGTAATAATGAAGAGAAAATTGACTTAAAAAATTACTGATAAAGAAATTTGAGATCAAGGATCTTGGGAACCTCAAGTACTTTCTCGGAATGGAGATTGCTAGGTCAAAGAAGGTATAGCAGTCTCACAACGCAAATATGTTCTGGACTTACTAAATGAAATAGGGATGCTAAGATGCAAGCTGACAGAAACACCTATTGATACAACTGTCAAACTGGAAGAAAATGATGGAAGTGCACTTGTTGATAAAGGAAGATATCAACGTCTTGTGGGGAAACTCATATATCTTTCTCATACAAGGCCAGACATCGGCTTCTCCGTTAGTATGGTAAGTCAATTCATGAATAATCCAACCGAAAAACACATGACTGCTATGACCAGAATATTGAGGTACCTCAAAATGACACCAGGAAAGGGATTTTTCTTTGAAAGAACAACAAAGAAAGATATTGAGATTTTCTTAGATGCAGATTGGGCAGGTTCAGTGACTGATCGGAGATCAACTTATGGCTATTATTCGTTTGTTTGGGGAAACTTGGTTACATAGCGAAGCAATAAACAATCAGTGGTAGCCTATAGCAGTGCTGAGGCAGAATTCAGTGCTATGGCACAAGGTATCTGCGGGGGAATCTGGTTGAACAGGTTGTTAAAAGAATTACGGGTTCCATTGAAGCATCCTATAGTGTTATACTGCGACAACCAAGCCGCCATCAGTATTGCTAAGAATCTGGTTCATCATGATCGAACTAAGCACGTGGAGATAGATCGTCACTTTATCAAAGAAAAGATTGAAGGAGTTTTCAAAACCAGTTACACTCCAACAAACTGTCAAACGACTGACATTCTCACAAAAGCTCTTGCTCGAGTTAATTTCGAAGATTTGACAAGAAAATTTGGAATGATCAATATTTACAATGCAGCTTAAGGGGGAGTGTTGGAAATCAAGCCACGTCACCACATGCCTGAATAAGTTTTCTCTCTATATTTAGCATTCCTCCTTTCATTTGACTTTCTTAAATTTGTGTAATTGATTTAGGAGTAGTTTTAGAATAATTATAATTATACCATCTGTATGATTATCCATTCTAGCAAAGTAGTTTATTCACCTTTCTGAATTTGAGACAATCCCATTCCAAAATTTTTTCAAATCCGTAAACTATTTATGTATGCTTTCTTTCATTATTAGTGTGATGAATATGAGAATAAATGGTGTTGGAGTTCTTTCATTGTTTTAGTATTCAAATTATTTTAATATTCAAATTTTTTTATTTTTAGTATTTAAAATTTTTAAAATATAATAAATATATTTTTTAAAAAAATATATATTTAATTTATTATTACTATTTTTTAATAAAGAAAAAAGAATTAATACAAACAACACGTAAAAGGATGGCAGAAAGCTATGCGTTTCAGAAAAGGACCTGCACCAGGTAGTCAGAACTACCATCTTGCCAATTAACAAAAAAATAAAAATAAAAATAAAAAAATAAAAAGGAAGAGATAAAAAGAATGAAAACGTACAGATCTGAATTATGTGGACAAAATAATATATATATATATATATATATATATATATATATATATATATATATATATATATATTGTATTCCGTTCAGGAGCATCGAATCTGGCAACCAGCACTCTAAGTGGATGCATCAAGTTTCATGGCTGCCGGAGGAATCCTTCACCACCTTAAATATTAAAATCTAAAGCAGACCAGAGAATCCTATACCAATAGAATAATATGGATTCCTTGTACCACGCTAGCAAATAAACTAACGTGCACTCCACTTGCTGCCCTCTCCCAATGCACTGCCGGGGCTGCCATTAACTCAAGATTTGCTATCTGGTTTCATAAACCTATTTTTAAAAACTATTTATCTTTTTTATGACTTAATACAGATAGTGAAATAAGTGTTTGATTATATAAAATTGGTTAAATGAATTAAGACTTTTTTCGTTCATCTTATAATTTTCCATCTTAAAGTAGCATAAATCTTAACCAATTAAAGGATTTTGAATAATGGTCCACTAATCAATAATTTGAGAAATTAACATATAAAAAAACTGCCTATTATTTATAAAACAACTCAAGTAATTCTATTCAAAAAAAAAAAAAAAAAACTAACCAAAAAACATTATTTAAGTTTTTTAAATTTTATATAAATAGACTAATAATACATAGACACCGGTCCTGATATATTCTTTCTATTTAAATGCCGATGTCTTGTCAAAATATTGGTTCAAACCAATGTAAAACCGATCATAATATTAATTCCTTGTTGATTCAAAATGGATTGATATTGCAGTGTCTCCCGGTCCACATGAGCCATATATTGGATCCACGCTAATACGATTTATAAAATTCAAAATCTCAATCTGGAAGTTAATTGAAAAAGTAATATTTGAGTCTTCTAATCTTATATAAATAAATTATAGATGTTTATAGTGATCCTCACAATTTAAATTAAAAAAATTACTCTATATTATATATATATATAATAATTATAAATATTATTAGTATTATTATTAAAAAAATATGAAAAAAATCTATCCATAAAAATTGATCATGAAAGGACTCCCTGCCAGCATCACCGGGCTTGTTGGTCGGAGACGATCAAGGGGAACATAGTCATAGTTGCAGGGATGAAGGGGCTTGAAATTATGCTGTGGTCCTCCTGTAGGCCTCTCCGGTTGGAGAAATCTTCTCTGTATCGTCCATCTATCGGGCGGACCTACAAAACAGGGAAGACCTGCACCGGAAATTCCGGCAGAGGCACTCCGACGATCAAGTCAGTGGGACGATCAAAGGAAATAAGAGACCTCTGAGGCGGAGAGCTTGGGGGACTCTCTGCTGCCAGGGGGTGATAGTGAATGGACGATAATGTAAGAATGAAGAGAGTGTGTTGTCTCTTACCTCCCCTTACCTCTCCATGCCGGTCTTTACGTAGACGAATGGTTCCCGTCACTTTTGGGGAGGTGTGCTGGTCTTGATGTAGACTTGTCAGCCTGTGAGGCCATGATGGGCTAGTGAACATTTTCCTTCTGGGTGGTTCAGGAAGTTGGTGTAGGGATACAGTACCTGGGCATGGTACTATTCACTAGTTAGTGTAAACGGTAGCTCAGAAAGTTTAAATGCAAATCTTTCTTGCAGGCGGCGTGTTAGGCGACGTGCCACAGGACCCACGTGGAGAGGGATTCTTGGAAAGAGCATCGGGTCCACGTGGATGGGCCCCTCGTGAGACGTGCCGGGCCCACATGGACAGGGCCAAATCGCATGATGTCGAAGTGCCGAGCTGGCTGGGACTTTACTCCAGATTGCCATGTGGGCACGCGAACCGAGAGAAGGCCCGTGGGGGCCTCCACGCATGCTGATCGAGGCGGGGCGCAAGGCTCTATGCGTGTGGATGCGAACCCACACGCTACTCTTGGTCGAAACCAGATCGCGGGAGGGCGGAGCTGGACCGCGGGCGTGCTGGGGCACGGAGCAGGTGCGGACGAAACTGAGCGCCACGCGGGCGCGCCGAACTGGGCACGCGGGGGCGTGCCAAACTAGGCGCCATGTAGGTGGAGTCGGGTGAAGCCGGGCGTGCCACGGGCGTGCGGGCCGGAGCCGGAGGTGTGCAGGCCGGAGTTAGAGGAGCCGATCCTGGGCACGACGCCGCCGAGCCGGGGTCCTACCGGGCTGAGGTGTGGGCGCGCCAGGCGGGCGTGCCGAACTGGGCGCCGAGCTGGGAGAGCCGGGGCTTGGTGGCCTTGGCCTACCGTAGGTGGACAGACAGAGCAAGGCGCGGGGTCGCGCTGCCTTGGGCGTGCCGCGCAGGGCTCGGGGACGCCGGGGGTGCCGCGCTGGGCGTGCCTGCGAGGTCAGGCGAGCCAGAACTGGGCGCGGGGGCGCGCTGCCCCGGGCATACCGAGGTCGGTTGGACGCCGGAGGGGCTGGGGCTCGGTGGTGCCAGACGGGGGCATGCGGAGCTGGGAGCTCACGCAGCAGTGCCGAGCTCGGAGGCGCCGGGGCTCGGACGAAGTCGGAGGGGAGCATGCACCGCGGTGCCGAGCTCGGAGGTGTTGGGACCGCGCCATGCCGGGCACGGAGGCGTCGGGCTGCGCTCGGGCGGTGCAGAGCCGGAGCTGGAGCTTGGGCGGTGCAGAGCTGGAGCTGGAGCTTGGGCGGTGCAGAGCTGGACTCGATCGGGGTCGCGCCTCCCTTGCACGTGGACGGAGGAGAGGCGCGGAGCTGCCCTGGCACGGGCTTGGGCAGTGCAGAGCCAGGTGCCGTTTTGCCCCAGCACGGACGCGCACGAGCATGAACCTGGCAGAGTGATATGGGCACGCGTACCTCCCGTGCACGCGGACCGAGACACAGGGTGCCGAGCTGGGGTGGCTGGAGCAGATCTGGGTCTGACCGAAATGGGCTGGCCAAGCTGCCGACCTGACCTGGTTGAAGTGGGCTGGCCGAGCTGCCGACCTGACCTCCACAGGAACTAATTTCTTCAGGTGGATCTACCGTTGTGCCAGGACTAAATGGGTCGATTACTACTGTAACAATTAATATTATTATTAAAAAATTATGAAAAAAAAATTTGTTCATAAAAATTGACCAGAGATGAAATTCATCCATTTTTATAGATGAATTTTTTTCATAATTTTTTAATAATAATAATAATAATAATAATAATAATAATATTTTTATGTGTATATATATATATATATATATATGAATTTCATCTCTTTTTTATGGATAGATTTTTTTATATATAATTTTTAAACAGCAATAATAATAATAATAATAATTTGCATAAGAGAGAGGTTAATGTGGGCGTCGGATATATTGTTTGTGGGGAACAACTGAAAAAAAAGGAGGCCACCTCGGAAAGTGGCAGAATATTCCGGGGAAGGCTGATTTGGAGCCACGAAAAAAAGTCTCGGAATCGAAGACAGGTGGCTGCCGTTTTGGGTGTGGATAGGGCAAAAATGGTGATGTGAGGTTAAGGACGAAGCATCGGTCCTGGATTTGGACCGGAGCCACCGTCTTCTTTGTATTATTGAGTGTGACGCTTCCTCACATGGCGCCCATAGTAATTGGCATGGTACTTGCTCTGTGGCCCACGGTTTTGTGCCAGTTTGACAACAACTAAGAAGAATCTGAGGCACGTGAGGGAACGACGAGGTGATTTTTCTACGGCAAAAAATATTAGAACACAAGGAATTTTGATAAATGGTGGATTAGCGGCAGGTCTCGATACCGGCATCTTTCCTCTGAGAATGTGACAGCCACTTCTCTTGCCACGGTTGCCGCTTTGGCTTGGGCTTGAAAGATACCCGGAGAAAAGTTGGCCAGAGGTATATTGCATAAAATCATGAATTACATAAATAATATATAAAAAAATACAGGCAAGAGGTTCTATTTGTTTTTCATGGTTAACCTTTTTTTTTATATATATAATTATATATTTTTTTAATTATGATGGTTCAGGAGGATCCAAAGAGCGGAGCTTGGTCGCGTATTGAGCTACGTACTCTTGGCTATATATATATATATATATATATATATAACCTTTGATTTGAGTTGTTGTCGAGCTGAGCCGAACTTTATAAGATTTTTGCATTTAAAAGGAGTCTAGGCTTGGCTTATCATTGGCTGAGCTCTAAAGTATGTTTGAGCTTGTTTATTTCCTAGCTGGGCCGAGCTCAATGAGTTATTAAGCCAAGCCTGAGCTACTTATGAGTATAGCTTGATTTATTTGTAACTCTAGTTGATACTAACTACAATAAGGTTGAAGCCCATGTGAAAGCCCAGCAAGTATGGAGCCCAGCAGATTAGATGGGCCAGTCTCGGCCCACGTGCGTGGGAGCACGGCTGGGCAAGCGCATGTGGCCCGGGCTCAGGCGGGTTTAAACCTTTCCCCCTTTGCAGCACACATTGGACCGAATATCATGATCCATGCTTCATTTCACACGGTCCAGGCAAGGAGGAGACGTGGTCTACCATGGTTTACGAGCACGGTGCTAATTAGTTGGGCAATCCAACATATCAAAATGCAACCGATCTTGATCCTACGACAGGCATCCATTTCGAAGTTGTTTTGGACCTATACAGCAGTCTTTTGACGGGATTTCATGCGTTGATAGAAGATCAGATGGCCAAGAAGTCTCGGGGGTCTTCTACAGTGATTGGGAGTCATTCTTGATGCAGATTTTGACTCTCATGGCCTCTTCTTCACCAAAACCCGAGAGGAGGTCTTGGGAATGCCTCCAGCAATATAGAGAGGATATAGAGGGTTTTCTTTTACAAGAAACCTTTGTAAAAAAGAGAGTTTCTTATTTTTCTTATCAATTTTGTACTCTTACATGTGGATTTAATAAAAGAATCATCGAGGAGGTTTTACCCGTGGATGTAGGTTAAAGATTGACAGGCCAAACCATGTTATACCTAGTATGCTTTCTTTTTTTATTGTTTTTATATTGCTCGATTATCTCATTCTTTTTTTGCGTTCTATGTTTGTTCAAATCTGTTTCCTCTATAAATGACCTATATTTTTGCTATGCTTATATGCCGTGTGGATTGAGGTGTGCTCAATTACTCCTAGACCGGTCCTTTCAGTTCGGTATCAAAGTAGAGAGATTCTTTTATAATTGGTTTGATTTGAAACAATGATGGGTAAGGGTGTCTCATCGATGGCTGTACGGGGTGTAGTGTGATAAGCCCACAGCACACTGGGCAGCTCTTCATCCCATCAACCCTTGGCATCATCCAGCCTTGTGCGGAGCCCTTGCAAGATGGTATGGTTAGTCATCTCGACCTCCCCATTGGTCTGAGGATGAGCTACCGAGGTGAAGCGGTGATGGATGCCGAGGTCGGCATAGAACTCTTCGAAAGCCTGGTTGTCGAACTGCCATCCATTATCCATTATGATTGAGTGCGGAAACTTGAACCGGTAGATTATAGACTTCCAGAAGAAACACCTGACCTTTGTCTCCGTTATCCGGGCTAGGGGTTCGGCCTCGACCCACTTGATGAAGTAGTTGATGGCCATAATTAAGAACTTCTGTTGGCCAGACACGGGAGGAAATGGTCATAAGATGTCTGGACAAATGGCCATGGAGCTGATATTTGGGAGAGTGGGGCTGCTAGCTGTCGCTGGATGTGGGTGTGGCATTGACAATGGTCACAATTCCTCACGAAGCTAGCAGCATCTTCTTGCATGGTCTCCCAAAATTATCCTTGTCGGAGGGCTTATAGGCCAGAGTTCTGCCCTCACATGATTGCCATAGATGCCTTCATGTATTTCCTGGAGCACGTAAGCAGCTTCTGAGGGCTTCAAGTACTTCAGTAGGGGGTAAGAGTAAGACCTCCGATATAACTGCCCATCTATCATCACATAATATGCGGCCTTCTTTTTGAAGAGGTCGGCTTCCTTTCGATCCTTGGATAGGGCACCGGTAGTGATGTACTTGATGTAAGGGCCCATCCAGCTGGCTTCAGCGGTGACTTACTGAATTTCTACCGTGGACTCATAACTGGGTGCTTCGAGGTACTCAACGAAGGTTCATCGCAGCAATGACTCCAGCAGGGTGGCAAGTCTGGAGAGGATATCAGCTCGAGCATTCTCCACTCGTGGGATGTGGGAGATGTCGAAGTGCTGGAGGTTTGCCGTATATGAATGTACCTTGTCCAGGTTCCTCGCCATCATGGGATCTCGAGCTTCGTATTCACCGGAGACTTGGCCCACCACGAGCTGAGAGTCGATGAAGATCTTCAATCTCTTGACACCCAACTCGCATGACATCTTTAGCCCTGCCAGGAGTGCCTCATATTTAGCTTGATTATTGGTTGCGTTGAAGAGGAACTGTAGTGCATACTTTGTAATGTTCCCATTGGAGTTGGTAAGAATGAGGCTGGCTCTATTCCCTCTAGTGTTGGATGCGCCGTCGACGTGAAGGATCCACGTCATCACCTCTAGGGCTGGGTCCGACTCGGGCTCAGCTTGCTGGCCTGCCACCTCTAGGTCCTCGTCTGTCCAGGTGCATTCCACCAGGAAATCAGCATGGACCTGGGTCTTTTGGGTCGGCCGTGGGTGGTAAGCGATGTTGAACTCATTGAGTTTCATCGCCTACTTGTCCAGATGCTCGAAGTATCAGGGCGGCTCAGAATAGCCCTCATGGGCTAATCGGTGAGGATAGCAATAGGGTATGCTTGGAAATAGGGCCTGAGGTGCTACATAAATATGATTAGTAATAAAATAATCTTTTTGGATTGGGTGTACCTGGTTTCCACATCGTAGAGCAGCTTGTTGGCATAGTAGACTAGCCTTTGGGTGCTATCTTTGTCGGTGTAGACCAACACCGAGCTGATCACCTAGGGTGAGACCGCCAGGTACAAGAGGCACTCTTTCCCAGGCTCCGACCTGGATAGCAACATCAGGGAGGCGAGGAGCTTTTTTCAGTACCTCGAATGCCTCCTGGTACTCTTCCATCCAAGTGAAGTCATTCATCTTTTGCAGCACCTTGAAGAATGGCTGGTAGCGCTTGACGAAATGCAAGATGAAGCGACTCAATGCCGTGATGCACCCAGTCAGGCGCTGGACCTCCTTCTTGGAGATAGAGTATCTTATATTGGTGATCGCCTGGATCTTCTCAGGGTTGGCCTCTATCCCCCTCTGGGTGACCATAAACCCCAGAAACTTTCTCCCCGCTATGCCAAATATACACTTGGTAGAGTTCAACTTCATCTGATAGAGGCGAAGGTTGTCGAAAGCCTTCGCCAGGTCAGTGACATGATCTGACTCTAGGCCACTCATGATAAGCATGTCGTCTACATACGTCTGCATATTATGGCCGATCTGGTCTTTGAAAACCTTGTTGACCAATTGCTAGTATGTGGTCCCTTCATTCTTGAGACCAAATGGCATCATCTTGCAATAGTATGTACCTCGGTCGATCATGAATGCTGTGTGCTTCTCATCTCTCAGATGCATGCAGATTTGGTTGTATCTGGAGAATGCATCCATGAAGCTGAGGAACTTGTGGCCCAAGGTCGCGTCCACCAGCTGATCAATCTTGAAGAGCGGGAAGCTATCCTTCGGGCATAACTAGTTGAGGTTAGTGTAATCTACATAGATCCTCCACTTCCTAGAGGCTTTCCTGATGATCACCACATTAGTAAGCCAGTCAGGGTAGCATACCTCGTGGATGAAGCCCGCTGCGAGAAGTTTCTCCACTTTCTCACTGATCGCCTTCTGTGGCTCTGGGGCAAAGCTTCTTTTCTTTTATTGGATTGGGCGGCAGCTGGGATCAACGTTCAGCTTATGGGTGATCACTTTTGGAGGGATACCGGGCATATCGGTGGTAGTCCAGGCGAAGACATCCATGTTGGCCCGCAGGAAACTAAGCAGGTGGGACCTCTCTTTTTTAGGTAGTAAGGCTCCCACCTACATCGCCCTCAAGGGACCCTCTCCCAAGGGAAAGATCAATAAGGGCTCAACGGGTCCGCCCTTCGACTCCGGCTCCACCGGATTTAGCTGGTCGATGACTAGGTTCGGATCGGCTCCTCGTGGCCCCGAAATAGTTTGTAGGTAGTGCTGGATGGGCTGGCGTGACCCCCTCATCTTCCTGGTCCCCCAAAGGATCGGAAACTGAACGAGGAGACACCTTGTGAAAATAGTGGCGTCGAGCAGGTTGAGTTCAGGATGCCACAGAATTGCATTGTAAGGCGAAGGGACTCTCACCATGATGAAGGTCGTCAGCACAGTCCTTTATCGAGGTAGGGTCCTAGCAGTTATTGGAAGTGTAATCTCTCCCTCAACTCCAACCGAGTCTCCAGTGAAGCCCACTAAGGGCGTGAATACCGGATTTATTTGGTCAACAGATAGGTTCATTCTTGCAAAAGCATTGTAAAAAAGGATATCTGCAGAGCTTCCACTATCTACCATGATTCTGTTTACAGGATGTTTTGCTATCATCATTTCCATGATGACAGCATCATTATTAGGGTTATCCATCCTAGTTGACCCCTATCCCCCATAGGGGAGTACATCATCACTCCCTTCTCTCCCCCTAACCCTCTTCGAGGCTCTGCCTGTCCCCTAGGAAATAATTCCTATCGACTTCTTAGTGGGCCGATTGTTGATGGTGAGAGGACGGAGCTCTTCATTCTAGGCTACTGGGGGAACTCCTCCCTTCACATACTTTCTAAGGTAACCATGCTTGATCAAGTCTTCTATCTCCCTGTTCAAGTGGCGGCATTTCTTCGTATCGTGGTCATGATCCCGGTGGAAGCAGTAGTAGCGGGACTGGTCGCGTCCAGAGGATGGTCTCAGAGGAGGGGGACGATGCAGGAAGTGCTTGCCCTCAATTTTGATAAGAATCTTCGCTCTCGAGGTGAGGAGAGGAGTGAACTTCTCTTCTTTGGTGGGGTCGACTCTGGGTCTCAGCCCTGACCATGGGGCCGGTGCCAACTTCTGGGCTTGGGGTGCAGATGTTTCCCTAATGGCCTGCCTCTTGAGGTGCCTCTCGTCAAGCTCCCACTTGGTGTGATCTGCCACCTCCGCACAGATGTACTTGTGAGCCCGGAGGAGAAGCTCCGAGTAAGTGTTCGAACGTTTCTTATCGAGGGAGTAGGTGAAGCGGGAGGTCTGCACCCCCTCTTCAGGGCCAACATAGTAATTGGCTCATCGAGGTAGTAGATCTCCAAGGTAGCGGCCTTAAAACGGGATACATAGTCCCGGAGAGACTCTCGATCCAGCTAATGGATTGAGAAGAGGCTGTCAGCCTCACGCGGCACCTTCCTGCATGCATCAAAGTGCACCATGAATCTCTTCTCCAACTGGGAGAAGGAGTCAATGCTTTCCGACTTGAGTATGGAGAACCATGGTCGAGTGGCCTTCCGTAGGGTAGCCGGTGTAGGGTTTTGCATGGTGCTCCCAAGCCTTGGAGAGACTTGGGAGGCCATGGCAGGGATGTTTGAGGCAATCCCTAGAGATTGGAGGTGTGCCAAGCAAATTTTGGAGGTGTTCCAGAGATCTTGGAGGTGTTTCAGGGGGGCCCCAGAGTCATGTTGGGTCAGGGGGCTTGATCCAGGGTTGAGAGAACATGTGAGTCATGAGTGTACATGGACTCGGTGTTTGAGTGTTTTCTTACATAGATTTGTTGGGAGGAGTTTTTTAAGAGATTGTGACATAACCCAGTTGGGTTATGGGGTTGGGTCCAGGTTTAGGTTGCTGCCTTTTGGTATGAAAGGGGGGTTCAGTTGGTTAGTAGGTTAGCTTAGTTGGTTAGGTGGTTAGTTGGTTGGTTGTAACCACTTAGAAGCCTAACTACCTAAGGAGTCCTAACCAGTTTGGGTCCAAGATGATGAAGCCTAACAACCCAAAAAGTCTTAGCCCAACAAGAAGACCAAGAAGACCAAAATCAGGAACTAAACCACCGCCCCATCTATTTAAAGAGGAGGGCGTGCGATGGTTTGGTGAGCTCTCCAGTTCATGTGAGAGGGTGTCCATGGGAGATCACCCCCTTTGGGGTGTCCACGATCTTGTGAGAGGATCATGAGGCTTGGCTCATGGTCCTAGGATGAGACAGCATCTTCTGGTGTGTGGGAGGTCGACAGTTCAAGAGAAAAGAGAAGGGAGCACGTGGGGATTTCATGCATGGAGCATCTCAGTTCTTGGATCGTTGGGGCTTGGTGAGAGACTTCTTGGCATGGAGGCTCTTGGATTTGGAGAAGGGGGCGTGAGGCTTCTTGGTTCATAAAGAAGGGACGCCATCTTGGTTCTTGTTCTTAAGAGGAGATGGTGAGAAGCTTCTCGATTTTGAGAGGGGGTGCTGTTTCCTATATATTGTAACAAGGTTCTTCTCTAAAGGAATACAATCTCTCTTTTTCTCCTAATCTCTTCTCATAGTTCTCCTCTACATATTGAATCTAAGAACAGGTTATTGCTGGTTTCTTGAATCAAGAAGATTGGTTCTTGATCTCTCCCATGTTGTTTTTACTGTGTAGGCACTGATCCAGATCTCCATCAAGTGGTATCAGTGCCTAGGAATCTCTACAATTGATATCAGAGTGGGGTTCTCTCAGAGCGAGGTTCTCTTAGAGCCCTTGTTTGAGCATTGGGAGAGGAGGATTCAAGAAATAATAAAGGAGCTGTACGTGGGTATGGTATCTCGCATGGTTGGAGATAGGTCTCCGAAGATGGATATCTCAAGGAGACTAGAGTACATCAGCAGAGACGGTGCTAGAGGCAGCTCGGGAAGACATGGGATAGTCTCAAGGAGCACCAGGGTATCGGGTAGTCTGGAGTGTCTTGGTATGGCGGTATTGGCCTAGGGACAAAGACTGAAGTTGATGGAGATGGTAGCTCAGGAAGATCGAGGGGACAGGGCTCAGGGAGCATCAGGGGCATCATGCAGCCGGAGTATCCTGGTATGGCAAGATTGGCCTAGGGACAGGCTGGGACATGATGCAGTAGCCTATGGAGATGGTTGCTATGTTCAGTCATTGCATTAGAAGAGTTGGATGAGCTCCTAGGTTTTGGAGGAGCCTGCGGAGTGCAGTGTATCTGAAATGGTCTCAGAGGAGTTCGCGGGATACGAAGGATCCGAGGAGGCATAACTGGGTACGAGATATAGTGGCAGGCTCAGCAGGGTAGCGTTGAGTGGCTGGCCTCAGGATTTCTTTCTGTGACATCAGGTGGACTTCAGTCTCAAGTGAAGCACTGGAGAGAGGTGGCTTCATGGGTGGAGCAAGATTCGGCACGAGTTCAAAGCGGGAGGTACAGGGATATTGGCCATATCCTAGTACGAGCACCATGGCTCTAAGGAGGTGATGTCAGGTAAAGCTCCAGTTATAGCAAGTGCCAATTCAGGTTCACTATGATTTCTCTAGGAAAGTCCAAGGAAAAGACTGATGCAGCTGCCAGGCAGAAGGAAGGCTATAATGGTGGTTCCAAGGTACAAGCAAGGATATTCAGTTATGGAGGCGGTCATCCCAAAGGCCTCCAAGGATGCACAGTAGCTGAAGGGTGTTGGCAGAGGCAAGGAGGTCCACATAAGAGGCTGTCAAGACATGCAGTTATAGCAGGATTGTATAGGAGGACATTACCAGGTTTGTCAAGGCTTGGAAGTACCAAGATGGATATTGTAGTGTTTTGAGCCTTGGAGAGACTTAAAAGGCCATGACAGGGATGTTTAAGGCAATCCCTAGAGCTTGGAGGGATGCCAAGCCATTTCTGGAGGTGTTGCAGAGGTCCTGAAGGTATTCCAGGGGGGCCCCAGAGTCATGTTGGGTCAGGGGGCTTGACCCAAGGTTGAGAGAACATGTGAGTCATGGATGTACATGGGCTCGGGGTTTGAGTGTTTTCTCACATTGATTTGTTGAGGAGAGTTTTTTGAAAGATTGTAACATAACCCAGTTGGGTTATGGGGTTGGGTCCAGGTTTAGCTTGCTGCCCTTTGTATGAAAGGAGGGTTCAGTTGGTTAATAGGTTAGCTTAGTTGGTTAGGTGGCTAGTTGGTTGGTTGTAATCACTTAGAAGCCTAACTACCTAAGAGTCCTAACCGGTTTGGATCCAAGAAGATGAAGCCTAACAACCCAAGAAGTCTTAGTCCAACAAGAAGACCAAGATCATAAACTAAACCACCGCCCCATCTATTTAGAAAGGAGGGCAAGCGATGGTTTGGTGAGCTCTCCGGTTCGCATGAGAGGGAGTCAATGGGGGATCGCCCCCTTTGGGTGTCCACGGTCCTGTGAGAGGTGTCTTCTGGTCCTGGGATGAGACGGTGTCTTCTGGTCTATGGGAGGTCGACAGTTCAAGAGAAAAGAGAAGGGAGCACGTGGGGACTTCATGCATGGAGCATCTCAGTTCTTGGACCGTTGGGGCTTGGTGAGAGACTTCTTGGCATGGAGGCTCTTGGATTTGGAGAAGGGGGCATGAGGCTTCTTGGTTCATAAAGACGGGACGCCATCTTGGTTCTTGTTCTTGAGAGGAGGCGGTGAGAAGCTTCTTGGTTTTGAGAGGGGGTGCTGTTTCTTGTATATTATAACAAGGTTCTTCTCCAAATGAATACAATCTCTTTTTTTCTCCTACATCTCTTCTCCTACTTCTCCTTTGCTTATTGAATCCAAAAATAGGTTGTTGATGGTTTCTTGAATCAAGAAGGTTGGTTCTTGATCTCTCTCACATTGTTTCCGCTATGTAGGCATTGATCCGGATCTCTAACAAGTGGTATCAGTGCCTAGGAATCTTTATAGTTGGGAAGGCGGTGCAGAGGAGTGCGTCAGTAGCCCCCTGGACCCTTATAAGTGTCTTGTAGCTTTTCAAGTGGTCCAGGGGTCAATTATCCCGTCGTAGGGATCAACCCGGGGCATGTGAAACCGGTTGGGGATCGGTACCTCTTGGATCCTACGGGAGAATAGAGGACAGGTGTCGTAACCCGCAAGCTCCCTGGTGGAGCCCTGAATCTTTGCAAACTGGCAGGAAAGTTCAGCCAGTTTGCGCTCCTACTTTTTGAGGTGCCTCTCCGCCTGGCGATGGATGGCCTCGTCAGTGCATCCCTCGGCAGAGGCCGTCGGGGGTGATGGGGGTGCAGAGTGGGGGAACTCTCGCCTGAGTTCCCGGCCATGCCAGCGTCGCTGGTATGTGTGCGCACTGTGGTCTGAGACTAGGGAGTGGCTCTCCCTGCTGGTCGGCCCTCCCTGTTGGTCGGCCCATTGTGCTACCTCTTTCCGACCGCCTAGTAGTCCCCCTTCGGGTGGGAGACCGCATGCAGTGGTCCCTCCTAGAAGGACCGCAGGCTGGTACGGGGGTTGGCAGCGTGAGCCGTCGATGTTCCTGGCTGCTGCTGTGTTGCTAGGGATCGGTGTCTCTGATGGAGTTGGTGCACCGTCGCAGCCAAGACATGGACCTGCTGGGCTAGTGTGGCTATCTGGGGATCCACCGAAGGCGGTGGTGGTGGAGTGGGGAGCCCCCTCTATGGGCTCTGATCACCATGATGGGGTGCCCCGCCTTATTGCCGGAAGCCTTGCGCGCTCTCGTTGTCACCATGAAGCTCCGGGGCTTTTATGGATGCTTTACCAGTAGCAGGAGACTCATGGTTGGACTTCCTACAGTCATTAGGGTTCTAGTGCTTCTTCCCTTCCTGGCATGCCAATCTATTGCCGCCAAGATCGCCGTGGCCTGTAGCTGGTGCATCGGATTCCCATTGGGTGCTCGGTCCTCTACTTTGGTGCGCTCCTTGGTTGGCCTCCCTGTAAAATAGAGGAGACCCAAGCTGGGAATTCCGACGGGGATACTCTGACGGTCAAGTCAGTCGGACAATCAAGTAGAACAGAACCTCTATGGTGGAGAGCTTGGGGACTCCCCGCGTAGAGGATGTGCAGTGGAAGTGAGATATAAAGGCCAAGTAGAAGTGTGATCGGAGAGCTTGGAAGAATCTGTTGGGGGTCCTTTTCCTGTTAGCTCTCCGTCTCTTACCGATTTCCCTCCTCCCCTTTCTAGGGATTCCTCCTTCTATTTTATATGGGAATGATGGCCAAGACCAGGTCTGGGGCTTCCCTAAGGTGTCCTTTTCCTCGGTGTTTCCTGGGTGATGTAGTTTCCCGTGTGAGGGGCGGGCACCGTGCCACTGAGCCCCAAGCCACGGTGGGACGTTTCTATTCCCGGAGGGACCATCGGAGTATCGTAGGGTCTGTGGCCTTAATGGAGTACTCCTCTTGGGGGAGGCTCAGGTTTCGTGTCGCAAAAGGTTGAGACCCCCGGTTGTACGATCGTTGACGTGACGGTATGCTACAGGACCCTGGGGCCTGGAGGAGCACGCCTTGCATGAAATATGCGGGTGGCATGCTGCAAAGCTTGAATGCATGCGCCACTTCCTGGAGGCTGCAGGTGGATGGGGACCCCCTCATCGTGGTTTAAATTTATGTCGATCATTCTCTCCTTTGTCGCTGGCGAGAATTCTGTCCTTCATAAGGCAGGGAAGGGGCTCGCTTCGGGAGCCCCGCCCCTAGAAGCATGAGCACGACCCCAGCTAGGAGCTGACCTCTGCAGGAGGGCTCACTTTGGCAGTATGAGCACAACCCCGGTCGAGAGCTAGCCTCAGATGGGGGGCTCGTCCTATAAGCACGATCCCGGTTGGGAGCTGATCTCGGTAGGAGGGCTCACCTCGGCAGCATGAGCATGACTCCGGTCGGGAGCTGGCCTCAGACGGGGGGCTCGCCCTATGAGCATGACCCCGGTTGGGAACTGACCTCAGCATGAAGGCTCGCCTTGACTCTTTGTTTGGCCATCGTGTTTAGGTGGTGGATCTCTTGCCAGCAGGGGCTCCATGTCAGTAGATGTGCCACATCAGATACAAAGTTTTATAACTGAAAGAATATAAAGCCTAACAAAATATATCAACCCTCTAATGCTCACATATAATAATGATCAATGTAAAAATCTAAGATGATTAGTGATGGTAAGTCTCTAAATAATTTTTTCTAAAAATACTACCTGTATAATAATGTGAAGTGATTAAAATTGATTCTTTTATTCCATGGCATGTTGTAAAGAACTTTCCATGGAATAAAAATCTAAGATGATTAGTGATGGTAAGTCTCTAAATAATTTTTTCTAAAAATACTACCTGTATAATAATGTGAAGTGATTAAAATTGATTCTTTTATTCCATGGCATGTTGTAAAGAACTTTCCATGGCACGTTTTAATAGATTGATTAGTCAAATATAAAACATGAACAAAATAGATTGAATATTTTACCTGCACAACTCGTAAAAGCTCAACTTTGTAGGTCACAAGCATGCCATTCCATGTTGCATAACTCAAGGAACATAGTTGATGCCTCCATGCAACTATCCCTAAAAATAAAGTCAATAAACTGGCAGCTTTTTAATTGGATGCCCCAGCTTATTGTACTCAACTACTATCCTCTCACCCTCATGCATCTACCACATATCTCGTACTACTATGGGCCCGGGTCTGGATCTAGCCCTCTTGGATCTGTCTACAAAAAATATATAAAAGTAAATATAGTAAGAAATATAATAAAATTTTATCAAATCAAATAAAAAATAAATTATTTTGAGTGTATAGCTTGTCATCTGCCATATCGACGAAAGGATCATGCTGCCTCGAGGATGATGGACCTACAGGAGATTGCTATGGAAAAGGATCGGTCCCAGCCTATTGTACTGAAAAAGAAGGAACGGCCTCAGCCTGCTGCACTGAAAATGTTCAGCCTCAACATGCTGTGCTGAAGGACTATCCTTATGATAATGTGATGAAGTACTGAGTGAGTGCTGGAACTGCACACCAGAAATTATCATGAGCGAGGCATAATGTCATCTATATTTTATATCAGAGTCAGAATCAATGAACATAAATATTAATTTAATAGAATAATTATTATAAATTACGTACAATATAAATATTTAATATCAATAATAATTAAGCAATAGCATCTCCTTCAAATTCTATCATAACTAAAAATACTGTAGCATTTACATCATCAACCGGAACAAAATTATATGGCATGAAATGCGTATAAATAGATCGGTCTATAAGTAGTTTTGATATTTGAACCTCGTCAGTATTCCAGGTCGGTCTGAACTAATTTTTCTAACAAAATATTGAAGTACAATTAATATAAACCACTCATTTGTCAAATAAGCAGTTCATGTGATTGAACATAAACATTATATTAAAAGCATGAATAATAATGAATTGCATAATAAATAGGTTTAAAAATAATATTAACCAAAAATATTCAAAAATTTATTAAAATATACTATTATCAAATCTTAGTAAAATCTTATCATTTAGAGTTCATCAATATATTAACTATTTATCGACGTTGAATCCGTGGACCTCAAATATCATCCAAAAAGTTAAAAAATAAATTATTGAAGAGAGACAAAAAAAAAAAATATAAGCTACTCATTTTCTTTGACAAGTAGTTTCTATTTATGCACCGTATCAATATTTGAACTTTATCGAGAGATCATGAATCAAAAGTTTTTAAGATAATATAGAGTTTTAATTAATGTAAACCATCCATTTATCTTTCAAGAAGTTTATAAGATCGGATCAAAATATTATCATAAAGGTACCAATAAAATTGGAAAACATACTGGATGGGCCTCGGAATGAATGCCCCGCCGAAGAGTTCTAAAAAATTCATTAAAGACATTTTCAATATAAATGTCTCGTACACTAAACCAAGGGATAAGAAATGTTGAACCGAGACATATATGGCGATCATGGCCACCTACAATTTTCAAATAATAGTCCGACCAAAAAAAAAAAAAAAAACTGACAGAGAAAGGACCGAATATTTGTCCTTACCTCAAAATCCCCCGACAATCTCTCTCGACGCAAGCACCTCAAAATTTTTAAAGGATAGCTTATACATAATTAACACGCTTTTACGCCCATTCTTCATGGAAAAATCAAATTTGTGACCAAATAACCATAAATAGCTTACTGCAGAGAGATCACAAAAGGTTGCACAAAGAACAAATTGATTTGTACCGATATTTCAACGATACCCTCGATAAAACCAAGTAAAAAATAGCTAAAAAAACGTTTGCATCCACAAGAAATCAGGATAATCTCGAATAAGTATGTAAAGATTACATTAAAATGTGATGGATTAAAGATAGATGAAACATTACCTCGGGATCCAACAGTCAGTGAGGAATTGTTGTTCCAAACGGGGATACCAGAGTTAGTGGTGTAGAAGGGGGCACTGTGGGTGCTCGAGGGGCGGTGCTGCATCAAATAGAAACTCAGATTAGATAGGTATAGAAATGGTGAATCGGAATGGCTCAGCAAAGAATCGCAACTCCGTAACGGAATTACAATCCACAAATAGAAAGATCGCATCAGAGAGCATCGACCAACCCTACCAAAAAAAACCATGACCAAGGAAAAGAGACGAAAAACTAAAATTGATGAAAAAATCGATCTTTTTAAGGGCGAAAAAAAATCAAACCAGTTCTCAAATCTAGGGTAAATAAAGGTACCAGACCATCAAGAATCCGATCGAGAGCTCGAAAATTTTTAATTTTTTGGAAATCCAATTCTCAAATCCACCGACAAGGAGGCCGGAAATGAAGGAGGAAGTTGGGAGGGGAAATGGTGACCGGGGAAAGAGATCAAGTAGGGTTTAGAGGGGAAATAAATTAAACGTACCGAGACAGATTTTAGAGAAGAACCCGTCGACGCTTAAAAGCATCTTTAAAACCCGACTTAACCCGATGCAGGAAAGAAGCATCGGCAGATCCCAGCTTTATTTGTTGACGCTTTTTAGCATCGTTATTTTTCGATACTTTCAAAAGCATCGGTAGGTGTGCATGACTTCCCGATGCTTCATCCTAGCATCGGAAAAAATTAGTCAGCTTTTACCCTCTTCATCGTGGTGTAGCAAGGTGCCAAATCTTATATTTGATTTTTTTTTAAAAAGAAACATAAATTGTAGGTTGTTTGAGCTTAATTATAATGTTGACGCATGCTGCTGTGCTGAGGTTTTTGTCTGATTAGTATGTTGCCATGAGAATATTTCTTGTAGCAGGGAGTATGGATTTAATGCAATTAATATTCTCAAGCATACATCAACCTTTTAATTAAAATCATGGACCGTATATTTTAATGAAGATCATTTTCAAGGGTCATATATTTTAATGAAGTAGGTACCTTGTGCCTAAATTAACTATCTATGCTCTCGGAGATGGTAAAATATTGGCATTGATAGAAACACTAGAACAAATGAGAAGAATCCATTAGCATTACGTCCTTTTCCATGGTTGGTGATTATGTCTTTAAGTCAAAAAAAAAAAAAAAAAACAGTTATTTAAACCGACATATCCATTAACCATAATTTAATAATTACTTTTTGAATTTTCAATTCAAATCATATTAAAATCTAAGGAAAAAAATCCACTTCAACCTTCTCATGTTTGGAAAAATTTTAGTTTGACCTCCAAGAGGACGGGCAGGGCAAGGATCGCCAGAACATGCACGCAGCTCCCCGGCTTTTCTTATCTCTTTGGTTTTTTTTGTAAACTGAAATGTTTCAAAATTAATTTAAGTTGGCTGGTTTATTTTATTGCTTCCTTGTGCTTTTGAAGGCCTTGATGGTGAAGCCAAGACATCATCAAGTTCATCTCTCTCTCTCTCTCTCCCTCCCTCCCCGCGCGCGCGTGCATGCACGTTCGCATGCTGGTCTTTTTTTTTTTTTGTTCCCTTTGTTAATCTTGGGTTCTAATTTGTGATGTCTGGTCCTATGTTTGATCATGCTATTATTATTTTCCCCTTTTCTTCTACTTCTAGTCTGGGAAAGGAGTAACCATTTAAGGCCTGTTTGGATAATTAGACTAAAAATTTTTATTAAATTTATTGATTGTGCTAATACAACCAGCTAGATAGATAATAAGATCATAGGCCAAGTTAAGTTTATTATTCATAAGCATCCAAGAGTAATCTTGAAGTAAGACTGTATTAGACCTATAAAATCTAAGGACTTGTTTGGAAGTTTAGGCTCAGAATTTTATAGGATTCGTGGGTTAAAGAACGACAATTACCAGCTAAGAAAGACTGTATTAGACCTATAAATATAAAAACCTAGACAAGCATCGGAGAGGATAGGCTCAATTCCCATATATGATATATTATGGCAACCACTCACTAGGCTTCGAGAACCCATCAAACCATCGACTACACCACTGACTGAGAAATGGTCAGACTACCAATCGAAAAGGAGATGACTACCAATTATTGATTCATTCGACAACTGACCAAATAGAAGATAATTAAGCTGATCACTACACTCACTATCCACAATATCCTACACCAAGAGATTATAAATAGCCGGGTCAGATTGACATCCCTTTACACACATTTACTGAGTACTTACTCACGCCCGACTAACTCCAAAATTAGACTTAGGTGCAGTAGGGCACAACATCAAGGACCTCTCTCTCTGTAGGGCTTTCTTTTTCAAGACCCTCTTACTCAGCCATGAGCAATTCGCCCCAATACTCAGAGTCAATAACGTCCTTATAAGTGACAATAACCAATCCTAGCTATTCCAATTATTCCCCATGGTGTACAAAGTTGTGAGAGAAAAGATTCCAATAGATGTTGCAATCTTAATAGAAAGATGCTAACAGAAAAGATTCTAGGGGATAAGATTTTTGCATCCAAATGGATTTTGTTACACATGCCAGAGAAGGCTATATCCCAAATGATATTTAGTTACTCCACATAATCCTATAAATTGGTAAGAGGGGATCCCTAGCAAAGGTAATACACTCACACCCCTCTCTTATGCTCAGTCTCTCCATTATCACTCTCAGCTTTGACTGCTGTAGCCCATCTCATCCTTTCACTGACTTGAGCATCCGAGGGTTCCCATCGGTTACCACTGGTCAAGGAATTGTTCTTACATATTCCCATCGACGGAGCACTCAGGAGCAGCTCTTCGTTTCGTAGAAAAGGCTGGAAGACCCTTAGGTGCTGTCGAAGCCCAGTGGAGGGTAATTTATCGGTAACAGATTGGCATGCTAGGAACGAATAAATGCATCAAGAGATCTCAGAGCTTTGGAGCCATGGGAGTGATGACACGAGCTAGGATCATTCATTGATTGATGTTGAGATCGCTGAACAAGTTCTCTAGTTGGCCATTTGGGACTCGTGATGTAGCCTGGTAAATGTTCCTGGTAAGTCAAATATATTTAATTTTTAAATTTATGAAATATTTATATTTTATTTTCTTAATACAAGCTTACTATTACTTGCAAGAGTACAATCAATTTGAGACTTCTTAGGATGAGGAGATGGGCCGTCTAATCTTCCAAGAGGTAGTCACATGTCGGTTCCAGGATGGGTAGCACACCCCAGGATGATCGCCACAGAGAATACTAGTTTCTAGTCACCATCAGACCGGAGTAGTTACATGGATTGCTAGATGCATGTGAGCATATGGGTGGCCCTCTGTGATATATAGAGCATTAAGGAGCACTCTACTAGGTGGCAGAGGGCATGACAAAATCATGCTACCTTATAGAATCTGATCAAGCATACCGGTGCTCTATCAGTATGCATGTGTTGGCTAATAGATTGGTAAGAATTATATACTTATTTATATTAACTCTACATTAAATTGATGATATATTATTTTTTAATTAATTAATTTTTATTATTTATTTATTGTAGCCATGGTAGATGGGTCATCCACCAGTGTAGCTACAGTTGTGGGAGGCCACACCGGTCCAAGATGACTGGTAATTATTTGAATGAAAGATCTTAATGAATCATAGTAAGAACTTAAAACTTTAAGTTTTAACTTTTATATATGCTAGTATGTATAATTAGACTAATCAATTTATAAAACGTATAGATAGATTACGCAGAGTACATCATTGCATGGCATAGTGAGAAGCCATCCTCTCAGCCCCTCCTTGATCTTAAAGGATGGCTCAAGGTCACAAGAGGGGTGAATAGGAGCCGAGTCATCGAAGTTGGCCATAGCTTTGACCCTTTAGCAACTCGATACTCTCAGCATCCGCATCTCAGGCCCCAATGATTGATTGCTATCATAGGCGATCAAAAATAAAACCTACTCACTACTGTAGCTAGTGATGAGTCAGGATTGTATCCTTGGGGATCAAGGGCAATTATTTCATGAAGAAAATAAAGAAAAAGATAAATATTTTGATATTTAGAAAATAGATGATGGGTTAATTGAAATTAATCAATTAAAACTAAACATGAGATCAATGGGCTTATATGATAAAAAGATGTCTTCAGGTTTCCAGGTAATCACAATCATAAATCATGTATTTGCTCTACTTTAAACAATTGAAACCTGTAATTCTTTCAGAACCTTTCAAACTAATCCTTAGTATAGACTATCTTGCCGAGTATGAACCATATCTTATCAGGATTATGGCCCATCCCACGAGTATAGGCTATCAATACTTAGTTGAAAAGATCCTAATAAGACATTTAAATAAGAATCTTAAAATTAATTATCTATAGCATGGACCATATCTTATGAGGGTCATGATCCATCCCACTTAGGTAATCAATTTAGGAGATCAAACAGAAAGAAATTGAAAAGGAAATTGAAAGTATTTATTCAACTGTATAGAAGAGAAAATAATTACAAATTTAATGAAAGAATCCTGTACTTTTCTACAGACTGTACCTCAGTTGAGTATGGCTCCTGGATACATCTTCATAGAGATTTGGGATGCTGTCACTGCACCTCTTCTCTTGAAGAACTCTTTTTCTTGATTCCTCTCCCTCTATCTCTCAAAACCTAAACTAATTACGAGAAGAAAAATAAAAATAAATTTTTATTGGTGGAATTGATGATTCTTTTGGCTTCCCGGGGTCCTCTTTCTATAGAGCTCATTTAGGACTTCTTCCTAGTCAAATTTGGAGTCAACCAGGCTTAAAATTAGCTATATATCATGAGGAAAAATCTAGGCTATTTGATTTGCATCTTGATGGAATGATCGGTGTTCCTTCCTTCTCGGGCGAAAAGAGTCCCAACCCATACTCCGCCGAATCCTGGATCTAGATCTCTATCTTCAATTGGGATTTGGTGAGCTTCTATAGCATGGCGGCGTGAGGTGGTGGCATGAGGCATTGACATTGAGGTTGAGTAGTAGAGAAGGAAAATGGTGATCCATGGTAGAGAATAGAGATGAGATGGACATCGATGAACGAGGGAAGGAGGTGGTGACTGGTGATAAGGGCTCTTGATGGCGTTGGTAGAGCTTGGATGGTGGATGGCCAAGAAGATGATGGAGAGATGGTGGCAGCCATGAGATCGTGGGTTGGGCGGTGCTTGGACGATGGTTGGCAGCTTCTCCCAACCATGAGGAGGCTCCCGACAGCAAGGGGGAAGGCGAGGGACAACTCTGGTGGCTAGATGGCTTGAAACGATGCATTTGGTCCACGAGAATAGATTGTGGACTGGCAGCAATGGCTGCAGTGGACCAATCTCTATTTCATAGACCCAGCAACCGACCCATCATGGACCGGATGCTTTAAAATACATGCATTGTTTAATAAACTTCAACCTTGAATTTCGGGCTTGTTAGAACTCTGATTTGAGGACCGTCTGTGCCATTAGACTCTAAAAATTGTCCTCTTTTCATTCATAAACTTTTTATCTATAAAACTTTAGTAAAAAAATATTAATTCTTAATAAATATAGATTAATTAATATTTATTTTAAGGCTTAAGTTGGGTAATTTAGTAGACTTATCACATCCCCAACTTATTCATTGCTAGTCTCTTAGCAATGTAATTAACATATAAGTACTAATTTTATAACCATGTGTCATTAATATTCTCCTTTAGATCTAGGCTTAAAGTTAAAAGAAGTTAGCCAGCATCACTAACTAGGTATTAGGTTTTCGAAGTAAATTTCATAATCAGAACTATTAGAAACTTTCTTAGAGTTCATCCAAAGATCTATAACACTTGTATTTGTAATAGCTAACTTAGCATTTTAGTACTAGATTGTAGAGGATAATTATATTTTCGTTTATCACTTATTTTTTGTCAATTTTCTATACACCTCTCAAATTAAATACATGAATTGAGATAGCTTTCACACCACCTGAATTTTTCTCTCTCTTTTTTTTGTTGGCGATGTCTTCACACTGCCTACTTTTTGATGTGAATAACAATGCTTACTTAGATGAAGGTGCCCGGTTACTCGGTGGAAAACCAATATTTAGAACTTGCATTTTTTTTTTCTTTTTTTCATTTTTTTAGGTAGGTAGCTCTTTCCTCAACTTCAAGTTAAATGGGGGTATATATTAATTACCAATTTTTCAATAATAATTGAATCTTTAATTGACCTTACAACTAGTACCTACTTTATCTCATCAGTGTGCATGTACGATGGAAGTACTAATAGCCTTTAGGTGACCTAAGTAGGCCATTAAAAGTTTGACTAACTAGTCTACTTCTTGATTCGCTATAATTATTAGTAAATGCTTTCTAATTATATTATCCATTTCCTAGTCTATTTTGCTCAAGACTTTCTTTCATAGCACATGATTTATCAATTTTTTTTCATAATTTTTTTAAAGTTTTTCCAAAATTTTAAAAAAGATTTTGAAGATACTTTTTCAAAATTTTTTAAAAGATTTTTTCTTAGTCCCTAACTTAATTTCCATTGTCCTCAATGGAGTAAGGAAAAATTAGGACATAAAGATAAGACAAGGAGGGGTACCACATGGACTAGATATATATCGTGAATTGCCAGGTGCATCTATAAAGAATGGTCCATTATTTCTACAAAAATAAAAATTACTAAAATAAAAATTAGTAACAAAAGATTGGATTGCCTCCTAATCAGTGCTAAGTTTAACGTTTTCAGCCATACCACTTAGGGTGCTCATCCAATTCCTGCCCAAACCTTGATATGGATTTGTAATTCCTACATGACTCGGGTTTAGCTTTAGAGTATTTCCTACATAGGACCATTAAGTAGCATGTTTTCCTAATAGCTAACAATTCTTTTATTATGATTAGATCTAGGCATAACTTCAATACTAGTCGAGGTTCTAATGGACCTAGATCTATGTACTCAATGTGCTCAATATATGAAGGGAGTATTTTAGTACCCTTATTTGATGCCTCTTCCTTCATAGGCAAAGGTGCAACTAGTGTCACGAGGGGTTCAGTTAATAATTTAGGTATTGGCACAAATCCTTTTTGATATATAACTTGGCACTTTTTCCAAATCAATATCAACTCTGTCTCTATACATTATTTCAATATTATAGATAAATTTTGAAGGTAGTATCCACAAGTCATGCCAAATACAGAGAAATCATTTATAAAAATTTTATCTTTGTTATCTCCTATATATGCAATGTCCCACCCAACAACTTCTTTATATGCTTTTAGAACATCTACAATTTGGGCTTCCTTAGTATGTATTACCGGTAAGGTATCAGTGGATGTGGCAGGAAGTGGTTTCAATTTTGGATTAGGTGGTGATTCTAACAAGGGAGCTATTGGAGGTGTGGATGATGGCTTATATTGCTCAATCCAAAGTGGAGTGGTGTTGGGAAAGGATGTTTCTACTAGGTCATTCATCTCTAGGGTACATCCCTCTATATCAAGCTCATCTACCTTAAAGTGAGCCAATGGGAGAAACTTTCAT
The DNA here is from genome assembly GCA_021397845.1 of Areca catechu. Taxonomy (NCBI): domain Eukaryota; kingdom Viridiplantae; phylum Streptophyta; class Magnoliopsida; order Arecales; family Arecaceae; genus Areca; species Areca catechu. The sequence goes on along the minus strand of CM038050.1, from coordinate 156,213,166 downwards.
GCCTGGCTCCCTTTATTACATGATGCATTAGTGATCCTTGGAAAGTCTTAATTGATTCCATCATTACACCTATTTGTTCTTCTTTCCCATTGAAAGTAAATGACGATTCTAGGGTTCTTGGAATTGGGACCATAAGTAAGTTGGGTGATGATGGAAGCGGTTCATCCCTTAATTTTTGATTTCTCTTCATATATGTTTACTTTAGTCAAATTATCTAGGTTGGTCTCTTTGGTTGTGCAGGATTGTTCTATGACCAATTCATTCCCGGGAGTTATAATAGATTGGTTAGGGATAGTCATATAGATATTAAAATTTTCAATTAGATATTGTCCCTCAAGATAACTCTTGGGTAGACTAGGTAGCTCTTCTCTTCTTGAAGCTATAGCTAATGATTCCAATTTCATCTCTAGATGGGCACAAGGCTAGGTGTTGGGAGTTATACATTGTGTGCATCAAACTCTCCACTCAAGAATATCAAAGTTATAGACATCAAAGCAAGATGAATTTCAGTATTTGAGAGGTCTTCTCATCTTGGAATGCCATGAAAATAATCACTTTGGACTTTATGGTGAAAGCCAAAAGTCAAGTTTGATATTCATTTTTTGGACAGAACAGAAATAGACAGAACATCATTTTTTGGACTTCAGTGAAGTGTCAACTTAAGTGTCGACCTAAGTGTCGACTCACAAATTTTAAGTATCGAGTCACAAATCAACTCATGGCCTGAGACAAGAAATGAACAGAATAATGCCATTCCATAAACTTTTTGCCTAGTGCTGATCGAAGTGTCGACTCAAGTGTTGACTCACAAATCGACTCATGGCCTGAGACAAGAAATGAACAGAACAATGCCATTTCATAGACTTTTTGTCTAGTGTTGACCAAAGTGTCGACTCAAGTGTCGACTCATAGTTTTAAGTGCCGACTCATAGGTCTACTCATAGCCTAAGAAGAGAATTGAAGCAGAACCCTAGAAATTCAAATTTACACCTGGTGTCGACTCAAGTATCGACCTAAGTGTCGACTCATAGATCGACTCATGAACAAATCAAGTACCGACACCTAGTGTAACGACTATATTTTCAGAAGTTCTGAATTGATCTCAAACGGCTCCAAATAGCTAGTTTCTTCACTCTAACAGTCATAAATAGTATTTTGAAGGTTTGTGGACTATTTATCACTCACCAAACTCATTGAAGACATAAGAGAAAAAGTGAGACACAAGAGACAAACAATATCTTTTGAGAAAGCCTTTGAAAAGACAAGAGTGAGTCTTAAAAAACATTCCACCTGAAAAAGCCTTTAATTTTGCTATTGAACCTTCGAATCATTAGCCAAAAGTATTCATTGAAGAGCATCCAAGAAGAAAACAACTCAAGCATTCAAGAAAAGCTTCATCGATATTTATTTTTGCTCGTTTGAGAGTTCTTTTTTGAGCTTAAATTTGTACATTTTTGTCTTACTTGTTATTACTAGTTTCAAAGGTATTAGAACTAGTATTAAAGGTTGTTGGTGAGTCTAAGAGACAAAACCAACTAGGGTTTGACTTGTGAACCCGGATTAAAAACAAGTTGTAAAGGTTATTATGAGCCTATGTGACAAAACCTCATTGGGGAATGAATATCCTTGGTCCGTTCCCTCCAACCTCTGGACAACAGAAGTTTCTCATTGTAGTCATCGACTACTTCACTAAATGGGTTGAGGCCGAGCCCCTAGCTCACATTACTGAAGAGAAGGTCAAGAACTTCATCAGGAATGCAATTATCTTTCGATTCAAAATCCTGCATGCCATCATCACCAATAACGGAAGATAATTTGATAATCCTAAGTTAAAGAGTTTTGCACCTAATATCATATTGTCCACAAACTAACTTCTGTCGATCATCCTCAATCCAATGGAGAAGCCGAAGTGACCAATAGGATGATTCTCTATGGTCTGAAGACTAGGCTGACTAATGCCAAGAGGCTATGGGCCAAAGAACAGAACTCAGTCCTTTGGGCATACCAAACAACCCCCAGAGCGGCCACTGGGAAATCTCCTTTCAACTTAACCTATGGCTCCGAAGCAGTTCTTCCAGTGGAAGTCACTTTACAATCCCTAAGGATTGACCACTTCAAAGAACCTGAAACTTGGAGCATCGTAGAGCAGACTTAGATATACTCCAAAGTACCAGACTTCAAGCTCAAATGAAGATGGCTACATATCGATAAAAGATCGCCAGATACTATAACTCCAAGGTAAAGGAATGAGCCTTCCGACCCGAAGACTTGATATTGTGGAGGTATGAAATATCCAGGCTGATGGAACAAGGTAAGCTCTCTCCTAACTAGGAGGGACCTTACTGAATCAGAGAAGTTATATGCCCCGGAGCTTATCTGGTTGAAACTCTGGATAGTTCCTTTTACCTCGGCTCTGGAATGTAGAAAACCTTCTCAAGTACTATCAATAAAAAAAATCTTCCTTTAAACATCCTCAATGAAGTGTCCAAAAAAAAAGGGTGGGCCTAATCGACGTACCTTATCAGGGCCCACTGAAGCCCACCAGATCCCTTGAGATCTAAAAGGCGGGCCAGACCAGCTTACCTTATTATCAAAAAAAAATACATAGGAAGGCTTAATCAGCCTATCTTAATAGTAAATCCAAAGAAGTGCATGGGCGGGCCTGACCAGCCTACCTTATTATCAAAAGAAATGCATAGGACAGCTTAATCAGCCTACCCTAATGGTAAATCCAAAGAAGTGCAGGGATGGGCCTGATCAGCCTACCTTATTATCAAAAGAAATATACAGGATGGCTTAATCAGCCTACCCTAATAGTAAATCCGAAGAAGTATAGGGGCGGGTCTGACCAGTCTACCTTTTTATCAAAGAAATGTACAAGGGTGGCTTAATCAACATGCCCTAAAGATAAATCTGATGAGTACAGAACCGGGGCTAACTAGCTTACCCTACTATCAAATGTAATCAGCAAAATTCAATTCTTCGATCTACGACAAAGACAAATTTGATTAGAGTCAGTAAAGAATCATGAAGTCTTCCAGGGAACTATCCCGATTCATCCTCTATCATACTGACCAATCTATACTTGGAAAAATTTCAAAGCACGATTATCAGGTGATACCCATTGAACAAAGAATTGAACAAAAGAAAAACTTCATTCACTTTGAAGATTTTTATAGACTTCCGAAGGGAAGTTGATCCACATGAATAGAAAGAGAAAAGAAAAATATGTACATCCAGATTATTTTTCGGCCAAACCAGAAGTCGAAGCAGGGATGGTTGCCTCTTGAGTAGTTGTTTCATCAGTTGAAGGAGCTGACACTTCTTCAGCTAGTTTTTCTGCTCCTTCTTCATCCACCTCACCATCGACCATGATAAAGGAGGAGACGTCAAGATTGGGATACAATTTTTTGACTTCAAATAGTCTTAGAAGCCGATATTATAACTCTCCACCCCCATTTCATGTATCTCGTCATCAAAGGCTTTGGACTTTTTATATTTCTTGACGGTGTGAAGGGCCTCTTGGGTGGCTAGCTCTGTCCTCTAGTCAGTAGATTCTACCCTTTGCTCAAGGACAGTAACCTTCTCCTCTAGCTCGGCCTTTGGAGCCATGGCCTCTTCATAATTGTGAAGGTTATCTCTCAATAGCGCCTCATCTGAATGTAGCTTCTTTCTTCTCTTTTTTGAGTTGGCCAAGAGTTTAGTCATCTGAACTTATGCTACCTTCAAGTCTTTCTCCAAAGTAATATTTGCAGCAGTGATTTGGTTCAGCTTCTGCTCCATGGCTGCTCGAAGTTCTTCAGCCACCTCTCTCTCAGCTCTACCCGATGCCAACTAGTCTTGAAGACTTATTGAGGTCGGTCGATACACGAACACCCTCCTTTATCAGAGAGATTTCATAAATGAACTACCAAAAAAAATAGTGACAAAATTAGCAGTCATAAAGACTTGTGACAGAAAATCTCAAAGAAGATTTTAATGCATACCTGTAGCATTGTTGGATAAATAAAAGTAAAAATATCTCCCAGTCGATGCTTCTTCATCATTTCCCAATCCTTCCAGAGGATGTTGGCCTTTAGTAGGGTCTTGGCCAGTATGAAATTATCGAAGCCAGTGTCAGTAGCAAAATAGTCACACTCCCAGGACCTTTTTCTTCAGCAACCGGTGGTTCTGGGTCGGCTTGTGGCTCGGATGCTATCTCGATCAGGGGAGCCTTATCTTTATGCTTTTGGCTGGGCTCCTTAGATGGTTCGGGGTAGACAGCATCATCAGTCACTTAGCGGGTACCTGAGGATGCTCTGATGAAGGACCCATCACCATTTTCTTTGAAAGAACATTATTCTCATCAGAAGATAATTCTACAACTATGAGGGTGTCATCCCCAGTAGGAACCTTTGGAGCAGTGGGAGTCTTCTTCATGCCTCTCCACTGTGATCTCCTTAAAGGTTCCGCAGCCACCCTCTTCTTCATGGCCTATCGAAGCCTTCCTGCATCTAGCAGCATTTTGAATTCCACAAAAGAAATGGAGAATCAAACTTTGTTATTAAAGAAGGGAAGAATCTGTAGGAAGGGAAGACCGGAGTAAAATGCTGCTCAAGAGGTAAAGATGCTAATGACACAAATACTTACCCCTCGAGAACAAAGCCCTCTTATATAGGGGGTGCCGACAGCCTTGAGCATCCCTTGATCATGCCTTATGTATTCACTTCAATCAACGGAAGTCGAGACGATGACTTCGATGCATGTGAAGGTAGTTAGGGAAAATAAAAGGACCACGATTGACCAATTTTGGAGGCATGCAACTTTAGTGACTCCGATTGAGACGACCCATGATCTGAATTATAACTTTCCTGCCAACAAAAATGTGACATCTGGCATAGGAAGCATGCTCCACTAATGATGGATCAAAACCATCGACAGAAGTCGAGGTTTGTCATTTTCAGAAAACATGCATTTCTCCCTCTTCATTAAAAAAGCCTTTCTCTCCCCTACATAAAAATTAAAAAAAAAAGAGAGAAAAGAAACGGGGCGAAATGAAAGGGAAAGAAAGTGATTTCTCAGTATATGGCTGAACTACTACTGAAGGCCGATCACTACATGGAGGCCGACCACTATATAAGAGCTGATCAATGCTCTAAAGCCTATCAACACACTATGGCCAATCACCAGTCAGACTAATATCCTTACTGAAAGGCATCCGATGACTCCATACTTAGTAGAATTTTTCTCTGTATGGAAGTCATTGTACATCCGACGACTACACACTTAGAAAAATTTTTCTCAAAATGAGAGTTATTATATATTCGGAGACTTTATAATTAAAAAGTTGCTTTCAGGAAAAAGCAACACATTAACACAACTTGGAAGGAAAATATACTTTTCATTTATATCAAAAGGTTACATCTACAATTCAACTTTGTTACAAAAATAAAAGGAAAAAACTACAAAGAGTTAGTTGTCTATCGGGATGACATTTGGATCGGCCATAGGAAGAATCTCTTCAGCCAGAGTTGGAGCCCCCAGGTCAGCTAGAGTCGGAACATCTTCTGGTTGTTTCGATACTTCTTCAGCTACGGTCAAGGCCTCTTTTGGTTGTTCCAGGACTCCCTCGGCTTCAACTTGAGCTTCGGGTTCTTCATCGACTTCGTACAGAGGAATACTGGAAAGATCTAACTCTGGATGAAGTCCGAGAACCTCTTTAATGCCATCATTGAAGCCTAGCTGATAGCTGACCACTCCAATAATGGTCAGCTCATCCTTGAATTTCGAAGACTTCCTATAGTCTTCGACGACCCTAGTAGCTTCTCCCTTCAAGGCCTCAATTTCCTTGGCCGCTTCTTTAGCCTTCTTCTAGCTCTCCTTGGCAGAATGCTCCAAGGAGTGAATCTTCTTCTTCTTCTTGAGCTTTGCCTCCTGCTCAGAAATCTTTAGTCGAGCCTTCTTCAACTCAGCTTTCAGATATTGAACATCAGCAACACTCTGGTTTAGTTTTTCTTCCATGGCCACTTTCAATTCTTCAGCCACTTCCTTCTCGGCTCTCATCAATTGGTATTCTTCCTGGATGCCCCGACTGAGGTTAGCAAATTCGGATATGCTTTCCTCTATCAACGTTACATCATGAATCAGCTGCACCAATCAACAAAAAGAAGAATTAGTCATGTTAGTTATATTTGCGAAGAAATGAGTAAAGAAAAGAACACTTACTCTCAATATATTTGGAGATACTGAATCAACCACCTCATCAAGATGGTGATTCTTTGTGACCCCCCAGTCTCTTGGAAGGAATGTAGCCTTCAGTAGCTTTCTCGCTAGTTCAGGATTTTCTAAAGCATGCGCATCCAAAAAAATTGCAAAATCTACTTCATACTCCCTGTTAGGGGGGTATCTCCTCCCAACCCCTCTTCGACTTGAGGAGCTTTGCCCTTATCTTGAGGGGGGGTCGTGCTGGCGGTACATCAGCAACGCGCACCGGATCTGGATGCCCTGGAGTCCGAGAGAGAGTTGAGCCCCTCTGGTGGAGCTCCGATAAAGGCACTTCTTCCATGTCTGAAGATGTCCTCATCGGAGTATTTCTCGAGGCCTCTTCGACCTGAGCCTTCTTCCAAAATTTTGTCCCTTCTGGAGGAACTGGTCTAGACCTCTTTCGAGTGGCTTGGCGAAGCTTCCTGAACTATAGCTTCATCTTTTCATTTGTAAACAGAGAAAAACTCTAGAATATCAGCTAATAAAATATGCAGGAAATAAAGTGGAACAGAAACTAACTGTCGACTATACCTAACAACAGAAACTCGTTGATGTGGGCAAGGTGAAGATTTCGCTCTTCTAGCAATTCTTTGATTAAGGGTACTTCAGACCTAGACAATGTTTCGTAGTCTATTTGGTCAGCCCTTAGAACTTTCTTGCTTACAGTGGTGTCTAATCGGGGTTCCCTCCCCTCTGTATTAATGCCCCATGGCTGAAAAGAGAAGACGGAGAAGAAGCAGGGTTTCTAGCCGTGAGTGGTGCTAGGCATACCTTTAATCAATCTTCGACCAGGACGAGGGCTAATGACCCACCACCCCTGACCATGGAAATCCTTCTTCAATATAAAGAGGGATGTGAATAAAGAAGTCCTAGGCTCTATGTTCAAGATATTGCAAAGAACTAAAAAACTACAGATGGTCTGTATGCTATTCAGAGTCAACTACACTAGGACTATATGATACATATTAAAGACCTTATGGAAGAAGGGATGTAAAGGAAACCGAAGAAAAGCCTTCAAGTGGTCTTCATATATTGAAATGGCTCCGGAAGGAGGACGGTTCACCCTTTCATCGAGTTGATGAAATATCAAAGGGAGACTCTCCGGAATATGGTAATGTTCTTTAAGAGTGGCTATTTTGGAAAAAGCCAAAGAACAGAGAATGAACTCTGGTCTAGACTCATCATAACTCTTTCTATAAGGGCCTGAAACACCCGAGGACGCGCCCCTCTCTCTACCGGCCGGGATCCCACCGGTGACAGGGACTCTTACAGACCTAACCATGGTGAAAAGAAGGAAAAAGAAAAACATTCCTCTACCTGTAGAAGAAGAAGAAAACTTGAGAAAAAGAAAGAGGTTTAGAGTGATCGAAGGAGGAAAAAGATTTCGACGAAGGCGAAGAAATTGCTCCGCAAGGCAAATGCCCTTTATATAGAAGATAATAACGGTTCAGATGATCTCCTCGGAAGAATGGAAACATCTCAGATCGAGCCATGTATAAGCGATGTCGATCATGGGTACGAAGTCCTAAGGGGTATTAGTCGATTCAACGGGAGAAAAACCAACCTATCAGTCAGGATCCACGAGGAAACTATCGACGACCGGAATGAGATTTTCACAAGACATAGGATAGATGTGATGATGCCACATCTCTCGATCCTCGCCGAAGATAAAGAGCCTACTAAAAATCTTATAACGGAAAGGATAAGCACGACTCTCCATCATGCTCCACTTCTTCAAGAACCAATAAGAATTCAACACATGTCCACGACACAATGCTCGAAACAGAAAGCATTTATTGTGATCAACTGAATCAAAGATCCGCCATCATCAGCTATATGTCCTTCCATCAGAAGATGATAAAATATTAATACTCCCATTTTCAAAGTATTAAATTGCTTTGAAATTAGGAGTGGGGGGTAACTGTTGAGATAAACCAGTTTAAAAAAAGATAATTGGCGGTTCAAAGATTCAATTGATCCTACCCTAACCGGTTGATCAGATGAATCGACACATCGGCACACCCAACCTCCGATGGGGGAATAGATCAACACTATGTCTCAACTGGTAATGATATACAACTTAAGATTGAACTTCAGCGGATGGCCGATCTACTACAACATATGCTCCAATGCAAACCGCTCTGAAGTAACTGGCCAGCTCACAATATATACACCGAAGTAAACCGCTCCGAAGTAACTGGCCAACTCATGACATATACTCTAAAGCCAACCGCTACGAAGAAAATAATTGATTCACACAGTTCTACAGTGAATAGCCGATCTATAATCAATAAAATAACCATCGGCCAACTCTGAAGAGGATGACCAATCTACTTTAAGCTAAGATTGTCAAGAACGGACTTGGTGGTTATAACCAACCACGTGGCTGATGACTACGATCTTAGTAAGATCAAAGTAATTGAACTTCGACAGTAACCACAACCAGTTGAAGGGAAGTTGACTAACTTCCCTAACAGAAATTGAGAAGGTTTAACTACTTTCCGTTACAGCAACACCTATAAAAAACGGTAAGAGGGGACATCTGAGGTAAGCATTCCCAAGTTATTCCAGGCCATACAAGTCTGAGCCCAGTCCATGACTAGTTCGCGCTATGCACACCTGACTTTCCACTCATTTTACCTTTTTTCTTTGAGCTCTCCATTATGTGGCCTGAATTCTACTGATTTAAGCATCGGAGTGTCCCCCATAGGAGAAATTTTGGTCAGGGATTTGTTTTGTAGGAATCCCGGAAGGTGAACTGGCAATCTAAGCACTCTATTCGGTCCGTAGGGATCAGCGTCAATAAAATGGCTCTTTATTATTATTCTGCTTGTTGGATATTTATGTTCCCTTATTAGGAAATTCTATTACTACAGTTGTGGATGGTAGTGATAAAATTTTCTTCCAAGCTATATTTTTTTCTATTGCTACCACTTATCATAGGGTTTTTTTTTTTTGGTGCTTTTCATGTTACACTAGTGTTGTTACATTACTCTCTTCGATAGGATTTCTGCAGTGCTTTTCATGTTACATTCTTAACATGAGGTTGCTTCATGGTACTTTATTTTCTTCCATGGAGTTTCTTCAATGCCTTTCATGTACATTACTTTTCCATAGGATTGTTTTACTTTGTACAATTTCCTACTGTATATTACTTTTCTTGTCATTTTCTTTTCTTTTTTTTTATGCCCACTCAGGCTTATTATTTTGAATTGTACTACAAGACAGTGCTGACGTTTGAAGTTTTTTTAAAATAATATTTTTTAATAAATATTTATTAAAATAATATTGATTGAAATATATTTATATAATTTATATAATTTGGATGAGTGGAATGCCACGCCAAAAGCCACGGTATGTGCCTGCAGCTTCATTTTTAAGTGAAGCCACAGGTACAACCAGTAATTTCAAATTTTAAAATAATAATTTAAAAAATCTTTAAAATATTATAAAAAATTTTTAAATAAAATATTTAAAATATTTAAAATATCATAATAAAATTAAAATATATATAAATAAAGTTGTTAGTTATTATCTTAACAATATTATAAAATATTAATATTATAAAATAAAATTCATTATAATATATAATAAATAATATAAATATTATAATAAATATATTAAATATATTAAATTGTAAATTTTATATTATATTATAACATTTTCATTATATTTTATAATATAATATATACTATATAATTTAATATATTATAATATATTTAAAATATTTATTATAATATTTATATTATTTACTATATATTACAATGAATTTTATTTTATAATATTAATATTTTACAATACTATTAAGGTTATAACTATATTATAATGAATATTTTTATATTTAAAAAATAATTAATAATTATAATATATTAAATTATATATTATATATTATAATATAGATTTAGGATGTGCATGTACTAGTTGCGGTGGTTGTAGAGTCGTGTCTAATGCCATCAGTGTTGCATGTGGGATGCGGCATCCATTGAATGGTAGGGCCGGAGGCGATGGGGTGCGAGCACCGTGATGTCAGTACAAGCCCGGGACACCAAGGCATCCGAATGTCCATGCCCCCCGAGACCCGATCATGACAGTTGGACTGGCACTGGCCTGGCAACCAGACTGGTACTGGCCTAGCTACTGGACTAGCGCCTGGACTAGCTCCAACTTGGCGATCGGACTAATAACCGGACTGGCATTAGCCTGGTAGCTGGACTGGCATCTGCACTTGCATCTAGATTGGCACCGACATGGCCGCTGGATCCATCGTACAACACGATCGGGTCTTAAGGGGCATGGACGGGCAGGTATCGTTGTGCCCCGAGCTCGCACCGATATTATCATGCTCGTACCCCATCACCTTTAGCCCTGCCATTCAACGGATGCCCCATCCCATTGTGCCGTACTGATGACATTGGACGTGATGCCGTCGCCATCACGACCGTTACATGCATGTCGTAAAACTATATTTTAATATACTATATAATTTAATATATTTAATATATTTAATATATTTATTATAATATTTATAATATGTATTATATATTATAATAAATTATATTTTATAATAGTAATATTTTATAATATTATTAAGATAATAATCTATGACTTTATTTATATATTTTTTAATTTTTTTATTTTTTTTTGTTTAAAGAAGAGGGATAAGATGGAGCCACATGTTTACATTTTTTTTTATTTTTAAATTTTTTTATTTTATTATGATATTTTAAATATTTTCTAAATTTTTATTTTAAAAATTAAAATCTTGAATTGCATCTATGGACTCACTCAAAATGAAAATGCAAGCTATAGTATGGCAAATTTTTTTTTTTAAATAATGCTAAAAAAAAATTACGAAAATAGATGTCAGGAAAAATATTTATGGAAATAGGTGTTTTTGGCTGACGTAGACAACGGCACCAAAAACACCTGCTACGTGGCACGTGGGGGCAGCCACCTCGGCTTGAAATCATCTTTTGGAAAGACGATTTCACATCGAGAAATCGAATCATCTTTTGGAAAGACGATTTCACATTGAGAAATCGTCTTTCCAAAAAACGATTTCATGACACTCTGCCCACGTGCCTGGCTCCGTGAATTTCTCCCAGCCGCGACACGTGGCGGCCAAGAGAAATCGGCTTTGCCAAAGATGATTTCTCACTAAGAAATCATCTTTGGCAAAGACGATTTCTCCACGTGCCCGGCTCCCCGGCATGACACATGGCGGCAATTTCTCTTTACCGCGAGACATGGCGACAATTCGTAGCTTTTAGAAGTCATTTTGGCCAGCCGAGTTCTGAATTCGTCTTTGCCAAAGATGATTTTCTGGTGGCTGAAATCGTCTTTGCGTCTTTCACGCCTATTAACTCTCCGACCGAAGCTTTTTTTTTTGTTCTTCTGCTTCGTTCTTCCTCTGGCCCCAGCTCCTGTGCGTCCCCAGCCCGTAGCCATTTTTTTTCTTTCTTCCCCTCGGCCCACTTCTCTCCGACCGATCGTTCCAGCTAGTTCTGTTCCACTTCTCTCTGGCCCCAGCTCCTACCGGTTCGGTTCGATTCAAGGTAATTTTTTTTTATCCCAAATATTTTAAATTTATTTAGATCCTTATGTTATTTTTTTTTGCTAGATCCGATCTACCGGGACTGCTAGATATTCCTCTCCAGCTCCATTTGATCCATTCTGTTACAGCCGTGACAGTGACGTGGCCAGGCTCAGGTATCGTCGAATACGAACGAGCCACATGTATGTTTCCCCGGCCTAGTCAGCGCCACATCCTCAAAGCCAGGATCGGCAAGACTACACTGCACGACGACTGCCTAAGGCAAACCGCCCTCACCGAGGTCGAGCTCGGCTCGGAGTTCCTCTACCACCTCATTGGCGCCCGGGCCCGGAGGGGTCCGCTTAAGTGAGGTCGGCCAAGGTCGGGCGATTCCCTGCCGCCTCGCCAGGCGTCCACCCAGGAGGGGTCCACTGAAGCCGAGGTCGGCCGACTCTCCGCCCTTCGCCAGGTGGCCGCCCGGAGATGGGCCCACCTCGGCCGAAGCCAGGTGACCTCTTGCCGCCTCGCCAGGTGTCCACCCAGGAGGGGTCCACCTAAGCCGAGGTCGGCTGATCCTTCGCCCTCCGCCAGGTGGCCACCCGGAGACGGGCCCACCTCGGCCGAAGCCAGGCGACCTCCTGCCACCTCGCCAGGTGTCCACCCAGGAGGGGTCCACCTAAGCCGAGGTCGGCTGATCCTTCGCCCTTCGCCAGGTGGCCGCACGGAGACGGGCCCACCTCGGCCGAAGTCAGGCGACCTCCTGCCACTTCGCCAGGTGTCCACCCAGGAGGGGTCCACCTAGGCCGAGGTCGACTGATCCTTCGCCCTTCGCCAGGTGGCCGCCCGGAGACGGGCCCACCTCGGTCGAAGCCAGGCGACCTCCTGCCACTTCGCCAGGTGTCCACCCAGGAGGGGTCCACCTAAGCCGAGGTCGGCTGATCCTTCGCCCTTCGCCAGGTGGCCCCCAGAGACGGGCCCAACTCAGCCGAGGTCAGACCGCTCGTACGGCAAGGACCCTCGGGAGAGAGATGGGCCCCGAGGCCATCCCTCGGGCCGTACAGATCCCAGACGGTGTCCTGTACGGAGGGCGGCGGCACGCAGAACATCACTAGCATCGGCCCGACAGGCCCAGCAGCCGAGAGACGCAACCCTGACGACACAGGCCCCATAGATAGATGGCGCCCACGCTTGGGGAAGAGGGCGCTCTCACCGGGCCCGAGGCCTGACCGGCCGCCCTGCCAGCGCCGCCCTCCCCTCTTTCTCTTCTGTCCTTGCCTTTCCCATGCTAGGCCCAGCGGACGAGGTCAGAAAGCCGCCTGGCACCCTTCACCAAAAAGGGAAAAGAGAAGAGGACGGGGGAGGGGGGTTCCCGAGACGGAAAAAGACAAATGTGCGACGGAAGGGGATAAAGAAGGAAGGATCTGGGGACGACAAGGTAAGCGGATTAGCCTGGGGACAAGGAGGAAGCACCGGCACAAGGCCTTGCTCCGAGGGAGAAACCAGAAATCCCGAGAGGGGAACACTGGGCGTGAGCTCGGCAAGGAGGCCCAGCCGAGATTCTGGTCCCCAGAGCGTTTCCTTCACCAGTTAACTCTCTAAGTCTGGAACCCTTTAGAGGGTCCGGCTGGAGAGTCTGTTCCTTCTCGTCGTCTACTGACTTGACCGTCGGAGCTCCCTCGCCGGGATCCCCGGCCAGGGTCCTCTAACCCCTTTGTTGCAGGTTCTCCGCGGGAAGGGAGGCTCCCTCGCCAGGCGGTCAGGAAGGATCGGCCGATCCGAGGCACGGGCGCGGCGGCGAGAGCGGCAACACATTCCATCCCCATTATTTTACAGGTATTTTTTTAGATAGTCTTATTTATTATGTAAATATTATTTTTTTGTTTCGGAATTATGTTGCATGATTTAGTTGTAATTTTTTGAATATAATGTTGTTGTTTTAGTTAAAATATTGAATAATGTTGATTAAATTAAAATAAATTTAATTTTTTTTTAATTATGTTGTATGAATTTATTGTAATTTTTTAAGTTTAATGTTGTTGTTTTAGTTAATATTCTGATTAATCTTGATTAAATTAAAGTAATCTAAGAAAAATATAGGTATTTTTTAAGATGGTGTTATATTTATTGTGTAAATATTATTTTCTTGTAATATAATTATGTTGCATGATTTTGTTATAATTTTTTGAATATAATATTATTGTTTTAGTTAAAATATTGAATTTATTATGTTAGTTGTTTAAATATTAGTATTAGTTATTTAATTATGTTATTATTATTTAATATAATCATAATAATACATTTATTAATAATACTAGAATAAATAATAATTAAATATAAAAATTAAAGTTGTAAATATAAATATTTAAAAATTAATTAATAATTATGACTATATTTTTTTATATTTTGATTATGGAAGGAACTGGGCCGGGCCAGTCCAATGGGTTTCGGGCCGGCCCGAAATCGGTACATGCTTCGGGCCAACTTTTAAGCATATATAATGATATATTATTGTCAAAATTTATTATGTTAGTTGTTTAAATGTTAGTATTAGTTATTTAATTATTTATTATTATTTGATATAATCATAATAGTATATTTATTGACAATGCTAGAATAAATAATAATTAAATATAAAAATTAAAGTTGTAAATATAAATATTTAGAAATTAATTAATAATTATGACTATATTTTTTTATATTTTGAGTTGATTATTAAATTTACATCAATATTTTAAAATATTTTATACATGATTAATATGCATAAATTATTTTGAGTTGATTATTGTATTGCATTGAACCGTAGACCCGTCAATTGATTAATATGCATAAATTATAGTATCCATACATTATTTTTAATTTTGTATGGATCTTAGAACTATGCATATTAATCAATTGATTATCTAAAGTGGACAGTTTGGGAATTGCAAATAATTTTACGGATCACTTTACAGCAATGAGATGATGTGCAATGGAGTTCGAATGAAATTTCGTGCAGCATTTTCCTTTTGTTCTCCGCATACATAAATATTTGTATGTGGAGAACTAAGAAAAAATGCTGCCGAAATTTCATTCGATCTTCATTGCACATCATTTCAATGCTGTAAGTGATCTGTAATATTAATATAATTCTTGAATGAGATAGGACCTATGACCTATTAGTTGATGATAGGATGCATTCGATATTTCTAAATATCTTTTCTTGGTTAAATATGTAGGGCATAATGGGAGAAACAATTACCGTATTATGTTATATTAATGGTTGTATTATCAATGGACCAAGTAGGATTGAGTACAACCAAGGTCCGAAAAAGGTAATTAGAATAAATTCTGGTTTGATATTTCAAGAGTTGGAGAACAAAATATGTAGAGTCCTGCACATTGATAGAACTAGGAAGAAATATTGATTATCTATAGATATCCACAAGTTGTCCAGTCGACATCTATAAAATATGAACCCGTTCCACTGACCGATGATGAAGACATGGAGATAATATTTTCAACTATCAATTTATATCAATGTATATCGGGTGAGGAGTTATATATAGATATCCAAACTGTAGAAGCTCCTAAACCTGTCTGTTCTCAGGATGACTATGAAGATGCTATTCGAAATATAGCAACCCGTGTAACCGAACATGTTTCATACTATACTCCAAACATGGTACCTACCGAAGTTAAAAATATTGGTTTAGTTTATCCAGTATCGCCGTTACATACAGCGGACAGTACTGTACCTGAAACTAATATTAGAGAAGCATCGGTATATACAGCTGCTGATGATACGGTGCATCTGGATAATCTACTTTTTAATGAGAATGATGATGAATGTGAAAATGATTTGCCTAACGAAGGTAATGAATGTGAAAATGCTTATCATGTATATTGCCTGCGTCATGTAGCAAGTAATTTCAATTCAAGATTTCGTGATCCCAAATTAAGGGATGTAGTGATAAAAGCTGGAATGCAATCACAGCTCAGAAAATTTCAGAAATATATGACGAACATTGAAAAATTTAATCCAGAAGCTGTTCAGTGGTTGAATGAAATTCCTTTATCGAAATGGACACGGTTACATGACGATGGACGACGGTATGGGATGATGACAACTAACATATCCGAGTGTTTCAATGGAGTATTGAAAAATGTTCGATTCCTGCCAATAACAGTGTTGGTGCAGTTGATATTCTTTCGGCTTGTATCATACTTTGAAGGTCGACATGCCCAAGCAAATGAGATAATAGACAGGAACGAAAGGTTTACTCCATTTATCGCTGGACATGTTATTTCCAAACAAGCCAAAGCAACTTCACATAGAATTACAAGGTTCGATAGAGGAAGTGGCCTATTCCAGGTCCAAACTGCTAGACGTGGTCATAACATGAACAGGGGCAACAATACACAGGTACCTACTATTGACATGTATTATTGAAAATATATTATACACTATTGTGTACATGTCGAGTTATAGTTTTTGATGTTGTAGGTTGTTCGTCTATCCAAGCAGACATGTACGTGTCAAAAATGGCAATGTTATCATCATTTACCTTGTTCTCATGTCATGGCTGCATGTATACATGTTGCCCTTGATTTTTATAGATATATTGATTGGTGCTACATATTACAAGATTATCACCAAACATATGCACCACAATTTCAACCAATTTCTCACGAGGAATATTAGCCACAGCAAACTGGACATGGTATCATTATTCATGATATGAATAGGTTACGACAAAAAGGTAGGCCACGGTCCACAAGAATTAGAAATGATATGGATATCCGAGAAGTTGGCAACAAACGCAGGTGTACAATCTGTAAGGAGGAAGGGCATGATAGACGGTCATGTCCAAGACTTCTACAACCAAATCAATAAAAAGATGGTAATCAAATTGCACATTAATTTTAAGATACATCACATATTTCTATTATTCATCTGATGTTTATTTATTAATTGATATAGTTGTACTCTTATTATTTTCATTACTTAATTTATGTTGTAGTTTCAGGACTGCATTATGTTGTTGCTTCGGGAGTCCTATCGCATGTTCGTGGTTCATGTTGTCCCTTTGTATTATGTATGTTGGATTGTAATATAATTATATATTGGGTTGTAATACAATTATTATTGTAACACAATTATTCATGGTTCATGTTATAATTGATACAGTTATCTTTTTTTATAATGTAAGAATTTGTATTATATTTATCATCTTTATGATTGCTTATTTCGTTTCTTTCTAGTTATTATATATTACAGTTATGGATCCCGGCCCTTCCGATCATAGTGTACTATACGATTAGGAGATACATAGATCGACTGTAGTATGGGATGGACAGGATAGTACAGTTTTATATTATCGTCGACGAGAGGATGTTATGCGGAGATCGATACCGCTAGATCGGCGCATAGTACCTTTGCTGATTCATTCCAGTTTTTATGGACTAGCACGGATTGATTTCATTGAATTAGACTGGCATTTGATCACTGTACTTGTCGAGCGTTGGCATCCAGAGACGCACACTTTTCATTTCCTACAGGGAGAGCTCAGCATCACCCTTCAGGACATTGCCATTCAACTTGGTTTGTTGGTGGATGGTCTATCAGTGACAGGTTCTACAGGGATAGATTGGGGACAGCTCTGTCATGATTTATTAGGCATTGTCCCACCATAGGGTAGACTCCAGGGGTCATGGTTGAGTCTGGTTTGGCTTACTGAGCAGTTTCAGGAGTTACATATTGATACCGACGAGATAGCCATATAGCGCTATGCTCGAGCATACATTTTGCAGCTGATGGGTGGGTGTTTATTTATGGATAAATCCAGGAATATGATGCATCTCATGTTTCTACCCCTATTGGCAGATTTAGATGATGCTGGACACTATAGTTGGGGTAGTGCATGGCTCGCATGGTTATATAGGGAGATGTGTAGGGCGAGCAGGAGAGATTCCAATGACATTGCAGGTCCATTGTTACTGCTATAGTTGTGGGCATGGGATAGATTCACGATCCTTGCACCACGTAGATTACAGCACCAGGCTCCAGATCTGATGATCGATTTCGATGATGATGGTGCTGGCTTACCACAGGGTCCTTTAAGGATGCAGTGAGTTCGTTGTTCATATTAAATTTCATACTGTATGATATTTACTGACTTATTTAATAAATTTAATAAATTTATTTTGCAGATGGAGGGATGTTTTTTGTGTGATCCAAGTACTGACACATGTGGTCTCCTCCTACCGTTACTTGATAGATCACTTCAGACTAGACGAGGTAATCATTAGTGCTTATTCTTTTTAAAACAGTTGATTAGTCTTATATGTTTTTGTTTAATGAATTATGCTTTAAATTATTTATGAACAGGTGATATGGCAGCCATATTCTACCGATCTACTTGCACAGTTACCAGGTTACTGTCTAGATGGGTAGCATATCTGGTGTGCTCGAGTGCCACTTATCTGTTTTCATATAGTAGAGTGGCACTTACCTGATAGAGTGATGTGCCAGTCGGGTTTCGACAGGTGGTGCCTGAGCCAGTTGATACACGTCTAGCTCTGCACCACATCGATCTGAGAGGATGACCCGACCAGGACTGGTCCGCCACTCATCACGAGTTCATTCACTTATGGATGAGTCGACTGGATTATATTGTAGATGGTGCTCTATATGCTGGTATCATGGATTATCATGATCCATACATGCAGTGGTACCGCAGCATCACGCATCGATTCATCAGTCATCCTGGCGCGGTTGATGATTATATGAAAAGAAATTTAAGTTTTGCTATTTATTAATATTAAATTATATATTCTTTGAAATTCATTGTTTATTTTTTATCTTACAGAGTAGTGCCATCACGCGGATACTTCATTTGGCTCATCCAGATTGCATAGTGACGAACTCCCAGACTATTACGGAGGTTTGTCATTTTGTCCTTCATACTGTCGGCGAGCATGCACGTGTCCCGTTACGAGAGTTTTATCAGGGGGTCGATAGAGAGTACGAGACTCCTTCGCCTTACCACTATGAATCTTCATCGGGAGCACCTCCATCATTCCAGCATGGATGAGGTACTCGATATTATAGTACCTCTCCATATCTGATGCCGGACTTCACATCTACTGATGTTGTTGCTGCACATTTTGAGACTACCGCTGCACTGGATTACATGTCGCAGCACGATTATTCCGGGCATCGAGGACATGCTTATGGTGAGGGTTTGTCGCATCACGTGTCGGCACATTGGCATCCCAGGTCGGGGAGCATATGACAAAGCATCAGCCACCAGCTGAAGTTGTACCTCCACTTTGTCGTGTCCAGCCTCAACGCAAGAGGAGGTGGCCACCATGTAGGACCTAGGATATTATTTTTTTATGTGTTGTATTTGTAAAACTATATTTTGAAATAAAACTTAATTATAAAATTCATGATTTCTCATGTGGTAATACAATAATTAAGATAGAGAAGATATATAGACTGAAATGATATCCAGCCTGGTACCATTTCGGTTGACAATCCGGTATTAGTACGATTTCTAGTTTGGCACCAGTTCGGTTGATAATTTATGGTTTAGCTGTTTAGGGTTATATTATGTTAGTAAAAAAAATATTTACATCGAGTCATGGAAGTGGAAATGATAAATATAAGAAAAAAATTCAGTGATATCGGTCCGGCTCCCTTACTGCCATCGGTCTTACTGTCGATCCGACAGCTAGAGTTCGATACCATCGGTCCGGGCATCAAGGTCAGGACACCGGTCCGGCCCCCAATCCTACCATTGGTCTTATGGTCCGTCCGGCATCTAGAATTCGGCCACCAGCCGCGTGTTTAGGGTTTATCGGCATAATTTGAAATCATCTCTGGCAAGGTGCGGCAGTGGGTCAAGGGGAAAGAAATTATAGTGGGGCATGCGGGAGGAAAATATAAGAATGAAAGAGAAAACCTATTTTATAAGTTTTTTTTTGTATTATTAAAAAAAACTCATAAACGGGACCAGAGAAAAATACAAAAATTATTTTTGTAATTTTTTTTCATTATTCAATAAAAAACTTAAAACTGGGCTAGGAACATACATATTTTTTTTCCCGCATTATTCAACAAAAAATTCAATATAAAAGTTTTTTCCTGCATTATTCAACAAAAAACTCAAAAAAAAAAGAAAAACCCCTCCTGAAATCGTCTTTGGCAAAGCCGATTTCTCTCAGTGAGAAATCGGCTGGCCAAAACGAGTTCAGTTTGCCCCGAATGCCGTCACGTGTCGTGGCTGGGAAGGCAGGGTACGGAGAGAAATCATCTTTGGCAAAGATGATTTCTCAGTGAAAAATCGTCTTTGGCAAAGACAACTTCTCTTCGCGCCACGTATCATGGTTGGGATGGCTGGGGGTGTCCTGAAATCGTCTTTTGGAAAGATGATTTCTCAGCGTGAAATCGTCTGCCCCCGCGTGCCACGTAGCAGGTGTTTTTGGTGCCGTTGTCTACGTCAGCCAAAAACACCTATTTCCGTAAATGTTTTTCCTGATACCTATTTTCGTAATTTTTTTTAGCATAATTTTTTAAAAAAATTCATAGTATGGCATCCCACTCACCAAAACCACACTAGTTTTATAAATATATTTCAACCAACATTATTTTAGTAAATATTTATTAAAAAATATTATTTAAAAGAATTCGTTGATGTTTACTATTTTGGATTCGCTCTTAATATATTTTTTTTACTTACTAAAAAAAAAAAAAAAATCAAAGGAAGCACTCTTTACCTTTACGAGAGTAAGGCCAATTAAAGGGTTCAACCGGGCTAGAGTGATACGAAGACTCCCGGCCAAAATTTAACACCAACTAATCCAACTCATTTAAAAACCAGCTCAAATCTATAGCCCGTTGATAGGATCATGATATCGGCCCATGTGTCATTCTCCAATACGTTAGTATTCGCTGAAAGACAATATATTCGAGGAACATCACTGTGCTTGCTGTGGTCCAAAGTCCGGTCCAGGATAAGAGAACCCTTCCATAGTCCGGTCCAAACCCATTGTCAATTTCAAAATATGAAACCGGAAGCAGACCAGAATTCACCGGCTTTTGACGGTCTTTCCCAAACCAAATCTAAGCCGGTCTTTCCCAAAAATCGAACGCGGAAGACCGTCACATTCAAGAAGCGCGTATTTCCTCGCATAGTTCGCTCTATATATTAAGAAACGGTGTTCTTCCTGATCTCCGATGCAGTCACTGTTCCTTCTTCGTCTTCTTGGTCTTGAGGTGGTCTTCTTGTCCTCGAGACCCTGCTTTTTGTCTGCTCTGCTCGCTCCTCGGCTGAAGCCAGCCAACAAACATGGCGGTCTTGCCACAGGCGCCCGCATGCGCACCAGCACCTGGTTATATCTTCTATCCAACGGATGAGGAGATCTTGGATTCCTTCCTCAAGAAGAAGCTGCAACATCTGCCCCTCCCATCTGACATGATCAAAGAAGCCAACGTTTATGGAACTCACCCAAATAATCTTACGGGTAATTAGTCAGATAAACAAAAATTAACATCTATGATCCCTTCTTTTTCATATTCTTTATCTTTATTTGGAGCTATTAGGATTTCTAACTCATCAGGCTTTCTTGGGTTCCTTTCTTTAGCTCAATTTGTCATGGCAAATAAATTTTTTCAATGGTTTTTCTTTACGTGGACAATTAAAAAGCATCCGGATGCAGAAGGTAGCACCAAGGCTTCTCGAGTTGCAGGCCAAGGTCGATGGAAATCCACCCAAAATGTAAAACATATTCGCAATAGCAACGGCCAGGTCATTGGCTCCAGGCAAAACTTTTGCTACATGGAATGCACCGCCCAGGGAAAGGAGGAGAAAACCATGTGGCTTATGGAGGAGTATTCCATCAACTAGAGGTGGTGTAGCTATGTCCAAGGACTAAACGAAGGTACCTGTCATGTTACCTGCAGATATCACATGTTATAGCTCTTCCAGTAATAATATCTTTTATTACTATATTAACTCTTTGTCTTTCTTCCTCTATTCATGGTAGTTGGATGATTGGGTGGTGTGCAAGATCTACTTGAGGCCAAAAGCTCGCAAAGAACCTTCTAGCATGAAAGTCTCTACAATGGAAATGACAAATTTGGAAAGGCTAGAAATAGGGAATCAACGTTTTATAGCTCCAATACAAGATAGCCTGAATTTTGAGGTACCTGACAATACTCTCCCGCATCTCATCGATGCATCGGGTCAAGAGATGGTGTCTTTTGGAGCTCCTCGCATGTTGCATGATGGTGTATATCAACATCCGCCTTCTCAGAATATGGATGACAATTTTGGATCACTTTATCACAAACAACTAGCTAGTATACCTGATGAATGTCTTGATTATGCTCCTCAATATGATATGGCGAGCCTTCCTGATATTTCTTGTCCACTCAACCATGAACAACTAATAACTCCAGCACAAGACAGTTTGAATTCTCAGGTAGCTAACAGTACCTTCCCGCATCTTATCGATGCATTTGATCGAGAGATGGTGCCTTTCCGAGCTCCTCCCATGTTGCATGATGGCGAACTTCTATATCCGACTACTCAAGATATAGATGATGATTTTGGATCACTCTTCTATGAACAACTAGCTGGATCACCCAATCATGAAGGTTTCGATTATGCTCCTGAACATGATATGGCAAGCCTTCTAGAGATTCCTCATCCGTTCAACCATGAACAACTAGTTGGTATACCTAATGAAGGCCTTCATTATACTCCTCAACATGATATGTCCAGCCTTGATGAGATTCTTCATCCGTTCTACGATGAACAACTAGTTGGTGCCCTTGATGAAAGCCTTGATTGTGCACCCACCTGCAGTCAGCAACTTGATTTGGCAAGCCTTCCAGAGAATCTTCCTTCACCTGACCTCTCCTTTTCATCCATTGATGAGATCCTCAAAGAATTCGATGATGTGCCTGATGAGAAACCCCCAGCAAGCATTGAAGAGCATGATATAACAAGCCCTTCTCTTTCTTGGTTGCTTGATTAGAAGTTGTAGGTACCACTGCTTGGTTCTTCATAGGCCGGTGATTTCCTATGTTTTTGCAATGTACTTATCATCATTATGAGCATAAGTGTTGTTGTACATATGATTGAAGATGAAATTTTGGATTATGTTTGTTGAGTTTGTAATGGTTGTGTCAAGAGGATACAGGCAGTTTTGCCCGGCAAAAAGTCAAAAAGTTAATGTGCTTTGCAACATACATTCATTTTGCATCTATGTGATATTTTTCAATGTTTTGGATTGTTTAATTGTGAATGGATTCAAGCAATCGTAGCTTTTGTAACTCTTAATAGATTCATTAGATAGCTAGTACCACCTAAAGTGACAAAGATGCAAAGGTCTGCTTTGAGAATAAACAGAGGTAGAACAACTGTCGTCTGAAACTCTGGTTGACAAAATACGATGTCTTGAACGCTGCTGAAATTTGGTGAACACTTGAACCTGAAGGCTGGAAGGTGCTATTCCAAAGTTATTACGGAACCTGAGATTGAATGGATTAGCAAGGATCTTCATCTAGATAGTACCAAAAACTGTCATCAAGGGATATAACAGTATATAACTAAAACTATCTACATGGCTGAGTGCAGCAGGATCGTAACTGAAGAGAGACAGGTGTGCTCCACTTTTAGTTGCAGAAACTGAATTTTTAGTCATCATTTGGCAGTGAGGAGCCAAATCTTACCACATTCAGAAATTTGTCAGCTAAACTTCAAATGTAAGATTGATTATATAGTGACAAAATAATGGTTTTGGTACAGGTAAGGTAAATAAACTTTCATTGGTTTTGGTACAGGTAAGGTAAATAAACTTTCATTGGTTTACGTTAGCTTTGGGCCTTCCTTTGTATTCAATGTTGTTGAAATAAAAAGATGTGGGAATTTGGGAGCTTTTTGTCACTTGTTCTGCACTAAGACAGAATAAAAGGAAAGATAATGTGTGGCTTTTCTTCTCAGTCTGCGATAAGTTGATGTTCGAAGAATGCAGTAACTTTTGTTAGGTATTCTAAATTGTTTCATGATTTCTGGAGTTCTCGATGTATTGTGCATCTATGTCTATTGTCAGAAGATGATTTAGATCTAAACAAAACCAATGTTCCGACCTGTTCTCTACTTCTATATCATTCTTCCAGTAGTTGCAGTGCTGCATCTTTGGCATTCTGTATACTGTTCAATTGCACGCTTCCACTCCCACAAAAATTACCTGTAGAAATAAACGTTGTTAAACAAAACTCAATTGTTATAGAATGCAAAAAGAAGTCTGATAATTTCGCATCACAGTGCTGCTCATAATTTTTTCATTAAGAAAAATGTTTCTAAGAAAACTGAAAATAACACCGACCAGCAAATGTTCTGCCCAAATTAATCCGTCCAAACTAATACTTCATAAATGTTGACGTTACTGTTAAAAACAAAATAAAAAACCTAACTTCCCCGCCACCCCCACACCCCCCCCCCCCCCCACAAAAAAAAAAAACCATGCATTTTGCACGTTTTGCCTTTTTCCTTTTCTTTATTATTTAATTAATTATGAGATTTAATTATTAAATGGTTATTTTTTAATTTAACGCTATAATGACTAGTCCGGGACAGGTGGCAGCTACATGAGGTTGAAAGGATAGTTGTAGAGTGTAACAACCTAGGATAATCCATTAAGAAATCTACTAGCTTGTTTACCAGCTTTTTGGGGATAGTTATATGTCGAGGTCAGCTATGTCCGCTGAACTATCCAAAGTAGAATGACATGCTTCATTCTTATAAACTTATTAGGTTCACTACTGGTCTCCGAGAGAGCACATATTGTATACACTCTATCAATATCTTATAAATTTATTAATTTTAATATAGATTATATATATAAGATATAACAAATTATTAATTTTATTTTGTAAACATATTCTGTTGTTGGTAGAGCTACACAAATAACTCAATCTATTTCTCATATAGTGGGGTTGAAATGTTGTTATGCTCAACCAAAAGAGGTTATTTTCGAACATAAATCATTTATCCTTGGTAACTATAAAAAGGTAAGAGAGCCTGTCTAGAGTGCTAATTCTTGAATCAGATAGGCGAGCCGACTCAAAGGAAGTCCGAGCCGACTCTATCATATGGTCAGACATCCGAGCCAACTCTTTAGAAGTTCAAGCCGACTCCTCCAAAGTCTAGAAAATTATTTCTGAGCAGAACAGCTATCTGAGTCGACTAGAGTAGAAGTTAGCCGACTCATCTAGACTGACATTTTGAAGGCCTGAGAATCTGAGCCGACTCTAATCAAGGTGAGCCGACTCTTACAGAGTGAAGAATCAAGACACCATGCAAGTGAGCCGACTGGATTGAAGAGAGACGACTCAACCATAACTCCTCTGAGGATCCAAGCCAACTCGAGTGATCCGAGTCAACTCGAAGGTCGATTTTAGACATGCAATGCCAAGTTCCAGAACTCAAAATTTGAATCCAAAAAGTGCTCCAATGGTCAAATGTCACATCCCAATGGTTTATAACGACTAAAATCATCTGAAGAAGGTATAAGACTATATATTTGAGGGATTTGAACTTCCTTAAAAAAAAGAGTTAGAGAGTTCTTCAAAGAATCAATGTTTTATTGAATATCCAACCTACCAACAAGGAAGAGAGCACTAAGAGCATTCAAGACAGCCTTCAAGTCTTCACCAACTCTAATATGAAGCTTGAAGCACTTGGTAAAGAAGCAATAGAAGCCATTAAAGTGCATTGAAGTGCATTCAAGTGGACTTCTTTAGAGCTGCATCGGCAACCACTCGACAAAAATTAGTTTGTCATTTTGTTGCTTTTCTTTTTAATTCATTCTTGAATTGTTGGGTTATTGGTGAGCCCGACTGAAAAACTAAATAGGTTCTTGGTGAGCCTTTGTTAAAAACCAAGTGTTGGATTCTTGGTGGTCCTGGTAAAATCAAGTTGGGTTTCTTTGGTGATCCCGGTAAAACCAAAGTGTAGAGGTTTGGATTGTGAGCCTGTTTAAAACAATCCGACTGTATTCCAGTGGAGGATATAATAGAAATCTTAAGTGGTAATCTTGGGTAGTAGACGTAGGAGCTAGGTTGCTCCGAACCACTATAATTTTTGTGTGTTTGTGTTGTGCTTCTCTGATTTATTTTTGCTTCTGCAGTTAATTGATTTATCACAGCACCTAACACTTTAACAGGGATTTCAAAAGCACATAATTGCTTAAATTTTTTAAATTTTTAATTCACCCCCCTCTTGGATAGCCACCTGGGCAACAATTGGTATCAGAGCGATGTCTCTGAATACTTTTAGAGTAAAGATTGATGGCTCATCCCATGAGTACATCCTTGGCCTAAGGCCAATCTACTAATAGACCTACACTCTTTACTGGAATAAATTATTCTTACTGGAAAGCTAGAATGAAAATCTATATACAAGCCATTGATTTTCAATTATGGAAGGTCATTATGAAAGGGCCACAAATTCCCATGATTAAAACTGATGGCATGGATATCCCTAAGCCTGAAGAGGAATGGGATAAACACGACATGAAGATGAGAGAATTAAATGCCAAAGCAATGAATTTACTATACTGTGCTTTGGATGCTAGCAAGTTTAATCGAATTTTCACTTGCTCTTCAGCAAAGGAGATTTGAGATAAACTCGAAGTGGCCTACGAAGAAACTTCCTAAGTGAAGACTTCCAAAATAAATCTTCTAGTACATAGTTATGAACTATTTAAAATGAAACCTACTAAAACCATATCTACCATGTTTACTAGATTTAAGATATTATTGATGACTTGAAAAGTCTTGGCAGGGTTTATTCAAATGCTGACTTAGTATAGAAGATCTTATGATCACTTTCGGATAAATGGGACCCCAAAATTATTGCCATCCAAGAAACGAAAGATTTGAACACCCTTTCTTTGGATGAATTAATGGGTTCACTCATCACACATGAATTGGCCATGCAGCATAGAACTAATGATGATCAAAAGAAGAAGAAGACAATTGTCTTCAAAGCTGCATTGCAATCAAAGAAAGATAAGGAATCAGAAGATGACTCCACCTCCTCTAAAGACAATTCAGAAGACATATATAGAAATGGTCGTGAAAAGATTTAGAAAGTTTATGAGAAAAAATAAAAGAAGATTTAATAGAAAATTCCATAAACGAGAAGAGCACTCCGAGGACAAGGACAAGGATAAAAAAAAGGAAAAAGAACAAGTGCCCACATGCTACGAATGTAAGAAATCGAGGCACATTCATCCAGATTGTCCACTACTAAAGAAATTCTTCAAGAAAAAAAAAGGTGATGGTTGCCACATGGAGTGATAGTGAGGAATCCACCTCAACTGAAGAGGAAGAGACCACAAAAATAGCTAATTTATGTCTAATGGATCTCGAGAACGAGGTAACATTCTCCAATGCTCAAATTGAATTTACATTTGATGAATTAAATTCTGTATTTCATGATTTATTATCTAAATTTAAAAAAGCTGGAGTAAAGATTAGATCCTTAAAGAATATCAATGATTCTTTACTAAAAGAAAAAGAAAATATTTTGAAAAAGAATCTTTTATTGCAAAAAGAATTACATGTCTTTTCTGAAAATTGTAAAGTTTTAAAAAATGAGAATAGTGCTTATTTTGACAAAAACAAAGCTTTGATAAATGAAAATAATGAGTTGAAAAAGGAGGTTGAAAAACTCAAGCCACTTGTTGAAAAACTTTAATTATCTTATAACAAGCTTGTGCTGATTCTTAAAGAATAAAAGATTTCTGGTAACGAAGTTGGATTCAATTTTAATTCCTCGAATTCAAATAGTATTTCAGCAACTACTTTTGTGAAACCAAAAGCTTATGTTCCAAAATTTACATCTCAAAAGGTTTTTGCAACAAATGGTTTTGCTTCTACTTCTAAAACTACTTTGTATATTCCTAAGAACTTAAATAGAAAATCTTTTATATCTGCATCTCATGTATCAACATCTAGAACTTCAAAATATGCATCTTTTCAAAATTCTAGAATCAAATGTTTTGCTTATAAAGAGTTAGGACATAAAGCTTTTGAATGCAATATTATTAGAAATGTCCAAAGTAAATCAAGAAAGATTTGGGTTCCCAAAGAAACCACCTCCGCTAACCTGCAAGGACCCAAATTAGCTTGGGTATCTAAAAGAACTTCTTGATTGTCTTGCAGAAATATCTTGTAGCCCAAAAATTAAAAAAAAGATGGTATCTTGACTGTGGCTGTTCAAGACATATGACGAGTGACAAGGATCAGTTCATCATCTTGGAAATGAAAGAAGGAGGTATAGTTACTTTTGGAGATAATGGCAAGAAAAAAATAATCAGAATCGATAATGATGCAGGTATAATTTAAAAAGAAATGGAAGATTTGAGCATACAAGAAAGACCAATCGAAGAAGGAGAAGAAACGGTAAGCAAGGATCATGCAGATCTACCAAGGGAATGGAGGTACGTAACTTCTCATCCAAGAAAATTAATTATTGATGATCCTTTTCATGGTGTAAGGACTAGGTCTGCATATAGAGATGCACATGATTACCTAGCCTTTGTATCCCAAATAGAACCACATACCTTAGAAGAGGCTGAAAATGATCCAAACTGGATGATGGCCATGTATGAAGAATTGAACCAGTTTGAAAGAAATAAGGTTTGGATACTAGTTGATAGACCTAAAGACCATCCAATCATAGCAACCAAATGGGTTTATAGGAATAAATTAGATGAACAAGAAAATGTAGTCAGAAACAAAGCTAGATTAGTGGTTAGGGATATAACCAAGAAGAGGGCATTGATTTTGATGAAACATATGCACTTGTAGCAAGACTAAAATTTATTAGATTACTTCTTGCATTTGCTTGCTACATGAATTTTAAACTTTTTTAAATGGATGTAAAAAGTATATTTTTAAATGGTTTTATTTCAGAACAAGTTTTTGTAGAACAACCACCAGGTTTTGAAGATCATGCTTTTCCAAACCATGTGTTTAAATTAAATAAAGCTTTATATGGTTTGAAACAAGTACATAGAGCCTGGTATGATAGACTTAGCACCTTTTTGATTGAAAATGATTTTTCAAGAGGAAATGTTGATAAAACTCTTTTCATCAAAAGAAAAAATAATGATATATTAGTTATACAAATATATGTTGATGATATTATATTTAGTACAACTAATGAAGCTCTTTGTAAAGAATTTTCTAAGTTAATGCAGGGAGAATTTGAAATGAGTCTAATGGGTGAACTTAACTACTTTCTTGGACTTCAAGTGAAACAAACAAAGGAAGGAATTTTCATCAACCAAGCCAAATACACCAAGGAAATAATCAAAAAGTTTGGTATGGAGTCAAGCAAACAAATGAACACACCCTTGAGCCCATCTTGCAGATTGGACAAAGATGAAAATGGATCCAACATTGACCAAAAGCTTTATAGAGATATGATCGGATCCCTATTATATTTGACTGCAAGTAGACCTGATTCTTGTATAGCGTATGTGTATATGCTAGATTTTAATCTAATCCTAAAGAATCATATATGCTTGCTATTAAAAGAATTATCAGATATTTGAAAGGTACAAGTAATCTAGGTCTTTGGTTTTCAAAACACTCTTCACTAAATTTAATTGGATTTTTGGATGCTGATTATGCTGGTTGAAAAATTGATAGAAAAAGTGCTAGGGTACATGCCAATTTCTAGGGTTGAATTTAATCTCATGGCACAGTAAGAAATAAAACTTGATAGCACTTTCTACTGCTGAGGTATAGTATGTTGCTACAGGAAGTTGTTGTGCACAAGTGTTATGTATTAAACAACAACTAGAAGACTTTGGTATTACACAATCTAAAATTCTAATCAAATGTAATAACACAAGTGCTATAAATTTGACAAAAAATCAAATTCAGCATTCTAGAACTAAGCATATAGAGATAGACACAATTTTATGAAAGATCATGTTTTGAATGGTGACAAAAAAAACTTCATCTCTTATGTAGCCACTTGAGCAACACATTCTTTTTATTAGACTTATTTTTTTAATATATGAATACTTTTACTTTTTAATGAAACTAACATCATGTATCATGTACCATGCATCATGGTACGTAAGTTTTTAAGGATTTTTTTGTAACATATATTTTTCTATAGGCATATGAGCATGGGAGGGAACCTGGTGAGGTGAAGTTCTATCAGATGACTCACACTCACCATAATGGCAATTTTGTTTGGAAGTAGTCCAAAGAGATATTTATATTTATTGATAATTATTTTGTATCATGATTTATAATTTTATTTTTTAAGCATTAAGATATAAGTTTTTTTATAAAATGCAAGAAAGGGCTACATCTATGATTGCAAGCATGCCAAAGAGTTTTCAACATCTATGTAGGGCAGTCGTATCGAGATCGAGATATTTTCAGAGTTGATAGGACCAAAGCATTATAGACGAGTGAGGGGTTATGGGATTGGAGTTAGCCTCACTCAGTTATCTACGATGAATCAATTTACTCAGGATGCTAGAGATGGTGCTAGTGATGCACGTGTTCATAGACTTGAGGCAAAGATGGCGACACTGAGAGGACATGGAGTAGAGATGGTGGCACTGAGGCAGACACATGATGTAGATAGAGGAGAGATGCAGACCATGAGGGCTCAGCTTGAGCATCTTACATTTGTGCTACATATATTTATACCATCTCAAGTAAATGAGTATATAACTATATATATATTTTGTGTATATATAATAATTTAGAATATATTGTGATGTATGTATCATAACTCAAGTTTTTTCTATATCTTTTGTAGGTTCCTGAAATATCCAGCAATTACAAAGAGGACGACAACCATCCTCCTGTGGACCATTGATGCTTGATGATTCCTTTTTTTCTGATCACTATCTTTTGTATATATTTTGATGTAGTTGAACTTGGATAGAATTTCTATAATCTATTTATCTTTTTATACATATAAAAGACTTATAATATTGACATTTTAATGGATTAGTGTTTGGCTTCATGTCATGAATAGTGAGTTGTGTAGGTTTCATTAAATGATATTTGATTCATATTAAATTGTATTTGTTTAGTTTCATGTTATATAGGTTTCATTGAAATGATGTTTGATTCATGTGACAATGTATTTATTTTTATATAGGTATTCAATTTTTATATAGATATTTTATCATATATGAACCATTTAATTTTTAAAAAATAAAAAAAATATCGATGCTTTAAAGCATTGCTAAGTTATAAATTAACGATGCTTCAAAGCATCATTAAGTTTATATTTAGCAATGCTTATTAGAATTGTTAAAATGTAACATGGTGATTCTTTTAAGCTTCACTAAACTTAAGCTTAACGACACTTTTAAAAAGTCTAGCTAAGTATTTGGACTATGTCGAAGCTTTTTTGCTTATTGCCCGTGCTTTTAATCATCACTAAGCTTTCTTTAACAATGCTTTTATAAAGCATCACTAAGTGGCCCAAATTGTTTGGTCTATGCCAACATTTTTTTTGCACATTACCGATGCTTGTAAGCATCACTTTGCTCTACTTTGATGATGCTTTTAAAAAAGCGACGCTAAGTGATGAAAATTTGTCGGTCTACACCATTGCATGAAAGTCTTGTTATGTTAGTCATTGTCGATGCTTTTAAGTATAGGTAAGAACTTATCGATACTTTTCAAAAGCATCGAAGGATTATTTTCCCATGCTTATATAAGCAATGCATTTATGACATTTGTAAAAGCATCAAGAGGTATCTTGCCAATGCTTTAAGAATCGATAAATGACATTATTAGCATCAGCTATGTCATTTTTCCTCTAGTGTTTTATAGCCCCAATACAAGATAGCCTAAATTCTTAGGTAGCTGACAATACCCTCCCGCATCTCATCAATGCACTGGGTCAAGAGACGGTGTCTTTCCGAGGTCCTAGCATGTTGCATGATGGCATACTTTCAGCATTCAACTCCTCAGGATATGGATGACAGTTTTAGATCACTCTACTATGAACAACTAGCTACTGCACCTGATGGATGTCTCGATTATGTTCATCAATATGATATGGCAAGCCTTCCTGATATTCCTCATCCACTCAACCAATAATAACTAATAACCCCAATACAAGATAGCTTGAATTCTTAGGTAGCCGACAATACCCACCTACATCTCATTGATACATTTGATTGAGAGATGGTGACTTTCTGAGCTCTAGCATGTTGCATGATAACGAACTTCAGCATCTGGCTCCTCAGGATATAGATGATGATTTTGGATCATTCTATCACGAACAACTAATTGGTGCACCTAACGAAGGCCTTCATTATGCTCCACAACATGATATGGCCAGCCTTCATGAGATTCTTCATCCATTCTATAATGAATGACTAGCTGGTGCCCTTGATGAAGGCCTTGATTGTGCACCCACCTGCAATAAGCAACTTGATTTGGCAAGCCTTCCAAAGATTCTTCTTCCACTTGACCTCTCCTTTTCATCCATTGATGAGTTTCTCAAAGAATTCGATAATGCACTTGATGAAACCACCATCAAGCATTGAAGAGCATGATATAACAAGCCCTTCTCATTCTTGATTGTTTGATTAGAAGTTGCAGGCACCACTATCTTGTCTTCATAGGTTGGTGATTTCCTATGTTTTGCAATGCATTTATTAGCATTATGAGCATAAATGTAGTGTACATATGATTGAAGATGAAAGTTTGGACTATGAATGTTGAATTTGTAATGGTTGTGTTAAGAGGATACAAGCAGTTTTGCTCGACAAGAAGTCAAAAAGTTGTGCTTTGTAACATACATTCATTTTACAGCTATGTGATATTTTTCAGTCATATTATTGTTTGCTCCAAATAAAACTTGTTTTGCTTGGAATTGTTTTACCGTTGGACTTCTTCTTCGAAGAGTTTTGGGATGGAAGAATCTCTTTTCAATCATACTTTTTCTCCGATGAGCAGCATAAGACTTTGGGACTCTTCTTTATTGTTTCCCTTTAAAAGGAGTATAAGGCCCTCTATTCTATAAAGCCCCCCAGTCCTGACTACTCTTTACTCATCACAATGCTTTGGTCCAACTTTTTTGGTCCCCGCTAGAAAAGTATCTTTTCTTGATCAATTGCCATGGTCAAGAAGTTATTGATCCATCTCTTAGATTATCTTCTCTTGATTCATAGCCAAGGTCGAGAAAGGTAATTTCTGTTTGGTTTATTGTTGGATTTATTTATATCTCTTTTGTTATTATTTTGGAACCCTATAATTTGGATATTTGTATCATCTTTATATCCAATTTTGGGATGGTTACATAGTGGATTGCTCTTTCTCTATTATGGATATAGGCAGTTTTGCCAAACCACATAAATTTTTATATTTCTTATGTTTATTATTTATGCCTGTAAAGTATTTGATAAATACCTGAGTGAGAAAATAATTAATTAAAAGCATAAAGCATTCCGTTCTACTGTGCGAATCCCTAACGACTAGAATTAGAGCATTAAATGGTATTTAATGGGCAACAAAGTTCATCAATGACTCAAGAGATAATTATTTTTCATTTCACTACCACAAGGCATGAAGTGGTGGTGTTTGACGGCACAGGTAATTTTATACTATGGAAGGTAAGAATGAAATATTTATTAGTCAAAAAGGGCATGGCGATAGCTCTTAAAAGTATGGATGCAATCCCAAGAGATACCGAGACTGTCAAAGAGGAAATCAATGAGAGAGCTCTAGGAACTTTATTTTCAGATTTGAGGGACAAAGTTCTCCACAATGTTGTGGATCTTGATATAGCTAAAAGTATATGAGATAAATTGGATAGCCTATATATGGACTGTATTTAAGAAGAAAGTTATGCACATTTCGCATGGCAGAAGGTACTTCAATCAAGGATCATTTGGATGAATATAATAAGCTCCAACTTGATTTAGTTAATATTAGTATTGATGTTGATAAGGAAGACAAGGCTTTGATTTTGATTTATTCTGTCTAAGTCCTTCAAAAATATCACTACTATCATGCTCTGTGGAAGAGAGACAATAAGTCTTGAAGAGGTAGAAGCAAGTCCAAAACAAGATTAAAATCTAGGCCAAAAAGACCTGGTATTTGTCACTAATGCAAGAAGCCAGGCCACTGAAAATCTGAAAATAGACTTCTACAGTCCAAGAAAGAGAAGGAATAGAAAGATAAAGGAACAATTTCAAATTTGATATCAGTTGTAGTTACTTTAGGAGATCATAATAATGTTACAGATGATATAATATTTACAGCTGCCTGTAGTGTTAGTCAGGCTAATACCTAGATCGTGTACTCTAGATCATCTTTTTATATGACATCCCATAAAAAATGGTTCTCTTCTTTTAGACCATGTAAAGGAGGCACCGTTCTTCTTGGAGATGATTCAACCTGCAAAGTAGAAGGTATTGGTATAGTTCAGATTAAATCTCATACAAATACTATGGTGATTCTGGATGATGTCAGATATGTTTTTCAACTGAAGAGAAACCTTCTCTTAGTAAATTTCCTTGATAGTGCAGGTTTCGAGGGCAAATGGGGTATAGGATCCATAACTATTAATAAAGATATATTGACTCTATTGAGAGGCAAATTGAGTGATATCCTTTATTATATTAATGACAGTACAGTAATTGGACAGGTTTTAGCAGTACGTCTTCGATTGAGTAGTTGACACGGTTATAATATTAGAGACTAGGCCACATGTCATACAAAGGTTTATAAGAGCTAACCAGACGTGGTCTGCTAGGTGATCAGAAGTTTGGTGCACTTGAGTTTTGTGAGTATTATTTATTTGAAAAATAATATAGAGTCAACTTTTCTACAGGCATGCACAGGATAGTAGCTATATTGATTATATTCATTCTGATCTATAGGGACGTACCCCAATTATATCCAAGGATGGATCTAAATATTTACTTTCGTTTATTGATGACTACTCTCATAAAATCTGGATTTATATTATTAAGAATAAGAGTGATGTATTTAATACATTCAAGAAGTGGAAGGCTATTGTCATGCCCCGAATCCAGATCAAGGATCGGCTATGTGACCGGCCGCACAATCCTAGATATCTTCTAGAGATCATGCCAGGCCTAACTTTCAAATCTACAACCAAACAATAGTAAGGAACAACTTTCCATAAAGATTAACAGAAAATAAAATACAGATAAAATATAAACTCAGGGATTAATACCTAAAACCTAGCTCCTCACTGACCGGTCCCAAAGCCTAAATGATCTTCGATATCTGAAACAAAAATATAAGAAAATAGGGGTGAGCTATACAGGCTCAGTAATTTATCAACACCTTCAATATACATACACCAATATGCATCTAATAACAACAAGCATAATACATCATGCAACAAGATATCCAGCAATATAATAATAATAACCAACAACATGATGCAAGTATTAACACTCAAATGCAACCAACACAGACACGACTATGGATGGCCAACCATTTACTTAACTCTCCTAGTCCCTCAGACTATGGCCACGATCGGCCCATGGCTCATCCCGAAAGAGACTAGATCCTGTGTCACATACCGCTCAACAGTCATGTGCCAGCAATAGCCCTGCTGGAGGCCCAAAAGGAAAACTAGCTCTGAGTATCGTACGAGAAACATGCATCCTCTGCATATGCCCGCCACGCATGGCTAAAATAAGACATCTAGCTCCTGTGTCACATACCGCTCAATGGTCATGTGCCAGCAATAGCCCTGCTGGAGGCCCAAAAGGAGACTAGGTTCTCGTATGATCATAGTCAGACTAGAGAGCACTCACAACCAACTGCACCACTCAACACCAGTACAATGCATCCACATCAACACGACGCACGCAATCCAAAGCAATCCCATAATATACCCGCACCAACACAATGTACTCATGCCAACACAGAGCATGATGCACGCAATCAAATGCAATCCCACAATGTACCCACACCAACACAATGTACTCACGCCAACACAGCATCCACACCAGCATGATGCACGCAATCCAATGCAATCCCACAATGTACCCACACCAACACAATGTACTCATGCCAACACAGCACCCACACCAGCATGATGCACGTAATCCAATGCAATCAAATGCAGATATATTACATATATCTACTAAGTTATAAATATATATATATTGGCATATATATCAGAGGTTAAGATAACTTACCGAGGAGTATCCACCAACTAGAACAGTCCAACACTAATCCGCGTCTTCCAAAGTCAACGATGATCCTGAATCACAAATTAAAAGAAAATAAAAACTAAATTTTCCTGAAACAACCTTGTCCAACAGATCTTTTCCCCTTCTTCCCTTTTATTTAATATTATTAATATAATTATTATTATTATTTATTTATTTTTTTTCCCAATGGGGTTTTTACTGGACCGGCCCAACCAAGAAATGGACCCGGCCCAGCAGGACCCGGCTCAACCGAACCCAGCCCGCACGTCCAGAGCACAGTGCCTGGACCTGGTTCACGATGAGAACCGGTGAGAAACAACGGCGTCTCTCCCGACCGACCGACCGGAATCATCGCCGGAGGGAAGGAAGGAGATCGGCGGTCCGATAGTGGCCGTCCGATCGTCCACCGGGAAGCTCAGGGGATAAATCCCCTCCCCTGTTAACAGAGACCTCTTTCTCTATTAACAGGTCGGTCGACCTCTTTCCCCCCCCCCCCCCCAAACGAATGATGGAACGGAGGCGATCCCAGTGGTCGACCGTCCGGACAGGATCGCCGGAAGGAGGAGAAGAGACTGGCGGCGGCCAACAGTCGCCGGCCAAAACCTCCACAAATACTATGGAGAAGAAGGAATCGACCGGATTCCCCCTTCTCCCCGGTGAAACACTCCCACCCAACATACCCTTCTAGAGAAAAGAAAGATGAGGAAGAAAACTTACTGACGAGATGACCTCTGATCGCAGCGACCACCGGTGGAGGAAGCACTCCGGCGAAGACGGAGACACGCGGAGGAGTCGTCGGCGTCCATCGATAGGATAGGTATTCGGGATCAACGAAGACACCCGAGGTCTCTAAATATATCGTGGAAGCCTATTATCCCCTCCCCCACCTCCGGCGGCGTCGACGGCATCCGAAAATATCGCCAGAAAAATCCAAACTTCCGAACTACATAGAATTTGAACTGAAGTCGGCAGGGGCCGCCGACTTCAGCCCACACCTAGCCCAATACGAACTAGGCCTCACATTCTCCCCACCTAAAAAAAAAATTCGCCCTCGAAATTTAAGTCTTCTAAACCCAAAGATGCACAATCCAAAACTTATATGATTCAATACTCACAAGTACCATTCTATCCAAATTCAATAATTCCAATAAGAGCATCTCTTCTTTCATCATACACACCTTAAATTAAATCTAATATCTTTAGTCTACCACACTTCCGCCGCGCACTCTAATATAAATTTTCAAATCATCAAATATTTTTCAATACCCTAATTCTACCCCTCTCACTAACTATGACATCTTAATCTTAAACCTTTGCTCTGATACCACTCTATCACGCCCCGAATCCAAATCAAGGATTGGCTACGTGACCGGCAGCACAATCCTAGATATCTTCTAGAGATCATGCCAGGCCTAACTTTCAAATCTACAACCAAACAATAGTACGGAACAACTTTCCATAAAGATTAACAGAAAATAAAATACAGATAAAATATAAACTC
This sequence comes from Areca catechu, assembly GCA_021397845.1. Classification (NCBI taxonomy): domain Eukaryota; kingdom Viridiplantae; phylum Streptophyta; class Magnoliopsida; order Arecales; family Arecaceae; genus Areca; species Areca catechu. The sequence goes on along the minus strand of CM038050.1, from coordinate 156,175,631 downwards.
AGGGATTAACACCTAAAACCTAGCTCCTCACTGACCGGTCCCAAAGCCTAAATGATCTTCGATATCTGAAACAAAAATATAGGAAAATAGGGGTGAGCTACACAGGCTCAGTAATTTATCAACACCTTCAATATACATACACCAATATGCATCTAATAACAACAAGCATAATACATCATGCAACAAGATGTCCAGCAATATAATAATAATAACCAACAACATGATGCAAGTATTAACACTCAAATGCAACGAACATAGACACGACTATGGATGGCCAACCATTTACTTAACTCTCCTAGTCCCTCATACTATGGCCACGATCGGCCCATGGCTCGCCCCGAAAGAGACTAGATCATGTGTCACATACCGCTCAACAGTCATGTGCCAGCAATAGCCCTGCTGGAGGCCCAAAAGGAAAACTAGCTCTGAGTATCATACGAGAAACATGCATCCTCTGCATGTGCCCGCCACGCATGGCTAAAATAAGACATCTAGCTCCTGTGTCACATACCGCTCAACGGTCATGTGCCAGCAATAGCCCTGCTGGAGGCCCAAAAGGAGACTAGGTTCTCGTATGATCATAGTCAGACTAGAGAGCACTCACAACCAACTGCACCACTCAACACCAGTACAATGCATCCACATCAACACGACACACACAATCCAAAGCAATTCCACAATATACCCGCACCAACATAATGTACTCATGCCAACACAGAGCATGATGCACGCAATCAAATGCAATCCCACAATGTACCCACACCAACACAATGTACTCACGCCAACACAGCACCCACACCAGCATGATGCACGCAATCCAATGCAATCCCACAATGTACCCACACCAACATAATGTACTCATGCCAACACAGCACCCACACCAGCATGATGCATGCAATCCAATGCAATTAAATGCAGATATATTACATATATATACTAAGTTATAAATATATATATATTGGCATACATATCAGAGGTCAAGATAACTTACCGAGGAGTATCCACCAACTAGAACAGTCCAACACTAATTCGGGTCTTCCAAAGTCAACGATGATCCTGAATCACAAATTAAAAGAAAATAAAAACTAAATTTTCCTGAAACAACCTTGTCCAACAGATCTTTTCCCCTTCTTCCCTTTTATTTAATATTATTAATATAATTATTATTATTATTTATTTATTTATTTTCCTAATGGGGTTTTTACTGGACCGGCCCAACCAAGAAATGGACCCGGCCCAGCAGGACCCGGCTCAATCAAACCCAGCCCGCACGTCCAGAGCACAGTGCCTGGACCTGGTTCACGAGGAGAACCGGTGAGAAACAATGGCGTCTCTCCCGACCGACCGACCGGAATCGTCGTCGGAGGGAAGGAAGGAGATCGGCGGTCCGACAATGGCCGTCCGGTCGTCCGCCGGGAAGCTCATGGGATAAATCCCCTCCCCTGTTAACAGAGACCTCTTTCTCTATTAACAAGTCGATCGACCTCTTTCCCCCCCCCCAAACGAATGATGGAACGGAGGCGATCCCAGTGGTCGACCGTCCGGACAGGATCGCCGGAAGGAGGAGAAGAGACTGGCGGCGGCCAATAGTCGCCGGCCAAAACCTCCACAAATACTACGGAGAAGAAGGAATCGGCCGGATTCCCCCTTCTCCCCGGCGAAACACTCCCACCCAACATACCCTTCTAGAGAAAAGAAAGACGAGGAAGAAAACTTACCGACGAGATGACCTCCGATCGCAGCGACCACTGGTGGAGGAAGCACTCCGGCGAAGACGGAGACACGCGGAGGAGTCATCGGCGTCCACCGATAGGATAGGTATTCGGGATCAACGAAGACACCCGAGGTCTCTAAATATATCGTGGAAGCCTCTTATCCCCTCCCCCACCTCCGGTGGCGTCGACGGCATCCGAAAATATCGCCGGAAAAATCCAAACTTCCGAACTACATAGAATTTGAACTGAAGTCGGCAGGGGCCGTCGACTTCAGCCCACACCTAGCCCAATACGAACTAGGCCTCACAGCTATGGTCGAGAGGTAGACTAAGAGAAAGGAGAAAGCCTTCCACACTGAAAATAGATTGAAATTTTGCTTTATGGAGTTTGATAATTTTTGTATATGGTGGACCGGCAGCTTTAAAATATGTGCTCTTCCTTCAAAATTTAATTTTGGATCTAATTGAACTCCGATTCGAGTGTCGTTTGTGCCATTGGATTTCAAATATTAAGCTCTTCACAATGACGATCTTCTTTCCTATAAATGATATATAAAAGTATCAATTTTATATAAATAATGATAGTTTAGCTATTAAATTAATACTTTTATATGTGTAGATAATCTAATTATCATTCTTTCATCCCTCGATGGAAGTAAACAGGTCAAACATAATCATTCATGCATAAATATAAACCATCTTATAAACTACTTACTTGTCATAATCAACCAGTCGTACCTTCTTCGAAATCCAACCTAACCAAATTGGTTGTATCATTTATATGATCATCCAGCATAATATTATAAGGTATACACTGAGTGTAAGTATCATCATCATCTTCTTCCATCCTTTTTTTCATGTCATACAAGTCTCTAGGTTTTGTCTTAATAACAGTAACCCATTATTTATCCTTCGAGTCTTGTACATAAAAAACTTGTCGAGCATGAGATGAAAAGATATATGGATCATCCTTCAATAATATACCCGTATGTATCAATCTTGAAAAATTGACAAGTATGAATCTGTTTAAGTCCTTTTTCAAATCTCTTGGTGTATTTATATCCACCCAATCGCATCAAAATAATACAACTTTAAAATTTTCATAATAATCCAACTCAAAAATATCTTTAAGTAGACCATAATAAGATTTTCCATCTGCTTCTACCATAACACCACTGTTCTGAGTTTTTCTAAATTTCTCATGCTCCTTGGTATGAAATTTAAAGCCATTTATAATAAAACCATTATATTTGTTCACAATATAATTGGACCTCTAGCAAGTGCTATTAGTTTTGCTGAACAATTTTTCTCCATCAATACCGGTACCTAGAAAATATAATATTAATTATTGATCACTTATTCGATATTAAATGTATATAAAATTATTATATGACTTATATATACTAACTTGATTGGCAAGCCAATTAGGGAATAACTCAACCAACCATCTTTGTTCAATCCTTGGATTAGGACGAGTGGAATGATTGGCTTGTCATTGTACAGCTAAAAATTTACTGCATGACAATCAAATATAAGTTTGACAACATGTCTAATATGCAGTATAATCCATGTGTAGATAGACTTACCTACGATATCAGATATTATGTCATTATTTAGCAATACATAACGGTGTGCTTGTGACATGGATTTATGGTCAAGAACAATACTTTCAGCTTTTCCTATAAATCTTCCAGAAGATACAAATTTGTATAGATATGTATTTTCCATAGTATCACCATGACGTTGAGATCGATTGAATACAGTCTCTACACCTTCGAGATATCTTGAACAAAATGCTAAACACTCTTCAGCAATATATCCCTCTGCTATTGAGCGCCCAGGATGGGCTTTGTTTTGTACATAATCCTTCAAACGTATAAGATACCTTCAAAAAGTATGATATTTATTAATATTAATATCATATTAAATAATAAAAAAGATATCTAAAGTATGAAATTTTAGTTTTACAGCATTACTTCTCGATAGGGTACATCCATCTGTACTGTACCGATCCATCAAATTTAGCTTCCAAAGCTAGGTGAATGAGTAGATGAACCATAATCATAAAAAATCCAGGAAGAAAAATCTTTTCCATCTGATATATGTAAGTATGACTTGAGACTGCAACTGATCAAGCTCCTGAGGATCAAGAACCTTAGAACATAATGCCTTGAAGAATGATGATAACTGAAAAATAGCCGTAATAACTTGTTTCGGCATTGACGACCTTAAAGCCAATGGAAGAATATCTTGCATTAGTATATGTCCATCATGACTTTTAGGATTTGAAATTTTGCGCTCTTTCATATTCACACATCGTGAAATATTTGAGACATATCCATCAGGAACCTTGATATTCTTTAAAACTGTCAGGAAGAGATCTTTTTCACAACTAGACATTGTATAACATGCATAAGGGATATAAGTTCCATCATTTACAAGAACTTGTGAATGAAGTTCATGTCGGATGCCCATATCTTTTAAATCAAGATGTGCCTTCATGTTATCTTTAGTCTTTCCATCAAGATTTAATATTGTTCTAATCAAATTATCACAAATATTCTTTTCTATATGCATAACATCAAGATTATGCCGGAGTATATTATGCTCCCAATAAGGTAAGTCTAAGAATATACTTCTTTTCTTCCATAATTATTTAGTATGCTGATGGGTAGATGATATCATTATATCATCATCATTTTTAACTTCAAAGAAATTATCCAGATCCTCGAACACTACTGTATCTAAGGTGCAAGTATTGATTTCCTCCGATACTTCTTCCTGTACTGAAGTCTCAACATCATCTCTTCCTCGCCTTTTAGAGGACATCGTCATCTTACCATAACTGTGTCTGATACCAAGCATTTGTCTACGAATATCAGAACCAGAAGGTAGAATTAGAGCAGATCCCAACTCTATAGTACCATCAAATAAATCCTTCTGAAATCGAAATGGACGATTTGCCTCCGACCATCGATGATGTCCCATATAACAGAACTTTCCTCCATGTTTTAACCAAATTAAATGGGTTGATTTACCACAAGAAGGACATGTAACTCGTCTCTTAGTGCTCCGGCCAGATAAATTAGCATATGCAGGAAAATCGTTAACAGTCCATAATAGAGTTGCCCACAGATTGAATGTTTGGCCATTCGAAGCATCAATTGCACTGATACCCTCCCACAGTTGTTTCAATTCATCTATTAAAGGTTGTAAGAAAATATCAATATCATTGCCTGGATCCTTATCACCTGAAATGACCATTGATAAAATAAGTGAAGATTGTTTCGTGCATATCAATGATGGCAAATTATAAGGAATCAGAACAACTGGCCAGGTGCTATAGATAGAACTTAAGGTCCAAAATGGATTGAACCCATCACTGGCTAAACCTAGCCTGACATTATAAGCATCAGATGCAAAATCAGGATGTCTGTCATCAAATGCTTTCCAAGCTAAACTATCCACTGGGTGTCTCAGCATTCCATCTTTTATACGTATTTCATCATGCCATCTCATTGATGAAGCTATCTTTGATGATGCATATATCATTTTTAATCTAGGTACAAGAGAAAAATAACATAATACCTTTGCCGGCTTTTATTTAATTTGTGTTGCATCCAATTCATCTAATCCCTCACTCTCATTTTCTTTTTACTTCATCCATCATGAACATCCACACACATGGCATGATTCTTGATCGGCATGTTCTCCCCGATATAATATACAATCATTTGGACAGCTATAAATCTTTTCATATCCAAGATCCAATTCTTTTACTAATTTTTTGGCTTCATAACAAGATGTTGGTAAACTAGTACCTTCAGGAAATGCATCCTTTAACAACTTTAGCAACATAGTAAAACTCTTGCCATACCATCCATTCAAGTATTTTATATGAAATAAATGTACAAGAAAAGAAATTTTTGAAATATTCTTGCAACTGGTATATAAGTCTTGATCTGCATCTTTTATCAGCTTATGATAATGATATGTTTCAACATTAGTTAGGGGTATCGGTTCCTCATTATGTATAGATTCAGTAAATATAGGACCATCAGGTAACCCATCTGCTCCTTGTCCTCCACTGAAATCTCCAGGATTTTGAGCACCATATTCAAAAGCATCTTTGAGCAAATCCCTGATATCATCATCTCTTGCAAGATTTTTCTACTGATTACTGGATCCAAAATTAGGTATATGTTTCATGTTAGAGGTTTGGTTACATGTAGATGATAACCTTGACTCTCCATGAAAAAATCACTCTGTATAATCTCTTAAAAAACCATTCCATACTAAATGTTCTTCAATAGTATTTGGATGAAGAGAACTAAAATTTACATATTTTTGGCATGGACATAAAATCTTTCCATTGATACTACTTCTCTCCATACCAAATTTAATGAAATTCTGAAATATGTATGAGGAGAACTAAAAGAAAATGCTATCCGAAATATATCTAGAACTCTATCAATACCATTTGATTACTGTAAGCACCTATAAAATTATTTGCAATTCTCAAATTATCCAAACTGGACAATCAATTGACCACTATACATATTTCTTCCATCCGTACAAAAATAAAATAATTGTACGGATGCTGAAGAATATATATTTTAATCAATTGACGGGTCTGTTTCTATGCAATGCAAGTTTTTTAAAAAATATTTAAAAAATCATAATTGATCATAACAAAGCTATAGATGGTATTGAAATCAAAGATTTGCAATAATGAAACTAATCTTAAAGCATAACATGTTCAGTAAGATATAGGTATATACCAAGAAATTTATAAATAAACAGAAATAATCTACTAAGAAAAAGAATAATAAATAACAAAAAATAAGGAGGAGGCTTAATTATATACTATTTAATTTGCAACTAAATCAAAATGACTACAATCGGTTGCCTACAAAAGAAGGCCATCCAAGATTGTTGCCATTAGAAATAGTTGAACTGGCCAAACATACAACGCATAATCATCATAGCCTCCATATACAAACCTTAAACCAATTTTAAAATTAATTACAAAGCTTCATTACTCTCCAAGCAGTCAAGCACCTGTTAAGAAAAGACAACAAAACAGGTAAATCATATTTTTCTTAGTGGTGTGCAATTACCAAGTTATTTAAGCTTGAGCCCTGGCTCCTGTACTTGGACTAGTATAATACTTATTATTTTCTTAAATGATGTATTATTCATGTAAAAACTTATACTTGATTCAAAAGGAAATATAAGTTTTACTTACCAAGCTATGTAGCTTGCATCTTTTTAGTTTTTTCCTTTCCAGATGAATAAAGTCATTGGAAGTAAAGGATGGTTCAAGCTTGGAATTTATGCTAGCAAGCTTAGCAAATTTTATAGTGAATTTTAGTTCATTAGTTGCTTATGACTTTGTAGTTAGTGATTTCATGAATTTTAAGGATTATAGGTTTTGCTATTCAAATTTGGATTTAGACAATTTGAACCATCTTTTGTTTAATTATTTAATGATGTTAGATATGGATCCTTATTTTTATTTGATATTAAGATTGTTGGCTTTGTGTTATTGTGAACAACACCCTATTGTAGAATGGCCATATTATATCCTGGATTTGGGACATGATAAAAATAAAATTAAATAAAATATAAAAGAGTCCAAAATTAGAAATACTATAAGCACAACTCTGAAATAATATATACAAAATGGGGGCATTTCTTTGTTTTCTTCTCCATGCAGAATTTTTATTTTTCTCCTTAAGTCTTCACTATGCATGACAAATACCAAATACTAGTCACATGAATTTGTCTAACATTCTGAACTCCTAGAAGATCATACTACAGCAAGCATAGGCAATTCTAAAATTGCATGAATATTTTGATTTTTATATAGAAAAGTCAGCATGTTGGAGCATCTAACCACCAATTAGAGCCTATTTTATTGCCCATAACTGAACATCAATGTGGAGTTCGATAGAACTTCACTTCAAGCATTTGATTAATCCAAAATTCTTGATCATTATTATTCCAAGCCCCGAATGTCATATTCTTTGGGTTGGACTGGCCTGCCCGACCTATTGACAGTGTTTTCTCTGCATCAAGTTATTCTAGCAGCAGTAAATTGGTGCATATGATATGCAAGTATCTTTGTGATTGAGACGTGATATGTCACGATCAAGTATGAATTTGTAAAGATTAGTGCTGGGCATGTACAGCATTCATGTTACACTAGTATGGGACCCCGCTATGGAGTGGGTTTGATCCAAATATGAAAGAATGAGTGAAATCATTATAATTTTTTTATTAAAATAAAATAATATATATATTTGCCTTAGAAATTTACATAGATATATAATTTGTGATTGAGATAATATTACTTATTTTCAAAAAAATAATAGATATTAAATAATATATTCATAGTAAATATGCAATACTTAATTATACTAAATGGTAGTTTTAGAGGAGTGATTTGATAAAAAAAAAAGGTATTTTTATTAAATCCATATCTACTATTACAATCAATCATAAAATTAATAATTTTTCTTTGAATTAAACCCATACTGCTTTGAATTTTCTTTCCTTTGAATTGTTTTCAGTCTATTGAACCACATGATCCCATATGGGTGGGTGTTCAATGGGACATGATCTCATGTCCGACAATTCGTTAATTTTTTTTGAACTTCATCAAAGAGTAGCATTAAGTATTTAATTTCGATGTTCCGAAACTAAATCTTGAGTAACAGAGAGAGTGCCAGCTTCAAGTTCAGATAATTCTCAAATCTCCTCCACTGACCAAAAGCCTCCCAAAAGCTTCTACTCTCAAATAAACAATCTTCCAAAATAAAGAGAGTGCCAGAAATTTAAATTAAAAAAACTAAATCATGCTTGAATACCGGGCGGAGAAATTAAGAAAAATACCGAACGAGTAAAGTTAGGTGGGATGCGACGGAGATGAAGGTGCCGGAGAGCTTCGATGGCGACAAAGGGACCGAAGGAACGTGCCAGAGATGAAGGAGGAGGGAGAGGGAGGAGGAAGAAAGAAAGGGTTAGAGGCGGCGGCCGATGAATCGAATGAAAACTAGGGCTCGCCTGGGATAAGAAGAGGGGAAGTCCGGCGATGCTTTCAACCGTCAGAAGATGTCGACGCTTTCTAAAAGCATTAGTGGGCTTCTGTAGTGCAGCGATGCTTTACAAATCCGGCGATGCTTTTAAGCATCGGTAAATATCGGGTTTTTGATGATGCTTAAAAGCATCGACGGATTAAAGGGGATACCGATGCTTTTCAAAAGTGTCGACGGGTTAAAGGGGATACCGACGCTTTTCAAAAGCATCGACGGGTTGCGGAGTCTCCCGATGCCGCCCAAAATCATCGAGAGAGGAGTCTCCCGATGCCGCCTAGAAGCATCGGGAGAAATGGGTTGATAGTTCTCTTATGTACTATAGTAAATGTACCTCTAGCCAAGACACCAGCATCTATAATAGGAGATGAATTGATGAACTAAATTAAGTTTTCTCTCTTTACTGTGTGCGAGCTGTGTGCGTGTTGTGTGCGAGCTGTGTGCAAATTATTTTCTCCTTGTTTCTTGCGCCCTACCTCCATCTCCAACATCAAAACCCTAGCCGCCCTCCTTCCAAGCCTTGGCCGCCCAACACAAAACACTCTTCCCCTTGCTATTTTTTATTTATTTCTTCATCCCTACACCATTTTCTAACCCGTAGATGGTGATTTGCAGGTCCCTCAGTTCCCGCGAATTCGAGGATACCTTCTGATCAACCTTCGGATAATCGAGCAGAAAGTCACAAATCTGCAGGGTCAGAAGCTTGCTTTTCCAGGCTGCATCTGGGAGCGAGAGTGATCTCTTTGTGCACGATCTTCATCAGGCACTTTAACCATTGCCAAGTACACCCCCTTGACTCCCCAGTAGTGGTCTTGCAGAAGAGCAACCTTACCAGGGTTTTCTTAAACCTTGGCGATCCTGTTTTCTCTAAGTTTTAGGGTTTATTTCTGCATGCATGACTTCTCAAAATTTCCTAGAATTCTTTACTTTGAATTTTGGCTTGAGATTCGGGATATAAAACCCTAACTCCTTAATTAATCATGGACAAATACTTTGCATGCATAAATCATTCTGCATCACAACCACCACCCCCTCTCTGTGGGATGGCATTTCAGGATAAACAAGGCCCTGAACAAGGAGAACCTAGCTACGATGCCGTGGAAATGGCATAGCACTATGAAGGAGTTGATGACCTATAAGAATTTAGGATTAACTAGGTTGGGAATAACCTGTAATGGTCCATAAAAGAGAGGATGAAGGGGTGAAGGGAAAGCCAGAACCTTGCCGAGAAGAACTCCTCATAAAGGGTGACTTAGCCCAGCCCACCGGAGGTGACTCACTCCCCTGGATCTGGGGCTGAAATCCAAATGATATCTGGGATCCCGTAGATGCCCCAAAGTCAGAGGGCATCCATCCTTGACATCATCGAAGTGACCCTAGATGGACCGGCCATGTCTGGGTTTGGAGACGAAGGAGGGGGAGGCAAGTACTGGGTATGGCGGTCCAGCATCCATCGGGGACCCCACAAAACCCTAAATGGGGCATCCTTTTCCTCACTACTTGAGGAAGGAGGCCCCATTTGTGACCTCTCCATCATGCCATGGTGGGCTGGGTCATACCTCTGAGGATGACGACCGCTCCCTAAGGAACTCATGGTAAGGAAGAAGGGAGGAATAAAAGAAAGAAGGGAACCTAAGGACGAAGGGGACCCCCTCGGCACGAACCTAGGGAAAGAGGAATGGACGGGGGGATTGTCCTGCAAAGGACTCAACGAGTATGGAGTTTTTCCCTTTCTTTCTCTCCTCCACTCTTCCCCTTCCGCTCGAAGCTCTTTGAGACAAAAATGAAAAGACAGGCTATCTATATGGATGAAATGGCAAAATCCCAATTCAAAATTTGATCGGTCGATCGAGGCATCCCTCCATTATGCTGGCCAATAGGGTTTGGACACGTGCCAGCCCCCTGCTGACCCGGATGACTCGACCCCTGGAGCATCATGTTGGGAAGTGAAAGGGTGTCGCTGATAACTATATTATACACCTATATAAAAGTATTAATTTAAAACTTAAATTATATTTATTTATTTTGAATTGATATTTTTTGAATATGGAAAGAAGAGTGTCAATGCGAAAATCTCGATTTATGGGTTCAAACGAAACAAGTTTGAAGCGAATCAGATCTAAAATGAACCTAGAATCGATTTTTGAAGATTTGATGAAGGAATTATACAAATTTTGGAGCAGTCGCTTGGTTTACGAAATGAAGAGCAGTCCATGGGAAGCTATTGAAGTTGGTCCATGATGTAGAATCATGGACCAAAGAAAGATTCCAGCCACCTCTCCACTAGATCTTCCCATCGCCAGCACCACCCTCATCCAGAGCTCGTCGCTGGCCATCTTCTCCATCCCATGGTGGCACCATGAAGCAAAGAAGTCCATGGCCATGAGGTGGTTCCCGAGTGGAAAATCTTGATGCCCAAAATGAAGATAACACCAGCTCTGGTGACCTCCCCACCAATGGCGGTGAAAGCTGTACTCTGGCAACTCTGGTGAGGCCTCTACGAGGGATGACAGCTATGGAACAGGGGCCATGATGGATCTAGCAGCCACGATTCTTTCTAGCGATGGTTCACGGTAGTGCAAACGGGTCCGGCAAGGCACCAGCGACGAGTCTTGGGGCACATGGGTGACCCCGGTGGTAGATCTTGGCGGCGCACAGTTGATTCCAGTGGTGCTAGCCATGGTCCAAGGATGGTGGTGCTAGGCATTTGGGCGACAGCAACCAAGCTCGGTGGACATGCACGAATCTTAGAGCAACCAATGGATGGAAGAACTAGCATGGATCATAGAGCAACCTTTGTTCTTGGTTGATTTTACATGATTTCTGACCCTTAGATCCACATCCAAGAGCTGGGAGGAAGTTGACCGGTCAAACATCAGTCGAACCAGGAGATAGAAGCCTAATATTACCGGGACTGGGCATATTCATATCTAACTGTTGAGTCCTGTAAAAGTGAATCCTAGCCACTCATTTGGTTCTTTAGTTTAGTCCGACATCAGAAATTCATGAAAACCTCTCCCTTGTTAAACCTTATAAAAAGTCTCCTATGATTCTACTTGGAATCAACTCCCCGGAGTCCCTCTAGAGCCTTGGCATAGAAGGAGAGGAAGGGAAGAGTATGAGCGACTAAGGAATTCCTGTATTCGAAGAGTAGATGAGGTTTCTAGTATTTATATTTTATATTTTTTTAATATAATTAGTGCTTGATTGTAAAGTTTGCTTCTTTTGAATAAAATTATTTTCAATTACTTCAAGTAGTATTCTGCATGTCAAGATATAGTTAGATTTTAGAATAGCCTATGACTACATAAAGACGAGTCGTGATCCTAGGATACGATTCATGCTTAGCGAGATAGGCTATGCTCAGAATCTGATTATAGAAAATTTATTTATATGATTAGAAACTTTGAATAGCCTATGGCTATGTAGGAGCGAATCAAGGCCCGTATCCAGCGAGATAGGCTATGCTCAGGGATTGATCATAATTTACTAATTATATATTAAATAAACACTTAATATAATACAAAATATTGAATCGAAATCCAAGATATCTTTCATATTGATTTCATGCCTTGTTTTATTCTTGTTCTTACTATAATCATATTCTTACTCTTTTATCTCTTTAACCTAATTAATCTCTAATTAAATAATCCTAAAAGTGAACATAACCCCAACTGATCCCTGAGAATATAATCTCGACTCATCCTAGCTATAAAATTGAGTTGGTAAATTATTTTTAATTGTCTATGATAGCGATCAGTCATCTCAATTTGGCATTTTCACTGGCCTGGCATCTCTGGGTTGGCCTGAGCATGATCTGTAAATCATAAAAAAATATGGTCTTTAATTACTTAGGCATGGCGGCCCTCCATGTCAGTGGATCATTACTCCCTTTGCCCGGAACCCTAGGAGGCAATCATGTGTTCCGGGGCTCGAGAGTGGAAGTCATTTGATCCGATGAACCACCTACGTAGCATCCATGGAAGCATGTGATGTGGTGAGCTACTGGCTTGGCTCCTGCATGGGCTCCAGCCAAGCATCGTGGTGGCAGGGAGTGCCACCTGGCCTATCCGATGTTGAGCTCCCAAAAAGGGCCGGGCTCCCAACAAGGGTCAAGCTCCCATCTGATGTCGAGCTCTTAGCAAGGGTTGATCTCCCGTCCGAGGTTAAGCTCCCGTCCGAGGTTGAGCTCCCAGCAAGGATCGAGGTCCTAGCAAGGGTTGAGCTCTTGTTCGGGGTCGAGCTCCCATCGGAGGTCGAGTTCCCAGCAACGGTGAGCTCCCATTCGAGAAAGGTCCTTGAGGACAAGAAGATTTACCCCCAATTGTGGCCAAAAGTGTTACTGGAAGCAAGGTAGGACTCTCGGGAAATATAGACATAAGGAATTCAAGCCACAACATGAAGGCTCTATGACATCCCTCCTAGATTGCTCGCAGCTCTTGAGGGTGATGCATGTTCTGCCAGGGGTTCCAGGCCCAGTAGCACGCCACCCGCATGCCCTGCACAACGCATGCTTTACCAGGTGCTAGGCCCTGTAGCACACCACCCGCACCCTCTACCGGGTGCGTGTCCCACCAATGGCTCCAGTTCCCGTGGCACGCCACCTGTGTCTTCTCCAAGAGAGGTATCCTATCATCCCTAGGCCCTGCAGCATGTGAATGGTCCCCCTGAAAATAAAAGCACTCAACAATGGCTCGGGGCTCCATGGCATGGTGCTCGCACCCTCCATGAAACGCCACTCCACCCAGGGGACAAGCTCTGTAGCACACTAATGAATGCCCCTAATAGGAGGACCTCCTTATGGGGATCGATCCGAGGGAAGAATGTTGGCAGAAGGAAACCCCTCCTAAAGGGGATACCGAGAAAGAGACATCCTAGCAAGGCTCCAGATCTGATTTGGCCCAATAACTTTCTATATAACAGAAAGAGGAATCTCCAGCGAGGGGGGATGGTAAGAGAGAGAACGAGGGGCAAGGGACTGAATAGAGAGAACCTCCCCAAACTCTAATCTTCTATTCTTTCCTCTTCAGCTTTTTTTTCTTTCTCTACACGGGGCCACTTAAAACCTCCATTGTAGAGGATTTGTTTCCCTTGATCATCCCATTGATTTGATCATTAGAGTGTCCTGAACGGGATCCCTGGCCCGGGTCTCTTCTTTTTTGCAGGACCTACCTACCACGAAGTCAAGAGAAAGGGGATCGAGCACCTTCAGGGAGACCGGTCCACCCATGCCATGTCAGAGCTAAAAGCCATGGCGATCTAGGCAGCAGCAAGCATCATCTATGCTAGTACTTGTGACTGGGAATATAGACATTTATGGGATCAATTATTGTTGTTATACACCTCGGATCTTCATTTTGTATTGGTTGGAGATTTTAATTGTCTACAACATATTGAGGATAAAATAGCCAAAAATGTAGATATTTTAATTATCTTAATGCCAATCATCTTGGTTGTAGATGATTATGCTCATTATAAATTTGTATAAATTAATAATAAAATAAAAATTATTTTTAGTAGTTCATCTCTTTTTGTACATCTTCTTTAGAACTCTTTTAAGATAAAGTCCTTAGAACTACTTCAATTCGATAAAGGAGGATTTATCGAATAGTTTTTAAAAATGTTCGTGACCAAATGATACATTGGATGATAATGTTTATCGATCATAGATCATTGTACGCCATTTAGATTGGTTGTCCTCATAACCAAGAAACATGGAGACACTGGTATGGCATGTAGGTGAGTGTAGTGTACTGAATATGATCAACTCTATAGAGTACTCTACTATCGAGAGTTTCTCTCAAAAGGATATGGGTATAAATATTCCTCTAACCTGAGATCACCATAGTGACTTGCAAACAACTCACTATACTTAGATGCCGAACTACCTAGATTTTTAATCCAATGATGGAAGGTTACTGGGTGCAATCAAGTACTTGTTAAGTTAATGTGTGAGTTAAGATGAAATTGACCACTCTAAGTTGTTGGAGAAAATGCTCAACTGTCTTTCAAGTTAGTAGGACCTTGGCTAGGGCAATCCTTGTGAAGAGTTACAGGATTTATTAGGTTGAAACATATTTGAATGCACTATTTAAGAGTTGGTAGTTGACTCTCAAGTCATCCTGAGTATTAGGTCAAATGGATGAATATACAGAAGCCATGTGCTTGGGTTCTTGAATGTTGCTTCACGAATATTTGACCTATCCGGATGTCGGGTGCCATTACTAGATGGTTATATTGATTAGTTTAGAAATTGGTTTCTAGACTATCAATTTTGTATTCGAACCTATGAGGCTATATACATAAGAAGTTTTTGACCGATCATGATAGCTAATTAATGATTAAGAATCGTTCAATAGCAAAATTATAAATATGATATATAATCAACCCTATATAAATATTATAAATAAATAAATGATAAATTATTAATTAATTATAGGAGGATTAATTTATAATTAAATTATTAATTGACTCAATTTGATTGAGAAAAGAGGATTAGGTTAAGTCTAATTGAAATTGGTTTAATTAGATCTCATCCAATTAGGTTATACGATGATCTAATTGCTAAAGGATTTTAATTTTAGTTTGATTCGAACTTGGACTTAATTAATTTTGTATGTAATTGAAGTTTAATTAAGCCTAATTGTGACTTAATTGGATTGGATTTAAGTTGGTTAAATTAGTTATAACCAAATTAGTTTTGACTCCAAACTAATTTTGGTCAAATCCTAATCTAGTCCAAAATATTTTCTTTCCTAAAAACTCTCCATGCCTTCCAAGAATTTTTTCATGAATTATTCTTGAAAAAAATTAGTTTTTTTCATCCTCCATCATTCTCTTTTTAGATTAGGATTGGTTTGAATTAAATCTAGAATTACTTGGTGATAGAACTCCTAGTCTTATCTTAACTCTATTTCTCCTTATCCTAATCTCCATGCCACATTTTTATTTGGTTTTTACTGATATTGTGTGAGATTAGGAAGGCCTTTTATCTATGTAATCTAAGAGATACATCACCAAAAAAGATCATGGAAGGGAGAGGAGGCGTGAAATCCAAAAAGCGTGTGGGGGGTTCTAGATCTAGGTTTGTAGAGGGGAGGGAGAACAATAAAGGAGAGAGGAGTCTCCTTTGTTCTCTTCCGCCATTAAATCCTCCAAGAATACTGCTTCTTGATCTTCTTGAAAGGTCCAAGGAGTTATAAAGAATAGGTCAAACCAGCCATCTTTCGGCCTTTTCACAGAGCTAGCACTCTAGGAAAGGCTTGTTATGTTCGGGAGCTTTATGTGAATGATTTGTAGAGGCCGGATACCTTGTGTAGCTATGAAACAACCTGGAGAGTCTTTACCATGTGCCGTCGACAGTCATCGACTCATGATAAAGTATGAGATTTGATCTCATAGTCTTAGTAGATATGATCTACAATGTACATCGGTTAGATCAATACATGCTGATTTTATTTTCTATATTACATATCATATTATGATCATTGTAAAGTTTATTAGATTTGATCAATATGAATTTTTTTCTAATTAAAATAGATTTTTGCTTTTGCTATAAATTATAAAAAAATCATGCATGAAAGTCTAGGTGTTTTTTCCAACAACTCTGTTAGTGTATTAGAGGATCCCTAGTCGAATAAACTTCCTTTGAATCTGACTCCTACATTTATTAACTTAGTGATAAATTATGAGTCTTGAAAGATTTCTCATCTTATTAATGTAAATAGGCAATGGGATGAAGATATTCTTGCTCAGCTTTTATCTCCTGAATTAGCAGCAAGTGTCTAATTAATTCCTATACCCAAGCATAGATGTAGGATCAATTATGTTGGGGATCTAATCAATTACAAAGGGTTAAATTGTCAGACATGAGGCATTATATTCATTGTCCCAAAAATGTTTCTTTTAGTTCATATTTTTAGAATGTTTGGAAGCTCAGTTTACAAATATGAGTTAAAACATTTTGGTGGCAACTCTTCTGGAGAAAACTTCCCTGCTACGAGGTCCAATGTAGAAAACATATTCTTCTTGAAGTGCAACAAGGCTATGATCTTTATGAGAATATTATCAAAGATTGTACTCATGCCTTGCTTACATTTCTAGTTGCTAGACTTTGTCGGATGGAGTATGCCAATTTAGCAAGTGGGATAACCCAATTTCATGAGCTGGAAGATTTGGAGTGAGCTATTTTTCAATCCTAATGGCCCATTACTGCCATAGATCTATTGGCTTATATGGCCTAGTCTATCTGGAGAGCTCAAAATAATCAGGTCTTTCAGCATTTTCTTATGCATCCCATACAAATTATTAGGAGAGCATAGTGTATGAGTCCTTCTTTTGCATCTTTATTTTCACAAATTTTTTTCTAGGCTTTTGAACCATCCATTGCATTGGGAAGCTAGAAACCCAGTGCTCCTGAGATAGAAACAACCCGAAATGGTATGTTGGCTTCCCCCCAATGGGAGTTCTAAAGCTAAATTTTAATATTTTGGTTACTAATGATGGTGTTGCTGCTGCCTTCATTATTCAGAATTATCATGGTCATTTGCTGAGAGCTGGCAAAAAAAATTATCCCCTTCTTCTACTCCTATTGCAGAGCTCTCTACTATTTGGATAGGAAGTAAGGTTACTATCTATGAGATGCAAATAATAGAGCTTTGGGTGGAGGGTAATTCTATCACTATCATTCATTGGCTCATGAGGCATAATGGTGCTACTTTCCCTCATCCATTACTCTAAGATTTGCTCTCATGAAGGCATACCTTTCTTACCTTGCATATTTCTCATGTTCTACGAGAGGGAAATAGAGCAGCTAATTTTCTGGCTAACCAGGCTAGAGTACTCACTACTTTTGATTTGTGGCCACAACATTCCTTGCCTCTGGGATTGAATGCTATCTTGTTGTTGATTGTCAAGATGTTCTTTTTGAACGATGATGATGTGGATACTTAGTCAATCTTTCTTATTGCTTCTATTGGGGGACACCTGGCCTTTTATTAACCCTTGTATTAGTGCTGAGTTCACTCCCTCTTTGAACTGCCTCGTTACTTTCTGTGTATTTTAATTTTAGTTTTACTCTAATTGTGGTTTTTCTCTCGCAATTATATTTCTGAATGATGATGAGTTGGAGTTTTCATATGGAAATCCTACTTATGGGCTATTTCAACATATTTTTTTCTACTAGCTATAAATGCTATGTGTTGATTCAGAATAGTAGGATGAACAATCGAGATTATTTCTGCTCCACCTCTAAGTTCATTGTAATTTTTTCTATCTCTATGGTTTTATATACTGGAATTACAACTAAAATTTGAGAAATGTGGTTATTGGAGGTTCTTCGATTTCGGCCAGCATACTACAATTTTTGTTCTTTCTACTATGCATGCGACTTAATGCCTGTTTGATACCCCAAGACAGGCTTATGTGCAATTGCTATCTTATAAGAGGGATATCTTTTGGATTTTATACCTCCTCTATGTGCTCTAGTTGGAATTCATTTTGGATATGTTATTTGGTTGCCCTCATATGTTTCCATCCATTACTTCCTTCTACTTTGCTAGGCTCTGTACTTTGGTATGTGCTACTGTATGGTTTTTATGCTAATTGTTATGATGCAGGTTCATTCTTTGGTTTTCTTTATCCTACCTTTAAGATCATTATTTTGGGCCCACCTAATCTATTTTGCATCATTAGCATCTTTTCTATGGAATAAAGCTCTTGGTCCAGATGCTCCATATGGAGTTATTGCAAGTTCTTATTTTACATGATCTTTTCAGGAGCAATAATGAAATGGAGTATTTGATGGGATGATGTATGTGTGCACAACTCATTTCTCTCTTTTTATCGGGTCTTTTGACTATGAAATGCTTCAGTTACATTGGATATTGTTAATTAAACATATTTGCTCTAGTTCTAAGTTCATGGTAGATGACACATGGTATCAATATGCAAAAGTTCTTATCAAAGGAATCTGCAGGGGGTTTTATTTTTTGCTTGGTTGTTGATTATCTCACCTTGTATTTCTCTATCATTTCGAATGTGTTGAGATAAACCGGTTTAAAAAAAGATAATTGCCGATTCAAAGATTTAATTGATCTTACCCTAATCGGTTGATCAGATGAATCGACACATCAGCACACCCAACCTCTAATGGGAGAATAGATCAACACTACATCTCAACTGGCAATGATATACGACTTGAGATCAGACTTCAGTAGATAGTCGATCTACCACAACATATGCTCCGAAGCAAACCGCTTCGAAGTAACTGGCCAGCTCACAACATATGCTTCAAAGCAAACGGATCCGAAGAAACTGGCCAGCTCACAACATATGCTTTGAAGCAAACCGCTCTAAAGTAATTGGCCAACTCACGACATATGCTTCGAAACCAACTGCTCAGAAGTAAATGGCTGATCCACACAGTTTTATAGTGAATGGCCGTTCTACAATTAATAAAATAACTATTGGCCAGCTCCAAAGAGAATGACCGATCTACTTTAAGTTAAGGCCGTCAAGAATAGACTTGGTGGTTATAACCAACCACGTGACTGATGACTATGGTCTCAGTAAGATCAAAGTAACTAACCTTTGATAGTAACCACAATCAGTTGAAGGAAAGTTAGATTGACTAACTTCCCTAACAGAAATTGAGAAGGCTTAACTGCTTTCCTTTACAGCAACATCTATAAAAAGCGATAAGAGGGGACATCCGAGGTAAGCATTCCCAAGTTATTCCAGGCCATGCAAGTTTGAGCCCAGTCCATGACTAGCTCGCACTATGCACACCAGACTTTCTACTCATTTCACCTTACTTTTTTTCTTTAAGCTCTCTATTCTGTGGCCTGAACCCTACTGACTTAAGAATCAGAGTGTCCCCCACCAGAAAAATTCCAGTCAGGGATTTGTTTTGCAGGAATCCCAGAAGGTGAACTGGCAACCCAAGCACTTAGTCTAGTCTTTGGGGATCAGCATCAACAGATTGGCATGCCAAGAAGGGGATAACTTTTAGCTGTGAAATTCATTTCTTTCCAGCAAAGGAGAGCTTTCAAGAAATAAAAGATGGTGAAAGGAAGAACCCAAAATATCTCAGCAAGCAGGGAATGCCTTGCATCCCAGAGGAATGAGCCTCCATTAGAGAACGAAAAAATGTCTCAAAATGTCTTGGCAAGCAGGGGATGCCCTGCATCCCAAAGGAATAAGCCTCCATTAGAGAACAACATGACACCTCCCGCATTCATCATAGGGTAGCAATAGTTGGAAGCCCTTATAAATCGAGTGGATGTGTTGACTACCATGATGCAGGCCTTCCAAGAAACTACACTCCAAGGATGATACCCACCAGCGACCTCCAGATACAGTCACCAATCTAGGAGAAATGGGAATCAACATCAAGAATCGACTCAGCATTCCTCTAGGGGTCGACAATCCTACGAGCCCTGAAGCTCTCGACATCATAAGCACCCGCAGAGCTGCTTGACAAAAAGAGAGCCCGAAGGTCTCTTTCTGCTTTCTCTGGTGACTCTACTCTAGGAAACACTAGGCGGAGGGAAGCACATTACAACTATGAAGAAAAATCCAAAGCACTGGAACTGTAGATTGAGAAACTCAACAACCAGCATAGAAGTGATGAAGTTATGGCATATGATTCACAGCCTCCATTCTCCCAAATAATCATGAAAGAAGTCATTTCCCGCCATTTTAAAGTTCCCCAATTGGAAGCATATGATGGAACCACTGACCCTCTCGACTACTTGGAGAGCTTCAAGGCACATATGATGATACAGGGAGCCTTTGATGCCCTGCATTATCTTGCCTTCCCTGCCACTTTAAAGAAAGCAACTTGAATGTGATATTTAAGCATTAGACCAGGTACCATTCATTCTTTTAATAAATTGAAAATTTTATTTGTATTGCATTTCAGGACTTGTTGGAAGATACCCCACAACTCGGATAGCCTTTTCCTACTATAGCAGATCGAAGGAGAAAGTCCCAAAGATTACATTGCCAGATTAAATTCTGCCACTCTTGAGATCCCTGATCTTAATGAATATATGGCTGTCTACTATGAGGAAAGGCCTCCGATCATCCAAGTTCACCTTCTTCCTGGATAAGAAGTTTCCTACAAGCTATGCCGAGCTACTGGCGAGAGCACAAAAATATGCGATGGCTGAAGAGCAAGCGGTGAGCCGATGCTTAATTGAAAGGAGGCCAGCCTCCAAGAAAAAGAGCAACAAAGGGTCGGTTTCACCGGTACCCTCTAACAACGATGCAACGGCTCAACGATGCAGTCCTAAACCCAAGCCATGGGGTAGCAAGTTCAACTCCTATACTCTTCTCTCACCTAAGGGAGAAAATCCTGATGGAGATAGAGAAGGAAAGTTACATGCAAAGGCTATGTCCCATGAAGGCATCTCCTGTATTAAAGAACAAAAATAAATACTGCCAATTTCACAAAGACCACGACTACAACACTGAAGAATGCATCCAACTTAAGGATGCGATAGAAGATCTGATAAAAAAGGGATACCTAAAAAAATATATCAGCACCCAGGAATCCCGAACTAAAGCTACTGCCCCCACGAGGGCCGCAAAAGAAGTCGAACTGCCCAACCAAAGACTGACTGATGGAAGAGTAAGCATGCTTCATCGACGGACCCACTGAAGAAGCAGAGCCAAAAAGAATGCTCCTAAAAGGTACAAAAGTAATAATACCATAAGCTTCTCCGACGATGACCTACGAGGAGTCCAAACTCCTCATGATGATCCTATTGTAATCTTGGCTATGATAGCCAACTATGATGTAAGACAGATTCTGGTTGATAATGGAAGCTCTATGGAAGTCTTACTCTACAATGCTTTTCTCATAATGAATTTACCTAAAAATAAACTACAGAGATCACCTATACCTCTGACTAGGTTCCGAGACAACCAAGTCGGAGTAAAAGAGAAATTGTGCTACTAGTAACCATCGGCACCAAACCATTTCAAAAAATACTTCTAATTAATTTTACTGTCGTACAAACACCATCAACATACAACGCTATCTTGGGATGACTCGCTTTAAACAAGTTCCATGCCATAGTTTTAACTTACCATCTCCTTGTGTGATTCCCCACTAAGAATGGCATCGAAGAAATAAAAGGAGACCAAAGAGTTGCCCGACAAAGTCTAATGAAACAAGATAAATAATCTACTGACTCCATGACATTGAAACAACTAGACCTAAGAGATCGACTGGATGAATGTGGAGAACCTATGAAAAAAATCATTTCCATACCACTGATCGAAGATAACCCAAAGAGATTTGTGCAGATCGAAAGTATGCTAGACAAAGAAACAGAGGCAAGGCTGATCTATTTTCAATGGAGCAATGCCAATGTCTTCGCTTGGTCGGCTTCGGATATGCTTGGAATTCCAGCCAAAGTCATTACCTATCAATTGGAAGTCGCCCCGGATTGCAAGCCTGTCAGATAAAAGAAAAGAAATTTTCGCTCCAAAAAGATAGAAGGTGATCAACGAAGAGGTAAGCAAGCTTCTCAAAGCTGGATTCATACAGGAAATATACTATCCTGACTGGTTAGCCAATGTTGTAATGGTTAAGAAAGCCAACGGTAAATGGAGAATCTGCATCGACTATATCAATCTCAACAAGGCTTGTCATAAAGATAGCTTTTCTCTATCAAAGATTGACCAACTGGTTGACACCATCGCTGGTCATTAGCTGTTGAGTTTTATAGATGCTTCCTCAGGTTACAACCAGATATGAATGGATCCCAATGATGAAGAGAAGACAACATTCATAATGAAGAAGGGGCTCTATTGCTACAAGATAATGCCATTCGGACTAAAGAACGCCAGGACAACCTTCCAAAGGATGATAAACAAGGTGTTTGAAAAGCAACTTGGGAAGAACATGGAGACGTATGTCGATGATATGATCATGAAGAGCCTCTAGAAAGTCAATCATATCAGAGATCTAAAGAAATCCTTTGACATCCTGCGATGTCATCGGATGAAGCTAAATCTACCCAAATGTACCTTTGGAGTGACTTCTGAAAAATTCCTAGGATTTCTCATCACCAAACGAGGAATAGAGGTGAAGCCGGAGAAGATCCTAGCCATATGGAGTATGAGACATCCATCCAATAAAAAAGAAGTTCAACAACTGACTGGAAGAATCATCTCTTTAAGTCGATTCATTTCTCGGTTGGCGAAAAGATGTCTACCATTCTTCAAAGCCCTCCATTAAACTAGAAGATTTGAGTGGTCGGAAGAGTGCCGACTCGTCTTTGAAGAATTAAAGAAGTATTTAGAAAGTCCTCCTCTACTTTCCAAATCTCAAAAAGATGAAACTCTATACATGTACCTTTCCGCTTCAAATAAAGTAGTTAGCTCAGTACTTGTTAGAAAAGGAGCTGATAGCCTATAAAAGCCGATCTACTATACCGGCAAGGTGCTGCATGAAGCCGAAGTGAGGTATCATAAAATACAAAAGCTCATATATTTGCTGGTAATTGTAGCAAAATGTTTGTTTCTCTACTTTCTATCCCATGCCATTGAAGTGCTGATAGACCAACCCTTAAAAGCCATCCTCCGATATCTTGATATCTCAGGAAGGATAGCCAAATGGGCCATCAAGATAGGCGAATTCGACATCACATTCTGACCCTGATCAGTAATGAAGGTGCAGGTACTTGCTGACTTCCAAACTGAATGTATGTGGAGCCAAGAAATCGGTCAACGAGGGATCGAGGATGAGGCAGTCACCATAAAAGATTTAGAATCTATAAGGGTACTTCACATTAACAGAGCTTCCAACTCTTTTGGATGTAAAGCTAGACTTATATTGGCCAACCATGATGGACAGACCATGGAATATGCCCTTCGCTTCTCCTTTCAAGCTTCAAACAACCAAGCGGATTACGAAGCCCTCTTGGCAGGACTCAAGATCACCAAGGAATTAGAGATTTAGAAGATTAAAGTCTTCTCAGATTCCTAATTAGTGGTGAACCAAGTGAAAGGCAAATTCAAAGCTCGAGACTCTACTATGGCCCGGTACTTGGAAAAGGTACAAGATCTTCTATCTCAATTAAAATTCTTTGAAATAGCCCATGTTTCATGGACTAAAAACTCTCGAGCCGATGCCCTTTCTTGACTTACAACTATTGCTTCAAAGTCCCTTGGTCAGACTTATATAGAGTACCTGGAAGATCCAAGCATAGCTAAAAATATTTTAGAGGTCCACTAAATCGAGCATGAGCCTTGTTGGATGGATCCTATTTTTAAATTTTTGATTAAGGGTTTATTACCTGAAGACAAAACTGATGCCAAGCAAATCTATTGGATGGCTTCTTAATATGTTATCCTGGATGGAACTTTATACAAAAGGTCCTTCACGCAGCCCTTGTTAAAATGCTTAGGGTTATCGGACGTCGACTACATCCTGAGAGAAGTACATGAAGGTATATGTGGAGACCATTTGGAGGGCAGATTGCTAGCCTATAAAATAATTCGCCAAGGTTATTATTGGCCAACCATCTAGAACAATGCAGTTGACTATGTTCGAAGATGCGACCAATGTCAAAGATACTCTAGCATCCAAAGATGCCCTGCAAGCTAGCTGACTCAACTTACAGCTCTATGGCCCATTGCTCAATGGGGAATGAATATCCTTGGTCCATTCCCTCCAGCTCTGGACAACAGAAGTTCCTCATTATAGTCATTAACTGCTTCACTAAATTTGTTGAGGCCGAGCCCCTGGCTCACATTACTGAAGGGAAGGACAAGAACTTCGTCAGGAATGCAATTATTTTTTGATTCGGAATCCTGTATGCCATCATCACCAACAACAGAAGATAATTTGACAATCCTAAGTCAAAGACTTTTGCACCCAATATCATATTATCCACAAACTGACTTCTGTCGATCATCCTCAATCCAATGGAGAAGCCGAAGTGACCAATAGGATGATTTTCCATGGTCTAAAGACTAGGTTGAATGATGCCAAGAGGCTCTAGGTCGAAGAATTGAACTCAGTCCTTTGGGCACACCAGACAACCCCCAGAGTAACCACTGGGAAATCTCCATTCAACTTAACCTATGGCTCCGAAGCAGTTCTTCTAGTGGAAGTCATTTTATAATCCCTAAGGATTGACTACTTCAAAGAACCTGAAATTCATAGCATCGTAGAGCAGACTTAGATATACTCCAAAGTACTAAACTTCAAGCTCAGATGAAGATGGCTACGTATCGACAAAAGATCGCCAGATACTATAACTCCAGGATAAAGGAATGAGCCTTCCGACCCAAAGACTTGATATTATGGAGGTCCGAAATATCCAGGCTGATGGAACAAGGCAAACTCTCTCCTAACTGGGATGGACCTTACCGGATCAGGGAAGTTATATGCCTTAGAGATTATCGACTTGAAACTCTGGATGGTTCCTCATTACCTCGGCTCTAGAATGTAGAAAACCTTCTCAAGTACTATCGATAAAGAAAATCTTCCTTTGAACGGCCTCAATGAAGTGTCCAAAAAAAAAGGGTGGGCCTAACCAGCCTACCTTATCAAGGCCCACTGAAGCCCGCCAGATTCCTTGAGATCTAAAAGGCGAGCTTGACCAGCCTATCTTATTATCAGAAGAAATACACAGGAAGGCTTAATCAACCTACCTTAATGGTAAATTCGAAGAAGTGCATGGGCGAGCTAGACCAGCCTACCTTATTATCAAAAGAAATGTATAGGGTGACTTAATCAGCCTACCCTAATGGTAAATCTAAAGAAGTGTAGGGATGGGCCTGACCAGCCTACCTTATTATCAAAAGAAATACACAGGATGGCTTAATCAGCCTACCCTAATAGTAAATCCGAAGAAGTACAGGGCCAGGCCTGACCAGCCTAACTTATTATCAAAGAAATGTATAAGGGTGGCTTAGTCAGCATGCCCTAAAGATAAATCTGATGAGTACAGAAGTGGGGCTAACCAGCCTGCCCTACTATCAAATGTAATCAGCAAAATTCAATTCTTTGATTTACGATGAAGACAAACTTGATCAGAGTCAGTAAAGAATCATGAAGTCTCCTAGGGAACTATCCCGATTCATCCTCTATCATACTGACCAATCCATACTTGAAAAAATTTCAAAGCACAGTTATCATGTGATACCCATTGAACAAAAGAAAAACTTCATTCACTTTGAAGATTTTTATAGACTTTCGAAGGGAAGTCAATCCACATGAATAAAAAGAAAAAAAAAATATGTACATCCAGATTATTTTTAGGCCAAACCAGAAGCCAGAGCAGGGATGGCAGCCTCTTGAGTAGTTGTTTCATCAGTTGAAGGAGCTGGCACTTCTTTAGCTGGTTTTCTGCTCCTTCATCCACCTTGTCATCGGCCATGATAAAGGAGGAGACGTCAAGATTGGGATACAATTTTTTGACTTCCTTCAAACAGTCCTAGAAGTCGATATTATAACTCTCCCTCCCGTTTCATGTATCTCGTCATCGAAGGCTTTGGGCTTTTTATATTTCTCGATTGTGTGAAGGGCCTCTTGGGCGGCCAACTCTGTCCTCTAGTCAGCAGATTCCACCATTCGCTCAAGGACAGTGACCTTCTCCTCTAGCTCGGCCTTTTGAGCCATGGCCTCTTTGTAATTGCGAAGGTTATCTCTCGATAGAGCCTCAACCGAATGTAGCTTCTTTCTTTTCTTTTTTGAGTTGGCCAAGAGTTTAGTCATTTGAACTTATGCCACCTTCAAGTCTTTCTCCAAAGTAATATTTGCAGCAGCGATTTGGTTTAGCTTATGCTCCATGGCCGCCCGAAGTTCTTTGGCCACCTCTCTCTCAACTCTAGCCGATGCCAACTGGTCCTGAAGACTTGTTGAGGTCGGTCAATACACAAACACTCTCCTCTATTAGAGAGATTTCATGAATGAACTACAAAAAAAAATAGTGACAAAATCAGCAGTCATAAAGACTTGTGACAGAAAATCTCAAAGAAGATTTTAATGCAAACCTATAGCATTTTTGGATAAATAGAAGTGAAAACATCCCCCAGTCGATGCTTCTTCATCATTTCCCAATCCTTCCAGAGGATGTTGGCCTTTAGTAGGGTCTTGGCCAGTCTAAAATTGTCGAAGCTAGTGTCAATAGCAAAATAGTCACACTCCCAGGACCTTTTTCTTCAGCAACCAGTGGTTCTGGGTCAACTTGTAGCTCGAATGCTATCTCGATCAGGGGAGCCTTACCTTTATTCTTTTGGCTGGGCTCCTTAGATGGTTCAGGGGTAGACAGCATCGTCAGTCACTTAGCGGGTACCTATGGATGCTCTGATGAAGGACCCGTTGCCATTTTCTTTGAAAGAACATTTTCTCATCAGAAGAGAATTCTATGACTGTAGGGGTGTCATCCCTAGTAGGATCCTTTGGAGCAGCGGGAGTCTTCTTCATGCCTCTCCATTGTGATCTCCTTAAAGGTTCCGCAGTCGCCCTCTTCTTCATGGCCTGTCGAAGCCTTCCAGCATCTAGCATCATTTTGAATTCCATAAAAGAAATGGAGAATCAAACTTTGTTAAGAAAGAAGGGAAGAATCTGTAGGAAGGGAAGAATAGAGTAAAAAGTTGCTCGAGAGGTAAAGATGCTAATGACACAAATACTTACCCCTTGAGAATAAAGCCCTCTTATATAGGAGGTGCTGACAGCCTTGAGCATCCCTTGATCATTCCATGTGTATTCACTTCAATCGATGGAAGTCGAGACGATGACTTCGATTCATGTGAAGGCAGTTAGGGAAAATAAAAAGACCATGATTGATCCAATTTTGAAGGCATGCAACTTTAGTGACTCCGATCGACATGACCCATGATCTGAATTATAACTTCCCTGCCTACGAAAATGTGACATCTGGCATAGAAAGCATGCTCCACTAATGATGGATCAAAACCGTCGACAGAAGTTGAGATTTGTCATTTTTTAGAAAACATGCATTTCTCCCTCTTCATTAAAGAAACCTTTCTCTCCCCTACATAAAAATTAAAAAAAAAAGAGAAAAGAAATGGGGCGAAACAAAAGGGAAAAAAAGTGATTTCTCAATATATGGTTGAACTACTATCGAAGGCTGACCACTACATGGAGGCCGACCACTATATAAGAGCTGATCAATGCTCTAAAGCCAATTGACACACTATGGCCAATCACCTGTCAGACTAATATCCTTACTGAAAGGCATCCGATGACTCCACACTTAGTAGAATTTCTCTTCGTATGGAAGTCATTGTACATCCGACGACTACATACTTAGAAAAATTTTTCTCAAAATGAGAGTTATTATATATTAGAGAACTTTATACTTAGAAAATTTCTTTCAGGAAAAAGCAACACATTGATATGACTTGGAAGAAAAATATTCTTTTCATTCATATCAAAAGGTTACATCTACAATTCAGCTTTATTACAAAAATAAAAGGAAAAAATTACAAAGAGTTAGTCATCTATCGGGACGACATTTGGATCGGCCACAGGAGGAATCTCTTCAACCAGAGTTGGAGCCCCCAAGTCAGCTAGAGCTGGAACATCTTCTGGTTGTTCCGATACTTCTTCAACTATGATCGAGGCCTCTTCTGGTTGTTCTGGGACTCCCTCGGCTTCAACTTGAGCTTCGGGTTCTTCTTGGACTTCGTATAGAGGAATACTGGAAAGATCTAACTTTGGGTGAAGTCCGAGAACCTCTTTGATGCCATCATTGAAGCCTAGCTGCTAGCTAACCACTCCAGATATGGTCAGCTCATCCTTGAATTTTGAAGACTTTTGATAGTCTTCGATGGCCTTAGTAGCTTCTCCCTTCAAGGCCTCAATTTCCTTGGCCGCTTCTTTGGCCTTCTTCTGGCTCTTCTTGGCAGAATGCTCCAAGGAGTGAATCTTGTTCTTCTTCTTCCTGAGCTTTGCCTCCTGCTCAGAAATCTTTAGCCGAGCCTTCTTCAACTTAGTTTTCAGATCTTGAACATCAGCAATGCTCTGGTTTAGTTTTTCTTTCATGGACACTTTCAATTCTTCATCCACTTCCTTCTCGGCTCTCGTCGACTGGTATTCTTTCTGGATGCCTCGACTGAGGTTAGCAAATTCTGATATGCTTTCCTCTATCAAGGTTACATCATGAATCAGCTGCACCAAGCAACAAAAGAGAAGAATTAGTCATGTTAGTTATATTTGCGAAGAAATGAGTAAAGAAAAGAACACTTACTCTCAATATATTTGGGGATACTGAATCAACCACCTCATCAAGACGGTGATTCTTCATGACCCCCCATTCTCTTGGAAGGAGTGTAGCCTTCAGTAGCTTTCTCGCTAGTTCAGGATTCTCTAAAGCATGCATGTCCAAAAAAATTGCAAAATCTACTTCATACTCCCTGTTGGGGGGAGTATCTCTTCCCAACCCTTCTTCGACTTGAGGAGCTTTGCCCTTATCTTGAGGGGGGGTCGAGCTGGCGGTACATCGACAATGGGAGATGGATGTGGATGCCTTGGAGTCTGAGAGAGAGTTGAGCCCCTCTGGTGGAGCTCTGATAGAGGTACTTCTTCCATCTCTGAAGACGTCCTCATCGGAGTTTTTCTCGAGGCCTCTGCGGCCTGAGCCTTCTTCCAAATTTTTGTCCCTTCTGGAGGGGCTGGTCCAGACCTCTTTCGGGTGGCTTGGCGAAGCTTCTTAAAGTCTAGTTTCATCTTTCCACCTGTAAATAGAGGAAAACTCTAGAAGATCAGCTAACGAAATATGCAGGAAACAAAGTGGAACAGAAACTAACTGTCGACTATACCTATCGATAGAAACTCGTTGATGTGGGCAAGGTGAAGGTTTTGCTCTTCTAGCAATTCTTTGATTAAGGGTACATTAGACCCAGACAACATTTCGTAGTCTATTTGGTCGGCCCTTAGAACTTTCTTGCTTGCATTGGTGTCTAATCGGGGTTCCCTCCACTTTGTATTAAAGCTCCATGGCTAAAAAGAGAAGACGAAGAAGAAGCAGGGTTTCTAGCCACGAATGGTACTAGGCATACCTTTGATCAATCTCCGACCAGGACGAAGGCTGATGACCCACCACCTCTGACCGTGGAAATCCTTCTTCAATATGAAAAGGGATGTGAATAAAGAAGTCCTAGGCTCTATGTTCAAGATATCGCAAAGAACTAAAAAATTATAGATGGTCCGTATGCAATTTAGAGTCAACTACACTAGGACTATATGATACATATTAAAGACCTTATGGAAGAAGGGATGTAAAGGAAACCGAAGAAAAGCCTTCAAGTGGTCTTTGTATATTAAAATGGCTCCGGAAGGAGGACTGTTCACCCTTTCATCGAGTTGAGAAAATATCAAAGGGAGACTCTCCGGAATATGGTAATGTTCTCTAAGAGTGGCTATTTTGGAAAAAGACTGAACAGAGAATGGACTCTGGTCTAGACTCATCATAACTCTTTCTAGAAGGGCCTGAAACACCAGAGGACTCGCCCCTCTCTCTACCGGCCGGGATCCCAGACCTAACCATGGTAAAAAGAAGGAAAAAGAGAAATAGTCCTCTACCTGTAGAAGAAGAAGAAAAATTGAGAAAAAGAAAGAGGTGTTGAGCGATCGAAGGAGGAAGAAGATTTTGACGAAGGCGAAGAAATTTGCTCCATAAGGCAAATGCCCTTTATATAGAAGATAATAACGGTTCAGATGATCTCCTCGGAAGAATGGAAACATCTCTGATCGTGCCACATATAAGCGACGTCGATCATGGGTATGAAGTCCTAAGGGGCATTAGCCTATTCGATGGGAGAAAAACCAACCTATCAGTCAGGATCCGCGAGGAGACTATCAATGACCGGAATGAGATTTTCATAAGACATAGGATGGATGTGAAGATGCCACATCTGATGGGGGACTAATATGCATGCCATTTTTTTTGTATGTTTTACATGTTGAGTTAGGTGATTAATTCCCGAATTTCAGATCAAAATTATTTGTAAGGAATTTTGTATGAATTTTTGAAGATCAGCATGCAGATTAGGACCTAGAAAAGTAGCAAAGAAGGACCGCCGGGGCTGAGAAGCCTCGGTTAGGGCAAGTTCTCCTACAATAAAACTACTGGAGGTAGAGGGGTGTACCTGACAACATCTGTGAAGATCGCAGTGAAGGGGTCTCTCGTTCCTCGACGGATGCGGCCTGGAAAACCGAGCCAAAGACCCGCGGATACCCGGCTTTCTGCTCGGTGATCCGATTGAGGCTTGGCTGGAGTCGTTGGATTCGTAGGAACTCAGGGACCTGCAAACGACCTGTCAGGGGTTAGAAAATTCACAAAAGAACAAGAAAACAAAGGAAAAATAGCAAGGGAAGGCTTCTTTTGGAGTGGGCATCCAGGGATCTGGAGGGTTTGTTGGCAGCAGGAAGATGATTGCAAACACCGGGAAGAAGAACTCTCACAAACCCCTTTATGCACACAGCAGGGTATCACACCACTCAATAGAAGAACTCAAGGTTTTCATTCATCAAAAATTCTCCTTCATACAAGAGGCTAGAGTCCCTTAAATAGACCCTTAACCTTGGGCTCCAAGTAAGGGTTCATAAGTCTTTACATAAGAATCCTTTTCCCTCTCAAACCCTAGCTAGAAAATAAGGAAATATTAGGTAGAAAAATTCCTAAAAATTTTCTTGACTTGGTCAAGACTCCAAGGACTCCTAGGGGGGCGTGTTGGGCTTCTAGGAGCAGCAAAAGGCCGGCCCAAAGGGGCTCGGGTGCATGGGTTTGGGCCTCTGGAAGCTGG
This sequence comes from Areca catechu, assembly GCA_021397845.1. Taxonomy (NCBI): domain Eukaryota; kingdom Viridiplantae; phylum Streptophyta; class Magnoliopsida; order Arecales; family Arecaceae; genus Areca; species Areca catechu. The sequence goes on along the minus strand of CM038050.1, from coordinate 156,144,023 downwards.
GGTGGCCTGGTAGCCAGGTAGCAGGAATATTCCCTGGTATCTTGCTTCTTAGGGGCTTGGGCTTGGCACCTGGGCTTGATTTCTTTGGGCTAGGATACAGATGGACCTCTGGAATCATGGATGCCCTTATCTATGAATATACTTTGGCATCTGGAAGGGAATCTGGGCATCTGGAGGGCATTTGCAAGAAATCAAGGTTTTCTGAATTTTCCTCCTGGGGTCTTCAAATCTTCAAGCTAGGTTGGACTTGTGCTATACTTCCATGTCTTCAATCTTGTTGGACTTGGTCTTCACTTGTATGATATAGTCTTGAGTCTTCAGGTATGCTTGGACAGGACTCAAAAAAATAAAATAAGCTCAACATGAGCTGACTAGCATTGGACTGAACTAGCTCAACATAAGCTGACTAGTACATAACAGAAATAACAACTCAAAAGACTCAAACAACAACTAAAAAAAGGACTCAGATGGGCTAAGCCCTTATTACAGATGGACTCATAAATTATTGATCAATTCACAGAGGGTTGAGAAGCCTCTGCCTTATTCTAGTGCCTTTGGTGTCCGCACCAATTCTCCCGGGGTGGGAGGAACTCGACCCTGTCGAGTGAAGATCAGACTGGCTCACATATCTCTCAAGAAGGTCTGGGTTGAGGCGTTGCAAGTCCTCTCGAGAAATCTACGAATCGTCCGACTCTAGCTGGCCTTGCCATCGGACCAGGAAGCATTGATAGTCATGGCCCCGGGTCGTGATGGCTTGATCGTCCAGGATACGCTCGATCCGTTCTCCTCTCTCAGGCCAATTTGTTAGTGGACACTCTGCGTTAGGGTCACTCACAATGAAAAGGAATAGGTCCAAATGCCTTACTAGGTATCGCTGCCGGTTCCCTATACTCAACCAGGTCTGTAATATTGAAGGTAGAACTAATGCCCAAATCCGAAGGCAAGTCTAACACCTAGGCATTTGATCCAATCCTTCTCTATCACTTTAAAAGGTCCGGCTCTGCGAGCATGAAGCTTCTTTTAGGCCTAAGCCTAACCAAGATAGAATCCACTACATCAAATTCTTTGATCCATCTTCGGGAATTAGTTTGTTTAAAATTAGTATAGGTGGTGAACATGCTGGGCACATGCTGACTCCTAACAAATGATGCAAAGGACTCATACTGACACCTAACAGACTTGACTATGCATTCCTATAGAAGGAAATTTTATTGAACTCTTTAGATCTAAACCTAATAGATTATAGGTTCCCTAGGTTTGATCCTAGCTTGACATGCACATGAAAATTTACAGTGAACTCCTAGCAAATTCCAAAGAGTATGCCAGAAGTAAGATGCAAATCTAACATGCATGATGAATGCATGCAGTATGCTAATCTTAGTTAAATACAATCTAATAATCCTAGAAATGCTGGAGGTATTAGGAAAGGGCAGAAAATAGGAAGTGGGTTCAGAATTAGTTTGGTAGGGTAGGGAAAAAGGTTCTTGGTTAGTTGGATAAAGTAGGATAAAAGACGGGGTGTCAGGAACTAATCCTATACTAATGAGGTTAACCTTACGAGGTTGAGCTATATCTACAGGATTTGCATAATGGAAGGATGGGTCGCCAATTTCAGGGAAGAGGTGCTTAATGGGAACTATAGGAGGGGACTCATCTTGAAGGTATTGATTCAAAGAGATCAGGTCCTTAATAAATTCTTCTGGTTCTTGTATTTTTGGACTAGACTCTATAATTTGGCTATCCTCTATGGTTTCCTCAGGTAAAGCTCTAGCAGCAGTACCTAGGTTCTCTTCCTCTATTTGTTCTTCCATTATAGCTTTAGGTTGGATGTGGTCAAGGTCAACTAGCTCTGGGTTGGTTTCTACCTGGATATCTACTGGGTCAGCTAATTCTAGGTCTACTAAAGGTGCCTCCTCTTCTCCTTCATATTCATCTACTAGGCTCACATCAGCTTCATACACTTCCGCGTTAATGTAAGCCTTGCGAATCTCAGGAATGGTTGGAGAAGGTCGGTTAGTAAGAAATTGGTTAGGTTCTGGTCCTTGATTATGGGTACTACTCCTAGTAGGTTCAGGTTGTATAAGAGGTAGTGGCTCACTATTGGGTTCATATTTAGGGATACTAATCCTATGGGGTTCAAGTTGACTAGGGGAAGCATGACTAGTACTAGGCTGATACTTAGGGGTTATGGGTTCTCTAGGCTCATAGGACAAGGGTGCAGATCTATGGGTCATGGGATTATAGGATCTGGGGTCATAGGATTTTGGGTCAGCTCTATGATCAGGTTCTAAGGATAGATCAAGGTATGGGGTCCTCCTAAGGTTGGGCTCTCTATATGGGTCAGGATATTGGGTCCTCTTAGGATTGGACTCCCTATATGGGTCAGAATACTAGGTTCTCCTAGGGTTGGACTCCCTATATGGGTCAGAATATTGGGTCCTCCTAGGATTGGACTCCCTATATGGGTCAGAATATTGGGTGTTGGGTCTACTAGGCTCATAGGGTGTGGGTGCATAGGATCTATGATCATGGGATCTAGAGTCATAGGATCTAGGTTCATAGGTTATGGATTCATAGGTTCTAGGTTCATAGGATTTGGAGTCATAAGATCTATAGGTTGTAGGTATATTAGGCTTATAGGGAGAGGGTAAATAGGATCTATCTTCCTGGTCTATAAAATCCTGATTGGGTCTTCTAGGACTAACCTTAGGGATTGGGTCATGACGATGGGCTCTCCTAGGTTGAGCGTCAAGGTATGGATCAGGGTTTGGGGTCCTCCTAAGTTGAGGGGAATTAGGATCTGGCTCAGACTGTGACCCATGGTTTTTTTCTGGGGTCCCTACCCGGACTTTTAACTGATCAAACCTATTGGCAAGATGGTCAATTCTATCATTGGTTTGAATACGAGACTGAGTTAATTGGGTCATTTGGGTAGTTATCTGGGTAGCCATCTGGGCCATTTGATCAGCTAGGGCTTTTATTTGAGCTTGTAAATTTTTCATGGGTTCAGACATTTGTGAAGGAGGTGGGTGATATGAAACTCCTGATCTAGTGCTCATGCAAGACTCGATCAGACCGACTATAGCTGACTAGACCTAGAGTCCAAACTAGATGCTCAATCAGGGTGGCAAACTAGCCTATAGTAACCCTGTACTCAGCCAGGCAGGTGTAAGGGGAGTGTTAGGTCCCTGATTGTCAATCCTAGACACCAATCAGAGATTGGCCAGGTAGGCAGACCAGCACACAAGCCCTTCGGGATTGAATTCCTAAACTACCATTCTAGACACTGAGCACAAGGCATACACAGGTTAACTTGACACAGTGATCTAACACTAGCCCGGACCCAACCAGTTGGTGTCCCTAGCCCACTAGGGCAAATTAAGTCTAGTTAATTTTAGGTTAAGGCTTGGGACCGAATGCAAGGGATGTGGTTTTGGGCTAAGGAGAGGCGATCAAATCCTCCCCCCATCTGACATAGCAAGAGTGCCCTTAAAAGTAGATTATGCAATGATGGCAGGCAAATGATGCAAATTAGGATTAGATATTTTTGGTATTTTTTTGGAGAATATGTAATTTTATTTTATTATTATTATTTTTTGGTATTTTTTTAAATAGAAGAAAACTTGCAAATCATGGCCTAATATGCAGGAAATATACTAAAATTAAAAGATATGCAAAAAATGCTAAATAAAACCTTAAAACTTCCAAACTTGTCTTGCTGAAAAAAATAGAGCTAAAAATCTGCAGGCTGTATTTTAGCTTGAAAAAAATTAACAGGACATAATAAAATATGAAAAAATTATGAAAATTACTTTGAATTATTATGAATCCAGAAAAATAAATTTAAAATTTTTTGGAGTTTTTAACAGGGAGAAATAATTTAAACAACAGAGCATATATAGACTGAAAAACTGCAGAAAACAAGCCCTAATCTAAGCTCTGATACCAAATGATGGGGGACTAATATGCATGCTATTTTTTTTGTATGTTTTACATGTTGAGTTAGGTGATTAATTACCGAACTTCAGATCAAAATTATTTGTAGAAAATTTTTTATAAATTCTTGAAGATCAGCATGCAGATTAGGACCTAGAAAAGTAGCAAAGAAGGACCGCCGGGGCTGAGAAGCCTCGGTTAGGGCAAGTTCTCCTACAATAAAACTACTGGAGGTAGAGGGGTGTACCTGACAACGTCTGTGAAGATCACAGCGAAGGGGTCTCTCATTCCTCGACGGATGCAGCCTGGAAAACCGAGCCAAAAACCCGCGGATACCCGGCTTTCTGCTCGATGATCCGATTGAGGCTTGGCTGGAGTCGTTGGATTCGTAGGAGCTCAGGGACCTGCAAACGACCTGTCAGGGGTTAGAAAATTCACAAAGGAACAAGAAAACAAAGAAAAAATAGTAAGGGAAGGCTTCTTTTGGAGTGGGCGTCCAGGGATCTGGAGGGTTTGTTGGCAGCAGGAAGATGATTGCAAACACCGGGAAGAAGAACTCTCACAAACCCCTTTATGCACACAGCAGGGTATCACACCACTCAATAGAAGAACTCAAGGTTTTCATTCATCAAAAATTCTCCTTCATACAAGAGGCTAGGGTCCCTTAAATAGACCCTTAACCTTGGGCTCCAAGTAAGGGTACATAAGTCTTTACATAAGAATCATTTTCCCTCTCAAACCCTAGCTAAAAAATAAGGAAATATTAGGTAGAAAAATCCCTAAAAATTTTCTTGACTTGGTTAAGACTCCAAGGATGCCTAGGGGGGCGTGTTGGACTTCTAGGAGCAGCAAAAGGCCGGCCCAAAGGGGCTCGGGTGCATGGGTTTGGGCCTCTGGAAGCTGGGGTGGCCTGGTAGCCAGGTAGCAGAAATATTCCCTGGTATCTTGCTTCTTAGGGGCTTGGGCTTGGCACCTGGGCTTGATTTCTTTGGGCTAGGATGCAGATGGACCTCTGGAATCATGGATGCCCTTATCTATGAATATATTTTGGCATCTGGAAGGGAATCTGGGCATCTGGAGGGCATCTGCAAGAAATCAGGGTTTTCTGAATTTTCCTCCTGGGGTCTTCAAATCTTCAAGCTAGGTTGGACTTGTGCTATACTTCCATGTCTTCAATCTTGTTGGACTTGGTCTTCACTTGTATGATATAGTCTTGAGTCTTCAGGTATGCTTGGACAGGACTCAAAAAAATAAAATAAGCTCAACATGAGCTGACTAGCATTGGACTGAACTAGCTCAACATAAGCTGACTAGTACATAACAGAAATAACAACTCAAAAGACTCAAACAACAACTAAAAAAAGGACTCAGATGGGCTAAGCCCTTATTACAGATGGACTCATAAATTATTGATCAATTCACAGAGGGTTGAGAAGCCTCTGCCTTATTCTGGTGCCTTTGGTGTCCGCACCAACATCAGTTGATCCTCGTTGAAGACAAAGAGCCTACTAAAAACCTTATAATGGAAAGGTTATGCACGACTCTCCAACCTGCTCCACTTCTTCAAGAACCAATAAGAATTCAACACATGTCCACGACATAATACTCGAAATAGAAAGCAGTTATTGTGATCAACTGAATCAAAGATCTGCCATCATCAGCTATCTATCCTTCCATCGGAAGACGACAAAATATTAATACTCCCATTTTTCAAAGTAATAAATTTCTTTGAAACTAGGAGTGGGGGGTAACTGTTGAGATAAACTAGTTTAAAAAAAGATAATTGGTGGTTCAAAGATTCAATTGATCTTATCCTAACCGGTTGATCAGATGAATTGACACATCGGCACACCCCACCTCCAATGGGGGAACAGATCAACACTACGTCTCAATTGGCAATGATGCATGACTTGAGATCGAACTTCAGCAGATGGCCGATCTACCACAACATATGCTCCAAAGCAAACCGCTCTGAAGTAACTGGCCAACTCACAACATATGCACCGAAGCAAACCACTCGAAGCGCGTATTTCCTCGCATAGTTCGCTCTATATATTAAGAAACGGTGTTCTTCCTGATCTCCGATGCAGTCACTGTTCCTTCTTCGTCTTCTTGGTCTTGAGGTGGCCTTCTTGTCCTTGAGACCCTGCTTTTTGTCTGCTCTACTCGCTCCTCGGCTGAAGCCAGCCAACAAACATGGCGGTCTTGCCACAGGCGCCCGCATGCGCACCAGCACCTGGTTATATCTTCTATCCAACGGATGAGGAGATCTTGGATTCCTTCCTCAAGAAGAAGCTGCAACATCTGCCCCTCCCGTCTGACATGATCAAAGAAGCCAACGTTTATGGAACTCACCCAAATAATCTTACGGGTAATTAGTAAAGATAAACAAAGATTAACATCCATGAACCCTTCTTTTTCATATTCTTTATCTTTATTTGGAGCTATTAGGATTTCTAACTCATCAGGCTTTCTTGGGTTCCTTTCTTTAGCTCAATTTGTCACGGCAAATAAATTTTTTCAATGGTTCTTCTTTACGTGGACAATTAAAAAGCATCCAGATGTAGAAGGTAGCACCAAGGCTTCTCGAGTTGCAGGCCAAGGTCGATGGAAATCCACCCAAAATGTAAAACAGATTCGCAATAGCAACGGCCAGGTCAGTGGCTCTAGGCAAAACTTTTGCTATATGGAACGCACCGCCCAGGGAAAGGAGGAGAAAACCATGTGGCTTATGGAGGAGTATTCCATCCAGAGCCTTAAAACTAGAGGTGGTGTAGCTATGTCCAAGGACCAAACGAAGGTACCTGTCATGTTACCTGCAGATATCACATGTTATAGCTCTTCCAGTAATAATATCTTTTATTACTATATTAGCTCTTTGTCTTTCTTCCTCTATTCATGGCAATTGGATGATTGGGTGGTGTGCAAGATCTACTTGAGACCAAAAGCTCTCAAAGAACCTTCTAGCATGAAAGTCTCTACAATGGAAATGACAAATTTGGAAAGGCTAGAAATAGGGAATCAACATTTTATAGCTCCAATACAAGATAGCCTGAATTTTGAGGTACCTGACAATACTCTCCCGCATCTCATCGATGCATCGGGTCAAGAGATGGTGTCTTTTGGAGCTCCTCGCATGTTGCATGATGGTGTATATCAACATCTGCCTTCTCAGAATATGGATGACAATTTTGGATCATTTTATCACAAACAACTAGCTAGTATACCTGATGAATGTCTTGATTATGCTCCTCAATATGATATGGCGAGCCTTCCTGATATTTCTTGTCCACTCAACCATGAACAACTAATAACCCCAGCACAAGACAGTTTGAATTCTCAGGTAGCTAACAGTACCCTCCCGCATCTTATCGATGCATTTGATCGAGAGATGGTGCCTTTCCGAGCTCCTCCCATGTTGCATGATGGCGAACTTCTATATCCGACTACTCAAGATATAGATGATGATTTTGGATCACTCTTCTATGAACAACTAGCTGGATCACCCAATCATGAAGGTTTCGATTATGCTCCTGAACATGATATGGCAAGCCTTCCTGAGATTCCTCATCCGTTCAACCAGGAACAACTAGTTGGTGTACCTAATGAAGGCCTTCATTATACTCCTCAACATGATATGTCCAGCCTTCATGATATTCTTCATCCATTCTACGATGAACAACTAGTTGGTTCCCTTGATGAAAGCCTTGATTGTGCACCCACCTGCAGTCAGCAACTTGATTTGGCAAGCCTTCCAGAGATTCTTCCTTCACCTGACCTCTCCTTTTCATCCATTGGTGAGATCCTCAAAGAATTTGATGATGTGCCTGATGAGAAACCCCCAGCAAGCATTGAAGAGCATGATATAACAAGCCCTTCTCTTTCTTGGTTGCTTGATTAGAAGTTGTAGGTACCACTACCTGGTTCTTCATACGCCAGTGATTTTCTATGTTTTTGCAATGTATTTATCATCATTATGAGCATAAGTGTAGTTGTACATACGATTGAAGATGAAAGTTTGGATTATGTTTGTTGAGTTTGTAATGATTGTGTCAAGAGGATACAGGCAGTTTTGCCCGGCGAAAAGTCAAAAAGTTAATGTGCTTTGCAACATACATTCATTTTGCATCTATGTGATATTTTTCAATGTTTTGGATTGTTTAATTTTGAATGGATTCAATCAATCGTAGCTTTTGTAACTCTTAATAGATTCATTAGATAGCCAGTACCACCCAAAGTGACAAAGATGCAAAGGTCTGCTTTGAGAATAAACAGTGGTAGAACAACTGCCGTCTGAAACTCTGGTTGACAAAATACGATGTCTTGAACGCTGCTGAAATTTGGTGAACACTTGAACCTGAAGGCTGGAAGGTGCTATTCCAAAGTTATTACGGAACCCGAGATTGAATGGATTAGCAAGGATCTTCATCTAGACAGTACCAAAAACTGTCATCAAGGGATACAACAGTATATAGCTAAAACTATCTACATGGCAGAGTGCAGCAGGATCGTAACCGAAGAGAGACAGGTGTGCTTCACTTTTAGTTGCAGAAACTGAATTTTTAGTCATCATTTGGCAGTGAGGAGCCAAATCTTACCAAATTCAGGAATTTGTCAGCTAAACTTCAAATGTAAGATTGATTATATAGTGACAAAATAATGGTTTTGGTACAGGTAAGGTAAATAAACTTTCATTAGTTTACGTTAGCTTTGGGCCTTCCTTTGTATTCAATGTTGTTGAAATAAAAAGATGTGGGAATCTGGGACCTTTTTGTCACTTGTTCTGCACTAAAGGCATAATAAAAGGAAAGATAACGTGTGGCTTTTCTTCTCAGTCTGTGATAAGTTGATGTTCGAAGAATGCAGTGACTTTGGTTAGGTATTCTAAATTGTTTCATGATTTCTGGAGTTCTCGATGTATTGTGCATCCGTGTCTATTGTCAGAAGATGATTTAGATCTAAACAAAACCAATGTTCCGACCTGTTCTCTACTTCTATATCATTCTTCCAGTAGTTGCAATGCTGCATCTTTGGCATTCTGTATACTGTTCAATTGCACGCTTCCACTCCCACAAAAATTACCTGTAGAAATAAACGTTGTTAAACAAAACTCAATTGTTATGGAAGATTGCAAAAAGAAGTCTGATAATTTCGCATCACAGTGCTGCTCATAATTTTTTCATTAAGAAAAATGTTTGTAAGAAAACTGAAAATAACACCGACCAGCAAATGTTCTGCCCAAATTAATCCGCCCAAACTAATATTTCATAATGTTGACGTTACCGTTAAAAACAAAATAAAAAACCTACCTTCCCCGCCCCCCCCCCCCCCCCCCCCCCCCCACACACACACAAAAAAAACCCATGCATTTTGCACGTTTTGCCATTTTCCTTTTCTTTATTATTTAATTAATTATGAGATTTAATTATTAAATGGTTATTTTTTAATTTAATACTATATTGACTAGTTTGAAAACCTTTTTAGGATTTTCTCTGGAGTTTTGAGCCTATAAATAGGCCTCTACCCCAACCTTACAAGGCATCCAAGAATCTTATCTCTCCCTCTCGTACTTTTTTCTGTTCCAAAATTTCTGAAATTCTCTCTCCAGTATTATTTTTGAAAATTTGGACTGAAGATGAGCTGATCAGCATCCATTTGAAATCGTGCCACCGGCGAGTATTAGAATATTGGCTTCCAGATTGTACCTTAAAGGGGAATGTGTGGCCTAATTGTTCTTCGCACGAGAAGGGGGTCAAATCTTTTTTAGGACTATAATTCTATCCGTCCCCAAGGCCAAATTCCTAACCATGTTTTATTGTATTTGAAATTATTTTATTACATCAAAATTATTCTGCCACACATGCTACAAAAAAAATTATTTCTCAAATATTTCAAAAATATATAAATACAAATACATATTCCATACATTATAATTAACATTCTAAAAGAGATCTTGTATAATTTAGAGTTCATGTATATAAATATAATTATTTATACTTAATTATAGTTTATTTACCCTACATATTTTATTTAAAAAATTATAATTATATTTTTTTGGTTATTTATAGCATAATATCTATTCTTTTTTGTATTGTACAAAATTAATTAAAGATCACCACTCAACCTGTACTGCAACATGTAAATTAATATTTAAAAGACTACCCAAACAAATTAATTAAAGTCTTTAGGATTTAGAGATAAATAACTTAAATAAAAATCTTAACATGCCACAAGTTTGATCATATTGATGATCATTTTAATAAAACTATAATTTCTAAACAATATTAGGAGACATTCTTAGAAACATTTACAAGAAAAAAGTAAAATAAATAATTAAAATAATAATTATTTATTTAAATAAATATTTAACATAATTATTTTTATTTTCTAGATTTTTTTTTTCTGAACCTAACTTGGACCTAATGGAAACCCTTAAGAATGACATCATTAGCCTAAAACTCAAAAAATTTGATGGATTCCATTTTAGGAGGTGGCAAAGCAAATAAAATTTTAGCTAACCATCTTCGGACTTTGATTAGATTGACTAATCTGCATATTCTTTTAGTTCAACAACACCTACTATCCCAGAATATGATTACCTATGTAAAGGTAGAATCCTTAGTATGTTTTTTGACTCACTCTATGACATTTATCTGTCAGCTAAGAGTGTGAAGGAATTATGGGATATCCTAGAGTCTAAGTATGCCTTGATGATGTTGGAGTTGAACGATTCAACACTAGATCATTCTTTAGGTGTAATATGGTCAACTAACTTTGGTCGACTAACTATGGCTGACTAACTTTGGCCAACTAACTAAATGCCTGATGACTTAGTTGGATGCAAGACGATGAAGTCGGCAATCTAAGAAGTCCTACTAAGTGAATAAAAAAGAAACAAGTTGCCACAACAAAAAGTTGTTACTTCTAACTAAAAAAGTTGTTCTCAACAAAATATTGTCATGCTCAACCAAAAGAGGTTATTTTCGAACATAAATCAGTTATCCTTGGTAACTATAAAAAGGTAAGAGGGCCCGTCCAGAGTGCTAATTCTTGAATCAGATAGGCGAGCCGACTCAAAGGAAGTCCGAGCCGACTCTATCACATGGTCAGACATCCGAGCCAACTCTTCAGAAGTTCAAGCCGACTCCTCCAAAGTCCAGAAAGTTATTTCTGAGCAGAACAGCCATCCGAGTCGACTAGAGTAGAAGTTAGCCGACTCATCCAGACTGACATTTTGAAGGCCTGAGAATTCGAGCCGACTCTAATCAAGGCGAGCCGACTCTTACAGAGTGAAGAATCAAGACACCATGCAAGCGAGCCGACTGGATGGAAGAGAGTCGACTCAACCATAACTCCTCTGAGGATCCAAGCCAACTCGAGTGATCCGAGTCAACTCGAAGGTCGATTTTAGACATGCAATGCCTAGTTCCATAACTCAAAATTTGAATCCAAAAAGTGCTTCAACGGTCAAATGTCACATCCCAATGGTTTATAACGACTAAAATCATCTGAAGAAGGTACAAGACTATATATTTGAGGGATTTGAACTTCCTTAAAAAAAAGAGTTAGAGAGTTCTTCAAAGAATCAATGCTTTTTTGAATATCCAACCTACCAACAAGGAAGAGAGCACTAAGAGCATTCAAGACATCCTTCAAGTCTTCACCAACTCCCATATGAAGCTTGAAGCACTTGGTAAAGAAGCAATAGAAGCCATTAAAGTGCATTGAAGTGCATTCAAGTGGACTTCTCTAGAGCTGCATCGGCAACCACTCGACAAAAATTAGTTTGTCATTTTGTTGCTTTTCTTTTCAATTCATTCTTGAATTGTTGGGTTATTGGTGAGCCCGGTTGAAAAATTAAATAGGTTCTTGGTGAGCCTTTATTAAAAACCAAGTGTTGGGTTCTTGGTGGTCCTGGTAAAACCAAGTTGGATTTCTTTGGTGATCCCGATAAAATCAAAGTGTAGAGGTTTGGATTGTGATCGTGTTTAAAACAATCCGACTATATTCTAGTGGGGGATATAGTAGAAATCCTAAGTGGTAATCTTGGGTAGTGGACGTAGGAGCTGAGTTGCTCCGAACCACTATAATTTTTGTGTATTTGTGTTGTGCTTCTCTAATTTATTTTTGCTTTTGTAGTTAATTGATTTATCACAGCACCTAACACTTTAACAGGGATTTCAAAAGCATATAATTGCTTAAATTTTTTAAATTTCCAATTCACCCCCCTCTTGGATAGCCACCTGGGCAACAATTGGTATCAGAGCGGTGTCTCTGAATATATTTAGAGTAAAGATTGATGGCTCATCCCATGAGTACATCCTTGGCCTATAGCCAATCTACTGATAGACCTACACTCTTTACTGGCACAAATTATTCTTACAAGAAAGCTAGAATGAAAATCTATATACAAGCCATTGATTTTCAATTATGGAAGCTCATTATGAAAGGGCCACAAATTCCCATGATTAAAATTGATGGCATGGATATCCCTAAGCCTGAAGAGGAATGGGATGAACACGACATGAAGATGGGAGAATTAAATGCCAAAGCATTGAATTTACTATACTGTGCTTTGGATGCCAGCAAGTTTAATCAAATTTTTACTTGCTCTTCAACAAAGGAGATTTGGGATAAACTCGAAGTGACCCACGAAAGAACTTCCTAAGTGAAGACTTCCAAAATAAATCTTCTAGTACATAGTTATGAACTATTTAAAATGGAACCTACTGAAACCATATCTGCCATATTTACTAGATTTACAGATATTATTGATGACTTAAAAAGTCTTGACAGGGTTTATTCAAATGCTGACTTAGTATAGAAGATCTTATGATCACTTTTGGATAAATGGGACCCCAAAATGACTGCCATCCAAGAAGCGAAAGATCTGAACACCCTTTCTTTGGATGAATTAATGGGTTCACTCATCACACATGAATTGGCCATGCAGCATAGAACTAATGATGATCAAAAGAAGAAGAAGATAATTGCCTTCAAAGTTGCATTGCAATCAAAGAAAGATAAGGAATCGGAAGATGACTCTACTTCCTCTAAAGACAATTTAGAAGACAAAGATATAGAAATGGTCGTGAGAAGATTTAGAAAGTTTATGAAAAAAAAGAAAAGAAGATTTAATAGAAAATTCTATAAACGAGGAGAGCACTCCGAGGATAAGGACAAGGATAAAGAAAAGGAAAAAGAATAAGTGCCCACATGCTACGAATGTAAGAAACTGGGGCACATTCATCCAGATTGTCCACTACTAAAAAAACTCTTCAAGAAAAAAAAAGGCGATGGTTGCCACATGGAGTGATAGTGAGGAATCCACCTCAGCTGAAGAGGAAGAGACCACAAAAATAGCTAATTTATGTCTAATGGGTCTCGAGAATGAGGTAACATCCCCCAATGCTCAAATTGAACTTACATTTGATGAATTAAATTCTGTATTTCATGATTTATTATCTAAATTTAAAAAGGCTGGAGTAAAGATTAGATCCTTAAAGAACATCAATGATTCTTTACTAAAAGAAAAAGAAAAGATTTCGAAAAAGAATCTTTTATTACAAAAAGAATTACATGTCTTTTCTGAAAATTGTAAAGTTTTGCAAACTGAGAATAGTGCTTATTTTGACAAAAACAAAGCTTTGACAAATGAAAATAATGAGTTGAGAAAGGAGGTTGAAAAACTCAAGCCACTTGTTGAAAAACTTACATTATCTTATAACAAGCTTGTGCTGATTCTTAAAGAATAAAAGATTTCTGGTAACTAAGCTGGAATCGATTTTAATTTCTCAAATTCAAATAGTATTTCAGCAACTACTTTTATGAAACCAAAAGCTTATGTTCCAAAATTTACATCTCAAAAGGTTTTTGCAACAAATGGTTCTGCTTCTACTTCTAAAACTACTTTGTATGTTCCTAAGAGCTTAAATAGAAAATGTTTTATGTCTGCATCTCATGCATCAACATCTAGAACTTCAAAATATGCATCTTTTCAAAATCCTAGAATCAAATATTTTGCTTGTAAAGGATTAGGATATAAAGCTTTTGAATGCAATATTATTAGAAATGTCCAAAGTAAATCAAGAAATATCTGCGTTCCCAAAGGAACCACCTCTGCTAACCTGCAAGGATCCAAGTTAGCTTGGGTACCTAAAAGAACTTCTCGATTATCTTGCAGGAATGTCTTGCAGCCCAAAAATTGAAGAAAAGATGGTATCTTGACTGTGGCTGTTCAAGACATATGACGGATAACAAAGATCAGTTCATCACCCTGGAAATGAAAGAAGGAGGTATAGTTACTTTTGAAGATAATGGCAAGAAAAAAATAATCAGAATCGACGATGATGCAGGTACAATTTAAAAAGAAATGGAAGATTTGAGCATACAAGAAAGACCAATCGAAGAAGAAGAAGAAACGGTAAGTAAGAATCATGCAGATCTACCAAGGGAATGGAGGTACGTAACTTCTCATCCAAGAAAATTAATTATTGGTGATCCTTCTCATGGTGTAAGGCTAGGTCTGCACATAGAGATGCATATGATTACCTAGCCTTTGTATCCCAAATAGAACCACATACCTTAGAAGAGGCTGAAAATGATCTAAACTGGATGATGGCCATGCATGAAGAATTGAACCAGTTTGAAAGAAATAAGGTTTGGATACTAGTTGATAGACTTAAAGACCATCCAATCATAGGAACCAAATGGGTTTATAGGAATAAATTAGATGAACAAGAAAATGTAGTCAGAAACAAAGCTAGATTAGTGGCTAGAAATATAACCAAGAAGAGGGCATTGATTTTGATGAAACATATGCACTTGTAGCAATACTAGAAGTCATTAGATTACTTCTTGCATTTGCTTGCTACATGAATTTTAAACTTTTTCAAATGGATATAAAAAGTATATTTTTAAATGGTTTTATTTCAGAACAAGTTTTTGTAGAACAACCTCCAGGTTTTGAAGATCATGCTTTTCCAAACCATGTGTTTAAATTAAATAAAGCTTTATATAGTTTGAAACAAGTACAAAGAGCCTGGTATGATAGATTTAGCACCTTTTTGATTGAAAATAATTTTTCAAGAGGAAATGTTGATAAAACTCTTTTCATCAAAAGAAAAAATAATGATATATTAGTTATACAAATTTATGTTGATGATATTATATTTAGTATAACTAATGAAGCTCTTTGTAAAGAATTTGCTAAGTTAATGCAGGGAGAATTTGAAATGAGCCTAATGGGTGAACTTAACTACTTCCTTGGATAAGTGAAACAAACAAAGGAAGGAATCTTCATCAACCAAGCCAAACACACCAAGAAAATAATCAAAAAGTTTGGTATGGAGTCAAGCAAACAAATGAACACACCCATGAGCCCATCTTGCAGATTGGACAAAGATGAAAATGGATCCAACATTAACCAAAAGCTTTATAGAGGTATGATCGGATCCCTATTATATTTGACTGCAAGTAGACCTGATTCTTGTATAGCGTATGTGTATGTGCTAGATTTCAATCTAATCCTGAAGAATCATATATGCTTGCTGTTAAAAGAATTATCAGATATTCGAAAGGTACAAGTAATCTAGGTCTTTGGTTTTTAAAACACTCTTCACTAAATTTAATTGGATTTTTGGATACTGATTATGCTGGTTGTAAAACTGATAGAAAAAGTACTAGCGGGACATGCCAATTTCTATGGTTGAATTTAATCTCATGGTACGGTAAGAAATAAAACTTGATAGCACTTTCTACTGCTGAGGTAGTGTATGTTGCTACAGGAAGTTGTTGTGCACAAGTATTATGGATTAAACAACAACTAGAAGACTTTGGTGTTACACAATCTAAAATTCTAATCAAATGTGATACACAAGTGATATAAATTTGACAAAAAACTCAATTCAGCATTCTAGAACTAAGCATATAGAGATTAGACACCATTTTTTTAAAGATCATGTTTTGAATGGTGACAAAAAAAACTTCATCTCGTGTAGCCACCTGAGCAACACATTCTTTTTAGTAGACTTATTTTTTTAATATATGAATACTTTTACTTTTTAATGAAACTAACATCATGTATCATGTACCATGCATCATGGTACGTAAGTTTTTAAGGATTTTTTTGTAACATATATTTTTCCATAGGCATATGAGCATGGGAGGGAACCTGGTGAGGTGAAGTTCTATCAGATGACTCACACTCACCATAATGGCAGTTTTGTTTGGAAGTAGTCCAAAGAGATATTTATATTTATTGATAATTATTTTGTATCATGATTTATAATTTTATTTTTTAAGCATTAAGATATAAGTTTTTTTATAAAATGCAAGAAAGGGCTACATCTAT
This sequence comes from Areca catechu, assembly GCA_021397845.1. NCBI lineage: Eukaryota > Viridiplantae > Streptophyta > Magnoliopsida > Arecales > Arecaceae > Areca > Areca catechu. The sequence goes on along the minus strand of CM038050.1, from coordinate 156,127,735 downwards.
GATTGCAAGCATGCCAAAGAGTTTTCAACATTTATGTAGGGCAGTCATATCGAGACTGAGATATTTTCAGAATTGATAGGACCAAAGCATTATAGACGAGTGAGGGGTTATGGGATTGGAGTTAGCCTCACTCAATTATCTACGATGAGTCAATTTACTCAGGATGCTAGAGATGGTGCTAGTGATGCACGTGTTCGTAGACTTGAGGCAAAGATGGCGACACTGAGAGGACATGGAGTAGAGATGGTGGCACTGAGGCAGACACATGATGTAGATAGAGGAGAGATGCAGACCATGAGGGCTCAGCTTGAGCATCTTACATTTGTGCTACATATATTTATACCATCTCAAGTAAATGAGTATATAACTACATATATTTTTTGTGTATGTATAATAATTTAGAATATATTGTGATGTATGTATCATAATTCAAATATTTTATATATCTTTTGTAGGTTCCTGAAATATCTAGCAATTATAAAGAGGACGACAACCATCCTCCTGTGGACTATTGATGCTTGATGATTCCTTTTTTTCTGATCACTATCTTTTGTATATATTTTGATGTAGTTGAACTTGGATAGAATTTCTACAATCTATTTATCTTTATATATATATAAAAGACTTATAATATTAACATTTTAATGGATTAGTGTTTGGCTTCATGTCATGAATAGTGAGTTGTGTAGGTTTCATTAAATGATATTTGATTCATATTAGATTGTATTTGTTTAGTTTCATGTTATATAGGTTTCATTGAAATGATGTTTGATTCATGTGGCAATGTATTTATTTTTATATAGGTATTCAATTTTTATATAGATATTTTATCATATATGAACCATTTAATTTTTAAAAAATAAAAAAAATATCGATGCTTTAAAGCATCGCTAAGTTATAAATTAACGATGCTTCAAAGCATCATTAAGTTTATATTTAACAATGCTTATTAGAATTGTTAAAATGTAACATGGTGATTCTTTTAAGCTTCGCTAAACTTAAGCTTAATGACACTTTTAAAAAGTCTAGCTAAGTATTTGGACTATGTCGAAGCTTTTTTGCTGATTGCCCATGCTTTTAATCATCACTAAGCTTTCTTTAACAATGCTTTTATAAAGCATCACTAAGTGGCCCAAATTATTTGGTCTATGCCAACATTTTTTGTGCTCATTACCGATGCTTGTAAGCATCACTTTGCTCTACTTTGATGATGCTTTTAAAAAAGTGCCGCTAAGTGATGAAAATTTGTCGGTCTATACCATTGCATGAAAGTCTTGTTACGTTAGTCATTGTCGATGCTTTTAAGTATAGGTAAGAACTTATCGATACTTTTCAAAAGAATCGAAGGATTATTTTCCCATGCTTATATAAGCAACGCATTTATGACATTTGTAAAAGCATCAAGAGGTATCTTGCCAATGCTTTAAGCATCGATAAATGACATTATTAGCATCGGCTATGTCATTTTTCCTCTAGTGTTTTATAGCCTCAATACAAGATAGCCTAAATTCTTAGGTAGCTAACAATACCCTCCCGCATCTCATCAATGCATTGGGTCAAGAGACGGTGTCTTTCCAAGGTCCTAGCATGTTGCATGATGGCATACTTTCAGCATTCAACTCCTCAGGATATGGATGACAGTTTTAGATCACTCTACTATGAACAACTAGCTGGTGCACCTGATGGATGTCTTGATTATGTTCATCAATATGATATGGCAAGCCTTCCTGATATTCCTCATCCACTCAACCAATAATAACTAATAACCCCAATACAAGATAGCTTGAATTCTCAGGTAGCCGACAATACCCACCTACATCTCATTGATACATTTGATTGAGAGATGGTGACTTTCTGAGCTCTAGCATGTTGCATGATAACGAACTTCAGCATCTGGCTCCTTAAGATATAGATGATGATTTTGGATCATTCTATCACGAACAACTAATTGGTGCACCTAACGAAGGCCTTCATTATGCTCCACAACATGATATGGCCAGCCTTTATGAGATTCTTCATCCATTCTATGATGAATGACTAGCTGGTGCCCTTGATGAAGGCCTTGATTGTGCACCCACCTGCAATAAGCAACTTGATTTGGCAAGCCTTCCAAAGATTCTTCTTCCACTTGACCTCTCCTTTTCATCCATTGATGAGTTCCTCAAAGAATTCGATAATGCACCCGATGAAACCACCAGCAAGCATTGAAGAGCATGATATAACAAGCCCTTCCCATTCTTGATAGTTTGATTAGAAGTTGCAGGCACCACTATCTAGTCTTCATAGGTTGGTGGTTTCCTATGTTTTGCAATGCATTTATTAGCATTATGAGCATAAATGTAGTGTACATATGATTGAAGATGAAAGTTTGGACTATGAATGTTGAATTTGTAATGGTTGTGTTAAGAGGATACAAGCAGTTTTGCTCGACAAGAAGTCAAAAAGTTGTGCTTTGAAACATACATTCATTTTACATCTATGTGATATTTTTTAGTCATATTATTGTTTGCTCCAAATAAAACTTTTTTTGGCTTCATAACAAGATGTTGGTAAATTAGTACATTCAGGAAATGCATCCTTTAACAACTTTAGCAACATAGTAAAACTCTTGCCATACCATCCATTCAAGTATTTTATATGAAATAAATGTACAAGAAAAGAAATTTTTGAAAAGTTCTTGCAACTGGTATATAAGTCTCGATCTGCATCTCTTATCAGCTTATGATAATGATCTGTTCCAACATTAGTTGGGGGTATCGGCTCCTCATTATGTATAGATTCAGTAAATATAGGACCATCAGGTAACCCATCTGCTCCTTGTTCTCCACTGAAATCTCTAGGATTTTGAGCACCATATTCAAAAGCATCTCTGAGCAAACCCCTGATATCATCATCTCTTGCAAGATTTTTCTGCTGATTATTGGATCCAAAATCAGGTATATGTTCCATGTTAGAGGTTTGGCTACATGTAGATCGTAATCTTGACTCTCCATGAAAAAATCACTCTGTATAATCTCTTAAAAAACCATTCCATACTAAATGTTCTTCAATAGTATTTGGATGTAGAGAACTAAAATTTACACATTTTTGGCATGGATATAAAATCTTTCCATTGATACTACTTCTCTCCATACCAAATTTAATGAAATTCTGAAATATGTATGAGGAGAACTAAAAGGAAATGCTATTCGAAATATTTCTGGAACTTTATCCATACCGTTAGATTACTGTAAGTACCTATAAAATTATTTGCAATTTTCAAATTATCCAAACTAGATAATCAATTGACCACTGTACATATTTCTCCCATCCGTACAAAAATAAAATAATTGTACGGATGTTGAAGAATATGTATTTTAATCAATTGGCGGGTCTATGTTTCTATGCAATACAAGTTTTTTAAAAAATATTTAAAAAATCATAATTGATTATAACAAAGCTATAGATGATATTGAAATCAAAGATTTGTAATAATGAAACTAATCTTAAAGCATAACATGTTTAGTAAGATATAGGTATATACTAAGAAATTTATAAATAAATAGAAATAATCTACTAAGAAAAAGAATAATAAATAATAAAAAATAAGGAGGAGGCTCAGTTATTTACTATTTAATCTGTAACTAAATCAAAATGACTACAGTCGGTTGTCTACAAAAGAAGGCCATCCAAGATTGTTGCCATTAGAAACAGTTGAATCAGCCAAACATACAATGCATAATCATCATAGCCTCCATATACAGACCTTAAACCAATTTTAAAATTGATTACAAAGCTTCATTACTCTCCAAGCAGTCAAGCACCTGTTAAGAAAAGATAACAAAACAGGTAAAGCATATTTTTCTTAGTGGTGTGCAATTACCAAGTTATTTAAGCTTGAACCCTGACTCCTGTACTTGGACTAGTATAATACTTATTATTTTCTTAAATGATGTATTATTCATGAAAAAACTTATACTTGATTCAAAAGGAAATATAAGATTTACTTACCAAGCTATGTAGCTTGCATCTTTTTAGTTTTTCTCCTTTCCAGATGAATAAAGTCATTGGAAGTAAAGGATGGTTCAAGCTTGGAATTTATGCTAGCAAGCTTAGCAAATTTTATAGTGAATTTTAGTTCATTAGTTGCTTATGACTTTGTAGTTAGTGATTTCATGAATTTTAAGGATTATAGGTTTTGCTATTCAAATTTGGATTTAGACAATTTGAACCATCTTTTGTTTAATTATTTAATGATGTTGGATATGGATCCTTATTTTTATTTGATATTAAGATTGTTGGCTTTGTGTTATTGTGAACAACACCCTATTGTAGAATGGCCATATTATATCCTGGATTTGGGACATGATAAAAATAAAATTAAATAAAATATAAAAGAGTCCAAAATTAGAAATACTATAAGCACAACTCTGAAATAATATATACAAAATGGGGGCATTTCTTTGTTTTCTTCTCCATGCAAATTTTTTATTTTTCTCCTTAAGTCTTCACTGTGCATGACAAATACCAAATACTAGTCACGTGCATTTGTCTAACATTCTGAACTCCTAGAAGATCATACTACAACAAGCATAGGCAATTCTAAAATTGCATTAAAATTTTGATTTTTATATAGAAAAATCAGCATGTTGGAGCATCTAACCACCAATTAGAGCCTATTTTATTGCCCATAACTGAACATCAATGTGGAGTTTGATAGAACTTCACTTCAAGCATTTGATTAATCCAAAATTCTTGATCATAATTATTCCAAGCCCCGAATGTCATATTCTTTGGGTTGGATAGGCCTGCCTGACCCATTGACAGTGTTTTCTCTACTTCAAGTTATTCTAGCAGCAGTAAATTGGTGCATATGATATGCAAGTATCTTTGTGATTGAGACTGGATATGTCACGATCAAGTCTGAATTTGTAAAGATTAGTGCCGGGCATGTACAGCATTCATGTTACACTAGTATGGGACCCCGCTATGGAGTGGGTTTGATCCAAATATGAAAGAATGAATGAAATCATTATAATTTTTTCATTAAAATAAAATAATATATAAATTTGCCTTAGAAATTTACATAGCTATATAATTTGTGATTGAGATAATATTAGTTATTTTCAAAAAATAATAGATATTAAATAATATATTCATAGTAAATATGCAATACTTAATTATACTAAATGGTATTTTTAGAGGAGTGATTTGATAAAAAAAATAGGTATTTTTATTAAATCCATATCTACTATTACAATCAATCATAAAATTAATAATTTTTCTTTGAATTAAACCCATACTGCTTTGAATTTTTCTTTCCTTTGAATTGTTTTCGGTCCGTTGAACCACATGATCCCATATGGGTGGGTGTTCAATGGGACATGATCTCATGTCCGACAATTCGTTAATTATTTTTAAACTTCATCAAAGAGTAGCAGGAAGTATTTAATTTCGATGTTCCGAAACTAAGTCTTGAGTAACAAAGAGAGTGCCAGCTTCAAGTTCAAATAATTTTCAAATCTCCTCCACTGACCAAAAGCCTCCCAAAAGCCTCTACTCTCAAATAAACAATCTTCCAAAATAAAGAGAGTGCCAGAAAGATAAAATAAAAAAACTAAATCATGCTGGAATGCCGGGCGAAGAAATTAAGAAAAATACCGAACGAGTAAAGTTGGGTGGGATGCGACGGAGATGAAGGTGCCGGAGAGCTTCGGTGGCGACGAAGGGACCGAAGGAACGTGCCGGAGATGAAGGAGGAGGGAGAGGGAGGATGAAGAAAGAAAGGGTTAGGGGCAACGGCCGATGAATCGAATGAAAACTAGGGCTCACCTGGGGTAAGAAGAGGGGAAGTCTGGCGATGCTTTCAACCGTCGGAAGATGCCAATGCTTTCTAAAAGCATTGGAGGGCTCCTGTAGTGTAGTGATGCTTTACAAATCTGGCAATGATTTTAAGCATCGGTAAATGTCGGGTTTTTGATGACGCTTAAAAGTGTCGATGGGTTAAAGGGGATACCGATGCTTTTCAAAAGCGTCGACGGGTTCAAGGGGATATCGATGCTTTTCAAAAGTGTTGACGGGTTGCGGAGTCTCCTGACATCGCCTAGAAGCCTCAGGAAAGGAGTCTCCCGACGCCGCCTAGAAGCATTGGGAGAAATGGGTCGACAGTTCTCTTATTTACTGTAGTGACTGTACCTATAGCCTAGACACCAGCGTCCATAATAGGAGATGAATTGATGAACTAAATTAAGTTTTCTCTCTTTACTGTGTGCAAGCTATATGCGAATTATTTTCTCCTTGTTTCTTGTGCCCTACCTCCATCCCCAACATCAAAACCCTAGCCGCCCTCCTTCCAAGCCTTGGCCGCCCAACACAAAACACTCTTTCCCTTGCTATTTTTTATTTATTTCTTCATCCCTACACCATTTTCTAACCCGTAGATGGTGATTTGCAGGTCCCTCAGTTCCCGCGAATCCGAGGATACCTTCTGATCAACCTTCGGATTACCGAGCAGAAAGCCACAAATCTGCAGGGTCAAAAGCTTGCTTTTCTATGCCGCATCTGGGAGCGAGAGTGATCTCTTTGTGCACGATCTTCATCAGGCACTTTAACCGTTGCCAAGTACACCCCCTTGACTCCCCAGTAGTGGTCTTGCAAAAGAGCAACCTTACCAGGGTTTTCTTAAACCTTGGCGATCCTGTTTTCTCTAAGTTTTAGGGTTTATTTCTACATGCATGATTTCTCAAAATTTTCTAGAATTCTTTACTTTGAATTTTGGCTTGAGATTCGGGATATAAAACCCTAAATCCTTAGTTAATCAAGGAAAAATACTTTAAATGCATAAATCATTCTGCATCACAACCACCACCCCCTCTCTGTGGGATGGCATTTCAGGATAAACAAGGCCTTGAACAAGGAGAACCTAGCTACGATGCCGTGGAAATGGCATAGCACTATGAAGGAGTTGATGACCTTTAAGAATTTAGGATTAACTAGGTTGGGAATAACCTATAATGGTCCATAAAAGAGAGGATGAAGGGGTGAAGGGAAAGCTGAAACCTTGCCGAGAAGAACTCCTCATAATGGGTGACTTGGCCTAGCCCACCGGAGGTGACTCACTCCCCTGGATCCGGGGCTGAAATCCAAATGATATCTGGGATCCCGTGGATGCCCCAAAGTCAGAGGGCATCCTTCCTTGACATCATCGAAGTGACCCTAGATGGACCGGCCATGTCTGGGTTTGGAGACGAAGGAGGGGGAGGCAAGTACTGGGTATGGCGGTCCACCATATATCGGGGACCCCACAAAACCCTAAATGGGGCATCCTTTTCCTCACTACTTGAGGAATGAGGCCCCATTTGTGACCTCTCCATCATGCCATGTTGGGCCGGGTCATACCTCTGAGGATGACGACCACTCCCTAAGGAGCTCATGGTAAGGAAGAAGGGAGGAATAAAAGAAAGAAGAGAACCTAAGGACGAAGGTGACCCCCTCGGCACGAACCTAGGGAAAGAGGAATGGATGAGGGGATTGACCTGCAAAGGACTCAACGAGTATGGAGTTTTTCCCTTTCTTTCTCTCCTCCACTCTTCCCCTTCCGCTCGAAGCTCTTTGAGACAAAAATGAAAAGACAAGCTACCTATATGGATGGAATGGCAAAATCCCAATTCAAAATTTGATTGGTCGATCGAGGCATCCCTCCATTATGCTGGCCAATAGGGTTTGGACACGTGCCAGCCCCCTACGGGTCCGGATGACTCGAACCCTGGAGCATCATGTTGGGAAGTGAAAGGGTGTCGCTGATAACTATATTATACACCTATATAAAAGTATTAATTTAATACTTAAATTATATTTATTTATTTTGAATTGATATTTTTTGAATATGGAAAGAAGAGTGTCAATGCGAAAAGCTCGATTTATGGGTTCAAACAAAACAAGTTTGAAGCGAATCAGATTTAAAATGAACCTAGAATCGATTTTTGAAGATTTAATGAAGGAATTATACAAATTTTGGAGCAGCCGGTCCACCATGGACCGGTCGCTTGGTCTACGAAATGAAGAGCAGTCCATGGAAAGCTATTGAAGTTGGTCCACGATTTAGAATCATGGACCAAAGGAAGATTCCAGCCACCTCTCCACTAGATCTTCCCATCTCCAGCACCACCCTCATCCAGAGCTCATCGCCGGCCATCTTCTCCATCCAATGGTGGCACCACGAAGCAAAGAAGTCCATGGCCATTAGGTGGTTCCCGAGTGGAAAATCTTGATGACCAAAATGAAGAGAACACCAGCTCTGGTGACCTCCCCACCAATGGCGGTGAAAGCTGTACTCTAGCAACTCCGGTGAGGCCTCTACGAGGGATGACAGCTATGAAACATGGGCCATGATGGATCTAGCAGCCACGATTCTTTCCAGCGATGGTTCACGGTAGTGCAAACGGGTCCGGCAAGGCACCGACGACGAGTGTTGGGGCACATGGGTGACCCTGGTGGTAGATCTTGGCGGCACATAGTTGATTCCAGTGGTGCTAGCCATGGTCCAAGGATGGTGGTGCTAGGCATTTGGGCGACAGCAACCAAGCTCGGTGGACATGCATGAATCTTAGAGCAACCAATGGATGGAAGAACTTGCATGGATCATAGAGCAGCCTTTGTTCTTGGTTGATTTTACATGATTTCTGACCCTTAGATCCACATCCAAGAGCTGGGAGGAAGTTGACCGGTCAAACACCAGTTGGACCAGGAGATAGAAGCCTAATATTACATGGACTGGGCATATTCATATCTAACTATTGAGTCCTGTAAAAGTGAATCCTAGGCACTCATTTGGTTCTTTAGTTTAGTCCGACATCAGAAATTCATGAAAACCTCTCCCTTGTTAAACCTTATAAAAAGTCTCCTATGCTTCTACCTGGAATCAACTCCCTGGAGTCCCTCTGAGCCTTGGCATAGAAGGAGAGAAGGGAAGAGTATGAGCGACTAAGGAATTCCTGTCTTCGAAGAGTAGATGAGGTTTCTAGTATTTATATTTTATATTTTTTTAATATAATTAGTGCTTAATTGTAATGTTTGTTTTTTATGAATAAAATTATTTTCAATTACTTCAAGTAGTATTCTGCATGTCAAGATATAGTTAGATTTTAGAATAACCTATGACTACATAAAGATGAGTCGTGATCCTAGGATACGATTCATACTCAGCGGATAGGCTATGCTCGGAATCTGATTATAGAAAATTTTATTTATATGATTAGAGACTTTGAATAGCCTATAGCTATGTAGGAGCGAATCAAGGCCCGTATCCAGTGAGATAAGCTATGCTCAGGGATTGATCATAATTTACTAATTATATATTGAATAAATACTTAATATGATACAAAATATTGAATCAAAATCCAAGATATCTTTCATATTGATTTCGTGCCTTGTTTTATTCTTGTTCTTACTATAATCATATTCTTACTCTTTTATCTCTTTAACCTAATTAATCTCTAATTAAATAATCCTAAAAGTGAACATAACCCCAAATGATCCCTGAGAATATGACCTCGACTCATCCTAGCTATAGAATTGAGTTGGTAAATTATTTTTAACTGTCTATGATAGCGATCAGTCATCTCAAATTGGCATTTTCACTGGCGTGGCATCTCTGGGTTGGCTTGAGCATGATCTGTAAATCATAAAAAAATATGGGCTTTAATGACTTAGGCATGGCGGCCCTCCATGTTAGCAGATCATTACTCCCTTCGCCTAGAACCCTAGGAGGCAATCATGTGTTATGGGGCAAGGAGTGGAAGTCATTTGATCCGACGAGCCACTTACGTAGCATCCATGGAAGCATGTGATGTGGTGAGCTACTGGCTTGGCTCCTGCATGGGCTCCAGCCAAGCATCGTGGTGGCAGGGAGTGCCACCTGGGCTATCCAATGTTGAGCTCCCAAAAAGGGTCGGGCTCCCAATAAGGGTCAAGCTCCCATATGATGTCGAGCTCCTAGCAAGGGTTGAGCTCCCGTCTGAGGTTAAGCTCCCGTCCGAGGTTGAGCTCCCTGCTAGGATCGAGCTCCTAGCAAGGGTTGAGCACTTGTTCGGGGTCGAGCTCCCATCGGAGGTCGAGTTCCCAGCAACGATGAGCTCTCGACTACTTGGAGAGCTTCAAGGCACATATGATGAAACAGGGAGCCTTTGATGCCCTGCATTATCTTGCCTTTCCTGCCACTTTAAAGAAAGCAACTTGAATGTGATATTTAAGCATTAGACCATGTACCATTCATTCTTTTAATAAATTGAAAATTTTATTTGTATTGCATTTTAGGACTTGTTGGAAGATACCCCACAACTCGGACAGCCTTTTCCCACTATAGCTGACCGAAGGAGAAAGTCTCAAATATTACATCGCCAGATTCAATTCTGCCACTCTTGAGATCCCTGATCTTAATGAATATGTGGCTATGTCTACTATGAAGAAAGGCCTCCGATCATCCAAGTTTACCTTCTTCCTGGATAAGAAGTTTCCTATAAGCTATGCCGAGCTACTGGCGAGAGCACAAAAATATGCGATGGCTGAAGAGCAAGCGACAAGCCGATGCTTAATTGAAAGGAGGCCAGCCTCCAAGAAAAAGAGCAACAAAGGGTCGGTTTCGCCCGTACCCTCTAACAACGATGCAACGGCTCAACGATGCAGTCCTAAACCCAAGCCATGGGGTAGCAAGTTCAACTCCTATACTCTTCTCTCACCTAAGGGAGAAAATCCTGATGGAGATAGAGAAGGAAAGTTACATGCAAAGGCCATGTCCCATGAAGGCATCTCCTGTATTAAGGAACAAAAATAAATACTGCCAATTCCACAAGGACCATGACCACAACACTGAAGAATGCATCCAACTTAAGGATGCAATAGAAGATCTGATCAAAAGGGGATACCTAAAAAAATATATCAGCACCCAGGAATCCTGAACTAAAGCTACTACCCCCAAGAGGGCTGCAAAAGAAGTCGAACTGCCCAATCAAAGACTGACTGATGGAAGAGTAAGCATGCTTCATCGACGGGCCCACTAAAGAAGCGGAGCCAAAAAGAATGCTCCTAAAAGGTACAAAAGTAATAATACCATAAGCTTCTCCGACGATGACCTACGAGGAGTCCAAACTCCTCATGATGATCCTGTTGTAATCTTGGCTATGATAGCCAACTATGATGTAAGACGGATTCTAGTTGATAATGAAAGCTCTGTGGAAGTCTTACTCTACAATGCTTTCCTCAGAATGAATTTACCTAAAAATAAACTACAGAGATCTCCTATACCTCTGACTAGTTTCGGAGGCAACCAAGTCGGAGTAAAAGAAGAAATTATGCTACTAGTAACCATCGGCACCAAACCATTTCAAAAAATACTTCTCATTAATTTTACTGTCATACAAAAACCATCAGCATACAATGCTATCTTGGGATGACCCGCTTTAAACAAGTTCCAAGCCATAGTTTTAACTTACCATCTCCTTGTGTGGTTCCCCTCTAAGAATGGCATCAAAGAAATAAAAGGAGACCAAAGAGTTTCCCGACAAAGTCTAATGATACAGGATAAATAATCTACTGACTCCATGACATTGGAAAAACTAGACCTAAGAGATCTACTGGATGAATGTGGAGAACCTATGAAAAAAACCATTTCCATACCACTGATCGAAGACAACCCAAAGAGAGTTGTGTAGATCGAAAGTATGCTAGACAAAGAAATAGAGGCAAGGCTGATCTATTTTCTGTGGAGCAATGCCAATGTCTTCGCCTGGTCGGCTTTGGATATGCTTGGAATTCCAGCCAAAGTCATTACCTATCAATTGGAAGTCGCCCCGGATTGCAAGCCTGTCAGACAAAAGAAAAGAAATTTTCGCTCCAAAAAGATAGAAGGTGATCAACGAAGAGGTAAGCAAGCTTCTCAAAGCTGGATTCATATAGGAAATATACTATCATGACTGGTTAGCCAATGTCATAATGGTTAAGAAAGCCAACGGTAAATGAAGAATCTGCATCGACTATACCGATCTCAACAAGGCTTGTCCTAAAGATAGCTTTTCTCCATCAAAGATTGACCAACCAGTTGACACCATTGCTTGTCATCAGCTGTTGAGTTTTATAGATGCTTCCTCAGGTTATAACCAGATATGAATGGATCCCAATGATGAAGAGAAGACAACATTCATAATGAAGAAGGGGCTCTATTGCTACAAGATAATGCCATCCGGACTAAAGAACGCCAGGGCAACCTTCCAAAGGATGATAAACAATGTGTTTGAAAAGCAACTTGGGAAGAACATGGAGACGTATGTCGATGATATGATCATGAACAGCCTCTAGAAAGTCAATCACATCAGAGATCTAAAGAAATCCTTTGACATCCTGCGATGTCATCGGATGAAGCTAAATCTAACCAAATGTACCTTTAGAATGACTTCTGAAAAATTTCTAGGATTCCTCATCACCAAACGAGGAATAGAGGTGAACCCGGAGAAGATCCTAGCCATTTGGAGTATGAGACATCCTTCCAATAAAAAAGAAGTTCAACAACTGACTGGAAGAATCATCTCTTTAAGTCGATTCATTTCTTGGTCGGCGAAAAGATGTCTACCATTCTTCAAAGCCCTCCATTAAACCAGAAGTTTTGAGTGGTCGGAAGAGTGCCGACTCATCTTTGAAGAATTAAAGAAGTATTTAGAAAGTCCTCCTCTACTTTCCAAATCTCAAAAAGATGAAACTCTATACATGTACCTTTTCGCTTCAAATAAAGTAGTCAGCTCAGTACTTGTTAGAAAAGGAGCTGACAGCCTACAAAAGCCGATCTACTATACCGGCAAGGTGCTGCATGAAGCCGAAGTGAGGTATCATAGAATACAAAATCTCATATATTTGCTGGTAATTGTAGCAAAATGTTTGTGTCTCTACTTTCTATCCCATGCCATTGAAGTGCTGATAGACCAACCCTTAAAAGCCATCCTCTGATATCTTGATATCTCGAGAAGGATAGCCAAATGGGCCATCAAGATAGGCGAATTTGACATCACATTCTGACCCTGATCAGTAATGAAGGTGCAGGTACTTGCTGACTTCCAAACTGAATGTATGTGGAGCCAAGAAACCGGTCAACGAGGGATCGAGGATGAGGCAGTCACCATAAAAGATTTAGAATCCATATGGGTACTTCACATTGACAGAGCTTCCAACTCTTTTGGATGCAAAGCTGGACTTATATTGGCCGACCCCGATGGACAGACCATGGAATATGCCCTTCACTTCTCCTTTCAAGCTTCAAACAACCAAGCGGAATACGAAGCCCTCTTGGCAGGACTCAAGATCACCAAGGAATTAGAAATTCAGAAGATTAAAGTCTTCTCAGATTCATAATTAGTGGTGTGAACCAAGTGAAAGGCGAATTCGAATCTCGAGACTCTACTATGGCCCGGTACTTGGAAAAGGTACAAGATCTTCTATCTCAACTGAAATTCTTTGAAATAGCCCATGTTTCATGGACTAAAAACTCTCGAGCCGATGCCCTTTCTTGACTTACAACTATTGCTTCAAAGTCCCTTGGTCGGACTTATATAGAGTACCTAAAAGATCCAAGCATAGCGAAAAAAATTTCAGAGGTCCACCAAATCGAGCATGAGCCCTGTTGGATGGATTCTATTTTTAAATTTTTGAACGAGGGTGTATTACCTGAATACAAAACTGCTGCCAAGCAAATCTATTGGATGGCTTCTTAATATATTATCCTGGATAGAACTTTATACAAAAGGTCCTTCATGCAGCCCTTATTAAAATGCTTAGGGTCATCGGACGTCGACTACATCCTGAGAGAAGTACTTGAAGGTATATGTGGAGACCATTTGGAGGGCAGATTGCTAGCCTATAAAATAATTCGCCAAGGTTATTATTGGCTAACCATCTAGAAAGATGCAGTTGACTATGTTCGAAGATCTAACTTTGGGTGAAGTCCGAGAACCTCTTTGATGCCATCATTGAAGCCTAGATGATAGCTGACCACTACAGATATGGTCAGCTCATCCTTGAATTTTGAAGCCAACCGCTCCGAAGAAAATAACCAATTCACACAGTTCTATAGTGAATGGCCGATCTACAATCAATAAAATAACCATCGGCCAACTCTGAAGAGAATGATCGATCTACTTTAAGCTAAGACTATCAAAAATGGACTTGGTGGTTATAACCAACTGCGTGGCTGATGACTACGATCTCAGTAAGATCAAAGTAATTGAACTTCCACAGTAACCACTACCAGTTGAAGGGAAGTTGACTAATTTCTTTAACAGAAATTGAGAAGGCTTAACTGCTTTTCGTTACAGCAACATCTATAAAAAGCGGTAAGAGGGGACATTTGTGGTAAGCATTCCCAAGTTATTCCAGGCCATACAAGTCTGAGCCCAGTCCATGACTAGTTCGCGCTATGCACACCTGCTTTCCACTCATTTTACCTTTCTTTCTTTGAGCTCTCCATTTTGTGGCATGAATCCTACTGATTTAAGCATCGGAGTGTCCTCCATAGGATAAATTTCGATCAAGGGTTTGCTTTGCAGGAATCCCGAAAGGCTGGCAATCCAAGCACTCTATCCAGTCCGTGGGGATCAGCATCAATAAAATGGCTCTTTATTACTATTCTGCTTGTTGGATATTTATGTTCTCTTGTTAGGAAATTCTATTACTACAGTTGTGGTTGGTAGTGATAAAATTTTCTTCCAAGCTACATTATTTTTTATTGCTACCACTTATCATAGGGTTTCTTTGGTGCTTTTCATGTTACACTGTTGCATTACTCTCTTCGATAGGATTTCTGCAGTGCTTTTCATGTTACATTCCTATCAGGAGGTTGCTTCATGGTACTTTATTTTCTTCCATGGAGTTTCTTCAATGGAGTTTCTTCAATGCCTTTCATGTACATTACTTTTCCATATGATTCTTTTAGTTTGTACAATTTCCTGCTGTATATTACTTTTCTTGTCATTTTCTTTTTTTTTTTTTTATGCCCACTCGAGCTTATTATTTCGAGTTGTACTGCAAGACAGTGCTGTCGTTTGAAGTTTTTTTAAAATAATATTTTTTAATAAATATTTATTAAAATAATATTAATTGAAATATATTTATAAAATTTATATAATTTGGATGAGTGGAATGCCACGCCAAAAGCCACGGGATGTGCCTGCAGCTTCATTTTTAAGCGGAGCCACGGGTACAACCAGTAATTTCAATTTTTAAAATAATAATTTAAAAAATCTATAAAATATTATAATAAATTTTAAAATGAAATATTTGAAATATTTAAAATATCATAATAAAATTAAAAAATATATAAATAAAGTTGTAAGTTATTACCTTAACAATATTATAAAATATTAATATTATAAAATAAAATTCATTATAATATATAATAAATAATATAAATATTATAATAAATATATTAAATATATTATAATATATTAAATATATAGTATATATTATTTTATAAAATATAATAAATATGTTATAATATAATATAAAATTTACAATTTAATATATTTAAAATATTTATTATAATATTTATATTATTTACTATATATTACAATGAATTTTATTTTATAATATTAATATTTTATAATACTATTAAGGTTATAACTATATTATAATAAAAAGTTTTATATTTAAAAAATAATTAATAATTATAATATATTAAATTATATATTTTATATTATAATATAGATTTAGGATGTGCATGTACTGGTTGCGGTGGTTGTAGTGTCGTGCCTAATGCCATCGGTGCTGCATGTAGGATGCAGCATCCATTGTATGGTAGGGCCGAAGGCGATGGGGTGCGAGCGCGGTGATGTCGGTATCCGCATGTTCATGCCTCTCGAGACTCGATCATGACAGTTGGACTGGTACTGGCCTGGCAACCAGACTGGTACTGGCCTCGCTACTGGACTAGCGCCTGGACTAGCTCCAACTTGGCGATTGGACTTAAAACTGGACTGGCATTGGCCTGGTAGCTGGACTGGCATCTGCACTTGCATCTAGATTGGCACCGGCCTGGCGGCTGGATCCATCGCACAACACGATCGGGTCTCGAGGGGCATGGGCGGGCAGGTATCGTCGTGCCCTGAGCTCGCACCGACATTATCGTGTTCATGCCCCGTCACCTTTAGCCCCGCCATTCAACGGATGCCCCATCCCATTGTGTCGTATTGATGGCATTAGACGCGACGCCGTCGCCATCACGACCGTTACATGCATGTCATAAAACAATATTTTAATATGCTATATAATTTAATATATTTAATATATTTATTATACTATTTATAATATGTATTATATATTATAATAAATTTTATTTTATAATATTAATATTTTATAATATTATTAAGATAATAATCTATGACTTTATTTATATATTTTTTAATTTTTTAAATTTTTTTTTAAAAAAATTTTTTTTAAAGAAGAGTGATAAGATGGAGCCACATGTTTACATATTTTTTTTTTATTTTTAAAATTTTTTATTTTATTATGATATTTTAAATATTTTTAAAATTTCTATTTTAAAATTTAAAATCAAGAATCGTATCTATGGTCTCACTCTAAATGAAACTGCAGGCTATGGCATCACGAGTTCATTCATTTATGGATGAGTCGACTGGATTATATTGTAGATGATGTCGTTGTCTACGTCAGCCAAAAACACCTATTTTCATAAATATTTTTCCTGACATCTATTTTCGTAATTTTTTTTAGCATAATTTTTTTTAAAAATTCATAGTATGGCATCCCACTCACCAAAACCACACTAGTTTTATAAATATATTTCAACCAACATTATTTTAGTAAATGTTTATTAAAAAAATTATTTAAAAGAACTCGTTGATGTTTACTCTTTTGGTTTCGCTCTTAATATATTTTTTTTACTTACCCAAAAAAAAATATATATATATATAAGGAAGCACTCTTTACCTTTACGAGAGTAAGGCCAATTAAAGGGTTCAACAGGGCTAGAGTGATATGAAGACTCCCGGCCAAAATTTAACACCAACTAATCCAACTCATATTAAAACCAGCTCAAATCTATAGCCCGTTGATAGGACGATGATATCGGCCCATGTGTCATTCTCCAATACGTTAGTATTCGCTGAAAGACAATATATTCGAGGAACATCACTGTGCTTGCTCTGGTCCAAAGTCCGGTCCAGGATAAGAGAACCCTTCCATAGTCCGGTCCAAACCCATTGTCAATTTCAAAATATGAAACCGGAAGCAGACCAGAATTCACCGGCTTTTGACGGTCTTTCCCAAACCAAAACTAAGCCGGTCTTTCCCAAAAATCGAACGCTAAAGACCGTCACATTCAAGAAGCGCGTATTTCCTCGCATAGTTCGCTCTATATATTAAGAAACGGTGTTCTTCCTGATCTCCGATGCAGTCACTGTTCCTTCTTCGTCTTCTTGGTCTTGAGGTGGTCTTCTTGTCCTCGAGACCCTGCTTTTTGTCTGCTCTGCTCGCTCCTCGGCTGAAGCCAGCCAACAAACATGGCGGTCTTGCCACAGGCGCCCGCATGCGTACCAGCACCTGGTTATATCTTCTATCCAACGGATGAGGAGATCTTGGATTCCTTCCTCAAGAAGAAGCTGCAATATCTGCCCCTCTCGTCTGACATGATCAAAGAAGCCAACGTTTATGGAACTCACCCAAATAATCTTACGGGTAATTAGTAAAGATAAACAAAGATTAACATCCATGATCCCTTCTTTTTCATATTCTTTATCTTTATTTGGAGCTATTAGGATTTCTAACTCATCAGGCTTTCTTGGGTTCCTTTCTTTAGCTCAATTTGTCACGGCAAATAAATTTTTTCAATGGTTCTTCTTTACGTGGACAATTAAAAAGCATCCGGATGCAGAAGGCAGCACCAAGGCTTCTCGAGTTGCAGGCCAAGGTCGATGGAAATCCACCCAAAATGTAAAACAGATTCGCAATAGCAATGGCCAGGTCATTGGCTCCAGGCAAAACTTTTGCTATATGGAACGCACCGCCCAGGGAAAGGAGGAGAAAACCATGTGGCTTATGGAGGAGTATTCCATCCAGAGCCTTAGAACTAGAGGTGGTGTAGCTATGTCCAAGGACCAAACGAAGGTACCTGTCACGTTACCTGCAGATATCACATGTTTATAGCTCTTCCAGTAATAATATCTTTTATTACTATATTAACTCTTTGTCTTTCTTCCTCTATTCATGGCAGTTGGATGATTGGGTGGTGTGCAAGATCTACTTGAGGCCAAAAGCTCGCAAAGAACCTTCTAGCATGAAAGTCTCTACAATGGATATGACAAATTTGGAAAGGCTAGAAATAGGGAATCAACATTTTATAGCTCCAATACAAGATAGCCTGAATTTTGAGGTACCTGACAATACTCTCCCGCATCTCATCGATGCATCGGGTCAAGAGATGGTGTCTTTTGGAGCTCCTCGCATGTTGCATGATGGTGTATATCAACATCCGCCTTCTCGGAATATGGATGACAATTTTGGATCACTTTATCACAAACAACTAGCTAGTATACCTGATGAATGTCTTGATTATGCTCCTCAATATGATATGGCGAGCCTTCCTGATATTTCTTGTCCACTCAACCATGAACAACTAATAACTCCAGCACAAGACAGTTTGAATTCTCAGGTAGCTAACGGTACCCTCCCGCATCTTATCGATGCATTTGATCGAGAGATGGTGCCTTTCCGAGCTCCTCCCATGTTGCATGATGGCGAACTTCTATATCCGACTACTCAAGATATAGATGATGATTTTGGATCACTCTTCTATGAACAACTAGCTGGATCATCCAATCATGAAGGTTTCGATTATGCTCCTGAACATGATATGGCAAGCCTTCTTGAGATTCCTCATCCGTTCAATCATGAACAACTAGTTGGTGTACCTAATGAAGGCCTTCATTATACTCCTCAGCATGATATGTCCAGCCTTGATGAGATTCTTCATCCATTCTACGATGAACGACTAGTTGGTGCCCTTGATGAAAGCCTTGATTGTGCACCCACCTGCAGTCAGCAACTTGATTTGGCAAGCCTTCCAGAGAATCTTCCTTCACCTGACCTCTCCTTTTCATCCATTGATGAGATCCTCAAAGAATTCGATGATGTGCCTGATGAGAAACCCCCAGCAAGCATTGAAGAGCATGATATAACAAGCCCTTCTCTTTCTTGGTTGCTTGATTAGAAGTTGTAGGTACCACTGCCTGGTTCTTCATAGGCCGGTGATTTCCTATGTTTTTGCAATGTACTTATCATCATTATGAGCATAAGTGTTGTTGTACATATGATTGAAGATGAAATTTTGGATTATGTTGGTTGAGTTTGTAATGGCCCGGCGAAAAGTCAAAAAGTTATTGTGCTTTGCAACATACATTCATTTTGCATCTATGTGATATTTTTCAATGTTTTGGATTGTTTAATTGTGAATGGATTCAATCAATCGTAGCTTTTGTAACTCTTAATAGATTCATTAGATAGCCAGTACCACCCAAAGTGACAAAGATGCAAAGGTCTGCTTTGAGAATAAACAGTGGTAGAACAACTGCCGTCTGAAACTCTGGTTGACAAAATACGATGTCTTGAACGCTGCTGAAATTTGGTGAACACTTGAACCTGAAGGCTGGAAGGTGCTATTCCAAAGTTATTACGGAACCGGAGATTGAATGGATTAGCAAGGATCTTCATCTAGACAGTACCAAAAACTGTCATCAAGGGGTACAACAGTATATAGCTAAAACTATCTACATGGCTGAGTGCAGCAGGATCGTAACAGAAGAGAGACAGGTGTGCTTCACTTTTAGTTGCAGAAACTGAATTTTTAGTCATCATTTGGCAGTGAGGAGCCAAATCTTACCAAATTCAGGAATTTGTCGGCTAAACTTCAAATGTAAGATTGATTATATAGTGACAAAATAATGGTTTTGGTACAGGTAAGGTAAATAAACTTTCATTGGTTTACGTTAGCTTTGGGCCTTCCTTTGTATTCAATGTTGTTGAAATAAAAAGATGTGGGAATCTGGGACCTTTTTGTCACTTGTTCTGCACTAAAGACATAATAAAAGGAAAGATAACGTGTGGCTTTTCTTCTCAGTCTGTGATAAGTTGATGTTCGGAGAATGCAGTGACTTTGGTTAGGTATTCTAAATTGTTTCATGATTTCTGGAGTTCTCGATGTATTGTGCATCTGTGTCTATTGTCAGAAGATGATTTAGACGAGCAAGATCTAAACAAAACCAATGTTCCGACCTGTTCTCTACTTCTATATCATTCTTCCAGTAGTTGCAATGCTGCATCTTTGGCATTCTGTATACTATAATGACTAGTTTGAAAACCTTTTTAGGATTTTCTCTGGAGTTTTGAGCCTATAAATAGGCCTCTACCCCAACCTTACAAGGCATCCAAGAATCTTATCTCTCCCTCTCGTACTTTTTTCTGTTCCAAAATTTCTGAAATTCTCTCTTCAGTATTGTTTTTTGAAAATTTGGACTGAAGATGAGCTGATCAGCATCCATTTGAAATCGTGCCACCGGCGAGTATTAGAATATTGGCTTCCAGATTGTACCTTAAAGGGGAATGTGTGGCCTAATTGTTCTTCGCACGAGAAAGGGGTCAAATCTTTTTAAGGACTGTAATTCTATCCGTCCCCAAGGCCAAATTCCTAACCATGTTTTATTGTATTTGAAATTATTTTATTACATCAAAATTATTCTGCCACACATGCTACAAGAAAAATTATTTCTTAAATATTTCAAAAATATATAAATACAAATACATATTCCATACATTATAATTAACATTCTAAAAGAGATCTTGTATAATTTAGAGTTCATGTATATAAATATAATTATTTATACTTAATTATAGTTTATTTACCCTGCATATTTTATTTAAAAAATTATAATTATATTTTTTTGGTTATTTATAGCATAATATCTATTCTTTTTTGTATTGTACAAAATTAATTAAAGATCACCACTCAACCTGTACTGCAACATGTAAATTAATATTTAAAAGACTACCCAAACAAATTAATCAAAGCCTTTAGGATTTAGAGATAAATAACTTAAATAAAAATCTTAACATACCACAGGTCTGATCATATTGATGATCATTTTAATAAAATTATAATTTCTAAAAAATATTAGGAGACATTTTTAGAAACATTTACAAGAAAAAAGTAAAATAAATAATTAAAATAATAATAATTTATTTAAATAAATATTTAACATAATTATTTTTATTTTCTAGATTTTTTTTTTCTGAACCTAACTTGGACCTAATGGAAACCCTTAAGAATGACATCATTAGCCTAAAACTCAAAAAATTTGATGGATTCCATTTTAGGATGTGGCAAAGCAAATAAAATTTTGGCTAACCATCTTCGGACTTTGATCAGATTGACTAATCTGTATATTCTTTTAGTTCAACAACACCTACTATCCCAGAATATGATTACCTATGTAAAGGTAGAATCCTTAGTATCTTTTTTGACTCACTCTATGACATTTATCTGTCAGCTAAGAGTGTGAAGGAATTATGGGATATCCTAGAGTCTAAGTATGCCTTGATGATGTTGGAGTTGAACGATTCAACACTAGATCATTCTTTAGGTGTAATATGGTCAACTAACTTTGGTTGACTAACTATGGCTGACTAACTTTGGCTAGCTAACTAAATGCCTGATGACTTAGTTGGATGCAAGACGAAGAAGTCGGCAATCTAAAGAAGTCCTACTAAGTGAATGAAAAAGAAACAAGTTGCCACAACAAAAAGTTGTTACTTCTAACTAAAAAAGTTGTTCTCAACAAAATGTTGTCATGCTCAACCAAAAGAGGTTATTTTCGAACATAAATCAGTTATCCTTGGTAACTATCAAAAGGTAAGAGGGCACGTCCAGAGTGCTAATTCTTGAATCAAATAGGCGAGCTGACTTAAAGGAAGTCCGAGCCGACTCTATCACATGGTCAGACATCCGAGCCAACTCTTCAAAAGTTCAAGCCGACTCCTCCAAAATCCAGAAAATTATTTCTAAGCAGAACAGCCATCCGAGTCGACTAGAGTAGAAGTTAGCCGACTCATCCAGACTGACATTTTGAAGGCCTGAGAATCTGAGCCGACTCTTACAGAGTGAAGAATCAAGACACCATGCAAGCGAGCTGACTGGATTGAAGAGAGTCGACTCAACCATAACTCCTCTGAGGATCCAAGCCAATTCGAGTGATCCGAGTCAACTCGAAGGTCGATTTTAGACATGCAGTGCCTAGTTCCATAACTCAAAATTTGAATCCAAAAAGTACTTCAACGATCAAATATCACATCCCAATGGTTTATAACGACTAAAATCATCTGAAGAAGGTACAAGACAAGATATTTGAGGGATTTGAACTTCCTTAAAAAAAAAAGTTAGAGAGTTCTTCAAAGAATCAATGCTTTATTGAATATCCAACCTACCAACAAGGAAGAGAGCACTAAGAGCATTCAAGACAGCCTTCAAGTCTTCACCAACTCCCATATGAAGCTTGAAGCACTTGGTAAAGAAGCAATAGAAGCCATTAAAGTGCATTGAAGTGCATTCAAGTGGACTTCTCTAGAGCTGCATCGGCAACCACTCGACAAAAATTAGTTTGTCATTTTGTTGCTTTTCTTTTCAATTCATTCTTGAATTGTTGGATTATTGGTGAGCCCGGTTGAAAAATTAAATAGGTTCTTGGTGAGCCTTTGTTAAAAACCAAGTGTTGGGTTCTTGGTGGTCCTGGTAAAACCAAGTTGGGTTTCTTTGGTGATCCTGATAAAATCAAAGTGTAGAGGTTTGGATTGTGAGCCTGTTTAAAACAATCCGACTATATTCTAGTGGGGGATATAGTAGAAATCCTGAGTGGTAATCTTGGATAGTGGACATAGGAGCTGAGTTGCTCCGAACCACTATAATTTTTGTATGTTTGTGTTGTGCTTCTCTGATTTATTTTTGCTTCTGTAGTTAATTGATTTATTATAGCACCTAACACTTTAACAGGGATTTCAAAAGCATATAATTGCTTAAATTTTTTAAATTTCTAATTCACCCCCCTCTTGGATAGCCACCTGGGCAACAATTGGTATTAGAGCGGTGTCTCTGAATACATTTAGAGTAAAGATTGATGGCTCATCCCATGAGTACATCCTTGGCCTATGGCCAATCTACTAATAGACCTACACTCTTTACTGGCACAAATTATTCTTACTGGAAATCTAGAATGAAAATCTATATACAAGCCATTGATTTTCAATTATGGAAGGTCATTCTGAAAGGGCCACAAATTCCCATAATTAAAATTGATGGCATGGATATCCCTAAGCCTGAAGAGGAATGGGATGAACAGCAAGTTTAATTGAGTTTTTACTTGCTCTTCAGCAAAGGAGATTTGGGATAAACTCGAAGTGACCCACGAAAGAACTTCCTAAGTGAAGACTTCCAAAATAAATCTTCTAGTACATAGTTATGAACTATTTAAAATGGAACCTACTGAAACCATATCTGCCATGTTTACTAGATTTACAGATATAATTGATGACTTAAAAAGTCTTGGCAGGGTTTATTCAAATGCTGACTTAGTATAGAAGATCTTATGATCACTTTTGGATAAATGGGACCCCAAAATGACTGCCATCCAAGAAGCGAAAGATATGAACACCCTTTCTTTGGATGAATTAATGGGTTCACTCATCACACATGAATTGGCCATGTAACATAGAACTAATGATGATCTAAAGAAGAAGAAGACAATTGCCTTCAAAGCTGCATTGCAATCAAAGAAAGATAAGGAATCGGAAGATGACTCTACCTCCTCTAAAGACAATTCAGAAGACAAAGATATAGAAATGGTCGTGAGAAGATTTAGAAAGTTTATGAAAAAAAAGAAAAGAAGATTTAATAGAAAATTCTATAAACGAGGAGAGCACTCCGAGGATAAGGACAAGGATAAAGAAAAGGAAAAAGAATAAGTGCCCACATGCTACGAATGTAAGAAACCGGGGCACATTCGTCCAGATTGTCCACTACTAAAAAAATTCTTCAAGAAAAAAAAAGGCGATGGTTGCCACATGGAGTGATAGTGAGGAATCCACCTTAGCTGAAGAGGAAGAGACCACAAAAATAGCTAATTTATGTCTAATGGGTCTCGAGAACGAGGTAACATCCCCCAATGCTCAAATTGAACTTACATTTGATGAATTAAATTCTGTATTTCATGATTTATTATCTAAATTTAAAAAGGCTGGAGTAAAGATTAGATCCTTAAAGAACATCAATGATTCTTTACTAAAAGAAAAAGAAAAGATTTCGAAAAAGAATCTTTTATTGCAAAAAGAATTACATGTCTTTTCTGAAAATTGTAAAGTTTTGAAAACTGAGAATAGTGCTTATTTTGACAAAAGCAAAGCTTTGATAAATGAAAATAATGAGTTGAAAAAGGAGGTTGAAAAACTCAAGCCACTTGTTGAAAAACTTACATTATCTTATAACAAGCTTGTGCTGATTCTTAAAGAATAAAAGATTTCTGGTAACTAAGCTGGAATCGATTTTAATTTCTCAAATTCAAATAGCATTTCAACAACTACTTTTATGAAACCAAAAGCTTATGTTCCAAAATTTACATCTCAAAAGGTTTTTGCAACAAATAGTTCTGCTTCTACTTCTAAAACTACTTTGTATGTTCCTAACAGCTTAAATAGAAAATGTTTTATGTCTGCATCTCATGCATCAACATCTAGAACTTCAAAATATGCATCTTTTCAAAATCCTAGAATCAAATGTTTTGCTTGTAAAGGGTTAGGACATAAAGCTTTTGAATGCAATATTATTAGAAATGTCCAAAGTAAATCAAGAAATATCTGCATTCCCAAAGGAACCACCTCTGCTAACCTGCAAGGATCCAAGTTAGCTTGGGTACCTAAAAAAACTTCTCGATTATCTTGCAGGAATGTCTTGCAGCCCAAAAATTGAAGAAAAGATGGTATCTTGACTGTGGCTGTTCAAGACATATGACGGATGACAAAGATCAGTTCATCATCCTGGAAATGAAAGAAAGAGGTATAGTTACTTTTGAAGATAATGGCAAGAAAAAAATAATCAGAATCGACGATGATGCAGGTACAATTTAAAAAGAAATGGAAGATTTGAGCATACAAGAAAGACCAATCGAAGAAGAAGAAGAAACGATAAGTAAGGATCATGCAGATCTACCAAGAAAATGGAGGTACGTAACTTCTCATCCAAGAAAATTAATTATTAGTGATCCTTCTCATGGTGTAAGGCTAGGTCTGCACATAGAGATGCATATGATTACCTAGCCTTTGTATCCCAAATAGAACCACATACCTTAGAAGAGGCTGAAAATGATCTAAACTGGATGATGGCCATGCATGAAGAATTGAACCAGTTTGAAAGAAATAAGGTTTGGATACTAGTTGATAGACCTAAAGACCATCCAATCATAGGAACCAAATGGGTTTATAGGAATAAATTAGATGAACAAGAAAATGTAGTCAGAAACAAAGCTAGATTAGTGGCTAGAAATATAACCAAGAAGAGGGCATTGATTTTGATGAAACATATGCACTTGTAGCAAGACTAGAAGTCATTAGATTACTTCTTGCATTTGCTTGCTACATGAATTTTAAACTTTTTCAAATGGATGTAAAAAGTATATTTTTAAATGGTTTTATTTCATAACAAGTTTTTTGTAGAACAACCACCAGGTTTTGAAGATCATGCTTTTCCAAACTATGTGTTTAAATTAAATAAAGCTTTATATAGTTTGAAACAAGTACATAGAGCCTGGTATGATAGATTTAGCACCTTTTTCATTGAAAATGACTTTTCGAGAGGAAATGTTGATAAAACTCTTTTCATCAAAAGAAAAAATAATGATATATTAGTTATACAAATTTATGTTGATGATATTATATTTAGTACAACTAATGAAGCTCTTTGTAAAGAATTTACTAAGTTAATGCAGGGAGAATTTGAAATGAGCCTAATGGGGGAACTTAACTACTTCCTTGGACAAGTGAAACAAACAAAGGAAGGAATCTTCATCAACCAAGCCAAACACACCAAGGAAATAATCAAAAAGTTTGGTATGGAGTCAAGCAAACAAATGAACACACCCATGAGCCCATCTTGCAGATTGGACAAAGATGAAAATGGATCCAACATTAACCAAAAGCTTTATAGAGGTATGATCGGATCCATATTATATTTGACTGCAAGTAGACCTGATTCTTGGATAGCGTATATGTATGTGCTAGATTTCAATCTAATCCTGAAGAATCATATATGCTTGCTGTTAAAAGAATTATCAGATATTCGAAAGGTACAAGTAATCTAGGTCTTTGGTTTTTAAAACACTCTTCACTAAATTTAATTGGATTTTTGGATGTTGATTATGCTGGTTGTAAAATTGATAGAAAAAGTACTAGCGGGACATGCCAATTTCTATGGTTTAATTTAATCTCATGGCACAGTAAGAAATAAAACTTGATAGCACTTTCTACTGCTGAGATAGAGTATGTTGCTACAGGAAGTTGTTGTGCACAAGTATTATGGATTAAATAACAACTAGAAGACTTTGGTGTTACACAATCTAAAATTCTAATCAAATGTGATACACAAGTGCTATAAATTTGACAAAAAAATCAATTCAGCATTTTAGAACTAAGCATATAGAGATTAGACACCATTTTTTTAAAGATCATGTTTTGAATGGTGACAAAAAAAAATTCATCTCTTGTGTAGCCACCTGAGCAACACATTCTTTTTATTAGACTTATTTTTTTAATATATGAATACTTTTACTTTTTAATGAAACTAACATCATGTATCATGTACCATGCATCATGGTACGTAAGTTTTTAAGGATTTTTTTGTAACATATATTTTTCTATAGGCATATGAGCATGGGAGGGAACCTGGTGAGGTGAAGTTCTATCAGATGACTCACACTCACCATAATGGCAGTTTTGTTTGGAAGTAGTCCAAAGAGATATTTATATTTATTGATAATTATTTTGTATCATGATTTATAAGTTTATTTTTTAAGCATTAAGATATAAGTTTTTTTATAAAATGCAAGAAAGGGCTACATCTATGATTGCAAGCATGCCAAAGAGTTTTCAACATTTATGTAGGGCAGTCGTATCGAGACCGAGATATTTTCAGAATTGATAGGACCAGAGCATTATAGACGAGTGAGGGGTTATGGGATTGGAGTTAGCCTCACTCAGTTATCTACGATGAGTCAATTTACTCAGGATGCTAGAGATGGTGCTAGTGATGCACGTGTTCGTAGACTTGAGGCAAAGATGGCGACACTGAGAGGACATGGAGTAGAGATGGTGGCACTGAGGCAGACACATGATGTAGATAGAGGAGAGATGCAGACCATGAGGGCTCAGCTTGAGCATCTTACATTTGTGCTACATATATTTATACCATCTCAAGTAAATGAGTATATAACTACATATATTTTTTGTGTATATATAATAATTTAGAATATATTGTGTTGTATGTATCATAATTCAAATTTTTTATATATCTTTTGTAGGTTCCTGAAATATCTAGCAATTATAAAGAGGACGACAACCATCCTCCTGTGGACCATTGATGCTTGATGATTCCTTTTTTTTTTTCTGATCACTATCTTTTGTATATATTTTGATGTAGTTGAACTTGGATAGAATTTCTACAATTTATTTATCTATATATATATATAAATGACTTATAATATTAACATTTTAATGGATTAGTGTTTGGCTTCATGTCATGAATAGTGAGTTGTGTAGGTTTCATTAAATGATATTTGATTCATATTAGATTGTATTTGTTTAGTTTCATGTTATATAGGTTTCATTGAAATGATGTTTGATTCATGTGACAATGTATTTATTTTTATATAGGTATTCAATTTTTATATAGATATTTTATCATATATGAACCATTTAATTTTAAAAAAATAAAAAAATATCGATGCTTTAAAGCATCGCTAAGTTATAAATTAACGATGCTTCAAAGCATCATTAAGTTTATATTTAACAATGCTTATTAGAATTGTTAAAATATAACATGGTGATTCTTTTAAGCTTCACTAAACTTAAGCTTAATGACACTTTTAAAAAGTCTAGCTAAGTATTTGGACTATGTCGAAGCTTTTTTGCTTATTGCCCATGCTTTTAATCATCACTAAGCTTTCTTTAACAATGCTTTTATAAAGCATCACTAAGTGGCCCAAATTGTTTGGTCTATGCCAACATTTTTTTTGCTCATTACCGATGCTTGTAAGCATCACTTTGCTCTACTTTGATGATGCTTTTAAAAAAGCGCGGCTAAGTGATGAAAATTTGTCGGTCTATACCATTGCATGAAAGTCTTGTTATGTTAGTCATTGTCGATGCTTTTAAGTATAGGTAAGAACTTATCGATACTTTTCAAAAGCATCGAAGGATTATTTTCCCATGCTTATATAAGCAATGCATTTATGACATTGGTAAAAGCATCAAGAGGTATCTTGCCAATGCTTTAAGCATCGATAAATGACATTATTAGCATCGGCTATGTAATTTTTCCTCTAGTGTTTTATAGCCTCAATACAAGATAGCCTAAATTCTTAGGTAGCTGACAATACCCTCCCGCATCTCATCAATGCACTGGGTCAAGAGACGGTGTCTTTCCAAGGTCCTAGCATGTTGCATGATGGCATACTTTCAGCATTCAACTCCTCAGGATATGGATGACAGTTTTAGATCACTCTACTAAGAATAACTAGCTGGTGCACCTGATGGATGTCTCGATTATGTTCATCAATATGATATGGCAAGCCTTCCTGATATTCCTCATCCACTCAACCAATAATAACTAATAACCCCAATACAAGATAGCTTGAATTCTCAGGTAGCCGACAATACCCACCTACATCTCATTGATACATTTGATTGAGAGATGGTGACTTTCTGAGCTCTAGCATGTTGCATGATAACGAACTTCAGCATCTAGCTCCTCAAGATATAGATGATGATTTTTGATCATTCTATCACGAACAACTAATTGGTGCACCTAACGAAGGCCTTCATTATGCTCCACAACATGATATGGCCAGCCTTTATGAGATTCTTCATCCATTCTATGATGATTGACTAGCTGGTGCCCTTGATGAAGGCTTTGATTGTGCACCCACCTGCAATAAGAAACTTGATTTGGCAAGCCTTCCAAAGATTTTTCTTCCACTTGACCTCTCCTTTTCATCCATTGATGAGTTCCTCAAAGAATTCGATAATGCACCAGATGAAACCACCAGCAAGCATTGAAGAGCATGATATAACAAGCCCTTCTCATTCTTGATTGTTTGATTAGAAGTTGCAGGCACTACTATCTAGTCTTCATAGGTTGGTGATTTCCTATGTTTTGCAATGCATTTATTAGCATTATGAGCATAAATGTAGTGTACATATGATTGAAGATGAAAGTTTGGACTATGAATGTTGAATTTGTAATGGTTGTGTTAAGAGGATACAAGCAGTTTTGCTCGACAAGAAGTCAAAAAGTTATGCTTTGTAACATACATTCATTTTACATCTATGTGATATTTTTCAGTCATATTATTGTTTGCTCCAAATAAAACTTTTTTTGACTTCATAACAAGATGTTGGTAAACTAGTACCTTCAGGAAATGCATCCTTTAACAACTTTAGCAACATAGTAAAACTCTTGCCATACCATACATTCAAGTATTTTATATGAAATAAATATACAAGAAAAGAAATTTTTGAAAAGTTCTTGCAACTGGTATATAAGTCTTGATCTGCATCTCTTATCAGCTTATGATAATGATCTGTTCCAATATTAGTTAGGGGTATCGGCTCCTCATTATATATGATTCAGTAAATATAGGACCATCAGGTAACCCATCTGCTCCTTGTCCTCCACTGAAATCTCCAGGATTTTGAGCACCATATTCAAAAGCATCTTTGAGCAAACCCCTGATATCATCATCTCTTGCAAGATTTTTCTGCTGATTACTGGATCCAAAATCAGGTATATGTTCCATGTTAGAGGTTTGGCTACATGTAGATGGTAATCTTGACTCTCCATGAAAAAATCACTCTGTATGATCTCTTAAAAAACCATTCCATACTAAATATTCTTCAATAGTATTTGGATGTAGAGAACTGAAATTTACACATTTTCGGCATGGACATAAAATCTTTTCATTGATACTACTTCTCTCCATACCAAATTTAATGAAATTCTGAAATATGTATGAGGAGAACTAAAAGAAAATGCTATTCGAAATATTTCTGGAACTTTATCCATACCGTTAGATTACTGTAAGCACCTATAAAATTATTTGCAATTCTCAAATTATCCAAACTGGATAATCAGTTGACCACTGTACATATTTCTCCCATCCGTATAAAAATAAAATAATTGTACGGATGTTGAAGAATATGTATTTTAATCAATTGATAGGTCTATATTTCTATGCAATGCAAGTTTTTTAAAAAAATATTTAAAAAATCATAATTGATCATAACAAAGCTATAGATGGTATTGAAATCAAAGATTTGCAATAATGAAACTAACCTTAAAGCATAACATGTTCAGTAAGATATAGGTATATACTAAGAAATTTATAAATAAATAAAAATAATCTACTAAGAAAAAGAATAATAAATAATAAAAAATAAGGAGGAGGCTCAGTTATATACTATTTAATCAGTAACTAAATCAAAATGACTACAGTTGGTTGCCTACAAAAGAAGGCCATCCAAGATTGTTGCCATTAGAAACAGTTGAATCAGCCAAACATACAATGCATAATCATCATAGCCTCCATATACAAACCTTAAACCAATTTTAAAATTGATTACAAAGCTTCATTACTCTCCAAGCAGTCAAGCACCTGTTAAGAAAAGACAACAAAACAGGTAAAGCATATTTTTCTTAGTGGTGTGCAATTACCAAGTTATTTAAGCTTGAACCCTGGCTCCTGTACTTGGACTAGTATAACACTTATTATTTTCTTAAATGATGTATTATTCATGAAAATACTTATACTTGATTCAAAAGGAAATATAAGATTTACTTACCAAGCTATGTATCTTGCATCTTTTTAGTTTTTTTCCTTTCCAAATGAATAAAGTCATTGGAAGTAAAGGATGGTTCAAGCTTGGAATTTATGCTAGCAAGCTTAGCAAATTTTATAGTGAATTTTAGTTCATTAGTTGCTTATGACTTTGTAGTTAGTGATTTCATGAATTTTAAGGATTATAGGTTTTGCTATTCAAATTTGGATTTAGACAATTTGAACCATCTTTTGTTTAATTATTTAATGATGTTGGATATGGATCCTTATTT
The DNA here is from genome assembly GCA_021397845.1 of Areca catechu. Lineage (NCBI taxonomy): Eukaryota > Viridiplantae > Streptophyta > Magnoliopsida > Arecales > Arecaceae > Areca > Areca catechu. The sequence continues at coordinate 156,096,291 of CM038050.1, read as the reverse complement.
TTATTTGATATTAAGATTGTTGGCTTTGTGTTATTGTGAACAACACCCTATTGTAGAATGGCCATATTATATCCTGGATTTGGGACATGATAAAATAAAATTAAATAAAATATAAAAGAGTCCAAAATTAGAAATACTATAAGCACAACTCTGAAATAATATATACAAAATGGGGGCATTTCTTTGTTTTCTTCGCCATGCAGATTTTTTATTTTTCTCCTTAAGTCTTCACTGTGCATGACAAATACCAAATACTAGTCACGTGCATTTGTCTAACATTCTGAACTCCTAGAAGATCATACTACAGCAAGCATAGGCAATTCTAAAATTGCATTAAAATTTTGATTTTTATATAGAAAAGTCAACATGTTGGAGCATCTAACCACCAATTAGAGCCTATTTTATTGCCCATAACTGAACATCAATGTGGAGTTTGATAGAACTTCACTTCAAGCATTTGATTAATCCAAAATTCTTGATCATTATTATTCCAAGCCCCGAATGTCATATTCTTTGGGTTGGATAGGCCTGCCTGACCCATTGACAGTGTTTTCTCTACTTCAAGTTATTCTAGCAGCAGTAAATTGGTGCATATGATATGCAATTTTCTTTGTGATTGAGACTGGATATGTCACGATCAAGTCTGAATTTGTAAAGATTAGTGCTGGGCATGTACAGCATTCATGTTGCACTAGTATGGGACCCCGCTATGGAGTGGGTTTGATCCAAATATGAAAGAATGAGTGAAATCATTATAATTTTTTCATTAAAATAAAATAATATATAAATTTGCCTTAGAGATTTACATAGATATATAATTTGTGATTGAGATAATATTAGTTATTTTCAAAAAAATAATAGATATTAAATAATATATTCATAGTAAAAATGCAATACTTAATTATACTAAATGGTATTTTTAGAGGAGTGATTTGATAAAAAAAAATAGGTATTTTTATTAAATCCATATCAACTATTACAATCAATCATAAAATTAATAATTTTTCTTTGAATTAAACCCATACTGCTTTGAATTTTTCTTTCCTTTGAATTGTTTTCGGTCTGTTGAACCACATGATCCCATATGGGTGGGTGTTCAATGGGACAAGATCTCATGTCCGACAATTCGTTAATTTTTTTTGAACTTCATCAAAGAGTAGCAGGAAGTATTTAATTTTGATGTTCCAAAACTAAATCTTGAGTAACAAAGAGAGTGCCAGCTTCAAGTTAAGATAATTTTCAAATCTCCTCCACTGACCAAAAGCCTCCCAAAAGCCTCTACTCTCAAATAAACAATCTTCCAAAATAAAGAGAGTGCCAGAAAGTTAAAATAAAAAAACTAAATCATGCTGGAATACCGGACGAAGAAATTAAGAAAAATACCGAACGAGTAAAGTTGGATGGGATGCGACGGAGATGAAGGTGCCGGAGAGCTTCGGTGGCGACGAAGGGACCGAAGGAACGTGCCGGAGATGAAGGAAGAGGGGGAGGGAGGAGGAAGAAAGAAAGGGTTAGGGGCGGCGGCCGATGAATCGAATGAAAACTAGGGCTCACCTGGGGTAAGAAGAGGAGAAGTTTGGCGATGCTTTCAACCGTCGGAAGATGCCGACGCTTTCTAAAAGCATCGGAGGGCTTCTGTAGTGCAGCGATGCTTTACAAATCCGGCGATGCTTTTAAGCATCGATAAATGTAAGGTTTTTGATGACGCTTAAAAGTGTCGGCGGGTTAAAGGGGATACCGACGCTTTTCAAAAGCGTCGATGGGTTCAGGGGGATACCGACACTTTTCAAAAGCGTCGATGGGTTGCGGAGTCTCCTGACATCGCCTAGAAGCATTGGGAGAGGAGTCTCCCGACGCCGTCCAGAAGCATTGGGAGAAATGGGTCGACAGTTCTCTTATTTACTGTAGTGACTGTACCTATAGCCTAGACACCAGCATCCATAATAGGAGATGAATTGATGAACTAAATTAAGTTTTCTCTCTTTACTGTGTGCGAGCTGTGTGCGTGCTGTGTGCAAGCTGTGTGCGAATTATTTTCTTCTTGTTTCTTGTGCCCTACCTCCATCCCCAACATCAAAACCCTAGCCGCCCTCCATCCAAGCCTTGGCCGCCCAACACAAAACACTCTTCCCCTTGCTATTTTTTATTTATTTCTTCATCCCTACACCATTTTCTAACCCGTAGATGGTGATTGGTAGGTCCCTCAGTTCCCGCGAATCCGAGAATACCTTCTGATCAACCTTCGGATCACCGAGCAGAAAGCCACAAATCTGTAGGTTCAGAAGCTTGCTTTTCTATGCCGCATATGGGAGCGAGAGTGATCTCTTTGTGCACGATCTTCATCAGGCACTTTAACCGTTGCCAAGTACACCCCCTTGACTCCCTAGTAGTGGTCTTGCAGAAGAGCAACCTTACCAGGGTTTTCTTAAACCTTGGCGATCATGTTTTCTCTAAGTTTTAGGGTTTATTTCTGCATACATGATTTCTCAAAATTTCCTAAAATTCTTTACTTTGAATTTTGGCTTGAGATTCGGGATATAAAACGCTAACTCCTTAGTTAATCACAAAAAAATACTTTGCATGCATAAATCATTCTGCATCACAACCACCACCCCCTCTCTGTGGAATGGCATTTCAGGATAAACAAGGCCTTGAACAAGGAGAACCTAGCTACGATGCCGTGGAAATGGCATAGCACTATGAAGGAGTTGATGACCTATAAGAATTTAGGATTAACTAGGTTGGGAATAACCTGTAATGGTCCATAAAAGAGAGGATGAAGGGGTGAAGGGAAAGCCAGAACCTTGCCGAGAAGAACTCCTCATAAAGGGTGACTTGGCCCAGCCCACCGGAGGTGACTCACTCCCATGGATCCGGGGCTGAAATCCAAATGATATATGGGATCCCGTGGATACCCCAAAGTCAGAGGGCATCCATCCTTGACATCATCGAAGTGACCCTAGATGGACCGGCCATGTCTGGGTTTGGAGACGAAGGAGGGGGAGGCAAGTACTGGGTATGGCGGTCCACCATATATCGGGGACCCCATAAAACCCTAAATGGGGCATCCTTTTCCTCACTACTTGAGGAACGAGGCCCCATTTATGACCTCTCCATCATGCCATGGTGGGCCGGGTCATACCTTTGAGGATGACGACCGCTCCCTAAGGAACTCATGGTAAGGAAGAAGGGAGGAATAAAAGAAAGAAGGGAACCTAAGGACGAAGGGGACCCCCTCGGCACGAACCTAGGGAAAGAGGAATGGATGGGGGGATTGACTTGCAAAGGACTCAACGAGTATGGAGTTTTTCCCTTTCTTTCTCTCCTCCACTCTTCCCCTTCTGCTCGAAGCTCTTTGAGACAAAAATGAAAAGACAGGCTATCTATATGGATGGAATGGCAAAATCCCAATTCGAAATTTGATCGGTCGATCGAGGCGTCCCTCCATTATGCTGGCCAATAGGGTTTGGACACGTGCCAGCCCCCTGCTGGCCCGAATGACTCGACCCCTGGAGCATCATGTTGGGAAGTGAAAGGGTGTCGCTTGTTACGGCTGTAATGATGACATGGCCGGTCTCAGATTCCGTCAGGTATGATCGAGCCACATGGAGGTTTCTTTGGCTGAGTCAGCCTCGGCTTCCACGCTACCAAGGTCGAGCTCGTCCCTTGCCCCCCCAGGCTACCTCCCAGGTGATATCCCGAGACGTTACCGCCCTCGCCGAAGTCGAGTTCGGTCCAGGGCTCCTCCTGTCACCTCGCCAGGTGTCCACCCAGGAGGGGTCCACCTCGGCCGAGGTCGGCTGCTCCCCCGCTCCCTCGCCAGGTGGCGCCCATAGACGGTCCCACCAAGGCCGAGGTCGAGCCGGGCCCCTTCGCCCCTTCGTGAGGTGACCCCTGGAGACGGGTCCACCTCGACCGAAGCCGAGCGCCCTCCTGCCACCTCGCTAGGTGTCCACCCAGGAGGGGTCCACCTCGGCCGAGGTGGGCTGCTCCCCCGCTCCCTCGCCAAGTGGCGCCCATAGACGGTCCCACCAAGGTCGAGGTCGAGCCGGGCCCCTTCGCTCCTTCGCCAGGTGGCCCCCGGAGACGGGTCCACCTCGATCGAAGCCGAGCACCCTCCTGCCACCTCGCCAGGTGTCCACCCAGGAGGGGTCCACCTCGACCGAGGCCGGCTGCTCCCTCGCTCCTTCGCCAGGTAGCCCCCGGAGACGGGTCCACCTCGGCCGAAGCCGAGCGCCCTCCTGCCACCTCGCCAGGTGTCCACCCAGGAGGGGTCCGCCTCGGCCGAGGCCGGCTGCTTCCTCTCTCCTTCGCCAGGTGGCTCCCGGAGATGGGTCCACCTCGGTCGAAGCTGAGCGCCCTCCTGCCACCTCGCCAGGTGTCCACCCAGGAGGGCTCCACCTCGGTCGAGGTCGACTACTCCCTCGCTCCTTCGCCAGGTGGCCCCCGGAGATGGGTCCACCTTGGCCGAAGCCGAGCGCCCTCCTACCACCTCGCTAGGTGTCCACCCAGGAGGGGTCCACCTCGGCCGAGGTCGGCTGCTCCGTCGCTCCTTCGCCAGGTGGCCCCTGGAGATGGGTCCACCTCGGTCGAAGCCGAGCGCCCTCCTGCCACCTCGCCAGGTGTCCACCTGGGAGGGGTCCACCTCGGCCGAGGTCAGGCCGCCCGTACAGAGAAGGTCCTAAAGAGCGGAGGCGCAAGTTCCGAGGTTGGCCCTCGAGCCGTGCGCACCACAGACGGCGCCCCGTACAGATGGTGGCGGCATGCGAAACATCACTTACGTCGGCCCGACAGGTTTTGCAGTTGAGAGGCGCGGTTCTGACAAAACAGGGCCCGTCAACGGATAGCGCCGGCACCTAGGAAGGAGAGCGCCCTTACTGGGCCCGAGGTCTGACCGGCCGCCCTGCCGGCGCCACCCCCCTTCCTTTACCCTTTCCCCGCTGGGCTCGGCAAACGAGGTCAGAAAGCCGCCTGGCCCTCAAAACCAAAAGGGGAAAGAGAAAAGGATGGAGAGGGGACAACGAGAGCAACAAGGGGAGCCTCCTAAGAGCGGAAAACAGGCAGGCAGCGGGAGGAGATAAAAGGAAGGAAATAGGAGGCGACCAGGTAAGCTGGGACGAGTAAGAAACAGAGGCCAAAAGCCCCGCTCCGAGAGTAAGATCCAGGGCCCCGAGAGGGGATCGCTTGGCGTGAGCTCGGCAAGGAGGCCCGGTCGGGTTTCTGGTCCCTACAGCACCTTTCTTGTTAGTAGATTCTCTGAGTCTGGGACTCCTTCGGGGGCCCGTCCTGGAGAATCTGTTCCTTCTCGCCGTCTACTAACTTGATCGTCGGAGCTCCCTCGCCGGGATCTCCGGCCAGGGTCTTCTGACCTTGCCTTGCAGGTTCCCCTTCGCCAGGAGGCCCCAGGAGCAAGGCGGTCTGGTAGGATCGGCGGATCCGAGGCACGGGCGTGGCGGCAAGATCGGCAACAGATTGGCACACCAGGTAGGGGGGCAGGACAACACCCCTAGAGGGAGCCAGCTTTCTGCAGGAACAGTGCTCTCCGACAATGGTGGTTACTCGTGGGCGCGAGGCATCCACCAGCCGTGTGGGGGAGGTTCCTTCCCCTCAAGGGGCCCACAGCCCGGAGAGGGAGCTCCCAGCTCCCCCTCCTCTTCCATTACCGCCGACCTCGACAGACGGGCCCCTCGCAGCCATCATCCAACCGCTGCAGACTTTGACCTCGGTGGTCCGGCAGCTTCAACATCAGCAGCGGTCCCTGGTCACGCAGCCACAGCCGGGGACCCCCGCGGCTCGGCCGTGGGGCCGCGTGGGAGCCTGCGCTCCATTCAGGGCAGGCCATCCCACCCGAGGGCGGTCTCCAACCCCCGCGGGAGCCACCAAGCTCCCGTAAAAAGAAACTACTCCGGTTCGGTGGATCACGAGAGTCGATTCCCGGCCGATGAAGCCGAGACGGCGCATCGCAGCAAGCGGCGCCGAGGCATGACTTCGCGCCGAGACCGATCGGCGCCCCCTTCGCCAGCGGCCTCGGTGGAAGACTCCACCGACGAGGCCATCAGGTGTCAGGCCGAGAGGTGCCTGGAGGAGCACGAGCGCAAGTTGGCGGAGTTCGCCCGCCAATTTGCCAACCTGCAGAACTCATCGGCAGACCCGGCAGGCTACGACTCCCGTCCCCCCTTCTCTGAAGAAATCCGACAGAGCCGATCCCGAGCCGGTTCCGCATGCCGCAGGTGGATCCCTACGATGGGACCACCGACCCTCTGGACCATCTGGAGAGCTACAAGGCTCTCATGAGGGTCCAGGGGGCCAATGATGCCCTTTTGTGCATCGCCTTCCCCGCTACCCTCCGGAAGGCCGCTCGAGTCTGGTTCACTTACCTCGAGCCCGGATCCATTTGCTCCTTCCACCAGCTGGAAGGAAAGTTTGTGGCGCACTTCGATGCTTGTCGGAAGGTGCCGAGAGAGGTGGATAGCCTCTTCTCCATCTGCCAGCAGGACCAGGAGCTGCTAAGGGACTACATCACCCGGTTCAAGACCGCAGCCCTGGAAATCTACAGCCTGGATGAGCCCGTCGCCATGCTGGCTTTGAAGCACGGACTCAAGACATCCCGCCTGACCTACTCCCTAGACAAGAAGCCCCCCGGGACGTACTCCAAGCTCCTCCTCCGCGCCCACAAGTACATCCGAGCGGAGGAGGCCGACCGCACCGGCCAAGAGCTGGATGGGAAGACTCCGAAGAGGTCGTCCCCAAGGGATATCCCAGGAGCTCGGAAGCCCGGGCCTCCTGCCGACCCTCGCCCGAATCTGAGGTCGAAGGGCGAGGCCATTCCGGAGCGGAGGTTCACCCCTCTCCTCGCACCTCGGACAAAGATCCTCATGGAAATAGAGGGCGAGCATTACCTCTGCCGACCTCCTCCACAGAACCCAAGAGGTATCCGAGACAAGTCAAAGTACTGCCAGTTCCACCGCGAGCATGGCCATGACACGGAGGAGTGTCGCAACCTGAAGCGGGAAATCGAGGAGCTGATCAAAAGGGGCTACCTCAGGAAGTTCGTCAGGAACGAGGTCCCCCCGGAGGGGTAGCCGCTCGCGGCCTTACCACCAGTTCCTGCAATCGATAACCGCCCGACGGAGAAGCCGGTGGGCATGATCTCACTTGGGGTCGGGCGGGCGGCGAAGAGAGCCCGGGAAGTTGGGAACCCAGAGAATGTAATCCCCCCTGAGGAGGGGAAGGAAAATGAGAATGTAAACAATGATACCGTGGTGGTCGAGATGACCATCGCGAAGCATCCTGTACATCGAATTATGGTGGATAGTGGAAGCTCGACTGACGTGCTTTTTTACGATGCTTTCTCTCGGATGAATTTGTCCCATGATCAGCTGAGACCGGTGCATACCCCCTGGTAGGCTTTACCGGGTACTCCGTGGGGGTCGAAGGAGAGATCACTCTCCCGATCACCGCTAGATCCCCACCTCGACAGACGACCGTCCTGATGACATTTACCGTCGTCAAGCTTCCTTCACATTACAACGCGATCCTCGGGCGTCCCGGGCTCAACCAACTGGATGCCATGATTTCCACGAAAAGGTTGTTGGTGCAGTTCCCCATGCCTTCCGGGCTCGGGGTGATGAAGGGGATGACCCAGCCGGTCCCGCATTGCCTCCAGACGGTCCCGGGCGCCCGGGGTGCGGAGCTCGGCCCCGATGTTGACGACCTCGACCTAAGGGAGAAGGAACCCACGGGGGGCCCGTAGAACGCCTGTTCACTTATCCCCTTGGTTCAGACCCGCTGAAGATGGTGCAGGTCGGGGCGCAACTCCCAGAAGAAGAACGGGCCCGCCTGCTGGAGTTCCTCCGCGCGAATGCAGACGTGTTCGCCTGGTCAGCGACCGACATGCTGGGCATTCCACCCGAGGTCATCACGCACAGGCTAAACATGGATCCGAGCTGCCGCCCGGTCTGCCAGAAGAAGAGGAGCTTCGCCATGGAGAGACAGAGGGCCATCAACGAGGAGGTGGAGAAACTCCTCGCCGCCGGCTTTGTGCGGGAAGTTTAATATCCCAGCTGACTGGCGAACGTGGTCATGGTAAGGAAGAGCAGTGGTAAGTGGAGGATCTGTGTGGACTACACCGACCTCAACCGAGCTTGCCCGAAGGACAGCTTCCCCCTTCCAAAGATCGACCAGCTGGTCGACACCACCTCGGGACATTGCCTCCTGTCATTCATGGACGCCTTCTCTGGATACAACTAGATCCGAATGAACCCGGAGGACGAGGAGCACACCGCCTTCATCACCGACCGTGGGACTTTTTGCTACAAGATGATGCCGTTTGGCCTCAAGAATGCTGGGGCCACGTACCAGCATCTGGTCAATAGGATCTTCAAAAACCAGATCGACCGCAACATGCAGGTGTACGTGGAAGATATGCTGGTAATGAGCAGACCCGATTCGGACCACGTAGCTGACCTGGTGGAGACATTCAGCAACTTCCGGCGCCATCAGATGAAGCTGAACCCTGCGAAGTGTACCTTCGGCGTCTCCACCGGGAAGTTTCTAGGATTCATGGTGACCCAAAAAGGAATTGAAGCCAACCCGGAGAAAGTCCAGGCCATCCTGGACATGGAGCAGCCCACCTCCAAGAAGCAAGTGCAGCAACTCACCGGCCGGGTTGCGGCCCTCAGCCGCTTTATCTCTAGGTCGGCAGATCGCTGCCATCCCTTTTTCAAGGTGCTGAGAAAGATGAACGACTTCGCCTGAACCGAGGAATGCCAGGAGGCCTTTGAAGAGATGAAGAAGACGCTCGCATCGCCACCGCTGCTTTCCCGGTCCGAGGAGGGGGAGGAACTCATCCTCTACCTGGCGGTCACCCCGGAAGCCGTCAGTTCGGTCCTGGTTCGGACCGACGACCAAGGAGTCCAGCGGCCGGTGTACTATACCAGCAAACTTCTCCGCGACACGGAGCTCAGGTATTCTCGGCCCGAGAAGCTCATTTTTACTCTAATAGTGTCGGCTCAGCGTCTCAGGCCCTATTTCCAAGTGCATCCCATCGCTGTCCTGACGGATCAGTCGCTGAAAGCGGTGCTCAGTCGACCTGACACCTCGGGGCGATTGGTGAAGTGGGCACTGAAGCTTAGTGAGTTCGACATCACGTACAGGCCCAGGTCGGCCATGAAAGCACAGGTGCTGGCCGACTTCTTGGTCGAATGCGCAGGCTTAGGCAAGGAGCCCGAGGAGGATCCCTTGCACCGGCAACCGAAAGCGGGCCCCGAGGGACCCGGAGAGGACGCATGGATCCTCCACGTAGATGGAGCCTCGAACTCTGGCGGGAGCGGAGCCGGACTCATTCTTGCCAACAGCGACGGGGTCGTCGCCGAATGCGCACTCCGTTTCCAGTTCGCCGCGACAAACAATCAGGCGGAATATGAGGCGCTCCTCTCCGGGCTGAGGGTCTCCCGCGAGCTGGGCGTGACTAACCTTAAGGCCTTCACTGACTCCCAGCTCGTGGCAGGACAGGTCTCTGGAGAGTACGCCGTGTATGACCCCCAAATGGTGAAATACTTGGAGCTCGTCAGGGCGGGCACGGCCGGTTTCCGGCGCTTCAACATCTTCCACATCCCCCGCAGGGAGAACGCCCGTGCGGACACTCTTTCTCGACTGGCGACCCTGCCGGACACGATGCTGGGTCGCGCTCACGTGGAGCACCTTAAGGCCCCAAGCTACGAGACCCCAGTGGAGGTCCATCAGGTCGATCGTGAGCCCAACTAGATGGACAAGTACGCCGAATACATAACCAGCGGCACCTTGCCAGAGAACCGCGTGGCGGCCCACCTCATCAGAAAGAAGGCCGCACGGTTCTTTCTGATGGATGGGCAATTGTATCGAAGATCCTACTCCTACCCCCTCCTTAAATGCGTAGGACCCGTACAACCCAGACTCGTGCTCCAGGAGATTCACGAGGGCGTCTGTGGGAACCACATGGGGGGCAGAGCATTAGCCTACAAAGCCCTTCGTCAGGGCTACTTTTGGGAGACAATGAAGGAAGATGCCGCTGATTTCGTGAGGAGGTGCGATCGGTGCCAGCGTCACGCCACGGTGCAACGGCAGCCCTCCAACCTAATCTCCCAGCTTTCGGCTCCGTGGCCATTCGCCCAATGGGGGATGGACCTTCTGGGCCCATTCCCGCTGGCGTTTGGACAGCAGAAGTTCTTGATCGTGGCCTTCGACTACTTCACGAAGTGGGTCGAAGCCGAACCCTTGGCACGGATCACCGAGGCAAACGTCGCCAAGTTCTTCTGGAAGTCAATCGTTTGCCGCTTCGGCCTCCCCCATACCGTGGTCACTGATAACGGGTGCCAGTTCGACTGCCGGGAATTTGAAGAGTTCTGCGGTGACCTCGGCATCAGGCATCGCTTCACCTCGATGGCGCATCCTCAGACCAATGGAGAGGCCGAAGTCACGAACAGGACCATTTTACAGGGCCTCCGCACGCGGCTGGACCAGGCCAAGGGTAGATGGGCCGAGGAGCTCCCCAGCATCCTTTGGGCGTACCATACCACCCCGAGGATGGCGATCGACGAGACCCCGTTCAACCTCGTCTTTGGAGCCAAAGCGGTCATCCCGATCGAGCTCAGCCTACCCACACTGCGTGTGGAGCAATATGACGAGGCAGAGAACCCTGCCAGAATGATGCTCAATCTTGACCTTCTTGAAGAGACGAGGGACAAGGCCCGAGTTCGGATGGCGGCGTATAGGCAGTGAGTGGCCAGGTATTACAACTCCCGAGTGCGGCCGAAGTCCTTTCGTCCCGGAGATCTGGTCCTCCGGCACGCTGAAGCTTCTCGACCATGGGAGTGCGGCAAACTCTCACCAAACTGGGAAGGCCCGTACCGGGTAGCAGAAGCCCTCCCCCACGGTGCCTACTACCTGGAGGAGTTGGGAGGGGCCAGGTTTCCCCAGATGTGGAACGCCTCGAATCTAAGGATGTATTATCAGTAATGTAAGGTTCCCCACTCCTGCAATAAAGTTTCTTTGCTTCAAACACTCTTTCTCACCTCGTAGGGAAACCGGCGCATGGCCCTGGGTTCGGCACACTCGATCGTGGCCGAAGGCCGAAGGGAGCGAGAAGTCCCGGACTTCAGTCCGGAAGGCGGGGCAGAACCCAGTTCGCCCACGTGAGCACGGAGAACAGCTCGGCAAGCCGCGTAAGGCTTGAGAAAGCCTGCGGCCCCGGGGTTCAGTCCAGAAGTCCCGGGCCTCGGCCTGGAAGGCGGGGCAGAACCCAGTTCGCCCACGCGAGCATGGAGAATAGCTCGGCAAGCTGCGCAAGGCTTGAGAAAGCCTGCGGCCCCGGGGTTCAGTCCGGAAGTCCCGGGCCTCGGCCTGGAAGGCGGGGCAGAACCCAGTTCGCCCACGCGAGCACGGAGAACAGCTCGGCAAGCCGCGCAAGGCTTGAGAAAGCCTACGGCCCCGGGGTTCAGTCCGGAAGTCCCGGGCCTCGGCGTGGAAGGCGGGGTAGAACCCAGTTCTCCCACGCGAGCACGGAGAACAGCTCAGCAAGCCGCGCAATGCTTGAGAAAGCCTGCGGCCCCGGGGTTCAGTCCGGAAGTCCCAGGCCTCGGCCTGGAAGGCGGGGCAGAACCCAGTTCGCCCACGCGAACACGAAGGCAAACCCAAAGAAGGACCCGCTCGAGGCCTATTCTGATGCCACCCGGTCCGGAATGTCCCAAACTTTGACCTGGGCACCGGATGGGACCAGGTCCACCCTCGTCCCGGCACTCCACATCAACATCTCAGGAAAAAAAAAGAGAAAAAAGGAAAGCAAAAGAGAAGGCGAGTCCGAGACATGGCCAAATTGAATTTTCATTGATTCAACAAAGAGAAATACAAACTGGGAGTCTCGACAGGCCAGGAGTCCCCAAAAAGAAAACAAGCCAAAAAGAGAAAGAACGACAGTTCAGTTTGGCACCGGGGCGGGGTCCTCAGCCGGGGTCGCAGGCTCCACTTCCTCGCCGTCGACGGCTGCTGGCTCAGGGGGTTGCTCCGGAGCTTCGGCCGTGTCGCTCACCGGGGCCGCAGCTGTGGCGTCGACCGCGCCGGAAGCCCTTCGGTCGGGTCCCTGCCTCCTACCTTCGAGCACCACCCCACTGAGGTCAAGCTCGGGGTAGAAGGACCCCACCTTCTCCCGGTATATCCGGAACCCCTTCAGGAAGGAGTCCACGGTGGCCTCCCGGACCTCCGAGATGTACTCGTCGGAGGCCCGGAATTTTGGGACGGCTTCATGCGCCTCCTGTTTCGCGGCCTCCAGGAGCCCATTGACGTAGGTGCTCCGCTCTCTCGCCGCACTCTACTCTCGTCTGGCCTCTTCCAGCTGGCGCTCCAGCCACTGGGAATGGGCCCGAAGGCGAGCCCTCTCGGCCGCGTCCTCTTCTGCGCGACGCTGGTGGGAGTTCCTCTCCTCGGACAGAGAGGACTCCAGGTTCTTGTTTCGCCCCTCGGTGAGCGCCAGGTCCGCTTGGAGGGTCTGGTTGTTCGCTCGCAGCTCGACCCCCTTTTCCATGAGGTCTTTGATGTCGGCCGCGAGCTTGCCGAGCTTCTCTTCCTTCTCGACATCGTTCTTCGCGTACCCTGCAAGGAAGTTCCTCAGCAGGAGCACGTCGTTCCCAATCTGCACAGCAAAATAATCGGGTTAGTGTAAAGGCTAACCGAGGCAAGACAGACAAAGGAGCCCGAGTTCGGACTTACCGTAAAGAGCTGCGGGAGGATCCCGAGCAGGGCGTCGGCGTAGTCCCTGCCACCTCGAGATCAACGGTCCCGAGCGGTGGAGGCATACTCCATCACTTTCTCCGCGATCCCCTTGTCGCGGATCACTGAGCAGCGGTTGGTGATCGCCGGTGGCAGAGCCGTCAGGTCGGCTACGGCGGCAACTGCCCCTCCAGCAAGGCTCGCCGTCGATGGTGTGGCAGAGGTCACGGGCTGCACTGTCGGAGCCGCGGCAACGACGGGGCCGGCGCTGGGCGGAACTGCTGGTGGTGGAGCCCCCTCGTCGGCAGTACCGCCGGGTCTGACTGAGGGAGCATCGATGGCCCCGCCCCGAGGCAGCCTGGGCGGGGGAGCAGCGGCCACCGGGCCGGGTACGATCGCCGGCACGACCTCCTGGCTCGCCTCGGTGCGAGCCCTCTTCGCCGCAGGCTCATCCACCTCAACGACGTCCCTCTGGGCCGCGCCCTCCAGGAGGTTCTCCAGCAAAAATTTCATGCCTGAAATGCAAAAGAGGAGGAGGTCAGTCGGCTCGGCTAAAAAGTAGAAAGAGTACAGAAGTCAAGGAAAGGACTGAGTCTCACCCGGCTCGCGGATGGGACTGATCCCGGCCTCAAACAAGTTCTGCTCCGAGAGCAGAACCTCGAGCGCCGGGACCACATCGCTCAGGAGCATGGAGTAGGCCTCTTGGTCCGCCGACTCGACCTGGGAGTTCCGGTTCGGAGACCGGTCCGGTTCACTCCAGGCCCAGTCAACATCCTCGACCGAGGCAAAGAAGAACCGGTTCTTCCAGCCCTTGATAGAATAAGGGAGGTCAAACCGGAGACACCTGGGCCGGGGCGAGATGTACCACCAGCCATCGTCAGTGGAGTACCTCTTCAGGGTAAACAGAGCCCTGAAGAGGGAGAAACGGGCAACAAACCCATGGAAGTGGCAAAAAACAATAAAAGAAAAGATGACCCGGATGGCGTTGGGAGCCAACTGGGCCGGAACGAGACGGAAGTGGCTAAGGAAAGAAAGGAAGAAGGGATGCAGAGGAAATCGAAGACCCCCGAGAAGGAAGTCTTCGTAGAAGGCTATGTGGCCGGGGCCACTCATGGTGACGCGATCCCCGGGCCGCGGAACAAGCAGACGGATTGATCCCGTGATGCCGTAGGCCTCCCGGAGCAAAGAAATGTCGCCTTCGGTCATTGTGGAAGCATGACCGGAGGGACCGGCAGAAAGAAGAGGTGGAGCAGGAAGGGAAAGAAGCGGAAGAGCAGAAACGACAGGAGGAGACCAGACACCCCTGGGGATGCCAATGGTGATACCCCCAGGTTGCAGTCGCCTGCGGGTCTCCTCCGGGATCACTTCCTCCTCCGAGGAGGAAGAAGACGAAGTCCTCGGCCGCGACGAACCGTCCTCATCCGGATTAGAGGAAACATGGCGACGGCACGCCATAACAAAGAAGAAAGCAAGAAGGATTCGACGAGGAAGAAGAGGGGAACGAGGAAAATGAGAGCACTCACCGAAAATGCACTGCACGAATGCGGGGCAGTGGAAATTAGCCTGCAGCAAACCGCCCACGAAGCAAGGGAAAAGGCCTCATTCCAGAAAGTCCCCTCCTTTTCAAACTCAGTCGACAGCGGCCATACCCGTCATTCCGCCCCGAGCCACTGGATGATCGCCGCGTGGACGCACGCCCGACACCGACGCCTCGTTAGCAGGGAAATGACCTCTGCTTTGAAGCGACGCATTTATTATGGGCAAGTAGGCGACGCGTGGCGACTTCCTATAGGGCTTCGGGTGCACCGAGAAGCGGCGACGAGGATCGCGGCAATTATGATGCAAGATCTTCGCCTCCCCATGTCATATCCATATTTAATCCCGACATTCCGTTCTACGACGCCCAAACGGAACGGCGGGCTGGGGGGCAACTGTTACGGCCGTAATGATGACATGGCCAGTCTCAGATTCCATCAGGTATGATCGAGCCACGTGGAGGTTTCTTCGGCCGAGTCAGCCTCGGCGCCCACGCTACCGAGGTCGAGCTTGGCCCTTGCCCCCCCAGGCTACCTCGCCAGGTGATATCCCGAGATGTTACCGCCCTTGCCGAAGTCGAGTTCGGCCTAGGGCTCCTCCTGCCACCTCACCAGGTGTCCACCCAGGAGAGGTCCACCTCGGCTGAGGTTGGCTGCTCCCCCGCTCCCTCGCCAGGTGGCGCCCATAGACGGTCCCACCAAGGCCGAGGTCGAGCCGGGTCCCTTTGCTCCTACACCAGGTGGCCCCCGGAGACAGGTCCACCTCGACCGAAGCTGAGCGCCCTCCTGCCACCTCGCCAGGTGTCCACCTAGGAGGGGTCCACCTCGGCCGAGGTCGGCTGCTCCCCCGCTCCCTCGCCAGGTGGCACCCATAGACGGTCCCACCAAGGCCGAGGTCGAGCCGGGCCCCTTCGCTCCTTCGCCAGGTGGCCCCCGGAGACGGGTCCACCTCGACCGAAGCAGAGCGCCCTCCTGCCACCTCGCCGGGTGTCCACCCAGGAGGGGTCCACCTTGACCAAGGCCGGCTGCTCCCTCGCTCCTTCGCCAGGTGGCCCCCGGAGACGGGTCCACCTCGGCCGAAGCCGAGCGCCCTCCTGCCACCTCGCCAGGTGTCCACCCAGGAGGGGTCCACCTCGGTCGAGGCTGGCTGCTTCCTCGCTCCTTCGCCAGGTGGCCCCCGGAGACGGGTCCACCTCGATCGAAGCCGAGCGCCCTCCTGCCACCTCGCCAGGTGTCCACCCAGGAGGGGTCAACCTCGACCGAGGTCGGCTGCTCCCTCGCTCCTTCGCCAGGTGGCCCCCGGAGACGGGTCCATCTCGGTCGAAGCCGAGCGCCCTCCTGCCACCTCGCCAGGTGTCCACCTCGACCGAGGTCGGCTACTCCCTCGCTCCTTCGCCAGGTGGCCCCCGGAGACGGGTCCACCTCGGCCGAAGCCGAGCGCCCTCCTGCCACCTCGCCAGGTGTCCACCTCAGTCGAGGTCAGGCCGCCCGTACAGAGAAGGTCCCAAAGAGCAGAGGCGCAGGTTCCGAGATTGGCCCTCGAGCCGTGCGCACCACAGACGGTGCCCCGTACAGATGGCGGCGGCACGCGAAACATCACTTACGTTGGCCCGACAGGTTCTGCAGTCGAGAGGCACGGTTCTGACAAAACAGGGCTCGTCAACGGACAGCGCCGGTACCTAAGAAGGAGAGCGCCCTCACTGGGCCCGAGGTCTGACCGGCCGCCCTGCCGGCGCCACCCTCTTTCTTTTACCCTTTCCCCGCTGGGCTCGGCAAACGAGGTCAGAAAGCCGCCTGGCCCTCAAAACCAAAAGGGGAAAGAGAAAAGGATGGAGAGGGGACAACGAGAGCAACAAGGGGAGCCTCCCAAGAGCGGAAAATAGGCAGGCAGCGGGAGGAGATAAAAGAAAGGAAATAGGAGGCGACCAGGTAAGCTGGGACGAGTAAGAAACAAAGGCCAAAAGCCCCGCTCTGAGAGTAAGATCCAGGGCCCCGAGAGGGGATCGCTTGGCGTGAGCTCGGCAAGGAGGCCCGGCCGGGTTTCTGGTCCCTACAGCACTTTTCTTGCTAGTAGATTCTCTGAGCCTGGGACTCCTTCGGGGGCCCGTCCTGGAGAATCTATTCCTTCTCGCCGTCTACTAACTTGATCGTCGGAGCTCCCTCGCCGGGATCCCCGGCCAGGGTCTTCTGACCTTGCCTTGCAGGTTCCCTTTCGCCAGGAGGCCCCAGGAGCAAGGCGGTCTGGTAGGATCGGCGGATCCGAGGCACGGGCGCGGCGACGAGATCGGCAACATCGCTGATAACTATATTATACACCTATATAAAAGTATTAATTTAATACTTAAATTATATTTACTTATTTTGAATTGATATTTTTTGAATATGGAAAGAAGAGTGTCAATGCGAAAAGCACGATTTATGGGTTCAAACAAAACAAGTTTGAAGCGAATCAGATTTAAAATGAACCTAGAATCGATTTTTGAAGATTTGATGAAGGAATTATACAAATTTTGGAGCAACCAGTCCACCATGGACCGGTCGCTTGGTCTACGAAATGAAGAGCAGTCCATGGGAAGCTATTGAAGTTGGTCCACGATGTAGAATCATGGACCAAAGGAAGATTCCAGCCACCTCTCCACTAGATCTTCCCATCGCCAGCACCACCCTCATCCAGAGCTCGTCGCCGGCCATCTTCTCCATCCCATGGTGGCACCACGAAGCAAAGAAGTCCATGGCCATCAGGTGGTTCCCGAGTGGAAAATCTTGATGACCAAAATGAAGAGAACACCAGCTCTGGTGACCTCCCCACCAATGGCGGTGAAAGCTGTACTCTGGCAACTCCGGTGAGGCCTCTACGAGGGATGACAGCTATGAAACATGGGCCAAGATGGATCTAGCAGCCACGATTCTTTCCAGCGATGGTTCATGGTAGTGCAAACGGGTCCAGCAAGGCACCGGCGACGAGTCTTGGGGCACATGGGTGACCCCGGTGGTAGATCTTGGCGGCACACAGTTGATTCCAGTGGTGCTAGCCATGGTCCAAGGATGGTGGTGCTAGGCATTTGGGCGACAGCAACCAAGCTCGGTGGATATGCACGAATCTTAGAGCAACCAATGGATGGAAGAACTTGCATGGATCATAGAGCAGCCTTTGTTCTTGGTTGATTTTACATGATTTCTGACCCTTAGATCCACATCCAAGAGCTGGGAGGAAGTTGACCGGTCAAACACCAGTTGGACCAGGAGATAGAAGCCTAATATTACCGGGACAGGGCATATTCATATCTAACTGTTGAGTCCTGTAAAAGTGAATCCTAGCCACTCATTTGGTTCTTTAGTTTAGTCCGACATCAGAAATACATGAAAACCTCTCCCTTGTTAAACCTTATAAAAAGTCTCCTATGCTTCTACCTGGAACAACTCCCTGGAGTCCCTCTAAAGCCTTGGCATAGAAGGAGAGGAAGGGAAGAGTATGAGCGACTAAGGAATTCCTGTCTTCGAAGAGTAGATGAGGTTTCTAGTATTTATATTTTATATTTTTTTAATATAATTAGTGCTTGATTGTAATGTTTGCTTTTTATGAATAAAATTATTTTCAATTACTTCAAGTAGTATTCTGCATGTCAAGATATAGTTAGATTTTAGAATAACCTATGACTACATAAAGATGAGTCGTGATCCTAGGATACGATTCATGCTCAGCGAGATAGGCTATGCTCGGAATCTGATTATAAAAAATTTTATTTATATGATTAAAGACTTTGAATAGCCTATGGCTATGTAGGAGCGAATCAAGGCCCGTATCCAGTGAGATAGGCTATGCTCGGGATTGATCATAATTTACTAATTATATATTGAATAAATACTTAATATAACACAAAATATTGAATCAAAATCCAAGATATCTTTCATATTGATTTCGTGCCTTGTTTTATTCTTGTTCTTACTATAATCATATTCTTATTCTTTTATCTCTTTAACCTAATTAATCTCTAATTAAATAATCCTAAAAGTGAACATAACCCCAAATGATCCTTGAGAATATGACCTCGAATCATCCTAGCTATAGAATTGAGTTGGTAAATTATTTTTAACTGTCTATGATAGCGATCAGTCATCTCAAATTGGCATTTTCACTGGCATGGCATCTCTGGGTTGGCTTGAGCATGATCTGTAAATCATAAAAAAATATGGGCTTTAATGACTTAGGCATGGCGGCCCTCCATGTCAGCGGATCATTACTCCCTTCGCCCAGAACCCTAGGAGGCAATCATGTGTTCCGGGGCTTGAGAGAGGAAGTCATTTGATCCGACGAGCCACCTACGTAGCATCCATGGAAGCATGTGATGTGGTGAGCTACTGGCTTGGCTCCTGCATGGGCTCCAGCCAAGCATCGTGGTGGCAGGGAGTGCCACCTGGCCTATCCAATGTTGAGCTACCAAAAAGGGTCGGGCTCCCAACAAGGGTCAAGCTCCCATTTGATGTCGAGCTCCTAGAAAGGGTTGAGCTCCCGTCCGAGGTTAAGCTCCCATCCGAGGTTGAGCTCCTAGCCAGGATCGAGCTCCTAGCAAGGGTTGAGCACTTGTTCGGGGTCGAGCTCCCATCGGAGGTCGAGTTCCCAGCAACGGTGAGCTCTCGACTACTTGGAGAGCTTCAAGGCACATATGATGATACAGGGAGCCTTTGATGCCCTGCATTATCTTGCCTACCCTGCCACTTTAAAGAAAGCAACTTGAATGTGATATTTAAGCATTAGACCATGTACCATTCATTCTTTTAATAAATTGAAAATTTTATTTGTATTGCATTTCAGGACTTGTTGGAAGATACCCCATAACTTAAACATCATTTTCCTATTATAGCTGACCGAAGGAGAGAGTCTCAAATATTATATCGCCAGATTCAATTCTGCCACTCTTGAGATCCTGATCTTAATGAATATGTGGCTATGTCTACTATGAAGAAAGGCCTCCGATCATCCAAGTTTACCTTCTCCCTGGATAAGAAGTTTCCTACAAGCTATGCCGAGCTACTGGCGAGAGCACAAAAATATGCGATGGCTGAAGAGCAAGCGGCGAGCCGATGCTTAATTGAAAGGAGGCCAGCCTCCAAGAAAAAGAGCAACAAAGGGTCGGTTTTGCCCGTACCCTCTAACAACGATGCAACGGCTCAACGATGCAGTCCTAAACCCAAGCCATGGGGTAGCAAGTTCAACTCCTATACTCTTCTCTCACCTAAGGGAGAAAATCCTGATGGAGATAGAGAAGGAAAGTTACATGCAAAGGCCATGTCCCATGAAGGCATCTCCTGTATTAAGGAACAAAAACAAATACTGCCATTTCCACAAGGACCACGAGCACAACACTGAAGAATGCATCCAACTTAAGGATGCGATAGAAGATCTAATCAAAAGGGGATACCTAAAAAAATATATCCGCACCCAGGAATCCTGAACTAAAGCTACTGCCCCCACGAGGGCCACAAAAGAAGTCGAACTGCCCAACCAAAGACTGACTGATGGAAGAGTAAGCATGCTTCATCGACAGACCCACTGAAGAAGCGGAGCCAAAAAGAATGCTCCTAAAAGGTACAAAAGTAATAATACCATAAGCTTCTCCAACGATGATATACGAGGAGTCCAAACTCCTCATGATGATACTATTGTAATCTTGGCTATGATAGTCAACTATGATGTAAGACGGAATCTAGTTGATAATGAAAGCTCTATGGAAGTCTTACTCTACAATGCTTTCCTCCGAATGAATTTACCTAAAAATAAACTACAGAGATCTCCTATACCTCTGACTAGGTTCGAAGGCAACCAAGTCAGAGTAAAAGGAGAAATTGTGCTACCAGTAACCATCGGCACCAAACCATTTCAAAAATACTTCTCATTAATTTTACTGTCATACAAACACCATCAGCATACAATGCTATCTTGGGATGACCAGCTTTAAACAAGTTCCATGACATAGTTTTAACTTACCATCTCCTTGTGTGGTTCCCCACTAAGAATGGCATCGAAGAAATAAAAGGAGACCAAAGAGTTGCCCGACAAAGTCTAATGATACAGGATAAATAATCAACTGACTCCATGACATTGGAACAACTAGACCTAAGAGATCTACTGGATGAATGTGGAGAACGTATGAAAAAAATCATTTCCATACCACTGATCGAAGACAACCCAAAGAGAGTTGTGCAGATCGAAAGTATGCTAGACAAAGAAACAGAGGCAAGGCTGATCTATTTTCTGTGGAGCAATGCCAATGTCTTCGCCTGGTTGGCTTCGGATATGCTTGGAATTCCAGCCAAAGTCATTACCTATCAATTGAAAGTCGCCCCGGATTGCAAGCTTGTCAGACAAAAGAAAAGAAATTTTCGCTCCCAAAAGATAGAAGGTGATCAACGAAGAGGTAAGTAAGCTTCTCAAAGCTGGATTCATACAGGAAATATACTATCGTGACTGGTTAGCCAATGTCGTCATGGTTAAGAAAGCCAACGGTAAATGAAGAATCTGCATCGACTATACCGATCTCAACAAGGCTTGTCCTAAAGATAGCTTTTCTCTATCAAAGATTGACCAACTAGTTGACACCATCGCTGGTCATCAGCTGTTGAGTTTTATAGATGCTTCCTCAGGTTACAACCAGATACGAATGGATCCCAATGATGAAGAGAAGACAACATTCATAATGAAGAAGGGGCTCTATTGCTACAAGATAATGCCATTCGGACTGAGGAACACCTGGGCAACCTTCCAAAGGATGATAAACAAGGTGTTTGAAAAGCAACTTGGGAAGAACATGGAGACGTATGTCGATGATATGATCATGAAGAGCCTCTAGAAAGTCAATTACATTAGAGATTTAAAGAAATCCTTTGACATCCTGCGATGTCATCGGATGAAGCTAAATCTGACCAAATGTACCTTTGGAGTGACTTCTGAAAAATTCCTAGGATTCCTCACCACCAAACAAGAAATAGAGGTGAACACGGAGAAGATCCTAGCCATCTAGAGTATGAGACATCCTTCCAATAAAAAAGAAGTTCAACAACTGACTGGAAGAATCATCTCTTTAAGTTGATTCATTTCTTGGTCGGCGAAAAGATGTCTACCATTCTTCAAAGCACTCCATTAAACCAGAAGTTTTGAGTGGTCGAAAGAGTGCCGACTCATCTTTGAAGAATTAAAGAAGTATTTAGAAAGTCCTCTACTTTCCAATCTCAAAAAGATGAAACTCTATACATGTACCTTTTCGCTTCAAATAAAGTTGTCAGCTCAGTACTTGTTAGAAAAGGAGCAGACAGCCTACAAAAGCCGATCTACTACACCAGCAAGGTGCTGCATGAAGCTGAAGTGAGGTATCATAGAATACAAAAGCTCATATATTTGCTGGTAATTGTAGCAAAATGTTTGTGTCTCTACTTTTTATCCCATGCCATTGAAGTGCTGATAAACCGACCCTTAAAAGCCATCCTCCGATATCTTGATATCTCGAGAAGGATAGCCAAATGGGCCATCAAGATAGGCGAATTCGACATCACATTCTGACCCTGATCAGTAATGAAGGTGCAGGTACTTGCTGACTTCCAAACTGAATGTATGTGGAGCCAAGAAACCGGTCAACGAGGGATCGAGGATGAGGCAGCCACCATAAAAGATTTAGAATCCATATGGGTACTTCACATTGACAGAGCTTCCAACTATTTTGGATGCAAAGCTGGACTTATATTGGCCGACCCCGATGGACAGACCATGGAATATGCCCTTCGCTTCTCCTTTCAAGCTTCAAACAACCAAGCGGAATACGAAGCCCTCTTGGCAGGACTCAAGATCACCAAGGAATTAGAGATTCAGAAGATTAAAGTCTTCTCAGATTCCTAATTAGTGGTGAACCAAGTGAAAGGCAAATTCGAAGCTCGAGACTCTACTATGGCCCGGTACTTGGAAAAGGTAAAAGATCTTCTATCTCAACTGAAATTCTTTGAAATAGCCCATGTTTCATGGACTAAAAAGTCTCGAGCCGATGCCCTTTCTTGACTTGCAACTATTGCTTCAAAGTCCCTTGGTCGGACTTATATAGAGTACCTGGAAGATCCAAGCATAGCGAAAAAAATTTCAGAGGTCCACCAAATCGAGCATGAGCCCTGTTGGATGGATTCTATTTTTAAATTTTTGAGCGAGGGTGTATTACCTGAAGTCAAAACTGATGCCAAGCAAATCTATCAGATGGCTTCTTAATATATTATCCTGGATGGAACTTTATACAAAAGGTCCTTCATGCAACCCTTATTAAAATGCTTAGGGTCATCGGACGTCGACTACATCCTGAGAGAAGTACATGAAGGTATATGTGGAGACCATTTGGAGGGCAGATTGCTAGCCTATAAAATAATTCACCAAGGTTATTATTTGCCAACCATCTAGAAAGATGCAGTTGACTATGTTCAAAGATCTAACTTTGGGTGAAGTCCGAGAACCTCTTTGATGCCATCATTGAAGCCTAGCTGATAGCTGACCACTCCAGATATGGTCAGCTCATCCTTGAATTTTGAAGCCAACCACTCCGAAGAAAATAACCAATTCACACAGTTTTACAGTGAATGGCCGATCTACAATCAATAAAATAACCATCGGCCAACTCTGAAGAGAATGATCGATCTACTTTAAGCTAAGGCTGTCAGGAACGGACTTGGTGGTTATAACCAACTACGTGGCTGATGACTACGATCTCAGTATGATCAAAGTAATTGAACTTCCACAGTAACCACTACCAGTTGAAGGGAAGTTGACAATTTCCCTAACAGAAATTGAGAAGGCTTAACTGCTTTCCATTACAGCAACACCTATAAAAAGCGGTAAGAGTGGACATTTGAGGTAAGCATTCCCAAGTTATTCCAGGCCATACAAGTCTGAGCCCAGTCCATGACTAGTTCGCGCGATGCACACCTGCTTTCCACTCATTTTACCTTTCTTTCTTTGAGCTCTCCATTATGTGGCATGAATCCTACTGATTTAGGCATCGGAGTGTCCTCCATAGGAGAAATTTCGATCAAGGGTTTACTTTGCAGGAATCCCGGAAGATAAACTGGCAATCCAAGCACTCTATCCGGTCCGTGGGGATCAGCATCAATAAAATGGCTCTTTATTACTATTCTGCTTGTTGGATATTTATGTTCTCTTGTTAGGAAATTCTATTACTACAGTTGTGGATGGTAGTGATAAAATTTTCTTCCAAGCTACATTATTTTTTATTGCTACCACTTATCATAGGGTTTCTTTGGTGCTTTTCATGTTACACTGTTACATTACTCTCTTCGATAGGATTTCTGCGGTGCTTTTCATGTTACATTTCTATCAGGAGGTTGCTTCATGGTACTTTATTTTCTTCCATGGAGTTTCTTCAATGCCTTTCATGTACATTTCTTTTCCATAGGATTCTTTTAGTTTGTACAATTTCCTCTGCTGTGTATTACTTTTCTTGTTATTTTCTTTTTTTTTTTTTTTATGCCCACTCGAGCTTATTATTTCGAGTTGTACGGCAAGACAGTACTGTCGTTTGAAGTTTTTTTAAAATAATATTTTTTAATAAATATTTATTAAAATAATATTGATTGAAATATATTTATAAAATTTATATAATTTGGATGAGTGGAATGCCACGCCAAAAGCCACGGGATGTGCCTGCAGCTTCATTTTTAAGTGGAGCCACGGGTACAACCAGTAATTTCAAATTTTAAAATAATAATTTAAAAAATCTATAAAATATTATAATAAATTTTAAAATGAAATATTTGAAATATTTAAAATATCATAATAAAATTAAAAAATATATAAATAAAGTTGTAAGCTATTACCTTAACAATATTATAAAATATTAATATTATAAAATAAAATTCATTATAATATATAATAAATAATATAAATATTATAATAAATATATTAAATATATTATAATATATTAAATTATATAGTATATATTATATTATAAAATATAATAAATATGTTATAATATAATATAAAATTTACAATTTAATATATTTAAAATAAATATAATAAATATGTTATAATATAATATAAAATTTACAATTTAATATATTTAAAATATTTATTATAATATTTATATTATTTACTATATATTACAATGAATTTTATTTTATAATATTAATATTTTATAATACTATTAAGGTTATAACTATATTATGATAAAAAAATTTATATTTAAAAAATAATTAATAATTATAATATATTAAATTATATATTATATATTATAATATAGATTTAGGATGTGCATGTACTGGTTGCGGTGGTTGTAGTGTCGAGCCTAATGCCATCGGTGCTGCATGTGGGATGCGACATCCATTGTATGGTAGGGCCGGAGGCGATCGGGTGCGAGCGCGGTGATGTCTGTAACCGCATGTTCATGCCTCTCGAGACCCGATCATGACAGTTGGACTAGCACTGGCCTGGCAACCAGACTGATACTGGCCTAGCTACTAGACTTGCGCCTGGACTAGCTCCAACTTGGCGATCGGACTAAAAACCGGACTGGCATTGGCCTGGTAGCTGGACTGGCATCCTTGCATCTAGATTGGCACCGGCCTGGCGGCTGGATCCATCGTACAACATGATCGGGTCTCGAGGGGCATGGGCGGGCAGGTATCGTCGTGCCTCGAGCTTGCACCGACATTATCGTGTTCATGCCCCGTCACCTTTAGCCTCGCCATTCAACGGATGCCCCATCCCATTGTGTCGTACTGATGGCATTGGACGCGACGCCGTCGCCATCATGACCATTACATGCATGTCATAAAACTATATTTTAATATACTATATAATTTAATATATTTATTATATTATTTATACTATGTATTATATATTATAATAAATTTTATTTTATAATATTAATATTTTATAATATTATTAAGATAATAATCTATGACTTTATTTATATTTTTTTATTTTTTTATTTTTTTTAAAAAAAAAATTATAAAGAAGAGTGATAAGATGGAGCCACATGTTTACATATTTTTTTAAATTTTTTTAAATTTTTTATTTTATTATGATATTTTAAATATTTTTAAAATTTCTATTTTAAAATTTAAAATCATGAATCGTATCTATGGTCTCACTCTAAATGAAACCGCAGGCTATGGCGTGGCATCCCACTCACCAAAACCACACTAGTTTTATAAATATATTTCAACCAACATTATTTTAGTAAATATTTATTAAAAATATTATTTAAAAGAATTCGTTGATGTTTACTCTTTTGGTTTCGCTCTTAATATATTTTTTTTACTTACCCAAAATATATATATATATATATATAAGGAAGCACTCTTTACCTTTACGAGAGTAAGGCCAATTAAAGGGTTCAACAGGACTAGAGTGATATGAAGACTCCCGGCCAAAATTTAACACCAACTAATCCAACTCATATTAAAACCAGCTCAAATCTATAGCCCGTTGATAGGACGATGATATCGGCCCATGTGTCATTCTCCAATACGTTAGTATTCGCTGAAAGACAATATATTCGAGGAACATCACTGTGCTTGCTCTGGTCCAAAGTCCGGTCCAGGATAAGAGAACCCTTCCATAGTCCGGTCCAAACCCATTGTCAATTTCAAAATATGAAACCGGAAGCAGACCAGAATTCACCGGCTTTTGACGGTCTTTCCCAAACCAAAACTAAGCCGGTCTTTCCCAAAAATCGAACGCGGAAGACCGTCACATTCAAGAAGCGCGTATTTCCTCGCATAGTTCGCTCTATATATTAAGAAACGGTGTTCTTCCTGATCTCCGATGCAGTCACTGTTCCTTCTTCGTCTTCTTGGTCTTGAGGTGGTCTTCTTGTCCTCGAGACCCTGCTTTTTGTCTGCTCTGCTCGCTCCTCGGCTGAAGCCAGCCAACAAACATGGCGGTCTTGCCACAGGCGCCCGCATGCGTACCAGCACCTGGTTATATCTTCTATCCAACGGATGAGGAGATCTTGGATTCCTTCCTCAAGAAGAAGCTGCAATATCTGCCCCTCCCGTCTGACATGATCAAAGAAGCCAACGTTTATGGAACTCACCCAAATAATCTTACGGGTAATTAGTAAAGATAAACAAAGATTAACATCCATGATCCCTTCTTTTTCATATTCTTTATCTTTATTTGGAGCTATTAGGATTTCTAACTCATCAGGCTTTCTTGGGTTCCTTTCTTTAGCTCAATTTGTCACGGCAAATAAATTTTTTCAATGGTTCTTCTTTACGTGGACAATTAAAAAGCATCCGGATGCAGAAGGCAGCACCAAGGCTTCTCGAGTTGCAGGCCAAGGTCGATGGAAATCCACCCAAAATGTAAAACAGATTCGCAATAGCAACGGCCAGGTCATTGGCTCCAGGCAAAACTTTTGCTATATGGAACGCACCGCCCAGGGAAAGGAGGAGAAAACCATGTGGCTTATGGAGGAGTATTCCATCCAGAGCCTTAGAACTAGAGGTGGTGTAGCTATGTCCAAGGACCAAACGAAGGTACCTGTCACGTTACCTGCAGATATCACATGTTTATAGCTCTTCCAGTAATAATATCTTTTATTACTATATTAACTCTTTGTCTTTCTTCCTCTATTCATGGCAGTTGGATGATTGGGTGGTGTGCAAGATCTACTTGAGGCCAAAAGCTCGCAAAGAACCTTCTAGCATGAAAGTCTCTACAATGGATATGACAAATTTGGAAAGGCTAGAAATAGGGAATCAACATTTTATAGCTCCAATACAAGATAGCCTGAATTTTGAGGTACCTGACAATACTCTCCCGCATCTCATCGATGCATCGGGTCAAGAGATGGTGTCTTTTGGAGCTCCTCGCATATTGCATGATGGTGTATATCAACATCCGCCTTCTCGGAATATGGATGACAATTTTGGATCACTTTATCACAAACAACTAGCTAGTATACCTGATGAATGTCTTGATTATGCTCCTCAATATGATATGGCGAGCCTTCCTGATATTTCTTGTCCACTCAACCATGAACAACTAATAACTCCAGCACAAGACAGTTTGAATTCTCAGGTAGCTAACGGTACCCTCCCGCATCTTATCGATGCATTTGATCGAGAGATGGTGCCTTTCCGAGCTCCTCCCATGTTGCATGATGGCGAACTTCTATATCCGACTACTCAAGATATAGATGATGATTTTGGATCACTCTTCTATGAACAACTAGCTGGATCATCCAATCATGAAGGTTTCGATTATGCTCCTGAACATGATATGGCAAGCCTTCTTGAGATTCCTCATCCGTTCAATCATGAACAACTAGTTGGTGTACCTAATGAAGGCCTTCATTATACTCCTCAACATGATATGTCCAGCCTTGATGAGATTCTTCATCCATTCTACGATGAACGACTAGTTGGTGCCCTTGATGAAAGCCTTGATTGTGCACCCACCTGCAGTCAGCAACTTGATTTGGCAAGCCTTCCAGAGAATCTTCCTTCACCTGACCTCTCCTTTTCATCCATTGATGAGATCCTCAAGGAATTCGATGATGTGCCTGATGAGAAACCCCCAGCAAGCATTGAAGAGCATGATATAACAAGCCCTTCTCTTTCTTGGTTGCTTGATTAGAAGTTGTAGGTACCACTGCCTGGTTCTTCATAGGCCGGTGATTTCCTATGTTTTTGCAATGTACTTATCATCATTATGAGCATAAGTGTTGTTGTACATATGATTGAAGATGAAATTTTGGATTATGTTGGTTGAGTTTGTAATGGCCCGGCGAAAAGTCAAAAAGTTATTGTGCTTTGCAACATACATTCATTTTGCATCTATGTGATATTTTTCAATGTTTTGGATTGTTTAATTGTGAATGGATTCAATCAATCGTAGCTTTTGTAACTCTTAATAGATTCATTAGATAGCCAGTACCACCCAAAGTGACAAAGATGCAAAGGTCTGCTTTGAGAATAAACAGTGGTAGAACAACTGCCGTCTGAAACTCTGGTTGACAAAATACGATGTCTTGAACGCTGCTGAAATTTGGTGAACACTTGAACCTGAAGGCTGGAAGGTGCTATTCCAAAGTTATTACGGAACCGGAGATTGAATGGATTAGCAAGGATCTTCATCTAGACAGTACCAAAAACTGTCATCAAGGGGTACAACAGTATATAGCTAAAACTATCTACATGGCTGAGTGCAGCAGGATCGTAACAGAAGAGAGACAGGTGTGCTTCACTTTTAGTTGCAGAAACTGAATTTTTAGTCATCATTTGGCAGTGAGGAGCCAAATCTTACCAAATTCAGGAATTTGTCGGCTAAACTTCAAATGTAAGATTGATTATATAGTGACAAAATAATGGTTTTGGTACAGGTAAGGTAAATAAACTTTCATTGGTTTACGTTAGCTTTGGGCCTTCCTTTGTATTCAATGTTGTTGAAATAAAAAGATGTGGGAATCTGGGACCTTTTTGTCACTTGTTCTGCACTAAAGACATAATAAAAGGAAAGATAACGTGTGGCTTTTCTTCTCAGTCTGTGATAAGTTGATGTTCGGAGAATGCAGTGACTTTGGTTAGGTATTCTAAATTGTTTCATGATTTCTGGAGTTCTCGATGTATTGTGCATCTGTGTCTATTGTCAGAAGATGATTTAGACGAGCAAGATCTAAACAAAACCAATGTTCCGACCTGTTCTCTACTTCTATATCATTCTTCCAGTAGTTGCAATGCTGCATCTTTGGCATTCTGTATACTGTTCAATTGCACGCTTCCACTCCCACAAAAATTACCCGTAGAAATAAACATTGTTAAACAAAACTCAATTGTTATGGAAGACTGCAAAAAGAAGTCTGATAATTTCGCATCGCAGTGCTGCTCATAATTTTTTCATTAAGAAAAATGTTTGTAAGAAAACTGAAAATAACACCGACCAGCAAATGTTCTGCCCAAATTAATCCGTCCAAACTAATACTTCATAATGTTGACGTTACCGTTAAAAACAAAATAAAAAACCTACCTTCCCCGCCCCCTCCCCCCCTCCCCCCCCCCCCCACCACACACACAAAAAAAAAAAAAACCATGCATTTTGCACGTTTTGCCATTTTCCTTTTCTTTATTATTTAATTAATTATGAGATTTAATTATTAAATAGTTTTTTTTAATTTAATATTATAATGACTAGTTTGAAAACCTTTTTAGGATTTTCTCTAGAGTTTTGAGCCTATAAATAGGCCTCTACCCCAACCTTGCAAGGCATCCAAGAATCTTATCTCTCCCTCGTACTTTTTTCTGTTCCAAAATTTCTGAAATTCTCTCTTCAGTATTGTTTTTTGAAAATTTGGACTGAAGATGAGCTGATCAGCATCCATTTGATATCGTGCCACCGGCGAGTATTAGAATATTGGCTTCCAGATTGTACCTTAAAGGGGAATGTGTGGCCTAATTGTTCTTCGCACGAGAAGGGGGTCAAATCTTTTTAAGGACTGTAATTCTATCCGTCCCCAAGGCCAAATTCCTAACCATGTTTTATTGTATTTGAAATTATTTTATTACATCAAAATTATTCTGCCACACATGCTACAAAAAAAATTATTTCTTAAATATTTCAAAAATATATAAATACAAATACATATTCCATACATTATAATTAACATTCTAAAAGAGATCTTGTATAATTTAGAGTTCATGTATATAAATATAATTATTTATACTTAATTATAGTTTATTTACCCTGCATATTTTATTTAAAAAATTATAATTATATTTTTTTGGTTATTTATAGCATAATATCTATTCTTTTTTGTATTGTACAAAATTAATTAAAGATCACCACTCAACCTGTACTGCAACATGTAAATTAATATTTAAAAGACTACCCAAACAAATTAATCAAAGCCTTTAGGATTTAGAGATAAATAACTTAAATAAAAATCTTAACATGCCACAGGTCTGATCATATTGATGATCATTTTAATAAAATTATAATTTATAAAAAATATTAGGAGACATTTTTAGAAACATTTACAAGAAAAAAGTAAAATAAATAATTAAAATAATAATAATTTATTTAAATAAATATTTAACATAATTATTTTTATTTTCTAGATTTTTTTTTCTGAACCTAACTTGGACCTAATGGAAACCCTTAAGAATGACATCATTAGCCTAAAACTCAAAAAATTTGATGGATTCCATTTTAGGATGTGGCAAAGCAAATAAAATTTTGGCTAACCATCTTCGGACTTTGATCAGATTGACTAATCTGCATATTCTTTTAGTTCAACAACACCTACTATCCCAGAATATGATTACCTATGTAAAGGTAGAATCCTTAGTATCTTTTTTGACTCACTCTATGACATTTATCTGTCAGCTAAGAGTGTGAAGGAATTATGGGATATCCTAGAGTCTAAGTATGCCTTGATGATGTTGGAGTTGAACGATTCAACACTAGATCATTCTTTAGGTGTAATATGGTCAACTAACTTTGGTTGACTAACTATGGCTGACTAACTTTGGCTAGCTAACTAAATGCCTGATGACTTAGTTGGATGCAAGACGAAGAAGTCGGCAATCTAAAGAAGTCCTACTAAGTGAATGAAAAAGAAACAAGTTGCCACAACAAAAAGTTGTTACTTCTAACTAAAAAAGTTGTTCTCAACAAAATGTTGTCATGCTCAACCAAAAGAGGTTATTTTCGAACATAAATCAGTTATCCTTGGTAACTATCAAAAGGTAAGAGGGCCCGTCCAGAGTGCTAATTCTTGAATCAAATAGGCGAGCTGACTCAAAGGAAGTCCGAGCCGACTCTATCACATGGTCAGACATCCGAGCCAACTCTTCAAAAGTTCAAGCCGACTCCTCCAAAATCCAGAAAATTATTTCTAAGCAGAACAGCCATCCGAGTCGACTAGAGTAGAAGTTAGCCGACTCATCCAGACTGACATTTTGAAGGCTTGAGAATCCGAGCCGACTCTAATCAAGGCGAGCCGACTCTTACAGAGTGAAGAATCAAGACACCATGCAAGCAAGCTGACTGGATTGAAGAGAGTCGACTCAACCATAACTCCTCTAAGGATCCAAGCCAATTCGAGTGATCCGAGTCAACTCGAAGGTCGACTTTAGACATGCAATGCCTAGTTCCATAACTCAAAATTTGAATACAAAAAGTACTCCAACGGTCAAATATCACATCCCAATGGTTTATAATGACTAAAATCATCTGAAGAAGGTACAAGACTATATATTTGAGGGATTTGAACTTCCTTAAAAAAAGAGTTAGAGAGTTCTTCAAAGAATCAATGCTTTATTGAATATCCAACCTACCAACAAGGAAGAGAGCACTAAGAGCATTCAAGACAGCCTTCAAGTCTTCACCAACTCCCATATGAAGCTTGAAGCACTTGGTAAAGAAGCAATAGAAGCCATTAAAGTGCATTCAAGTGGACTTCTCTAGAGCTGCATCAGCAACCACTCGACAAAAATTAGTTTGTCATTTTGTTGCTTTTCTTTTCAATTCATTCTTGAATTGTTGGGTTATTGGTGAGCCCGGTTGAAAATTTAAATAGGTTCTTGGTGAGCCTTTGTTAAAAACCAAGTGTTGGGTTCTTGGTGGTCCTGGTAAAACCAAGTTGGGTTTCTTTGGTGATCCCGATAAAATCAAAGTGTAGAGATTTGGATTGTGAGCTTGTTTAAAACAATCTGACTATATTCTAGTGGGGGATATAGTAGAAATCCTGAGTTGTAATCTTGGGTAGTGGACGTAGGAGCTGAGTTGCTATGAACTACTATAATTTTTGTATGTTTGTGTTGTGCTTCTCTGATTTATTTTTGCTTATGTAGTTAATTGATTTATCACAGCACCTAACACTTTAACAGGGATTTCAAAAGCATATAATTGCTTAAATTTTTTAAATTTCCAATTCACCCCCCTCTTGGATAGCCACCTGGGCAACAATTGGTATCAAAGCGGTGTCTTTGAATACATTTAGAGTAAAGATTGATGGCTCATCCCAAGAGTACATCCTTGGCCTATGGCCAATCTACTAATAGACCTACACTCTTTACTGGCACAAATTATTCTTACTAGAAATCTAGAATGAAAATCTATATACAAGCCATTGATTTTCAATTATGGAAGGTCATTCTGAAAGGGCCACAAATTCCCATGATTAAAATTGATGGCATGGATATCCCTAAGCCTGAAGAGGAATGGGATGAACACGACATGAAGATGGAGAATTAAATGCCAAAGCAATGAATTTACTATACTGTGCTTTGGATGCCAGCAAGTTTAATTGAATTTTTACTTGCTCTTCAGCAAAGGAGATTTGGGATAAACTCAAAGTGACCCACGAAAGAACTTCCTAAGTGAAGACTTCCAAAATAAATCTTCTAGTACATAGTTAGTACTATTTAAAATGGAACCTACTGAAACCATATCTGCCATGTTTACTAGATTTACAGATATAATTGATGACTTAAAAAGTCTTGGCAGGGTTTATTCAAATGCTGACTTAGTATAGAAGATCTTATGATCACTTTTGGATAAATGGGACCCCAAAATGACTGCCATCCAAGAAGCGAAAGAACTGAACACCCTTTCTTTGGATGAATTAATGGGTTCACTCATCACACATGAATTGGCCATGTAACATAGAACTAATGATGATCTAAAGAAGAAGAAGACAATTGCCTTCAAAGCTGCATTGCAATCAAAGAAAGATAAGGAATCGGAAGATGACTCTACCTCCTCTAAAGACAATTCAGAAGACAAAGATATAGAAATGGTCGTGAGAAGATTTAGAAAGTTTATGAAAAAAAAGAAAAGAAGATTTAATAAAAAATTCTATAAACGAGGAGAATACTCCGAGGATAAGGACAAGGATAAAGAAAAGGAAAAAGAATAAGTGCCCACATGCTACGAATGTAAGAAACCGGGGCACATTCGTCCAGATTGTCCACTACTAAAAAAATTCTTCAAGAAAAAAAAAGGCGATGGTTGCCACATGGAGTGATAGTGAGGAATCCACCTCAGCTGAAGAGGAAGAGACCACAAAAATAGCTAATTTATGTCTAATGGGTCTCGAGAACGAGGTAACATCCCCCAATGCTCAAATTGAACTTACATTTGATGAATTAAATTCTGTATTTCATGATTTATTATCTAAATTTAAAAAGGCTTGAGTAAAGATTAGATCCTTAAAGAACATCAATGATTCTTTACTAAAAGAAAAAGAAAAGATTTCGAAAAAGAATCTTTTATTGCAAAAAGAATTACATGTCTTTTCTGAAAATTGTAAAGTTTTGAAAACTGAGAATAGTGCTTATTTTGACAAAAACAAACTTTGATAAATGAAAATAATGAGTTGAAAAAGGAGGTTGAAAAACTCAAGCCACTTGTTGAAAAACTTACATTATCTTATGACAAGCTTGTGCTGATTCTTAAAGAATAAAAGAATTCTGGTAACTAAGCTGGAATCGATTTTAATTTCTCAAATTCAAATAGTATTTCAGCAACTACTTTTATGAAACCAAAAGCTTATGTTCCAAAATTTACATCTCAAAAGGTTTTTGCAACAAATAGTTCTGCTTCTACTTCTAAAACTACTTTGTATGTTCCTAACAGCTTAAATAGAAAATGTTTTATGTCTGCATCTCATGCATCAACATCTAGAACTTCAAAATATGCATCTTTTCAAAATCCTAGAATCAAATGTTTTGCTTGTAAAGGGTTAGGACATAAAGCTTTTGAATGCAATATTATTAGAAATGTCCAAAGTAAATCAAGAAATATCTGCATTCCCAAAGGAACCACCTCTGCTAACCTGCAAGGATCCAAGTTAGCTTGGGTACCTAAAAAAACTTCTCAATTATCTTGCAGGAATGTCTTGCAGCTCAAAAATTGAAGAAAAGATGGTATCTTGACTGTGGCTGTTCAAGACATATGACGGATGACAAAGATCAGTTCATCATCCTGGAAATGAAAGAAGGAGGTATAGTTACTTTTGAAGATAATGGCAAGAAAAAAATAATCAGAATCGACGATGATGCAGGTATAATTTAAAAAGAAATGGAAGATTTGAGCATACAAGAAAGACCAATCGAAGAAGAAGAAGAAACGGTAAGTAAGGATCATGCAGATCTACCAAGGGAATGGAGGTACGTAACTTCTCATCCAAGAAAATTAATTATTGGTGATCCTTCTCATGGTGTAAGGCTAGGTCTGCACATAGAGATGCACATGATTACCTAGCCTTTGTATCCCAAATAGAACCACATACCTTAGAAGAGGCTGAAAATGATCTAAACTGGATGATGACCATACATGAAGAATTGAACCAGTTTGAAAGAAATAAGGTTTGGATACTAGTTGATAGACCTAAAGACCATCCAATCATAGCAACCAAATGGGTTTATAGGAATAAATTAGATGAACAAGAAAATGTAGTCAGAAACAAAGCTAGATTAGTGGCTAGGGTTATAACCAAGAAGAGGGCATTGATTTTGATGAAACATATGCACTTGTAGCAAGACTAGAATTTATTAGATTACTTCTTGCATTTGCTTGCTACATGAATTTTAAATTTTTTTAAATGGATGTAAAAAGTGTATTTTTAAATGGTTTTATTTCAGAACAAGTTTTTGTAGAACAACCACCAGGTTTTGAAGATCATGCTTTTCCAAACCATGTGTTTAAATTAAATAAAGCTTTATATGGTTTGAAACAAGTACATAGAGCCTGGTATGATAGACTTAGCACCTTTTTGATTGAAAATGATTTTTCAAGAGGAAATGTTGATAAAACTCTTTTCATCAAAAGAAAAAATAATGATATATTAGTTATACAAATTTATGTTGATGATATTATATTTAGTACAACTAATGAAGCTCTTTGTAAAGAATTTGCTAAGTTAATGCAGGGAGAATTTGATATGAGTCTAATGGGTGAACTTAACTACTTTCTTGGACTTCAAGTGAAACAAGCAAATGAATGAATTTTCATCAACCAAGCCAAATACACCAAGGAAATAATCAAAAAGTTTGGTATGGAGTCAAGCAAACAAATGAACACACCCTTGAGCCCATCTTGCAGATTGGACAAAGATGAAAATGGATCCAATATTGACCAAAAGCTTTATAGAGATATGATCAGATCCCTATTATATTTGACTGCAAGTAGACCTGATTCTTGTATAGCGTATGTGTATGTGCTAGATTTCAATCTAATCCTAAAGAATCATATATGCTTGCTGTTAAAAGAATTATCAGATATTTGAAAGGTACAAGTAATCTAGGTCTTTGGTTTTCAAAACACTCTTCACTAAATTTAATTGGATTTTTGGATGCTGATTATGCTGGTTGTAAAATTGATAGAAAAAGTGCTAGCGGTACATGCCAATTTCTAGGGTTGAATTTAATCTCATGGCACAGTAAGAAATAAAACTTGATAGCATTTTCTACTGCTGAGGTATAGTATATTGCTACAGGGAGTTGTTGTGCACAAGTGTTATGTATTAAACAACAACTAAAAGACTTTGGTGTTACACAATCTAAAATTTTAATCAAATGTCATAACACAAGTGCTATAAATTTGACAAAAAATCCAATTCAGCATTCTAGAACTAAGCATATAGAGATAGACACAATTTTATTAAAGATCATGTTTTGAATGGTGACAACAAAAAGTTCATTTCTTATGTAGTCACTTGAGCAACACATTCTTTTTATTAGACTTATTTTTGTAATATATGAATACTTTTACTTTTTAATGAAACTAACATCATGTATCATGTACCATGCATCATGGTACGTAAGTTTTTAAGGATTTTTTTGTAACATATATTTTTCTATAGGCATATGAGCATGGGAGGGAACCTGGTGAGGTAAAGTTCTATCAGATGACTCACACTCACCATAATGGCAGTTTTGTTTGGAAGTAGTCCAAAGAGATATTTATATTTATTGATAATTATTTTGTATCATGATTTATAATTTTATTTTTTAAGCATTAAGATATAAGTTTTTTTATAAAATGCAAGAAAGGGCTACATCTATGATTGCAAGCATGCCAAAGAGTTTTCAACATCTATGTAGGGCTGTCGTATCGAGATCGAGATATTTTCAGAGTTGATAGGACTAAAGCATTATAGACGAGTGAGGGGTTATGGGATTGGAGTTAGCCTCACTCAGTTATCTACGATGAATCAATTTACTCAGGATGCTAGAGATGGTGCTAGTGATGCACGTGTTCATAGACTTGAGGCAAAGATGGCGACACTGAGAGGACATGGAGTAGAGATGGTGGCATTGAGGCAGACACATGATGTAGATAGAGGAGAGATGCAGACCATGAGGGCTCAGCTTGAGCATCTTACATTTGTGCTACATATATTTATACCATCTCAAGTAAATGAGTATATAACTATATATATATATATTGTGTATATATAATAATTTAGAATATATTGTGATGTATGTATCATAACTCAAATTTTTCTATATCTTTTGTAGGTTCCTGAAATATCCAGCAATTACAAAGAGGACGACAACCATCCTCCTGTGGACCATTGATGCTTGATGATTCCTTTTTTTCTGATCACTATCTTTTGTATATATTTTGATGTAGTTGAACTTGGATAGAATTTCTATAATCTATTTATCTTTTTAAACATATAAAAGACTTATAATATTGACATTTTAATGGATTAGTGTTTGGCTTCATGCCATGAATAGTGAGTTGTGTAGGTTTCATTAAATGATATTTGATTCATATTAGATTGTATTTGTTTAGTTTCATGTTATATAGGTTTCATTGAAATGATGTTTGATTCATGTGACAATGTATTTATTTTTATATAGGTATTCAATTTTTATATAGATATTTTATCATATATGAACCATTTAATTTTTAAAAAATAAAAAAAATATCGATGCTTTAAAGCATCGCTAAGTTATAAATTAACGATGCTTCAAAGCATCATTAAGTTTATATTTAACAATGCTTATTAGAATTGTTAAAATGTAACATGGTGATTCTTTTAAGCTTCACTAAACTTAAGCTTAACGACACTTTTAAAAAGTCTAGCTAAGTATTTGGACTATTTCGAAGCTTTTTTGCTTATTGCCCATGCTTTTAATCATCACTAAGCTTTCTTTAACAATGCTTTTATAAAGCATCACTAAGTGGCCCAAATTGTTTGGTCTATGCCAACATTTTTTTTGCACATTACCGATGCTTGTAAGCATCACTTTGCTCTACTTTGATGATGCTTTTAAAAAAGCGATGCTAAGTGATGAAAATTTGTCGGTCTACACCATTGCATGAAAGTCTTGTTACGTTAGTCATTGTCGATGCTTTTAAGTATAGGTAAGAACTTATCGATACTTTTCAAAAGCATCGAAGGATTATTTTCCCATGCTTATATAAGCAATGCATTTATGACATTTGTAAAAGCATCAAGAGGTATCTTGCCAATGCTTTAAGCATCGATAAATGACATTATTAGCATCGGCTATGTCATTTTTCCTCTAGTGTTTTATAGCCCCAATACAAGATAGCCTAAATTCTTAGGTAGCTGACAATACCCTCCCGCATCTCATCAATGCACTGGGTCAAGAGACGGTGTCTTTCCGAGGTCCTAGCATGTTGCATGATGGCATACTTTCAGCATTCAACTCCTCAGGATATGGATGACAGTTTTAGATCACTCTACTATGAACAACTAGCTGGTGCACCTGATGGATGTCTCGATTATGTTCATCAATATGATATGGCAAGCCTTCCTGATATTCCTCATCCATTCAACCAATAATAACTAATAACCCCAATACAAGATAGCTTGAATTTTTAGGTAGCCGACAATACCCACCTACATCTCATTGATACATTTGATTGAGAGATGGTGACTTTCTGAGCTCTAGCATGTTGCATGATAACGAACTTCAGCATCTGGCTCCTCAGGATATAGATGATGATTTTGGATCATTCTATCACGAACAACTAATTGGTGCACCTAACGAAGGCCTTCATTATGCTCCACAACATGATATGGCCAGCCTTCATGAGATTCTTCATCCATTCTATGATGAATGACTAGCTAGTGCCCTTGATGAAGGCCTTGATTGTGCACCCACCTGCAATAAGCAACTTGATTTGGCAAGCCTTCCAAAGATTCTTCTTCCACTTGACCTCTCCTTTTCATCCATTGATGAGTTCCTCAAAGAATTCGATAATGCACCTGATGAAACCACCAGCAAGCATTAAAGAGCATGATATAACAAGCCTTTCTCATTCTTGATTGTTTGATTAGAAGTTGCAGGCACCACTATCTAGTCTTCATAGGTTGGTGATTTCCTATGTTTTGCAATGCATTTATTAGCATTATGAGCATAAATGTAGTGTACATATGATTGAAGATGAAAGTTTGGACTATGAATGTTGAATTTGTAATGGTTGTGTTAAGAGGATACAAGCAGTTTTGCTCGACAAGAAGTCAAAAAGTTGTGCTTTGTAACATACATTCATTTTACAGCTATGTGATATTTTTCAGTCATATTATTGTTTGCTCCAAATAAAACTTTTTTTGCTTGGAATTGTTTTACCGTTGGACTTCTTTTTCGAAGAGTTTTGGGATGGAAGAATCTCTTTTCAATCATACTTTTTCTCCGATGAGCAGCATAAGACTTTGGAACTCTTCTTTATTGTTTCCCTTTAAAAGGAGTATAAGGCCCTCTGTTCTATAAAGCCCCCCAGTCCTGACTACTCTTTACTCATCACAATGCTTTGGTCCAACTTTTTTGGTCCCCGCTAGAAAAGTATCTTTTCTTGATCGATTGCCATGGTCAAGAAGGTATTGATCCATCTCTTAGATTATCTTCTCTTGATTCATAGCCAAGGTCGAGAAAGGTATTTTCTGTTTAGTTTATTGTTGGATTTATTTATATCTCTTTTGTTATTATTTTGGAACCCTATAATTTGGATATTTGTATCATCTTTATATCCAATTATGGGATGGTTACATAGTGGATTGCTCTTTCTCTATTATGGATATAGGCAGTTTTGCCAAACCACATAAATTTTTATATTTCTTATGTTTATTATTTATGCCTG
Organism: Areca catechu; assembly: GCA_021397845.1. Classification (NCBI taxonomy): domain Eukaryota; kingdom Viridiplantae; phylum Streptophyta; class Magnoliopsida; order Arecales; family Arecaceae; genus Areca; species Areca catechu. The sequence goes on along the minus strand of CM038050.1, from coordinate 156,056,901 downwards.
TAAAGTATTTGATAAATACCTGAGTGAGAAAATAATTAATTAAAAGCATAAAGCATTCCATTCTGTTGTGCGAATCCCTAACGACTAGAATTAGAGCCTTAAATGGTATTTAATGGGCAACAAAGTTCATCAATGACTCAAGAGATAATTATTTTTCATTTCACTACCACAAGGCATGAAGTGGTGGTGTTTGACGGCACAGGTAATTTTATACTATGGAAGGTAAGAATGAAATATCTATTAGTCAAAAAGGGCATGGCAATAGCTCTTAAAGGTATGGATGCAATCCCAAGAGATACCGAGACTGTCAAAGAGGAAATCAATGAGAGAGCTCTAGGAACTCTATTTTCAGATTTGAGTGACAAAGTTCTCCACAATGTTATGGATCTTGATATAGCTAAAAGTATATGAGATAAATTGGATAGCCTATATATGGACTGTATTTAAGAAAAAAGTTATGCACATTTCGCATGGCAGAAGGTACTTCACTCAAGGATCACTTGGATGAATATAATAAGCTCCAACTTGATTTAGTTAATATTAGTATTGATGTTGATAAGGAAGACAAGGCTTTGATTTTGATTTATTCTGTCTAAGTCCATCAAAAATATCACTACTATCATGCTCTGTGGAAGAGAGACAATAAGTCTTGAAGAGGTAGAAGCAAGTCCAAAACAAGATTAAAATCTAGGCCAAAAAGACCTGGTATTTGTCACTAATGCAAGAAGCCAGGCCACTGAAAATCTGAAAATAGACTTCTACAGTCCAAGAAAGAGAAGGAATAGAAAGATAAAGGAATAGTTTCAAATTTGATATCAGTTGTAGTTACTTTAGGAGATCATAATAATGTTACAGATGATATAATATTTACAGCTACCTATAGTGTTAGTCAGGCTAATACCTAGATCGTGTACTCTAGATCATCTTTTTATATGACATCCCATAAGAAATGGTTCTCTTCTTTTAGACCATGTAAAGGAGGCACCGTTCTTCTTGGAGATGATTCAACCTGCAAAGTAGAAGGTATTGGTATAGTTCAGATTAAATCTCATACAAATACTATGGTGATTCTGGATGATGTCAGATATGTTTTTCAATTGAAGAGAAACCTTCTCTTAGTAAATTTTCTTAATAATGCAGGTTTCGAGGGCAAATGGGGTATAGGATCATAACTATTAATAAAGATATATTGACTCTATTGAGAGGCAAATTGAGTGATATCCTTTATTATCTTAATGACAGTACAGTAATTGGACAGGTTTCAGCAGTACATCCTCGATTGAGTAGTTGACACGGTTATAATATTAGAGACTAGGCCACATGTCATACAAAGGTTTATAAGAGCTAACCAGACGTGGTTTGCTAGGTGGTCAGAAGGTTGGTGCACTTGAGTTTTGTGAGTATTATGTATTTGAAAAATAATATAGAGTCAACTTTTTTACAGGCATGCACAGGATAGTAGCTATATTGATTATATTCATTCTGATCTATAGGGACGTACCCCAATTATATCCAAGGATGGATCTAAATATTTACTTTCGTTTATTGATGACTACTCTCATAAAATCTGGATTTATATTATTAAGAATAAGAGTGATGTATTTAATACATTCAAGAAGTGGAAGGCTATGGTCGAGAGGTAGACTAAGAGAAAGGAGAAAACCTTCCACACTGAAAATAGATTGAAATTTTGCTTTATAGAGTTTGATAATTTTTGTATATGGTGGACCGGCAGCTTTAAAATATGTGCTCTTCCTTCAAAATTTAATTTTGGATCTAATTGAACTCTGATTCGAGTGTCGTTTGTGCCATTGGATTTCAAAAATTAAGCTCTTCACAATGACGATCTTCTTTCCTATAAATGATATATAAAAATATCAATTTTATATAAATAATGATAGTTTAACTATTAAATTAATACTTTTATATGTGTAGATAATCTAATTATCATTCTTTCATCCCTCGATGGAAGTAGACAAATCAAACATAATCATTCATGCATAAATATAAACTATCTTATAAACTACTTACTTGTCATAATCAACCAATCGTACCTTCTTCGAAATCCAACCTAACCAAATTGGTTGTATCATTTATATGATCATCCAGCATAATATTATAAGGTATACACTGAGTGTAAGTATCATCATCATCTTCTTCCATCCTTTTTTCCATGTCATACAAGTCTCTGGGTTTTGTCTTAATAACAGTAGCCCATTATTTATCCTTCGAGTCTTGTACATAAAAAACTTGTCGAGCTTGAGATGAAAAGATATATGGATCATCCTTCAATAATATACCCGTATGTATCAATCTTGAAAAATTAACAAGTATGAATCTGTTTAAGTCCTTTTTCAAATCTCTTGGTGTATTTATATCCACCCAATCGCATCAAAATAATATAACTTTAAAATTTTCATAATAATCCAACTCAAAAATATCTTTAAGTATACCATAATAAGATTTTCCATCTGCTTCTACCATAACACCAATGTTCTGAGTTTTTCTAAATTTCTCATGCTCCTTGGTATGAAATTTAAAGCCATTTATAATAAAACCATTATATTTGTTCACAATATAATTGGACCTCTGGCAAGTGCTATTAGTTTTGCTGAACAATTTTTCTCCATCAATACCGATACCTAGAAAATATAATATTAATTATCGATCACTTATTCGATATTAAATGTATATAAAATTATTATATGACTTATATATACTAACTTGATTGGCAAGCCAATTAGAAAATAACTCAACCAACCATCTTTGTTCAATCCTTGGATTAGGACGAGTGGAATGATTGGCTTGTCATTGTACAGCTAAAAATTTACTGCATGACAATCAAATATAAGTTTGACAACATGTCTAATATGCAGTATAATCCATGTATAGATAGACTTACCTGTGATAGTAAGATATTATGTCATTATGTAGCAATACATAACGGTGTGCTTGTGACATGGATTTATGGTCAAGAACAATACTTTCAGCTTTTTCTATAAATCTTCCAGAAGATGCAAATTTGTATAGATATGTATTTTCCATAGTATCACCATGACGTTGAGATCGATTGAATACAGTCTCTACACCTTCGAGATATCTTGAACAAAATGTTAAACACTCTTCAGCAATATATCCCTCTACTATTGAGCCCTCAGGATGGGCTTTATTTTGTACATAATCCTTCAAACGTACAAGATACCTTCAAAAAGTATGATATTTATTAATATTAATATCATATTAAATAATGAAAAAGATATCTAAAGTATGAAATTTTAGTTTTACAGCATTACTTCTCGATAGGGTACATCCATCTGTACTATACCGGTCCACCAAATTTAGCTTCCAAAGCTAGGTGAATGAGTAGATGAACCATAATCGTAAAAAATCCAAGAAAAAAAATCTTTTCCATCTGACATATGTAAGTATGACTTGAGACTGCAACTGATCAAGCTCCTGAGGATCAAGAACCTTAGAACATAATGCCTTGAAGAATGATGATAACTGAAAAATGGCCGATCCATACAGTTCTATAGTGAATGGCCGATCTACAATTAATAAAATAACTATTGGCCAACTCCAAAGAGAATGACCGATCTACTTTAAGTTAAGGCCGTCAAGAACAGACTTGGTGGTTATAACCAACCACGTGACTGATGACTATGGTCTCAGTAAGATCAAAGTAACTAACCTTCGATAGTAACCACAATCAGTTGAAGGAAAGTTAGATTGACTAACTTCCCTAATAGAAATTGAGAAGGCTTAACTTCTTTCCTTTACAGCGACATCTATAAAAAGCGATAAGAGGGGACATCCGAGGTAAGCATTCCCAAGTTATTCCAGGCCATGCAAGTTTGAGCTCAGTCCATGACTAGCTCGCACTATGCACACCAGACTTTCTACTCATTTCACCTTACTTTTTTTCTTTGAGCTCTCTATTCTGTGGCCTGAACCCTACTGACTTAAGAATCAGAGTGTCCCCCACCAGAAAAATTTCAGTCAGGGATTTGTTTTGCAGGAATCCCAGAAGGTGAACTGGCAACCCAAGCACTTAGTCTAGTCCGTGGGGATCAGCATCAACAGATTGGCATGCCAAGAAGGGGGTAATTTTTAGCTGTGAAATTCATTTCTTCCCAGCAAAGGAGAGCTTTCAAGAAATATAAGATGGTGAAAGGAAGAACCCAAAATATCTCAGCAAGCAGGGAATGCCCTGTATCCCAGAGGAATGAGCCTCCATTAGAGAACGAAAAAATGTCTCAAAATGTCTTGGCAAGCAGGGGATGCCCTGCATCCCAGAGGAATAAGCCTCCATTAGAGAACAACATGACACCTCCCGCATTCATCATAGGGTAGCAATAGTTGGAAGCCCTTATAAATCGAGTGCATGTGTTGACTACCATGGTGCAGGCCTTCCAAGAAACTACACTCCAAGGATGATACCCACCAGCGACCTCCAGATACAGTCACCAATCTAGAAGAAATGGGAATCAACATCAAGAATCGACTTAGCATTCCTCTAGGGGCCGACAATCCTACGAGCCCGGAAGCTCTTGACATCATAAGCACGCGCAGAGCCGCTTGACAAAAAGAGAGCCCGAAGGTCTCTTTCTACTTTCTCTGGTGACTCTACTCCAGGAAACACTAGGCGGAGGGAAGCACATTGCAACTATGAAGAAAAATTCAAAGCACTAGAACTGTAGATTGAGAAACTCAACAACCAGCATAGAAGTGATGAAGTTATGGCATATGATTCACAGCCTCCATTCTCCCAAAGAATCATGAAAGAAGTCATTTCCTGCCATTTTAAAGTTCTCCATTTGGAAGCATATGATGGAACCACTGACCCTCTCGACTACTTGGAGAGCTTCAAGGCACATATGATGATACAGGGAGCCTTTGATGCCCTGCATTATCTTGCCTTCCCTGCCACTTTAAAGAAAGCAACTCGAATGTGATATTTAAGCATTAGACCAGGTACCATTCATTCTTTTAATAAATTGAAATTTTTATTTGTATTGCATTTCAGGACTTGTTGGAAGATACCCCACAACTCGGATAGCCTTTTCCTACTATAGCAGACTGAAGGAGAAAGTCTCAAAGATTACATCGCCAGATTCAATTCTTCCACTCTTGAGATCCCTGATCTTAATGAATATATGGCTATGTCTACTATGAGGAAAGGCCTCCGATCATCCAAGTTCACCTTCTCCCTGGATAAGAAGTTTCCTACAAGCTATGCCGAGCTACTGGCGAGAGCACAAAAACATGCGATGGCTGAAGAGCAAGCGGCGAGCCGATGCTTAATTGAAAGGAGGCCAGCCTCCAAGAAAAAGAGCAACAAAGGGTCGGTTTTGCCAGTACCCTCTAACAATGATGCAACGGCTCACCGATGCAGTCCTAAACCCAAGCCATGGGATAGCAAGTTCAACTCCTATACTCTTCTCTCACCTAAGGGAGAAAATCCTGATGGAGATAGAGAAGGAAAGTTACATGCAAAGGCCATGTCCCATGAAGGCATCTCCTGTATTAAGGAACAAAAATAAATACTGCCAATTTCACAAGGATCACGACTACAACACTGAAGAATGCATCCAACTTAAGGATGCGATAGAAGATCTGATCAAAAAGGGATACCTAAAAAAATATATCAGCACCCAGGAATCCCGAACTAAAGCTACTGCCCCCACGAGGGCCGCAAAAGAAGTCGAACTGCCCAACCAAAGACTGACTGATGGAAGAGTAAGCATGCTTCATCGACGAACCCACTGAAGAAGCAGAGCCAAAAAGAATGCTCCTAAAAGGTACAAAAGTAATAATACCATAAGCTTCTCCGACGATGACCTACGAGGAGTCCAAACTCCTCATGATGATCCTGTTGTAATCTTGGCTATGATAGCCAACTATGATGTAAGACAGATTCTGGTTGATAATGGAAGCTCTATGGAAGTCTTACTCTACAATGCTTTCCTCAGAATGAATTTACCTAAAAATAAACTACAGAGATCACCTATACCTCTGACTAGGTTCCGAGACAACCAAGTCAGAGTAAAAGGAGAAATTGTGCTACCAGTAACCATCGGCACCAAACCATTTCAAAAAATACTTCTCATTAATTTTACTGTCATACAAACACCATCAACATACAATGCTATCTTGGGATGACCCGCTTTAAACAAGTTCCATGCCATAGTTTTAACTTACCATCTCCTTGTGTGGTTCCCCACTAAGAATGGCATCGAAGAAATAAAAGGAGACCAAAGAGTTGCCCGACAAAGTCTAAAGAAACAAGATAAATAATCTACTGACTCCATGACATTGAAACAACTAGACCTAAGAGATCGACTGGATGAATGTGGAGAACCTATGAAAAAAACCATTTCCATACCACTGATCGAAGACAACCCAAAGAGAGTTGTGCAGATCGAAAGTATGCTAGACAAAGAAACAGAGGCAAGGCTGATCTATTTTCTATGGAGCAATGCCAATGTCTTCGCTTGGTCGACTTCGGATATGCTTCGAATTCCAGCCAAAGTCATTACCTATCAATTGGATGTCACCTCGGATAGCAAGCCTGTCAGACAAAAGAAAAGAAATTTTCGCTCCAAAAAGATAGAAGGTGATCAACGAAGAGGTAAGCAAGCTTCTCAAAGATGGATTTATACAGGAAATATACTATCCTGACTGGTTAGCCAATGTTGTAATGGTTAAGAAAGCCAACGGTAAATAGAGAATCTGCATCGACTATATCGATCTCAACAAGGCTTGTCCTAAAGATATCTTTTCTCTATCAAAGATTGACCAACTGGTTGACACCATCACTGGTCATTAGCTGTTGAGTTTTATAGATGCTTCCTCAGGTTACAACCAGATATGAATGGATCCCAATGATGAAGAGAAGACAACATTCATAATGAAGAAGGGGCTCTATTGCTACAAGATAATGCTATTCGGACTAAAGAACGCTAGGACAACCTTCCAAAGGATGATAAACAAGGTGTTTGAAAAGCAACTTGGGAAGAACATGGAGACGTATGTCGATGATATGATCATGAAGAGCCTCTAGAAAGTCAATCATATCAGAGATCTAAAGAAATCCTTTGACATCCTGCATCGGATGAAGCTAAATCTGACCAAATGTACCTTTGGAGTGACTTTTGAAAAATTCCTAGGATTTCTCATCACCAAACGAGGAATAGAGGTGAACCCGGAGAAGATCCTAACCATCTGGAGTATGAGACATCCTTCCAATAAAAAAGAAGTTCAACAACTAACTGGAAGAATCATCTCTTTAAGTCGATTCATTTCTCGGTCGACGAAAAGATGTCTACCATTCTTCAAAGCCCTCCATTAAACCAGAAGTTTTGAGTGGTCGGAAGAGTGCCGACTCATCTTTGAAGAATTAAAGAAGTATTTAGAAAGTCCTCCTCTACTTTCCAAATCTCAAAAAGATGAAACTCTATACATGTACCTTTTCGCTTCAAATAAAGTAGTTAGCTCAATACTTGTTAGAAAAGGAGCTGATAGCCTACAAAAACCGATCTACTATATCGGCAAGGTGCTGCATGAAGCCGAAGTGAGGTATCATAAAATACAAAAGCTCATATATTTGCTGGTAATTGTAGCAAAATGTTTGTGTCTCTACTTTCTATCCCATGCCATTGAAGTGTTGATAGACCAACCCTTAAAAGCCATCCTCCGATATCTTGATATCTCGGGAAGGATAGCCAAATGGGCCATCAAGATAGGCGAATTCGACATCACATTCTGACCCCGATCAGTAATGAAGGTGCAGGTACTTGCTGACTTCCAAACTGAATGTATGTGGAGCCAAGAAATCGATCAACGAGGGATCGAGGATGAGGCAGTCACCATAAAAGATTTAGAATCTATAAGGGTACTTCACATTGACAGAGCTTCCAACTCTTTTGGATGTAAAGCTAGACTTATATTGGCCAACCCTGATGGACAGACCATAGAATATGCCCTTCGCTTCTCCTTTCAAGCTTCAAACAACCAAGCGGATTACGAAGCCCTCTTGGCAGGACTCAAGATCACCAAGGAATTAGAGATTTAGAAGATTAAAGTCTTCTCAAATTCCTAATTAGTGGTGAACCAAGTGAAAGGCAAATTCAAAGCTCGAGACTCTACTATGGCCCGATACTTGGAAAAGGTACAAGATCTTCTATCTCAACTAAAATTCTTTGAAATAGCCCATGTTTCATGGACTAAAAACTCTCGAGCCGATGCCCTTTCTTGACTTACAACTATTGCTTCAAAGTCCCTTGGTCGGACTTATATAGAGTACCTGGAAGATCCAAGCATAGCGAAAAATATTTCAGAGGTCCACCAAATCGAGCATGAGCCCTATTGGATGGATCCTATTTTTAAATTTTTGAACAAGGGTGTATTACCTGAAGACAAAATTGATGCCAAGCAAATCTATTGGATGCTTCTTAATATGTTATCCTGGATGGAACTTTATACAAAAGGTCCTTCATGCTGCCCTTATTAAAATGCTTAGGGTTATCGGACGTCGACTACATCCTAAGAGAAGTACATGAAGGTATATGTGGAGACCATTTGGAGGGTAGATTGCTAGCCTATAAAATAATTTGCCAAGGTTATTATTGGCCAACCATTTAGAAAGATGCAGTTGACTATGTTCGAAGATGCGACCAATGTCAAAGATACTCTAGCATCCAAAGATGCCCTGCAAGCTAGCTGACTCAACTTACAGCTCTATGGCCCATTGCTCAATGGGGAATGAATATCCTTGGTCCATTCCCTCCAGCTCTGGACAACAGAAGTTTCTCATTATAGCCATTAACTACTTCACTAAATGGGTTGAGGCCGAGCCCCTGGCTCACATTACTGAAGGGAAGGACAAGAACTTCATCAGGAATGCAATTATTTTTTGATTCGGAATCCTGTATGCCATCATCACCAACAACAGAAGATAATTTGACAATCCTAAGTCAAAGACTTTTGCACCCAATATCATATTGTCCACAAACTGACTTCTGTCGATCATCCTCAATCCAATGGAGAAGCCGAAGTGACCAATAGGATGATTCTCCATGGTCTAAAGACTAGGTTGAATGATGCCAAGAGGCTCTAGGTCGAAGAATTGAACTCAGTCCTTTGGGCACACCAGACAACCCCCAGAGTAACCACTGGGAAATCTCCATTCAACTTAACCTATGGCTCCGAAGCAGTTCTTCCAGTGGAAGTCACTTTATAATCCCTAAGGACTGACCACTTCGAAGAACCTGAAATTCATAGCATCGTAGAGCAGACTTAGATATACTCCAAAGTACCAAACTTCAAGCTCAGATGAAGATGGCTATGTATCAACAAAAGATCGCCAGATACTATAACTCCAGGATAAAGGAATGAGCCTTCCGACCCGAAGACTTGATATTATGGAGGTCCGAAATATTCAGGCTGATGGAACAAGGCAAACTCTCTCCTAACTGGGATAGACCTTACCGGATCAGGGAAGTTATATGCCTTGGAGCTTATCGACTTGAAACTCTGGATGGTTCCTCATTACCTCGGCTCTAGAATGTAGAAAACCTTCTCAAGTTCTATCGATAAAGAAAATCTTCCTTTGAACAGCCTCAATGAAGTGTCCAAAAAAAAAGGGCGGGCCTAACCAGCCTACCTTATCAAGGCCCACTGAAGCCCACCAGATCCCTTGAGATCTAAAAGGCGAGCCTGACCAGCCTACCTTATTATCAGAAGAAATACACAGGAAGGCTTAATCAACCTACCTTAATGGTAAATTCGAAGAAGTGCATGGGCGAGCTAGACCAGCCTACCTTATTATCAAAAGAAATGCATAGGGCGACTTAATCAGCCTACCCTAATGGTAAATCTAAAGAAGTGTAGGGATGGGCCTGACCAGCCTACCTTATTATCAAAAGAAATACACATGATGGCTTAATCAACCTACCCTAATAGTAAATCCGAAGAAGTACAGGGCCAGGCCTGACCAGCCTAACTTATTATCAAAGAAATGTATAAGGGTGGCTTAGTCAGCATGCCCTAAAGATAAATCTGATGAGTACAGAAGTGGGGCTAACCAGCCTGCCCTACTATCAAATGTAATCAGCAAAATTCAATTCTTTGATTTGCGATGAAAACAAATTTGATCAGAGTCAGTAAAGAATCATGAAGTCTCCTAGGGAACTATCCCGATTCATCCTCTATCATACTGACCAATCCATACTTGAAAAAATTTCAAAGCACAGTTATCATGTGATACCCATTGAACAAAGAATTGAACAAAGAAAAACTTCATTCACTTTGAAGATTTTTATAGACTTCCGAAGGGAAGTCAATCCACATGAATAAAAAGAAAAAAAAAATATGTACATCCAGATTATTTTTAGGCCAAACCAGAAGCCGGAGCAGGGATGGCAGCCTCTTGAGTAGTTGTTACATCAGTTGAAGGAGCTGGCACTTCTTTAGCTGGTTTTCTGCTCCTTTATCTGCCTTGTCATCGGCCATGATAAAGGAGGAGACGTCAAGATTGGGATACAATTTTTTGACTTCCTTCAAACAGTCCTAGAAGTCGATATTATAACTCTCCCTCCCGTTTCATGTATCTCGTCATCGAAGGCTTTGGACTTTTTATATTTCTCGATGGCGTGAAGGGCCTCTTGGGCGGCCAGCTCTGTTTTCTAGTCAGCAGATTCCACCATTCGCTCAAGGACAGTGACCTTCTCCTCTAGCTCGGCCTTTTGAGCCATGGCCTCTTCGTAATTGTGAAGGTTATCTCTCGATAGAGCCTCAGCCGAATGTAGCTTCTTTCTTTTCTTTTTTGAGTTGGCCAAGAGTTTAGTCATCTGAACTTATGCCACCTTCAAGTATTTCTCCAAAGTAATATTTGCAGCAGCGATTTGGTTTAGCTTCTGCTCCATGGCCGCCCGAAGTTCTTTGGCCACCTCTCTTTCAGCTCTAACCGATGCCAACTGGTCCTGAAGACTTGTTGAGGTCGGTCAATACACAAACACTCTCCTCTATCAGAGAGATTTCATGAATGAACTACAAAAAAAATAGTGACAAAATCAGCAGTCATAAAGACTTGTGACAGAAAATCTCAAAGAAGATTTTAATGCATACCTATAGCATTTTTGGATAAATAGAAATGAAAATATCCCCCAGTCGATGCTTCTTCATCATTTCCCAATCCTTCCAGAGGATGTTGGCCTTTAGTAGGGTCTTGGCCAGTCTAAAATTGTCGAAGCCAGTGTCAGTAGAAAAATAGTCACACTCCCAGGACCTTTTTCTTCAGCAACCAATGGTTCTGGGTCGACTTGTGGCTCGGATGCTATCTCGATCAGGGGAGCCTTACCTTTATTCTTTTGGCTGGGCTCCTTAGATGGTTCAGGGGTAGACAGCATCGTCGGTCGCTTAGCGGGTACCTATGGATGCTCTGATGAAGGACCCGTTGCCATTTTCTTTGAAAGAACATTATTCTCATCAGAAGAGAATTCTACGACTGTAGGGGTGTCATCCCCAGTAGGATCCTTTGGAGCAGCGGGAGTCTTCTTCATGCCTCTCCATTGTGATCTTCTTAAAGGTTCCGCAGCCGCCCTCTTCTTCATGGCCTATCGAAGCCTTCCAGCATCTAGCATCATTTTGAATTCCACAAAAGAAATGGAGAATCAAACTTTGTTAAGAAAGAAGGGAAGAATCTGTAGGAAGGGAAGAATAGAGTAAAAAGTTGCTCGAGAGGTAAAGATGCTAATGACACAAATACTTACCCCTTGAGAACAGAGCCCTCTTATATAGGAGGTGCTGACAGCCTTGAGCATCCCTTGATCATTCCATGTGTATTCACTTCAATCGATGGAAGTCGAGACGATGACTTCGATTCATGTGAAGGCAGTTAGAGAAAATAAAAGGACCATGATTGATCCAACTTTGAAGGCATGCAACTTTAGTGACTCCGATCGAGATGACCCATGATCTGAATTAGAACTTCCCTGCCTACGAAAATGTGACATCTGGCATAGAAAGCACGCTCCACTAATGATGGATCAAAACCATCGACAGAAGTCGAGATTTGTCATTTTTTAAAAAACATGCATTTCTCCCTCTTCATTAAAGAAACCTTTCTCTCCCCTACATAAAAATTTAAAAAAGAGAGAGAAAAGAAATGGGGCGAAACGAAAGGGAAAGAAAGTGATTTCTCAGTATATGGCTGAACTACTATCGAAGGCCGACCACTACATGGAGGCCGACCACTATATAAGAGCTGATCAATGCTCTAAAGCCAATCGACACACTATGGCCAATCACCTGTCAGACTAATATCCTTACTGAAAGGCATCCGATGACTCCACACTTAGTAGAATTTCTATCCGTATGGAAGTCATTGTACATCCGACGACTACATACTTAGAAAAATATTTCTCAAAATGAGAGTTATTATATATTAGAGGACTTTATACTTAGAAAATTTCTTTCAGGAAAAAGCAACACATTGATATGACTTGGAAGAAAAATATTCTTTTCATTCATATCAAAAGGTTACATCTACAATTCAGCTTTATTACAAAAATAAAAGGAAAAAATTACAAAGAGTTAGTCGTCTATCGGGACGACATTTGGATCGGCCACAGGAGGAATCTCTTCAACCAGAGTTGGAGCCCCCAAGTCAGCTAGAGCTGGAACATCTTCTGGTTGTTCCGATACTTCTTCAACTATGATCGAGGCCTCTTCTGGTTATTCCGGGACTCCCTCGGCTTTAACTTGAGCTTCGGGTTCTTCTTGGACTTCGTACAGAGGAATACTGGAAAGATCTAACTTTGGGTGAAGTCCGAGAACCTCTTTGATGCCATCATTGAAGCCTAGCTGATAGCTGACCACTCCAGATATGGTCAGCTCATCCTTGAATTTTGAAGACTTTCTATAGTCTTCGACGGCCTTAGTAGCTTCTCCCTTCAAGGCCTCAATTTCCTTGGCCGCTTCTTTGGCCTTCTTCTGGCTCTCCTTGGCAGAATGCTCCAACGAGTGAATCTTGTTCTTCTTCTTATTGAGCTTGGCCTCCTGCTCAGAAATCTTTAGCCGAGCCTTCTTCAACTTAGTTTTCAGATCTTGAACATCAGCAATGCTCTGGTTTAGTTTTTCTTTCATGGACACTTTCAATTCTTCAGCCACTTCCTTCTCGGCTCTCGTCGATTGGTATTCTTTCCGGATGCCCCGACTGAGGTTAGCAAATTTGGATATGCTTTCCTCTATCAAGGTTACATCATGAATCAGCTGCACCAAGTAACAAAAGAGAAGAATTAGTCATGTTAGTTATATTTGCGAAGAAATGAGTAAAGAAAAGAACACTTACTCTCAATATATTTGGGGATACTGAATCAACCACCTCATCAAGACGGTGATTCTTCATGACCCCCCAGTCTCTTGGAAGGAGTGTAGCCTTCAGTAGCTTTCTCGCTAGTTCAGGATTCTCTAAAGCATGCATGTCCGAAAAAATTGCAAAATCTACTTCATACTCCCTGTTGGGGGGAGTATCTCTTCCCAACCCTTCTTCGACTTGAGGAGCTTTGCCCTTATCTTGAGGGGGGGTCGAGCTGGCGGTACATCGACAATGGGAGATGGATCTGGATGCCCTGGAGTCTGAGAGAGAGTTGAGCCCCTCTGGTGGAGCTCTGATAGAGGTACTTCTTCCATCTCTGAAGACATCCTCATCGGAGTATTTCTCGAGGCCTCTGCGGCCTGAGCCTTCTTCCAAATTTTTGTCCCTTTTGGAGGGGCTGGTCCAGACCTCTTTCGGGTGGCTTGGCGAAGCTTCTTAAAGTCTAGCTTCATCTTTCCACCTGTAAATAGAGGAAAACTCTAGAAGATCAGCTAACGAAATATGTAGGAAACAAAGTGGAACAGAAACTAACTGTCGACTATACCTATCTACAGAAACTCATTGATGTGGGCAAGGTGAAGGTTTCGCTCTTCTAGCAATTCTTTGATTAAGGGTACTTTAGACCTAGACAACATTTCGTAGTCTGTTTGGTCGGCCCTTAGAACTTTCCTGCTTGCATTGGTGTCTAATCGGGGTTCCCTCCACTTTGTATTAAAGCCCCATGGCTAAAAAGAGAAGACGAAGAAGAAGCAGGGTTTCTAGCCACGAATGGTACTAGGCATACCTTTGATCAATCTCCGACCAGGACGAGGGCTGATGACCCACCACCCCTGACCATGGAAATCCTTCTTCAATATGAAGAGGGATGTGAATAAAGAAGTCCTAGGCTCTATGTTCAAGATATCGCAAAGAACTAAAAAATTTCAGATGGTCCGTATGCTATTCAGAGTCAACTATGCTAGGACTATATGATACATATTAAAGACCTTATGGAAGAAGGGATGTAAAGGAAACCAAAGAAAAGCCTTCAAGTGGTCTTCGTATATTAAAATGGCTCTGGAAGGAGGACTGTTCACCGTTTCATCGAGTTGAGAAAATATCAAAGGGAGACTCTTCGGAATATGGTAATGTTCTCTAAGAGTGGCTATTTTGGAAAAAGACAGAACAGAGAATGGACTCTGGTCTAGACTCATCATAACTCTTTCTAGAAGGGCCTGAAACACCAGAGGACTCACCCCTCTCTCTACCGGCCGAGATCCCAGACCTAACCATGGTAAAAAGAAGGAAAAAGTGAAATAGTCCTCTACCTGTAGAAGAAGAAGAAAATTTGAGAAAAAGAAAGAGGTTTTGAGCGATCGAAGGAGGAAGAAGATTTTGACGAAGGCTAAGAAATTTGCTCCATAAGGCAAATGCCCTTTATATAGAAGATAATAACGGTTCAGATGATCTCCTCGGAAGAATGGAAACATCTCTGATCGTGCCACATATAAGCGACGTCGATCACGGGTATGAAGTCCTAAGGGGCATTTGCCTATTCGACAGGAGAAAAACCAACCTATCAGTCAGGATCCGCGAGGAGACTATCAATGACCGGAATGAGATTTTCACAAGACACAGGATGGATGTGAAGATGCCACATCTCTTGATCCTCGTTGAAGACAAAGAGCCTACTAAAAACCTTATAATGGAAATGTTATGCACGACTCTCCAACCTGCTCCACTTCTTCAAGAACCAATAAGAATTCAACACATGTCCACGACATAATACTCGAAACAAAAAGCAGTTATTGTGATCAACTGAATCAAAGATCCACCATCATCAGCTATCGATCCTTCTATCGGAAAATGACAAAATATTAATACTCCCATTTTTCAAAGTAATAAATTGCTTTGAAATTAGGAGTGGGGGGTAACTATTGAGATAAACCAGTTTAAAAAAAGATAATTGGTGGTTCAAAGATTCAATTGATCTTATCCTAACCGGTTGATCAGATGAATTGACACATCGGCACACCCAACCTCTGATGGGAGAACAGATCAACACTACATCTCAATTGGCAATGATGTACGACTTGAGATCGAACTTCAGCAGATGGCTGATCTACCACAACATATGCTCCAAAGCAAACCGCTCTGAAGTAACTGGCCAACTCACAACATATGCACCGAAGCAAACCACTCCGAGGTAACTAGCCAGCTCACAATATATGCTTTGAAACAAACCACTCCAAAGTAACTGGCCAACTCACGACATATACTCCGAAGCCAATCGCTCCGAAGAAAATAACCAATTCACATAGTTCTACAGCGAATGGCCGATCTACAATCAATAAAATAACCATCGGCCAACTCTAAAGAGAATGATCGATCTACTTTAAGCTAAGGCTATCAAGAACGGACTTGGTGGTTATAACCAACTACGTGGCTGATGACTACGATCTCAGTAAGATCAAAGTAATTGAACTTCCACAGTAACCACTACCAGTTGAAGGGAAGTTGACTAATTTCCCTAACAGAAATTGAGAAGGCTTAACTGCTTTCCGTTACAGCAACACCTATAAAAAATGGTAAAAGGGGACATTTGAGGTAAGCATTCCCAAGTTATTCCAAGCCATACAAGTCTGAGCCCAGTCCATGACTAGTTCGCGCTATGCACACCTGCTTTCCACTCATTTTACCTTTCTTTCTTTGAGCTCTCCATTCTGTGGCATGAATCCTACTGATTTAAGCATCGGAGTGTCCTCTATAGGAGAAATTTCGATCAAGGGTTTGCTTTGCAGGAATCCCGGAAGGTAAACTGGCAATCCAAGCACTCTATCCGGTCCGTGGGGATCAGCATCAATAAAATGGCTCTTTATTACTATTCTGCTTGTTGGATATTTATGTTCTCTTGTTAGGAAATTCTATTACTACAGTTGTGGATGGTAGTGATAAAATTTTCTTCCAAGCTACATTATATTTTATTGCTACCACTTATCATAGGGTTTCTTTGGTGCTTTTCATGTTACACTGTTACATTACTCTCTTCGATAGAATTTCTGCAGTGCTTTTCATGTTACATTCCTATCAGGAGGTTGCTTCATGGCACTTTATTTTCTTCCATGGAGTTTCTTCAATGCCATTCATGTACATTATTTTCCCATAGGATTCTTTTAGTTTGTACAATTTCCTGTCGTATATTACTTTTCTTGTCATTTTCTTTTCTTTTTTTTTTTTTAATGCCCACTCGAGCTTATTATTTTGAGTTGTACTGCAAGACAGTGCTGTCGTTTGAAGTTTTTTTAAATAATATTTTTTAATAAATATTTATTAAAATAATATTGATTGAAATATATTTATAAAATTTATATAATTTGGATGAGTGGAATGCCACGCCAAAAGCCACGGGATGTGCCTACAGCTTCATTTTTAAGTGGAGCCACGGGTACAACCAGTAATTTCAAATTTTAAAATAATAATTTAAAAAATCTTTAAAATATTATAATAAATTTTATATTATCTATATAAAATTTATCAGGTTACTGTCTAGATGGGTAGCATATCTGGTGTGCTCGAGTGCCACTTATTTGTTTTCATATAGTGGAGTGGCACTTACCTGATAGAGTGATGTGCCAGTACGGGTTTCGACAGGTCGTGCCTGAGCCAGTTGATACACGTCTAGCTCTGTACCACATCGATCTGAGAGGATGACCTGACCAGGACTGGTCCACCACTCATCATGAGTTCATTCATTTATGGATGAGTCGACTGGATTATATTGTAGATGGTACTCCAGATGCTGGTATCATGGATTATCATGATCTATACATGCAGTGGTACCGCAGCATCACGCATCGATTCATCAGTCATCCTGGCACGGTTGATGATTATATGGTAAAAAATTTAAGTTTTGCTATTTATTAATATTAAATTATATATTCTTTGAAATTCATTGTTTATTTTTTATCTTACAGAGTAGTGCCATCACGCGGATACTTCATCTGGCTCATCCAGATTGCATAGTGATGAACTCCCAGACTATTATGGACGTTTGTCATTCTGTCCTTCATACTGTCGGCGAGCATGTACATGTCCCGTTACGAGAGTTTTATCAGGGGGTCGATAGAGAGTACGAGACTCCTTCGCCTTACCACTATGGATCTTCATCATGAGCACTTCCATCATTCCAGCACGGATGAGGTACTCGACATTATAGTACCTCTCCATATCCGATGCCGGACTTCACATCTACTGATGTTGTTGTTGCACATTTTGAGACTACCGCTGCACTGGATTACATGTCGCAGCACGATTATTCCGGGCATCGAGGACATGCTTATGGTGAGGGTTTGTCGCATCACATGTCGGCACATCGGCATCCCAGGTCGGGGAGCATATGACAGAGCATCAGCCACCAACTGAAGTTGTACCTCCACTTCGTCGTGTCCAGCCTCAACGCAAGAGGAGGCGGCCACCATGTGGGACCTAGGATATTATTTTTTTATGTGTTGTATTTGTAAAACTATATTTTGAAATAAAACTTAATTATAAAATTCATGATTTCTCTTGTGGTAATACAATAATTAAAATAGAGAAGATATATAGACTGAAATGATATCCAGCCCGGTACCATTTCGATTGACAATCCGGTATTAGTACGATTTCTAGTTTGGCACCAGTTCGGTTGATAATTTATGGTTTAGATGTTTAGGATTATATTATGTTAGTAAAAAAAAATATTTACATCGAGTCATGGAAGTGGAAATGATAAATATAAGAAAAAAAATTCAGTGATATCGGTCTGGCTCCCTTACTGCCATCGGTCTTACTATCAATCCAACGGCTAGAGTCCGATACCATCGATCCGGGCATCAAGGTCAGGACACCGGTCCGACCCCCAATCCTGCCATTGGTCTTATGGTCCGTCCGGCATCTAGAGTTCGGCCTCCAGTCGCGTGTTTAGGGTTTATCGGCATAATTTGAAATCATCTCTGGCAAGGTGCGGTAGTGGGTAAAGGGAAAAGAAATTATTGGTGATCCTTCTCATGGTGTAAGGCTAGGTCTGCACATAGAGATGCACATGATTACCTAGCATTTGTATCCCAAATAGAACCACATACCTTAGAAGAGGCTGAAAATGATCTAAACTGGATGATGGCCATGCATGAAGAATTGAACCAGTTTGAAAGAATTAAGGTTTGGATACTAGTTGATAGACCTAAAGACCATCCAATAATAGGAACCAAATGGGTTTATAGGAATAAATTAGATGAACAAGAAAATGTAGTCAGAAACAAAGCTAGATTAGTGGCTAGAAATATAACCAAGAAGAGGGCATTGATTTTGATGAAACATATGCACTTGTAGCAAGACTACAAGTCATTAGATTACTTCTTGCATTTTCTTGCTACATGAATTTTAAACTTTTTCAAATGGATGTAAAAAGTATATTTTTAAATGGTTTTATTTCAGAACAAGTTTTTGTAGAACAACCACCAGGTTTTGAAGATCATGCTTTTCCAAACCATGTGTTTAAATTAAATAAAGCTTTATATAGTTTGAAACAAGTACATAGAGCCTGGTATGATAGATTTAGCACCTTTTTTATTGAAAATGATTTTTCAAGAGGAAATGTTAATAAAACTCTTTTCATTAAAAGAAAAAATAATGATATATTAGTTATACAAATTTATATTGATGATATTATATTTAGTACAACTAATGAAGCTCTTTGTAAAGAATTTGCTAAATTAATGCAGGGAGAATTTGAAATGAGCCTAATGGGTGAACTTAACTACTTCCTTAGACAAGTGAAACAAACAAAGGAAAAAATCTTCATCAACCAAGCCAAACACACCAAGGAAATAATCAAAAAGTTTGGTATGGAGTCAAGCAAACAAATGAACACACCCATGAGCCTATCTTGCAGATTGGACAAAGATGAAAATGGATCCAACATTAACCAAAAGCTTTATAGAGGTATGATCGGATCCCTATTATATTTGACTGCAAGTAGACCTGATTCTTATATAGCATATGTGTATATGCTAGATTTCAATCTAATCCTGAAGAATCATATATGCTTGCTGTTAAAAGAATTATCAGATATTCGAAAGGTACAAGTAATCTAGGTCTTTGGTTTTTAAAACACTCTTTACTAAATTTAATTGGATTTTTGGATGCTGATTATGCTGGTTGTAAAATTGATAGAAAAAGTACTAGCGGCACATGCCAATTTCTATGGTTGAATTTAATCTCATGGCATAGTAAGAAATAAAACTTGTAGCACTTTCTACTGCTGAGGTAGAGTATGTTGCTACAAGAAGTTGTTGTGCACAAGTATTATGGATTAAACAACAACTAGAAGACTTTGGTGTTACACAATCTAAAATTCCAATCAAATGTGATACACAATTGCTATAAATTTGACAAAAAATTTATATCAGCATTCTAGAACTAAGCATATAGAGATTAGACACCATTTTTTTAAAGATCATGCTTTGAATGGTGACAAAAAAAACTTCATCTCTTGTGTAGCCACCTGAGCAACACATTCTTTTTATTAGACTTATTTTTTTAATATATGAATACTTTTACTTTTTAATGAAACTAACATCATGTATCATGTACCATGCATCATGGTACGTAAGTTTTTAAGGATTTTTTTGTAACATATATTTTTCTATAGGCATATGAGCATGGGAGGGAACCTGGTGAGGTGAAGTTCTATCAGATGACTCACACTCACCATAATGGCAGTTTTGTTTGGAAGTAGTCCAAAGAGATATTTATATTTATTGATAATTATTTTGTATCATGATTTATAATTTTATTTTTTAAGCATTAAGATATAAGTTTTTTAATAAAATACAAGAAAGGGCTACATCTATGATTGCAAGCATGCCAAAGAGTTTTCAACATTTATGTAGGGCAGTCGTATCGAGACCGAGATATTTTCAGAATTGATAGGACCAGAGCATTATAGACGAGTAAGGGGTTATGGGATTGGAGTTAGCCTCACTCAGTTATCTACAATGAGTCAATTTACTCAGGATGCTAGAGATGGTGCTAGTGATGCACGTGTTGGTAGACTTGAGGCAAAGATGGTGACACTGAGAGGACATGGAGTAGAGATGGTGGCACTGAGGCAGACACATGATGTAGATAGAGGAGAGATGCAGACCATGAGGGCTCAGCTTGAGCATCTTACATTTGTGCTACATATATTTATACCATCTCAAGTAAATGAGTATATAACTACATATTTTTTTTGTGTATACATAATAATTTAGAATATATTGTGATGTATGTATCATAATTCAAATTTTTTATATATCTTTTGTAGGTTCCTGAAATATCTAGCAATTATAAAGAGGATGACAACCATCCTCCTGTGGACCATTGATGCTTGATGATTCCTTTTTTTCTGATCACTATCTTTTGTATATATTTTGATGTAGTTGAACTTGGATAGAATTTCTACAATCTATTTATCTTTATATATATATAAAAGACTTATAATATTAACATTTTAATGGATTAGTGTTTGGCTTCATGTCATGAATAGTGAGTTGTGTAGGTTTCATTAAATGATATTTGATTCATATTAGATTGTATTTGTTTAGTTTCATGTTATATAGGTTTCATTGAAATGATGTTTGATTCATGTGACAATGTATTTATTTTTTATAGGTATTCAATTTTCATATAGATATTTTATCATATATGAACCATTTAATTTTTAAAAAATAAAAAAAAATATCGATGCTTTAAAGCATCGCTAAGTTATAAATTAACGATGCTTCAAAGCATCATTAAGTTTATATTTAACAATGCTTATTAGAATTGTTAAAATGTAACATGGTAATTCTTTTAAGCTTCGCTAAACTTAAGCTTAATGACACTTTTAAAAAGTCTAGCTAAGTAGTTGGACTATGTCGAAGCTTTTTTGCTTATTGCCCATGCTTTTAATCATCACTAAGCTTTCTTTAACAATGCTTTTATAAAGCATCACTAAGTGGCCCAAATTGTTTGGTCTATGCCAACATTTTTTTTGCTCATTACCGATGCTTGTAAGCATCACTTTGCTCTACTTTGATGATGCTTTTAAAAAAGTGCCGCTAAGCAATGAAAATTTGTCTGTCTATACCATTGCATGAAAGTCTTGTTACGTAAGTCATTGTCGATGCTTTTAAGTATAGGTAAGAACTTATCGATACTTTTCAAAAGCATCGAAGGATTATTTTCCCATGCTTATATAAGCAATGCATTTATGACATTTGTAAAAGCATCAAGAGGTATCTTGCCAATGCTTTAAGCATCGATAAATGACATTATTAGCATCGGCTATGTCATTTTTCCTCTAGTGTTTTATAGCCCCAATACAAGATAGCCTAAATTCTTAGGTAGCTAACAATACCCTCCCGCATCTCATCAATGCACTGGGTCAAGAGACGGTGTCTTTCCAAGGTCCTAGCATGTTGCATGATGGCATACTTTCAGCATTCAACTCCTCAGGATATGGATGACAGTTTTAGATCATTCTACTATGAACAACTAGCTGGTGCACCTGATAGATGTCTCGATTATGTTCATCAATATGATATGGCAAGCCTTCCTGATATTCCTCATCCACTCAACCAATAATAACTAATAACCCCAATACAAGATAGCTTGAATTCTTAGGTAGCCAACAATACCCACCTACATCTCATTGATACATTTGATTGAGAGATGGTGACTTTCTGAGCTCTAGCATGTTGCATGATAACGAACTTCAGCATCTGGCTCCTCAAGTATAGATGATGATTTTGGATCATTCTATCATGAACAACTAATTGGTGCACCTAACGAAGGCCTTCATTATGCTCCACAACATGATATGACCAGCCTTTATGAGATTCTTCATCCATTCTATGATGAATGACTAGCTGGTGCCCTTGATGAAGGCCTTGATTTTGCACCCACCTGCAATAAGCAACTTGATTTGGCAAGCCTTCCAAAGATTCTTCTTCCACTTGACCTCTCCTTTTCATCCATTGATGAGTTCCTCAAAGAATTCGATAATGCACCTGATGAAACCACCAGCAAGCATTGAAGAGCATGATATAACAAGCCCTTCTCATTCTTGATTGTTTGATTAGAAGTTGCAGGCACCACTATCTAGTCTTCAAAGGTTGGTGGTTTCCTATGTTTTGCAATGCATTTATTAGCACTATGAGCATAAATGTAGTGTACATATGATTGAAGATGAAAGTTTGGACTATGAATGTTGAATTTGTAATGGTTGTGTTAAGAGGATACAAGCAGTTTTGCTCGACAAGAAGTCAAAAAGTTGTGCTTTGTAACATACATTCATTTTACATCTATGTGATATTTTTCAGTCATATTATTGTTTGCTTCAAATAAAACTTCTTTTGGCTTCATAACAAGATGTTGGTAAACTAGTACCTTCAGGAAATGCATCCTTTAACAACTTTAGCAACATAGTAAAACTCTTGCCATACCATCCATTCAAGTATTTTATATGAAATATATGTACAAGAAAAGAAATTTTTGAAAAGTTCTTGCAACTGATATATAAGTCTTGATCTGCATCTCTTATCAGCTTATGATAATGATCTGTTCCAACATTAGTTGGGGGTATCGACTCCTCATTATGTATAGATTCGATAAATATAGGACCATCAGGTAACCCATCTGCTCCTTGTCCTCCACTGAAATCTCCAGGATTTTGAGCACCATATTAAAAAGCATCTCTGAGCAAACCCCTGATATCATCATCTCTTGCAAGATTTTTCTGCTGATTACTGGATCCAAAATCAGGTATATGTTCCATGTTAGAGGTTTGGCTACATGTAGATGGTAATCTTGACTCTCCATGAAAAAATTACTTTGTATAATCTCTTAAAAAACCATTCCATACTAAATGTTCTTCAATAGCATTTGGATGTAGAGAACTAAAATTTACACATTTTCGGCATGGACATAAAATCTTTTCATTGATACTACTTCTCTCCATACCAAATTTAATAAAATTCTGAAATATGTATGAGGAGAACTAAAAGGAAATGCTATTCAAAATATTTCTGGAACTTTATCCATACCGTTAAAATACTGTAAGTACCTATATAATTATTTGCAATACTCAAATTATCCAAACTGGACAATCAATTGACCACTGTACATATTTCTCCCATCCGTACAAAAATAAAATAATTGTACGGATGTTGAAGAATATGTATTTTAATCAATTGACGGGTCTATGTTTCTATGTAATGCAAGTTTTTTAAAAAATATTTAAAAAATCATAATTGATCATAACAAAGCTATAGATGGTATTGAAATCAAAGATTTGCAATAATGAAACTAACCTTAAAGCATAACATGTTCAGTAAGATATAGGTATATACTAAGAAATTTATAAATAAATAGAAATAATCTACTAAGAAAAAGAATAATAAATAATAAAAAATAAGGAGGAGGCTCAGTTATATACTATTTAATATGTAACTAAATCAAAATGACTACAATCGGTTGCCTACAAAAGAAGGCCATCCAAGATTGTTGCCATTAGAAACAGTTGAATCAGCCAAACATACAATGCATAATCATCATAGCCTCCATATACAAACTTTAAACCAATTTTAAAATTGATTACAAAGCTTCATTACTCTCCAAGCAGTCAAGCACCTGTTAAGAAAAGACAACAAAACAGGTAAAGCATATTTTTCTTAGTGGTGTGCAATTACCAAGTTATTTAAGCTTGAGCCCTGGCTCCTGTACTTGGACTAGTATAATACTTATTATTTTCTTAAATGATGTATTATTCATGAAAATACTTATACTTGATTCAAAAGGAAATATAAGATTTACTTACCAAGCTATGTAGCTTGCATCTTTTTAGTTTTTTTCCTTTCCAGATGAATAAAGTCATTGGAAGTAAAGGATGGTTCAAGCTTGGAATTTATGCTAGCAAGCTTAGCAAATTTTATAGTGAATTTTAGTTCATTAGTTGCTTATGACTTTGTAGTTAGTGATTTCATGAATTTTAAGGATTATAGGTTTTGCTATTCAAATTTGGATTTAGACAATTTGAACCATCTTTTGTTTAATTATTTAATGATGTTGGATATGGATCCTTATTTTTATTTGATATTAAGATTGTTGGCTTTGTGTTATTGTGAACAACACCCTATTGTAGAATGGCCATATTATATCCTGGATTTGGGACATGATAAAAATAAAATTAAATAAAATATAAAAGAGTCCAAAATTAGAAATACTATAAGCACAACTCTGAAATAATATATACAAAATGAGGGCATTTCTTTGTTTTCTTCTCCATGCAGATTTTTTATTTTTCTCCTTAAGTCTTCACTATGCATGGCAAATACCAAATACTAGTCACGTGCATTTCTCTAACATTCTGAACTCCTAGAAGATCATACTACAGCAAGCATAGGCAATTCTAAAATTGCATTAAAATTTTGATTTTTATATAGAAAAGTCAACATGTTGGAGCATCTAACCACCAATTAGAGCCTATTTTATTGCCCATAACTGAACATCAATGTGGAGTTTGATAGAACTTCACTTCAAGCATTTGATTAATTCAAAATTCTTGATCATTATTATTCCAAGCCCCGAATGTCATATTCTTTGGGTTGGATAGGCCTGCCTGACCCATTGACAGTGTTTTCTCTACTTCAAGTTATTCTAGCAGCAGTAAATTGGTGCATATGATATGCAAGTATCTTTGTGATTGAGACTAGATATGTTACGATCAAGCCTGAATTTGTAAAGATTAGTGCCGGGCATGTACAGCATTCATGTTACACGAGTATGGGACCCCGCTATGGAGTGGGTTTGATCCAAATATGAAAGAATGAGTGAAATCATTATAATTTTTTCATTAAAATAAAATAATATATAAATTTGCCAAAGAAATTTACATAGATATATAATTTGTGATTGAGATAATATTAGTTATTTTCAAAAAAATAATAGATATTAAATAATATATTCATAGTAAATATGCAATACTTAATTATACTAAATGGTATTTTTAGAGGAGTGATTTGATAAAAAAAAATAGGTATTTTTATTAAATCCATATCTACTATTACAATCAATCATAAAATTAATAATTTTTCTTTGAATTAAACCCATACTGCTTTGAATTGTTCTTTCCTTTGAATTGTTTTCGGTCTGTTGAACCACATGATCCCATATGGGTGGGTGTTCAATGGGACATGATCTCATGTCTGACAAATCGTTAATTTTTTTTGAACTTCATCAAAGAGTAGCAGGAAGTATTTAATTTCAATGTTCCGAAACTAAATCTTGAGTAACAAAGAGAGTGCCAGCTTCAAGTTCAAATAATTTTCAAATCTCCTCCACTGACCAAATGCCTCCCAAAAGCCTTTACTCTCAAATAAACAATCTTCCAAAATAAAGAGAGTGCCAGAAAGTTAAACTAAAAAAACTAAATCATGCTGGAATGCCGGGCGAAGAAATTAAGAAAAATACCGAACGAGTAAAGTTGGGTGGGATGCGACGGAGATGAAGGTACCGGAGAGCTTCGGTGGCGACGAAGGGACCGAAGGAACATGCCGGAGATGAAGGAGGAGGGAGAGGGAGGAGGAAGAAAGAAAGGGTTAGGGGCAGCGCCCGATGAAAACTAGGGAAAACTAGGGCTCACCTGGGATAAAAAGAGGGGAAGTCCGGCGATGCTTTCAATCGTCGGAAGATGCCGATGCTTTCTAAAAGCATCGGCGGGCTCTTGTAATGCAGTGATGCTTTACAAATCCGGTGATGCTTTTATGCATCGGTAAATGTCGGGTTTTTGATGACGCTTAAAAGTGTCGACAGGTTAAAGGGGATACTGATGCTTTTCAAAAGCGTCGACGAGTTCAAGGGGATATCGACACTTTTCAAAAGTGTCGACGGGTTGCGGAGTCTCCTGACATCGCCTAGAAGCATCAGGAGAGGAGTCTCCCGACATCGCCCAG
Source organism: Areca catechu (assembly GCA_021397845.1). Taxonomy (NCBI): domain Eukaryota; kingdom Viridiplantae; phylum Streptophyta; class Magnoliopsida; order Arecales; family Arecaceae; genus Areca; species Areca catechu. The sequence goes on along the minus strand of CM038050.1, from coordinate 156,030,531 downwards.
AAGCATTGGGAGAAATGGGTCGACAGTTCTCTTATTTACTGTAGTGACTGTACCTATAGTCTAGACACCAGCGTCCATAAAAGAAGATGAATTGATGAACTAAATTAAGTTTTCTCTCTTTACTGTGTGTGAGCTGTGTGCGTGCTGTGTGCAAGCTGTGTGCGAATTATTTTCTCCTTGTTTCTTGTGCCCTACCTCCATCCCCAACATCAAAACCTTAGCCGCCCTCCTTCCAAGCCTTGGCCGCCCAACACAAAACACTCTTCCCCTTGCTATTTTTTATTTATTTCTTCATCCCTACTCTATTTTCTAACCCGTAGATGGTGATTTGCAGGTCCCTCAATTCCCGCTAATCCGAGGATACCTTCTGATCAACCTTCGGATTACCGAGCAGAAAGCCACAAATCTGCAGGGTCAGAAGCTTGCTTTTCTATGCTGCATCTAGGAGCGAGAGTGATCTCTTTGTGCACGATCTTCATCAAGCACTTTAACCGTTACCAAGTACACCCCCTTGACTCCCCAGTAGTGGTCTTGCAGAAGAGCAACCTTACCAAGGTTTTCTTAAACCTTGGCGATCCTGTTTTCTCTAAGTTTTAGGGTTTATTTCTGCATGCATGATTTCTCAAAATTTCCTATAATTCTTTACTTTGAATTTTGGCTTGAGATTCGGGATATAAAACCCTAACTCCTTAGTTAATCACGAAAAAATACTTTGCATGCATAAATCATTCTGCATCACAACCACCACCCCCTCTCTGTGGGATGGCATTTCAGGATAAACAAGGCCCTGAACAAGGAGAACCTAGCTACGATGCCGTGGAAATGGCATAGCACTATGAAGGAGTTGATGACCTATAAGAATTTAGGATTAACTAGGTTGGGAATAACCTGTGATGGTCCATAAAAGAGAGGATGAAGGAGTGAAGGGAAAGCCGGAACCTTGCCGAGAAGAACTCCTCATAATGGGTGACTTGGCCTAGCCCACCGGAGGTGACTCACTCCCCTGGATCCGGGGCTGAAATCCAAATGATATTTGGGATCCCGTGGATGCCCCAAAGTCAGAGGGCATCCTTCCTTGACATCATCGAAGTGACCCTAGATGGACCGGCCATGTCTGGGTTTGGAGACGAAGGAGGGGGAGGCAAGTACTGGGTATGGCAGTCCACCATATATCGGGGACCCCACAAAACCCTAAATGGGGCATCCTTTTCCTCATTACTTGAGGAATGAGGCCCCATTTGTGACCTCTCCATCATGCCATGGTGGGTCGGGTCATACCTCTGAGGATGACGACCGCTCCCTAAGGAACTCATGGTAAGGAAGAAGGGAGGAATAAAAGAAAGAAGGGAACCTAAGGACGAAGGTGACCCCCTCGGCACGAACCTAGGGAAAGAGGAATGGATGGGGGGATTGACCTACAAAGGACTCAACGAGTATGGAGTTTTTCCCTTTCTTTCTCTCCTCCACTCTTCCCCTTCCGCTCGAAGCTCTTTGAGACAAAAATGAAAAGACAAGCTATCTATATGGATGGAATGGCAAAATCCCAATTCAAAATTTGATGTCGGTCGATCGAGGCATCCCTCCATTATGCTGGCCAATAGGGTTTGGACACGTGCCAGCCCCCTGCTGGTCCGGATGACTCGAACCCTGGAGCATCATGTTGGGAAGTGAAAGGGTGTCGCTGATAACTATATTATACACCTATATAAAAGTATTAATTTAATACTTAAATTATATTTATTTATTTTGAATTGATAATTTTTGAATATGGAAAGAAGAGTGTCAATGCAAAAAGCTCGATTTATGGGTTCAAACAAAACAAGTTTGAAGCGAATCAGATCTAAAATGAACCTAGAATCGATTTTTGAAGATTTGATGAAGGAATTATACAAATTTTGGAGCAGCTGGTCCACCATGGACCGGTCGCTTGGTCTACGAAATGAAGAGCAGTCCATGGAAAGCTATTGAAGTTGGTCCACGATGTAGAATCATGGACCAAAGGAAGATTCTAGCCACCTCTCCACTAGATCTTCCCATCGCCAGCACCACCCTCATCCAGAGCTCGTCGCCGGCCATCTTCTCCATCCCATGGTGGCACCACGAAGCAAAGAAGTCCATGGCCATTAGGTGGTTCCCGAGTGGAAAATCTTGATGACCAAAATGAAGAGAACACCAGCTCTGGTGACCTACCCACCAATGGCGGTGAAAGCTGTACTCTGACAACTCCGATGAGGCCTCTACGAGGGATGACAGCTATGAAACATGGGCCATGATGGATCTGCAGCCACAATTCTTTCCAGCGATGGTTCACGGTAGTGCAAACGGGTCTGGCAAGGCACCGGCAACGAGTCTTGGGGCACATGGGTGACCCCGGTGGTAGATCTTGGCGGCACACAGTTGATTCCAGTGGTGCTAGCCATGGTCCAAGGATGTGGTGCTAGGCATTTGGGCGACAGCAACCAAGCTCGATGGACATGCATGAATCTTAGAGCAACCAATGGATGGAAGAACTTGCATGGATCATAGAGTAGCCTTTGTTCTTGGTTGATTTTACATGATTTCTGACCCTTAGATCCACATCCAAGAGCTGGGAGGAAGTTGACCGGTCAAACACCAGTTGGACCAGGAGATAGAAGCCTAACATTACCTGGACTGGGCATATTCATATCTAACTGTTGAGTCCTGTAAAAGTGAATCCTAGCCACTCATTTGGTTCTTTAGTTTAGTCCGACATCAGAAATTCATGAAAACCTCTCCCTTGTTAAACCTTATAAAAAGTCTCCTATGCTTCACCTGGAATCAACTCCCTGGAGTCCCTCTAGAGCCTTGGCTTTGAAGGAGAAGAAGGGAATAGTATGAGCGACTAAGAAATTCTTGTCTTCGAAGAGTAGATGAGGTTTCTAGTATTTATATTTTATATTTTTTTAATATAATTAGTGCTTGATTGTAATGTTTGCTTTTTATGAATAAAATTATTTTCAATTACTTCAAGTAGTATTCTGCATGTCAAGATATAGTTAGATTTTAGAATAACCTATGACTACATGAAGATGAGTCGTGATCCTAGGATACGATTCATACTCAGCGAGATAGGCTATGCTCGGAATCTGATTATAGAAAATTTTATTTATATGATTAAAGACTTTGAATAGCCTATGGCTATGTAGGAGCGAATCAAGGCCCGTATCCAGTGAGATAAGCTATGCTCAGGGATTGATCATAATTTACTAATTATATATTGAATAAATACTTAATATAATACAAAATATTGAATCAAAACCCAAGATATCTTTCATATTGATTTTGTGCCTTGTTTTATTCTTGTTCTTACTATAATCATATTCTTATTCTTTTATCTCTTTAACCTAATTAATCTCTAATTAAATAATCCTAAAAGTGAACATAACCCCAAATGATCCCTGAGAATATGATCTCGACTCATCCTAGCTATAGAATTGAGTTGGTAAATTATTTTTAACTGTCTATGATAGCGATCAGTCATCTCAAATTGGCATTTTCACTGGCGTGGCATCTCTGGGTTGGCTTGAGCATGATATGTAAATCATAAAAAAATATGGGCTTTAATGACATAGGCATGGCGGCCCTCCATGTCAGCGGATCATTACTCCCTTCACCCAGAACCCTAGGAGGCAATCATGCATTCCGGGGCTCGAGAGTGGAAGTCATTTGATCCGACGAGCCACCTGCGTAGCATCCATGGAAGCATGTGATGTGGTGAGCTACTGGCTTGGCTCCTGCATGGGCTCCAGCCAAGCATCGTGGTGGCAGGGAGTGCCACCTGGCCTATCCAATGTTGAGCTCCCAAAAAGGGTCGGGCTCCCAACAAGGGTCAAGCTCCCATCTGATGTCGAGCTCCTAGCAAGGGTTGAGCTCCCGTCCGAGGTTAAGCTCCCATCCGAGGTTGAGCTCCCAGCCAAGATCGAGCTCCTAGAAAGAGTTGAGCACTTGTTCGGGGTCGAGCTCCCATCGGAGGTCGAGTTCCCAGCAACGGTGAGCTCTCAACTACTTGGAGAGCTTCAAGACACATATGATGATACAGGGAGCCTTTGATGCCCTGCATTATCTTGCCTTTCCTGCCACTTTAAAGAAAGCAACTTGAATGTGATATTTAAGCATTAGACCATGTACCATTCATTCTTTTAATAAATTGAAGATTTTATTTGTATTGCATTTTAGGACTTGTTGGAAGATACCCCATAACTCGGACAGCCTTTTCCCACTATAGCTGACCGAAGGAGAAAGTCTCAAATATTACATCGCCAGATTCAATTCTGCCACTCTTGAGATCCCTGATCTTAATGAATATGTGGCTATGTCTACTATGAAGAAAGGCCTCCGATCATCCAAGTTCACCTTCTTCCTGGATAAGAAGTTTCCTATAAGCTATGCCGAGATACTGGCGAGAGCACAAAAATATGCGATGGCTGAAGAGCAAGCGACAAGCCGATGCTTAATTAAAAAGAGGCCAGCCTCCAAGAAAAAGAGCAACAAAGGGTCAGTTTCGCCCGTACCCTCTAACTACGATGCAACGGCTCAACGATGCAGTCCTAAACCCAAGCCATGGGGTAGCAAGTTCAACTCCTATACTCTTCTCTCACCTAAGGGAGAAAATCCTGATGGAGATATAGAAGGAAAGTTACATGCAAAGGCCATGTCCCATGAAGGCATCTCCTGTATTAAGGAACAAAAATAAATACTGCCAATTCCACAAGGACCACGACCACAACACTGAAGAATGCATCCAACTTAAGGATACGATAGAAGATCTGATCAAAAGGGGATACCTAAAAAAATATATGAGCACCCAGGAATCCTGAACTAAAGCTACTGCCCCCACGAGGGCTGCAAAAGAAGTCGAACTGCCCAACCAAAGACTGACTGATGGAAGAGTAAGCATGCTTCATCGACGGACCCACTGAAGAAGCGGAGCCAAAAAGAATGCTCCTAAAAGGTACAAAAGTAATAATACCATAAGCTTCTCCGACGATGATCTACGAGGAGTCCAAACTCCTCATGATGATCCTGTTGTAATCTTGGCTATGATAGCCAACTATGATGTAAGACGGATTCTGGTTGATAATGAAAGCTCTATGGAAGTCTTACTCTACAATGCTTTTCTCAGAATGAATTTACCTAAAAATAAGCTATAGAGATCTCCTATACCTTTGACAAGGTTCAAAGGCAATCAAGTCGGAGTAAAAGGAGAAATTGTGCTACCAGTAACCATCGGCACCAAACCATTTCAAAAAATACTTCTCATTAATTTTACTGTCATACAAACACCATCAGCATACAATGCTATCTTGGGATGACCCGCTTTAAACAAGTTCCATGCCATAGTTTTAACTTACCATCTCCTTGTGTGGTTCCCCACTAAGAATGGCATCGAAGAAATAAAAGGAGACCAAAGAGTAGCCCGACAAAGTCTAATGATACAGGATAAATAATCTACTGACTCCATGACATTGGAAAAACTAGACCTAAGAGATCTACTGGATGAATGTGGAGAACCTATGAAAAAAACCATTTCCATACCACTGATCGAAGACAACCCAAAGAGAGTTGTGCAGATCGAAAGTATGCTAGACAAAGAAACAGAGGCAAGGCTGATCTATTTTCTGTGGAGCAATGCCAATGTCTTCGCCTGGTCGACTTCGGATATGCTTGGAAATCCAACCAAAGTCATTAACTATCAATTGGAAGTCACCCCGGATTGCAAGCCTGTCAGATAAAAGAAAAGAAATTTTTGCTCCAAAAAGATAGAAGGTGATCAACGAAGAGGTAAGCAAGCTTCTCAAAGCTGGATTCATACAGGAAATATACTATCATGACTGGTTAGCCAATGTCGTAATGGTTAAGAAAGCCAACGGTAAATGAAGAATCTACATCGACTATACCGATCTCAACAAGGCTTGTCCTAAAGATAGCTTTTCTCTATCAAAGATTGACCAAGCAGTTGACACCATTGCTGGTCATCAGCTGTTTAGTTTTATAGATGCTTCCTCAGGTTACAACCAGATATGAATGGATCCCAATGATGAAGAGAAGACAACATTCATAATGAAGAAGGGGCTCTATTGCTACAAGATAATGCCATTCGGACTAAAGAACACCAGGGCAACCTTCCAAAGGATGATAAACAAGGTGTTTGAAAAGCAACTTGGGAAGAACATGGAGACGTATGTCGATGATATGATCATGAAGAGCCTCTAGAAAGTCAATCACATCAGAGATCTAAAGAAATCCTTTGACATCCTGCGATGTCATCGGATGAAGCTAAATCTGACCAAATGTACCTTTGGAGTGACTTCTGAAAAATTCCTAGGATTTCTCATCACCAAACAAGAAATAGAGGTGAACCCGGAGAAGATCCTAGCCATCTGGAGTATGAGACATCCTTCCAATAAAAAAGAAGTTCAACAACTGATTGGAAGAATCATCTCTTTAAGTCGATTCATTTCTTGGTCGGCGAAAAGATGTTTACCATTCTTCAAAGCCCTCCATTAAACCAGAAGTTTTGAGTGGTCGGAAGAGTGCCGACTCATCTTTGAAGAATTAAAGAAGTATTTAGAAAGTCCTCCTCTACTTTCCAAATCTCAAAAAGATGAAACTCTATACATGTACCTTTTCGCTTCAAATAAAGTAGTAAGCTCAGTACTTGTTAGAAAAGGAGCTGACAGCCTACAAAAGCCGATCTACTACACCGGCAAGGTGCTGCATGAAGCCGAAGTGAGGTATCATAGAATACAAAAGCTCATATATTTTCTGGTAATTGTAGCAAAATGTTTGTGTCTCTACTTTCTATCCCATGCCATTGATGTGCTGATAGACCAACCCTTAAAAGCCATCCTCCGATATCTTGATATCTCGAGAAGGATAGCCAAATGGGCCATCAAGATAGGCGAATTCGACATCACATTCTGACCCTGATCAGTAATGAAGGTGCAGGTACTTGCTGACTTCCAAACTGAATGTATGTGGAGCCAAGAAACCGGTCAACGAGGGATCGAGGATGAGGCAGTCACCATAAAAGATTTAGAATCCATATGGGTACTTCACATTGACAGAGCTTCCAACTCTTTTGGATGCAAAGCTGGACTTATATTGGCCGACCCCGATGGACAGACCATGGAATATGCCCTTCGCTTCTCCTTTCAAGCTTCAAACAACCAAGCGGAATACGAAGCCCTCTTGGCAGGACTCAAGATCACCAAGGAATTAGAAATTCAGAAGATTAAAGTCTTCTCAGATTCCTAATTAGTGGTGAACCAAGTGAAAGGCAAATTTGAAGCTCGAGGCTCTACTATGGCCCGGTACTTGGAAAAGGTACAAGATCTTCTATCTCAACTGAAATTCTTTGAAATAGCCCATGTTTCATGGACTAAAAACTCTCGAGCCGATGCCCTTTCTTGACTTACAACTATTGCTTCAAAGTCTCTTGGTCGGACTTATATAGAGTACCTAGAAGATCCAAGCATAGCGAAAAAAGTTTCAAAGGTCCACCAAATCGAGCATGAGCCCTGTTGGATGGATTCTATTTTTAAATTTTTGAACGAGGGTATATTACCTGAAGACAAAACTGATGCCAAGCAAATCTATTGGATGGCTTCTTAATATATTATCCTGGATGGAACTTTATACAAAAGGTCCTTCATGTAGCCCTTATTAAAATGCTTAGGGTCATCGGACGTCGACTACATCCTGAGAGAAGTACTTGAAGGTATATGTGGAGATCATTTGGAGGGCAGATTGCTAGCCTATAAAATAATTCACCAAGGTTATTATTTACCAACCATCTAGAAAGATGCAGTTGACTATGTTCGAAGATCTAACTTTGGGTGAAGTCCGAGAACCTCTTTGATGCCATCATTGAAGCCTAGCTGATAGCTGACCACTCTAGATTTGGTCAGCTCATCCTTGAATTTTGAAGCCAACCGCTCCGAAGAAAATAACCAATTCACACAGTTTTACAGTGAATGGCCGATCTACAATCAATAAAATAACCATCGGCCAACTCTGAAGAGAATGATCAATCTACTTTAAGCTAAGGCTGTCAGGAACGGACTTGGTGGTTATAACCAACTACGTGGCTGATGACTACGATCTCAGTAAGATCAAAGTAATTGAACTTCCACAGTAACCACTACCAGTTGAAGGGAAGTTGACAATTTTCCTAACAGAAATTGAGAAGGCTTAACTGCTTTCCGTTACAGCAACACCTATAAAAAGCGGTAAGAGTGGACATTTGAGGTAAGCATTCCCAAGTTATTCCAGGCCATACAAGTCTGAGCCCAGTCCATGACTAGTTCGCGCGATGCACACCTGCTTTCCACTCATTTTACCTTTCTTTCTTTGAGCTCTCCATTATGTGGCATGAATCCTACTGATTTAAGCATCGGAGTGTCCTCCATAGGAGAAATTTCGATCAAGGGTTTGCTTTGCAGGAATCCCGGAAGATAAACTGGCAATCCAAGCACTCTATCCGGTCCGTGGGGGTCAGCATCAATAAAATGGCTCTTTATTACTCTTCTGCTTGTTGGATATTTATGTTCTCTTGTTAGGAAATTCTATTACTACAGTTGTGGATGGTAGTGATAAAATTTTCTTCCAAGCTACATTATTTTTTATTGCTACCATTTATCATAGGGTTTCTTTGGTGCTTTTCATGTTACACTGTTACATTACTCTCTTCGATAGGATTTCTGCAGTGCTTTTCATGTTACATTCCTATCAGGAGGTTGCTTCATGGTACTTTATTTTCTTCCATGGAGTTTCTTCAATGCCTTTCATGTACATTACTTTTCCATAGGATTTTTTTCGTTTGTACAATTTCCTGCTGTATATTACTTTTCTTGTCATTTTCTTTTTTTTTTTTTTTATGCCCACTCGAGCTTATTATTTCCAGTTGTACTGCAAGACAGTGCTGTCGTTTGAAGTTTTTTTAAAATAATATTTTTTAATAAATATTTATTAAAATAATATTGATTGAAATATATTTATAAAATTTATATAATTTGGATGAGTGGAATGCCACGCCAAAAGCCACGGGATGTGCCTGCAGCTTCTTTTTAAGCGGAGCCACGGGTACAACCAGTAATTTCAATTTTTAAAATAATAATTTAAAAAATCTATAAAATATTATAATAAATTTTAAAATGAAATATTTGAAATATTTAAAATATCATAATAAAATTAAAAAATATATAAATAAAGTTGTAAGTTATTACCTTAACAATATTATAAAATATTAATATTATAAAATAAAATTCATTATAATATATAATAAATAATATAAATATTATAATAAATATATTAAATATATTATAATATATTAAATATATAGTATATATTATTTTATAAAATATAATAAATATGTTATAATATAATATAAAATTTACAATTTAATATATTTAAAATATTTATTATAATATTTATATTATTTACTATATATTACAATGAATTTTATTTTATAATATTAATATTTTATAATACTATTAAGGTTATAACTATATTATAATAAAAAGTTTTATATTTAAAAAATAATTAATAATTATAATATATTAAATTATATATTTTATATTATAATATAGATTTAGGATGTGCATGTACTGGTTGCGGTGGTTGTAGTGTCGTGCCTAATGCCATCGGTGCTGCATGTGGGATGCAGCATCCATTGTATGGTAGGGCCGAAGGCGATGGGGTGCGAGCGCGGTGATGTCGGTACCCGCATGTTCATGCCTCTCGAGACTCGATCATGACAGTTGGACTGGTACTGGCCTGGCAACCAGACTGGTACTGGCCTCGCTACTGGACTAGTGCCTGGACTAGCTCCAACTTGGCGATTGGACTTAAAACTGGACTGGCATTGGCCTGGTAGCTGGACTGGCATCTGCACTTGCATCTAGATTGGCACCGGCCTGGCGGCTGGATCCATCGCACAACACGATCGGGTCTCGAGGGGCATGGGCGGGCAGGTATCGTCGTGCCCTGAGCTCGCACCGACATTATCGTGTTCATGCCCCGTCACCTTTAGCCCCGCCATTCAACGGATGCCCCATCCCATTGTGTCGTATTGATGGCATTAGACGCGACGCCGTCGCCATCACGACCGTTACATGCATGTCATAAAACAATATTTTAATATGCTATATAATTTAATATATTTAATATATTTATTATACTATTTATAATATGTATTATATATTATAATAAATTTTATTTTATAATATTAATATTTTATAATATTATTAAGATAATAATCTATGACTTTATTTATATATTTTTTAATTTTTTAAATTTTTTTTAAAAAATTTTTTTTTAAAGAAGAGTGATAAGATGGAGCCACATGTTTACATATTTTTTTTTATTTTTAAAATTTTTTATTTTATTATGATATTTTAAATATTTTTAAAATTTCTATTTTAAAATTTAAAATCAAGAATCGTATCTATGGTCTCACTCTAAATGAAACTGCAGGCTATGGCATCACGAGTTCATTCATTTATGGATGAGTCGACTGGATTATATTGTAGATGATGTCGTTGTCTACGTCAGCCAAAAACACCTATTTTCATAAATATTTTTCCTGACATCTATTTTCGTAATTTTTTTTAGCATAATTTTTTTTAAAAATTCATAGTATGGCATCCCACTCACCAAAACCACACTAGTTTTATAAATATATTTCAACCAACATTATTTTAGTAAATGTTTATTAAAAAAAATTATTTAAAAGAACTCGTTGATGTTTACTCTTTTGGTTTCGCTCTTAATATATTTTTTTTACTTACCCAAAAAAAATATATATATATATAAGGAAGCACTCTTTACCTTTACGAGAGTAAGGCCAATTAAAGGGTTCAACAGGGCTAGAGTGATATGAAGACTCCCGGCCAAAATTTAACACCAACTAATCCAACTCATATTAAAACCAGCTCAAATCTATAGCCCGTTGATAGGACGATGATATCGGCCCATGTGTCATTCTCCAATACGTTAGTATTCGCTGAAAGACAATATATTCGAGGAACATCACTGTGCTTGCTCTGGTCCAAAGTCCGGTCCAGGATAAGAGAACCCTTCCATAGTCCGGTCCAAACCCATTGTCAATTTCAAAATATGAAACCGGAAGCAGACCAGAATTCACCGGCTTTTGACGGTCTTTCCCAAACCAAAACTAAGCCGGTCTTTCCCAAAAATCGAACGCGGAAGACCGTCACATTCAAGAAGCGCGTATTTCCTCGCATAGTTCGCTCTATATATTAAGAAACGGTGTTCTTCCTGATCTCCGATGCAGTCACTGTTCCTTCTTCGTCTTCTTGGTCTTGAGGTGGTCTTCTTGTCCTCGAGACCCTGCTTTTTGTCTGCTCTGCTCGCTCCTCGGCTGAAGCCAGCCAACAAACATGGCGGTCTTGCCACAGGCGCCCGCATGCGTACCAGCACCTGGTTATATCTTCTATCCAACGGATGAGGAGATCTTGGATTCCTTCCTCAAGAAGAAGCTGCAATATCTGCCCCTCCCGTCTGACATGATCAAAGAAGCCAACGTTTATGGAACTCACCCAAATAATCTTACGGGTAATTAGTAAAGATAAACAAAGATTAACATCCATGATCCCTTCTTTTTCATATTCTTTATCTTTATTTGGAGCTATTAGGATTTCTAACTCATCAGGCTTTCTTGGGTTCCTTTCTTTAGCTCAATTTGTCACGGCAAATAAATTTTTTCAATGGTTCTTCTTTACGTGGACAATTAAAAAGCATCCGGATGCAGAAGGCAGCACCAAGGCTTCTCGAGTTGCAGGCCAAGGTCGATGGAAATCCACCCAAAATGTAAAACAGATTCGCAATAGCAACGGCCAGGTCATTGGCTCCAGGCAAAACTTTTGCTATATGGAACGCACCGCCCAGGGAAAGGAGGAGAAAACCATGTGGCTTATGGAGGAGTATTCCATCCAGAGCCTTAGAACTAGAGGTGGTGTAGCTATGTCCAAGGACCAAACGAAGGTACCTGTCATGTTACCTGCAGATATCACATGTTATAGCTCTTCCAGTAATAATATCTTTTATTACTATATTAACTCTTTGTCTTTCTTCCTCTATTCATGGCAGTTGGATGATTGGGTGGTGTGCAAGATCTACTTGAGGCCAAAAGCTCGCAAAGAACCTTATAGCATGAAAGTCTCTACAATGGATATGACAAATTTGGAAAGGCTAGAAATAGGGAATCAACATTTTATAGCTCCAATACAAGATAGCCTGAATTTTGAGGTACCTGACAATACTCTCCCGCATCTCATCGATGCATCGGGTCAAGAGATGGTGTCTTTTGGAGCTCCTCGCATGTTGCATGATGGTGTATATCAACATCCGCCTTCTCGGAATATGGATGACAATTTTGGATCACTTTATCACAAACAACTAGCTAGTATACCTGATGAATGTCTTGATTATGCTCCTCAATATGATATGGCGAGCCTTCCTGATATTTCTTGTCCACTCAACCATGAACAACTAATAACTCCAGCACAAGACAGTTTGAATTCTCAGGTAGCTAACGGTACCCTCCCGCATCTTATCGATGCATTTGATCGAGAGATGGTGCCTTTCCGAGCTCCTCCCATATTGCATGATGGCGAACTTCTATATCCGACTACTCAAGATATAGATGATGATTTTGGATCACTCTTCTATGAACAACTAGCTGGATCATCCAATCATGAAGGTTTCGATTATGCTCCTGAACATGATATGGCAAGCCTTCTTGAGATTCCTCATCCGTTCAATCATGAACAACTAGTTGGTGTACCTAATGAAGGCCTTCATTATACTCCTCAACATGATATGTCCAGCCTTGATGAGATTCTTCATCCATTCTACGATGAACGACTAGTTGGTGCCCTTGATGAAAGCCTTGATTGTGCACCCACCTGCAGTCAGCAACTTGATTTGGCAAGCCTTCCAGAGAATCTTCCTTCACCTGACCTCTCCTTTTCATCCATTGATGAGATCCTCAAAGAATTCGATGATGTGCCTGATGAGAAACCCCCAGCAAGCATTGAAGAGCATGATATAACAAGCCCTTCTCTTTCTTGGTTGCTTGATTAGAAGTTGTAGGTACCACTGCCTGGTTCTTCATAGGCCGGTGATTTCCTATGTTTTTGCAATGTACTTATCATCATTATGAGCATAAGTGTTGTTGTACATATGATTGAAGATGAAATTTTGGATTATGTTGGTTGAGTTTGTAATGGCCCGGCGAAAAGTCAAAAAGTTATTGTGCTTTGCAACATACATTCATTTTGCATCTATGTGATATTTTTCAATGTTTTGGATTGTTTAATTGTGAATGGATTCAATCAATCGTAGCTTTTGTAACTCTTAATAGATTCATTAGATAGCCAGTACCACCCAAAGTGACAAAGATGCAAAGGTCTGCTTTGAGAATAAACAGTGGTAGAACAACTGCCGTCTGAAACTCTGGTTGACAAAATACGATGTCTTGAACGCCGCTGAAATTTGGTGAACACTTGAACCTGAAGGCTGGAAGGTGCTATTCCAAAGTTATTACGGAACCGGAGATTGAATGGATTAGCAAGGATCTTCATCTAGACAGTACCAAAAACTGTCATCAAGGGGTACAACAGTATATAGCTAAAACTATCTACATGGCTGAGTGCAGCAGGATCGTAACAGAAGAGAGACAGGTGTGCTTCACTTTTAGTTTTAGAAACTGAATTTTTAGTCATCATTTGGCAGTGAGGAGCCAAATCTTACCAAATTCAGGAATTTGTCAGCTAAACTTCAAATGTAAGATTGATTATATAGTGACAAAATAATGGTTTTGGTACAGGTAAGGTAAATAAACTTTCATTGGTTTACGTTAGCTTTGGGCCTTCCTTTGTATTCAATGTTGTTGAAATAAAAAGATGTGGGAATCTGGGACCTTTTTGTCACTTGTTCTGCACTAAAGACATAATAAAAGGAAAGATAACGTGTGGCTTTTCTTCTCAGTCTGTGATAAGTTGATGTTCGGAGAATGCAGTGACTTTGGTTAGGTATTCTAAATTGTTTCATGATTTCTGGAGTTCTCGATGTATTGTGCATCTGTGTCTATTGTCAGAAGATGATTTAGACGAGCAAGATCTAAACAAAACCAATGTTCCGATCTGTTCTCTACTTCTATATCATTCTTCCAGTAGTTGCAATGCTGCATCTTTGGCATTCTGTATACTGTTCAATTGCACGCTTCCACTCCCACAAAAATTACCCGTAGAAATAAACATTGTTAAACAAAACTCAATTGTTATGGAAGACTGCAAAAAGAAGTCTGATAATTTCGCATCACAGTGCTGCTCATAATTTTTTCATTAAGAAAAATGTTTGTAAGAAAACTGAAAATAACACCGACCAGCAAATGTTCTGCCCAAATTAATCCATCCAAATTAATACTTCATAATGTTGACGTTACCGTTAAAAACAAAATAAAAAACCTACCTTCCCCGCCACCTCCCCCCCCCCACACACACAAAAAAAAAAAAAAACCCATGCATTTTGCACGTTTCGCCATTTTCCTTTTCTTTATTATTTAATTAATTATGAGATTTAATTATTAAATGGTTATTTTTTAATTTAATACTATAATGACTAGTTTGAAAACCTTTTTAGAATTTTCTCTGGAGTTTTGAGCCTATAAATAGGCCTCTACCCCAACCTTACAAGGCATCCAAGAATCTTATATCTCCCTCCCCTACTTTTTTCTGTTCCAAAATTTCTGAAATTCTCTTTCCAGTATTGTTTTTTGAAAATTTGGACTGAAGATGAGCTGATCAGCATCCATTTGAGATCGTGCCACCGGCGAGTATTAGAATATTGGCTTCCAGATTGTACCTTAAAAGAGAATGTGTGGCCTAATAGTTTTTCGCATGAGAAGGGGGTCAAATTTTTTAGGACTGTAATTCTATCCGTCCCCAAGGCCAAATTCCTAACCATGTTTTGTTGTATTTGAAATTATTTTATTACATCAAAATTATTCTGCCACACATGCTACAAAAAAAATTATTCCTCAAATATTTCAAAAATATATAAATACAAATACATATTCCATACATTATAATTAACATTCTAAAAGAGATATTGTATAATTTAGAATTCATGTATATAAATATAATTATTTATACTTAATTATAGTTTATTTACCCTGCATATTTTATTTAAAAAATTATAATATATTTTTTTTGTTATTTATAGCATAATATCTATTCTTTTTTGTATTGTACAAAATTAATTAAAGATCACCACTCAACCTGTACTGCAACATTTAAATTAATATTTAAAAGACTATCCAAACAAATTAATCAAAGTCTTTAGGATTTAGAGATAAATAACTTAAATAAAAATCTTAACATGCCACAGGTCTGATCATATTGATGATCATTTTAATAAAACTATAATTTCTAAAAAATATTAGGAGACATTTTTAGAAACATTTATAAGAAAAATGTAAAATAAATAATTAAAATAAAAATTATTTATTTAAATAAATATTTAACATAATTATTTTTCTTTTCTAGATCTTTTTTTCTGAACCTAGCTTGGACCTAATGGAAAACCTTAAGAATGACATCATTAGCCTAAAACTCAAAAAATTTGATGGATTCCATTTTAGGATGTGGCAAAGCAAATAAAATTTTGGCTAACCATCTTCGGACTTTGATCAGATTGACTAATCTGCATATTCTTTTAGTTCAACAACACCTATTATCCCAGAATATGATTACCTATGTAAAGGTAGAATCCTTAGTATCTTTTTTGACTCACTCTATGACATTTATCTGTCAGCTAAGAGTGTGAAGGAATTATGGGATATCCTAGAGTCTAAGTATGCCTTGATGATGTTGGAGTTGAACGATTCAACACTAGATCATTCTTTAGGTGTAATATGGTCAACTAACTTTGGTTGACTAACTATGGCCGACTAACTTTGGCCAACTAAATAAATGCCTGATGACTTAGTTGGATGCAAGACGAAGAAGCCGGCAATCTAAAGAAGTCCTACTAAGTGAATGAAAAAGAAACAAGTTGCCACAACAAAAAGTTGTTACTTCTAACTAAAAAAGTTGTTCTCAACAAAATATTGTCATGCTCAACCAAAAGAGGTTATTTTCGAACATAAATCAGTTATCCTTGGTAACTATAAAAAGGTAAGAGGGCCCGTCCAGAGTGCTAATTCTTGAATCAGATAGGCGAGCCGACTCAAAGGAAGTCCGAGCCGACTCAAAGGAAGTCCGAGCCGACTCTATCACATGGTCAGACATCCGAGCCAACTCTTCAGAAGTTCAAGTCGACTCCTCCAAAGTCCAGAAAATTATTTCTGAGCAGAACACCCATCCGAGTCGACTAGAGTAGAAGTTAGCCGACTCATCCAGATTGACATTTTGAAGGCCTGAGAATTCGAGCCGACTCTAATCAAGACGAGCCGACTCTTACAGAGTGAAGAATCAAGACACCATGCAAGCGAGCCGACTGGATTAAAGAGAGTCGACTCAACCATAACTCCTCTGAGGATCCAAGCCAACTCTAGTGATCCGAGTCTACTCGAAGGTCGATTTTAGACATGCAATGCCTAGTTCCATAACTCAAAATTTGAATCCAAAAAGTGCTCCAATAGTCAAATGTCACATCCCAATGGTTTATAATGACTAAAATCATCTGAAAAAGGTACAAGACTATATATTTGAGGGATTTGAACTTCCTTAAAAAAAAGAGTTAGAGAGTTCTTCAAAAAATCAATGCTTTATTGAATATCCAACCTACCAACAAGGAAGAGAGCACTAAGAGCATTCAAGACAGCCTTCAAGTCTTCACCAACTCCCATATGAAGCTTGAAGCACTTAGTAAAGAAGCAATAGAAGCCATTAAAGTGCATTCAAGTGCATTCAAGTAGACTTCTCTAGAGCTGCATCGGCAACCACTCGACAAAAATTAGTTTGTCATTTTGTTGCTTTTCTTTTCAATTCATTCTTGAATTGTTGGGTTATTGGTGAGCCCGGTTGAAAAATTAAATAGGTTCTTGGTGAGCCTTTGTTAAAAACCAAGTGTTGGGTTCTTGGTGGTCCTGGTAAAACCAAGTTGGATTTCTTTGGTGATCCCGATAAAATCAAAGTGTAGAGGTTTGGATTGTGAGCCTGTTTAAAACAATCCGACTATATTCTAGTGGGGGATATAGTAGAAATCCTAAGTAGTAATCTTGGGTAGTGGACGTAGGAGCTGAGTTGCTCCGAACCACTATAATTTTTGTGTGTTTGTGTTGTGCTTCTCTGATTTATTTTTGCTTCTGTAGTTAATTGATTTATCACAGCACCTAACACTTTAACAGGGATTTCAAAAGCATATAATTGCTTAAATTTTTTAAATTTCCAATTCACCACCCTCTTGGATAGCCACCTGGGCAACAATTGGTATCAGAGCAGTGTCTCTGAATACATTTAGAGTAAAGATTGATGGCTCATCCCATGAGTACATCCTTGGCCTATGGCCAATCTACTAATAGACCTACACTCTTTACTGGCATAAATTATTCTTACTGGAAAGCTAGAATGAAAATCTATATACAAGCCATTGATTTTCAATTATGGAAGGTCATTATGAAAGGGCCACAAATTCCCATGATTAAAATTGATGGCATGGATATCCCTAAGCCTGAAGAGGAATGGGATAAACATGACATGAAGATGGGAAAATTAAATGCCAAAGCAATGAATTTACTATACTGTGCTTTGGATGCCAGCAAGTTTAATCAAATTTTTACTTGCTCTTCAGCAAAGGAGATTTGGGATAAACTCGAAGTGACCCACGAAAGAACTTCCTAAGTGAAGACTTCCAAAATAAATCTTCTAGTACATAGTTATGAACTATTTAAAATGGAACCTACTGAAACCATATCTGCCATGTTTACTAGATTTACAGATATTATTGATGACTTAAAAAGTCTTGGCAGGGTTTATTCAAATGCTGACTTAGTATAGAAGATCTTATGATCACTTTTGGATAAATGGGACCCCAAAATGACTGCCATCCAAGAAGCGAAAGATCTAAACACCCTTTCTTTGGATGAATTAATGGGTTCACTCATCACACATGAATTGGCCATGCAGCATAGAACTAATGATGATCAAAAGAAGAAGAAGACAATTGCCTTCAAAGCTGCATTGCAATCAAAGAAAGATAAGGAATCGGAAGATGACTCCACCTCCTCTAAAGACAATTCAGAAGACAAAGATATAGAAATGGTCGTGAGAAGATTTAGAAAGTTTATGAAAAAAAAGAAAAGAAGATTTAATAGAAAATTCTATAGATAAGGACAATGATAAAAGAAAAGGAAAAAGAACAAGTGCCCACATGTTACGAATGTAAGAAACCGGGGCACATTCGTCCAGATTGTCCACTACTAAAAAAATTTTTCAAGAAAAAAAAAGATGATGGTTGCCACATGGAGTGATAGTGAGGAATCCACCGCAGCTGAAGAGGAAGAGACCACAAAAATAGCTAATTTATGTCTAATGGGTCTCGAGAACGAGGTAACATCCCCCAATGCTCAAATTGAACTTACATTTGATGAATTAAATTCTGCATTTCATGATTTATTATCTAAATTTAAAAAGGCTGGAGTAAAGATTAGATCCTTAAAGAACAACAATGATTCTTTACTAAAAGAAAAAGAAAAGATTTCAAAAAAGAATCTTTTATTGCAAAAAGAATTACATGTCTTTTATGAAAATTGTAAAGTTTTGAAAACTGAGAATAATGCTTATTTTGACAAAAACAAAGCTTTGATAAATGAAAATAATGAGTTGAAAAAGGAGGTTAAAAAACTCAAGCCACTTGTTGAAAAACTTACATTATCTTATAACAAGCTTGTGCTGATTCTTAAAGAATAAAAGATTTCTGGTAACTAAGCTGGAATCAATTTTAATTTCTCAAATTCAAATAGTATTTCAGCAACTACTTTTATGAAACCAAAAGCTTATGTTCCAAAATTTACATCTCAAAAGGTTTTTGCAACAAATGGTTCTGCTTCTACTTCTAAAACTACTTTGTATGTTCCTAAGAGCTTAAATAGAAAATGTTTTATGTCTGCATCTCATGCATCAACATCTAGAACTTCAAAATATGCATCTTTTCAAAATCCTAGAATCAAATGTTTTGCTTGTAAAGGATTAGGACATAAAGCTTCTGAATGCAATATTATTAGAAATGTCCAAAGTAAATCAAGAAATATCTGCGTTCCCAAAGGAACCACCTCTGCTAACCTGCAAGAATCCAAGTTAGCTTGGGTACCTAAAAGAATTTCTTGATTATCTTGCAGGAATGTCTTGCAGCCTAAAAATTGAAGAAAAGATGGTATCTTGACTGTGGCTATTCAAGATATATGACGGATGACAAAGATCAGTTCATCACCCTGGAAATGAAAGAAGGAGGTATAGTTACTTTTGAAGATAATGGCAAGAAAAAAATAATCAGAATCGACGATGATGCAGGTATAATTTAAAAAGAAATGGAAGATTTGAGCATACAAGAAAGACCAATCGATGAAGAAGAAGAAACGGTAAGTAAGAATCATGCAGATCAACCAAGGGAATGGAGGTACCTAACTTCTCATCCAAGAAAATTAATTATTGGTGATCCTTCTCATGGTATAAGGCTAGGTCTGCACATAGAGATGCACATGATTACCTAGCATTTGTATCCCAAATAGAACCACATACCTTAGAAGAGGCTGAAAATGATCTAAACTGGATGATGGCCATGCATGAAGAATTGAACCAGTTTGAAAGAATTAAGGTTTGGATACTAGTTGATAGACCTAAAGACCATCCAATCATAGGAACCAAATGGGTTTATAGGAATAAATTAGATGAACAAGAAAATGTAGTCAGAAACAAAGCTAGATTAGTGGCTAGAAATATAACCATGAAGAGGGCATTGATTTTGATGAAACATATGCACTTGTAGCAAGACTACAAGTCATTAGATTACTTCTTGCATTTGATTGCTACATGAATTTTAAACTTTTTCAAATGGATGTAAAAAGTATATTTTTAAATGGTTTTATTTCAGAACAAGTTTTTGTAGAACAACCACCAGGTTTTGAAGATCATGCTTTTCCAAACCATGTGTTTAAATTAAATAAAGCTTTATATAGTTTGAAACAAGTACATAGAGCCTGGTATGATAGATTTAGCACCTTTTTTATTGAAAATGATTTTTCAAGAGGAAATGTTAATAAAACTCTTTTCATTAAAAGAAAAAATAATGATATATTAGTTATACAAATTTATATTGATGATATTATATTTAGTACAACTAATGAAGCTCTTTGTAAAGAATTTACTAAATTAATGCAGGGAGAATTTGAAATGAGCCTAATGGGTGAACTTAACTACTTCCTTAGAAAGTGAAACAAACAAAGGAAAAAATCTTCATCAACCAAGCCAAACACACCAAGGAAATAATCAAAAAGTTTGGTATGGAGTCAAGCAAACAAATGAACACACCCATGAGCCTATCTTGCAGATTGGACAAAGATGAAAATGGATCCAACATTAACCAAAAGCTTTATAGAGGTATGATCGGATCCCTATTATATTTGACTGCAAGTAGACCTGATTCTTATATAGCGTATGTGTATATGCTAGATTTCAATCTAATCTTGAAGAATCATATATGCTTGCTGTTAAAAGAATTATCAGATATTCGAAAGGTACAAGTCATCTAGGTCTTTGGTTTTTAAAACACTCTTCACTAAATTTAATTGGATTTTTGGATGCTGATTATGCTGGTTGTAAAATTGATAGAAAAAGTACTAGCGGCACATGCTAATTTCTATGGTTGAATTTAATCTCATGGCATAGTAAGAAATAAAACTTGTAGCACTTTCTACTGCTGAGGTAGAGTATGTTGCTACAAGAAGTTGTTGTGCACAAGTATTATGGATAAAACAACAACTAGAAGACTTTGGTGCTACACAATCTAAAATTCCAATCAAATGTGATACACAATTGCTATAAATTTGACAAAAAATTTAATTCAGTATTCTAGAATTAAGCATATAGAGATTAGACATCATTTTTTTAAAGATCATGCTTTGAATGGTGACAAAAAAAACTTCATCTCTTGTGTAGCCACCTGAGCAACACATTCTTTTTATTAGACTTATTTTTTTAATATATGAATACTTTTACTTTTTAATGAAACTAACATCATGTATCATGTACCATGCATCATGGTACGTAAGTTTTTAAGGATTTTTTTGTAACATATATTTTTCTATAGGCATATGAGCATGGGAGGGAACCTGGTGAGGTGAAGTTCTATCAGATGACTCACACTCACCATAATGGCAATTTTGTTTGGAAGTAGTCCAAAGAGATATTTATATTTATTGATAATTATTTTGTATCATGATTTATAATTTTATTTTTTAAGCATTAAGATATAAGTTTTTTTATAAAATACAAGAAAGGGCTACATCTATGATTGCAAGCATGCCAAAGAGTTTTCAACATTTATGTAGGGCAGTCGTATCGAGATCGAGATATTTTCAGAATTGATAGGACCAGAGCATTATAGACGAGTAAGGGGTTATGGGATTGGAGTTAGCCTCACTCAGTTATCTACAATGAGTCAATTTACTCAGGATGCTAGAGATGGTGCTAGTGATGCACGTGTTGGTAGACTTGAGGCAAAGATGGCGACACTGAGAGGACATGGAGTAGAGATGGTGGCACTGAGGCAGACACATGATGTAGATAGAGGAGAGATGCAGACCATGAGGGCTCAGCTTGAGCATCTTACATTTGTGCTACATATATTTATACCATCTCAAGTAAATGAGTATATAACTACATTTATTTTTTGTGTATATATAATAATTTAGAATATATTGTGATGTATGTATCATAATTCAAATTTTTTATATATCTTTTGTAGGTTCCTGAAATATCTAGCAATTATAAAGAGGATGACAACCATCCTCCTGTGGACCATTGATGCTTGATGATTCCTTTTTTTCTGATCACTATCTTTTGTATATATTTTGATGTAGTTGAACTTGGATAGAATTTCTACAATCTATTTATCTTTATATATATATAAAAGACTTATAATATTAACATTTTAATGGATTAGTGTTTGGCTTCATGTCATGAATAGTGAGTTGTGTAGGTTTCATTAAATGATATTTGATTCATATTAGATTGTATTTGTTTAGTTTCATGTTATATAGGTTTCATTGAAATGATGTTTGATTCATGTGACAATGTATTTATTTTTATATAGGTATTCAATTTTCATATAGATATTTTATCATATATGAACCATTTAATTTTTAAAAAATAAAAAAAATATCGATGCTTTAAAGCATCGCTAAGTTATAAATTAACGATGCTTCAAAGCATCATTAAGTTTATATTTAACAATGCTTATTAGAATTGTTAAAATGTAACATGGTAATTCTTTTAAGCTTCGCTAAACTTAAGCTTAATGACACTTTTAAAAAGTCTAGCTAAGTATTTGGACTATGTCGAAGCTTTTTTGCTTATTGCCCATGCTTTTAATCATCACTAAGCTTTCTTTAACAATGCTTTTATAAAGCATCACTAAGTGGCCCAAATTGTTTGGTCTATGCCAACATTTTTTTTGCTCATTACCGATGCTTGTAAGCATCACTTTGCTCTACTTTGATGATGCTTTTAAAAAAGTGCCGCTAAGCAATGAAAATTTGTCTGTCTATACCATTGCATGAAAGTCTTGTTGCGTAAGTCATTGTCGATGCTTTTAAGTATAGGTAAGAACTTATCGATACTTTTCAAAAGCATCGAAGGATTATTTTCCCATGCTTATATAAGCAATGCATTTATGACATTTGTAAAAGCATCAAGAGGTATCTTGCCAATGCTTTAAGCATCGATAAATGACATTATTAGCATCGGCTATGTCATTTTTCCTCTAGTGTTTTATAGCCCCAATACAAGATAGCCTAAATTCTTAGGTAGCTAACAATACCCTCCCGCATCTCATCAATGCACTGGGTCAAGAGACGGTGTCTTTCCAAGGTCCTAGCATGTTGCATGATGGCATACTTTCAGCATTCAACTCCTCAGGATATGGATGACAGTTTTAGATCACTCTACTATGAACAACTAGCTGGTGCACCTGATAGATGTCTCGATTATGTTCATCAATATGATATGGCAAGCCTTCCTGATATTCCTCATCCACTCAACCAATAATAACTAATAACCCCAATACAAGATAGCTTGAATTCTTAGGTAGCCGACAATACCCACCTACATCTCATTGATACATTTGATTGAGAGATGGTGACTTTCTGAGCTCTAGCATGTTGCATGATAACGAACTTCAGCATCTGGCTCCTCAAGTATAGATGATGATTTTGGATCATTCTATCATGAACAACTAATTGGTGCACCTAACGAAGGCCTTTATTATGCTCCACAACATGATATGACCAGCCTTTATGAGATTCTTCATCCATTCTATGATGAATGACTAGCTGGTGCCCTTGATGAAGGCCTTGATTATGCACCCACCTGCAATAAGCAACTTGATTTGGCAAGCCTTCCAAAGATTCTTCTTCCACTTGACCTCTCCTTTTCATCCATTGATGAGTTCCTCAAAGAATTCGATAATGCACCTGATGAAACCACCAGCAAGCATTGAAGAGCATGATATAACAAGCCCTTCTCATTCTTGATTGTTTGATTAGAAGTTGCAGGCACCACTATCTAGTCTTCATAGGTTGGTGGTTTCCTATGTTTTGCAATGCATTTATTAGCACTATGAGCATAAATGTAGTGTACATATGATTGAAGATGAAAGTTTGGACTATGAATGTTGAATTTGTAATGGTTGTGTTAAGAGGATACAAGCAGTTTTGCTCGACAAGAAGTCAAAAAGTTGTGCTTTGTAACATACATTCATTTTACATCTATGTGATATTTTTCAGTCATATTATTGTTTGCTTCAAATAAAACTTCTTTTGGCTTCATAACAAGATATTGGTAAACTAGTACCTTCAGGAAATGCATCCTTTAACAACTTTAGCAACATGGTAAAACTCTTGCCATACCATCCATTCAAGTATTTTATATGAAATATATGTACAAGAAAAGAAGTTTTTGAAAAGTTCTTGCAACTGATATATAAGTCTTGATCTGCATCTCTTATCAGCTTATGATAATGATCTGTTCCAACATTAGTTGGGGGTATCGACTCCTCATTATGTATAGATTCGGTAAATATAGGACCATCAGGTAACCCATCTGCTCCTTGTCCTCCACTGAAATCTCCAGGATTTTGAGCACCATATTAAAAAGCATCTCTGAGCAAACCCCTGATATCATCATCTCTTGTAAGATTTTTCTGCTGATTACTGGATCCAAAATCAGGTATATGTTCCATGTTAGAGGTTTGGCTACATGTAGATGGTAATCTTGACTCTCCATGAAAAAATCACTCTGTATAATCTCTTAAAAAACAATTCCATACTAAATGTTCTTCAATAGTATTTGGATGTAGAGAACTGAAATTTACACATTTTCGGCATGGACATAAAATCTTTTCATTGATACTACTTCTCTCCATACCAAATTTAATGAAATTCTGAAATATGTATAATTGACCACTGTACATATTTCTCCCATCCGTACAAAAATAAAATAATTATACGGATGTTGAAGAATATGTACTTTAATCAATTGACGGGTCTATGTTTCTATGCAATGCAAGTTTTTTAAAAAATATTTAAAAAATCATAATTGATCATAACAAAGCTATAGATGGTATTGAAATCAAAGATTTGTAATAATGAAACTAACCTTAAAGCATAACATGTTCAGTAAGATATAGGTATATACTAAGAAATTTATAAATAAACAGAAATAATCTACTAAGAAAAAGAATAATAAATAATAAAAAATAAGGAGGAGACTCAGTTATATACTATTTAATCTGTAACTAAATCAAAATGACTACAATCGGTTGCCTATAAAAGAAGGCCATCCAAGATTGTTGCCATTAGAAACAGTTGAATCAGTCAAACATACAATGCATAATCATCATAGCCTCCATATACAAACTTTAAATCAATTTTAAAATTGATTACAAAGCTTCATTACTCTCCAAGCAGTCAAGCACCTGTTAAGAAAAGATAACAAAACAGGTAAAGCATATTTTTCTTAGTGGTGTGTGATGCAGAACAAAGAACAAAGAAGCGTATGCGGAAGTAAAATTAAGATTAATCCTTTTTTTATTTTTATTTTCTTTTTTATTATTATTTTTTTTTATATTTCAGAAATTGGCTTTAACTCAAAATAAAGCTAAACTAAGTTGAAGGAAACTAGGTAAGGATTGAAAGCACAGTTTAGAAGAAACTAAATTTATCAGAGTGGTTCAGAAGTAACGGATCGCTGGGGGTTGAGAAACTCCCAGACCTAGGGTTTCGCTCTGAACTTTCAACAGAACAGAAATAGAGAGAAGAGATGGTTTACTAACCAGACTGTGATCTTCTCAGGGTTTGGTGGAAGAACTCTCTCGAGCAGATTGTGGGATCCTCGGAGTCGGCGATCTTCGCAATGGATCCTCCAATACTGGTCTCGAGGTTTGGTCGGCCTCTTCTGGACTCAGGATCTGGGAGAGAAGAGGAACAAAAGATGGAATTCAGAAACTCAAGAAGAGATCTTACCAGGCTGAAGAACTTGAAAGCCAAGGCTGTTGAGATCAGGATTCTCCTGGAGGCCGATCTGACTTCCTCTTAGAGTTGCTGCAGACCTGAAGTATATGGACCGGAGTTGGATGCTGGTGGCCGGCCTGGACTTGTAGATGGTGGCCGTGGGAAGAGGAAAAGACTAGGGCTTGGTGGAAAGAGAAGGGTGATGGCGGCTAGGGTTTGGGAATTGAGTGGCTAACCTAGGGTTTAGGGTTTTGGAGATCTCTCACCTTCTCAAGGTTCCAGGGGAACCCGGATTTACTCCCTCACGGAGCTCAACACCTGGAAGAAAGTGTGGACAAGAGAAAACACAAGTTTGCTCAAGAAAAAATTCCTTTCATTCATCTGATCCCTTTCAACTTACAAGAGGGTTTAATTTATAATGCTTTACAAGGGAGAAGGGTTTCATATTTTCCCATGTGGGACTAAAGAAGGGGATCTCCAAATTAGGGCAAATCCCTTACATATGGTTGGCCAAAATACCAAAAATTAGGATTTGGGTTATAAATGGCAGGTAGATGGAGCAACCTTGCTTGGATTTTTCAAGAAAAATTTTCTTCCTTCCCTGGATGAACTCTTTTGGACTCCTCCTTTTCTTCCTCCCTAAGTCAAGGCTCTTCCCATCTTTGTTTTAGGTTTTTTTGGCAGGTAATGGGCGCCCCTTGATATGCTCTTCCAAGAGAAATTTCTTCCCTTCTTTGCTTGGATTTTCTTGGGAAAGTCTTGGCCGCCCCCTTGATTGGTGGTCTCTTGGTGGACTTCTCCTTATCTGGCGCATGAGAGAAGGAGGTTGCCATCTGTGGAGTGGGGACCAAAAGCTGCTGGATGTGGATATGGCGCCCCCTGGACTGGAAGTGTGGCTGGGAGTGTGGTGTCCACTTGCCTGGTCTTGGAAGAAAGTGTAACATCCCATTTTGAAACCCTAGTCCACTACTGAGTCAACATGACTCAAAAAAATAAAATGCAGGTAATGTAGACTCAAGCTAAATTGAGTTGATTTAGTCAACTCTTATTACAAACCAAAAACCCTAATTCTTCGGGCAAGGTTAATCAGAGATCCAGATGGAGCTCTAAAGTCTTCTTCTGAGTCTGGTGCCCGCACCAATTCTCCCAGGGTGGGAGGAACTCGACCCTGTCGAGTATGGATCAAGCTGGCTCTGGTATCTCTCCAAGAGGTCTGGGTCCAGCTCTTGTAACTCTTCTCGGGAGATCCAAGAGTCATCAGAATCTGGCCTTCCTAGCCAGCGGACCAGGTATCTTTGGTATCCTCGATTACGAGTAGAGATAACCTGATCATCCAGGATCTTTTCAATCTGCTCTTTCCTCACAGGCCAATTTGTTGGTGGACACACAGGGTCAGGTTCACTCTCAAGAGCAGGATTAGGTTCAAAAGCCTCACTGGGAATCACAGCTGGCTCCCTATACTCTACTAGGTCTGTAATGTTGAAAGTGGAGCTAATGCCTAGTTCTGGAGGCAACTCGAGCACATAGGCATTGGATCCTACTCTCTTTACCACTCTAAATGGTCCAGCTCCCCTAGCATGTAACTTTCTAACGGTTCCAGGAGGAAACCGTTCAGGCCTTAACCTAATCATTACATAGTCTCCTTCGTCAAAAGTTTTGACTCGCCTTTGAGAATCAGCCAATTTCTTATAAGTTTCGTTACTTAAATTTATTTTGGCTTGAATTTCTTTATGCAAGTCCTTTATATGCTGTGCAAAAACTTCGGTAGACTCGGAGACCCGTGTGTGGATTGGAAAGGAGCTAGGTCAAGAGGTGTGTGGGGTTTGTAACCATGCACAATTTCAAATGGACTCTTACCCGTAGACCTATTGACCGAGTCATTATATGCAAATTCAGCTCTAGGTAAGTACAAATCCCAGTTCCTAATGTTTTCACCAACAAGATACCTTAGCAGATTGCCTAAACTACGGTTCACTACTTCGGTTTGGCCATCAGTCTGGGGATGATAGGCAATTGAAAACTTAAGTTTCGTCCCTAACTTATGCCAAAGGGTTTTCCAGAAATAGCTGGTGAACCGAACATCCCTATCAGAGAAAATGATCTTGGGTAGGCCATGGAGTCTAACTATCTCATTAAAGAACAGGGTGGCTACCTTAGACGCATCAAAGGTTTGGGAACAAGGCAAGAAATGGGCCATCTTGGAAAATCGGTCTACTACAACACAGATAGAGTCATGCCTCCTCTGGGTCTTAGGCAAACCTAACACAAAGTCCATGCTCACATCTTGCCAAGGATGATCTGGGACAGGGAGTGGGGTATAAAGGCCGGTGTTCTGTTTTCACTGTTTGGCAACAGCACAGGTCCGACACCTAGCCACAATGTGTGCTACATCTCTTTTTAAGCTAGGCCAGAAAAAATGGTCTTCAATAGCCAGGGTGGTCTTATCTTTTCCGAAATGGCCAGCTAAACCTCCAGCATGAGTTTCCCAAATCAAGAATTCCCTAAGAGAGGTTCTAGGGATGCAAAGCCTATTCTTAAAGAACAGAAAGCCATCTAAAAGGGAATAATCCTTATGTTCACTAGATGGTCTTTGAGTTAGATCCTGGTATATAGTTTTGAAATCCGGACACGACTCATATTCTTCTTTGATTTGCTCAAACCCTATGACTTCAGCCCTAACAGAATTCAACAACAAAGATCGATGACTAAGGGCATCAGCTACCTTATTTTCAGACCCAGCCTTATGCTTCAAAACAAAAGTATAGGACTGGATATATTCTACCCACTTAGCATGCCTAGGGTTAAGCTTCTTCTGAGAATTCAAGAATCTAAGAGCCTCATGGTCCGAAAACAGCACAAATTCTTGCGGTAGTAAATAATGTCTCCAATAACGCAAAGCTTGCACTACCGCATAAAATTCCTTATCATAGGTAGAATACCTAAGCTTAGCATCATTAAGTTTTTCACTAAAGAATGCTACGGGATGGTTCTCTTGGCTTAGGACTCCACCTATACCTACTCCTGAAGCATCACAGGCAACCTCAAATACCTTTGAAAAGTCTGGTAGTCTCAAAATGGGTGCCTGGGTCATCCTATCTTTAAGATCTAGGAAGGCTTTATGGGCTGCTTTAGTCCATTGAAATTCTCCCTTCCTGATACAGTCTGTGATAGGAGCAACTACGGTACTAAACCCCTTGATGAATCGCCTATAGAAGGTAGCCAAGCCATGGAAACTTCTGACTTCATGCACACTAGTCGGCTCTGGCCATTCTACTATGGACCTAATCTTTTCAGGATCAGCAGCCACGCCGTCAGGGGTTACAACAAACCCAAGGAAGATAATCCTACTGGTCATAAATTCACACTTCTTGAGATTACCGTAGAGACTATCATTCCTCAAAACTTGACAGACTTGTCTAAGGTGGCCTAGGTGATCTGCAGGGGTCTTACTATAGATCAGGATATCATCAAAATAGACCACTACAAACTTCCCTATGTAAGCTCTAAGTACCTGGGTCATAATCCTCATGAAAGTACTAGGGGCATTGGACAACCCAAAAGGCATAACAACCCATTCATAGAGACCATCCTTAGTTTTGAAGGCTATTTTCCACTCATCCCCTGGTCTAATCCTAACCTGATGATAGCCGCTCTTGAGATCAATTTTAGAAAAAACCATTGCGCCGGCCATCATATCAAGCATGTCATCTAGTCTAGGGATGGGGAACCTATACTTGATTGTGATTTTATTGATGGCACGACTGTCAACACACATCCTCCACGTGCCATCCTTCTTTGGGGTCAGAAGTGCAGGGACTGCACAAGGGCTAAGACTCTCTCTAATGAACCCCTTCCTCAACAATTCGCCAACCTGCTTTTGCAGTTCTTTATGCTCCGATAGATTCATCCTATAATGGGGCAAGTTGGGTAAAGTTGCTCCTGGGACTAAATCTATGGAATGCTGAATATCCCTAAGAGGTGGAAGGTGGTCTGGCAGATCCTCGGGAAAAACATCCTCAAATTCTTCTAATAAAGGCTTAACTTTCTGAGGAGGCTCTGAGGATGTAGGAGTCCTAAGTTCCTTAGCAGTCAACATCCAAATGGGTGAACCACTATGAATCTCTTGTTCTAGATCCTTGGCACTAATTAGATTCACTTCAGTCTTCATTTCTCTGACCTTGCTAGTTCCTTTAGCTACCTTGTCCTTAGGAGGGACTGACTGGATTGTGATTTTCTTCCCATTGAAACTAAAGACACAGGTGTTGGATTTTCCTAAGAGGGTGGCATCATGATCATACAACCAAGGTCGTCCAAGAATTATACTGCTCACCCCCATGGGCAAGACATCACACCAAATCTTCTCTTGATAGGATTGTATTTGGATTTGGACCTGACATCTAGACTGGATGGGTATAGAGGTAGAGTCTACCCAAGAAACCTTATAGGGGTTGGGGTGGGGAACTGGGGTTAAGCCTAACATTTTGACAGTGCTAGTAGAAATGGCATTCACACAGCTCCCACTATCTATGATGATTTTACAAACCTTATCCCCTAGTTTAAGGAAAGTCTGTAGGATGTTGGTCCTACGCCAATCTTCCTGAACTTTAGTCTGGGACAGGATGCATCTTACAACCCCTAAGTGGTCAGATTCAGTGGATTCTTCCTCTCCTTCATACTCATCAACCAAATTCATTCCGGCCTCATAAACTTCTTCTTCAAACTCCACATTAGGCTCGGAACTCTCTTCTCCTCCCTCTTCTATATATAGGGATCTACGAGGGCACTGGCTAGAAACATGACCTACCTTATGACACTTGAAACAAGCTATGGCTGTGCACTGAGTGGAGATATGACCGGGCTTCTGGCACTTAAAACAGACGATACTAGGGGTTCTCTGGGTGTCAGGTGCCTTACCTTTGTCCGTGGGCCTAGGGGTGGGGATACCCTGATTAGGCTTGCTAGGGGTAACCTGGCTAGGTCCATTTCTTGGGATTGGGGCACTAACCCTAGATGGCATGGGTCCTCTCTGGAACTTCTCAGTGTTCAGTGCAATCTGATAGGCTTGGTCTAGGTCAGTAACCTCTCTCAGAAACAACTCTCTCTTAATATCTTCCCTAAGTCCAGCCCTAAATCTAGACAAGGTGACTTCATGGGCTTCACTCACATCACATCTCATTAGGTATTCATCAAAGGTGGTTATGTAGTCTGAAACAGATCGGTTCCCTCGTTTCAAAGTTTGCCATTGGTCTAACAGATTTTGCTGGTATGAAATGGATAGGTACTTGTCTCTAAGTTTCTCTTTCATACCCTGCCAAGTGGTTATGGGCTCTACATTTCGTCTTCTAGTGGTCAGCTCAATGTTTCCCCAGTATAACCTAGCTTGACGTATTAATTTCATCTTGGCAAACTTGAATTTCCTCTCCTCAGACATGGCATACCACTCAAAGTACTGGTCCATCTCACCCTCCCAATCAGAATACACCTTAGGATTTAGGCTACCATCAAAAGTGGGTGCATCTAACTTGATGTTCCGAATGAACCTATCATCTCTATCCTCAGGTTCTGGGTCAGGCCTCCTATGATTAGGTTCAGGATCTCGGTATAAAGGTCTCCTAGGCTCTTGGTGTGGGTGAGGTTGAGGCACATTAAAATCTAGGTCAGGAGTCCAATTCCGATGCCTAGGTTCTTCAAGTACTTGGACTCGATCCCTAAGCTGGGCAAAATTCTCATTCATATCCTGACTTAACTTGTTCATACTCTCAGTAAGAGCTTTAACCATGGCCTCTAAATCAGGTTGGGCTTGACCAGGTTGGTAGGGTACTCCATTCCGGGTAGACATGATGCAATCAGGCACACACAATGCGACTCAATTGAACGACTACGGGCTAACTAGACCTAGAGCCCAAACTAGGTGCCCAATCAGAGTGGCAAGCTAGCCTGTAGTAACTCAGGACTCAGCCAGGCAGGTGTAAGGGGAGTGTTAGGTCCCTAATTGCCAATCCTAGACACCAATCAGTGATTGGCCAGGTAGGCGGACCAGCACACAAGCCCTTCGGGACGTAGTCCCTAAACCACCGTTCTAGACACTGAGTACAAAGCACACACAGAGTAACTAGACAAACTGACTCAACACTAGCCTTGACCCGACTTGTTGATGTCCCTAGCCCACTAGGGCAAATTAGGTCTAATCAATTTTAGATTAAAGGCTTAGGTACGAATGAGGGGTGGTGGTTTTGGGCTAAGGAGAGGTTATCAATTCCTCCCCTTATCTTAGATGCTCAAATGCCCTTAAGTTGAATTAAGTGATGAACACTCAAAAATAAAAGGATTGCAGAACACAAAAATAGAGTTGCAGTAATTTAATTCTCAGAAATCGCACGGAAGTCAATAAATCATGAGAAGATTTTGTAAATTAGTTTCAATTATACTGGTTTTAGCAAAATCAAAATCACTGAATTTAGAGTTACCTGCAGTAAGAAATAATTCCTGCTACAGGGTAATTACGGGCTGAAAACAGAGCACTTCCCCGTTTACAATTTCTGCTACGAAGTTGTAACCCAACGGATCCCCTACACGCCCTAGGAACACCCCGTGGAATGGGAGGAGGAGGTTTGCACCCCACTTCGTTCCTAGGACCGGACGTCCTGGGGAGTCTACTTCGAGCAGACAAAGTAAAAAGAGAGGGACTCAAACAAACAATCAGACAGAAACCCTAGACAGGACTCTGATACCAAAAATGATGCAGAACAAAGAACAAAGAAGCGTAAGCAGAAGTAAAATTAAGATTAATCCTTTTTTTGTTTTTATTTTCTTTTGTTATTTTTTTTTTTTTATTTCAGAAATTGGCTTTAACTCAAAATAAAGCTAAACTAAGTTGAAGGAAACTAGGTAAGGATTGAAAGCACAGTTTAGAAGAAACTAAATTTATCAGAGTGGTTCAGAAGTAACGGATCGCTGGGGGTTGAGAAACTCCCAGACCTAGGGTTTCGCTCTGAACTTTCAACAGAACAGAAATAGAGAGAAGAGATGGTTTACTAACCAGACTGTGATCTTCTCAGGGTTTGGTGGAAGAACTCTCTCGAGCAGATTGTGGGATCCTCGGAGTCGGCGATCTTCGCAATGGATCCTCCAATACTGGTCTCGAGGTTTGGTCGGCCTCTTCTGGACTCAGGATCTGGGAGAGAAGAGGAACAAAAGATGGAATTCAGAAACTCAAGAAGAGATCTTACCAGGCTGAAGAACTTGAAAGCCGAGGCTGCTGAGATCAGGATTCTCCTGGAGGCCGATCTGACTTCCTCTTAGAGTTGCTGCAGACCTGAAGTATATGGACCGGAGTTGGATGCTGGTGGTCGGCCTGGACTTGTAGATGGTGGCCGTGGGAAGAGGAAAAGACTAGGGCTTGGTGGAAAGAGAAGGGTGATGGTGGCTAGGGTTTGGGAATTGAGTGGCTAACCTAGGGTTTAGGGTTTTGGAGATCTCTCACCTCCTCAAGGTTCCAGGGGAACCCGGATTTACTCCCTCACGGAGCTCAACACCTGGAAGCAAGTGCGGACAAGAGAAAACACAAGTTTGCTCAAGAAAAAATTTCTTTCATTCATCTGATCCCTTTCAACTTACAAGAGGGTTTAATTTATAATGCTTTACAAGGGAGAAGGGTTTCATATTTTCCCATGTGGGACTAAAGGAGGGGATCTCCAAATTTGGGCAAATCCCTTACATATGGTTGGCCAAAATACCAAAAATTAGGATTTGGGTTATAAATGGCAGGTAGATGGAGCCACCTTGCTTGGATTTTTCAAGAAAAATTTTCTTCCTTCCCTGGATGAACTCTTTTGGACTCCTCCTTTTCTTCCTCCCTAAGTCAAGGCTCTTCCCATCTTTGTTTTAGGTTTTTTTGGCAGGTAATGGGCGCCCCTTGATATGCTCTTCCAAGAGAAATTTCTTCCCTTCTTTGCTTGGATTTTCTTGGGAAAGTCTTGGCCGCCCCCTTGATTGGTGGTCTCTTGGTGGACTTCTCCTTATCTGGCGCATGAGAGAAGGAGGTTGCCATCTATGGAGTGGGGACCAAAAGCTGCTGGATGTGGATATGGCGCCCCCTGGACTGGGTGTGTGGCTGGGAGTGTGGTGTCCACTTGCCTGGTCTTGGAAGAAAGTGTAACATCCCATTTTGAAACCCTAGTCCACTACTGAGTCAACATGACTCAAAAAAAATAAAATGCAGGTAATGTAGACTCAAGCTAAATTGAGTTGATTTAGTCAACTCTTATTACAAACCAAAAACCCTAATTCTTCGGGCAAGGTTAATCAGAGATCCAGATGGAGCTCTGAAGTCTTCTTCTGAGTCTGGTGCCCGCACCAGTGTGCAATTACCAAGTTATTTAAGCTTGAGCCCTGGCTCCTGTACTTGGACTAGTATAATACTTATTATTTTCTTAAATGATGTTTTATTCATGAAAATACTTATACTTGATTCAAAAGGAAATATAAGATTTACTTACCAAGCTATGTAGCTTGCATCTTTTTAGTTTTTTTCCTTTCCAGATGAATAAAGTCATTGGAAGTAAAGGATGGTTCAAGCTTGGAATTTATGCTAGCAAGCTTAGCAAATTTTATAGTGAATTTTAGTTCATTAGTTGCTTATGACTTTGTAGTTAGTGATTTCATGAATTTTAAGGATTATAGGTTTTGCTATTCAAATTTGGATTTAGACAATTTGAACCATCTTTTGTTTAATTATTTAATGATGTTGGATATGGATCCTTATTTTTACTTGATATTAAGATTGTTGGCTTTGTGTTATTGTGAACAACACCCTATTGTAGAATGGCCATATTATATCCTGGATTTGGGACATGATAAAAATAAAATTAAATAAAATATAAAAGAGTCCAAAATTAGAAATACTATAAGCACAACTATGAAATAATATATACAAAATGAGGGCATTTCTTTGTTTTCTTCTCCATGCAGATTTTTTATTTTTCTCCTTAAGTCTTCACTATGCATGGCAAATACCAAATACTAGTCACGTGCATTTCTCTAACATTCTGAACTCCTAGAAGATCATACTACAGCAAGCATAGGCAATTCTAAAATTGCATTAAAATTTTGATTTTTATATAGAAAAGTCAACATGTTGGAGCATCTAACCACCAATTAGAGCCTATTTTATTGCCCATAACTGAACATCAATGTGGAGTTTGATAGAACTTCACTTCAAGCATTTGATTAATTCAAAATTCTTGATCATTATTATTCCAAGCCCCGAATGTCATATTCTTTGGGTTGGATAGGCCTGCCTGACCCATTGACAGTGTTTTCTCTACTTCAAGTTATTCTAGTAGCAGTAAATTGGTGCATATGATATGCAAGTATCTTTGTGATTGAGACTAGATATGTTACGATCAAGCCTGAATTTGTAAAGATTAGTGCCGGGCATGTACAGCATTCATGTTACACTAGTATGGGACCCCGCTATGGAGTGGGTTTGATCCAAATATGAAAGAATGAGTGAAATCATTATAATTTTTTCATTAAAATAAAATAATATATAAATTTAACTTATAAATTTACATAGATATATAATTTGTGATTGAGATAATATTAGTTATTTTCAAAAAAATAATAGATATTAAATAATATATTCATAGTAAATATGCAATACTTAATTATACTAAATGGTATTTTTAGAGGAGTGATTTGATAAAAAAAAATAGGTATTTTTATTAAATCCATATCTATTATTACAATCAATCATAAAATTAATAATTTTTCTTTGAATTAAACCCTTACTGCTTTGAATTTTTCTTTCCTTTGAATTGTTTTCGGTCTGTTGAACCACATGATCCCATAAGGGTGGGTGTTCAATGGGACATGATCTCATGTCCGACAATTCGTTAATTTTTTTTTAACTTCATCAAAGAGTAGCAGGAAGTATTTAATTTTGATGTTCCGAAACTAAATCTTGAGTAACAAAGAGAGTGCCAGCTTCAAGTTCAGATAATTTTCAAATCTCCTCCACTGACCAAAAGCCTCCCAAAAGCCTCTACTCTCAAATAAACAATCTTCCAAAATAAAGAGAGTGCCAGAAAGTTAAACTAAAAAAACTAAATCATGCTGGAATGCCGGGCGAAGAAATTAAGAAAAATACCGAATGAGTAAAGTTGGGTGGGATGCGACGGAGATGAAGGTGTCGGAGAGCTTCGGTGGCGACGAAGGGACCGAAGGAACGTGCCGGAGATGAAGGAGGAGGGAGAGGGAGGAGGAAGAAAGAAAGGGTTAGGGGCAGCGGCCGATGAATCGAATGAAAACTAGGGCTCACCTGGGATAAAAAGAGGGGAAGTCCGGCGATGCTTTCAACTGTCGGAAGATGCCGATGCTTTCTAAAAGCATCAGCGGGCTCTTGTAGTGCAGCGATGCTTTACAAATCCGGTGATGCTTTTAAGCATCGGTAAATATCGGGTTTTTGATGATGCTTAAAAGTGTCGACGGGTTAAAGGGGATACTGATACTTTTCAAAAGCGTCGACGGGTTCAAGGGGATATCGACGCTTTTCAAAAGTGTCGACGGGTTGCGGAATCTCCTGACGTCGCCTAGAAGCATCAGGAGAGGAGTCTCCCGACGTCGCCCAAAAGCATTGGGAGAAATGGGTCGACAGTTCTCTTATTTACTGTAGTGACTGTACCTATAGCCTGGACACCAGCGTCCATAATAGGAGATGAATTGATGAACTAAATTAAGTTTTCTCTCTTTACTGTGTGCGAGCTATGTGCGTGCTGTGTGCAAGCTGTGTACGAATTATTTTCTCCTTGTTTCTTGTGCGCTACCTCCATCCCCAACATCAAAACCCTAGCCGCCCTCCTTCCAAGCCTTGGCCGCCCAACACAAAACACTCTTCCCCTTGCTATTTTTTATTTATTTCTTCATCCCTACACTATTTTCTAACCCGTAGATGGTGATTTGTAGGTCCCTCAATTCCCGCGAATCCGAGGATACCTTCTGATCAACCTTCGGATTACCGAGCAGAATGCCACAAATCAGCAGGGTCAGAAGCTTGCTTTTCTATGCCGCATCTGGGAGCGAGAGTGATCTCTTTGTGCACGATCTTCATCAGGCACTTTAACCGTTGCCAAGTACACCCCCTTAACTCCCCAGTAGTGGTCTTGCAGAAGAGCAACCTTACCAAGGTTTTCTTAAACCTTGGCGATCCTGTTTTCTCTAAGTTTTAGGGTTTATTTCTGCATGCATGATATCTCAAAATTTCCTAGAATTCTTTACTTTGAATTTTGGCTTGAGATTCGGGATATAAAACCCTAACTCCTTAGTTAATCACAAAAAAATACTTTGCATGCATAAATCATTCTGCATCACAACCACCACCCCCTCTCTGTGGGATAGCATTTCAGGATAAACAAGGCCCTGAACAAGGAGAACCTAGCTACGATGCCGTGGAAATGGCATAGCACTATGAAGGAGTTGATGACCTATAAGAATTTAGGATTAACTAGGTTGGGAATAACCTGTGATGGTCCATAAAAGAGAGGATGAAGGGGTGAAGGGAAAGCCGGAACCTTGCCGAGAAGAACTCCTCATAATTGGTGACTTGGCCTAGCCCACCGGAGGTGACTCACTCCCCTGGATCCGGGGCTGAAATCCAAATGATATCTGGGATCCCGTGGATGCCCCAATGTCAGAGGGCATCCTTCCTTGACATCATCGAAGTGACCCTAGATGGACCGGCCATGTCTGGGTTTGGAGACGAAGGAGGGGGAGGCAAGTACTGGGTATGGCGGTCCACCATATATCGGGGACCCCACAAAACCCTAAATGGGGCATCCTTTTCCTCACTAATTGAGGAATGAGGCCCCATTTGTGACCTCTCCATCATGCCATGGTGGGCCGGGTCTTACCTCTGAGGATGACGACCGCTCCCTAAGGAACTCATGGTAAGGAAGAAGGGAGGAATAAAAGAAAGAAGGGAACCTAAGGACGAAGGTGACCCCCTCGGAACGAACCTAGGGAAAGAGGAATGGATGGGGGGATTGACCTGCAAAGGACTCAACAAGTATGGAGTTTTTTCCGTTCTTTCTCTCCTCCACTCTTCCCCTTCCGCTCGAAGCTCTTTGAGACAAAAATGAAAAGACAAGCTATCTATATGGATGGAATGGCAAAATCCCAATTCAAAATTTGATCGGTCGATCGAGGCATCCCTCCATTATGCTAGCCAATAGGGTTTGGACACGTGCCAGCCCCCTGCTGGTCCGGATGACTCGAACCCTGGAGCATCATGTTGGGAAGTGAAAGGGTGTCGTTGATAACAATATTATTCACCTATATAAAAGTATTAATTTAATACTTAAATTATATTTATTTATTTTGAATTGATATTTTTTGAATATGGAAAGAAGAGTGTCAATGCAAAAAGCTCGATTTATGGGTTCAAACAAAACAAGTTCGTAGCGAATCAGATCTAAAATGAACCTAGAATCGATTTTTGAAGATTTGATGAAGGAATTATACAAATTTTGGAGCAGCCGGTCCACCATGGACCGGTCACTTGGTCTACGAAATGAAGAGCAGTCCATGGAAAGCAATTGAAGTTGGTCCACGATGTAGAATCATGGACCAAAGGAAGATTCTAGTCACCTCTCCACTAGATCTTCCCATCGCCAGCACCACCCTCATCCAGAGCTCGTCGCCGGCCATCTTCTCCATCCCATGGTGGCACCACGAAGCAAAGAAGTCCATGGCCATGAGGTGGTTCCCGAGTGGAAAATCTTGATGACCAAAATGAAGAGAACACCAGCTCTGGTGACCTCCCCACCAATGGCGGTGAAAGCTGTACTCTGGCAACTCCGGTGAGGCCTCTACGAGGGATGACAGCTATGAAACATGGGCCATGATAGATCTAGCAGCCACGATTCTTTCCAGCAATGGTTCACGGTAGTGTAAACGGGTCCGGCAAGGCACCGGCGATGAGTCTTGGGGCACATGGGTGACCCCGGTGGAAGATCTTGGCAGCACACATTTGATTCCAGTGGTGCTAGCCATGGTCCAAGGATGTGGTGCTAGGCATTTGGGCGACAGCAACCAAGCTCGATGGACATGCACGAATCTTAGAGCAACCAATGGATTGAAGAACTTGCATGGATCATAGAGTAGCCTTTGTTCTTGGTTGATTTTACATGATTTCTGACCCTTAGATCCACATCCAAGAGCTGGGAGGAAGTTGACCGGTCAAACACCAGTTGGACCAAGAGATAGAAGCCTAATATTACCTGGACTGGGCATATTCATATCTAACTGTTGAGTCCTGTAAAAGTGAATCCTAGCCACTCATTTGGCTCTTTAGTTTAGTCCGACATCAGAAATTCATGAAAACCTCTCCCTTGTTAAACCTTATAAAAAGTCTCCTATGCTTCTACCTGGAATCAACTCCCTGGAGTCCCTCTAGAGCCTTGGCATAGAAGGAGAAGAAGGGAAGAGTATGTGCGACTAAGGAATTCTTGTCTTCGAAGAGTATATGAGGTTTCTAGTATTTATATTTTATATTTTTTTAATATAATTAGTGCTTGATTGTAATGTTTGCTTTTTATGAATAAAATTATTTTCAATTACTTTAAGTAGTATTCTACATGTCAAGATATAGTTAGATTTTAGAATAACCTATGACTACATAAAGATGAGTCGTGATCCTAGGATACGATTCATACTCAGCGAGATAGGCTATGCTCGGAATCTGATTATAGAAAATTTTATTTATATGATTAAAGACTTTGAATAGCCTATGGCTATGTAGGAGCGAATCAAGGCCTGTATCCAGTGAGATAGGCTATGCTCAGGGATTGATCATAATTTACTAATTATATATTGAATAAATACTTAATATAATATAAAATATTAAATCAAAATCCAAGATATCTTTCATATTGATTTCGTGCCTTGTTTTATTCTTGTTCTTACTATAATCATATTCTTACTCTTTTATCTCTTTAACCTAATTAATCTCTAATTAAATAATCCTAAAAGTGAACATAACCCCAAATGATCCCTGAGAATATGATCTCGACTCATCCAAGCTATAGAATTGAGTTGGTAAATTATTTTTAACTATCTATGATAGCGATCAGTCATCTCAAATTGGCATTTTCACTGGCGTGGCATCTCTGGGTTGGCTTGAGCATGATCTGTAAATCAAAAAAAAATATGGGCTTTAATGACATAGGCATGCCGGCCCTCCATGTCAGCGGATCATTACTCCCTTCGCCCAGAACCCTAAGAGGCAATCATGCATTCCGGGGCTCGAGAGTGGAAGTCATTTGATCCGACGAGCCACCTACGTAGCATCCATGAAAGCATGTGATGTGGTGAGCTACTGGCTTGGCTCATGTATGGGCTCCAGCCAAGCATCGTGGTGGCAGGGAGTGCCACCTGGCCTATCCAATGTTGAGCTCCCAAAAAGGGTCGGGCTCCCAACAAGGGTCAAGCTCCCATCTAATGTCGAGCTCCTAGCAAGGGTTGAGCTCCCGTCCGAGGTTAAGCTCCCATCCGAGGTTGAGCTCCCAGCCAAGATCGAGCTCCTAGCAAG
This sequence comes from Areca catechu, assembly GCA_021397845.1. Taxonomy (NCBI): domain Eukaryota; kingdom Viridiplantae; phylum Streptophyta; class Magnoliopsida; order Arecales; family Arecaceae; genus Areca; species Areca catechu. The sequence goes on along the minus strand of CM038050.1, from coordinate 155,990,170 downwards.
GGTTTAGCACTTGTTCGGGGTCGAGCTCCCATCGGAGGTCGAGTTCCCAGCAACGGTGAGCTCTCTCGACTAATTGGAGAGCTTCAAGACACATATGATGATACAGGGAGCCTTTGATGCCCTGCATTATCTTGCCTTTCCTGCCACTTTAATGAAAGCAACTTGAATATGATATTTAAGCATTAGACCATGTACCATTCATTCTTTTAATAAATTGAAAATTTAATTTGTATTGCATTTTAGGACTTGTCGAAAGATACCCCACAACTCGGACAGCCTTTTCCCACTATAGCTGACCGAAGGAGAAAGTCTCAAATATTACATCGCCAGATTCAATTCTTCCACTCTTGAGATCCCTAATCTTAATGAATATGTGGCTATGTCTACTATGAAGAAAGGCCTCCGATCATCCAAGTTCACCTTCTTCCTGGATAAGAAGTTTCCTATAAGCTATGCCAAGCTACTGGCGAGAGCACAAAAATATGCGATGGCTGAAGAGCAAGCGACAAGCCGATGCTTAATTGAAAGGAGGCTAGCCTCCAAGAAAAAGAGCAACAAAGGGTCAGTTTCGCCCGTACCCTCTAACAACGATGCAACGGCTCAACGATGCAGTCCTAAACCCAAGCCATGGGGTAGCAAGTTCAACTCCTATACTCTTCTCTCACCTAAGGGAGAAAATCCTGATGGAGATAGAGAAGGAAAGTTACATGCAAAGGCCATGTCCTATTAAGGCATCTCCTGTATTAAGGAACAAAAATAAATACTGCCAATTTCACAAGGACCACGACCACAACACTGAAGAATGCATCCAACTTAAGGATGCGATAGAAGATCTGATCAAAAGGGGATACCTAAAAAAATATACGAGCACCCAGGAATCCTGAACTAAAGCTACTATCCCCACGAGGGCTGCAAAAGAAGTCAAACTGCCCAACCAAAGACTGACTGATGGAAGAGTAAGCATGCTTCATCGACGGACCCACTGAAGAAGCGGAGCCAAAAAGAATGCTCCTAAAAGGTACAAAAGTAATAATACCATAAGCTTCTCCGATGATGACCTACGAGGAGTCCAAACTCCTCATGATGATCCTGTTGTAATCTTGGCTATGATAGCCAACTATGATGTAAGACAGAATCTAGTTGATAATGAAAGCTCTATGGAAGTCTTACTCTACAATGCTTTCCTCGGAATGAATTTACCTAAAAATAAACTACAGAGATCTCCTATACCTCTGACTAGGTTCGTAGGCAACCAAGTCGGAGTAAAAGGAGAAATTGTGCTACCAGTAACCATCGGCACCAAACCATTTCAAAAAATACTTCTCATTAATTTTACTGTCATACAAACACCATCAGCATACAATGCTATCTTGGGATGACCCGCTTTAAACAAGTTCCATGCCATAGTTTTAACTTACCATCTCCTTGTGTGGTTCCCCACTAAGAATGGCATCGAAGAAATAAAAGGAGACCAAAGAGTAGCCCGACAAAGTCTAATGATACAGGATAAATAATCTACTGACTCCATGACATTGGAAAAACTAGACCTAAGAGATCTACTGGATGAATGTGGAGAACCTATGAAAAAAACCATTTCCATACCACTGATCGAAGACAACCCAAAGAGAGTTGTGCAGATCGAAAGTATGCTAGACAAAGAAACAGAGGCAAGGCTAATCTATTTTCTGTGGAGCAATGCCAATGTCTTCGCCTGGTCGACTTCGGATATGCTTGGAAATCCAACCAAAGTCATTAACTATCAATTGGAAGTCGCCCCGGATTGCAAGCCTGTCAGATAAAAGAAAAGAAATTTTTGCTCCAAAAAGATAGAAGGTGATCAACGAAGAGGTAAGCAAGCTTCTCAAAGCTGGATTCATACAGGAAATATACTATCATGACTGGTTAGCCAATGTCGTAATGGTTAAGAAAGCCAACGGTAAATGAAGAATCTACATCGACTATACCGATCTCAACAAGGCTTGTCCTAAAGATAGCTTTTCTCTATCAAAGATTGACCAAGCAGTTGACACCATTGCTGGTCATCAGCTGTTTAGTTTTATAGATGCTTCCTCAGGTTACAACCAGATATGAATGGATCCCAATGATGAAGAGAAGACAACATTCATAATGAAGAAGGGGCTCTATTGCTACAAGATAATGCCATTCGGACTAAAGAACACCAGGGCAACCTTCCAAAGGATGATAAACAAGGTGTTTGAAAAGCAACTTGGGAAGAACATGGAGACGTATGTCGATGATATGATCATGAAGAGCCTCTAGAAAGTCAATCACATTAGAGATCTAAAGAAATCCTTTGACATCCTGCGATGTCATCGGATGAAGCTAAATCTGACCAAATGTACCTTTGGAGTGATTTCTGAAAAATTCCTAGGATTCCTCATCACCAAACAAGAAATAGAGGTGAACCCGGAGAAGATCCTAGCCATCTGGAGTATGAGACATCCTTCCAATAAAAAAGAAGTTCAACAACTGATTAGAAGAATCATCTCTTTAAGTCGATTCATTTCTTGGTCGGCGAAAAGATGTCTACCATTCTTCAAAGCCCTCCATTAAACCAGAAGTTTTGAGTGGTCGGAAGAGTGCCGACTCATCTTTGAAGAATTAAAGAAGTATTTAGAAAGTCCTCCTCTACTTTCCAAATCTCAAAAAGATGAAACTCTATACATGTACCTTTTCGCTTCAAATAAAGTAGTAAGCTCAGTACTTGTTAGAAAAGGAGCTGACAGCCTACAAAAGCCGATCTACTACACCGGCAAGGTGCTGCATGAAGCCGAAGTGAGGTATCATAGAATACAAAAGCTCATATATTTTCTGGTAATTGTAGCAAAATGTTTGTCTCTACTTTCTATCCCATGCCATTGATGTGCTGATAGACCAACCCTTAAAAGCCATCCTCCGATATCTTGATATCTCGAGAAGGATAGCCAAATGGGCCATCAAGATAGGCGAATTCGACATCACATTCTGACCCTGATCAGTAATGAAGGTGCAGGTACTTGCTGACTTCCAAACTGAATGTATGTGGAGCCAAGAAACCGGTCAACGAGGGATCGAGGATGAGGCAGTCACCATAAAAGATTTAGAATCCATATGGGTACTTCACATTGACAGAGCTTCCAACTCTTTTGGATGCAAAGCTGGACTTATATTGGCCGACCCCGATGGACAGACCATGGAATATGCCCTTCGCTTCTCCTTTCAAGCTTCAAACAACCAAGCGGAATACGAAGCCCTCTTGGCAGGACTCAAGATCACCAAGGAATTAGAAATTCAGAAGATTAAAGTCTTCTCAGATTCCTAATTAGTGGTGAACCAAGTGAAAGGCAAATTTGAAGCTCGAGGCTCTACTATGGCCCAGTACTTGGAAAAGGTACAAGATCTTCTATCTCAACTGAAATTCTTTGAAATAGTCCATGTTTCATGGACTAAAAACTCTCGAGCCGATGCCCTTTCTTGACTTACAACTATTGCTTCAAAGTCTCTTGGTCGGACTTATATAGAGTACCTAGAAGATCCAAGCATAGCGAAAAAAGTTTCAGAGGTCCACCAAATCGAGCATGAGCCCTGTTGGATGGATTCTATTTTTAAATTTTTGAACGAGGGTATATTACCTGAAGACAAAACTGATGCCAAGCAAATCTATTGGATGGCTTCTTAATATATTATCCTGGATGGAACTTTATACAAAAGGTCCTTCATGTAGCCCTTATTAAAATGCTTAGGGTCATCGGACGTCGACTACATCCTGAGAGAAGTACTTGAAGGTATATGTGGAGATCATTTGGAGGGCAGATTGCTAGCCTATAAAATAATTCACCAAGGTTATTATTTACCAACCATCTAGAAAGATGCAGTTGACTATGTTCGAAGATCTAACTTTGGGTGAAGTCCGAGAACCTCTTTGATGCCATCATTGAAGCCTAGCTGATAGCTGACCACTCCAGATTTGGTCAGCTCATCCTTGAATTTTGAAGCCAACCGCTCCGAAGAAAATAACCAATTCACACAGTTTTACAGTGAATGGCCGATCTACAATCAATAAAATAACCATCGGCCAACTCTGAAGAGAATGATCAATCTACTTTAAGCTAAGGCTGTCAGGAACGGACTTGGTGGTTATAACCAACTACGTGGCTGATGACTACGATCTCATTAAGATCAAAATAATTGAACTTCCACAGTAACCACTACCAGTTGAAGGGAAGTTGACAATTTTCCTAACAGAAATTGAGAAGGCTTAACTGCTTTCCGTTACAGCAACACCTATAAAAAGCGGTAAGAGTGGACATTTGAGGTAAGCATTCCCAAGTTATTCCAGGCCATACAAGTCTGAGCCCAGTCCATGACTAGTTCGCGCGATGCACACCTGCTTTCCACTCATTTTACCTTTCTTTCTTTGAGCTCTCCATTATGTGGCATGAATCCTACTGATTTAAGCATCGGAGTGTCCTCCATAGGAGAAATTTCGATCAAGGGTTTGCTTTGCAGGAATCCCGGAAGATAAACTGGCAATCCAAGCACTCTATCCGGTCCGTGGGGATCAGCATCAATAAAATGGCTCTTTATTACTCTTCTGCTTGTTGGATATTTATGTTCTCTTGTTAGGAAATTCTATAACTACAGTTGTGGATGATAGTGATAAAATTTTCTTCCAAGCTACATTATTTTTTATTGCTACCACTTATCATAGGGTTTCTTTGGTGCTTTTCATGTTACACTGTTACATTACTCTCTTCGATAGGATTTCTGCAGTGCTTTTCATGTTACATTCCTATCAGGAGGTTGCTTCATGGTACTTTATTTTCTTCCATGGAGTTTCTTCAATGCCTTTCATGTACATTACTTTTCCATAGGATTTTTTTCGTTTGTACAATTTCCTGCTGTATATTACTTTTCTTGTCATTTTCTTTTTTTTTTTTTTTATGCCCACTCGAGCTTATTATTTCCAGTTGTACTGCAAGACAGTGCTGTCGTTTGAAGTTTTTTTAAAATAATATTTTTTAATAAATATTTATTAAAATAATATTGATTGAAATATATTTATAAAATTTATATAATTTGGATGAGTGGAATGCCACGCCAAAAGCCACGGGATGTGCCTGCAGCTTCATTTTTAAGCGGAGCCACGGGTACAACCAGTAATTTCAATTTTTAAAATAATAATTTAAAAACTCTATAAAATATTATAATAAATTTTAAAATGAAATATTTGAAATATTTAAAATATCATAATAAAATTAAAAAATATATAAATAAAGTTGTAAGTTATTACCTTAACAATATTATAAAATATTAATATTATAAAATAAAATTCATTATAATATATAATAAATAATATAAATATTATAATAAATATATTAAATATATTATAATATATTAAATATATAGTATATATTATTTTATAAAATATAATAAATATGTTATAATATAATATAAAATTTACAATTTAATATATTTAAAATATTTATTATAATATTTATATTATTTACTATATATTACAATGAATTTTATTTTATAATATTAATATTTTATAATACTATTAAGGTTATAACTATATTATAATAAAAAGTTTTATATTTAAAAAATAATTAATAATTATAATATATTAAATTATATATTTTATATTATAATATAGATTTAGGATGTGCATGTACTGGTTGCGGTGGTTGTAGTGTCGTGCCTAATGCCATCGGTGCTGCATGTGGGATGCAGCATCCATTGTATGGTAGGGCCGAAGGCGATGGGGTGCGAGCGCGGTGATGTCGGTACCCGCATGTTCATGCCTCTCGAGACTCGATCATGACAGTTGGACTGGTACTGGCCTGGCAACCAGACTGGTACTGGCCTCGCTACTGGACTAGTGCCTGGACTAGCTCCAACTTGGCGATTGGACTTAAAACTGGACTGGCATTGGCCTGGTAGCTGGACTGGCATCTGCACTTGCATCTAGATTGGCACCGGCCTGGCGGCTGGATCCATCGCACAACACGATCGGGTCTCGAGGGGCATGGGCGGGCAGGTATCGTCGTGCCCTGAGCTCGCACCGACATTATCGTGTTCATGCCCCGTCACCTTTAGCCCCGCCATTCAACGGATGCCCCATCCCATTGTGTCGTATTGATGGCATTAGACGCGACGCCGTCGCCATCACGACCGTTACATGCATGTCATAAAACAATATTTTAATATGCTATATAATTTAATATATTTAATATATTTATTATACTATTTATAATATGTATTATATATTATAATAAATTTTATTTTATAATATTAATATTTTATAATATTATTAAGATAATAATCTATGACTTTATTTATATATTTTTTAATTTTTTAAATTTTTTTTTAAAAAAATTTTTTTTAAAGAAGAGTGATAAGATGGAGCCACATGTTTACATATTTTTTTTTATTTTTAAAATTTTTTATTTTATTATGATATTTTAAATATTTTTAAAATTTCTATTTTAAAATTTAAAATCAAGAATCGTATCTATGGTCTCACTCTAAATGAAACTGCAGGCTATGGCATCACGAGTTCATTCATTTATGGATGAGTCGACTGGATTATATTGTAGATGATGTCGTTGTCTACGTCAGCCAAAAACACCTATTTTCATAAATATTTTTCCTGACATCTATTTTCGTAATTTTTTTTAGCATAATTTTTTTAAAAATTCATAGTATGGCATCCCACTCACCAAAACCACACTAGTTTTATAAATATATTTCAACCAACATTATTTTAGTAAATGTTTATTAAAAAAATTATTTAAAAGAACTCGTTGATGTTTACTCTTTTGGTTTCGCTCTTAATATATTTTTTTTACTTACCCAAAAAAAATATATATATATATAAGGAAGCACTCTTTACCTTTACGAGAGTAAGGCCAATTAAAGGGTTCAACAGGGCTAGAGTGATATGAAGACTCCCGGCCAAAATTTAACACCAACTAATCCAACTCATATTAAAACCAGCTCAAATCTATAGCCCGTTGATAGGACGATGATATCGGCCCATGTGTCATTCTCCAATACGTTAGTATTCGCTGAAAGACAATATATTCGAGGAACATCACTGTGCTTGCTCTGGTCCAAAGTCCGGTCCAGGATAAGAGAACCCTTCCATAGTCCGGTCCAAACCCATTGTCAATTTCAAAATATGAAACCGGAAGCAGACCAGAATTCACCGGCTTTTGACGGTCTTTCCCAAACCAAAACTAAGCCGGTCTTTCCCAAAAATCGAACGCTAAAGACCGTCACATTCAAGAAGCGCGTATTTCCTCGCATAGTTCGCTCTATATATTAAGAAACGGTGTTCTTCCTGATCTCCGATGCAGTCACTGTTCCTTCTTCGTCTTCTTGGTCTTGAGGTGGTCTTCTTGTCCTCGAGACCCTGCTTTTTGTCTGCTCTGCTCGCTCCTCGGCTGAAGCCAGCCAACAAACATGGCGGTCTTGCCACAGGCGCCCGCATGCGTACCAGCACCTGGTTATATCTTCTATCCAACGGATGAGGAGATCTTGGATTCCTTCCTCAAGAAGAAGCTGCAATATCTGCCCCTCCCGTCTGACATGATCAAAGAAGCCAACGTTTATGGAACTCACCCAAATAATCTTACGGGTAATTAGTAAAGATAAACAAAGATTAACATCCATGATCCCTTCTTTTTCATATTCTTTATCTTTATTTGGAGCTATTAGGATTTCTAACTCATCAGGCTTTCTTGGGTTCCTTTCTTTAGCTCAATTTGTCACGGCAAATAAATTTTTTCAATGGTTCTTCTTTACGTGGACAATTAAAAAGCATCCGGATGCAGAAGGCAGCACCAAGGCTTCTCGAGTTGCAGGCCAAGGTCGATGGAAATCCACCCAAAATGTAAAACAGATTCGCAATAGCAACGGCCAGGTCATTGGCTCCAGGCAAAACTTTTGCTATATGGAACGCACCGCCCAGGGAAAGGAGGAGAAAACCATGTGGCTTATGGAGGAGTATTCCATCCAGAGCCTTAGAACTAGAGGTGGTGTAGCTATGTCCAAGGACCAAACGAAGGTACCTGTCATGTTACCTGCAGATATCACATGTTATAGCTCTTCCAGTAATAATATCTTTTATTACTATATTAACTCTTTGTCTTTCTTCCTCTATTCATGGCAGTTGGATGATTGGGTGGTGTGCAAGATCTACTTGAGGCCAAAAGCTCGCAAAGAACCTTATAGCATGAAAGTCTCTACAATGGATATGACAAATTTGGAAAGGCTAGAAATAGGGAATCAACATTTTATAGCTCCAATACAAGATAGCCTGAATTTTGAGGTACCTGACAATACTCTCCCGCATCTCATCGATGCATCGGGTCAAGAGATGGTGTCTTTTGGAGCTCCTCGCATGTTGCATGATGGTGTATATCAACATCCGCCTTCTCGGAATATGGATGACAATTTTGGATCACTTTATCACAAACAACTAGCTAGTATACCTGATGAATGTCTTGATTATGCTCCTCAATATGATATGGCGAGCCTTCCTGATATTTCTTGTCCACTCAACCATGAACAACTAATAACTCCAGCACAAGACAGTTTGAATTCTAAGGTAGCTAACGGTACCCTCCCGCATCTTATCGATGCATTTGATCGAGAGATGGTGCCTTTCCGAGCTCCTCCCATATTGCATGATGGCGAACTTCTATATCCGACTACTCAAGATATAGATGATGATTTTGGATCACTCTTCTATGAACAACTAGCTGGATCATCCAATCATGAAGGTTTCGATTATGCTCCTGAACATGATATGGCAAGCCTTCTTGAGATTCCTCATCCGTTCAATCATGAACAACTAGTTGGTGTACCTAATGAAGGCCTTCATTATACTCCTCAACATGATATGTCCAGCCTTGATGAGATTCTTCATCCATTCTACGATGAACGACTAGTTGGTGCCCTTGATGAAAGCCTTGATTGTGCACCCACCTGCAGTCAGCAACTTGATTTGGCAAGCCTTCCAGAGAATCTTCCTTCACCTGACCTCTCCTTTTCATCCATTGATGAGATCCTCAAAGAATTCGATGATGTGCCTGATGAGAAACCCCCAGCAAGCATTGAAGAGCATGATATAACAAGCCCTTCTCTTTCTTGGTTGCTTGATTAGAAGTTGTAGGTACCACTGCCTGGTTCTTCATAGGCCGGTGATTTCCTATGTTTTTGCAATGTACTTATCATCATTATGAGCATAAGTGTTGTTGTACATATGATTGAAGATGAAATTTTGGATTATGTTGGTTGAGTTTGTAATGGCCCGGCGAAAAGTCAAAAAGTTAATGTGCTTTGCAACATACATTCATTTTGCATCTATGTGATATTTTTCAATGTTATGGATTGTTTACTTGTGAATGGATTCAATCAATCGTAGCTTTTGTAACTCTTAATAGATTCATTAGATAGCCAGTACCACCCAAAGTGACAAAGATGCAAAGGTCTGCTTTGAGAATAAACAGTGGTAGAACAACTGCCGTCTGAAACTCTGGTTGACAAAATACGATGTCTTGAACGCTGCTGAAATTTGGTGAACACTTGAACCTGAAGGCTGGAAGGTGCTATTCCAAAGTTATTACGGAACCCGAGATTGAATGGATTAGCAAGGATCTTCATCTAGACAGTACCAAAAACTGTCATCAAGGGGTACAACAGTATATAGCTAAAACTATCTACATGGCTGAGTGCAGCAGGATCGTAACAGAAGAGAGACAGGTGTGCTTCACTTTTAGTTGCAGAAACTGAATTTTTAGTCATCATTTGGCAGTGAGGAGCCAAATCTTACCAAATTCAGGAATTTGTCGGCTAAACTTCAAATGTAAGATTGCTTATATAGTGACAAAATAATGGTTTTGGTACAGGTAAGGTAAATAAACTTTCATTGGTTTACGTTAGCTTTGGGCCTTCCTTTGTATTCAATGTTGTTGAAATAAAAAGATGTGGGAATCTGGGACCTTTTTGTCACTTGTTCTGCACTAAAGACATAATAAAAGGAAAGATAACGTGTGGCTTTTCTTCTCAGTCTGTGATAAGTTGATGTTCGGAGAATGCAGTGACTTTGGTTAGGTATTCTAAATTGTTTCATGATTTCTGGAGTTCTCGATGTATTGTGCATCTGTGTCTATTGTCAGAAGATGATTTAGACGAGCAAGATCTAAACAAAACCAATGTTCCGACCTGTTCTCTACTTCTATATCATTCTTCCAGTAGTTGCAATGCTGCATCTTTGGCATTCTGTATACTGTTCAATTGCACGCTTCCACTCCCACAAAAATTACCCGTAGAAATAAACATTGTTAAACAAAACTCAATTGTTATGGAAGACTGCAAAAAGAAGTCTGATAATTTCGCATCGCAGTGCTGCTCATAATTTTTTCATTAAGAAAAATGTTTGTAAGAAAACTGAAAATAACACCGACCAGCAAATGTTCTGCCCAAATTAATCCGTCCAAACTAATACTTCATAATGTTGACGTTACCGTTAAAAACAAAATAAAAAACCTACCTTCCCCGCCCCCTCCCCCCCCCCCCCCCCCCACCACACACACACAAAAAAAAAAAAAACCATGCATTTTGCACGTTTTGCCATTTTCCTTTTCTTTATTATTTAATTAATTATGAGATTTAATTATTAAATAGTTTTTTTTTAATTTAATATTATAATGACTAGTTTGAAAACCTTTTTAGGATTTTCTCTGGAGTTTTGAGCCTATAAATAGGCCTCTACCCCAACCTTGCAAGGCATCCAAGAATCTTATCTCTCCCTCTTGTACTTTTTTCTGTTCCAAAATTTTTGAAATTCTCTCTCCAGTATTGTTTTTTGAAAATTTGGACTGAAGATGAGCTGATGCATCCATTGGAAATCGTGCCACCGGCGAGTATTAGAATATTGGCTTCCAGATTGTACCTTAAAGGAGAATGTGTGGCCTAATTGTTCTTCGCACGAGAAGGGGGTCAAATCTTTTTTAGGACTGTAATTCTATCCATCCCCAAGGCCAAATTCCTAACTATGTTTTATTGTATTTGAAATTATTTTATTACATCAAAATTATTCTGCCACACATGCTACAACAAAAATTATTTCTCAAATATTTCAAAAATATATAAATACAAATACATATTCCATACATTATAATTAACATTCTAAAAGAGATCTTGTATAATTTAGAATTCATGTATATAAATATAATTATTTATACTTAATTATAGTTTATTTACCCTGCATATTTTATTTAAAAAATTATAATTATATTTTTTTGGTTATTTATAGCATAATATCTATTCTTTTTTGTATTGTACAAAATTAATTAAAGATCACCACTCAACCTGTACTGCAACATGTAAATTAATATTTAAAAGACTACCCAAACAAATTAATCAAAGCCTTTAGGATTTAGAGATAAATAACTTAAATAAAAATCTTAACATGCCACAGGTCTGATCATATTGATGATCGTTTTAATAAAATTATAATTTCTAAAAAATATTAGGAGACTTTTTTAGAAACATTTACAAGAAAAAAGTAAAATAAATAATTAAAATAATAATAATTTATTTAAATAAATATTTAACATAATTATTTTTATTTTCTAGATCTTTTTTTCTGAACCTGACTTGGACATAATGGAAACCCTTAAGAATGACATCATTAGCCTAAAACTCAAAAAATTTGATGGATTCCATTTTAGGAGGTGGCAAAGCAAATAAAATTTTGGCTAACCATCTTCGAACTTTGATCAGATTGACTAGTCTGCATATTCTTCTAGTTCAACTACACCTACTATCCCAGAATACCTATGTACAGGTAGAATCCTTAGTATATTTTTTGACTCACTCTATGATATTTATCTGTCAGCTAAGAGTGTGCCGGAATTATGGGATATCCTAGAGTCTAAGTATGCCTTGATGATGTTGGACTTGAACGATTCAACACTAGAACATTCTTTAGGTGTAATATGGTCAACTAACTTTGGTTGACTAACTATGGCCGACTAACTTTGGCCAACTAACTAAATGCCTGAATGACTTAGTTGGATGCAAGATGAAGAAGCCGACAATCTAAAGAAGTCCTACTAAGTGAATGAAAAAGAAACAAGTTGCCACAATAAAAAGTTGTTACTTCTAACTAAAAAAGTTGTTCTCAACAAAAAGTTATTATGCTCAACCAAAAGAGATTATTTTCCAACATAAATCAGTTATCATTGGTAACTATAAAAAGATAAGAGGGGACCCTCGGCAGGTATGTTTTTGGCTACCCCCACGCTCATTTGGCACTCACCATCTTCTTCTTCAGCTCCTGTAGTTGCCTAGATTACATTGAGTGTTGGAGTGTTCCCGCCGGAAACCCAGCCCGGGGACCTTTTGCAGGTCTCTGCTTAAGGAGAGCACCCAAGAACAGGATCTCATCCAGCCAGAAGAGTGAGCGAGATCACTCGGCATCGCTGAAGCCTCAGCCATAAGTGATTTATCCGCTACAAGTGGTATGCAAGATCTACCTAAGGCCAAGAGCTCGCAAAGAACCTTCTAGTATGAAAGTGCTACAAAGGAAATGACAAATTTGGAGAGGTCGGAAATAGAAAATCAACATTGTTGATATATAACTACAGAAATAATGGTTGGCAACTCAATTTGGAGTCCATGTCTTCTAGCTTGAGATTTAGATGAGTTGTTTTTGTTTAAATATTCCCATCATCCATCACTATTCCATTTATATATCTCTTTCAAGAGCTCAAGCGCCCAATCTTGAATTCACTATCCTTGAGATGCTGAGGAAGCAGCATTTGTGAATTAAAAAAGTTGGTTTATAACTCCTAGATAATTTCATGTTCGATTCCTCACAAGATGCAATCATTCATGAAGCTAATAAGAGGGTTTCACTTGCACCTATACATAGATGCTTGAATGCCAGGCACGCTACATGAGGATATTGTTTCTGAAACATTCCAAACAATACAAAACATTAGCCAACAAATGGAATAGGGCTAATAATTCAGTTGCAGAGGGGCTTTCTGGTTAGTGATAGTTAGATCACATCATGGTAGAATTAGCATATAATATCCTATAGATTGATCATGCATCTTGCTGAATGTAATGCATAAGATCCAGAGGTCGTGGGAGGAAACATGCACCATAATGGCTCATGATGTACATGTGGCACATGATCAGCCCTTAGGCAACAATATCATGACACTGCAAGGCAATAATGTCATGACATTGCGAGCTTTAGTTTTAGCTGATTATAAGTAACTGGGCTTTTTTACCATTTCGTCTTCCATTTTGTTCATTTTGAGATTGGTTGTTAATTGTCCCCTATTCGTGTTTATTTGTTTATTGAAGCATGGATGCTTGTTTATGTGGAAAGTCCATGATCTTTGGTTCTTTCAGTGTGACAATACAACCTATTGTCCTTTAAAACCATTTATGATTGATTTTATTTGTCTGGCGACAGTTATTTATGATTGATTTATAACTAAGTTTGTGCATTTTAGTTATAGAGTGGATGCACATTCATGAGCTAGTACAGAAATCTGACCCTATGAGTTGTTTCGGTCCATCAATGTTTTTCATGTTCTAGTTCCCATGACTTCTTATGCTGTTTAACTACTACCTTTAATTGATTTGGGTTTTATTTATATGTGCTAGGTACATCTTGCCTACTCGAAGGAAGAGATTTGCAGGTGTGCAGTTTCAGTTTTTGCATATTCAGACTGGTACTTCTTCAAGACAGCAGCCCAAGGCCAATCCCTCTTCCACACGTGATCAGTCTGAGGCCGGTCCCTCTATTCTATATATCAGACCAGTGCTAGTCCCTCTTCTTTAGCACAGAACGATCCCCCTGCTGATTATTCAGATGATGAGGCTATTGTAGATGACATACAGATCTAGGATAATTTAATAATTTTAGTTCATTTTAATGCATGCAAATGTAACAGTTTCGATATTTATTTTCTTATTTTTCTGTATTTTTCATAGCTGGATCTGGGAGAGTGAGGTGGAGACGAGGACCCATGCTAGTCCGGGACAGGTGGCAGCTACATGAGGTTGAAAGGATAATTGTAGAGTGTAACAACCTAGGATAATCCATTAAGAAATCTGCTAGCTTGTTTACCAGCTTTTTGGGGATAGTTATATGTCATGGTCAGCTATGTCCGCTGAACTAGCCAAAGTAGAATGACATGCTTCATTCTTATAAACTTATTAGGTTCACTACTGGTTCTCCGAGAGAGCACATATTGTATACACTCTATCAATATCTTATAAATTTATTAATTTTAATATAGATTATATATATAAGATATAACAAATTATTAATTTTATTTTATAGACATATTCTGTTGTTGGTAGAGCTACACGAGTAACTCAATCTATTTCTGATATAGTGGGGTTGAAGAGTTTTGCTTAGCTCATACATGAGTTCATATGTTCCTCATGCTACATTCTTTTTATTAGACTTATTTTTTTAATATATGAATACTTTTACTTTTTAATGAAACTAACATCATGTATCATGTACCATGCATCATAGTACGTAAGTTTTTAAGGATTTTTTTGTAACATATTTTTCTATAGGCATATGAGCATGGGAGGGAACCTGGTGAGGTGAAGTTCTATCAGATGACTCACACTCACCATAATGGCAGTTTTGTTTGGAAGGAGTCCAAAGAAATATTTATATTTATTGATAATTATTTTGTATCATGATTTATAATTTTATTTTTTAAGCATTAAGATATAAGTTTTTTTTTATAATGCAAGAAAGGGCTACATCTCTGATTGCAAGCATGCCAAAGAGTTTTCAACATCTATGTAGGGCAATCATATCAAGATCGAGATATTTTTAGAGTTGATAGGACCAGAGCATTATAGACGAGTGAGGGGTTATGGGATTGGAGTTACCCCTACTCAATTATCTACGATGAGTTAATTTACTCAAGATGCTAGAGATGGTGCTAGTGATGCACGTGTTCGTAGACTTGAGGCAAAGATGGCAACATTGAGAGGACATGGAGTAGAGATGGTGGCACTAAGGCAGACACATGATGCAGATAGAGGAGAGATGCAGACCATGAGGGCTCAGCTTGAGGATCTTACATTTGTGCTACATATATTTATACCATCTCAGGTAAATGAGTATATAACTACATATATTTTTTGTGTATATATAATAATTTAGAATATATTGTGATGTATGTATCATAACTCAAATTTTTTATATATCTTTTGTAGGTTCCTGAAATATCTGGCAGTTATAGAGAGGACGACGACCATCCTCCTGTGGACCATTGATGCTTGATGATTCCTTTTTTTCTGATCACTTTATTTTGTATATATTTTGATATAGTTGAACTTGGATAGAATTTCTACAATCTATTTATCTTTTTATATATATAAAAGACTTATAATATTAACATTTTGATGGATTAGTGTTTGGCCTTATGTCATGAATAGTGAGTTGTGTAGGTTTCATTAAATGATATTTGATTCATATTAGATTGTATTTGTTTAGTTTCATGTTATGTAGGTTTCATTGAAATGATGTTTGATTCATGTGACAATGTATTTATTTTTATATAGGTATTCAATTTTTATATAGATATTTTATCATATATGATCCATTTAATTTTTTAAAAATAAAAAAATATCGATGCTTTAAACCATCGCTAAGTTATAAATTAACGATGCTTCAAAGCATCATTAAGTTTATATTTAACGATGCTTATTAGTATTGTTAAATGTAATATGGCGATCCTTTTAAGCTTCGCTAAACTTAAGCTTAACGACACTTTTAAAAGGTCTAGCTAAGTATTTGGACTATGTCGATGCTTTTTTGCTTATTGCCCATGCTTTTTATCATCGCTAAGCTTTTTTAACAATGCTTTTATAAAGCATCACTAAGTGGCCCATATTGTTTGGTCTATGCCAACATTTTGTTTGCTCATTATTGATGCTTGTAAGCATCACTTTGCTCTGCTTTGACGATGCTTTTAAAAAGCATCGCTAAGTGACGAAAATTTGTCGGTCTATACCATCGCGTGAAAGTCGTGGTATGTTAGTCTTTGTCGATGCTTTTAAGTATAGGTAAGAACTTATCGGTACTTTTCAAATGCATCGAAGGATTATTTTCCCATGCTTATATAAGCAATGCATTTATGGCACTTTTAAAAGCATCAAGAGGTATCTTGCCAATGCTTTTAGCATGGTTCCCATGCCGCCGCGGAGCCCCGGAGGTCCTTGGGTGATCGAGCTGACGGCAAAAGGGTGAGGTCTGCTTCGCCTTCCTACGCCGAGTCCATCCCCTCAAGCGGTCGGCTTACCGTCGAACAATCGAAGGATTACGGCAGCAAAATCATGCGCATGGAGGAGCGCATTGTGGAAATTGCCCACCGGCAGAAGGTCGAAGGGGGACAAGTATACGACTCCCGTCCCCCATTCTTCGAGAAAATTCTGGTGGAGACAATTCCCCGCCACTTCAAGATCCTACAGGTGGACCCCTACGACGGTACCACCAATCCGATGGACCATCTGGGCACGTACAAGGCCCACATGATGGTCCAAGGTGCCTCCGACGCCCTCCACTACATTGCCTTCCCTGCAACCCTCAAGAAAATCGCCCGAATGTGGTTCTCTGCCATTCAGCCAGGTACGATTCACTCCTTCTCTCAACTCGAATCACTCTTTCTTTTCCATTTCAGAACTTGCAGTCAGACCCCGAGGACTACCGACTGCCTCTTCCTCGTGCTGCAAAAGGAGAGAGAGACCCTTCGGGATTTCATGGCCCGTTTCAACTCAGCAGCCATGGAAGTCCCGGATTTAAATGAAGCTATGGCGATGTCGGCCTTCAAGCGAGGGCTCCGCTCGTCCAGGCTGACCTTTTTCCTGGAGAAGAAGCACCCGATAAGCTACAGTGAGTTGCTGGCCAGAGCGCAGAAGTATGCCCTGGCGGAAGAACAAGCAACCGGCCGGTGTCAGGCTGAAGGAAGGCTGGCCCCGAAGAAGCGAAGCGACAAGGCTCCCGAAGTCCGACCTCTGAACGACAGTCAGCGGTCAGCCCAATGCCGAAGTCCGAAGCCGAGGGACTTCCCCCGAAGGTTCGAGACTTATGCGCCTTTGTCCCTACCAAGAGAGAATATCCTGATGGAGATCAAGAATGAAACCTTTCTGCAAAGGCCTTGGCCGATGAGGGGCCCTCTTACCCTAAGGAACAAGGATAAATTCTGTCGCTTCCATAGAGACCATGGGCACAGTACCGAAGAGTGCCTGCAGCTGAAGGATGTCATTGAAGATCTCATCCGGAGGGGATACCTGCACAAGTACGTCTGACCCCATCAGAATCGGGAAGAAACATCAAGTGCCAGAAACCCTCTGGAGGAGGCGGAGCTCCCCAATCAAAGGCCAACTGGTGGGGATGTTAGCATGCTGCATCAGCGATCCGCAGGAAGTCAGGAGGACGGGACGGATATTGTTAAAAGATCCCGGGGCCCCAACACCATCACTTTTTCTGATGAAGATCTCCTGGAAAATCATGTTTTTGAGAATGATCCTGTAGTCGTGTCGGCAGTCGTTGCTAATTATGATGTAAGGAGAATACTTGTTGATAATGGAAGCTCGACAGAGGTATTGCTGTATGATGCTTTTGTGAGAATGAACTTATCCAGATCTATGCTGCTGGAGTCCCCTACGTCGCTGACAGGCTTCGGGAGCAACTCCGTCGGAGTGGAAGGTGAAGTGGTCCTCCCTGTGACAATCGGGACGGAGCCTCTGCAGAAAACCCTCCTCATCAACTTTGTGGTCATACGGATGACTTCGCCCTATAATGCTATTCTAGGTCGACCGGCCCTTAACAAATTCAGAGCCATCGTTTCTACCTACCATCTGTTGGCAAAATCTTCAACCAGGAATGGGGTCGGAGTAATGAGGGGAGACCGTTGGATGGCCAGGCAGTGTTTGACTATTTTGAATCAACAGTCAGAAGGCCATTCCACCATGGAGCAACTTGACCCAAGGGCTGAGGCCGACGGCCTCGGTCAGCTAGGAGAAAAGATTCTGTTTATCCCACTCTGAGAGGATGATCCCACTAAAGTCCTTCAGATCAAGGGCTCCCTCGGTGAAGACCTTAAGTCAAAGTTGATCAGCTTTCTTAGAAGTAATGCTGACGTTTTTGCTTGGTCAGCTTCGGACATGCCTGGGATACCGTCGGAGGTTATCACTCACCAACTCAAGGTCGATCTGACCTACCGACCTATCCAACAGAAGAAAAGAAGCTTTGCTGCCGAAAGACAGAAAGCTATCGATTAGGAAGTGAAGAAACTCCGTGATGCTGGCTTCATCAGGGAGGTTCACTACCCTGAATGGCTGGCGAATGTGGTCATTGTGAAGAAGTCCAACGGAAAGTGGAGGATCTGTGTGGACTACACCGACCTCAACAAGGCCTGTCTGAAGGACAGCTTCCCAGTATCCAAAATTGATCAGCTGGTGGATGCCATGGTTGGCCACCAACTTCTCAGCTTTATGGACACCTTCTCCGGATACAACCAAATAAAAATGCATCCGGAAGACGAGGAAAAGACCGCCTTTGTCACTGACAAAGGCCTGTACTGCTATCGGATGATGCCTTTTGGCTTGAAGAATGCCAGCGCCACCTTTCAAAGGCTGATCAACTGGGTGTTTGAAGGACAGCTAGGAAGGAACATGGAGTCTTACGTGGATGATATGATAGTGAAGAGTCTCCGTAAGGCTGACCACATCAAGGACCTGCAGGAATCATTTGACGTACTTAGGCACCATCGGATGAAACTGAACCCCACAAAATGCGCTTTTGGGGTAACCTTTGGCAAATTCCTTGGTTTTCTAGTTACGTAGAGAGGAATTGAAGTGAATCTGGACAAGATAAATGCCATCACGGAGATGGCGCACTCAACCAACAAAAAGCAGGTCCAAGAACTCATTGGCCGAATCGCCTCTCTCAGCCATTTCATCTCCAGGTCAACTGAGAAGTCCTTGCCGTTCTTCAATACCCTGTACTGGTCGGAGGGTTTTCTTTGGACTGATGAGTGCCGGTCGGCATTTGAAGCATTGAAGGAGTACTTGAAGAACCCTCCATTGTTGGCCAAGCTGACAGAGGGGGAACCATTGTACCTTTATCTTTCAGCATTGGACGAAGTGATTTGCACCGTCCTTGTGCAAGTCGGAGAGGACAGACAGCAAAAGCCTATCTATTATATCAGCAAAGTCCTCTATGATGCCGAAACGAGGTACCCCAAGATGCAAAAATTAATATACTCCTTGGTCACATTGGCTAAGCGACTCCGACCGTACTTCCAAGCGTATCCGATCGTAGTGCTGACTGACCAACCTCTCAAGGCAATCCTTCGGAATCCGGACACATCCGGTTGGCTCGCCAAGTGGGCCATCAAGTTAGGAGAGTTCGACATCTCCTTCCTGCCACGATCTGCCTTGAAGGCCCAGGAAATTGCTGACTTCATTGTAGAGTGTACATGGAAGCAGGAAATACCTCCTCGAATGGCCGAAATACCTGAAGCTGATGCTGTCTACGAAGCAGAACCAGCCTGGACTCTCCATGTGGATGGAGCATCCAATCTTGCAGGCTATGGGGCCGGACTGATTCTGGCCGAGCCGGACGGGGAGAACCTGGAGTATGCTTTGCACTTCTTATTTTAGGTGTCAAATAATCAAGCGGAGTATGAAGCCCTCCTTGTGGGACTGCGGATTTCCCATGAATTGGGCATCAGCCGGCTCAGAGTTTTCTCCGACTCCCAGCTGGTGGTCAACTAAGTGAAGGGGGAATTTGAGGCCAGGGATCCGACCCTGGCAAAATATTTAAACCAGGTACAAAGCCTCATCTCCTGGTTCAAATTTTTCGAAATCCTCCACATACCTCGTCTAAAGAACTCCCGGGCGGATACTCTTTCTAGGCTGTCTACGGCCGCCAACGAGACTTCCGACCTAACCTTTGTGGAGTATTTACGGCATCCTAGCATCGTCGAAGAACCTATAGAGGTCCACCAGGTGGAACATGAATGTTGACTCTGTCTTGATTTTGATTATTGACAAAATCAAGACGATATACGAGTACTAATTATATTTTTAGTGTATTTTTCAGATCTTAGCACTCAACCATGTTGGATGAAGAAATGCTTGTATTTCAGTTGAAAAAGTCCTTAAATTAATGAAAAATCAAGTATATGGACTTTGGAATTTAATATGGAAGAACTTGAAGAGGTTAAAGTTTCAATTTGAAGATATTTTAGCACTGGCACAAGCAAGTGTCGACACCTAAAAATGAAGTGTTGATACCTGAGGATCAAGTGTCGACACTTGAAGAGTGAAGTGTCGACTCAAGGCCTGAGACAAACAGAAAACTTCAGAAAGCACTTTCAGTCAAGTGTCAACACTTGGAGAATGAAGTGTCGACACTTGAAACTGAAGTGTCGACACCTGGAGACGAAGTGTCGACACTTGAACAGTAACGACTAGTTTTCTGGGCTACAGAACTTCTCCAACTTGGCTCCAATGGCCATATTTTTCTCCTTAATGGCTATAAACGGTCATTTAAGTGTTGGGAGGCTATATAAACATCAATAATCAAATGGGAAAGTAATCCTTTGGTGAGTTTCTTGAATATTCTTAAAGGATTCAATAGTTGAGTGATTAAAAGCCTTCAAGCTTCCAAGTTTCAAAGAGAGCATTCAAAGTCTACATCTACAAGCATCAATCAAAGGCTTCATCAACTTGAAGACAAGATCTTCATCAACAATCAAGGGCTTCAAAGAGATATTTGCTTTATTTTAGAAAGCTTTTATTGTATTCATTTAAACTTGCTCTTACATTGTTTTACTTAAGGTTTTTGGTGAGCCTTGGAAAACCAAAGAGATTTTTGGTAAGCCTTTGAAAACCAAAGTGGTTGTTGGTGAGCCTTGAAACCAACTAAGGTTTTACTTGTGAACCCGAAGCTAAAACAAGTTGTTTAGGTTCTTGGTTATCCTGTAAAACCAAGGGTGGTTGTTGGTGAGCCTTGAAACCAACTAGGGTTTGATTTGTGAGCCCGAAGACAAAACAAGTTGTAAAGGTTGTTTGTGAGCCTAAGTTATAAAACCAAACTTAGTGGAATTTCCAAGGGGTTCTTGGGGAGTGGATGTAGGTGCTTGGTTGGCACTGAACCACTATAAATCTTTATGTTTGTGTGATTGTTCTTCTTGTGCTTTTAGTTTTTTATTTCCGCTGTATTTATTTGAAGTACACTAGCACTTGAATTGCATTAGCACATACTTGCTTTAGTTCATAGATATTTTAAATAGTACAAAAGTTTTATAAAACCCAATTCACCCCCCTCTTGGGTTGTCTACCTGAGCTTACAATTGGTATCAGAGCAGATGCTCTGTTAGAAAATCTAACGATTTTGAGCTAAAGTTCATGGCAACCCATGTAGGTAATAATGTTAGACCACCATTTTTCAATGGCACAAATTATATATTTTGGAAAACTCGCATGCGCATCCATTTCAATCTATTAGTTATCATCTTTGGAAAATCATTGTTAGTGGTCCTCATATTCCTTCTATGTTGGTTAATGGCATTTCCATTCCAAAGCTCAAAGAGGATTGGAATGAATATGACATTAAATAAACTGAAATCAATGCTAAAGCAATGAACTTGCTTTATTGTGCATTGAACTTGAATGAATTTAATAGAATCTCTACATGCACTTCGGCGAAGGAAATATGAGACACACTTGAAGTTACTCATGAGGGTACTCTTCAAGTGAAGAATAATAAAATTAATTTGCTTGTACATTCTTTTAAAATTTTTGAAATGAGGCATTATGAATCTATATCTGATATGTTTTCAAGATTTATGACTATTATTAATGAATTAAAATGTCTTGGCAAAATCTATACTCATGCTAATTTGGTGAACAAAATTCTTAGATCCTTGCCAAAATCATGGGATCCAAAGGTAACGGTGATCCAAGAAGCTAAAGATGTAGAAACCTTACCTTTGGAGGAGCTTATCGATTCACTCATGACCTATGAGTTGAACTTATGGCAAAGAATAGTGGAAGCTGATACAGAAAAGAAGATAATGGCTTTCAAAGCTAAAAAGAAATTTAAGGCAATGATGGCAACTTGGAGCGATAGCGAAGATTCAAGTACGGATGATGAAGTTGCCCATCTTTGCTTCATGACAAATGAGGAAAGGTATGTGCTAAAAATAATTATGATTTTACCTTTAAAGAATCACATGATGCATCTAATGATCTTGTGCATGAATATAGATTGCTAAAAATTGAGCACAAAAAATTAAATAGGCATGTAGATTCATTTTCTCTTGACAACACCAATCTTGCAAATAAAAATAATGATTTAAATATCAAGATTGATATTTTGAAAAATGAAAAGAATAATTTTTCTAAAGAAAAAAAATTTTTAGAAAAAGAAAATGTTATTTTGAAAGATTTATGTGATAAAAATATTTTGGTTGAGGAAAAGAAGCAAAAACTTTTAAAAAATTTCTCTATTCATGCTTCTTTCAATTTATCTTCTAAATGTGGTTTTAATGCTTATCCTTCTAGATTAAGAAAAGTTTGGGTTCCAAAAGGAACCATAATTACTAATCATAAAGGACCCAAGAAAGTTTGGGTACCAAAAATATTCATTTAATTTGTTTTGCAGGAATGTCTTGCAATCCAACATGAAGAAAGGAAGTTCTTGAAAAGAGGTTGTACAAGACAATTTAAAGAAGTGGACAAGCTACATTTTGAACTAAATGGTAAAATGAAGGACTTTGTATATTGGTAAATTCTAAACATCTCCTTCCATAATTAAAAATGTAGATTAATTTTTATTGCATCAATTATTTTAAAAAATTATTTTAAATAGTTAATTAGAATCATGTTTGGACTAATCATCATTGGCTATGATCATGAACTTTTTGGTGTTGATGAATTTCATTCTATCATGATTAAACTTATGATTGTAAGACCTTCACTTGATTTTGATTAATGTATTTCATGAAAAATACTTTTAAAAATGTATATTGATTTGAAAAATATTTTAATTGATTAATTAGAATCAAGCTTAGACTAATAATCATTAGTTTTGATCATGACTATTTTGATGTAAATGGATTTCATGCTCTCATGATTTTAACTTATGATTATTAGACTTTCACTTGATTTTGATTAATACAGTTTTTGAATTATTTCAAGTGAAATGTTACGATTTATGTGCTTTCATTATTGGCATCTATGCTTAAGCTAGAATTGATTTGAATTAAGTATAGAATTGGTAGTTAAGGATTACATTTAAGAAGAATGTATGCATATTGACAAACCCTTGCTCTGGTAGCTAGACTTGATATTATATTACTTCTAGCATTTGTGTGGATATCAAATCATCTTAAAATGAATTTGAAATCATGCTAAAAGTTTTTAAGTGATATAAATGCTTTGTATTTTGAAAATCATGAATATCTTGAAAAATTTCAAATCTTGATGCATGAGCTTTCATGTTTTATTCCTCAAATAAATGCATATTTTCAAAGAAGAAATAACATTTAGGGAGAGCATCCAAAGATTTGTTATCATATTTGATGCTTTGAATATTTTGCTTGATATCATGCTGTACATATATTGCTCTGATACTCTTTCTCCTTGTTTTCAAATCTAATTTTTTAAGGGGAGTTACATTCAAATGGTATTATATTTCAATTGATATCATGTTCAATTTGTATCATATTCAATTGATATCATAATTATTTGATTTCATACATTGATTTTGATGACCTACTTGCTATTCTTTCCGACTTCATTCCCACTTTATATTGCCTTTCACCCTTTTTCATGATGTCAAAAAAGGGGAGAAAATTGTTAAGTATGAAAAGGGGAAGATTGGATAAACATGAAAAATCATAGGAGAAATGAAAGAAAGTGCAAGAGGGGGAGAAGAATGTAAAATATTTTTATCTAAAGGGAAGAATTAGTAAGAAGAAGAAATTTTAAAAATTTGAAAATTTTGCATATTTTGAAAAATATTTTTGAAGATTTTTTTTGGATCATATTTTGAGGGGGAGCTTGGTGCTTATTGTTTTGAGCTTATATGTTTATCTTATTGTTAATCTTTTTAAGCTTACTCTTTTCATATACTTAAAGATTTTATCATCATCAAAAAGGGGGAGATTGTTGACTCTGTCTTGATTTTGATGATTGACAAAATGTTTAAGTATATATGAGTACTAATTATATTTTAAGTGTATTTTTCAGATCTTAGTACTCAACCATTTTGGATGAAGAAATGCTTGTATTTCAGTTGAAAAAGTCCTTAAATTAATGAAAAATCAAGTATAAGGACTTTGAAATTTAATATGGAAGAACTTAAAGAGGTTAAAATTTCAATTTGAAGATGTTTCAGCAATGGCACAGGCAAGTGTCGACACCTAGAAATGAAGTGTCGATTCAAGGCCTGAGACAAACAGAAAACTTCAGAAAGCACTTTTAGTCAAGTGTCGATACCTGGAGAATGAAGTGTCGACACTTGAAACTGAAGTGTCGATACCTGGAGGCGAAGTGTCGACACTTGAACAGTAACGGCTAGTTTTCTAGGCTGTAGAACTTCTCCAACTTGGCTCCAATGGCCATATTTTCCTCCTTAACAGCTATAAATGGCCATTTAAGTGTTGGGAGGCTATATAAACATCAAGAATCAAATGGAGAAGTAATCCTTTGGTGAGTTTCTTGAATATTCTTAAAAGATTCAATAGTTGAGTGATTAAAAGCCTTCAAGCTTCCAAGTTTCAAAGAGAGCATTCAAAGTCTACATCTACAAGCATCAATCAAAGGCTTTATCAACTTGAAGACAAGATCTTCATCAACAATCAAGGACTTCAAAGAGATATTTGCTTTATTTTAGAAAGCTTTTATTGTATTAATTTAAACTTGCTCTTACATTATTTTACTTAAGTTTTTTGGTGAGTCTTGGAAAACCAAAGAGATTTTTGGTAAGCCTTTGAAAACCAAAGTGGTTGTTGGTGAGCCTTGAAACCAACTAGGGTTTCACTTATGAGCCCGAAGCTAAAACAAGTTGTTTAGGTTCTTGGTTATCCTGTAAATCCAAGAGTGGTTGTTGGTGAGCCTTGAAACCAACTAGGGTTTGACTTGTGAGCCCGAAGACAAAACAAGTTGTAAAGGTTGTTGGTGAGCCTAAGTTATAAAACCAAACTTAGTGAAATTCCCAAGGAATTCTTGGAGAGTGGATGTAGGTGCTTGGTTGGTACCGAACCACTATAAATCTTTGTGTTTGTGTGATTGTTCTCCTTGTGCTTTTATTTCTTTATTTCCGCTGCATTTATTTGAAATACACAAGCACTTGAATTGCATTAGCACATACTTGCTTTAGTTCATAGATATTTTAAATAGTATAAAAGTTTTATAAAATCCAATTCACCCCCCCTCTTGGGTTGCCTACCTGAGCCTACAATGAAGCTTCTTGGATGGGTCCGATCCTTAATTTCTTGGCCAAAGGAACTCTTCCTGCAGATCCGACGGAGGCCAAGAGGGTGCGCTTGACGGCCTCTAAGTACGTTGTCCTTGATGACGCCCTTTATAAGCGGTCATTCTCACAGCCGCTGCTGAAGTGTTTGGGGCCGGCTGACGCTGACTACGCCCTCAGGGAAGTCCACGAAGGCATTTGTGGTGACCACCTCGGAGGGAGGTCCCTGGCTTACAAGATCATCTGGTAGGGGTATTACTGGCCCACCATTTAGAAAGATGCATCGGACTTCGTCCGAAGGTGCGATGCGTGTCAAAGGTACTCTATCATTCAAAGAAGACCTGCCAGCGAGCTTACTTCAATCACCGCCCCATGGTCATTCGCACAGTGGGGGATGGATATCCTAGGACCCTTTCCCCCGGCCTCCGAGCAACGGAAATTTTTACTTGTGGCTATCGACTATTTTACTAAGTGGGTGGAAGCCGAACCACTAGCACAGATAACGGAGGTTAAGGTGGAGAACTTCGTCTGGAACAATATCATCTTTTGATTCGGCATTCCCCAGACTGTCATTACTGACAATGGGAGACAGTTTGACAATTCTAAATTTCAAGATTTCTGTCAGCAATACCAAGTCTCTCGCTGACTTACCTCGGTCGGTCATCCACAGTGCAATGGAGAGGTCGAAGTCACCAACAGAATGATTTTACATGGCCTGAAGACCCGGCTCAATGAAGCAAAGGGACCGTGGGTGGAAGAACTCCATTCTATGTTATGGGCATATCGGACGACCGCCAGAGCATCGACCGGTGAAACTCCGTTCAACCTCACTTACGGAAGTGAAGCCGTCATCCCTATTGAAACTTCTCTCCAATCCCTCCGAATCGACCACTATACTGAGCCAGCCAACTCCGAGCAGTGAAGAGCCGACTTGGACTTGCTTAAGGAAACAAGACTTCGGGCAAGCATGAAGATGGCGATATGTTGCCAAAAAATGGCAAAGTATTACAATTCGCGGGTTAAGGCGCGAGCTTTTAGAGTCGGAGACTTGGTCCTACGGAGAGCCAAAATTTCGAGACCGACTAAGCAAGGCAAGCTTTCCCCAAATTGGGAGGGACCTTATCGGGTCGCTGAAGTGGTTCGGGTCGGCACTTATCGACCGGAATTTTTGGACGGATGGCAGTTGGCACGTCCGTGGAATGTAGACAATCTTCGCAAGTATTATCAATGAAGTTCACATTTCTTCTACGAACCACTTCTGAAAGTCCGACTCCGGTCGGCAGAGGCTCTAAGGCAGCCAATCCGACCACTGCCTCAACTGCCTCAGAATCCAGAAAGCCGACAGACCAACACTTAGAAAAAATTTCCTAAGCTAGTTGCTTCGGCCTGAGCTGACATCCGACCGCTGCCTTAACTACCTCAGGGTCCGGAAAGCCGACGGACCAACACTTAGGATAAATTTTTTAAGCTAGTTGCTCCGGCCTGAGTTGACATCCGACCACTGCCTCAACTGCCTCAGGGTCCGGAAAGCCGACGGACCAACACTTAGGATAAATTTCCTAAGCTAGTTGCTTCGGCCTGAGAAGACATCCGACCGCTGCCTCAACTGCCTCAGGGTCCGAAAAGTCGATGGACCAACACTTAGGATAAACTTTCTAAGCTAGTTGCGACTGGTACCTCAACCATCCTAATCCTTTCTCTGTTTGGAAGGCCGACGGGCCAGTACTTGGAGTGAAAATCCTAAGAGGATCTAGTTCGGTCTGAGTTCTCACTTAATGCTTGCCCTGAAGATCCGACCACTCACTCTGATATGCCGACTGGCCCATACTTAGCAAAATTTCAGAAAGCGAAGTAGTAAATAGTATGAAGAGAAGATAAAACAATAAGGAAAAGTTTTCTTTATTAATTCAAAAGATTTTTACATAGACTGAAGGTCAGACCTTTACAACCAACTAGGTCTGACCTTCGAAGGCTACAACAATGGCCACTTCGGCCCTTTCAGCTACGACTGCCACTCCGGCCTCTTCGGCAACGATCTCCGCCGGGGCTTCGGTCGCTCGGGCGGTCGGGTCGGTCCCCTTCGAAGCTGCTACCTCCGTTGGCTTCGACGACTGGAGGAAGGCCAGGTTGAACTCTGGGAAGGCGGCGCTAACCTTCCCTAGACACTCGTTGTACCCGTAATCAAAGCCGACCGTCCCGGCTTCGTTCATTTCCTCCTTGAAGTCTTCGAAGGCCTTGTAATCTGCAACGGCCTTCTCCCCGGCCGTCTTCAGCAAATCCTGGGCCGACTTCAGCAAGCCCTTGTATCTTTCCGTCGATGCCTGATAACCTTTCGCACGGAGATCTAGATCAGTTGCACGACCCTCCTCGGCCTTCAGCCGACGGGCCAGAGCTTTAATCTTTTTCCTCTTGCCCTTGAGCTTGGCCTCCCGATCAGCCTTCTAGGTGAGCAGGTCCTCCGTTTTCTTCTTTTGGGCCTCCAGTTCAGCCCGCAAGGGGGACACCTCTGCCACTGCCGTCTTTAGGTCAGTCACCTTTTCCCTGGTGGCCGTCAGCCCCGCCCAGGCGGTGTCCCTCACCAGATCGGCCACCTCGGCCCTCTGGGTCAGCTGCTCCTTTATGTATAGTAGCTCACCCAGCCCTTGGTCCATCAGTAGGTGGTCCCTGACGAGATGCCGACAAAGATGAACAGTTAAAGAGGTTTCAATAGTGAATTGGAAATGAGGACAAGAGGAGTGAAGCTTACCCCCAGAAGATGGCGGAGGGAACTGCTGGCCGCCTCGTTCACTGACCGCCCGTCAGTTTCGGGGATGGCTTGCTGGAGTTGCTCCCTTGCCTCCTCCACACCGCACAACAGTAGGCACTCTTCTTCTTCCCCCAGGGCCCAAGCGGCCCTCTCGCCAGCAGCCAACGGCCCTTCACCTGTAGGGTTCCTCTGGGTCATCGGGGGGACCATCACGGTCATCTTCGATGGCGGAGGTGCAGGGGCTGCCACCGTCCCAGTCGAGGTCAAATGCCTTCCCTCCGCCTGGACGGCTGGCTGTCCTACTAAAGATGACGCTCGGACGCAATCACCTTCCGGCATTCGGTCAGGGGCATGTTGTCCCCGAAGTCGACCGACACCACTGGAATAGATGACTCCTTTGTTAGTGGCTTTTTTGGCCTTTCGAGCATTGGTTCTGCTGCCCGTTTCTTCGGATCCTGTTGCACCGGCTTTGCGATCCGGATCGCTCTCCTCTGCATCGATCGTGCCGAGAGGACAGCCCTATCCAGTTTCATTTTTTTGCCTGTCAACAAAAGCATAGTTAGTAATAGTCTTCAAGCCGACAAGAAGTAAAGGAGATAAGAGTAGAAGCTGATCTCTCCACAACACTCACCCTACTTAATGTCGGCTGAGTCCTGCCCGGTGAAGGCTATCCTCAAAAAGCAAGAAGTTTATGAACTTCGGATCTTCACCGTCCAACCTATGGAAGTCGGCCTCATCGGCCCACGAGACCTTCCTCCCATGCAAGGCATCCGACCTCGGCCCCCTCCAGGCTGCCTCGAAGCCCCACGGCTCCAGGCTATCTATGAAAAAGAACCTGGACTTCCATCCATGAATAGCGGATGGAAGCCCCCCTAGAATCTTCCGGTTAGGACAGAGACTGAACATCCACCATTCCTGACTCCGGAAGTCCTGTTTCAACAGGAAGAAGTTAGAAAATAGGGTCACCCATGGCTCTATGTCGGCCTCCCGACATAGGACCATGAAGCCGCACAGTACTCTAATGTTATTCGACGTCAGCTGGGAGGGCATGATCCTAAAGGTATTGAAGACCTGGACAAAGAAGTTATGGATCGGGAAACGAAGACCGGCCTTTAGGTGGTCTTCGTACATGGAAAGGGCTCCTAAGTTCAGGGGTCCGTTTACTCTACCCTCTTGACTGGGGACGGTCAGATGCAAGGTGGACAGGATGTTGTAAATGGTCCTAAGGTCTTCGACCCTCTCTCGGGTCATGGTCGACTGGATATCGAAGGGTCCGAGTTCCCTACGACCTTGAGCTGCAGCCATCCTAAATGGCGAAGAGGGAGATGGGGGAAGACGGAGACGGGACTAACCTGATTTCTGGGTCTCTAGAGAAGCCTAAGAGCAGCGCAAAGGGAGCAGTAGGAGATTTTCTCTTCCAACGTGGATGCAGCAACAAATTCTCCCTAGGTGCTGCCCCCCTCCTTTTATAGGCATCCGGGGCCTGCATCCCAACACGTTCCCCACGTGCCGAGCTCCGACGGTCGTCGCTTCAGTTCCCGGATAGGACGAAAATCCGAGGATACACGCTGGATCGTATCCATCATGATCCGCATGATGGGCAAGGCAATGGCGGATTGGCCGCTCTGGCAAGCGCACCAACCGCCCCAATGGCGCCAAGTGTTTCACTTCACCCTAAGAATCCAAACGGACTGCTGCCACGTGCTGTACCAGCCATAATTGCCTCCTCGATCCTCACCAACCAGGCATTGACACCTGTCTTGGAGCGAAAATCGAAGTAGGAGGCGGCCGGACATAGCACATCGAGCCAGATTCGCCATCATTTGGAAGGCCAGCGCATTTATTGCCAATTAATGCCCTTGCCCTTCGAGCCGACGGACTCGCTCGAAGCACAAGGGCAAGGGGGACAACTGTTGTACCATGACGGCTGACCCTCAACCAGAACCGGCCCAGTCCTGCGGTTGTTCGGTGACCCTTCTCAAAGCCTCAGCTGAAGAGGTCCGACCCACTGGAGCTGGGGTCCGAACAACCCTCTCCTGCTGAGGTCCGACCCACCGGAGCTGAGGTCTGAACGACCCTCTCCTGCTGGGGTCCGGCCCACCGTCCTCCGCCAGAGGTCCGATCCACTGGAGTTGAGGTCCGAATGACACTCTCTTGTTGGGGTCCGGCTCGTCGCTCTCCTTCGAAGGTTCGATCGTTGATCCGACTAGCCGACCGCCTCATGGCAGACATCCGATGGGCAAGCCTTGGCATCCAGGGTATTCTAGAAGCACCTTTCTGTTACGACAGGATTCTGCTATCCCAACTGCCCTGCTCCACTACTTCCATGGTGTCGCCGTATCTGCACGCCACGTGGCCACTCTCAAGATTTCCATAGGGGCAGATCAGTCTTTCTCACCCCCTTCTTTAATGGATTTTGGACTGTTCCATGCCTATATAAGGTATTTGGGGGACCCCGCTTGAAGGGAGACCAACTCTTCCCTCTCCATACGGCGTTGATCTTTCGATTCCTCCATTATGTTGCCTTCGACTTCCTGCTAACTTAAGCATCGGAGGGTTCCCAGCCAGAACCGGAACATCACCGGCGCCCTTGGGGACTTTTCTGCAGGTTCGCCCAGGAGAGGAGCGCTCCAGCCCGTCTAGCCATCCCGGTTCTCGATCCAGGAGTTGACACAGCAACAAGTATTGATGTTGATAAGAAAGATAATGCTTTGATTTTGATTTATTCATTGTCTAAGTCCTTTAAAAATATCACTACTATCATGCTCTATGGAAGAGAGACTGTTGCCGCTCTCGTCGTCGCGCCCGTGCCGCGGATCAGCCGATCCTTCCCGACCGCCTGGCGAGGGAGCCTCCCTTCCCGCGGAGAACCTGCAAGAAAGGGGTTAGAAGACCCTGGCCGGGGATCCCGGCGAGGGAGCTCCGACGGTCAAGTCAGTAGACGACGAGGAGGAACAGACTCTCCCACCCGGGCCCTCGAGAGGGTCCCTGACTTAGAGAGTTAATTGGTGAAGGAAGCGCTCTGGGGACCGGGATCTCGGCTGGGCCTGCTCGCCGAGCTCACGCCCAGTGTTCCCCTCTCGGGATCTCTGGTTTTCTTTCTCGGTGCAAGGCCTTGTGCCGGTGCTCCTCCCTTGTCCCCAGGCTAATTGGCTTACCTTGCAGTCCCCAGATTCTTCCCTCTTTATCTCCTTCCATCGTGCGCTTGTCCTTTTCCTCCTCGGAAACTCCCCTCCCCTGTTTTCCTTCCTTTTCCCTTTTCGGTGAGGGAGGCCAGGCGGCTTTCCGACCTCGTCCGCCGGGCCCAGCAGGGAAAAGGCAAAGACAGGAGAGAAAAAGAGGGAGGGCGGCGTTGGCAGAGCGGCCGGTTGTCAGGCCTCGGGCTCTGTGAGAGCGCTCCTTTCCCCGAGCGTGTGCGCCATCCGTTTATGGGGCTTGTTCTGTCAGGATCGGATCTCTCGGCTGCGGGACCTGCCGGGCCGATGCAAGTGACGTTCCGCGTGCCGCCACCCTCCGTACGGGACACCGTCTGGGGTCTGTACGGCCTGAGGGGTGGTCTCGGGACCCGTCTCTCTCCCCGGGGGCTTCTCCGTACGAGCGGTCTGACCTCGACCGAGGTGGGCCCGTCTCCGGATGGCCACCTGGCGAAAGGCGAAAGATCGGTCGAGCTCGGCTCAGGTGGACCCCTCCTGGGCGGACACCTGGCGAGGCGACAGGGGTTCGCCTGGCTTCGGCCGAGGTGGGCCCGTCTCCGGGTGGCCACCTGGCGAAAGGCGAAGGATCGGCCGACCTCGGCTCAGGTGGACCCCTCCTGGGCGGACACCTGGCGAGGTGGCAGGGGGTCGCCTGGCTTCGGTCGAGGTGGGCCCGTCTCCGGGTGGCCACCTGGCGAAAGGCGAAGGATCGGCCGACCTCGGCTCAGGTGGACCCCTCCTGGGCGGACACCTGGCGAGGCGGCAGGGGGTCGCCCGACTTCGACCGACCTCACTTGGGCGGAAACCCTCCGGGCCCGGGCGCCAATGAGGTGGTAGAGGAACTCCGGGCCGAGCTTGACCTCGGCGAGGGCGGTTTGCTTCAAACAGTCGTAGGGTGGTGCGGTCCTTGCCGCTCCTAGCTTTGTGGACGTGGCGCAAAATCTGGCGGGGAAACTTACACATGGCTTGCTCTCATTCGGCGATACCTGAGCCTGTCCATGTCACTGTCACGGCTGTAACAGTTGCCCCCCAGCCCGCCGTTCCGTCGGGACATCGTAGAACGGAACGTCGGGATTAATTGCGGACATGACGTGGGGAGTCGAAGATCTTGCATCATAATTGCCACGATCCTTGCTCGTCGTGGCTCGATGCAGCTGAAGACCTATGGGGAGCCGCCACGCGTCGTCCACTTGCCCGTAATCAATGCGTCGCTTCGAGGCAGAGGCCGTTACTCTGCTAACGAGGCGTCGGTGTCGGGCGTGCGCCCACGTGGCGACCATCCAGTGGTCGGAGGCGGAATGATGGGTACGGCTGCTGTCGGCTGAGTTTGAAAGGGAGGGGACTTTCCAGAACGAGGCCTTTTCCCTTGCTTCGTGGGCGGTTTGCTGCAGGCTAACAACTTCTGCTGCTCGCGCTCGTCTGTGCATTTTCGGTGAGTGCCTCCTTCTCCTTCTTCGGCCCCCCCTCCTTCTTTCGCATTTTCTGTCCGACTTCCTTGTCCTTTCCTTTTCCATGGCGCGCCGCCACCATGTCTCTTCCAATCCGGACGAGGCCGGTCCATCCCGGCCGAGGACTCCATCTTCTTCCTCCTCGGATGAGGAGGTAATTCCAGAGGAGGTCCGCCGGCGTTTGCAACCTGGGGGTGTCACTATTGGCATCCCTAGGGGGATCCGGTCCCCTCCGGTTGCGCCTGCCGTGCCCCTCCGCTCTCTTCCTGCCTTGCCTTCTCTTCCTGCTCCGCCATCTCTTCCCGCCGGTCCCTCCGGTCATGCTTCTACCATGACCGAAGGCGACCTTTCTCTGCTCCGGGATGCCTATGGCATCCCGGGGTCTATCCGTCTCTTTGCTCCGCGGTCCGGGGAGCGTGTCACCATGAGTGGCCCCGGCCGCATTGCTTTCTACGAAGACTTCCTCCTCGGGGGTCTTCGTTTTCCCCTGCATCCTTTCTTTCTTTCCTTCCTCAGCCACTTCCGGCTCATCCCGGCCCAGCTGGCTCCTAATGCCATCCGGGTCATTTTCTCCTTCATTGTCTTCTGCCACTTTCACGGGTTTGTTGCCCGTTTTTCTCTCTTCAGGGCCCTGTTCACCCTGAAGAAGTGCTCCACCGATGATGGCTGGTGGTACATCTCGCCCCGGCCTAGGTGTCTCCGGTTCGACCTCCCTTCCTCGGTCAAGGGATGGAAGAGCCGGTTTTTCTTCGCCTCGGTCGACGACGTCGATTGGGCCTGGAGCGAACCGGACCGGTCGCCGAACCGGAACTCCCGAGTGGAGTCTGCGGACCAGGAGTCCTACGCCCTGCTCCTGAGTGACGTGGTCCCGGCGCTCGAGGTTCTGCTCTCTGAGCAGAACCTTTATGAGGCCGGCATCAGTCCCATCCGTGAGACTGGTGAGATTTGGCCCCGCATTGATTTCTGCCTCCCCCTCTTTCTTTAAGGTCGAGCTGTCTGACCTTCTGTCTTTTTCATTTTGCAGGGATGAAGTTTTCTCTGGAGAACCTCTTGGAGGGGGCGGCCCAGCGGAACGCCGTGGAGGTGGATGAGCCCGCAGCGAAGAGGGCTCGTACAGAGACGAGCCGGGAGGTCGTGGCGGCGACCGTGCCCGACCCGGATGCTGCCATTTCCCCGCCCAGGCCTCCTCAGGGCGGGGTTCCCGGTGCTTCGGCCACGAGACCTGGCGGCGCCGCAGAGAGAGCTCCAGCGCCCGCCGCTCCGCCTGTCTCCGGGCCCGTCACCGCCGCCGGCCCGACAGCACCGTCTGTGGCGACCGCCGGCCCGTCAGTTGTGGTTCCGGCCGAGGGGGCAGCTGCCGCAGGGGCCGGCCCGAAAGGTCTGGCACCGGTGATCTCCCACCGGGACTCGGTCATCCTCGACAGGGGGCTGGCAGAGAAGATGATGGAGTACGCCTCCACCGCCCGGGACCGCCGAGCTCGGGGTGGCCGAGACTATGCGGACGCCCTGCTCGGCATCCTTCCTCAGCTTTTTATGGTGAGTGTGGGCTTCCTCTTCTTTCTCTCTTTTCAACCTCGAGGCTTTTCTGCCTCTGCTCTGACAGGTGTTGCCTTTGTATTGCAGATCAGGAACGACGTCCTCTTACTGAGGAATTACCTCGCAGGGAACGCCAAGAGGGAATCCGATCGGGAGCTGAAACTCGGCAAGCTCGCGGCCGACGTGAAGGACCTGATGGAGAAGGGGGCCGAGCTGCGAGCCGAGAAGCAAGCCCTCCGATCTGACCTGGCACGTTCCGAGGAGCGGAACAAGGAGCTGGAGGCCTCCTTGTCGGAGGAGCGGGCCTCCAATCAGTGCCGAACCGAGGAGGAGGCGGCAGAGAAGGCCCGCCTGCAGGCCCACTCCAGCTGGGTGGAGCACCAGCTGGAGGAGGCCCGACGAGAGGTGGCCGCGGCGAAGGAGCGGAGCGCCTACGTCAATGGGCTCCTGGAGGCGGCCAAGCGGGAAGCGCAAGAAGCCATCCCCAAGTTCCGAGCCTCCGACGAGTTCACGGCGGAGGTCCGGGAGGCCACCGTGGACTCCTTCCTGAAGGGGTTCCAGATGTGCCGGGAGAAGGTGGGGGCCTTCTTCCCCCACCTGGACCTGAGCGGGGTCGTCGTCGACGGCCGGAAGCCAGGGGGCGAGAGCAGGGTTCCCGGCGCGGCCAGAGCGATGCTTGCGGCGCCGTCGACCAGCGATGCCGCGGCCCCGGAGCAGCCCCAGGAGCCGGCTACTGCAGAAGCTGAGAAAGCAGCGCCCGCGCCTCCGGCAGATGGCTCCGAACCCGCGCCCCAGTGACCCGGCGCCATCTTGTTATTTCATCTTTGTAGTTTTTGTTCTTTTGGGGAGTCCCGGCCTGTCGGGGCTCCCAGCTTTGTAACGACCACTTATATTAATGAAGATCCAAGTTTTATCGAAACATTGTTCGTAGTTTCGTTATACTCTTCTCTTCTTTTCTTTCTGAGATGTCGGTCTGGAACACCTGAAGTAGCTGCAGGCTTGGTCCTTCCATTGCTCCAATCGAAGGATGGGGCCCGCTGAGCCACGTTGCAGCGAGGCAAACCTTGAGCAGGTCTGATTTCGGGTTGCCTTCATGCTTGGGCGGACAACACGGTTTCTGCACCGCCTTCCAGACCGAAACTCAGGATCTCCGGACTAAGCTTGGTGCCGCAGGCTTTCTTAAGCCTTGCACGGCTCACTGAGCTGTGTCCCGGGCTCGCGTGGGCGAACTGGGTTCGGCGCCACCTTCCAGGCCGAAGCCCAGGATCTTCCGGACTGAGCTCAATACCGCAGGCTTTCTCAAACCTTGCGCGGCTTGCTGAGCTGTGCTCCGGGCTTGCGTGGGCGAACTGGGTTCGGCGCCACCTTCCAGGCCGAAGCCCAGGATCTTCCGGACTGAGCTCAATGCCGCAGGCTTTCTCAAACCTTGCGTGGCTTGCTGAGCTGTGCTCCGGGCTTGCGTGGGCGAACTGGGTTCGGTGCCACCTTCCAGGCCGAAGCCCAGGATCTTCCGGACTGAGCTCAATGCCGCAGGCTTTCTCAAACCTTGCGCGGCTTGCTGAGCTGTGCTCTGGGCTTGCGTGGGCGAACTAGGTTCGGCGCCACCTTCCAGGCCGAAGCCCAGGATCTTCCGGACTGAGCTCAATGCCGCAGGCTTTCTCAAACCTTGCGCGGCTTGCTGAGCTGTGCTCCGGGCTTGCATGGGCGAACTGGGTTCGGCGCCACCTTCCAGGCCGAAGCCCAGGATCTTCTGGACTGAGCTCAATGCCGCAGGCTTTCTCAAACCTTGCGCGGCTTGCTGAGCTGTGCTCCGAGCTTGCATGGGCGAACTGGATTCGGCGCCACCTTCTAGGCCAAAACCCAGGATCTTCCGGACTGAGCTCGATGCCTCAGGCCTTCTTGTCGAAGTTTTGGAGGGAGTGCGTGAACTGGGGAAGCTTTTGTTACAGAAACTGGGAGCCTTACATCACTGGTAGTACATTCTCAGGTTCGAGGAGTTCCAAGTCCGGGGGAACCTGGCACCTCCCAATTCTTCCAAGTAATATGCCCCATGGGGGAGGGCTTCCGCCACCCGATATGGGCCTTCCCAGTTGGGTGAAAGCTTGCCACATTCCCATGGCTGGGAGGCTTCCGCGCGTCGGAGGACCAAGTCCCCGGGACGAAAAACATTCGGCCGCACTCGGGAGTTGTAATATCTGGCTACACGTTGCCGGTATGCCGCCATTCGGATTCGGGCCTTGTCCCTCGTTTCCTCGAGAAGGTCCAAGTTGAGCATCATCCTGGCCGGGTTTTCTGTCTCATCATATTGCTCCACGCGCAGTGTGGGTAGGCTGAGCTCGATCGGGATGACTGCCTCGGCTCCGAAGACGAGGTTGAATGGAGTTTCGTCGGTAGCCGTCCTTGGAGTAGTGTGGTATGCCCAAAGAACGCTGGGGAGCTCGTCGGCCCACCTGCCCCTGGCTTGGTCTAGCCGCGTGCGGAGGCCCTGAAGAATGGTCCTGTTCGTGACTTCGGCTTCCCCGTTGGTCTGAGGGTGCGCCACCGAGGTGAAGCGATGCTTGATGCCGAGGTCGCTGCAGAAGTCTTCGAACTCCCGACAGTCGAACTGGCGTCCGTTGTCGGTGACCACGGTGTGGGGGAGGCCGAAGCGACAGACAATGGACTTCCAGAAGAACTTGGCGATGTTTGCTTCGGTGATTCTCGCCAAGGGCTCGGCCTCGACCCACTTCGTGAAGTAGTCGATAGCCACTATCAAGAACTTTCGCTGACCGGATGCCGGCGGGAATGGGCCCAGGAGGTCCATCCCCCACTGGGCGAATGGCCAGGGGGCTGAGAGCTGAGAGATTGGGTTGGAGGGCTGCCGCTGCACCGTGGCGTGACGCTGGCACCGATCGCACTTCTTCACGAAGTCGGCGGCGTCTTCCTTCATTGTCTCCCAGAAGTAGCCTTGACGGAGGGCCTTGTATGCCAATGCCCTGCCCCCCACGTGGTTCCCGCAGATGCCTTCGTGAATCTCCTGGAGCACGAGCTTGGCTTCTGTGGGTCCGATGCACTTGAGGAGGGGGTAAGAGTAGGATCTTCGATATAACTGCCCGTCCATCAGGACGAACCGCACGGCCTTCTTCCTGATGAGGCGAGCCGCCTCCCGATCCTCCGGCAGGGTGCCGCTGGTGATGTACGCAGCGTACTTGTCCATCCAGCCGGGCTCCTGGCTGACCTGATGGACCTCCACCGGTGCTTCGAGGCTTGGGACCTCAAGTCGCTCCACATGAGCGCGTCCCAACATCGTGTCCGGCAGAGTTGCCAGTCGAGAGAGGGCATCCGCGTGGGCGTTCTCCCCGTGGGGGATATGGAAGATGTTGAAGCGCCGGAACTTGGACGCGCCCGCTTTGACGAGCTCCAAGTACTTCGCCATCTGGGGGTCGTGCGCGACATACTCCCCGGACACCTGCCCCGCCACGAGCTGGGAGTCAGAAAAAGCTCTGAGGTTGGTCATGCCCAGCTCGCGGGAGACTCTCAGTCCGGCAAGAAGTGCCTCGTACTCCGCCTGGTTGTTTGTTGCGGGGAACTGGAAGCGGAGCGCGCACTCGGCGATGACCCCGTCGCCGTTGGCAAGGATGAGCCCAGCTCCGCTTCCGCCGGAGTTTGAGGCCCCGTCCACATGGAGGATCCAGGCATCCTCTCCGGGCTCATCGGTGCCAACGTCCGTCGGCCGGGCCGGGGGGCCCTCCTCGGGCTCCTTGCCCAAGCCTGCGCACTCGACCAAGAAATCGGCCAACACCTGCACCTTCATGGCCGACCTCGGTCGGTATGTAATGTCGAACTCGCTGAGTTTCAGTGCCCACTTGGCCAATCGTCCCGAGGTATCAGGTCGGCTGAGCACCGCTTTCAGCGGTTGGTCCGTCAAGACGGCGATGGGGTGCGCTTGGAAATAGGGCCTGAGACGCTGGGCAGACACTATTAGCGCAAAAACAAGTTTCTCGGGCCGGGAATACCTGAGCTCCGCATCTCGGAGGAGCTTACTGGTATAGTACACCGGCCGCTGGAGCCCGTGGTCATCGGTTCGGACCAAGACAGAGCTGACGGCCTCTGGGGTAACCGCCAAGTAGAGGGTTAGCTCCTCTCCCTCCTCGGGCCTGGACAGCAGAGGTGGGGATGCGAGCATCTTCTTCAGCTCCTTGAAGGCCTGCTGGCACTCCTCGGTCCAAGCAAAGCCATTCATCTTCCTCAGCACCTTGAAGAAGGGACGGCAGCGGTCCGCCGACCTGGAAATAAAACGGCTAAGGGCCACAACTCGGCCATTCAACTCCCTCCTTGCCGCTCTCGTCGTCGCGCCCGTGCCACGGATCAGCCGATCCTTCCCGACCGCCTAGCGAGGGAGCCTCCCTTCCCGCGGAGAACCTGCAAGAAAGGGGTTAGAAGACCCTGGCCGGGGGTCCCGGCGAGGGAGCTCCGACGGTCAAGTCAGTAGACGACGAGGAGGAACAGACTCTCCCACCCGGGCCCTCGAGAGGGTCCCCGACTTAGAGAGTTAATTGGTGAAGGAAGCGCTATGGGGACCGGGATCTCGGCTGGGCCTGCTCGCCAAGCTCACGCCCAGTGTTCCCCTCTCGGGATCTCTGGTTTTCTTTCTCGGTGCAAGGCCTTGTGCCGGTGCTCCTCCCTTGTCCCCAGGCTAATTGGCTTACCTTGCAGTCCCCAGATTCTTCCCTCTTTATCTCCATCCATCGTGCGCTTGTCCTTTTCCTCCTCGGAAACTCCCCTCCCCTGTTTTCCTTCCTTTTCCCTTTTCGGTGAGGGAGGCCAGGCGGCTTTCCGACCTCGTCCGCCGGGCCCAGCAGGGAAAAGGCAAAGACAGGAGAGAAAAAGAGGGAGGGCGGCGTTGGCAGAGCGGCCGGTTGTCAGGCCTCGGGCTCTGTGAGAGCGCTCCTTTCCCCGAGCATGGGCGCCATCCGTTTATGGGGCCTGTTCTGTCAAGATCGGATCTCTCGGCTGCGGGACCTGCCGGGCCGATGCAAGTGATGTTCCACGTGCCGCCGCCCTCCGTACGGGACACCGTCTGGGGTCTGTACGGCCTGAGGGGTGGTCTCGGGACCCGTCTCTCTCCCCGGGGGCTTCTCCGTACGAGCGGTCTGACCTCGGCCGAGGTGGGCCCATCTCCGGGTGGCCACCTGGCGAAAGGCGAAAGATCGACCGACCTCGGCTCAGGTGGACCCCTCCTGGGCGGACACCTGGCGAGGCGGTAGGGGGTCGCCTGGCTTCGGCCGAGGTGGGCCCGTCTCCGGGTGGCCACCTGGCGAAAGGCGAAGGATCGGCCGACCTCGGCTCAGGTGGACCCCTCCTGGGCGGACACCTGGCGAGGCGGCAGGGGGTCGCCTGGCTTCGGCCGAGGTGGGCCCGTCTCCGGGTGGCCACCTGGCGAAAGGCGAAGGATCGGCCGACCTCGGCTCAGGTGGACCCCTCCTAGGCGGACACCTGGCGAGGCGGCAGGGGGTCGCCCGACTTCGGCCGACTTCACTTGGGCGGAAACCCTCCGGGCCCGGGCGCCAATGAGGTGGTAGAGGAACTCCGGGCCGAGCTTGACCTCGACGAGGGCTGTTTGCTTCAAACAGTCGTAGGGTGGTGCGGTCCTTGCCGCTCCTAGCTTTGTGGACGTGGCACAAAATCCGGCGGGGAAACTTACACATGGCTTGCTCTCATTCGGCGATACCTGAGCCTGTCCACGTCACTGTCATGGCTGTAACAGAGACTATAAGTCTTGAAGAGGTAGAAGCAAGTCCAAAACAAGATTAAAATCTAGGCCTAAAAGACCTGGTATTTGTCATTATTGCAAGAAGCCAGGCCACTGAAAATATGAATATAGACTTTTACAGTCCAAGAAAGAGAAGGAATAGTGTTACCCAGGTGGCTTCCCAAAAGGGGAGTGAATTGGGATTAAAAACTTTTACAAGTATGTGCACTTTGAAATTCTTTTAGTGTAGAAGTGAAATGTGCAAAGCGGAAGTAAATGAATTAAAGCAATCAAGCAATGAAAGCACAATCACAATCACCAAGAGATAGAGTGGTTCGGAGCAACCAGCTCATACATCCACTTAAGGACCACTTGGGATTTTCACTATATCCCCCAACCGGAATATAGTCGGATTGTTTTACTAGGCTCACAATCCAAACCTATACACTTTGGTTTTACCGGGATCACCAAAGAAACCCAAACTCCCTTTGGTTTTACATGGGATTACCAAAGAAAACCCAAACACTTGGTTTTAAACCAGGAAAACCAAGAATCCAAACTTAGGTTTTACAATGTTCACCTAAAAACCTTTAACTCTCTCTCAAGATACAGTCCCTTGCTGCTCTAAGAGAGCAAACAAAGATATAGAATGTATAACAAGCAACTACAACAAACCAAGTTTGTTTTGGTGTTGCCGATGAAGATCAAAATAAAGTCAAGCTTTGATTGCTCTTCAATGCTCTTCGATGCTGCTTCTTCCCTTCTTCAATGAGTGGATTCAATGATTGAGTGGAGTTGGTAAAGCTTTGAATCCAACTTGAATGCTCTTTAAGGTAGGTAGAGGAATAACTTGAAAGCTCTTTGTTCTCTCAAAAAAATTCAACAATAAATCTTAATTAATTGTTTAATCCTTCAAAAATAATCTCCTTTATAGTTTTCCATGAGATATGGCCATTGTAGGGCCTTGGGATTCGTGAAATGGCCGTTGGAGATGATTTGGAATTCAAATCTCAATTTCAGCAACTAGCCATTGAAGTGCAGACAACGGCTCTACGAGCTAGCTCGAGCTCCAGGAGTCGGCTCGAAGTCTCAGATAGGCCAAAAACAAACTTCTATGGGAGCTGGCTCTTGGACTAGGAGTTGGCTCTTGTCTTCAAGCTTTCAGTCATGACAAATATACATACCTAGAGTTTGTTCTTGAACTGGAAGTTGGCTCTTGTTCTCAGAACTTCAAAAAATATACTTCTGGAAGAGAGTCTTGAACTGGGAGTTGGCTCTTGGTTCTGAAACTTTGAATCTTCCTTCGTGCCGTAACACGTTGAGTTGGCTCTTACAAGTCTTTAAAAATTTGCTTCAAGCTTCTCAAAAACTTCATCATTGAATTAACTAGAAGCTAATCTACATACTTTATCAAATTTTTACAATTTTAAGCCCATTTTTACATGATTACAGCATTCATAAGTTAGGGCTTTTACGAACTCAATTGAGTTACCCTTAAGTAAATTTGAAAATCACTTTAAACAAAGGTAACCAATTCCTGCAAAACTTCTTAAACAATTTGAGAAGAGTTAGTATCAAATACATGCTCCAATATTTTGTGATCATCAAAATCATTCCAGGGGTCAACAATCTCTCCCTTTTTGATGATGACAAAACACTAGGCATGATTAAAAAATTGAAAGAACTTTACAATTGCAGTAATTTCAAGTCTATGCTCATCATATAGGTTAGGTATCAGTATATCAAAGCAATGTGCCATAATGTATCGAATGCATATAACTAAATACCAATTATTATGTGTATCAAGTGTATCGAGACATGAAATATCATATGTATCATAACATGATGTATCGATACATGATGTATCGAGGATATTGACTATACAAAGCATATCAAAACTTATAAAATTTTCAAACTTTTGAAGTAAACTTAAGTTTCATCAACTTTCTATGAATCAACCATTCATTTCATCAAAGTTTCATAACATTTAATTACCCATATAGCTTTTGTAAATAATTTTTGAGCAATTTTCATGAATCAATATAGATTTCCAAGAAATTTTCATGAATCAATAGTCAACAGCTTTTTCATGAACCAATATAGCATAGATTTCCAAGAAATTTTCAAGAATCAACAACTTTTTCATGCCACACACAGTTCCCATTCTCCCCCTTTTTGTCATCAACAAAAGGTATATGATAAATGGACAATCATTCATAACATATATTCATAACAAATGAGATATGGATATTGATTCAATCATAACATTAATTCATTCATAACACCAATTCATTCATAACAAGTTAAGTATATATATGAGAAATAAGTCAATACATAGTATATGTGATACTTTACAAATGTGCCATGGCACAACAAAATAGTATCACATAATCAAAATACAACAACATCAAGTTTCAAAAAGATAAAAACCTAACCATCAGAAGGAAGTACTAGGATCACTATCAGGTTCTTCCTCATCAGAGGAGGAACCAACCTCTAGAATACCTGGACTAGGTTTGAACTTGGGGAACCTAGGGCGAAGATCCCTAATCCTAGTCCTAGTAGGTGTAGAAGTCCTAGTTACTTTAGATTTAGGTTTAGGTTTAGTTTTTGATTCTGATGAAATAAAGATGGGTGTAGGTCTGGCCGAAGGTGGATCAAGAGATAGGGCCAAAGTGCTGGTGGATGAAAGCATCTGAGTAGCAGGAGTCACTCCAACATCAGCAGATCTAGTAGCCTCCATATTATCCTGACGCTCACCAATAGCAGGTGTGGCGCGATATGGTGCATCAGTATAATGTGTCTCCTATCCCTGCTCAGCATGTGCCAGTACCAGACTCAGTGCCCGTGCCAGTTGCTGTGCCAGTCCCTGTTCCAGTTGCTGTGCCAGTCCCTGTGGAAGTAGAAGGTGCATGCTGGCTGGCCGCAGATAGCTGTCTCAATATAGTAATAATATCATGAAAGCCCTACTGCATCTCGGACTGTAGAGAAGTAATCCTCCTGTCAGTGTCAGTCCTGAGACAAGAAATCTCCTCTAAAACTCTATGGAGTCTATCATCAGTATCATCTCTAGCAGCAGTAGGAGTCCTGACTAGTGAATGTGGTGAAGTAGGAGCTGGCTCGGATGGACCAGCCTCATCAGTCTGTCCCTCAGTCTGCTCACCATGTCCCTATGTAGCCTGTATGTCATCATCTAAGTCCTCTGAATATGCTACAAGAACTCCTGAAGTCTTTCTAATCCAGTTTCCATCAACTTTAATAAATCACATTCTAGTCAGGGATTTCATGGTGTACCTGTCGGTGTGCAACAACAAACGACAGTCCTCTCCAGTGAGATCAATATCAGCATCCTGGAACAACAAAGTAAATACCATCCCGTAGGGCAAACAGGCTCGTGCCGTATGTACTGCCTCTCTCATCTAAGAAATCATAATAAATGGAAGGTTGAGGGGCTCCCCCTCAATCAGTCGCCTCATGAATGTAAGATCTCTCTCGCTAACCCAGTCAAATCTGCTTGTCCTGGATAAGAAAATCCGGCTAATGATGTTGTGTAATAGCCTCATTTCCAATGAGAGCTAATTTGCACTTACATGTATAATGCCCTTCACATTAGATCTCCCCAAGATGAGTCTAAGAGTCTTCACTCTCTCCTTCATAACCAAATAGCATTCCCCTTCTTTAGGTATATTCAACAAATTTGAAAGTTTTTGCTCACTTATTTTTATGAATTTCCCTTTCATTGTTCCTTCCAAATGAAAAGCTCCTAATGACATGTTTTCAAAGAATTGTCTAACCAAATTTGGATAAGTTGGAACATTTAATTGACAAAAATCCTTCCAACCCTATCTTTCAAGCCACATACCAATATTTAACTGTTCTTGATCAAGAAAACCGAAATCGATGCACCTACCGGGCATCACT
Source organism: Areca catechu (assembly GCA_021397845.1). Classification (NCBI taxonomy): domain Eukaryota; kingdom Viridiplantae; phylum Streptophyta; class Magnoliopsida; order Arecales; family Arecaceae; genus Areca; species Areca catechu. The sequence continues at coordinate 155,946,036 of CM038050.1, read as the reverse complement.
TATCGATTTCCCATTGGAATGATTTGCCGGGGTGCTGGAACAACTTCCTCTGGCTCAATCGGCTGTTCCTCTTGCAGAATCGAGGTATCCAGTCACCTCTTGCTCCTCCTTTCCTTAGCCACAGTCCGAACAACTCTTGTTGCTTTCTTTGCCACCGCCTTGCGAGGCACCATTCTCCAAGGATTCAAGGTTTGAGAAGGTTTGAGAGGGTTTTTGGAGAGTTTTCTAGTATGGAGTGAGGAGTCGACTAAGATAAAATGGCTAAAATCCAGAAAATACAATGAATAGGGAACTAGGAAACCCTACTTAAAAAGCTTCGGCTCGACCTGCGAGTCGGCTCACACAAAGCACTGAGAACTCGAGTCGGCTCGAGCAAAAATCTATTCTAAAAATCAAAATGGGTCAAACTCAGTTTCTAAGTGTTTCTAGAGTCTAAACTAGGTTGCCTTATGCTTTAAAGAGAAGTTTGAAACTTCTAGATAATTTTTCCTTAATTTTCAAAAATTAGGCCAGATAGGTTTAAAATGGGTCACATAATCCTAATTATCCTCTAATTTTCTCAAATCTACCTTGACTTAAACGTTTAGTGAAAATGTTCGCTAGTTGGTCTTCAGTAGGTACAAATTCAAGTTCCACAACATTGTTTGAAACATGATCATGAATAAAATGATGTCGAATTTTAATGTGCTTTGTTCGTGAGTGATGAATTGGATTTTTTGATAAATTAATGGCACTAGTATTGTCATATTTAATAGGAATTTTAGATTGGACAACACCATAATCTTCTAGTTGTTGCTTGATCCATAACACTTGAGCACAACAGCTCCCAGCAGCTACATATTCTGCTTCAGCTATAGATAAAGCTACAGAGTTCTGTTTGCGACAGTGCCAAGAGATCAAGTTAACACCTAAAAATTGACAGGTGCCACTTGTGCTCTTTCTATCTATTTTATATCCTCCATAATCAGCATCAGAATAACTAATTAATTTCAGTGATGTATGTTTAGAATACCACAAACTTACATTACAGGTGCCTTTCAAGTATTTAATAATTCTCTTAACATCTGTGATATGTGATTCTTTAGGATTAGATTGAAAACGTGCACACATATAAATACTAAATAATATATCAGGTCTACTAGCTGTTAAATAAAGTAATGATCCAATCATACCTCGGTACAGCTTTTGATCAACATTTATGCCATTCTCATCTTTGTCAAGTCTACATGCAGGACTCATTAGTGTTCCAATTTCCTTGCTTGATTCCATGCCAAATTTCTTGATTATTTCTTTAATGTACTTGGCTTGGTTGATCAGAATACCTTCTTTAGTTTGTTTAATTTGAAGTCCAAGAAAGTAACTCAATTCGCCCATCAAGCTCATTTCGAGTTCTCCCTGCATTAGCTTAGTAAAGTCTTGACACAAAGATTCATCAGTAGATCCAAATATAATGTCATCAACATATATTTGAACAACTAAAATATCATTTTTCTTTCTTTGAATAAATAGTATGGTGTCAACACTACCTCTTACAAATTTATTTGCAATTAAAAATTTGCTTAGTCTATCATACCAGGCTCTAGGTGCCTGATTTAGACCATACAAAGCTTTATTCAGTTTAAAAACATGATTTGAAAAAATATGATCAAGAAAACCGGGAGGTTGCTCAACAAAAACTTCTTCAAATAAAAATCCATTCAAAAATGCACTCTTTACATCCATTTGAAATAACTTGAAATTCATAAAACATGCATAAGCTAGTAGCAATCTAATGGCTTCTAATCTAGCTACAGGTGCATAAGTTTCATCAAAATCTATTCTTTCTTCTTGATTATATCCTTGTGCAACCAATATAGCCTTATTTCTAATTACATTTCCATCTTCATCTAGTTTATTTCTGTAAACCCACTTAGTTCCTATAATAGGATGATCATTGGGTCTTTCTACTAAGGTCCAGACATTATTTTTCCTGAATTGGTTTAATTCATCATGCATTGCTAACATCTAATTAGGATTAATTTTGGCTTCTTCTATATTATGAGGTTCTACCTGAGAAACAAAAGCAATTAAATCATGTGCATCTGTATGTGCAGATCTAGTTTTAACACCTTGAGATGTGTCTCTTATAATTAATTCTTTAGGATGTGATTGTACATACCTTCATTCTTTAGGTATATCACCATGTTCTTTACTCACCTCTTCTTCATGTGGTTCACTTGATTGTTTGTCTTTAATGGTCAACTCTTTCATTCTATGCTCTAGTGTACCTGCATCATCATCGGCAAAATCTTTCTTTCTCGAAGATGTAATGTCAGATTCATTGAAAACAATATAAACAGATTCTTCAACAGTCAAAGTTCTTTTATTAAAAACTCAATAGGCTTTACTATTTAAAGAATATCCAAGAAAAATAGTCTCATCAGATTTTGTATCAAATTTACTAAGATTATCTTTTCCATTATTGAGAACAAAACATTTACATCCGAAAATATGAAAATACTTGATATTTGGTTTTCTATTATTCCAAAGCTCATAGGGGATTTTTCTGATAATAGGTCTAATCAAAACTTTGTTTAAAATATAGCATGTGTTATTAACAGCTTCTGTCCAAAAGTATTTTGGAAGATTTCCTTCACAAAGCATTGTTCTGGACATTTCTTCCAAAGTACGATTCTTTCTTTCTATAACACCATTTTGCTGTGGTGTTCTAGGTGTAGAAAAGTTATGATCAATACCGTGCTTTGTACAAAAATGATCAAAAAACTGGTTTTCAAATTCGGTGCCATGATCACAACAAATTGAAATAACAGATAAGTTTTTCAAATTTGTAACTCTTTTGTAAAACTTTTTGAATACATTAAAAGTATCATCCTTATATGCAATAAACAAAACCCATGTGTATCTTGAAAAATCATCTACAATCACAAGTCCATATTTCATACCACCTAGGCTGGTAGTCCTAGTAGGTCCAAATAGGTCCATGTGAAGTAGCTCTAAGGATCTAGATGTTGAAACTATGTTTTTGGATTTAAAACTCCCCCTCATTTGTTTTCCTAACTGACATGCATCTAAACATAATCAAAATTGACTTTAAACTTTGACAAACCTTTGACTAAGTTCTTTGAAATCAATTTAGCTATTGTGTCCATACTAGTATGACAAAGTCGCCTATGCCATAGTAAACTTGATTCCTTGCTCTTGTCATTCATTGCTACAAGACTTGTATTACTTGACATGGCTAGATCATTAAGATCTACCACATAAATGTTACCAAGTCTATATCCAATGAATTTAGTATTAGAGTCAAGTGGATCAACTACTATACGCATTGATGACTTGAAGAATACATTATAATCAATGTCACATAGCTGACTAATACTCAAAAGATTATGCTTTAATTTTTTTACCAATAATACATTTTCAATAAATGTAGAAGGAGTAATTTTGATTTTACCTATACCGATTATCCTTACTTTTCTATTGTCACCAAATGTTACCATTCTACCGTCCTTCTATTCTAGGGTGAAGAATTGATATGCATCACCCGTCATGTGTCTTAAACAACCGCTATCCAAATACCATCTTTTCTTTATGCTTGTGGCTACAAAACATCCCTGCAAAATAATCATTTAATAGATTTAGGTACCAAAGCTCTCTTGGGTCCTTGCAAGTTAGTGGAAATGGTTCCTTTTGGAACCCAAACCTTTTTAATTTTCTTTTTATCATTGTGTTTCAAATGACATTCAAAAGCTTTATGACCAATGTTATTACATGCATATCCTTGAATTTGAATAATAAATACGAGATGATGCAAATTTAGGTCTAACATGTTTAGAGCTAATGAATTTAGGAGCATATGAAGTAGAAGCGGAAAATGTATTTGAAATAGAGCCTTTATAATCAATTCCAAATCTATTATTTATTTTTTTTTGATCTTTTAAAATTAACTCAAGTTTGTTAGAACTTAAGGTTAATTTTTCAACTAATGGTTTTAATTTTTGAACTTTTTTCTTTAGATCATCATTTTCATTTTTCAAATTCTTATTTTTCTAAAAAAACTCTTCTTTTTCAATTTGAACAATCTTGAGTGTTTCACAAACCAAATTTAGTTTTCTTTGCAAGATTCTGTTTCTTTTACAAGATTCATTTTTATCATTTTCAAATACATCACATTTATTTTTTAAATCTCTTAATTTTAAACCAGCTTTTTTATATTCTATAAATAATTCACAAAAAGCATTTTGTAATTCATCATAAGTAAATTCTAAATTAGGTTCAGAAGTACTTACCTCATCCTCCAAAACCATAAGATAGATTTGTGCTATTTTTGTTATCTCTTCATCCTCTTCAGTAGACATAGTTTCATCACTATCACTCCAAGCAGCTAGCATTGACTTCTTCTTCTTTCTAGGGAATATCTTTTTCTTTCCTTCAGGGCAATCAGGGCGGATATATCCTGGTTTCTTGCATCCATAGCAGATAGGTACTTGATCTTTATCTTTCTCTTAATCTTTTTCTTTATCTCTTTCCTTTTCTTTTCCAAAGTCACCTTTTCTGTAATGCTTTCTCCATCTATTTATTTTTCTTCTACCCATAAACCTTTTGAATTTCCTCATGACTAGGAAAATTTTGTCACTTCCAAGATCATCATCATCTGATGAATCAGATTCTTCATTCTTATCTTCCTCAGTTGCTTTAAATGCAATGGCTTTCTTCCTTTTTGTATCTTATTCAGTCCTTTGTTGCATAGCCAATTCATGTGTGATTAATGATCCAAGTAGTTCATCTAGTGGCAGTGTATTTAGATCTTTTGCTTCTTGAATTGTTGTCACTTTGGCTTCCCACTTATCTGGCAAAGATCATAAAACTTTTTGAACAAGATCAACATTAGAATAAGTTCTACCCAGACTCTTGAGACTATTTATAATATCAGTAAAACGAGTATACATAGCAGATATAGTCTCACTAGGATCCATCTTGAACAACTCATAATTATGTACAAGTAGATTGATTTTTGATGTCTTAACTTGAGAAGTGCCTTCGTGTGTGATTTCTAATTTGTCCCAAATTTCTTTAGCAAAATTGCAAGTCAAAATTCTGTTAAACTCATTTGGATCCAAAGCACAATACAATGGTTCATTGCTTTGGCATTTAATTTAGCTAATTTCATATCATTCTCGTCCCAATCCTCTTCTGGTTTGGGAACCTCTACATCATTAACTTTAATTATGGGTGTGTGAAGTCCTTTCATGATGATTTTCCATAAGTGAAAGTCTACGGCTTGAATGTATATCTTCATTCTTGCCTTCCAATAAGTGTAATTAATTTTGGTGAAAAGTAGTGGTCTATTTGTGGATTGACCTTCGGCCAATGAAATGCTCATTGGATGTGCCATATATCTTTATTCTAACTAACTTTTAGAGACTCTGCTCTGATACCACTTGTCCTGGTGGCTTTCCAAGAGGGGGGTGAATTGGGTTAAAAACTTTTACAAGTATGTGCACTTTGAAATTCTTTTAGTGTAGAAGTGAAATGTTCAAAGCGAAAGTAAATGAATTAAAGCAATCAAGCAATGAAAGCACAATCACAAACACCAAGAGATAGAGTGGTTCGGAGCAACCAGCTCCTACATCCACTATCCAAGGACCACTTGGCATTTCCACAATATTTTCCAACCGGAATACAGTCGAATTGTTTTACTAGGCTTACAATCCAAACCTATACACTTTGGTTTTACCGGGATCACCAAAGAAACCCAAACTCCCTTTGGTTTTACACAGGATCACCAAAGAAAATCCAAACACTTAGTTTTAAATCGGGAAAACCAAGAACCCAAACTTAGGTTTTACAAGGTTCACCTAAAAACCTTTAACTCTCTCTTAAGATACAGTCTCTTGCTGTTCTAAGAGAGCAAACAAAGATATAGAATGTATAACAAGAAACTACAACAAACCAAGTTTGTTTTGGTGTTGCCGATGAAGATCAAAATGAAGTCAAGCTTTGATTGCTCTTCAATGCTTTTCAATGCTGCTGCTTCCCTTCTTCAATGAGTGGATTCAATGATTGAGTGGAGTTGGTGAAGCTTTGAATCCAACTTGAATGCTCTTTGAGGTAGGTAGAGGAATAACTTGAAAGCTCTTTGTTCTCTCAAGAAAATTCAGCAATAAATCTCAATTAATTGTTTAATCCTTCAAAAATAATTTTCTTTATAGTTTTCCATGAGATATGGCCATTGTAGGGTCTTGGAATTCGTGAAATGACTGTTGGAGATGATTTGGAATTCAAATTTCAATTTCAGCAACTAGCCGTTGAAGTGCATACAATGGCTCTACGAGCTGGCTCGAGCTCTAGGAGTCATCTCGAAGTCTCAGACTGGCCAAAAATAAACTTCTATGGGAGCCGGCTCTTGAACTAGGAGTTAGCTCTTGTCTTCAAGCTTTCAGTCATGACAAACATATATACCTAGAGTCTGCTCTTGAACTGGGAGTCAGCTCTTGTTCTCAGAACTTCAAAAAATATACTTCTGGAAGAATCGGCTCTTGAACTGGGAGTCGGCTATTGGTTCTGAAACTTTGAATCTTCCTCCGTGCCGTGCCACCTTGAGTCGACTCTTACAAGTCTTTAAAAATTTGCTTCAAGCTTCCCAAAAACTTCATCATTGAATCAACTAGAAGCTAATCTACATATTTTATCAATTTTTTACAATTTTAAGCCCATTTTTACATGATTATAGCATTCATAAGTTAGGGCTTTTACGAACTCAATTGAGTTACCCTTAAGTAAATTTGAAAATCACTTTAAACAAAGGTAACCAATTCCTGCAAAACTTCTTAAACAATTTGAGAAGAGTTAGTATCAAATACATGCTCCAATGTTTTATGATCATCAAAATCATTCCAGGGGTCAACAAATAGAAAGATAAAGGAACAGTCTCAGATTCAGTATTAGTTGTAGTTACTTCAGGAGATCATAATAATGTTACATATGATGTAATATTTACAGCTGCCTATAGTATTAGTCAGGCTAATACCTAGATCGTGGACTCTAGAGCACCTTTTTATATGACATCCCATAAGAAATGGTTCTCTTCTTTTAGACCATGTAAAGGAGGCACCGTTCTTCTTGGAGATGATGCAACCTGCAAAATGGAAGGTATTGGTATAGTTCAGATTAAATCTCATACAAATACTATGATGATTCTGAATGATGTTAGATATGTTTCTCAACTGAAGAAAAACCTTCTCTCAGTAAATTTTCTTGATAGTATAGGTTTCGAGGGCAGATGGGGTAGAGGATTTATAACTATTAATAAAGATATATTGACTCTATTGAGAGAAAAATTGAGTGATACCCATTATTATCTTGATGACAGTACAGTAATTGGACAGGTTTCAGCCGTACAGTCCCCAATTGAGTAGTTGACACGGTTATGATATCAGAGACTAGGCCACATGTCAGATACAGGTTTATAAGAGCTAAGCAGATGTGGTCTGCTAGGTGGTCAGAAGGTTGGTGCACTTGAGTTTTGTGAGTATTATATATTTAAAAAATAATACAGAGTCAGCTTTTCTACAAGCATGCAAAGGATAGTAGCTATATTGATTATATTCATTCTGATCTATAGGGACTTACCCTAATTATATCTAAGGATGGATCTAAATATTTACTTTCATTTATTGATGACTACTCTCATAAAATCTGGATTTATATTATTAAGAATAAGAGTGATGTATTTAATACATTCAAGAAGTGGAAGGCTATGGTCGAGAGATAGACTAAAAGAAAGGTGAAAACCTTCCACACTGAAAATAGATTGAAATTTTGCTTTATAGAGTTAGATGATTTTTGCAAATTAGAAGGCATTGTCAGATATAGGACCACAATGGATACACCTCAGTAAAATGGTATGGTTGAATGCATGAACCACACACTCTTAAAGAGAGTCAAATTTATGTTATCAAGTTCGAGACTGAGTAAAGATTTTTGGACAGAGATTGTACACACATCCTACTATACTATAAACTAATCTCCAACATCAGCATTGAGTATAAAAACTCTGAAAGAGATATGGACAGAAAGACCTACAGACTATTTGGTACTTAGAGTCTTTGGATATCTAGCATATATACATATCAGAGATGGAAAACTAGATCCCAGGGCTAAGAATTGCATATTTCTTGGATACGCATATGGGATGAAGGGCTACAGACTATAGTGCACAGAGCCCAAATCCTAAGGATTTCTAGTCAGCAGGGATGTGACTTTTTATAAGATAGTCACTCCTTAATGATAGATACAGCCTAGTCCTTCCCAAGGAGATCAGATCAGGTTTTGCAGGATTAGATTATTATTGATATTGATCAAACTGTTAGATCACAATAGTAGTAGCTAATTGTAGATATTCAGAATGAGCAGGATCAACAAATAGATATAGGATATAGACTCCAAAGGAGGTTACCATGTAAGGTCAGGTTCAGGATGATAGTATTACCACTCGCAGATCCATGCACCAAATTAGAGCACCTTAAAGATATGATTTTAAAGATTCTACTTGTACTAATTTAGTTTATTATGCTCTGAGTATTACAGATACAATTGGTGATGAGCCGATCACATATCAAAAGGCTATTGGTAGTCGATCACATATCAGGAGGCTATTGATAGCTCACAGGTTGAGTAGTGGACCATTGCTATAGTTGAAGAGCTTCAGTCTTTGAAAAAGAATCAAACTTAAAAATTAGTCATTATCTAAGGGTAAGAAAGTAATTAGCTACAAATGAATCTTCAAGAAGAAGGAAGGAACTAGTCCTCATGATTTTAAATACAAGGCCAGGTTGGTGGCTAAGGGCTACAGTCAATGGAAGAATATTGACTATAAGAAGATATTTCTCCTGTAGTCAAATACTCTTCTATTCGTGTGTTACTTGCTTTGATTGCTTCTCAGGATTTCGAGCTAGAACAGCTTAATGTAAAGATAGCTTTTCTACATGATAACTTGGAGGAGCAGATTTATATGCAATAACCATCTGGTTTTGATGCTCCAGATAAAGAAGATCATGTATCCTTGCTCGAGAGATCATTTCATCATGTCAAGCAGTCTCCAAGAAAATGGTACCATAAATTTGACAGGTTTATGATCGATCATGGATTTAATAGATCTTTATAAGATAGTTGCATGTATCATCAATAGTTGTCAAACATATCCTTTTGTTCTTTATATTATATGTGGATGATATGATAATTACAACCAAGAATATGTTAGTCATCCAAAAGTTGAAAGCTGAGCTTAATACTGCATTTGAGATGAAGGATCTTAGACTAGCAAAGAAGATACTTGGGATACTGATCATACATGACAGACAATCAGGTAGACTTTTTCTTACTCAATATAGTTATATTGAAAAAGTCTTGGAAAGATATAATTTGTCTAAAGCTAAGCCAGTCATTACTTTCTTTGCTAGTAATTTCAAATTATCTACCATGCTCTCTCCTCGGATTAAGGATGAGGAGAAATATATGTCTAGAGTGCCTTATGCGAGTGCAGTTGCAGTATTATGCATGCAATGGTTTGCACTCGACTCGATATTTCACAGGTAATAAGTGTTGTGAGCAGATACATGGATAAGTTTGAAAAGGCTCACTAGTCAGCTATGAAATGGATACCGAGATATCTGAAAGGCACTTCTAATTTGGGTTTGTTATTCTCTAGACATAGTAGTTACATTGTCACAGGATTTTGTATTTCTAATTATGCTTGTGACTTGGATAAGAGGTCTTTGACTAGATATGTATTTACTCTCTCTAGTTGTATAGTCAATTGGAAGGCTACTTTAGAGTCTATAGTTGTTTTGTCTACTACAGAGACAGAATATATGGCATTGATAGGGGCCACAAAAGAAGCTATCTGGCTAAGAGGGTTAGTACAAAATTTGGATCTCAAGCAGAACTATTTGGATATTCACTGTGACAGTTAGAGTGCCTTGCATCTTGCCAGAGATTAGATATATCATGAACGCACTAGACATGTAGATTCATGTATTATTTCATTAGAGATTTGGTAGAGGACGGTGATATTCGGATTCCAAAGATTGGCACTACTCATAATTCGGCTAATATGCTCACTAAACCAGTTCTAGCTAGTAAGTTTAGGACTTTCTTAAACTTGATCAGCGTGAGCACTTGGTGATGCTCTTCGGGGTATGTGGTGAGGAGGAGTTTTTTTTTTCCATATTTGATAGAGACATTATTTATCGCAAGGAAGAGGATTATTATTGTTTGATCCAAATAAATCTTTTTTTAGTTGAGATTCCTTTACTGTTTGATTTTTTCTCCGAAGAGTTTTAGGATAAAAGAATCTCTCTTTGATCGCACTTCTTCTTCGACGAGCAGCGTAAGACTTTAGGACTCTTCTTTATTATTTTCTTTTAAAAGAAGTATGAGGCCCTCGATTCTATGAAGCCCCCCAGTCCTAATTACTCTCTACTCATGCAGCCCTTTGGTCCCACTTTTTTGGTCCCTGATAGTTATTAAAAATGTTTTAACTAACCCAACTTTATATAACTAAAACTAATGTTTTTATGCAGTATTTTGCAGAAAATGACCACATGAATGATAAGAGCTCGATTTTAGGAGTCCAATGGCACAAACGACACTTAAATCAAACTTGAAACAAGCTCAGAAATAAATTTTAAAGAATTAAACAAGGAAAAGCATGAATTTTGGCGTAGCTAGTCCACCATGGATCGGCTGAATGGTCTATGGATGGCTTTGTGGTCCACGAGATGCCATAGCCGCGGTCCACGAAACAGGGCTATGGATCGCAAAGCTCGGTTTGAGCTAGAACTCGTTGGAGATGCTCCCTACACCCTCTCCTCCACTTGGAGATGTCGCCAGAGATGTCGATCGCTGGATTTTGCCACCAAAAGTCCTCTCCATCATCGAAGCCACCAATCTCTTCATTTTCACCATTTCATCGCTGCCTAAGCTTCTGAGATCACTGGAGAAGCCATCGACGCTCCTCCCTTCACCACCGAGGAGGTTCCTAAGGTTGGGGAGGCCGCCATCCCAGTCGACCAAGTTTCCTAACAACCAGCCATGAACCAGCACCATCTTCTTCTTCCTCTGCTCTCGGTTCCAAGAAAGCCATCGCACCAACCGCACCACCATCGTCCGCCCTGTCCTCTAATCACTGCACTCCTTCATGTCTGCCCATCACCGCCTGCATTAGTCATCACCACCTTCTTCCCTGTGTTGTTGCCATTGCTATTTTCTCTTGAGCTGAGCCAGTCTTCTTCCATCTTCCCAGCTGTTGACTGATGCAAATCCTCCATTGGAGTAGTCTGGAGATCAGTAGATGCAGTTGGAGCTGAATGGAGTTCATTGGAGATTGTTGGAGGTTGGAACAGAATGCAGTTGAGAGCTTGTTGGATTCAGTTGGAAGCTCAATGGAGTTCGGTGAGTTCAGTTGGAACAAATCAAGCTGGGAGCGTTGGAACTTTGTTAGAGTTTAGTTATATTGGTTGGAACGGTGGAACAGATTTTTGTTGAAGAAACCATAGATAGTTGGAACTCACTACCTATAAAAGGTTGGCCTATCTAAGTCCATAGGGGATAAGCAGCAAAGTCCAGAGATAGCCTCTACTCCTCTCACTTCCTTCTCCACTCAATTCCATTTCTTTCTACTCCATTTTTCCTTTCCTTGCTTCCACTCTCTTCCATCTTCCTGACCACCTTCATTCTAGCCCTAGTTCCCACTTCCACCGCACAGGTCTTGGTTTCCAGTCTCCGCTCTCCACCGCATCACCAGACTGCTCCATCTCTGGTAGCTTCATATATGCTTCAGCTTTACTCTGGAAGCCTGTTTGGGAAAGAGAGTTTATGTTTTAGTATTCATTTGATGTACTCCTCATTTTATGAAATGCAAAGAGCTTCCAATTAATTCATATTTTTCTTTATCTTGTTTGAAGCAGGATCATGAGCAATGAAAAGCTTTAGAGGTAAGTTACTCTATGTGAATATAATTTTAATTGATCTATTCCCAAAAGGGATGGGCCATGATCTACAGGTATGGGCCGTGTTCTCGCTAAGATAGGTCATATCTGAATTATTTTCGCTGTAATTTTGATTGATCTATTTCCAAAAGAGACGGGCCATGATCTATGAGTACGGGCCGTGCTCTCGCTAAGATAGATCATTCCTTGATTAATTTCACTATTAATTTCCTGAAAATTCCCTTTTTTATTGTGCATATTTAGATTATTTTACTTTTTAAATAATTCAAAGGTCCTTGTGGATTCGACCCTTACTCTCACTATGCTTCATAAGAATAATGAAATTAAGGTATTAAATCAGTGCATTGCAACATGTGTTAAATTTTTGGCACGATTACTGGGAACCTTTTGGCATTATTTTAAAAGAAACCAAACAAATCAAAATTAAAAAAAATTTGTTTGTTAGTTTTTTTTCTACTTATGATCTAACTAACTTAAAAAATTTTAAAAAAATACTAAAATCCAAAATATAAAAAAAAATTCTTGACATCCTCATAACTTAGTAGGAGTTTAGAAACTCAACCATCGAATTAAAGAAAAAGTAATTAGTAGAATTTTGTTTGTTTTATAACTTCAAGATTTGGACACCTTTTTACTGCTCTCCTAACCATTTGTATTGAATATCTATTTTCTTTACATTGCATAATTCATAAAACATCTTAAAGGCACTAAACACCTAAACAACATAAGGTGGGGACGTCATACCCTTCTTTGGCCCACAAACCACTACCATGCATATCGCATTGACCTAAGCCTTAAAATTAAAATTAGTTAGACATTATGCCCTAAGGATTTTTTAGCTCACTAGGACAAGGGAATCCTAAAGATGGACCAGGTTCATATCAGTTAGTTGCTCAGTGTCTAAGACATTTGGTTCAGGGACAAGAGCCCGAAAAAAGGTGGTTCTTTAACTGGTTTCATTTTCTTACTTGGTCAATTTTAATTGGTATCTAAGATAAGCAATGGGGGGATCCCCACCAACCTTATACTTACCTGGCTGAGTCAGTTAATTGATCTTGGACTTGGAGTACTCAAAGGCAACCTTGGAATAGTTAGGAGCTATCTAGAACTAGGGACCCTAGGATAGAGAGTCCATTGACTGCTAACTTGTTTGAATTAACCTAGAACTTTAATTAATACACCTTCTCTATCATTCTTACCTTTAGGACTCCTTAGGCTCTTATCTTTAGCCTTGTTTCTATCTCTCTTCTCTCTTCTTTCCCTCTCTACTCTCTAAAAAAAGTATATATTATAAAAAAAATCTTAGAAGAGGATTGCTCTGATCTAGGACCTTTGATTAAATATTCTAAAATCATTAGAATAATCTGATGAATTGGAGCAGTGCTAGGAACATGTATCTCAATAGTAGAGTGGATAAGTTGTCCCATACCTTCAATGCCATACCTTATGAATTCGATCATCTATCAACTATTAGACACTCTTCCACTCCATCCTTTTTTCCTGCACAATAGGTATGCTCCACATATTCGAGTCCAACTCACTTTATAAGTGAATACCCAGCTACGTACCAATTTCTTGAGTCTAGGTATGACCAAGTTTATCAAGATCAAACTCATATGTTCTATAGACCATGAGAAAACCCATACTTTTTAATGCTTACAACCAAGGTTAGGGGGCTCAACCAGATTTATCATGGCAACCATACCAAATGGTTACCCCGGTACCACAAAAACCTCTATTCGTAGATGGATCGTATTACGATCAACCCTATCCATGTTATCAACCTTCTCCTAATTATAGCCTATCATTTCAAGAGAAGGTTCTACAAGCAATAGATATAATTGAAAAAACTGGTAAGACCCCACCTATCCAATAGATCAACCCAGAAGTCAATAGATTTGCCCAATATCAACAATCAATCATGCTTCAGCAACAATCTATCGATGAGCTTATAAATTAGATTGATCGATTATTAATTGAAATTGATAAAGAGGAGGTTAAAAACATTGCCTAGTCACTCTGAGAGTAATTTAGAGGGACACTACCAAGTGAAAGATTCTAATGACCCTTTAATTTTTTCTGAACAATCAATCATAACTCTCAAAAATAAATTGGTCATGGAACAACCCTGCACCATCATAGAGACCCATATAGATGATTTGATTGAGATAGAGAAACCAAACTAGTGGGATGAACCACTTCCATCATCATCCTACTCACCAATAGTCCCCTTCCCAAGTGCCCTAGAATCATCCACTCCTTTTTATGGGATGGAAGAAGAAATTAATGATATGATGGAATTAATTGAGGCATCTTAGAAACCTCAACAAAATGACGTAACAGGGGAAGCCATACCTCCAAGTTATCCCCAGAAGTCATTAGATCCCTATATGGCTCATTGTGAGGTATATCATTTTAAAATAGATAATTTTAAAATGGATAACATAGGCCTAACTCACCTCTAATCTTTTCAAATCTATCTTGGCTAAGAGGTTTGGTAAAAATGTCAGCTAATTGGTTCTCAGTTGGTACAAATTCTAATTGTCATTATTTAAGACATGATCTCTAATGAAATGATGTCTAATTTCTATATGCTTAGTTCTAGAGTGCTAAATTGAATTTCTTGATAAATTAATAGTACTAGTGTTATCATATTTGATAGAAATTTTAGACTGGACAACACCATAATCTTTCAGCTAGTGCTTGATCCACAACACTTGTGCACAACAGCTCCCTGTAGCCACATACTCTACCTCAGTAGTGGACAATGCTACAGAGTTCTGTTTATGGCAGTGCCATGAAATCAAGTTAACACCTAGAAATTGGCATGTGCTACTGGTGCTCTTTCTATCAATCTTACAGCCACCATAATCAACATCAGAATAACTAATTAACTTCAAAGATGAATGCTTGGAATACCATAATCCTATATTACATGTATCTTTAAATATTTGAAAATTCTTTTAACAGCAATAATGTGTGATTTCTTTAGATTTGATTGAAAACATGCACACATACAAACACTAAATAGAATATCAGGTCTACTGGCAGTTAAATAGAGTAGGGATCCGATCATATCTCTATACAGTTTTTGATCAACACTTGTGCCATTTTCATCTTTATCTAATCTGTATGCCGGACTCATGGGTGTTCCAACTTCTTTGCTTGATTCCATGCCAAACTTTTTGATAATTTCTTTAATATATTTGGCTTGATTGATTAAAATTCTTCCTTTAATTATTTGATTTGAAGCCCAAGGAAGTAGCTTAGCTCACCTATTAGGCTCATTTCAAATTTTCCTTGCATTAACTTAGCAAAATCTTGACATAAGGATTCATCAGTAGATCTAAATATTATATCATCTACATAAATTTGAACAACCAAGATATCATTGTTTTTCTTTTGAATAAACAAGGTAGTATCAACACTACCTCTTACAAAATCATTTTCAAGCTAAAACTTGCTTAATCTATCATACCATGCTCCAGGTGCCTATTTAAGATCATATAAAGCTTTATTTAATTTAAAAACATGATTTGGAAAAGTGTGATCGATAAAGCCAAGTGTTTGTTCTACAAAAACTTCTTCGGATAAAAAACCATTTAGAAAGGTACTCTTTACATCTATTTGAAATAATTTAAAGTTCATAAAACATGCATATACCAAGAGTAATCTAATAGCCTCTAGCCTAGCTACTGGTGCATAGGTCTTATCAAAATATATTCCTTCTTCTTAATTATAATCTTGAGCAACCAGTCTAGCCTTATTCCTAATTACATTACCTTGCTCATCTAGCTTGTTTCTGTAAACCCATCTAGTACCTATAACAGGGTAGTTAACTGGTCTTTCTACAAGTGTCCAACAGTATTACTCTTAAATTGGTTCAACTCATCATGCATAGCTAACATCCAATTAGGATCGGTTTCAGCTTCTTCTATGGTATATGGTTCTACATGAGATACAAAAGCAATTAGATCATGTACATCCTTATGTGAAGCTCTAGTACTAACACCTTGTGATGGATCTCCTATAATAAGTTCTTTGGGATGTGAATGTACATACCTCCATTCTTTGTATATATCATCATGATTCTTGCTTACCATGTCTTCTTGTGGTTCGCTTGCTTGCTTATCTTTGATGATCATGTCCTTTAATCCATGTTCAAGTGTACCTGCATCATCATCAGCATAATCTTCTTTTCTAGAAGATGTCATGTTAGTTTCATTAAAAATAACATAAATCGATTCTTCTATAGTTAAAGTTCTTTTATTGAAAACTTGATAGGCTTACTATTTGTAGAATAACCAAGAAAGATAGCCTCATTGGATTTTGCATCAAACTTACCAAGATTGTCTTTACCATTATTAAGAATAAAATATTTGCAACCAAAAACATGAAAGTAATTGATATTAGGCTTTCTATTGTTCCACAGTTTATAGGAAATTTTTCTTATAATAGGTCTGATTAAAACTCTATTCAAAATATAACAAGCGGTATTTACAGCTTCTATCCAAAACTATTATGGAAGATTTTCTTCACAAAGCATTGTTCTGGACATTTCTTCCAAGGTTCTACTCTTTCTCTCTACAACACCATTTTGCTATGGTGTTCTAGGAGCGGAGAAGTTATGATCAATATCATGTTTTGTGCAAAAGTGATCAAAATATTGATTTTCGAATTTCATACCATGATCACTACGAATAGAAATAACAGAAAGATTTTTTAAGTTTGAAACTCTTTTGTAAAACTTTTTGAATGCTTTAAAAGTTTCATCTTTATGTGTATTAAATAAAATCCAAGTGTATCTTGAAAAATCATCTACAATCACAAGACCATACTTCATATCACCTAGGCTTGTTATCCTAGTGGGTCCAATAGATCCATGTGAAGTAGCTCTAAAGGTCTAGTGATAGAAATGATATTTTTGGATTTAAAACTCCCCCTCACTTATTTTCTTAATTGGCATGCATCACAGATATAATCAAAATTTACTTTAAACTTTGGCAAACCTTTAACCAAATCTTTTGAAATAAGTTTTGCAATAGTATCCATACTAGCATGTCCAAGTTGTCTATACCATAGTAGACTTGATTCCTTGCTCTTATCATTCACTGCTACAAGACTTGTATTGTTTGACATAGCTAGATCATTAAGATCTACTATATATATGTTGCCAAGTCTATGTCCAATGAACTTTGTACTAGAGTCAAGAGGATCAACTACTATACACATTGAAGACTTGAAAAAAATATTAAAGCCAATATTACATAACTGACTGATACTTAACATATTATGCTTTAATTTTTCTACTAGAAGTATATCTCAATAAAAGTAGAAGGAGTAATTTTAATTTTACCAATACCAATTATCCTTTCTTTACGATTGTCACCAAAGGTTACCATGCCACCATCTTTTTGTTCCAGGGTGAAGAATTGATCTATATCATCCGTCATGTATCTTGAACAATCACTATCAAGGTACCATCTCTTCTTTTCATTCATGGCTGCAAGACATCCCTATAAAATAATCAAGTAATAGATTTAGGTACCCAAGCTCTCTTGGGTCCTTGCAAGTTAGTAGGATTGGTTCATTTTGGAACCCAAATTTTCTTGATTTTCTTTTTGCCATTATATTTCAAATGACATTCAAATGCTTTGTGACCAATGTTATTGCATGCATAGCAAACAATTCTTGACTTTGAACAAGAAACATGTGATGCAAACTTAGGTCTATATTTATTTGATGTAATGAACTTAGGAGCATAAAAAGTGGATGCAGAGAACTTATTTGTAATTGTATTTTCATAATCAATTCCAAACTTGTTACTTGAATCTCTTTGATTTTTCAAAATTAATTCAAGTTTGTTAGAGCTTAAAGTTAATTTCTCAACCAGTGGTTTAAGTTTTTGGACTTCCTTTCGCAAGTCAGTATTTTTATTTTGCAAAATTTTATTCTTTTCAAGAAGTTCTTCCTTTTCAAATTGGATAGTTTTAAGTCTTTCACAAGTCATACTTATTCTCTTTGTAAAATCTTGTTTCTTTCACCAACTTCATTTTTATCTTTTTCAAAAGCATCACTATTATTTTTTAAACTCTTTATTTTCAAGCCAGCATTTTTGTATTCAATCAATAGTTCACAAAAGGCATTATGAAGCTCATCATAAGTAAAATCTAAATTAGGTTCAAAAGTTGTTACCTCATCCTCCAAACCCATAAGACAAATTTAAGCAGTCTTTGTCGTATCTTGTTCTTCTTTTGTTGATGTAGATTCATCACATCGCTCCATGCTACAAGCATTGCTTTCTTTTTCTTTCTCTTAAATAACTTTTTCTTGGCTTCTGGACAATCAGGGCGTATATGTCCTGGTTTCTTGCACTCATAACAAATTAGAATTTGATCTTTGTCCTTGTCCTTTTCTGTCTTTTTCTCTTTCTTTGCCATATTCTTCTTTTCTAAATTATTTTCTCCATCTATTTGTTCTTCTTCTACCCATAAGTTTTTTGAACTTTCTTATTACTAGGGCAATTTCATCATTCTCCAGATCATCATCATCAGATGTATCCGAATCTTCATCTTTATCCTCTTCAGTTGCTTTAAATGCAATGACCTTTTTCTTCTTTGAGTCTTCTTCTGTTCTTTGCTGCATGGCCAGCTCATGAGTGATCAATGATCTAACCAACTCATCCAATGGTAGTGTGTTTATGTCCTTTGCCTATTGAATAGCTGTAACTTTTGCTTCCCATTTTTCTGGCAAAGATCTCAAAACTTTTTGCATTAGGTCAGCACTAGTATAAGTTATACCAAGACTCTTAAGATCATTTATAATATCAGTAAAGCGTGAAAACATAACAGATATAGTTTCATTAGGCTACATTTTGAATAACTCATAATTATGCACAAGAAGGTTTATCTTAGAAGTCTTTACTTGTGATGTACCCTCATGTGTGATTTCGAGCTTATCCGAAATTTCTTTAGCATAATTACAAGTGGAAATTCTGTTAAACTCATTTGGATCTAAAGCACAGTAAAGTAAATTCATGGCTTTGGCATTTAACTTGACCCTTTTCATATCATTCTCATCCCATTCCTCTTCAAGTTTGAGAACCTCAATATCATTAATTCTGATAATGGGTGTGTGAGGTCCTTTTTGAATTATCTTCCATAATTGAAAGTCTATGGCTTGAATGTATATCTTCATCCTAGCCTTCCAATATATGTAGTTAATTCTAGTGAAAAGTGGAGGTCGGTTTGTGGATTGGCCTTCGGCCAAAGAGGTGCTCATTGGATATGCCATCAATCTTTACTCTAAGGAATTTCAGAGACTCTGCTCTAATACCACTTGTTGCCCAGGTGGCTTCCCAAGAGGGGGGTGAATTGGGATTTAAAACTTTTTGCAAATATATGCACTTCGAAAATCTCTTAGTGTAGGTGTTGTGAAGATTTATGCCATGCAGAAGCAAGTAAATAAACTCAAAGAAGTCAATCAATCACAAACACAAATACAAGAAATTTAGAGTAGTTCGGAGCAACTCACTCCTACGTCTACTACCCAAGCACTACTTGAGATTTTCACTATATCTCCCACTGGAATACAGTCGGATTATTTTAACAGGCTCACAATCCAAACCATTATACTTTGGTTTTTAAACTGGGCTTACCAAAGGAACCTAACTTAGTTTTACCAGGATCACCAAGAACCCAACTCCCTTTGGTTTTTATAACTAGGCTCACCAAAGAAATCCAAGCTTAGGTTTTAATAGGCTCACCTAAAAATCTTTACACTCACAAGACACAGGTCCTTGCTGCTCTTGGAGAGACAAACAAGATATGTCAAATAAAAATTAACAACTTTACAACAAACTAATTTGTTTAGTAGTTGCCGATGAAGATCAACTTGAAGCCTTGTTTTAGATGCTCTTGAATGCTCTTAAAGCTGCTTCTTAACTTCCTCAAAAAGTAGGATTCAATGAACAAAGATTAGTTGGAGAAGCTTTGAATCCTTTCTTGAATGCTCACTTGAAGTAGGTTAGTGAAATACTTGAAATTTACTTGAATGCTCTTAAATAATAATATCCTCTTCTTTAATCCATCATAAATAATCCCTTTTATAGTCTTCAATCAAAACTAGCCATTGTAGGGCCTAGGGAACTGAAATAGAGCCGTTGGAGGGCTTTTGGAATTCAAAAATTTAATTTAGCAACTAGTCATTAGAATGCCAGAATTCGTCACTCGAGTCAGCTCAAGAACCTTGAGTCGGCTCGAAGTCACAGATAGACCAAAAACAAACTCTGGACGAGTCGGCTTAAAGTCTTAGTTAGGAAAAATACAAACTCTAGACGAGTCGGCTTAAAGTCTTAGTTAGGAAAAATACAAACTCTGGACGAGTCGGCTCTTCTAGCTCGAGTCGACTCGTCGCTCTGAGTTTCTGAAACCTGAGAAATGCATACTCTGTGAGAGTCAGCTCATTATGTTCGAGTCGGCTTGAACTTTTGAAACTTTGAGACTCTCCATGCCATGCAAGAACATGAGTCGGCTCCAGGTCCATGAGTCGGCTCGAGGTTTGTGAGTCGGCTCAAGCAGAACTTCTTCAAACCAAATTGTCAATAAGAGCAATTCTTCAAATCATTTTAAAAACTTACCATAGATGACCAACCTATTTATACTTAATTTTTAGCCCTTTTTACAAGATTACAAGAACAAAAATAAGGCTTCACAACTTGGGATGTACATAGGTTCATTTAAAACAAAAATACACTTTAACTAAATAGAAAACCAAATGATACATTGATAAACATTTCCTACAAAAACTTCTTGAAGAATTGAAATAATTAGTAATACATGCATGCTCCAATATTTTGTAATCATCAAAATCATTCCAGGAGTTAACACATGTTTTTCTTTATGTTGTTTGAAGCAGATCATCAGTAGTGAAAAGCTTTAGAGGTAAGTTACTCTATGTGAATATAATTTTGATTGATCTATTTTCATTTCAAAAGGGATAGGATGTGATCTACGGGTACAGACCGTGCTCTCGTTAAGATAGGTCATATCTAGATTATTTTCATTATAATTTTGATTGATCTATTCCCAAAAGGGATGGGCCATGATCTACAAGTATGGGCCATGCTCTCGCTAAGATAGAACATTCCTGGATTAATTTCATTACTAATTTCCTGATAATTCTCTTTTCTATTGCGTATATCTGGATTATTTTACTTTTGAAATAACTCAAAGGTCCTTGTGGATTTGACCCTTACTCTTACCACGTTTCATAAGAATAGTGAAATTAAGGTATTAAATCGGTGCATTGCAATGCACATTAGTCCCCGCCTAGAAAAGTATCTTTTTCTTAATTGATTGTCATGGCCGAGAAGGTATTGATCAATTTTCCAGATGATCTTCTCTTGATTGGTAGCCAAGGCTGAGAAAGGTATTATTTGTTTGGTTTATTGTTATGGTTTATTTATATCTCTTTTATTATTATTTTGGGATCCTATAATTTGGATATTTTATTATCTTTGTACCCAATTTTGGAATGGTTATATAGTGGATTGCTCCTCCTCTATTGTGGATGTAAGTAGTTTTGCCGAACCACGTAAATGTCGTCTCTCTTGTGTTTATTATTTATGCCTGTGAAGTATTCGATAAATTGTCTGAGTGAGAGGAAATAATTAATTAGAAGCTTAAAATGATTCGATCTGCTATGCGCATCCCCAACAAGTCATTTTGGATTGTTTAATTGTGAATGGATTAAATAAATTATAGCTTTTGTAACTCTTAATAGATTCATTAGATAGCTAGTACCACCCAAAGGGACAAACATGCAAAGGTTTGCTTTGAGAATAAATAGAGGTAAAACAACTTCTGTCTGAAACTCTGGTTGACAAAACGCGATGTTTTTGAACGCTGCTGAAATTTGGCACACACTTGAACCTGAAGGCTGAAAGATGCTATTCCAAAGCTATTACAGAACCTGAGATTGAATGGATTAGCAAGGATCTTCATCTAGACAGTACCAAAAACTGTCATCAAGGGGTACAGCAGCATATAGCTGATAGTATCTAGATGGCTGAGTGCAGCAGGATTGGAATAGAAGAGAGATAGGTTTGCTTTACTTTCAGTTACAGAAACTGAATTTTTAGTCATCATTTGGCAGTGGGGAGCCAAATCTTACCAAATTCAAGATTTTGTCAGCTAAACTTCAAATATAAGATTAATTATATGGTGACAAAATAATGGTTTTGGTACAAGTAATGTAAATAAACTTTCATTGGTTTACGTTAGCTTTGGCCCTTCATATGTATTCCATGTTTTTGAAATAAAAAGATGTGGGAGTCTGGGACCTTGTTTTCACTTGTTCTACACTAGGACAGAATAGAAGGAAAGACAATGTGTGTCTTTTCTTCTCAATCTGTGACAAGTTGATGTTCTGAGAATGCAATAACTTTTGTTAGGTATTCTAAATTGTTTCATGATTTGTGGAGTTCTCAAAGTATTGTACATCTGTGTAAAATGATTTAGAGAAGCAAGATCTTAACAAAACCAATGTTCTGACCTGTTCTCTATTTGTATATCATTCTTCTGGTAGTTGCAGTGCTGCATGTTTGGCATTCTGCATACTGTTCAATTCCACGCTTCCACTCCTACAAAAGTCACCTGTAGAAATAAACAATGTTAAACAAAACTCAATTGTTATAGAAGACTGCAAAATAAAGTCTTCTAGTTTTGCATGCTCATAATTTTTTCATTTAGAAAAATGTTTGTAAGAAAACTGAAAATAAGACCGACCAGCAAATGCTCTGCACAAATTAATCCGTCCAGGCTAAAAGTTGATAATATGATTTTCAAGATAATTCATCAATTACAAAGTGAAACATGAATAGAAAGAAAATGGTAGAAGTGAATTTAATCCATATTAACATACACTACAACAAAAAAACCCTTTGCCCACAGATTTTTCTCGATGCTAGGGGCATGCGTCGGGAACCTCTGGTGACCCGCCGATGCTTTTAAAAAGTGTCGGCAAAACTAGACTTTACCGATGCGTTATAGCATCGGCACGTTTCTTTTCTTCCCTAAAACCAAGCCCTAGATCCCATTCTCTAATTTGATCCGCCGCTAGCTCCTCCTTCGATCCCCCCCTCCTCCTCTCATTCGATCAGCCACGGCCGCTCCTCCTCCCTCCCACCTCCTCCAGCCATCGGGTCTTTCCTCGCCACTACAGGGATCGGACTGAGGCTTCGACGAGGTGCTCTGCCCCTGGACTTCGAGACCAGTGGCATGATCCTGGATGACAAGATCAAACAAATGCTGGTCCGCCCCCTCCGATGCGGTGCCAAGCTCCACGCCCTCATCAACTCCTGCCACAGCGGCACCGTCCTCGACCTCCCATACTTCCGCCATCTCAATAGGTATACGAGAAGCAAACCAGCGCCCTCTATTTTGGAATATGGTGATGAGTTTTTTAGTTAGTTTTATCCTCAACTAATTTATAACGGTGGTGTAGTATGTATTTCTAAATTTGTTATAGGTATGATGATAATTTTAAATTAAATTTTGATTACATTGTTTCTTTTCTTTATATACAATGTTTGCTTTAATTTTCTAGTTATGTTTATAATTGATGGATAGAATGTAAATGGTTTTGGGGATGGGTTTATATTTTTCATCAAAACTCAGCTCAATCTGACTTGAACCCAACCCTGAAGCAAGCCATTGCTAGCCCTAATATATATATATATATTCCGGTCATTTCATAAACATAAATGAGATAAAATTTGGGTGTAACTCTGATTTCATGGCATCCATGGAACCACTTAATCACTTTAATCCCCCATTTAACCAAACTGTTTCGGTGATGTGTCCTTCAATCTCCAAAAATGTCTTGTTTGGGAGTTATCTCAGTGATAACGTGAGATAACACCTCATTCAGGGTGGTATCCCATTTTTAATCTAAGCTCAAGACTTGAAATAAATAAGCCTAATGCTCATCAAAATAGCTCGTGAAGAGCTAGAATATGGAAAGATAGTCATTCTCAAAAAACCCTGCTTATGCCAGGAACACATATTCGAATAGGAATGTTGGCATAAAATCTTTATGTATTCACTACTTTTCTTTTTAATAGATGCAAAACATCCTCAAACTAGAGCCACTCCAAAAATATGATCAAACCAGAACATGCATAACTTATGAAATATCCATTCCAAGTGGAATAACTATACTATTCCTATTCTAGTTCTTCTTTATTTGAAAAAACAACAAGGTGGTTCTTCCACGCTAAAACTCAAATCAATTCTAGTGATCCTAATGGATTGTAACAATCATACCTAGAGCTGTAAGTGGGCCAAGCAAAGATTACTACAGTTATGGGAGGAGTAGAAACAAGAGTAGATTTCATTGCCATCTACAGTGGGTGGTAATTCGTGGTCCTAGATCCTTCCTCGATAGAATGGTAGACACGGGAGGAGATAATATAACATTCAGAGTTCCAAAAGTGAAAACTATAACCAAAAGTGAAAGTTTTGGCAACTAAAAACATACATAAACAGATTAAAGCTACCGCCAAATCTAAAGCATGCATAAGTGTCGGTTGGTTCGAGCTCCAAAATTAGGACCCAATCTACTGACTAGGTTTGGTATAGTCCAACAAAGGAAGATTTAACCTTGTTACCAATAAAAGGTGGAGTTGACTAGATAGAGTTTGAATGGAAGACTTCAGCTTGAAAAATTAAACAAACTTTGATTTAATTTAATTTACATCCTTTATTGCTAAGCAGAAACCATTATCTCATTTATGCTTGGTAAAGTTTATGGTACAAAGCATGACCAGAAGGTTTGGGTATATGTGAATGACTCATTTCTCATCAATGATATAATGGCAGTATTTGATGGGAAGACTGCTCTGAAACCACAAAGATGCAGAAAATCTAGTATAAATTACATCATGTTTCTTCTAACAAAGAATTAAATCTTATTTCTTGTGTTCAAAGATTTTATTAATGGTTTACATCCTTACATTAGATCCAAGTCCCGAAGCCATGCAAGTTGGATAGTGGAGACTTTTAAACATATATGAACTCACTTATCTAGGTATTTGGCAAGTTCCTATTGGGCCTGAACAAGTATTCTCTATTTGGTCTACTCAAAGGGGCAAAAAAAAAAAGAAAAAGGAATTGTGATATCCAGGACTACGACTAGGACATGACACAAAATTCAGAATCCATATATCGGTGAGATGTCCTCCCAATTTTCTGAGAAGTTCGGTAAACATTTTTCCCAAGATGGATTACTAAACCTTGGTACAAGAGTCTGTAGGGAAGGGCACAAAGACCCAAAAAAACTCTTCCTAATGATATGACGTCCCTTTTTTTCCTTGAGATTAAGCCTTGAATATAAGTATTCACATAGAATAAAATATAGTAGACCAAAATTGGTGTCTTCATATCATTCAGAACAAACATTCTCTTAGACAAAAGCAGTAGATGATTGCACAACAACCTGAACGAGACACGAAAAGAAATAATAAAAAAAGAAAGAAAAAACAAGACATATAAAGATGAAGAACCCTTCTAAGCTTTCAACCACAGAGGTAACCCCTCCTCATTTGACTTAGTTGATCTGAAGCATACCTCATTAATAGTCCTTCTCTACATGTGGCAAATGCAACGATAGTGCACTACAACAAAAAATAAAAAAAATGACCCTTTTTTCCCCGATGCTATGCAAAAGGACTATCTAATTTTAGTTGCGTCAATTTTTAGTTCATTTGACCATTTAATTTTAGTTGCATTTAAGATTTGTTCATTATTATAAATCTTTCATTTCAATACCATGTATAGCTTTGCTATGATCAATTATAATTTTTTAAATATTTTTTACAAAACCTATATTGCATAAAAATATAAACCCATAAATTAATTAATGTACATATTCTATTGCATCCAAACATTTATTTTATTTTTGTATGGATGAGAGAATTATGTATAGTGGTCAATTGATTGTCTAGTTTGGACAGTTTGAGAATTATAAATAATTTTATAGGTATTACAGTATTCAAGCGGTGCGAATAGAGTTCCAGATATATTTCGGACAATATTTTCTTTTAGTTCTCCTCATACATCTTTAGTCATGTGGAGAGAACTAAAAAAAATACTATCAAAATTTTTTTGGAGCTCTTATTGCATATCATTTGATTGCTATAAATGACCTATATAATTAATAAAATTCTTGAATGGGATAGGACCTATTCTTACCTATTAGTTGGTGATAGGATGTATTTATTAGTTAACCTATGTTATTTTTCACATAATTTAAAAAAAAATTACTTAGTGCATTGTTTTTGATTGAAGATTTTTTTCTGTATTTAGGTAACTTAAACGCTGGACCATTTTATCCTAAAATGGATAAAAACTGGATAAATAAATTAAAAAATATCAAAGAATATTTGGATGAAGTTTATGATTTCATTAAATTTGTTATGGACAAAAGTAGTTTGAATGAAAAGATTTTATGTCCATGCTGACAATATGTTAATAGTTCCTGTCTAGATCTACAAACAGTTGAAGAACATTTGATATGGAATGGTTTTGCAAGAGGTTATACTGAGTGGGTTTTTCATGAAGAACTTATGTTGCTAGTACCAAGTAATCAACCCTCGTCTGATATTGGATCCAGTAATATGCAAGAGAATCCTGTACGAGATGATGATATGATAGATTTGATCACATATGCATTTCGACATGGTGTTCAAAAATTTGGAGATTCAATTGATATACATGAAACAACTAGAATATGTGACAGTTCTACATTTATTGAACGAATATATATCAAGAAGCAGATGCAACCATCAACTTCTGAGTCAGCTCGGTATCATAATTTAATGAAATAAGTAGATGAACAATTATATCCGGACTGTTTGAGATTTTCTAAGATCTCTTTTCTTATATATTTATTCCATATAAACTATATGTATGGATAGTCCAGAAAGAGTTTTACCATGCTTCTCAGGTTATTAAAGGATGCATTTTCAGAAGGCAATGATTTACCATTCTCTTATTATGAAGAAAAAAAAGTTGTCAACAATCTAGATCTTAGATATCAAAAGATTCATAGTTGTCCAAAAGACTCTATGTTATATCATGATGAAAATGCTAATCGAGAGTCATGCAATGTATGTGGATCTTCATGATAGATTACTAACGAAGGAGATGTGGATGACGTAGTGAATGGAACAGATACACTGCATCATACAAAGAAATCGACAAAGGTATTACGTTACTTTTCTCTATTTCTCGGTTGAGGAGGCTATATTCATCATCGAAAATAGCTTCATTAATGAGATGGCATGATGAAGGGCGTATGAAGGATAGAATGTTGAGATATCCAGCAGATAGTTTAGCATAGAAAGCATTTAATACTAGGCATTCTGATTTTGCCTCTGATATTTATAATGTTCTGTTAGGTTTAGCTTCAGATGGCTTCAATCCTTTTTAGACTCTAAATTTTACATATAGTATTTGGCCAATTGTTCTAATACCATATAATTTACCACCATGGTTGTACATGAAATAATCCTCACTTATCTTGTCAATGTTATTCTAGGTCATAAGGGTCCAGGAAATGATATTGATATTTTTCTACAACCTTTAATATAGAAATTAAAATAGTTGTGGAAGGATGTCGATGCAATTGATGCTTCCAATCTTCCAATAGTGAAACATTTAAACTCAAGTAGCTTTGTTATAGACTATTAAAGATTTTTCTAGTATATACCAATTTATCTAGTTGGGGTACAAAGGGACGAGTTGTATGTCCTTGTTGTGCAAATTTGACACATTCAATTTGGTTAAAACATGAAAAAAAAAATTATTATATGGAATATCGTCGATGGTCAGAACCAAATCATCCGTTTCGTTTTCAGAAAGATTTATTTGATGGTCCATAGAAATAGGATGTACACCTATTCCACCTTCTGGAACTAATGTTCATAGATAAATGGATTCCATCAGTTACATATATGGTAAATTCTCAAAGTCTTCTAAAAAAAGAGGAAGGGATGATCAAGAAGGATTGGCAGAAGAAGTGACTACTGGAACTATGGATGCACGAGTATTTGAAGATTCTGATAGTTATTTTTAAAATAAAAATGAGGAAGATGTATAGGTAGCATCTACAAATCATCCCAGCAAACATTTATGAAAGAAAAGAAGTATCTTCTTTCACTTACCTTATTGAGAACAT